>OX596281.1:20028671-21347005 GCA_951394225.1 Harpalus rufipes | reverse complement strand
GTAAAATTTAAGGTAAAAAATGTTATAACATTGTGAATTTAGTTAAAAAAAATCAAATAATGTAAAAGAATCATGTAATATTTAAAAATTCATATTTCACTGAAATTAAATAAAAATAATTTAAAATTTAAGAGTTATACTAGTCATACATATATGTGAAAATTTCACTAAAGTAATAAAAAAAATATTAGAATACTTTAAACTATTCTATCAACAACTAAAGAGTACTAGCATTAAAAGTTCAGCCCTGCTCATAAAGTAATTATCAGAAAACTAAACATAACACATACAAATTCGTAATTTCCGCGCAGCCTATGAGCAAAAATGGCTACCTCATAAGAACCACAGTTCAGCTATCCTATATTATATACTAGCCCTAACCCTACTCTAACCAAACTCTGTTACATCCAAATAAATGATACAGTTCTGAAATTTGGTAGTAAATTCAAATTCACATCATTTATTTCCCATCATTGTTAGTATAATTAGTTCTTTTTAACCTAATTTTATTTACACATACGTAAATAACTCCACGTGCAATCTACATCTATCATTTTTAAGAAATAAATAAAGAATACAAATGTTTAGAAAGAGAGAGTAGACGGGTTGGATCTACTAACCCAACAAAGCTGCTCGATGAGTTAGGTCAGTTCAGGGTTACTTAAAATGTGCAACCTACACACAACTAACCTACGAAATTACAAAAATCACAATTAAATACTGTCTATAGTTGCCGTCAAATAAGTATGTACTGGAGATTTCTACACTGTTGCGAATTCAGGTGCAATATTGACAATGCTAAGTTATGAAGAAACGGCGATATTACATGGCAAGGGACAAGGACCGGAGTAGGGAAAAGTTCAGCATCAGTCCATATTTACTTGCTGGTGACTATAATGCTAGTGTGAAATATTTGACATTTGCAAATAATTGTGATTAATGCCATATGTTTATTTTTTTTTAGAATAGTGTAAACACTTTCATAAGAATCTATTATCTACATCGTTATTTTTATGTGTAATCTTATTTTTATTTTCATAGCTATGAAAGAACCTTTAACGCATAATTTTTAATTGTAGACAATAAAAATAATCTTAAGTATAAGTGTGATTTATGATTAAACCCTATTTTTACCTCTCGCAAAGAGGTATTGACGAGGGTATTGGATTCATGCTAAAAATCGCATATCCAGATTTTAACGATTAAGCACGTTTTAAGGTCTCTAAAATCCGATTTTAATATTTTTACGATGATGTCTGTGTGTGTATGGGTGTGTATGTGTGTGTATGTGTGTGTATGTGTGTGTGTGTGTGCGTGTGTGTGTGTGTGTGTGTGTGTGTGTGTGTGTGTGTGTGGGGAGGTTGGAAGGACGATTTCTCTAATATTTGTAACTACGTATTTCTCAATCGGACATTACTGGGAAGAGCTGAAAAGGTTTTGGTAATAATTGGACAACCGGAAGTAGCAGATTTTAAAAAAATCTTCGAAATATTATTTTTTGAAAATTTTTGGCCTTGCTTGTATTAAAGAAGAGTAAATTCATTATCTAATACATATAAATATTTTATTATATCTTTCATAGATTTAGAGATAAAGAAATATAAGGTATATAATAATCTGTTGTAATATATCTCACAGCCCAAATAATGTTATGGAGACCATTGAAAAATTAAAATGTTTGTAACTGACAGATAAATGTCGATGTCAAAAATTCAGAGACATACTGAAGACTTTTTCTGGGAAGTGCATACATTATATTATTTCTTATTGTATTAATAGTTAAATATTTAAAATTATAGGTATATTACCTCAGAAATACTGTTAATCCAGACAATTAATTGGAAACATTTCGAAAAATTACAAGAGTAGGATAAAATTTCTTCATTGAATGAATTTAAAATTTAAAAATCTAAATATAAAGAATACATGTAAGTAGAATTTTTGGTGTAGAGTGTAGGTATACAAGAAATGTTAAATACAATATGGCGCGAGCAGCCATATGACTTTATTGGCTTTGACAAGTAGATATAGGGGCCCGTATCAGAATGATAGCTAATAATTATGTACATAGATGTCAAATATCATTATTCTTCATTCTGAATTTAGTAATTTTCCAATTCCATGTGGTTTATTTTCCTCGACAAGTAAATTCCACACTCCTGGTGACAAATATATCACGTTAATTTAGAAAATCTTAATATTTTTAATGAAAAATTATGATATTTGTCATCTATGTACATAATTACAAATTGTCATTCTGACACGAGTCCCCATATCTGTTTGTCAAGGCCAACAATGTCACATGACTGCTCGTACCTTATAGTTATGTAACCAAAAACGGATGTGGCGAGAGGTATTGAGCTGCCCACAACAGATTTTTTTTAACTAGTTTCTCAAAAACAAAAACGTTTAAATTTACTGGATAGTAGATTTTAATTTTAATAAAGGAAATAATAGAAAGATATTTTCATTGCACGATATTTTGTCGCCAGATCCCCGGTGCCTGAGCCAAAATTACTTCGAATTTTAAATGGCACAAGTGACCCCTGTGGTGCACTCTCCATGCCAGCATTGAGTGACCATATGGTGACGCCTGGTAAACGCCCGCACGGTACGAATACGTTATCATCATTACCGATATCTGCGTATAAAGCAAATTGGCACACCCAGCTATGGGTAATATACCGTGATTATATATTTATTTATTTATTTATCGTTATTTGTGTGATAGAAAACTTTACACTTAGCGTACATATGCTGACGTCACTATATCCCTTTCCCAAAACAGTCCACTGTAAATAGCAATATTATTACGAAATAACGTTTAATTTTTATTAAATTACGTTATGGTCACATCGCTTTTTTATCGTGTGTACCAAAAGGATATTAGAAATGAAGTACCTAAGAAGTCATAGATATCACGATGAGGGAAGCAGGAAGATCAAAATCTGAGCTGAGTCAGTGGCGCATCCAGGGGGAGGGCGATGGGTGCGATGCCCCCCCCCCCCCTGGACCTACTTAATTTCTTATTCAATGTTTGTAATATTATTAATAAAAAGTTCCAACTTTAATATTCTAAAATACTTTTGCTTTTATTGTAAATACAGAGTGATCAAAAATAACTGATTCAGTTGGCAATAAAAAAATTACTTAAAATTGATAAGACATTGACAGTGACATTTGAAAAATTTAAATTTGACTACATTTACAATTTTGATTAAAATAGTCGTTGCTTCCATTACCCACATACTTTTATTTCTTACATTATCCGCAGAGCAATAATGTAAAGTATTTGTCATTTGATATCCTTTTAGTTGTCAGAGCTCTGATATAACCTATTTGTATTTATTCTAAAAATAACATGTCAAGTACTATTTCCGGATTTATCTGACGTAGTGCAAACTATAAAATAAAAAGATCCCCAGAATTGTATTGGCAACTGAAGCAGTTATTTTTAATCACTCTGTATGAGAAAATAAGTAAATGAAATCATTTAAAATATATATATGCATTTATAAAAATACACGAAAAGTAAATACACAATATATATATATATATATATATATATATATATATATATATATATATATATATATATATATATATACAGGGTGGAAACGAACTTAATGTCATAAATTTAAGGGTGAGTAGTATGACTTGTGTAAATTACGAAACAGAAAGAATTTTTTAAAAATTCGTATATTTAAGGGTAGTTTACATGAAACAAATATTTTTGGTACCACTGGACCACTGGCAACGCATTTGCATTATTTTATGTATTACATAATTATTTTCGTTAAAAAATGCTATTTAATTTAATTATTAAGAATAATATCTTATACAACTAATTTCGAATGTATTTTTGATAACCATATTTTTAATGAAATATGAATTAAAACAGCAGTAATTTATGACATTAAGTTCGTTTCCACCCTGTATATATGTGAGTATTTTTTAACATGAAACATGGGATTTGTCATATCCATGGTTACGATTTAATTGACAGCAATGTATTTGCTTGTCTCATTTAAAATGAAACATAGGGACAATTTTGACATTTGTCTACTACTCTGCCAGTGTCAAAAAACCAATTTGAAATACAATGGTTTATACTGTGGAAGAGAAGGTGCAGATTATTAAGTGGTATTATTCGAATTTTAATCCAGGAATAGATCCTGTAATATATTAATTTGTTAGTTGGTTTATTTGTTCGTTATTTTGTAATTTCTTACAATATTTAAATATAATACTTCTGTCAAATTCATCCCCTATGTTTCATTTTAGATGAGACAGGCAAATACATTGCTGTCAATCAAATGTCAAGTCGTAACCATGGATATGACAAATCCCACGTTTCATGTTAAAAAATACTCACGGTATATAATTTCCTCTATATCGCCCCCCCCCCCCAGGACCAAAATTCTAGGAACGCCACTGAGTTAAATAAGAGATAAAAGAGAACGAGGAACGGTACGCTGCAACTGGACGACGGACAATGGAATGGTAAACTAAGCGATAGACAAGTGTGCCATGGTTATTTAGACGACCATAATTTGAACGGAGAATCATAAAATATTTTGCACATTTAACATTTAAGATGATTTAAGATTTTAGCTCCGCCTACTCTGTCAAATTTAGTAGCGTCGTTTTACTTAGTTTTTATAGGGGTACCGAAATAAGAGACTACTGTTATTATAAATATAAATATTTTGAAAATGTTAAGAACAAAAACACATTAATAATAATAATAAAAAAATCGAACGGTATGAGTTTATCTACCACAATATAGAATTATTTATTTTATAATAATTATAATATACCGCGCAAGCAAAACTATACAGTAACACTCCATTCACACTGACTGCTGCTGTTTGAATGTTTTCTCAGCGCTAGGTTAGTCTTACACTGTGACGTCACACATGAAGACGGACTTAGCATTCAGGCCTGTATTCTTGTATTGTATTATTTTTTCATTCTTACTATTATATTCCTAATTTTGATTATATTTACAGTATTTTAATTATATAAATCTAAAAATAATAGCAATACAACTGTGGTATGACTCCCCCGTCCAAATTTTATATCATGCGCGAAACAGGTATATTCTCTCGTTGAACAAAGTACAGTTCTATATTATAACTGCACCTATCTAATGCCAATATCTATAGTATTAGTACTATTTGCGCTAATAAAAACGAAAAAAATTCGACCACACCCCTTTTAAAACAAATTCAACACTTGATTATCACTCAGTTGACAACAGCCCAACTGACCATCGCCCAATTGACTGTTAACTGACGATGGAAAGATATCTGACTATAGTAAAGGGCAGTTTAAGGCTGTTGGGCGGTAGGTCCTCATGTAAAGGCACATTTCCACCGCAATTAATCGTTTAATTAAACAAAGCGTTGTCGAGATCGCAATCTGCCGCCAGCACAGAACAATGGCGCACAGTTTTCACTGTTGCTTAGTTATGGAAATGTGCGCTAAACACCATTGCATACCAAAATAGTCTCTAATGTATAACAATACAAAGTATACACTACTATCAAGTAGATTTCGGTGCACACTATGAAAATTAAAAAGCGTAAAATTAATGATTTATTAATTTGCAAGTCTGGATGATGACTGATGGATGATGGCATGCTTAAAACGGGACTTTCAAAATGATTTATTTCCCAATTTTTTCATCTTAATTGTTATACATTTACCCAAGCATTATCAGCATTTGTCCATACAATCTCCTCATTTCATGTAGACTAAGAGACAAGAATTGTATTAGTTTCTTGATAGGTAGGTGTAAAAAAAACGAATTTTTTGATTATTTAAATTATTAACTTTCAAAAAAAAAACAGTAAATGATTGAATTAATAAAATAGTGGTCCAAACCTTCAAACAAAATAAAATCACTTTAACGCGTATATCATACATTATTTTTTCTACAAATACTATTTTTTCATTTAAATTTGTATGTATTTCTAATAATTTTTGACGTATGCCAAAAATGTCGTTTCGTTGTTCCATTCGTCAATTACCGAGGTAACTAATTCACTTTTAAAACTAGTATGAGTATGTCACTGTTTAACTAAGGTGTTATAAAATGCCATTTTTAACCCTAAAAACAACATTAAAAATCTGATATGACCAACACAATACCTCCCGGCATTTAATTTTTATTAATTTAAATACATATACCTATGGGGTCTGGTGGCCGCGTACCTGAGTGTCTAGTTGCGAATCTGGGGAACCGTATTCAATCCCTACCAACACCAAATATTTCGAATTTTAAATGGCACAAAATTGACCCCTGTGATGCACTCTCCACGCCAGAAATGAGTGAGGCGACGCTTGGTAAACGCCCGCACGATACAAATATGTCATCATCATACAAAGCAAATTAACACATCCAGAAATGGGTAATATGCCGTGCTGATATATTTATTATTTTTTATTTAAATACAAACCTGTTTATTTACTAATGCTGGAAACTATGTATATTAAGTTCCTTTCCATATAATTATTGTTCTATTTACAATTTTCTTTTTAAAATGTTACTATTATTAATTTGAAATGATTATTTTTTTGACAGTGACATTTATCTGTTAGTTACATACATTTGAAATATGAACTGTGTAACTAAGAAATTGTGTTTATCTTTAAAACATAATCTCCGTTATTTATAAAATTGATTATTTTATTAATTTATCTATAAAATATATAGAAAAATTATTAACACATGCCTGTAGAAAATTCAATAAGCTTTAATTTTAATAATAACATAATCGCGAAAAAATGACATGACAAGGAATTTTGGAAGAAAAACTATTTTGAGCATCTAGTAAAGTGCGATTTCCAGTAATCTGATTTACACCAAAATCCAATGGCTTCTTTCCATATTAGAGTAAGGTCGAAATACAAGGTTTCAAAATTCTGTGGTTGATAGTATTTGAGCTGGAGTGACCAGAACATCCACACACACACACACACACACACACACACACACACACACACACACACATACACACACATACTCACCCGCAGACATCATTGTAAAAATGTTAAAATCGAATTCTATGGACGTTAAAATGTGGTCATTTATCAAAATCTCGATATGCGATTTTTCGCATGATCCCTATAACCTCCCTTACCAAGGGTAGCGGGAGATAAAAAGCCTACTTTTAATTGATTTGATGGTTTGTAGAAAAATATTTTTCCTTTATAATAATAATAGTTATAACGCATATTTTCATTACACAATTAATGTAGTAGGTATAAAAAACATATTACCCAACTCAAATAATAGTCAGTGAATCACCTACATCTACATAATCAGGCCTATTTGGTAACTCAGTGGTTAATTTTTAGCAACTTGTTAAATTTTTTAGATAATTAATATTGATCTAAGTACTAAAAAATTTCCATCACCTTTAGGTAAGGAAAGTAAGTATTGTCTTCGGTCAAAAAATTGGATGGTGAGTTTTTAATGAATAAGCACGTTTTAGGTTCCGTAGAATACGATTTTACTATTTTTACAATGATGTCTGTGTGTGCGTGTGAATTTCGGCCGCGATAGCTCCAATACTAGAATCAAATAATTACAATTACAAGTATACACCCGGTATGTTTTAATTTTCTAATTCTTATTTTAAAAAATAACCTTTTTAGGAGTAGCTCAGTTAAGTTCAGTACGAAGTAAGATCAGTTCATTTCTCCCCTAAAAAGAAAGCGCCTATAGAATCGTTTGAAAAAAAATTCTGTGTAGAATTTGTACAAAATACGTAAAATTGACGGATGGTAATGTGCTAGCCACATCAGATTTTTTATTGTAGTGTAAACATACTTGATTGGTTAAATTTTTTAACCAATTGCTAAAAAATAACTACTTAATTACAGAATTGATAAAGATAAAGAATTTTTCGAAGCTGAATTAGGAATATATTTTTTATGATGAAATCAGGACCAATACGGAAATCTTCGCAATCTGCAAACAACAATAGTTTAGACAGGCCACTTTTCTGTCATAGTTTTATGAAAGGTTTCTCACTGACATGAAGAACGAATTTCCCGAGATGTGCCCTGACCGTCCTAGTTTATGCACTAATGCAGAGCGACATATCAGGTCTAGTGACTTGTAAACTCTTCAATACAAGATACATTAAATACAGGATAAATCTGGGAAAACGTCCTCCCCCCCCTTTAACTTTTTTACTATAAGTAAAAACAAAAATGCTCATATAAAAGTTTTATTATTTTAAATATACTATTTGATGGAAAATGTAGATATTTTTATAAAGTCAGATTTACAAGATACAACTATCAACTTTTATTTTTTAAATAGCAACGTATAATTATTTTACTAAAATATAAACCACTCTTTTTTGTATTTTCAACAATTTATTAGTTTTTATTAATGTGCGTACTTCAAAAAATTCGAGAAAAATAAGATAATTTAGATATATGGGAATTTTTATTCAAATATTCTAAGTGGCTATGTAAAATAAATAACAAATAAATAAATATATTAGTAAATAATATGTAAGTAATTAACAACAAATAAGAAACAAACAAATGTGTATATTAATTTAACTGTTTAACATGTTACATTTTGTTTATTTTCACATAGCCACCTATATTATGTGAATACAAATTATTTCCCATATTTTTCAATTATCTTATTTTTTTCGATTCTTTTCAAATACGTTAATAAAAACTAAAGCATTAATGACAAAAGAAAAAATCTGTTGTGGCCAGCATAATACCTTCCGTCAATCCTGTGTATAATGTATAAATTCCATACATAATTTTTCTTACAAAAGATTCTAAATTACCAGTAAAATTATTTCATAAACAAACTATTCAAATTCCACTTGACACTGACATCTTCTTCCTCTTTAGCTTTTCCCATTCGGTAGGGGTCGCTATTTTTGCGTGTAGTTCTCATTCAGTTCCTTTTCTCTCAAGTCTTCCGCAATACAGTCCTTCCATCTTATCTTTGGTCTTCGTCTCTTTCTTCAACCTATATTACTAAACTACTCATTCTTGTTCAAATATAATTCATTTCACCTCATGACATGTTCAAACCAATATAATCGTCTTTCTTGTATCTTTCTAGAAATTTGTAACACTAGAGTTATTTTCTTACCGTATCTTTCCGTGTCTTCCCCAACATGTACTTCAACATCCTCATCTCTGCCACATTAATTTACTTTTTATTGATACTGACATCTGTCAATTTGAATTATATGAATATATTAGTAGTTTCCATGTTTAGCATAGCTGGCTGAATTATAAAATTTAATTTCTTTAAAATTCTTTAACTCTGTATCTATTGAATATGAAGTATAAAATGTAATCAAATAATAATAATAATAATATATTCTTTAAGTTATAATAACGTTAAATGTCAATAAATCAAATTTAACTGTTAAATCTTTAAATGATGCTACTTCCGGTTGACCAATTATAACCAAAATCTAATCAGTTGTTCTTCTGGATTTAAACTTGAGGAATACGAAAAAATATAATTTTTAGAATCGTGGTATGGAAGTTATGGGATCCGGAACTTTTGTCACACCACACACAGACACACACACACACAGACACACACACATACATACATACAGACATCATCGTAAAAATGGTAAAATCGTATTATAGGAACTCTAAAACATGCTTATTCACTAAAAACTCATCATTGAATTTTTTGACCAAAGACAAATACCTTCCTTACCTAAAGGTGACGGAAGGTAAAAAATGGCGGTTTATATTTTAGTACAAGAATTATACGTTGAAATTTTAAAAATAGTATATTTAAAATAATAAAACTTTTATTATTTTAGTCATTTTTGCTATTATAATACAAAAGTGAAAAGGGGAGAGGGCACCTTCCCAGACTCGCAGAAATAAATGCAAAAAAAAACGACTGTTTATTTTGAGAGTTCTGGTAGGATTGTAGACTCCTTGATTGATTTTCCGTGAGATGAACGTGTGGTAACGGTAATTTGTTTTGGAAGCGAAGAAGCGAGGATTTGAGGTTGATGTTAGAGGTGATATGAACGCTCAGTAACTTCAATTCCGGTACGTTATAAACGGTATGATCTGCTCCACCGAACCCTGAGATCAACTCTTACCAAATCATACACTCTACGGCTCATAAAAACAAACATCAACACCTTAAGTACTAATACATAATGTAACTTTCACAATGACAGAATAAAATATATATCAAAAAGAATAAATTGTGCTAAACGTTAAAATAAAGTAATAAGTAATTATGGCATTCAGACCTAGAAAAGATGTTCAATAGGATACAAAGACAAAAACTATAGGACATTTTAAATGCAAGAAACAAATAAAAAATTAGTAAATGTAATTAAAAATTCATGTCACAAGAACACAAATTATACCGGTAATAGAAAATAGAACAAGAAAATTCGAATTTGACACGAGATATTGTCAAAAATGCTATCTAAAGAAATTAAAGCTATTCTTCTTGCCTCTTATTTTACAAATGGAATAAATTAGAAAACAGCGAATGACAATATTCTATATCCTTCTTTATTACATTTTCTCCTTAAAATTACATTTCAAGATAAATTTTGACAACCTGACCTTTGAATTGAATAATAATCAGACATATGTTTCTCTGTTCAAAGCCTACTCCGAGTTAGGTTATTTATTTAACACACTGTACCTTTAATTGCGGATTAGTTTCTTTAAAATAAAGCAAAAATAGTTCTTCCTCTAACATTTTTTTGTAAAATAAAAAATAAGGATATTTTCGCTCTTGTAAACTCAATCCGGGGACACAATTTATATATACGAGTATACAGTGTGTTGAATAAAAAACCTAACTAGGAGTACCCAGACAGAAGACCTGCGAACGAGACTTGGACAGCCAAAATAAGAGAAAAGAGTGAACGAGGAAGGCTAAGAGAAGATTGGGACGGGAGCATGGAAAAGACGCTGACGAAGAAAGGGGCTACAATACAAGAAACAAAATTTGTCCAAGTGGCAGGCAAATTTTGAGCACAAATAAGTAAATATACAAAAAGAAACTCCATACCCTTTAAGTAAACATTTAATAGACACAATGACAATAAAATTTATAAAATACATCCAATAAAATCTGATTGTTAGGTACCGTGGAATTGGGTGACTTGAAATCGGCGAGTGAAATGAAAAGAGAGCGCGTTGTCGTAAAAAAATAGTTAGCATGCTAGTGGAAAGTACTATAAGCGAACACAAAATTAAATACGTTCTAAAATATATTACAGATCACTACTTTAGGTTCAAAATTGCCAAATGGGTCATATGCGATCAAAGAAAAATTCAATAAAAAATGGTATGAAAATTATAGTTTTTTGTACTCTATTTACTTCTTGTTGTACGGACAAAAGTGTCATTGTAATGCAGGTGAAAATTTTTGTTTTGGTAACCCAGACCCCTCAAACATACATAACCTCAAAAACATTCCAATGTGTCTCAATTGTTTTATTTTCTGGGTTCAGTTTTTGGGTGTCTTGAAATATGCCTACATTAGGCAAATGGAAGTTTCGTGACTTTTCACAAGAGGAACTAGAAAATGCTTTGGCCGACATTAGATCAAAAAGTCAGTCCCGGAAACTTATGTTCTTTATTTTCATGTTAAAAATATGTATTTTTGCGTTTTTATACGGTGTGCGTGTGTGTGTATGTGTGTGTGTGTGTGTGTGTGTGTGTGTGTGTATGAGTGTGTATGTTGGAAGACATTATAAGACTTTAATATCTATTTAACTACGTATTTCTCAATCGGACATTAATATTAATAGGAAGAGTTGAAAAAGTTTTGGTAAAAATTGGACAACCGAAAATAGCATTTTCTTAAAAAAAATCTTCTAAATATTATTATTTGAATATTTTTGTCTTGCAAATATTAAAGAAGATTAAATTCTCTATCTGA
Organism: Harpalus rufipes; assembly: GCA_951394225.1. Lineage (NCBI taxonomy): Eukaryota > Metazoa > Arthropoda > Insecta > Coleoptera > Carabidae > Harpalus > Harpalus rufipes. Next base: position 21,335,064 of record OX596281.1, on the reverse strand, counting down.
TATATTTAAATATTTTATTATATCTTTAATTACTTAGAGATAAAAGAATATACATAATATATAAAATAATCTGTTGTAATAAATCTCACCGTCCAAATAATGCCATGGAAACTAATTGAAAAATTAAAATGTTTGTAACTGACAGATAAATGTCAGTGTTAGAAATCCGGAGACTTTTTCTGGGAAGTACGTACATATATTATTTCTTATTGCATTAATAGTTAAATATTTCAAATTGTAGGTATATTACATATACCCTTCAAAAATACTGTCAATCCCGACAAATGAGTTGGAATTTTTTTGAAAAGTTAGAAGAGGACAAAATTTCTTCATAGAATGAATTTAAAATTAAAATATCTAAATAGAAAGTATAGATGTAAGTCGAATTTTTAGTGTGGAGTGTAGGTATACAAGTTAAATAAAATAGGGCGCGAGCAGTCATGTGACTTTTTGGCCTTGACAAGCAAATATGGGGGCCCGTGTGAGAATGATAGCTAGTAATTATGTACATAGAAGTCAAATATCATAATTTTTCATTCTAAATTTCGGGATTTTCCAATTCCATGTGGTTTATTTTCCTTGACAAGCAAATTCCACAATCCTGGTGACAAATTAACCACGTGAACTTAGAAAATCTTGAAATTTTGAGTGAAATATTTTGGCATTTGGCATCTATGTACGTAATTACTAATTGTCATTCTGACACGGGTCCCCATATCTTCTTGTTAAGGGCAACAAAGTCATATGATTGCTCGCGCCCTATACTTGCATAACCAAAAAAGTGGCAAGAGGTATTGTGCTGGCCAGAACAGATTTTACTAAAAAATAAAAAAATGTTTCAAGTATTCAAAAAGTTAAATTATATTGGGTTTTTATGCAGTATTTCACCCGACGGGTGACTTGAAACATCTTTTTTTTAAATTTATAATTGGCCTGTATCTTTTATTTATTATGCTATACTGTTGCCTGTTTATTTTCACATATTTCTACAATATTTATTATGAAATTGATGAAGTAGTTCATTTTTTATTAAACCAAGAACAGCAAAGTTGTAGTCAAGACACCCAATTCCACGGTACTCGTAAAATCTTCTTTAGTTTAAGTTATTAGCACTTTTGTAAATAATCTTCTATAAGTACAATCAGTATCTTCCTTTCTAAGAATTGTCCTACCATATTCCAAGTGGAGGAAATGTAGGCATTTAAAATTTATAAGGACGATGTTATGTGTTGGAGGTACTTGGTTCTTATTTTTTTATTATAATACTCGTCTTGGTTATTGGTTAATAATGAAAAGCAAGAGGCAGATAGCTGTGCCCTCCCTCACGCTAGATATGTTTACCCTAATAACTATAATTATGCCAGAGTAAATATATAATCAATTTGATGTTTGGGCCCGGCTTAACTCCCACACACTCTACAAGCGACGCTAACAGAACTTACACTGTTAAACAATATACCACAAGACCGCAAGAGATTTCAATGAAAGGAAAGAACAGCATACTCTATAAACAAATTGACTATTATTATTATATAATTATTATCTTTTACGGACAATTATTGCACAACGATAAGCAGAAATCATTAGTCCAAATTTCGATTAAAGTAACAATTATCAACTAAAATTATCACTGTCTGAATAAAATATAAATAAAAATATATCATCCCGGCTTATTATTCATTTATAGGTGTAAAAATTTGATTTTTACTTTTCGCCACGTATACATACAAAGTAACAATTATTAACTAAACAATACTTATGTGTGTCAATGAAATACCTATAAATAAAAATATATCTTTATTATCAGGGCTTATTATACCCATTTCTAGGTGTAAAAATTTGGTTTTACTTTTCGTCCCATATGCATATGAATCGAATATTGAAATTTTCGTGACTAGGCACATTTTAAGGCTCCTAGAATCAGATTTTGACATTTTTACGATGATATCTGTGTATATGAATATGTGTGGATTTAGTAAGGAAAATTTCTCAAATAATATATGTCTAAAATCTACGAAATTACGAATTCATCATTTTAACATTAATGGTAAGAGTCTTTATAACAATTGGACAACAAAAGTAGTAGTTTACTTGAAGCAGTAACAGCCTACAAAAATTTAAAACCATCACAATCTCTTTCTGTTACATTTAGGATAAGACCGGGAGAGTTGACCCACAATTCAAAAAATTGTTCGCATTTATTTATGTTTTAAAATAAAATTTTGAAAATACACACAGTTAACAATGTTGTATACCTTTAATATATATATATATATATATATATATATATATATATATATATATATATATATATATCTGAAGTACTTACTTAAAAAATAAATTATTGTCACATATTAACTAATTACGTGTAAGTTTTCTTTTCGTAGTTATTACTTTCCCACATAAGTCACACATGTTAGCGAATTTCATGCAATTTTCATGCATCTATTTTTCCCAAAAAACGCACTAAATCTAATATTTTGTTTTCTTAGTGCACTGATAATCTTCATCACAACTCATAACTGATTGTCGTTCATATTTATTTCGGAATCATTGTTTTCGCAAATGTTCATTAAAATATATTCTTCTGAAGATGATAAATTATACTGCTCAATTTTTTTATTTAGTTTCTTTTTGTATTTAATTATTCTTTTCACATTTACTATTTGTTGCTTACAAGGTCAGTTTTAAGTTTCTCTCCACTCACTATCCTCTATTCCATCGTTCAGTATTTTTATAATTGGTCAGTATCGTGGGTCATCTATACCTTGATTTTTTGGGCCAACTATACCATATGGTAGGGTGAGATGGCTCACATCTGTGCAACGATACGTACAGCAAAATTACAATAACTTTAGGTTAGAATATTACACTAAACCTATTTGTGCTTAAGAAGTTACATTAATTGTAAAAATATACTACTTTGTATGAAGAAAATGTCAAAAGAATTACATACAAAACTGTTTCAAGGGGTATAAAAAATATTTCTAGTAATAACTTATTTGTTTATTTATTGGAAGAAACAACACAAGTAAAATTTACCGACTGAATAAACTACTGTCCATGTAGAAACATCTGTTAACATCGTTCTATTATTATTTGGATTTTAGCACAGTCTTCTAACCCGGTAAGCCCGCTCTCCTGGACTTACCCTACATTTATGTTCTTTATTATATTATCCATACATTAAAAAATAAAATACATAATATATTAAAATATAAATTATAGAAGGCAATCTATTCTAGCACGAGTTAGCATTTTCGACACGAGCTGAGTACCAGTGAGTGGGAGAATGAACGAGTGTTTGAACAGCCTTCTATAACGAGTGTTTTATAATTATTTACTTGTTTTCAGCTTTCATTTACATTTTTTTTTTATAAAAATTCCATTAAGGAAATATTTAATAGAATAGGTTTATGGCAGATTTGTGTTTTTTTTTTTATTTTGCATATTTAATGCAATCATACCAATCCCAAATAACAAAATGTCACCAAAAATCGTTTAAGAATGATGCTCATTCTAACATCAATAAGCGCATAAAGAATAATTATTTTTGTAACAAACTCATTAACAAAATTTGACGTATAATCTATTACTTACGCGATTATGCATGGTATTTTTAAGTGATCATGACAATTTCTATCACAAAGAAACATATATCTAATTAAGTGTTAAAAAATACTCGAAAGGTTATTCAAACAGCATTTATTCTTACTACCAACGTTTCGGTGCACCCTTCCACCTTGTTCAGGGTAGTAAGATTTTACAAATTGTTACAAATCATGTACACAATTTGTAAGATCTTACTACCCTAAAGAAGGTAAAAGGGTGCATGCGAAACGTTGGTAGTAAGAATAAATGCTGTTTGACTGAACTTTCGAGTAATTTTTAACATCTAATCCACATCACAGTCGAGAAATTTACCCACAATATATCTAATGTTTTAATTATTTCCCGAGCTTATTTTAAGTTTAGAACATGTATTTCTCGCAAGATTGTAAAAAGAAATATTTTTAATGAAATTAAATAATAAATACTGAAAAACAATTATTATACAGAGTGTTGGCCGCTAGACAGGAACATAGGACTTTAATATGTAAAATCATACTTACGCAATTTCCTGATTCCCTAATTATTATGGGTAAAAATGCTTCAAATAAAAGTTGTAGAACTTAAAATTCTACCTCTGAATCAATAAACAATTAATTTTGCATGATCTATAATAGTAGAAATTATGTAGGTATGAAAATGTCGAAAATCACCCTAAAAATAGCGATAGACATGGAATTGAAACTGAAAATTGACAAGTGTTAGTGATTTATCTGTCAAGCTAGGTTAATTTATTTTTACCTCTCGCTAAGAGAGGTATTGCATTCATGCTAAAAATCGAATATCCAGATTTTATTGAATAAGCACGTTTTAAGGTCCCTACAATCCGATTTTATCATTTTTACGATGATGTCTGTGTGTGTGTGTGTGGATGTGTGTGTGTATGTGTGTGTGTGTGTGGGATGTTGGAAGGACGGTTACTCAAAAACTATAAGACTTTAAATTTTTTTAACTACGTATTTCCCAATCGGACATTCATGGGAAGATCTGAAAAGATTTTGGTAACAATTGGACAACCGGAAGTAGAAGATTCTTGAAAAAAAATCTTTTAAATAATATTTTTTGAAATTTTTTCTTGATAATATTAAAGAAAAATAAATTCTCTTTCTGATACATTTAAATATTTTACAATATTATATTCTATAGATTTAGAGATAGAAGAAATATAGTATGTAAAATAATCTGTTATAATAAATTTTACAGCCGAAAGAATGGCCATGGAAAATAGTTGAAAATTTAATTTGTTTGTAACTGACAGATAATGTCAGTGTCAGAAATCCGAAGACATTACTGAAGACTTTTTCTGGGAAGTACATACATTATATTATTTCTTAATGTATTAATAGAATTGGAAACATTTCGAAAAATTAGAAGAGGAAAAAATTTCTTCATCAAAAATGAATTTAAAATTAAACAATCTAAATATATATGGAATAGATATATGCGTAAGTAGAATTTTTGGTGTAGAGTGTACGTATACAAGAAATGTTAAATACAATAGGGAGCGAGCAGTCATATGATTTTGTTGGCCTTGACTAGCAGATATGGGGGCCCATGTCAGAATGATAGCTAGTAATTATGTATATAGATGTCAAATATCATAATTTCTCATTCTAAATTTAGTGATTTTCCAATTCCATGTGGAGCAGAATTAAATGTTAAATATCTAAGGCATACAAGTAAACTTTAAACTCCTGGTGATAAATTAACTACGTAAATTTAGAAAATCTTGAAATTTTTAATGAAAAATTCTAACATTTGACATCTATGTACATAATTACTAATTATCATTCTGAAACGGGCCCACACATTTGCTTGTCAAGCCCAAAAATGTAACATTACCGTTCGCGCCCTATACTTATGTAACCAAAAAAAGGAAGTGGTGAGAGGTATTGTGCTGGCCACAACAGATTTTTATTATTATTATTTGTAATTTCTGTTAAAGTGAAAAAATATTTATATAAATTAATAGATAATTGTTCACTTGAACACATATTACAAATAATACCTAATAAAAATGTACCTAACTTGATATGTAAAACGTCAAATAGCTGTTGCTATTTTTGGAATGATTATTGTAAAGCATGTTAAATTAATTTTACTTGTTGATTCAGATGCAGAATTTTAAGCTCTACAACTTTTATTTGAAGCACTTTTACCTAAAATAATTAGGGAAGCAGGAAATTACGAAAATATAATTTTACATGTTAGAGTCTTAAGTTCCATGTATATTAATATTTTATCAAAGTTAGAAGAGCTCGTGAGATCCGCGAAAGTTAGAAACTTATGGAAATCTTTGATCACTGACATCTGCTTCAGACTTGTTCACTTGTTGTTGTTATCGAAACAAATGAATTTAAAATAAAATGAAATTAGCGGCATTTAATGTGTGGGCCACAGCAAAAATTTTATGTAATGAACTGATTTCGGTAATAACGATATATTTCTTCTGTTGAAATTCATTTGAATATTATAAATCGTTACTAATAATACAAAATGTCCGTCTACGTGTCCTTAACAAATTATATAGCAACTACAGCAACAGCTTCTCCATCATGTTGAGCTTATAATTCTAGTGATCTGAATGCGATGTTTAAGTGATTTCTCCGTGACAGTGTAGCTGTGCACGCGCCTTCGCCCGGCGCACACGCTGTAATGACTATGTTGCGGACCTATTAAATTTCATAAGTAAATACTCCGCAAGATCTTGATCCACGCTTCAGACAGACACGAAGACGAGAGGAAACAAAAAGAAGGCTGGAGGAAATTGATTCTTTACCCCCCAATATTAGATGGAGTGGGTGGTGAACTCCCCAATCCAGTATACACATAGAAAGGAAACGTGTATATGAGAATCTTGACAATGAAGTTTGTTTATCATTGAAATTTGAAGATAAAAGTTCGTCGGATTATTTCGATAAAGATTAATGCTGAAATAAGTGGTTTATTTATTTGTACGTATACGTATCTTAATGTAAAGATAGAAATGTATTTTAAAATTTATTATTTTACTACAGGATGTCTGCAAAGATTCAAAAACATTGTTTGAGGTGTTACATTTATTTTTGCTGTAATTCGTACTTAAAATTGAGGGGCTTCTGGCAAAACCAACATAACTTCATTATTTTGAATTTGAGATAATCAAAAAAAGTTTTTCTCGTTAAAGATTTTTGTAATTCAATTTAAATCAAGTTGAACATTTTTGTAAGAAACTGATAATTTGCAAACAGGAAATCAATGAACATTTTCATTTACTAAAAGTAAAATATATTTATTATAAAAAATTTAAAAAAAGCTTTAAAAAATCAGGTTGTATTTGTAGAATATCTATATAGGACTATGGATATTTTTATAGAAACACTGAAAATTTACAATGTAATAAGTTGTAACTAAGATACTTTTTGCGACAAACATTTATACCAAACTATTAGGCATCCTTGAAACTACAGTGACGGACAAAAGTATGGAAAAGTTTTATATTTTCATGATGTAATTTTAGTTACTATTTCTGTGGATAAGTAATAACAACAAAAATAATAGTATATCATATAGTTACTATAACTTTTAAAAAGTATATTTAACATTTAATAAATACTTAATAACAATACCCGTATTTAAATAAAAACCCTTGGAGAAAAGCATACACACAAATACATTATTTAGAAATAAAATTTAAAAAAACAATTAGCATTTTGTTGTATAACCGTTTGCAGTTCGTACTGCTTGACATCTTCGGAGCATCAAATCCACCAATTTCTTCATATGTCTGCAGGAATCTTTTGCCATTCTTCCTTTAACGACTCCCACAAGTCATTGGCATTTTTCTTATGTTTTTTTCAAATTTCTAGATCTAAATTATCCCAAAGATGCTCTATAGGATTTAAGTTCGGGGATTGAAAAGCCCATTTTGAAACACCATTTTTTTTTCTAAAAACCATTCTTTAACAAACTTTGATAAATGCTTAGGAACGTTGTCCTGCTGTACACGCCAACGCAAAGGCATTTCTTTTTCATAAAATGGTAGCATTACCTTTTCCAGTTTATCCTTACATGAAAAGGTCGAATTTCTGTACGATTATTACAACTGGTCCCGTACCAGAGCGAGAAAAACATTGCAATACCATATGTCATTACCTCCTTCATGTTTAACCGTTGGATTTTGGTATTTTATAATCATACCTCTTGCCCACTGGACGTCTAACATATCATCGGAACCAAATATTTTAAACTTGCTTTCATCGCTCCAAAGGACAGTATTCCATTTTTCACTCTTCCACGATGAATGTTCATCAGTAAATGAAATTCGGTCCCTCCTGTTTTTCTTTGATAGTAGAGAATTCTTCGCGGCTACTCTACCCAGTAATCCTACGTAACATAGCTGTGGTTTTACAGTACGACCAAATATACTCCCAAACATAATGCTGCATTGAACTCCGCCAAAGTTAGCCCAGGGCCCCTAAAGTTCACGGTCCGCCCATGAATTCTAGCAATGGTTTTTCTTGGACGATCGATTTTTATATTAGTTTTAACACTCCCATATTGAGAAAAAAAATCAAAATCTTTGATACTCCACTTTTACTGATTTTTATGGAGTTGTACTACTTTTTCTCGTAAGTCATCAGAAAAATATTTATTTTTACCCATCTTAACAACATCAACTCACTAAATAAATGACAAAATACAAATGAAAGTAAGACAATTAAAATCATATTATTAATATGTTTCCATACTTCTGCATACCAAAAGAAGAAGTATACGCTATTTGAATTAAATCGTAGAACCAATATCAAAAGATTTCTTGTCAATTTATTTTTCAATATATAGTGACTTTATAAAAGAAGATTAAAAGTTGCGAGAACTATTCATATATTTAAAAAAATCTGTTGTGGCCAGCATAATACCTCTCGCCATTTTCATTTTATGTTGCATAGGGCGCGAGCAGATATATGTAACTTTGATGGCCTTGGCAAGAAGATATGGGGGCCCGTGTCAGAATGAGAGCTAGTAATACTCGTATACATAGGTGTCCAGTATCATAAGTTTTCATCCGAAACATTATGATTTTCCAAATCCATGTGGATTATTTTCCTCGACAATGGATGACAAATAAACATCAGAATATTTTAAAATTTTGAATGAAAAATTATGACATATGACAATTGTGACATGTATGTAAATAACTACTAGCCGTCATTCTGACACGGATCCTTATATCTGCTTGCTAAGGCTAACAAAGTCACATGACTGCTCGCGCCCTATACGTAACAAATTTAACATTTCTTGTATACACACAAATAATTGAAATTGTTTCCCATCTTTCGTTCTATGAGAAATTTCATCCTACTATTCTAATATGTTCAAAATTCTTCAAATTCATTAACGGTATTAGCAGTATTTCTTAAGGATATATGTAATATTAACATACCTGTAATTTATATACATATTAAATTAATAATACAATAATATATATATTAAATGTACTCATACCTCCCAGAAAAATCTGACACTGACATTTTGCATTTATTTGTCAATTACAAAAATTTGAATATCGCAACTGTTTTTCGGGCAACGAGATTTATTACAACAGATTATTCTATATTATTATATATTATATCTCCAAACCTATACGAGATATAATAAAAAAATTAAATGTGTCAGATTGAGAATTTAATTATCTTTAATATTTGTAGTAACAAATTTTCAAAAAATAATATTTAAAATTTTTCTTTTTAGAAACTACCACTTCCGGTTGTCCAATTGTTACCAGAACCTATTCAACTCTTCCCATTACTGTTAGATTGAGGAATCCGTATACAGGTCTTTAGTCTTATAGAATTTGAGAAATCGTGTCTCCAACAACCTCACACACACACACACACATATCCACACACACACATCGGATTCTATGGACCTTAAATCGTGCTTATTCAATAAAATCTGGATATGCGATTTTTAGCATGAATCCAATACCTCTCTTAGCGAGAGCTAAAAAATTAAATATTTAAAAGTTTCCATACTTTTGTCCGCCACTGTAGATGTCGCTATATATAATTCAAATTTGTACTATAGTTGTTTTTGTCAGAGACTTCTCAATTGAAAAACCTTTTGTAAAAGGATTATAAACAAATCTCTTTACGAGAAATGATATATACAGTACTTACGTAACAAAATAATGGAATTTGCAAGAAGTGTTGTGCTACCCACAATGTATTTTTTATATTTTCATCTCCGTATCTTTCATGAAGTTCGTACTAAACTTTGCTTGTTGTTGTGTGGTTCATTTCGGCTGGAAGAGTTTACGAAATGAACTTTTATCAGATGCGATGGTAAGATAGGTGCGAACGCTTGAGGCCAAATAAACTCGGGATCGAATCTCAGGATGATTTATTACACTTCGCGGGTATACAGGAAGACTATATCAATTTTAGACCGATATCTCACAGCAAATTTAATAGAAAGTGGTTTTATAATAGAAAAAATATCTTCCAGAAAAAAAAATCGAAATATGAATAATGTAAACAGTTGAGTGAACTAAATTAATGCAGGGCCATATTATAATATCGAGTTTGTTCACTCTTTCGAGTTCTATGAAATATAATTTTAAACGTATTTATTGGATTTAATTACTTTCATACAAATTATATAACAAAATATGAATTAGGTGTTAACAATTACTCGAAAGTTCAGTCAAACAGCATTTATTCTTACTATACCAACGTTTCGGTGCACCCTTGCACCTTCTTCTGGGTAGTAAGATCTTACACATTGTTCTAGGTACTGTATTTATACCTAAACATATAAAAATCTAAAACACCTAGTTAATTTATTAAATATATTACCTATTATAACTTTTATTGTTGATTTTAGAAATTACGAGGCCTGATTAAAACTAGACCTTAAAACTGTGTGATAGGAACTATCATAGTTTAAAAAATGTTATTAGTTTTAAATGTCCTTCTACATCTACGTCACACTTCTATTCCAAATTCTTACCACTTTCATGCCTTACACTTTAGCCTTTTTGATGGGTTTGTATAATAATAATTTTATTAATTTGTTTCAAGCTCATGGGCTCATACAAATGGGTTGACAATTTATATATAAAACGTATCTTTTTACCTCTCGCTAAGAGAGGTATTGGATTCATGCTAAAAATCGCATATCCAGATTTTATTGAATAAGCACGTTTTAAGGTCCCTACAATCCGATTTTAACATTTGATGATGTCTGTGTGTGTGTGTGTGTGTGTGTGTGTGTGTGTGTGTGTGTGTGTGTGTGTGTGTGTGTGTGTGTGTGTGGATGTTGGAAGGACGGTTACTCAAAAACTATAAGACTTTAAATTTGTTTAACTACGTATTTCCCAATCAGACATTCATGGGAAGATCTGAAAAGATTTTGGTAACAATTGGACAACCGGAAGTAGAAGATTCTTGAAAAAAAATCTTCTAAATAATATTTTTTGAAATTTTTTCTTGGTAATATTAAAGAAAATTAAATAAATTTTACAGCCGAAAGAATGGCCATGGAAAATAGTTGAAAATTTAAATTGTTTGTAAGTGACAGATAAATGTCAGTGTCAGAAATCCGGAGACATTACTGAAGACTTTTTCTGGGAAGTAGGTACATACATTATATTATTTCTTAAAGTATTAATAGCTAAATATTTAATATTATAGGTATATTACATATATTCTTCAAAAATACTGTTAATCCTGACAATGAATTGGAAAAATTTCGAAAAATTAGAAGAGGAATTTAAAATTAAACAATCTAAATATAAGGAATAGATATATGCGTAAGTAGAATTTTTGGTGTAGAGTGTAGGTATACAAGAAATGTTAAATACAATAGGGCGCGAGCAGTCATGTGATTTTGTTGGCCTTGACAAGCAGATATAGGGGCCCATGTCAGAATGATAGCTAGTAATTATGTATATAGATGTTAAATATCATATTTTTCATTCTAAATTTAGTGATTTTCCAATTCCATGTGGAGCAGAATTAAAGATTAAATATCTAAGGCATACGACAAGTAAATTTTAAACTCCTGGTGATAAATTAACTACGTAAATTTAGAAAATCTTGAAATTTTTAATGAAAAATTCTGACATTTGACATCTATGTACATAATTACTAATTATCTTTCTGAAACGGGCCCACACATCTGCTTGTCAAGCCCAAAAATGTAACATTACTGTTCGCGCACTATACTTATGTAACCAAAAAATCTGTTGTGGCCAGCACAATACCTCTCGCCACTGTCTTTTTTTGATTACATAAGTATAGGGCGCGAACAGTCATGTTTCATTGTTGGCCTTGACAAGCAGACGTGGGGGCCCGTTTCAGAATGATAATTATTAATTATGTACATAAATGTCAGAACTTTTCAAGATTTTCTAAATTCACTTAGTTAATTTGTCATCAGGAGTGTGGAATTTACTTGTCGAGGAAAATAAACCACATGGAATTGGAAAATCATTAAATTTAGAATAAGAAATTATGATATATGACATCTATATATATAATTACTAGCTATCATGCTGACATGGGCTCCCATATCTGCTTGTCAAGGCCAACAAAGTCACATTACGGCTCGCGCCCTAATGTATTTAACATTTCTTGTATACTTACACTCTACACCAAAAATTCTACTTATATCTATTCCATATATTTAGATTTTTTAAATTATTCCACATAATTAGATTCTATGAAGAAGTTTTGTCCTACCCTTGTTTCTCGAGATGATTCCAATTCATTGTCAGAAATAACAGTATATATGAAGGGCATGTGTAATATACCTATAAATATTTAACTAATAATGCATTTAGAAATAATATAATGTATGTACTTACCAGAAAAAGTGTTCAGTAATGTTTCCGGATTTCTGACACTGACATTTATCTGTCAGTTACAAACAATTTAAATTATCAACTATTTTTCATGGCATTCTTTCGGCTGTCAAATTTATTACAACAGATTATTTTATATATTATACTTCTTTTATCTCTAAATCTATGGAATATATAATAAAATATTTAAATGTATCAGATAGAGAATTTAATTTTCTATAATATTACCACGAAAAATTTTCAAAAAATAATATTTAGAAGATTTTTTTTCAAGAATCTTCTACTTCCGGTTGTCCAATTATTACCAAAACCTTTTCAGATCTTCCCATGAATGTCCGATTGGGAAATACGTTGTTAAACAAATTTTAAGTCTTATAATTTTTGAGTAACCGTCCTTCCAACATCCCACACACACACACACATACACACACACACACACATCCACACACACACACACACACACACACACACACACAGACATCATCGTAAAAATGTTAAAATCGGATTGTAGGGACCTTAAAACGTGCTTATTCAATAAAATCTGGATATGCGATTTTTAGCATGAATGCAATACCTCTCTTAGCGAGAGGTAAAAAAGGAAGTGGCGAGAGGTGCTGGCCACAACAGATTTTTTTTTATATAAAAAGATAAGCATAAACAATACCAAATGCAAATACTGATACAATAAAACTAAATAAGACCCTAATACATAGTAGTGGTGAATACTAATACATAATAGAAAATAATTATTACTAAGAGTAGGTGCTAACTAATAATACACGTTGATTCCATTGTAGGTTCATAATACATAATATATACATAAACAATAAATTCAGAGTTGTAATAAAATTACTATGAAATATCAAATGCCAGTTAATTTATGAATTTATCTAAAGTTATGAGTACGGAATATAAGAGTTCATAATAAAAAATAATTTAATATAATATTACGACAACACAAGGAGGCGGTGAAGAGGGAGATTTAGAAGTTAACTAAATTAATAAAAGAAAATAAACAAAATTAATTTGCTGAATACAATTAGTCATCAATGCAAAAACTTCTCAGTTTCATTGCAGATAAAGTGGAATGAAAAATATTATTTATTTTATTAATAGTAATTTCACTTAGAAAATTGTAAAAATTCATTGAAACGTTCAACATATTATTTGCCTAGAAAAGATTTTCTAATGGGATTATATATTGAACATTCAATAAAGAAATGGAAAATTGACTTATTTTTGTGCAAATTACATATTGTACATAACTCGGTTGATATTAACTCATATTTAATGCCTTTATAGAAGATTTTTAATCCTTTTTTAGAGAATAGTCTAATCTGAATCATGAAGCGAATTTTTATGAGCGGTATCTTAAAAAGTAAATAGTTTTCTGTATTAAAGCTGTTTAATTAATTTATAATGTATATTGTACTCAGATTCGCTAAGAAGATTTAAATCTTTATTTTTAATTTTGTTCGAGTAGTTTTCCATTACGGTGTCAATTTCTCCATTACTTATGAATTGGTTATTCCAAATATTCTGAAAGCCTAAATCTGTAAGAAACATTTTTATTTGTGTGGCCCAATTAAACTCAACTTTATTTCTAGCAGATTTATCTAAGGTAACTAATCTGTTATATAAGATTTTTTGCAAATTGTCTGCGTCCAGTTTCAGGACTTTAGACCACAACCTTAATATCCGTTTCCAGATTTCTACTGAGTTTCTAATGGGTTTGTATGAAAATGGGTGATATATTGAATGAGGCAATCAGGCTTATTAAATTGCTAATTATCCATGCACAATTTTCATTTATGGACCACTCATTTGTGTGACTCCAATTATTTGGTAACTCCACGGTTTAAGAACAAAATGAGCTTAACATCTACGTCTACGTTATAGAATATTTAAAAAGATATTAACAGCTAACGAATAAGAATTAAGACTTTCTAGAACTACAGACCGCTTTTAATTTAGATGAAGTTTCATAAAACGAAAAAAATCTAATGTAGCCAGCACATTACCTTCCGTCAGTTCTGCGTATTATGTACAAATTCCATAGGGCGCGAGCAGTTACGTAACTTTGCTGACCATGGCAATCAGATATGGGGGCCCGTATCAGAATGACAGCTATTAATTATGTCCGTAATTGATAAATGACATAATTTTTCATTCGAAATTTCATTTTTTGCTATTATATGATTTTTTCTCGACAACTGAATTCCACACTTCTTATAACAAATAAACCACATGAAATAAAAAAATCATGAAATTTTGAATAAAAAATTATGACATTTGTCAGTTATGGACATAATTAATAGCTGTTATTTTGCACGGGGCCCCATGTCTGCTTGCCAAGGTCAGCAAAGTAACTATACATAAGTTTTCTTGCAAAAGATCATATATTTCCAGTAAAATTATTTTATAAACAAACTATGCAAATTGCACTTGAGATTGACATATTCTTCTTCTTTAGCTTTTCCCATTCGTTAGGGGTCGCCATTTTTTATTTACTTCTTTCATTGATTTCTGTTTTTCATGTCGTCCTCATTCAGTTCCTTTTCTCTCAAGTCTTCCGCAATACAGTCCTTCCATCTTATCTTTGGTCTTCCTCTGTTTCTTCTACCTTCTACTTTTCATTCTTCTTCCAATATATTCATCTCTCATGTTTAAACCAATGTAATCATCTCTCTTGTATCTTTTTAGAAACTTCTAACACTAGAGTCATTCCCCTTATTCTTTCATTCGTTACCGTATCTCTCCGTCTCTTCCCCAACATCCTTATCTCTGCCACACTCATTTACTTTTCATTAATACTGACATCTGTCAATTTGAATTATCTGAATATATTAGCAGTTTCCATGGTTAGCATAGCTGGCTGATTTATGAAATTAATATCTTTATAATTCTTTAACACTATACGAGTCTCTATTGAATATGAAGTAAAAATGCAATCCAATCGTATAGAAAATAATATACTCTTTAAACTATAATAACATTAAATGTCAATAAATGATATTTAACTGCTTTTTTTCAAGAAAAACTGTTAAAAGTTGCAAATGAGGGTACTTCCGGTGGACCAATTATAACCAAAATCTAATCATGTCTACATATGGATCTAAACTCGAGGAATACGAAAAAAATATAATTTTTGGAATCGTGGTAGTGGAGTTATACGATCCAAAACGAGCGTCACATACACACACACACACACACACACACACACACACACACACACACACACACGCAGACGCACACACAGACGCGCACACACATACATACAGACATCATCGTGAAAATGGTAAATTCGTATTCTATGGACTCCAAAACGTGCTTATTCATTAGAAACTCACTATTGAATTTTTTGACTAAAGACAATACCTTCCTTATCTAAAGGTGACAGAAGGTAAAAAATAGAGTAACGCCCTATTACTGACTCTGAAGATTATTGTGTTGATGTGTTCCGAAATATGATACAATACAAAATTTTGAGAACCCGTGATCGCACCGGGTAAGTGCTCTCAACGATAAAGATATATTGTCTATTTTAAAATCTGCAAATAAAAAAACAGCTTGGCACACCCAACAATGGGTAATAATAATAAGCCGTAATCCTTTCAAATTATACAATTCTACTTGTAAAAGAACAACTTATAAAGAGCAATGAACTTTTAAAAATATTATGACACGTTAAAAAAAATTTCATCATCAAATAACATGCAAAAACTTTGAAGTCTTTAGTGAAACTATATTGGTTATATTTTTACCAAGTATGTAAGCTGATAAGTACGAGACGAATAATTACTGATAACAGAAGTACAATTTCCGTTGATTACAAGATTTAATCAAAAGAAAAAAAATAACCTTTCATTTTTACCAGATATTTCTAGATCGGTAAATCCATTTATTTTAAGTGTATTTACGTTCGTATTAAAAACTTTTTAGTATTTTAAATAAATGAGTAATCTAACAGAAATAAAAAAAATATTTTTGTTGTGTGTGTATTATTTGCACTTTTTACGACTAAAATACAATGAGTTTTATGTTTTCCGAAGACATTTATAAGTTATTTATATCTAAATCGGAAATATATATATATATATATATATATATATATATATATATATATATATATATATATATATATATATATATATATATAATTAATAGTATTGTTTTGAAAGGTGTGTGTGCGCGTGTATTTTAATATAATTGTTTGCGTACATATTTTGATCTATTTACAGATATAAATACATATAAACTATTATGTAATAATTTTATCAAATCATACAAAGATAAATTTATAGCATCTTCAAAATATGACCGTGCTATTATGTTTTCTAATCATATTTTTATAATTTTAGTAGGTACTTAAGTATAAATACAACACATCTTTTCTGCTTATATGTATTTATTTTATACAGAATATTTCAAGAAAGAAAATCAATACTTAAACCATCATTTTTAAGCAAAACCATTATGCTTTATCTAGTACCAACCATTTAAGATGACATTAGAGGTGTATATTTTGACTTTTAATTTGAAAACGATTACAGATAAAATTATAAAATTTGGTATATTTGATACATCGTATAAAAATATTATTATACTGTTTGTTTGGTTACTGAAGAGTGGTGAAAGTAAAAAAATAGAAACGTTTTATTCTTCGGGTTTAAGTTTTTACCTCTCGCTAAGAGAGGTATTGGATTCATGCTAAAAATCGCATATCCAGATTTTAATGAATAAGCACGTTTTAAGGTCCCTACAATCCGATTTTAACATTTTTACGATGATGTCTGTGTGTGTGTGTGTGTCTGTCTGTCTGTGTGTGTGTGTATGTGTGTGTGTGTGTGTGTGTGTGTGTGTGTGTGTGTGGATGTATGTGTGTATGTGTGTGGGACGTTGGAAGGAGGATTACTCTAAAACTATAAGACTTTATATTTATTTAACTACGTATTTCCCATTCATGCGAAGAGCTGAAAAGGTTTTGGCAACAATTGGACAACCGGAAGTAGCAGATTCTTGAAAAAAAAATTCCAAATATTATTTTTTAAATTTTTTTCTTGATAATATTAAAGAAAATTAAATTCTCTATTTGACACATTTATATTATATTATATGTCGTATAGGTTTGGAGATATAGTATATAATAATATATAATAATTTGTTGTAAAAAATCTCCTTGCCCAAAAAACAATTGAGATATTTAAATGTTTGTAATTGACAGATAAATGCAAAATGTCAGTGTCAAAAATCAGATTTTTCTGGAAAGTACGAGTATATTTAATATATTATTGTATTATTAATTAAATATGTATTTAAATTATAGGTATGTTAATTTTACATATATCCTTAAGAAATATCGCTAATACCGTCAATGAATTTGAAGAATTTTGAACATATTAGGAGAGTAGGACAAAATTACTCCTAGAACGAAAGAAGATACAATTTCAATTATTTGTGTGTACAAGAAATGTTAAATCCGTTACTTATAGGGCGCGAGCAGACATGTGATATTGTTGGCCGTGGCAAGCAGATTTGTGGGTCCGTGTCAGAAGGACAGCTAGTAGTAATTTACATTCCATATGTCATAATTATTCATTAAAAATTTCAAAATATTCTGATATCATGTTGTTTATGTGTCATAATGTTTTAAATGAAAACTTATGATACTTGACACCTATGTACATTATTACTAGCTGTCATTTTGACACGGGCCCCCATATTTGTTTGCCAAGGCCAACAAATTCACATAACTGCTCGCGCCCTATGCAACATAAAATAAAAATGGCGAGAGGTTTGTGCTGGCCACAACATATTTTTGTTAAATATTTTTAGATGTAACAAATATACCAAGTTGCATAATTTGATTTATAACACCAAAACATATATACACCTATAGGGTCGTCATCAAATGGTTGGTATTTAATTTTTGACATTCTTTCGTGGGACACCATGTATTTATATTTATAAATTTTTAAGCTCTGTCCACGACAGCTATGAAAACTACGCCCACAACGGTACAGATATATTATTACCGAAATCAGTAATTAAAAGTAGATTTGCATTCAGAAATAGGTAAAATGCCGTGATGATATATTTATTTTTATTTTATATAATATTAATAGATATTCAACAAATCTGATTGATTTTAAATACGGTCATGTACAAATCTATAAGGAAACAGGTATTTCAGTATTGTTTATAATAAGTGTCCGCTACAAAAAATAATAAAACTTACGAATATTAAAATCCTGAGGAAGTCCCGAAATGAATTTATTTCTACCGGCCGTCGGCAACTCAGTGTCTATACTTTCCGACGTATCCGTTTCCGTTGTCTGGCTCCCCTTGGCCTCCCCTATAGTGCCACCCATGAGATCTTTAAGGCACCGAATGTTTAATATGCATAACAAACGTCTAACATGCTAACCAGCTATTCAAATGAAATTATCATTAAAATATGTAGCTCATCATTAAACGACGTTATCTGTTATTAATTAGTTATTAGTAATTTAGGGATCACTGACACTTGTAGATAAAGAAGAGCGATAAAATTAGTATTAATTAAAGTGGTAGCATGATCGAAATGATAGAGTACCACGAACCAGGTATTTATGTTGAAATAATATCCTGTTCTTGACAGGAGAATGGCGACTTAAATTCCAAAACATAAAGATCGTTTTAATTTCTAAAGTAATATTTTTATAACATTACGGTGGGTACCGGGGCATGAGGGAGTTTTAAGTAATGAACCCGCAGTCAACCGAAAAAATATATTTCACCGTCTTCGAAAAACGCCAAGCATTTATTAGCTTTCACCAGAAAGGATTTTAAAACTATAACAAGTATTTTACTTGCAATTGTCTACTGAAATACCAACTATGTAAGATTGGTATAGATGAAAACAGTATCTGTCGACTCTGTGATGAGGACGAAGAAATTTCGGAACACATTTATACGAGCCTAAACCCATAATATTTCGGCCAGTTTACATTTTCAACAAACAAATTATTAAATCTACGGAAATGGTGAGAAATTTCTACAAATCTCTTTCGACTAATTAGTTTAAAATATAGATTTTTACCTATCGCTAAGAGAGATATGGAATTCATGCTAAAAATCTCATATCCATATTTTAATGAATAAGCACGTTTTAAGATCCCTAGAATCCGATTATAACATTTTTACGATGATGTCTGTGTGTGTGTGGATGTGTGTGAGGTTGTTAGTGGTATGATTTCTCAAATTCTATAAGACTAAACACCTCTGTAACTACGAATTCCTCAATCTAACAGTAATGGGAAGAGTTGAATAGTTTCTGAAAACATTGGACAACCGGAAGTGGTAGTTTCTTAATATTATTTTTTGAAAATTTGTTACTAAAATAATAAAGATAATTAAATTCTCAATCTGACACATTTATTTTTTTATTATATCTCGTATAGGATTGGAGATATAGTATATAATAATATAGAATAATCTGTTGTAATAAATCTCGTTGCCCAAAAAACAGTTGAGATATTTAAATGTTTGTAATTGACAGATAAATGCAAAATGTCAGTGTCAAAAATTAGCTTGTTTACTAACATTACTGGAAGATTTTTCTGGGAGGTACGAGTACATTTAAATTATAGGTATGTTAATATTACATATATCCTTAAGAAATACTGCTAATACCGTCAAAAAATTTGAAGAATTTTGAACATATTAGAATAGTAGGACAAAATTTCTCATAGAACGAAAGAAGAGATACAATTTCAATAATTTGTATGTACAAGAAATGTTAAATTCGTTACTTATAGGGCGCGAGCAGTCATGTGCATTTGTTGGCCTTGGCAAGCAGATATGAGGATCCGTGTCAGAATGACGGCTAGTAATTATTTACATAGATATCACAATTGTCATATGTCATAATTTTTCATTCAAAATTTCAAAATATTCTGATGTTTATTTGTCATCAATAGTATGAAATATACTTGTCGAAGAAAATAATACACATGGATTTGGAAAATCATAGTTTTAAATGAAAACTTATGATACTTGACACCTATGTACATAATTACTAGCTATCATTCTGACACGGGCCCCCATATCTGCTTGCCAAGGCCCTGTGCAACATAAAATGAAAATGGCGAGAGATATTGTACTGACCACAACAGATTTTTAACTAACAAAAACTGAATATGCTCTTCAAGTATTCTGCCGTTTAACATCGCCTTTATTAGTATGTCAGCTTTAATTCTAATAGGCATTGTATCCCTAAGCCTTGTAAATTTTTCTGTGAATATTGTCCTATATGTCTTGCAAGGTAGATTTTACTGCGCGCACTGGATTTTTACGAAGTTGTTTTTCATTGTGCCAAAAGTAAAGGGTCTCGGTAGAAGCTAAGTCTAGGCTAGAAGATAACCCTTAAAATTTGGCCCACAATTTTTTTAATAAGTTTTAAATCTATATTTAAAGTAGCACAAATCTAACCATTTGTGTAGATTTTATAATTTGTTGAAATGTAAACTGGTCGAAATATGAGTTTGGGCTTGTAGCTGTAAGAAAACTCAATCATCTTGCTAAAGGTTCCTCACGGCAGAAGAGATAGGGAAACTGATTCTTGGAGCAGTAATTGGCTTCCAGAAAAAATGAACTAGGACCATTGTTACAAGTGTGATCAAATCTATCCGATGTGATTATCACATATTATTGCATCGTTTTGACATTACGTCAATCGAATCAAGAAGAATCTGTCACTCTATAATGTTCCTAACAAAAATGTTGCAAAATTAAATTGATTGTCCTGCATTGTTACAAAGCATTAACATTCATGTATCACGGTTTGCTTCAAGACAGCAGTTATAGTTTGAATGTCCTAAGGGCCAGAACAAATATGCAACCTAGATCACCAATTTATAATATGTGTAATAATGAAAATTTGTTTGTTAATGATATAGACATCTTCACTGAGTCTTTGATTTCTGTTATGAAATTATTTAGAAATGTGCAGTAAATAATATTATCTTTTACATTAATTTTTGTGGGAGTTAGTTTTTTTTCTGTTACGATTTATGTTCCATCAAAATATTTGTTTTTCATTGTAATTATGTGTCATATTTTGTCCTTTATATGGTGTATACTGTTGGGCAAATAAAATTATTATTATTATTATTATTATTAAAACGAATATCGCAAGTGACAAAACTGATTACTGCTTAAAACCCTAGTCCTTTGGCCTTATAATAATAATTCATAGATAATCGACGCTCGGAAAGATCCATGAGTCCCATTTTAAGAAAAGAGGTCACTTTTGTGCTATTTAAAAATAAGAGGTTTTCTGGTCGTGTGCCTGAGTATCTGGTCGCGAATCAGGAGAACCGGGTCCGATCCCGATCGAGATTCCGATCGAATTAAATGGCACAAAGCAGATTGGCTCACCCGGCAATGGGTAATACCTATGCCATGATCATATACAGAATGCCTATTTTATCTGTTTCCGCCTGAAAGTTTAAGAACAGGCAACAAAGAATACACTTCATTAGCCACTTCGTGTAAATAAGTATGTACTTTAAAAGTAGGTAAGAACAAAAAAATAAATTTAAAAACCAAGTAAAATGGATTGCTTATTCATGAATTTTCGGCGGGAACAAATATAATGGGTATCCTGTATTTATTTATATTTAAAAATAAGAAATAATTTTCCAGCTTAACTTACTCATTCAAATTCATATAAAAAAGTAAAGCTTGATAAAAAACAGGTGTAATTCTCAATCGTTTCTATTTATAATATGTGTTATATTGTAGAATATATCATTAATGTCAAATTTCATGCATCGTATATAATATCTAGCATCTATCTAGTAGATAATAATTATCTAGTGACGTAGTTTCTATCCTTAGGCTATTTGCTTCATTCAGAAATAGAGGCATCTTTAATTTGATTCGCCATTTTCGTCTCATATTTAATTTCCACAACCCACGTAAAATCCAACGTTAACTAGATATCTACCAGCCTTCTAACAAAAAACATCTGAACATCCGAAATTAATTTTCTGTCAAGATAGAAATCTAAAACACCCAAACTCGTCAAAAACGACGTTCAATTTTTCTCTCGTCAAAGAATTGAGCATCGCTCATTAGCTTGGTCTCTCTCGTCGACCGGTTTTTGTCCGGGATTTTTTGTTGATCTTCAGATGTTTATTTCCGCATTGCTTATTTATGACAAAACAATATCGCACTGCCACGTGGGCGACAAAAAAATCTATTAGAAATTAGATATTAACCATTCATTCTTCCAGATTTCAACATAGGTTTTGACATCGTTTATTGAGATTTTTACGAATAAACACGTTTAATGTTCCTAGAATATAATTTTTATAATATATTGAATATAATTCATATCGATTTGTTTTATTTTTTAAACAACCAATTCAAACTTTTAATTACATCCACCATTCACAATTGATTTTTACAAGTTGTTAAGAAACCTTACATTATATGATGCCAAATTTAACAACAGAAATTATGGGAGAAGATGAAAGAAATTAATAAAATAAAAATATTTTTTCTACATCTGTCAAAAAAGTTGATGTGTGCATTGATATGAATATGCGAAATCAGTTATTATTTCATTAATTATGTAATCATAAAAATGTGCATTTCACATACTGTGCGCACATTTTTTCGTACACTGGGTGCATTATTTCGTGCACTGTGCACATTGTTATATAATTTAATAAATTTTGTATTAAACTTCCGTAAAATTCAAAATTATGTGTTAAAACTTATAGGAAAATTCAAGTGTTATCTGTCATACTGACAAGATGTCAATCCAGGTTAAATTCTTTTAAATATAATTTTAAGCGCCTGTTTTACATTCTCCGGTTAAGATTTTAACTGGCAGTTAAATAAACAAAATTGAAACAAACAGTCAGTGACCCATATTTCAGGGTCATCCCTTATATTTCGCACACATGATATACAAACAAATATTAAATGTCATTTACTGACTCAAATTAGTCTATACTCTGTTTAGGAATTAGAATGTCGCATTCCAGCACGCATATTGATGTTAGGAGCTTCATTCTTAAATGATTTTTGGTGATATTTTGGTATTTGAGATTGGCATGGATGCATTTAGTACACACACAATTTCTAGGCAACAAACAGAATAAAAATAACAAATCACTGTCACCAATAATTCTACCAAAAATTTCTTAGACAGGGTGGTGACCGCGACCCCGGAACATAGGACTTTAACATGTAAAATCATACTTTCTTAATTTCCTGCGTCAATCGAAATAACATAATAGATTTTGGTTAAAATAGGCTAACCGGAAGTGGTACTTTACTTGAAGTTGTTAACAGTTTTTCTTGAATAAAATGATTTTATTTTAATTTTAGAAATAAATGCTTCAAATAAAAGTTTTAGAGAATTAATTTCTGCGTCTAGCACATCAAGTATTATTAAATTAGCCCTTTAAATAAGCGAGATATGTAAATTTAAAAATTATTTTTTTGTAATAAAGCTTGCTATGGATTAGGACAAAAAAATAAAAAAAATGTTCATGTCAAATTACGTTAAATACGTACAATTTTATGATTCGTACAATAACAAATATTATATTTTTATTGTGAAATTAGTTATATTCATTGTTGTAATCAAATATTTTTTTGTTGTAATCAAAACTCTCTTTAAAAACTCCCTTTATGGTCGCTATATATCTTACTGTTTTGAAGTTAAAATTAATGTTTCGTAATTTATTTATTAAAAAAAAAAATGTATAGTTTAATAATCGTACAAGGTAGTCGTGTGGTGTCCACACCAGATTTTGGGTAGAAGTAAGTTAATCCATAAAAGGACTCTTTAATCCGAAATATGGGATAAAATTTCGCCGAACACCACATCTAGCACGTGTGATTCTTGGAGAAAACTATCAATTTTGCTTTAATTTCCACCCCTGAAGTGGCGGGACGTGATTACCATTTCAGTCCGAGATTGCAGCTGACGAATGTATGTACATAAAATATTTATAAAATAATTATACATAACACTGCGGGGACTAGCGATCAAAGTAAGAATGAACGCCAAAAAATGAACAGAAATTTAATATTTTTTTCAGAATTAATTATTTATTTATTATTTTTAATTCAACAAGACGCATACATCCGAATTACAAAATAATATTACATAGCAATATGAGGAGGTAATGTCAATATATAAAGAAAAAAATAAAAGTAAAAATATAAGATAAAATTATGTTTTTTGTTCTATTTCATAATTTCAGCGTTATTTTTTCTCCGTAGTACTATAATAAATATTTCAAAATTTTATAAATTGATATTATTTACACATCCATACAAATTCAGTAATAGAACAAATCGTTACTCCGAATACCCCCTCACATTTAGCATTTAGTAAAACGTTACTGAAATGAAACTGATTTTCAAATGTTTTTCATAACCTCCTACAGCTGAGTAACATTGGCTGATCTAATTTTGATGACTTGTACCTTCATTTTATCCCAAAGAACACCATATCGCTCAAATCGTGTTCATACTTAATTATTTTTGTGATGCACACTTCTTTAGCAATTTCCTACACCTTCAATTTCCGTTTTTATAAAACAATATCATGCAGTTTGTTGATAATTTCTTTTGTTGTTGTAGCTTTTTGACGTCCACTACGCGATACGGTCACACTTAAATTCGGCTGTACATTTCTTGACATAATGAAGGTGCACTACCATCACACAAGATATTTTTCTTTTCGTTAAAAATTTCTCGAAGTCTTAAGCACATTACCTTCCGTCAATTCTGTGTAATTTGTACAAATTCCAGACATAATGTAAAATACTCTTGAAACTGACATATGTCAATTAGAATTATCTGAATATATTTGCAGTTTCCATGGTTATAGCACAGATAGCTGATTTATGAAATTTAATATTTTTTTAACTTTACATCTATTGAAAATGAATAAAAACATGTACTCAAACCGAATAGAGAATAAAATATTCCGTAATATTTATAATAACATAAAATGTCGAAAAATAATATTTAACTGCGGTTTTTCAAGAAAAACTAGTAATAACTTCAAATATAGTTATTTCCGGTTGACCAATTATAATCAAAACTAGTCAGCACTTCATATGAATGTAAAGAAGAGGATTATGAAAGAATTATAATTTTTAGAACTGTAGTGTTAGAGTTATCGTCTTTGAAAGAATTATCACACACACACACACACACACACACACACACACACACACACACACACATACACACATACATACATACATACATACATACATACATACATACATACATACATACATACATACATACATACATACATCATCGTAAAAATTGTAAAATCGTACTCTAGAGTCCCTAAAACGTGCTTATTCACTAAAAACTATTGATTATTTTGACGAAAGACAATACTTTACTTATCTAAAGGTAATAGAAGATAAAAACTTAATTACTCGACAGTGTTCCACGTTATCCATAAATATTGAGAACAGGCATGTATACGATATACATATAAACTGAATTTAAAACAAAAATCTATTTGAGAGAGAAACAAAATATTTAAGCTACGTTTGACATAAGCCGTGTTTCTACGGGCTGTGATTGTATTTTGTGAATCCTGATTAGTTTAATCGTGATCCTTTGGATTTTAAAAAACTTGAATAGAATAAACACCATCTAGCGTCAAATATCATATGCAGACCAGTGCAAAATAATTTATTTTATTTTAAAAAAATCTGCTGTCAAGTGTTATAATCAGCACATTAAAAATGGATCATATAGAAGTAAAAAAAATGTTTTTGGTAATGGTAACATAAGAAGTATGTTTACTTAAAACAAATCTTTTGTGTAACATATTTTATTTGTTTTCAAAGGTATGATGGGTCCTTACATGGTTTTGTAGGAAAATTTCCTTTGATGCAACAAACCCCACATTGATAAATTTCTACGCTCGAAAACCTACTGTCATGAGGCATTTTTAATTTTGTTCTGAAATGAATCCCTGTGATCACTCAAAAAGGATGATTCAGAAGGGAAAGGAGAAGGTTGTCTAGTGATCACAAAATAAGAAACGAAAAAACATACTTCTTCTAAATCATGATCACTTTGATGATTTAGATTGTGAATCTCAGCCCGAAGGAACACGGCTATAGGTGTCGCTTCATGATACACAAAGAGTGTTTGATACATAAATGCCATCTATTGGTTAGACGGCGAACTTTTCAAATAACCTTCAAATCTGCTGGTGTACGTTGGAATTGTACAGACATTAAAATATGAAAATTATATCTTATGTCGTCTTGTACTATTAATTAGCAAATCAAATATGGTTAGTATTTATGAAATGCGATATCTTGATCAGGGCTAGATGGATTATTAATGGGTCGAATTAGAGGAATGTAGCCGAGAGATTACATCTGTGGTTCGGGGTGCACGAGTCTGGGTTTCACTCACTAGGCGGTCCTGCGGTCACGAGCTTCAAGTCTCTTCATTTGCCTCATCATCCACAGACAACACAAATAAAATAAAATCCATCAAACTAGAACAAAAATAATCTTCTAACACTATTTTCCTGTTCTCATCTCTCGTTGAAGTCTCCTCTGTTGTACATTTGTTGTCTATGACTCCTGCTTATGATTTCTTGCACGCTACATGAGTCAGTCATCGGCACGAGGACTACATACTTGCATTGGTTGATTTGAACCGCGAACCTCAGTCCATGTGCCAATGTTTACATTGCTGTACGTGAGGCAATGTGCAGAAGTATAGGGGTAAGGGAGTATAGGTCATTGAAATGACATATCAAGACTTTAATCATGGCTGATTAACACAAGACGGCGGACATTTATCACTAAGAAAGAGGACAGAACTATGTGTAGACATCACTCTTGTAGTAACAAATACGAATTATTTATTACTCATTACGACGGTATACGAGGTTTAAATCAAAAAGTAACGCACGATATTCATTTTCGTTTGAGCTCTTTTTTATCATACCAGTACCATGGTTTGTGATGTGTATGTCAGGTTTCATTAATATTGGACGCGTTTTTTATGTTTGACAGCTACATATTGACAGACTTAGCAAGTTTTACCTTCCGCTACCCTAGGTCGAGATTTTGGTAAATGACCACGTTTTAAGGTCCCTAGAATCCGTTTTAACATTTTCACAATAATGTCTCTCTCTATATGTGTATGTGTGTGTGTATGTGTGTGTGCGTATGTATGTAAATGTGGATCCGCTGGACTAACTCAAATAGTATCATGGTTGAACTGATGATCGACTGGTTTCAGCATGGAAAAATGGGAAATAATCGGACACTCAGTCTTATATAATTATTTATTTCCTAACCCTCGTTTCGACTGTACAACAGTCTTCTTCAGGGCTAGAAATGGTCAATTATAAAAAGGTTTAACATCAAGAAAACTTAAAAAAATAAACATGTATTTTCCATAAATTTTGAAAAAACGTGATATTAACGATGCAAGAAAAAAATCTTGAATTGTAGCAGCTATTTTAATTTTAAAGCAGCATGTTCAGTTCTTATCAAAAAAATTCTTCTGTACAAATATTTGTAGAAATGCTCCACTAATTTTATGACTGCTAATAGTTCTTTTCTGGTGATACAATAATTCCTATCTGTTCTTGACTAGGTCTTACTAAAGTAGGTAATAACCTTCTTCTGTCCGTTTTGTTTCTGGGAAAGCACGCCACTAATTCCAATGTTGCTGGCATCTGAGTCTAGTATGAACTGTCCTTTAGGTAAAGGATAACTTAAAACAGGTGCGTTTGTCAAAGAATGTTTCAGTTCTTTAAACGCAACTTTACAGTCTATTTCCTAAATAAATATCCTTCCTTCTTCAGTAGCTATGTTAGCGAATCCAGGTACATATCGTCGATAGTAAGTACCTAAACCAAGGAAGCTTCTAAATTCGTATTTCTCTCTAAGTACTGGCGAGTCACTCACAGCCCTTATTTTCTCCGGGTCAACTGCAATACCCTTACCAGAAACTACGATGTAAGGTAATGAACTTATTTTTTGGAACAGATGGCACTTCTTTGGACTAAACTTCAAGTTAGCGTGTCTCAATCTCTGGAAAACTTCTTCCAAATTCTTCATGTGGTCCTCGAACGTTTTACCTACCACAATAATATCGTCCAGATAAACCAAACAGGTTTTCCAAGATAGCCTAGTCAATACTGTTTCTATGTGTAGTTCAAACGTGTCTATTACCGATGGCGAATGCTGTTTCCTCCTTATCTTCTGGATCCAAATCTACTTGCCAGTATTCGCTCTTTAGATCCAGAGTGGAGAAAATCTTCGATCCAGCCAGTGTCCAGTGTATCAGCCTTCTTCGTCACGTTGTTAAGTTGAAGATAATTGACGCAAAATCGTGTAGAGCCATCCTTCTTCTTCTTTAACATCACTGGAGAAGCCAATGGACTGCTTGAAGGTTCAATTACACCTTCCATCTTCATATTCTCAATAATTCTTTCAGCTTCCACACGTTTTGCAATAGCAGTCATCTTGCTGATTGGCGGATGAGTCTCCGTCTCCGGTATCTATTTTATAGTGGACTATATTAATTCTCCCTTTGACTTCCTTGTCAAATTTG
This sequence comes from Harpalus rufipes, assembly GCA_951394225.1. NCBI lineage: Eukaryota > Metazoa > Arthropoda > Insecta > Coleoptera > Carabidae > Harpalus > Harpalus rufipes. The sequence goes on along the minus strand of OX596281.1, from coordinate 21,305,975 downwards.
AACACATCTTGAAAATTTCCAATTAAATTATTTTCCTTGGTTCTCTGGTAGGCGGTCAATTCTTGAAACAATGTTAATATCTGGTTATTAAAGTGTTGACATCATCATTTCTTGTTATCTCGTGAATTTAATACGATCTCTTCTTCATTGACCATCATCACTTCATTCTTCAGGTCAAGCTTACAACCATTTACAACCATTCTTTGTCATTGCGTCCATACCGAGTATTAATACATCTTCAACTTTAGCTACCAGCGCATGATGTTTAAAGGTGTTTCCAAAAGTTATGGTCACCTCTATTTCTCCTAACGCGGTAGCTTGTTGTCCCGTCGCGTGCGTAATCGCCACTTGGTTGGTTGAAAATGCGTCTTCCCATGCTGTTGGCGTGATTATGAAGGGATGCGACATAACTGTTGGATTGTGAGGCTAATAGAATACGGGTCAACAATTGCCCCTTCGCATCAACCCGACTTAGGTTTCTGACACCTTTCCTTCCTTTTTCGTTTCCGTCCTACATTGCATTTTTCTGCAAAGTTTTTGCTGATGGCCCAGTTTACCGCAATTCCAACAGCAGAGTTTCTTTCTTCCGGTACACACTTCACGTGCTATTCTAAATCTTCAGTGTTTTTATTTCTCTCAGTATCGATATTTCGAACTCGTGATTGGTTATGTAAAGCATGTTTGGCAGCTTCATGCTCTAATGTACATGAGAGTGCGTCAGCCAAAGTTTTTAGGCGAACCAGTCACCGTGCTTGCTGAGCTTCGCTGTCTTGAACCCCGTAGATGAATGATTGAGTGGCCAGGCACTCCAAAACCCTGTCAAGGACTGTAGGATGTCCGAGACGAACCAAACGAGCTACGTCGGCTTCAAATTCTTGAAGGCTTTCTTTTGACCTCTTATAGCGGTTTCTCAGTTGCGTCTGATATACCTGCTCCAGGTGCGCATTGCCATATCGCATATCCAACCGGTTGACTAGTTTGTCGTAGTCCTCTTGTTCTTCTTCTTTCAGCGTGGTATTCTTCGCAGTAGCTTCAAATTGTTATAAATAGTTCGGCCACGATGATTTTACATCAACTTCCGATGTTTTGAAGTGCATTTTTGAACAAGTATCAGGTCTTACTACTTTCCTACCTTATATTGGATATGCCTTAGCTACTTCGGAATTTGACATTGGCGACAATATAATTCTAGTGACTCCTTCTTGCAATTCTTCGATTTTTTTGTCATATTCATCATTTAAATTCTTCAGATTTTCAGTTTTTTTAGATCTTCTCTAATTTATGTTCTAAATTTCTAGAATTTTCTTCTGCTTTTCTAGAACTCTCTTCCAATTTTTGTTCTAATGTTCTACAATGTTCATTAATTCATCTTTTAGTGTTCTGGAATTTTCTGTAAATTCTTCGTTTAATGTTCTAGAATTTTCTTCTACCTTTTTAGAACTTTCTATTAATTTTTGTTCTACTGTTTCAGTCAATTCTACTTTTAATGTTCTTGAATTTTCTTCGGCTTTTCTAGAACATTTTGCCATTTCCTGTTATAGAAGTTTCTGTTAAGTATTCTTTTAATGTTCTGGAATTTTCTGTCATTTTTTGTCTAAGTTTACCAACGTCAGATAGGTCAAATAAGTAATCGTCAGGATTTTCACCACGATCGATTAATGCTTGCCGCAGTTTTTCTTGAAGCACTGACTTCTTGCCTGTTGTATCCAAATCTTGTTCTTACAGTTCTGTCTTCAGATCACTTACTTTTAATTCGCTTAATTTTAATTGTTTAGTCGTCGCTTTATTCATTTTTATTTACACTTCACAGTTTATTAATAACCCCACACCTGACAGCAATTGTTACATTTATTTATTTGGGTGAAGTGTAAAAATCAGAGAAATATTATTAATTAAAATAAAAGTTTATTAAACGATAAATAATTAAGATAAAGATAATAAAAATAACTAACACTATGTTTGAACAAATATAAACACTAATTTAAGACTAAGAACATTATTAATTACTTAAACACTAAAATTATTTATTTAAACAATATTTATTTCGCTATTTATTTATGTAACTATATTTATGTTCACAACTCATAGATTATTTATTAATATAACCAACTGTTCATTTCACGATGCTTGTCTATAATAGAATGTCTCCGCTGGCTTCCTTGACATGTTTATATATCCGGCGTCCTTCTGCAACATTCGACGTGATAATAACATCGAATACAAAGCATCAGATGATCTTAATTAATTAAATAGGTCGCGATGTGTGCGCGAATATTACGTCATCGTTCGAGAAACGTTTTACCAGCGGCGGTGGTCGCATACGGGCTAGACTCAGTGGCATCGGGTGGACGCGCACTACAATATTTTACAGATAAATTTAAAAAATAATCTTTTTTATAAATCCCAGAGCTTATGTTTTAAAGATAAATATAATTCCCTATTTACACAGTTCATATTTCAAATATATGTAACTGACAGATAAATGTCACTGTCAAAAACTAACCATTTAAAATTAATAATGGTGACGTTTTAAAAAGAAAATAGTAAATAGAATAATAGCTATATGCAAAGGTACTTAGTATAGTTTGCAGCATTAGTAAACGTATAGGTATGTATTTAATTAATAAAAATTAAATGGCGTGATGTTTTGTCTGGACATCAGTTTTTTTTATTCAAGATCTAACCTTGAAGAAGGTTATGCAAGTATACATGCTGTCTGACAGATTTTGTGTAAGTATTTGTTAACACCTAATCTACATTATAGAAATTTATCCACCTAAAATTATTGATACATATTGTGATAGAGTTTAAATATGGAGAACTCATCTTCCGTCGTTCTTTCTGTCTGTGTTTTCGGGGTTAGGCCAAAGGCGTGGGCAGCATTTGGACAACAATGCACGCACGTGTACCGTTGGGCACGTGTGCACGTGGCCGAGTCAACCACTCCACAGTGAATACTAAGCAACGACAAAGACAACCACATGCATAAACACCTCACAGCGATATATGTGTTTATGTATCTTCAACATAATGTAAAGAATAACAATTTCAGACTTTAATTATTTCATGGTTTTCTCAACTTATCTTGAAAGATCTTTGTTGAGTAAGATAATGAAAAGTTTTGAAAAATATGTTGTTAAAAACTTATATAATAATATATGTTGTAATGTGTCAAATTCAAACTGAAATTTTCACACTTTTATGTGTAAATTTTGGCATTGGTATAAATAATCGTTTTTTTTTTTATATTAGATAATAAATAATATTGTTTTTCACTTGAAACAAATAATACTTATTACGTTATCATAATAAAAATCATACAGAAAATTATGTTATATTCATTACAGATGTCTAAATTAATAGCACGAAATATAAATAAATAAATTTACGGAAACGGAAAACGTTACTCAATGAGGTACCTACCTATAGAATGACTTTAGTAGAAAATTATTTAAATGTGAAAGAACTTTACTAGATTTTGAGGTCTTAAAACAAATATGACTAATTTTTTTTCATCGATTCAATAATTGAAGACCTAAAGTAGGAAAGAGCCAAAATTACAAATTCGAGTTATTAAAAAAATCTGATGTGGCCACTACAATACCTTCCGTCAATCCTTTGTATTATGTACAAATTCTATACATAATTTTTTGCAAAAGATTCTATTCCAGTAAAATTATTATGTAAACTCTGCAGATTGCACTTGGCACTGACATCTTCTACTTCTTTAGCTTTTCCCATTCGTTAGGGGTCGCTATGTTTTATTTTCTTCTTCCACTAATTTCTGTTTTGCGTATCGTCCTCATTTAGTTCCTTTTCTCTCAGTCTTTCGCAATACAGTCCTTCCATCTTATATTTGGTCTTCCTCTGTTTCGTCTACCTTATATTATTAAGCTATTCATTCTTCCAATATATTCTTCATCTCTCATGACATGTTCAAACCAATGTAATCGTCTCTCTTGTATCTTTCTATAAACTTCACTCGAGCCATTTCCCTTATTCTTTCATTCCTTATCTTATCTTTCCGTGTCTTCCCCAATATCTAGCTCAACAGCCTCATCTCAGCCACATTCAGTTTTTTTCATTGACACTGACATCTTCTTAATATAGTAGCTGTTTCCATGGTTATAGCATAGCTGGCTGATTTATAAACTGACATTTGTCAATTTGAATTATCTGAATATATTAGCAGTTTTCATGGTTAGCATAGCTGGCTGATTTATGAAAATTAATATCTTTATAATTCTTTAACTTTATATCCATTGAATTTGAAATATAAAATGCAATCAATTCGTATAGATAATAGAATATTCTTTAATTATATCATTAAATGTCAAAAAATAATATTTAACAGCGTTTTTTCAAGAAAAACTGTTAAAATCTTCAAATGAGGGTACTTCCGGTTGACCAATTATAACGAATATCTAATCAAGTCTGCATATGGATGTAAGGAAGAGGAATACGTAAAAATTGTAATTTTTGGAATTCTAGTTTTAGAGATATCGCGGCCGAAATTTTAGTCAAGACACACGAACACACACACACATACCTACAGCCATCATCGTAAAAATAGTAAAATCGTATAGTAGGGACCCTGAAACGTGCTTATTCATTGAAAACTCACCATCGAATTTTTTGACCAAAGACAATACATTCCTTACCTAGATGTGACGGAAGGTAAAAACAATTTATTAGGTTAATAGTTCAATACAAGGAAAACTAAACTAGCCAAAATACATAAATTATATCGCTGAAACATCCTACCGACAAATAACCTTAAAAATTATCAATAAACAACACAAAATATGTTTTTCTAACAAAAACTCAGAAAGGTACCACTTATACAAGATTTAAATAGAGCTCCTTGTGTCTTGGGTCCTCCAAATAAGGGTTCATTGCACTAAGTTTGATTTTTTGTCTTCACTGAGTTGTTTCTTGACTGCTGGTCCCAAATCTGTTCTTCGAATATCCATCACACTACTGGCACTTAGTACCTGCCTAACGTAACAACGCTGGCACATATGCACATACCCATTCCGCAGCTACAACACTACTATTGTTTATTGGCACTTAGCCCATTTCATATATTATTCTTAATGGCATATAGCTCCTTTCTACAGTAAAGCTTAATTTTTTTTTGGCACTTAGCACCTTTCTCAATATAAGTCTTCAATTTTAAAAATTTATTATTTGCTTATTTATAACTATGTAAAGTTGTAATTTGAAAAAACACGTTCATTTCTTGTTTAGGTTTTGAGATTTTAATTCCAAAAGTTGACATAGCCTTTAGAAAAAGTATCTACTTGTCTTGAAACAAATATAAATGACTATTTCATTCATAAATTTATAAACCAATCCAAATTGAGGATTCTACCAAGTTACCAAGTTTTATTTCGACAAAACAGCGTCACAAAAGTGACGTTTTGATAAGCGACATTTTTTTGACGTTTCAAGAGTACCTTGAAACATTGTTTATATACCTGTCAAAATGCGTATATTTTCAGTGTTTTCACTTTTTATTAAAAGAGTCGATTCAGACAGGAATCTTTTCAGAACATAAAAAAGCAATCTTAAATATAACACACTAAAAACACAATAAAAAATTATAGATTTTTGTCAAAAAACTAAATTATTACCTGATTTTTATTTTGGAAATAATCATCCGAATACCATTCGTGGTTAAATTTTATTCTGGCAAAATTTTCCCATTGCTTTACTCGAGCCTTTGCAAATTTATCTCGTGATATTGATCAAAAATTACTCGCTTGACAGCTCGTGATTTTTTTGTCAATACCACTCGATAAATTGCTAGGCAACCAGCTCTCGTAACAATCTGAATTTTTTTCCGGCAAAAATTTACCACTTATATTATATATGACAATTCCACTCAAAATCTCTTATCCAATTAAATCGCAGTATTTTGGTGAATTGAACCAATCACATTCGAATTACACTGACAATTTTCACTAGTGGAAATTGCCGCTATAATTTCACGACTAGGCGTCGCTTAGACACAACGTCTGTCAAAATTTTTTGAGTGACAAGTATTTCAGTGAAATTAATTGAATGTATTTCGAGGAATTGTCATGCCGAATACCATTCGTGACTTTAATTTTACCGGTAATTTTGCCTAACTCACTCCTGCTTGTTGCTTAGAAAATCGTCACTCGTGCTATCGCAGTCGCGATCATGACGGCAAGAATTGACAGTAAAATTCTAGTCACTAGTGGTATTATATATTATTTTTTTTCAAAGATTCAACAATTTTGTTCGTGGCGAAAATTTAAATTTGGAATGCATAAGCATCCGTTTAGCTTAGTTCTCGAGATATTAGTTTCTAATGTTGTCATAGCCTATAGAAAAGGTATTTGTTTTTAAGTCAGCATAACTGAAAATATATTCATAAATTTAACATATAGAAAAATTATTTAAAAATGTATCTGAATTCAAATTGGAAAAACATAAGTTCCTATATTTTTTAATTTGCATATATTTATTACTAAAATTTCCATAGGCCAGCATTTCCCAAACTATGGTCCACGAGCCAGGGGCCACTAATGGTTTACAGAAATAAAATAATGGGGACAGAAAATAGAAATATTTTTTTATTGAAACTATTATTTATACATAATGCGTGTTACTTTTTTTAATATTCAACCAACATATGAAAAGAAGTCCCCGATTGCGGCTGGGGCCTATGAAAGGGAGGTATGAAAAGTTTGGCAAACGTTGCGGGAGCCTATAGAAAGGTATTAATTATTGTCATCCAAACAAGCTAGACTAAGAATTGTTGAGGGATTCAAAAAGGGAGAAAACATACGTCAAATTCAAATTTAAAAGACATTAGTTATCGTGGTACTACGAGTAATATCAATCCCATTAAAAGGTAATTATGTCCTCAAATATTATTAAATTTAAAATCTTCATATCATAAATATACTCTTAGAGTTATCATACCCAAAAAATGGACAACAGACTTAATGATAATTTATGTTTATTTAGAACTATTAGAATTCAAGTGTAATAGCAAATATGCACCTTGCATCTTTCATATTCTATTAGAAGTTAATGCCTCATAAAATTATAATTCATTAACATCAACATCACAGAGTGCATTGAACAAAAAACACCATTGCTATTAAAAACAAAAACACATAATCCATTCTTCTGATTACAAGCCCTCATCTTGAAGAAACAATAGCATCTTCGTTTCTTCATTGAAGTCAGGTACTCCCTTACAAGCCCTTTATAAAAATATAAATTGTGCATATCTAATGACAATCGACAATCAGTGGATGGCACGCTTCGCTCACTCGTGCCCAGTGCGTGATTGGCCGGTTGCATTTGTTTTTGTGACGTGGCGATGTCAGTGTGTGTGAAGAACAATTGGTTGTCGTGTTACAAGTAGCTGTGGCTCAAGTGATTCAATTGTCTTTTATGACCTACCGCCGTTGACACGTACTTGAAATTGTTTAAAAGAAAAATTGACTGTCGACAAGATATTGATGCAGACAATTGACAGTAAGATACGGATTTTGTTAATGCTTTTCATGAATATGAAGGGGTCATTTATTAATAATTAACTATATGGACGATATAAAAATATATTTAAATCATAATCATGGCTTATTATCCATTTCTGGATGTACAATATACGTAACAAAGAAAGGTACACAAAAAAGAACATAGTGACATAAAAAGCTGTCACCCTTTGAGGGCACATATCAAGCGTCACCTCACGGATTCTCATAGTTGTCGTGGGGAGAATACTAAAAAATTTAATAACCCAAAAATAATCCCTTTCGATTTTCTTTACGACAGTTTTATTTTGAAAGCCTATGCGGTGACGCCTGATGGCACACTGTAATGGTACGGACATATCGTTATTACCGAAGTTTACAAATAAACGCATATTGACACACCCACAAATGGGTATTAATCTATCTTGATTTACATACATCGTATACAAATATTATACACATACATTATACGTAGGCAATATTTATTTATATTATAGGCACCTATTGTTTTCTTTGTTAAATATTATACATATTGTATGTACATATGTTTATACATGACAGTCATTTGGAAAACATCGAATTTTTATTTATTATACTTTTACTTAGTTATTTATATTTTTTACAAATTTAGTTCTCAAATTATTTTTTTTTATTGATTTATAATAATTTTTGTTCCACATTGTTTATTTATAATGTTAACATTTCATTTCAAAATTTAGTTCCTAGAAGTTGGTATTAACATTCGCATTTCAGCTGTCAAACAATGATTGGAGACTCGCATGATTTTGATTTTGTTTTAAGTGATTTACAATTTAGTGGTGTAGCATATAGTTTTAATAATAATTACAATAGGTTATAGTTAATTTAGTGTTAATTATAATGAGTGTGTGTTTATTGAAAACTGTCCATTTCTAAACAACCGGCTTCCTGCCGGAATCTATCATTGAAAGGGTAAGAATACTTATTTAATTTTCATAAATTTTGTTGCTATATTGTAAAAAACAAACTGTAATTTTTGCATATTGATTGCTTATTTAACAAGACATAACGCTTAATGAAAATATGATATATGTAAAGAGGTATTTATTACGTTACAACAAGCTACAGGATTGTCAGATATTACTGGAGATATTCACCTGTTATTTCTAAGGTATTACCAAGTAATATCAGGGATATACGATTAAAAAGGCATTTCTTAAAATACCAGGCCCTGATTTTTGCTGTTGTTTGTGCATTTTTCTGGTGAATATATCGAGTACAGTAAGTTGAAATCAACGATGTATGTATGGTGGCGGTATTCTGTGCATATGTGTATGCCAAGTAGGTTTTTATCATTCATATCTAATGGTATTGGATGTTGCGCGGTATATGTGCGTTTGTCTCAGCCCTTGTCTGGAGGAGGATATGTATACAGAAGCGGATTCAGAATCAAATACAACATAATACGGGATAAATAACCCTCAGTAGGACAGTAAAAAAACATGAACCTATTTTCTGCATTAAAAGAAGTATAACTACAAAATAAGAATAATGCTACATGATTACATTATTAAAAGTACAATTTTGTATGGGGCTGAGATCTGAGGATGGGAAGAAAATGAAAAGCTGGAGTAAATATACATAAAATTAGGCCTACCGTACATTTCGGTCTGACCGGGACTATCCTGGTTTGAGAAATTAGCTAAAAATAAATGTGTGTTTGTGTGTTTGCATATAAGCAACAATTGTGATATCAACAAAAGTACTTTTGAGCGAAAAATACAATTGAATTGACAAAAATTATTATTTGATGAAAATTTAGAATTCCGTTATTCTGCAAACTATATTTAAAACAAAATATTTTGTTGGAAAATTCCTGTTTATTTTCATAACCTATTTCTATCCCAGTTTAGGATTTCATAATTAGGGTATTTCTACCTAAAACACATAAAATAAACATTACGATTGGACAAAAACACATCACAGTATTAGAACAAACCAGCAAAGACAAAATCTATACGAGCTGAAGCTGGACTAAGAACATCAAAGTATGCAGAGAAATTTAGAAATTACATACCAAATAGAATTATTTACTGTTGGAAGGAAGTAAAAAAGAAATTTAATTATTTACGAAAATAACAAATTTTTTTTTTTCATTAATGTGAAAAATATTGTATAAACTTTCATTAAAAATTCTTTTTAAAAACGTTAAACCGGCTCATTTTATTATTTTTATCAAACTAAAAAAATAAAGGTATATTATTTATTTTTAACTCTATTTTAATAATATATTAATACTTTCTCTAAATTTGATCAAGGCCATATACCTCTTTTCCGAAACCATCAAAAGTAAGCCAATTGTCTGTATCACAGTCTAGATGAGTCCGATTCGGGAGAGGTTTGGGCGAAAATATTTAGAAAGAAGAGAGTTGAATGTTAATAAAATGTAATATGAATTGTCAACCAACATTGATGATATATTTCGTTTCCCAATGGGAACTCCTAATTATTGTGGAGAAATTAATTAATATGGATCCTTACTGTTTCTCTTCTTCTTGTCTCTACATATTTCATCCCTGTATCTTTCCTGTTGGTGATTGAATCTCCGTTGGTCCCCAGTTCGTCTCTGTGTTAGTTGTGCAGATATATGTTGTCGGCGGTGCAGCACAAAGTGTCCCCGCGTCAGCGGCGGTGGCGGAATGCCGGAGTCCGAGTCGACTCGAGTCTCGAGAGGAGAGTCGCGGTCCAAGTCGCGGCCACGTCCACCGCGCACCAGCACAACGGCCAACAGCTCCACAATAGTCTAACTCATGCCTGTCACGTGCCCCAATAATATCACAACATATACCGAGCGGCACACCAAGAAAAGCTCCGCGAACAGTAGCAGAGAAGGCTTTTGGAAATAGTAATAGTGATTGTGATAGTGTTCGAAGATAGTTCTCGGCCTAATATAGAAATAGTGACAGGAGTATCAAATGTGATTAATTTTTGTCTAGTTTGATCTGTTAAAGGTCATACGATAATAGCTATTAAGATACCTAGGATTGTTACGAGTATCATAACTGCCGCAGATGTCAATTTGAAATCAGAGCAATGATTTTAAGACATCTATAATAAGGCTTGTTACGATTCATAACAACCGTGGTTTGTGCAAAATAGTTCATCGGTTTCAGAAAATGAAGATATTAATAAATATTTTTTTAATTCTCTCATTACTGCTACTCTCCAAAAGTCTTGTTCACGAAAGAGAACTATTCAAGGTCATTTATAAGCTGTCTGATATAATATTACTTGCAGATAACTTCACTGCATTTCGTATGCATAGGCGTGCAACATGAAATATGTATGGATAAACTTGAACTGAAAAAATAGGTGTAATTTATCTGAAAATTGTTTCTTTTTAAATAATGCCGTTCGCAAAGATTTTTGGTCTTGACTTATGTTTTTGCAAAACACAAAAACATAGACAACATAAACCATTGAATAATAATTTGTCAACGTGAATGGGTAAACATTAGCACAGAGGGCAGTGTAGTAGATAATAAGATATTTGTAACTCTACGACATACGTCATTATTATTGTTGTGTCACCATTTACGTAGGTATATCTGTCACACAACATAAAATACTTATTCTCAGTTGCACCAACATGGCTGAAATGCTTAAATTTTAAGATAGGCTTAAATAAAAAAATGCAAATTGAAATTTTGACAGCAATATATTAGAATTCATTTGGCAATTCATTTCGATGACATATAGTCAATTTAAGCTAAGTTTAATATTTAAGTTTGTTGATGCAACCGGCCATTAGACATACATCAAATAATCTTTCTCTAACATGAAATATTGCTATGCTACTGCCGTATAAAATGCTGTGTTTTCTTTCTTCAAACAAGTGACCTTGCATAGTCATCTTTCGTATTTCGTAGACCAAACTAAAAACAGAATAATTATTTTGACATGTCAATAAGACAAATATTCATATATTGTGCTTTTTTCTTCATGTTTATTATTTTAGAATAAAGTAAATCGTGTTAAGAACGATACACTAACGTTATGTGGATGTATTAATAAAACGCATTATACTTTAATTTTATTTTATTTTCATTTTGCATACTGTTGACATGTCAGTATTGTAATAAAATTACCGTACAGATACAGTTATTACTTAGTTACCAGCCTACTTTTGTATATATATATATATATATATATATATATATATATATATATATATATATATATATATATATATATATATATATATGTATACATATAAATATTTTTTAAAAGTTGTCTTTAATTTCAAATATATGGATGCTGACGTCACGGCTACACGTCACGGCTTGGCGGAGGCGGCAGTAGCTCTATACAGGTTGTGTTTGGAACTATGATTGTTTGGGTTATCACTTGTCAGTTTGATTTTGTGACAGCAACATATTGTTAACGAAAAACATATTTCATACAACTTTTGGTATTTATTTTAATAAATGTTTTATTTACATACCTTTACTCTTAACTCTGCTGTCACCTGTAACAATTTTAGGTTAGTTTATTTACAACAACAAACGGAAACTACGTGGACCGTTGTGTGTGTGAGAGAGAGGAATGTATTTGTGTAACAAACCGTGACGTCACGAATTTTACAGCCGCGTAAGTTTATTAGCAAATCTATGAATGAAAAGTCGCTTATTTCATTTCATTTTATATTACTATATTTATTAAATGAGACGGATTTCACGATTTTATAAAAAATATTTTTTTTAAATGATCCATTGCAGTCGCAAAGCTCCGTAAATAAAGTGGATGCTGAATACGAAACGTTTACAGCCTAAGGAATTATTTTAGTGTCAATCAATACGACAGTAAATGTCCAAAAGTTATAACCTGAAAATTACTGACAGATGAGACTGAGAATCAGAATGGGATATGCGCAATTGAAGCAAATTGGTGTGACAAGCAGATGAATTGTCACAAGCTACTGTTGTTTGTCTAAAAAATACTGTTAAAAACGAAAATATTCTTTCTGAAAGTAAGACATTTCCTGTCTATTTATTAATTCCTTAATTGGCTTTCCCGCTGTGTATGTTTCTCACTTGATTGCCTGCACAATGTATAATATTGTATTTGTTCATGTGCCGCTTTGTTGTGCTTGTGGTTGATTGGGAATTGCAAAAATCGGTTGACATAAGTTAGTATAGGCCGAAAATGAGAGCCCGTGAAGGCAGCTTGGACTCGGCTGAGCTACTGCCCGGCCAAGCCGCACAAACCGACCAGCGCTGCATGCGTTACCCGGACTCGAGCCTCCGGGAGGTAAAATACGCAACGGACAAACACACACATACACACATAAAGTAAGTAAAAGTGATTCAGAATGGTACGAGTATGACCGGAAAATCAAAACGTGGGACATTGAAAAATTATATTTAATAATTGCGATTTATAAGAAATAATAGGAAGTTTTAAAGAGGGGGTTACAGTAATTAATTTTTAGTGCTCATTAATATTAATTATATTGGTCTATAGCAAGTTTAAACTAGAATTTATTTGATCTTAACTCGCAGAATAACATGCGAATATAGAACTAAATTAACGGCAGCTAGTAGGAACCTATCAAATGCATAAACATCGCAAACCATCATTTCTTTTAATAGAAAAATAAGTTATTGAGCTTTGGCTTTATAATTTGAAAACGTATGAAAAATAAGTGAATTAAATAAATAAAATAAATAAATATATCATCACGGCATATTATCCATTGCTGGGTGTCCCAATCTGCTTTGTACACATATATTGAAATTGATGAAATATTTGTATCGTGCGGGCGCTTACCAGGCGTCACCTCATGGGCACTCATTGCTGGCGTGGAGAGTGCACCACAGAGGTTAATTTTGTGCCATTAAAATTCGAAGTAATTTTTGGCGTCAGTCGGGATCGAACCCGAGTCTCCAGATTCGCGACTAGACACTCAGGCATACGACCATGAGTGAATTAAAGAAAATTAATACAATGTCAAAGTGCTGTGTTAAAGAGTTACGGCTACAACAAAAATTCAGTAAATATTTTTTCATAATCTTTGAAAATGAGGAAAATGTTAATCCACTGAATGTATGGCAAATGTCTACTCTTTTATTTCACAAAGTTCATACATAATGTAATTTTGCAGATATTTACTTTTAATACAAGTATAGGTATTGATAAATTAAATTTATATTTTCATAAATCTTTATCCCCTTTTCATTTTTTTAACCACTCAGTCAAATTATGAACAAATCTAACAGGTTCTACCACGTGCCATGCCAGAGTTGCATATTCTATCAGCGCTGTCAACAAAATCTGCGGGTCCCAATAATATAATAGGTCTGTTCGATGACTTGCACGAGATAGTTACAGTGTTACTTTTTTAACACTGAAGCATTTGACGAAAAACTTGCAATTTTACATATATTTATGAAGTAGATGATAGATTTGGTCTGGTAAGAAATAGTACAAATTGATAAGGTAAGAATTATTTTATATATGTAATATACATAATTCAGAATCATCTCAAACTTTATTAAATGTATCAATACTTCTATGTACCTGTTGAATTTATCATGTTTTTTAACACTTACGAACATACTGCACACTGTTTTGACTTGCACCGTACTACACTAATATACACTGCACTTTTGAAATACCCATCGAACAGACCTGTAAGTGTCCTTGAATTGATGCCTAATACCACAGGTTACCTATACTACCGTATACGGTAGATAAGTAATCTGTGTTAATATATACGTACCGTCAATGATACATATACACGAAGAGTGGAATTTTTTTTTCAGAAATGCGTTCTACGTCCCATTTCGTTTTAAGTACCAGAAGAATACTTTGAAAGTAATTTGGCGCGTCATTATAAATAGCGCCGGTCTCCGTGTCAGGGATATGGTATTTCTAAACGTTCTATGCGCCATCTGCAAGGCAGTTATTTATTTAATTAATTATTTATTTCGTATCAGGAACATACAGAATATAATATTATTAAAGGAGTGCCTCCGCAACCGGAGTCAGTTGCCGTTTTGGCGACCGGTGACGATTACCGTTAGCTTAACCGTGCTTTTAACTGCGATGAAGGAGGTCCTGGATGTTAATGTTGGACAAAAATTAGTTCTGTAACGTTTATTTATTTGGGTGAAGTGTAAAAATTAAAGAATTATTAATAATTAAAGTAAAAGTTTATTAAACAATAAATAAAAATGAAACAGATAATAAAAATAGCTTTCACTAAGATTAAATAAATATAAACGCTAATTTAAAACAAAGAATATTATTAAATAGTACATCCACTGTACGCTAATTGAGAATTATCAGTTGCCGACTGCCATTTAGATTGTTTCATCGTAGCCGGCGCGCCGGCTTCCGTTGATCATTTTTTTGGGAACCGACGCCGGTTGCGGGGGCACTTCCACTTCCGTTATTAAAATATACCTGCGACACATTGTTTGGAATAGATCCTCTTCATTTGTAAACATTATCGTCAGTTAGCAAATACTGTTATCCTGGATTTATCCATTGGTCTTATACTCCTGTAGTGGAAAGATTAGCCGGTTAAGGACCCGTTGCCCACGGGACACCTCCTGAATATATTAAGGCATTCACACACGCTTCCTGGACACTCTTTCCTTATCCCTAGTTAAAAGGGTATATGTAAAATGGATAAAATAAAAATACCATTCTTGCTTATAGGGTCTTAATATGGTGAAAAGAATATTAAAAATGTATGTATCTCGTATATATAGAAAATATTAAAATGTAAAAATCACAAAATAGTGATAGATATCATGTCATACGAGTACAAACGCCCGACACAGTTATTAAAACGGATATAATGTTTTATTGACCTCCTGAAAAAAAAATCTGTTGTGGCCAGCACAATACCTCTCGCCATTTTCATTTTATGTTGCATAGGGCGCGGGCAGTTATGTAACTTTGGTGGCCTTGGCAAGCAGATATGGAGGCCCGTGTCAGAATGAGAGCTAGTAATATACATAGGTGTCCATTATCATAAGTTTTCATCCGAAACATTATGATTTTCCAAATCCATGTGGATTATTTTCCTCGGCAATGGATGACAAATAAACATCAGAATATTTTGAAATTTTGAATGAAAAATTATGACATATGACAATTGTGACATCTATGTAAATAAATACTAGTCGTCATTCTGACACGGATCCTCATATCGATCTGCTTGTTAAGGCCAACAAAGTCACATGACTGCTCGCGCCCTATACGTAACGAATTTAACATTTCTTGTATACACACAAATAATTGAAATTGTTTCTCCTATTTCGTTCTATGAGAAATTTTATCCTACTATTCTAATATGTTCAAAATTCTTCAAATTCATTGACGGTATTAGCAGTATTTCTTAAGGATATATGTAATATTAACATACCTGTAATTTAAATACATATTAAATTAATAATACAATAATATATATTAAATGTACTCACACCTCCCAGAAAAATCTGTCACTGACATTTTGCATTTATTTGTCAATTACAAAAATTTGAATATCGCAACTGTTTTTCGGGAAACGAAATTTATTACAACAGATTATTCTATATTATTATATACTATATCTCCAAACCTATACGAGATATAATAAAAAAATTAAATGTGTCAGATTGAGAATTTAATTATCTTTAATATTTGTAGTAACAAATTTTCAAAAAATAATATTTAGAATTTTTCTTTTTAGAAACTACCACTTCCGGTTGTCCAATTGTTACCAGAACATATTCAACTCTTCCCATTACTATTAGATTGAGGAATCCGTAGTTATACAGGTCTTTAGTCTTATAGAATTTGAGAAATCGTGTCTCCAACAACCTCACACACACACACATACACACACACACACACACACACACACACACACACACACACACACACACAGACATCATTGTAAAAATGTTAAAATCGGATTCTATAGACCTTAAATCGTGCTTATTCAATAAAATCTGGATATGCGATTTTTAGCGAGAGGTAAAAAAAATGCAACAGCACACAGAACGTTTGGAAATTCCACTCCTGTTATATTATTACTAATAGTTCTTGCTTTGCATATAGCTTGTTGCTATTCTTTCACTAACCATCTCCTGGCTTCCTAATTATTTACAAATCCTTTCCATATCCTTTATCCTTCCTTCCATCTTTACATCCATCCACATCCACCATTTTGTAGTGGCTAGTGCACGTGTAGGTTATAAACAAATGACACGTGACAGGCTGGTTGTGCAAGGAGGACAGATGCGGTAAAGAAAGAGAAAGGTGGTCAGCCTGTGGTTCGGACGGCGGTAGCTTTGTGCACGGCGATTTGCATACCGCGGCTGGATTCGAACCCGGCACCCGACAGCCGCTCGCGCATATGGTAATACCAACAAGAAGTGGAATAGTGGTGGAGGTGGATGTGGATGCACGCAGGGAAGCACTCAGGAGGAAGAAGACAGAAAGAAGAATCAAATTCTTCACCATTTGCAGATTCTGACATCGCCAGTTACACATATATGGTGTCCATCACTTTACTTTTTTAATTTTTTTTTTATCAATCATCTAAATTGAAAGCGATCTATAGTTCCAGAAAGACTTAATTATTATTCATTAAGCTGTGATATATTTTTAAATATTTTATGACGTACATAAATGTTAAGCTCATTTTATTCTCAAACAGTGGAGTTCACTAATAATTGGAATCACATAAATTGATCTTTTTCTGCACTTATAAAAACATATATGTTTAAAATAACTTTCGTGATCAATAATTTATATAAGCAATTTAATAAAATAATAAAATCAGACCGTCTGGTCACGAATCTGGAGACCTAGGTTCGATCTCGACTGACGCCAAAAATTATTTCGAATTTTAAATGGCACAAAATTAACCCCTACGGTGCACGCTACACGCCAGTAATGAGTATAAATATTTCATCATTACCGATATCTGTATACGAAGCAGATTAGCATTCCTTTTCCTTTCATTTTTGTGCAGACGTGATTAGATTTTGATTATAATTGGTCAACCGGAAGTACCCTCATTTGAAGATTTTAACAGTATATTGAAAAAAATATATCATTTTTCACATTTAATGTTATAAATATTAAAGAATATTTTATTCTCTATACGATTTGATTACATGTTGTGCTTCATATTCAATGGATTTAGAATTAAATGACTACAAAGAAATTAAATTTCATAAAGCAGCCAGCTGTACTACCATGGAAACATCTAGGTTCTATATTAAGAAAATTCTGATTGACGCATGTCAGTGTTAAGTGCAATTGATATACGAGCCCAAACTCATAATAATTCGGCTATAGTTTACATTTTCAACAAATTATAAAATCTACACAAATGGTTCGAAATTTCTACAAAATTCTTTCGGCTTCTTTAAATATGGACTTAATACTTTAAAAAACTGTGGGCTCTTTAGTTTTGGCACAATGAAAAACAACTTCATAAAAATCCAGTGCATACAGTAATGTAAAACTTACCTTGCAAAACATGGGACAATTGCCGAGGACAATACTCAAAGGAAAATGTGCAAGGCTTAGGTATACAATGTCTAATAGAATTAAAGCTGGTGTTACTAATAAAGGCGATGTAAACTAATATTAAATGACGGAATATTGAAATAACATATTCAGTTTTGGTAAGCTTAAAATCTATATTTTAAACTAGTCGAATGAAATTAGTAGAAATTTCTCAACATTTGCGTAGGTTTTACAATTTGTTTGTTGAAAATGTTAAACCGGCCGAACTAATATGAGTTTGGGCTCATAGTATGTTTGTGTTATAGTTTTATTGGAAATATAGAATCTTTCGCAAGAAACTTTCTGTATGAAATTTGTACAAAATACATAGAACTGACGGAAGGTAATATGCTGGCCACATCAGATTTTTTATTTTTTCTGCATACATTTACATGAACATATAGTCCTGGCGATAGTAGAAGGCTTGAAAGTAGTAAGAATATGAAATAGATGTGTGACCTATAGATATCAAGGGTCTTAAATACTCGAGTATTATAAAAACTAATAACTTTTTTAAACTTTGTCTATCATACAATTTTAAGGTCCAGTTTTAATATAAATGACCCATGTTCTAATTTGTTACTACGGTGGTGGACCCTATTACTCCGTTCGGTGAACCGTTCTGATTTAGACGGCCCGGGTTCGATTCCGACCGACGTCAAATTTGAAACCAAAATTATTTTCAATCTGAGCGGATGACTGAGTACTCTCTCTATGACAATGGCTTGAGAGACGGTAGAAGATTTAGGCCCAGTTGTATAAAACATGGTTAACTTTAATTATGTTAACTTTAACAAGGCTTATTTTGAAATTTATTTTTGATACGTATCAATGGTTACTATGCGTAGTAAAATGTATGATCAATTAAAAACAGGTCGCCGACTTGTGGGGGGCAACGGGGCGCGTGCCCCCTACAAACAATTTTGTAGAGGATAGTGCCCCTAACAACAAAATTACATTAATAAATTACATTGAATTGTATTACGCTTTCACGATGTATATAGGCAGGCTGCAAATTCAGATTTTAATTTTGTGATATTATTTATTTCACTTTTTTTTAAATAATAAAAAAATAAACCAGGCGGGATTTGAATTTCTGAATAATTATTATGAATTTTAGATCAAAGGTCTAACCAACTAGGCTATACTGAATGTGTTTCTATAATTACTGTTTTTAATAAATTATAAAAAATAACTGTCAAATAGTATTATACTTTTGTAAATACTTCAGTAATAAGCCATTAAATTAGGAGTATTTGGATACTCTTCAATGTCAAATTAAATCTTAAATAAATAAATATTTCATCACGGCATATTACCCATTGCTGGGTGTGCCAATCTACTTTGTACAGATATCTTTCTGACCTTATAAAAAAAAAACTCCCACTATTGTGGGAAACGAAATTTTTGTTTAGGGTCGAACAGCCTTAAGGGACAAATGATATTTAAAAAAAAAATGTTTTCCTATGTTAAACTCCTATGTCACTATTACTGGTGTTCAACGTATATGTGTATGTGTATTCCCATGCACCCCACAAGATTTTAGAAACTCGGCGTGCCTGGTTAACAACATTTTATTCAACTGGGCCTAAAAAATCATACATCAATATTGATACTTTACATTGCAAAAACCTATATAAATTCACATTGTTTTGTGTGGCGAACAGACAGTAGACCGTAATAGTTTCCCGTTGGACTAATTGTTTTCGTGAAGAACTTGTCAGCATAAATGATGATCAAAGGCCAGGAAGACCGAAAACATCAACAAATCAACGATGTGTGAAACTTGTGGCGGACTTTCTTGAAGAATATCTTCGAGTGAGGTGCAAGGGAATGCGCCACTCATTAAACACGACAATTCACTCTCGCATCTGGTGAATGTTGTGACTGATTTGCTGGGTAGATAGATACACTCAGCTATTCAGCCCAGACATGAATCCAATCCTCCAGACTTATTCACCAAATTGAAAGGGCCCATGCTTGAACACCGTTTTTCCTCCATGAAAGAGCTTTTGTTATTGATTATTCGAGCTATCCTAAGACTAAACAAAAGTGGTGCCCTCAGTAGAATAGCAAATCAAATCAGCAATTTAAAACTTGGAATTGGAAAAATACATTTAGTATGCGTTGTTTTAAGAAATGAGCGTCAATTAATCGTCATATACAGTAAAAAAATTAAATGTCCTATCAAGGTCATCTACGAATTGTATGAATTAAGATTTTAGTTCCGCCCATTCTGTCAAATTCAGTAGTGTCGTTTAATTAGTAAAGGTACATAAGATAAGTAAAAGCATTCAAAAATAAGTCAACTGGTAAGTTTATTAGCAAATGTAAAACCAAATATGCGAAAAATAAGATATTGACATAATTTCAATGTGAGTGACACTGACAGAAAATAACGTTATTCGTACGGGTATGAATCACAGTAATATATTTGAATTAATAAATAAACTTACGTTACAACAAAAGAATTGTCAACAACGGGCATCCTTTTAAAATGGAATGTCCTAATTTAGCCGAAACAATATAAATTTTTAAAAGACAAACGTGTTCTATCCATCCTTATTGCACACGCTTGTGGATTTTGCAAATGACAAAGATAAATCTATGCCAATTTGTTAATTCGCTCATGATAAATATCACCTTGATCGGACATCTTTTAAAAAAAATACTGTACAAGTTTTTTGGCGTGTTACCTGGGTTCATTTTTCGAAATAATTTTATACTAAATCCATTTTTACAAGATCACGTTTTAAGGTCCGTAGTATCCGATTTTAACATTTTTACGAAGATGTCTGTATGTGTGGATGTTGGAAGGACGATACTTCAAAAAATATAAGACTTAAAACATTTAACTACGAATTCGTCAATCTGACAATAATGGGAACCGCTGAAAAGGTTTTGGTAACTATTAGGCAACCGGAAGTAATAGTATCTTAAAAAAACTCTTCTAAATATTATTTTTGAAAATTTATGTTATCACAAATATAAAAGAACACAAAATTCTCTATTCGATACATTTAAAATTTTCATTATATCTTTTATAGATTTAGAGATAATAAAAATATAATATACAAAATAATCTGTTGTAATAAATCTCACTGCCCAAAGAACTCCATGGTAACCAGTTGAGAAATTATAAAAATGTTTGTAAATGACAGATAAATGTCAGTGTCAAAAATCGAAAGACATTACTAAAGGCTTTTTCTGGGAAACATTTAATATTTCTTATTGTATTACTAATTAAATATTTAAAATTATAAATATATTACATATACGCTTCAGAAATACCACCAATCTTATGAATGAATTGGAAGAAACTCGAACATTTAAAAGAGTAATAGAAGAAAACTTGCTCCTCATACTTATAGAATTAAGAATAAATTAAAATTATAAAAATATCTAAATATAAAGAATAAATGTAATTAGACTCTTTTGTAATATGTATAAAAAAATATATATCATCACGGCATATTACCCATTGCTGGATGTGCCAATCTACTGTTATACAGATTTTGATAATTATGATAACATATATGTACCGTACGGGCGTTTACCCATTTAACATTCGAAATATTTGGCGTCGGTTAGGATCGGACCCAGTTCCCCAGATTCGTGACAAGACAATCCGACACAAGAAATGTTAAATATAATACTCATATAATCTACGATGGAAATGGCGAGAGGTATTGTGCTGCATGGCCACAATAGGTTTTTTTTTTCGCTACAAAAACTATTGAACTGTTTTGTTTAAAAATAATTAGGGATGACCAATGTTCGATTTGAACATTCATAATTAACATTGAAATCGCTATGGTGCATCTTCCGAAGCATCACTCTGTATAGAAAGATTGTGCAGAGATATCTAAAATAAAATGATCATACCCAGAAAACAAGTGTGCATTATTTATGAAATGTTTCTGATACATGCTAAACACTTACGATTCTTTAAAATTTGAATCAATATATTATATTACTATTTATACTTCTTTACCTACATAACCCTTTGTTCATAAAAGTAATACCATCTTTGAATACGTTTAGAATTTTGTCATATATTTTATATTAAAACTTTGGGCTTGTCTCATAGAACGTTTTCATGAAATGCATACTTTCTTTCGAGGTGCAAATTGAACAAAGCACCAAGGAAAGATATTCTCTCAGGTGTGTGTACTATTTTCTTCTCCATCGGAAGTAGAAATATTACAAAAATCTATTTTTTTAAGAATTAAAATCAAATTCGATTTTCATCTTTAACAATGCAATTAATTTGAGAAATTAATGCCCTGTTTCATAAAAATTTAACTCATATAACGATAAATTTAAAAAATTTGCACATACATACATACATATATCTTTATAAATTATTAATACAAATCTACATAATAAATATCTCCAAATAATGTATGATAACACCTTCCCAGAAACGCAGGTGGTAAATTTTAATTCTCCACGGTGTCCGGAAATCACCCCCATTAGAATGCAGGTCACCCGGTTGACCGGAAGTCACAAACCCTTCTTTAAAATTCAGTTCTTCGCTTTTAGGTTTGTAATCAAAGTGTCTACTACCGTCTTTAAGAATTAATTATCATCCAAATGCAAAGCGCAGGTCAAAGGTTATAATTTAAATGAACGCCATGCAAATTTCATGTTATTTTCATTTCTTGTTATTTAAATAATGTCTATGAATATGGAAGAGATAGTTTTGAAATAAATAAAAGGTTTTTATAGTTATGATGTTGTTTTTCGTAAGTTTTTATATGGGAAAATATTATAGAATTCTTTAATGTAGGTCTAATTTTTTGTGTTTATTGTGTATGTAGGTTTTTGAAATTAAAATATTCATATATGCAGGATAAGACATACAAGGGGCGGGACTGGGAAGACATGTGAGTTTTTTTATTATTTCGTCAATAACTAAACTCCATTGAAATATAGTATGTCTCCGTAAAACTTACGAAATAATATCTAGGTTGTATTTAAAAAAAAAAACCTAATTGTTTATTTATTATGTTCTTGATTATGTTTAACAAAATTTACTGCCTGTAGTCCTATAGAAATTATTCAGTTTTTTGCCATTATCTACTAACCTATAAGAATTTTTGACAAAACAAAAGCACATCTAAAATGGTCCCTCAGAGGCGCCCCACATGTCCTATTTAACCGAAGTCGTATCTCTTATAGTTTCCGAGATCCCAGTGGTGGCCTTTGAAATCTGGATACCCTGTATACTCGTACTTTCCTTATGTATGATAAACGATATCTATATAAAATATGCTATATGTTTATTTCAAATTTGTCCATACATTTATTTTAATATTATTTTACCATGAAATTAAAATACAAAATCTACAACAACACTAAAATCACAAAACAATAACGTGAGCTGTCAGAATATTTTTTATTTCCATGGCTATCTGATATTTGATGAAAATATCATGTTTGAGTTTCTAAAAATCTAGTGCTACAGGTATTCTATGGCATTACATGACGACTTTTTAAAAGTAAAAAATAATTTTAAACAACTTTTTATTCTTGCACTTTTCCTCTATAATGTACTCCTATGTTTCGTTGCACACCTTGTATAATCTTATTATTACATACGTTGTAGACTTGATCATTTTTGCTACATATAGTAATTTTTTTAAAGATGTCCGATCAAGGTTATCTGTATCACGAACGAATTAACAAATTGGCATACATTTATCTCTTCCTTTGCAAAGGCTATAAAGCTTGTACGATAAGGATGGATATAACACGCTTGTCTTTCAAAAATCATATTGCTTCGACTAAGTTACGACATTCCACTTTAAAACGATGCTTGTTATTGATAATACTTTCGCTGTAACATAAGTTTATTTATTAATTCAGATACATTACATTGATTCATAGCCGTACGAATAACGTTATTTTCTGTCAGTGTCACTGACACTGACATTGTGTCAGTATCTTTGAATTTTGAATGCTTTTATTGTTAACATATTGTAACGTTTTATTTATATGGGTGAAGTGTAAAAATCAGAGAAATATTATTAATTAAAATAATACGTTTATTAATCGGTAACTAATTAAGAAAAATATTAAAAAGATGATAAAAATAACTAACCCTATGATTAAATAATTATAAACACTAATTTAAGACTACAAATATTATTAAATGCTTAAACACTAATATTATTTATTTAAACAATATTTATATCACTATATTTATTTATATAACTACATTTATTTATGTTAACAACTCGTAGACTGTTTATGTATATCACCAACTTCATTGCTCGTTGCTTCTATATATCTCTCCGCTGTCCTTCGGACGGTATTTATACAGCCCAGTGTCCTTCTGGAATTTTCTGACGAGACCATCATCGAATACAAAGAATCACACCACCGGATGTAATTAACCAGGCTGACCGCGTATGGGTTTTCCCCCGCCGGGGGGAATTACGTCATTGCTCGGGAATAGTCTAATAGTGACGGCGCTCGTATACTCTTAAGTCAGGGGCGCACGTTACAATATATTTTTATAATAATAAAATAACATTAGTATCTTATGTACCCTCATGAAAACTAAGCATACAACACTACTGAATTTGTCAGAATGGGCGGAGCAAAAATCTGAATTCATACAATTCGTAGATAACCTTGATCGGACATCTTTCAAAAATTTTACTGTACTAATTTTTTTCACATGGTATTTAAAAATAAAAATCTGAAGAACGTATATCATTGAGTTTGAAAAACGTACGTCGTTTTGAAAAACGTTCAAAATAATGAGTACTTATTATTTAAATGACAAAAATGTTTTTATAGAAGTTTTCACTCACACAACACCTCGTAAGTCAATATGGAAAATGAAATAATTATTTGACCCTGAACTTCGTTTATTTATTTATTCATGTGTGTATAGTCATAGTAAATGCAGATGCGCTTTAATATAAACAAACCGCATTTGTTTATTTATAACTGTTTTATATTTTAGTACTACTTCCGACGTATTTCTAAATTGTAGAAAATAATATTTATGACAGAATGCCATTAGTAACTGAAAATCCTTAAACTTGGAGATACGAGTTATTGTTTCTTAACTTCATAACTTTTTTATTTATTTATTATTTTCATTACTATACGAGCCTTGGATTTTTTGTTTCACGATAACCGTCTAATTAATACATTATACAATATTAATTTGTTTGTAGTACAACACATAGACTTCAATAGTATTTATACTAAATTTATAGTACACACAGTAATTCTGGCAGTTTTGTGTACCATTCGCGCGGCAGAATTAGTTGGTTAAATTATTTTCCCTGGGACAAAAGTGGCTATTTCTGCCCTTGGAAGGAATAATCTGTTATTTCAGTTTTTTAATGTCGTAGATCATAGAAACCAACTTTCTGTTTCAGTTGTAGAAAAAAAAATATATTTTCAAATTGTATGGGTATTCTTGTATAAATGGAAAACATATCAACCACTTTAAAAGAAGTAAATATTTTTTATTGTTTTACCTTCTCACCACGACAGCTTTAAGAGCCCGTGAGGCTCGGTAAGTTCACTCTGCAATACAGATATATCATCTTCATCATTATTGAATAAATAAAAAACAAATCTGTTATGGCCAGCACAATACCTCTCGCCATTTTCATTTTATGTTGTATAGGGCGAGCAGTTATGTGACTTTGTTGGCCTTGGCAAGCAGATATGGGGGCTTGTGTCAGAATGATAGCTAGTAATTATGTACATAGGTGTCAAGTATCATAAGTTTTCATTCAAAACTATGATTTTCCGAATCCATGAGTATTATTTTCCTCGACAAGTATATTCTATAGGTACTATTACAAATACAAATAAACATCAGAATATTTTGAAATTTTGAATGAAAAATTATGACATATGACAATTGTGACATATATTTAAATAAGTACTAGCCGTCATTCTGACACGAATCCTCATATTTGCTTGCCAAGGCCAACAAAGTCACATAACTGCTCGCGCCCTATAAATAACGAATTTAACATTTCTTGTACACACAAATATTTGAAATTGTTTCTTTTCTATCATTCTATGAGAAATTTTGTCCTACTATTCTAATATGTTCAAAATTCTTCAAATTCATTGACGATATTAGCAGTATTTCTTAAGGATGTATGTAATATTAACATACCTATAATTTAAATACATATTTAATTAATAATACAATAATATATATTAAATGTACTCATACCTCCCAGAAAAATCTGAAACTGACATTTTGCATTTATCTGTCAAACATTTAAATATCTCAACTATTTTTTTGGGCAATAAGATTTATTACAACAGATTATTCTATATTATTATATACTATATCTCCAAACCTATACGAGATATAATAAAAAATGTGTCAGATTGAAAATTTAATTATCTTTATTTGTAGTAACAAATTTTCAAAAAAATCATATTTATAATTTTTTTTAGAAACTACCATTTCCGGTTGTCCAATTGTTACCAGAACCTATTCAACTCTTCCCATTACTGTTAGATTGAAAAATCCGTAGTTACACAGGTCTTTAGTCTTATAGAACAGACACACACATCATCATAAAAATGTTATAATCGGATTCTAAGGACCTTAAAACGTGCTTAGTTATTAAAATCTGGATATGAGATTTTTAGCATGAATCCAATACCTCTCTTAGCGAGAGGTAAAAATATATATGTAGATTAGCACAGCCAGTAATGGATAAGAAGCAGTGATGATATATTTATATTCTTTCGTCATTTTGAAACTATTCCCTAACTATTCCCCGACCTTCCAATCTATCAATAAGTTTGCATTTCCAAAAATCTTTTGCCCAAGCAATTCATCATGATGTTTTTCTTTGTCGGAGTGGGATTCCTGTGAGTCTAGGACGGTAACGTTGGAATAGTTGGACATTTGGAGTATAAGACTAAGGCTAGCTAGTTCTGCGGGTGATTGATTTCCCTGGCTTGTGGCCCGTGTTGCCGTGTCCGAATCCCCGAGCAGGGACCACTTTTTACTCCACCACGTCCCATTAGTCCACGAACGCCGCCAACAGCACCCAGCCGTCACTCAGCTGCACAGAGCTTCTATAAATGTTAGAGAAATAGGCGGAATATGTAATAAATAAATAAATAATACATAATAGTTACATTATTTGTAATTAACATTAATAGTGCATAATTTTAAAGTACTCTCGGTATTATTAACACTGAAAGACTGAAAGTTTCTTGTTGATAAATAAAATATGTCATCTCGGCTTATTACCCCCGTGTACGCAAATCTCACCTCACGGGCTCTCATTGCTGAGTGGCCACAGGGGCACTATTGTGTCATTTAAAATTGGAAATAATTCCAATTAGCGTCGGTCGGGGTCGAACTATTAATTTCAAATATCTCTCGAAATATCTTTACCAAGCTTACGTGAACAAAGCACCAGTTTGATATTAGTCGCAATCGAACCCAGGCCATTTAAATCACAAATGGTCACCCAAAACACATTACTGTGCGTAATTATTATTATCATATGAATATGTTCAATGTTAAAGACACTGTCTGGGACTTCAGTGAGGTTCGTACCTCTTAAGTAAGCTTCTAAACAATTCTTTAACTCATTGGAAATAATTGAAGACCTCAGCGGAATAGTGATATCAGAAATAAAATCTACAAGCGGAGAAAATAATGCGTAAAGTTAAATTTTAAATGAAAAATCTGTATATTCCTTAGATCTTACTTAACTTTCTTGTTGAGAATTTATATAGGGCATTTTGACAAAAAGACATATGGAAAAAATGCTCAAGAATTAAAGCACAACTCAAGTACAAAATTAACGAAGTTTTAACTGTTGTACAAAAGAATAGTGTAACGTGCGACGCCACTGACTCTAGGAGTACGAGGCCGCCGCCGCTGGTCGAACATGCTAGAACGGCTGCCGCGCTGGGCGATGACGTAATCAGGCGAGTTATCGTTAAAATAGTGAAATAAACATTGTTTAAATAAATAATATTATTGTTTAAGTATTTAATAATATTCTTTGTCTTAAATTAGTCTTTTATAATTGTTTAATCATAGTGTTAGTTATTTTTATCTTTATCTTAATTATTTATAGTTTAATAAACTTTTATTATAATTAATAATAATTCTCCAATTTTTACACTTCACCCAAATAAATAAACGTCACAATACTGTGAAACTTTAGTGACTGCGAATTAAAGATTACGACATTTATTACCTATAATGGGGTATGCGACCATATTCAAATTTCAATATAATAAGTCCTAAAATATAAAAAACTAACCACTATAGCTTTCCATTATAACAATAAAAACTAAACATTAGTTTGTAATAATATTGTTATTAACAATTTAATGTTTTGGAGAAGGGATATATGACACGTAAGCAAGATAGAATCATCGAAAAAGACAGATATACTGGGAGGGAAAGAGATACTTATAAATCATAGCGACAGCTGGCTATAACCATCTCTTTCTCTCCCAGTCTATCCGACTTCTTCCACGATCCTACCATACTCACGTCACATATCCCTTCCCCTAATTTTTAATAATTATTTTCCCATAAGTACAAATCAATTTAAAAAAAACGGATATTTTTTTTTTGTCTTATTATCATATGAAAAAATAAAAATTTAGTCACATACCCCACAATAGCAAAAGATGCATAGTGATGCACAAAGCAAGATTTTTTGTCTTGTGTTGCTTAGGAACACAAGAAATTAAACAACTTGTTTTGAAAATTAATTTTTGACTTGCTAGCAAGAAAGACTTTTGCTTATTTCTTGTTTTTGATAGCGGGGGCATTCACCGAGCTCTTTAGTAGCCCCATCTATTAATTTGAACGAATTTATAAACGTTATTGTTTTGCCGAAAAAAGTAACACTGCTTCAAACCCCACCTCTGTGTACTTTCTGCATCTACAATAACGACTACTTAAATTTTGGTCAGATATTTAATCAAACCAAACACGAAAGAATTTCTTTCACATCCGGATGAAGACAAGAACCTAATGATTATTTCAATTCTAGACGTGTCGATGAAAAAACAAATATTCTTGACTCTTGGAGGCACCATGAGTGTACGTACCCTATGTTATCTAAAATGGCTAAGGACATATCCAGTACTACAGCAGCTTCCGTTCGATTGGAAAGACTGTTTTCAAAAACATCGCTAGTCATTAGAAAACACCGAAATCGGTTGAATTCTGAATTAACTAATGCTCCGATTATAGTGTTCTTTTTAAGAATTATAGAATTTAAGCTTAAAGACTTGTCCTATAGAGTTTCTTAAATAATTTTTCCGTCGACCGTTTATTAATAGGCTATCTTAATGTATAGAAAATCATTCATTAATGACCCCTATTAATGTATGATTTTTATTAATAAACGATTTATTGGGTGCGTTCACCACATGGAACAGAGCATGTATTGCTAACGCTAAGTTGTAGCAAAAAGGTAGACAGAATTAAAAGTCATGCTTTTGACACTTACTAGCTAGGTATATTGACGTAGCATACCTTTAAAATGAATTTGAAAGAATAAAATTCCTCAAATAACATAAAAAACCGCTTGCGTTGTCTAGCATTAAGTACACTGAACGCACCCACTGAAAACAATTGATGACAAAACTTATTGATTTTCTGACGTAAAATTTGACGTTCGGTCAACCATTACTAACCTAAAAAAATTTGTCATGGAATAAAATTAGATTTTCCATTTAAGTAAGATACGGTCAACGAAAAAATATTGTAACTAACACGTGTGTTAATTAGCGATTAATGATCTCAACAATTAATTGTCTCGATCATTAATCGCCCTCATTAACACACTTGATAGTTAAATAACTATAATGAATTCTGATTATTATTAAATTTCTTAAATTCGAAATGTCATTTTATAGACTAGCTAACTTCATTAATGTTATATTGCTGTTATAGTGGCATATATGACATATAGGTTAGAAAAAAAATATGACATTTATCATATACAAAATGTGGAAAATTTTAGTTCATGAATGTTTTAGCGGGAATAATAAAAAACGTGTAAGGCATGCCAATATATCTACTGAACAATATGAAGACCTAAGAGCTATGGAAAGTGATATTGGATGGTAGCATGAATGGTGATTAGGATATGACTAAGGAGGAGATGACTAGCAGTGTTTTAACTCTGTCAATCGTTTATGGTGTATTTTAGAGAAAAATACTTCAACTAAAAGTTGCGTACAATTAATTTTTCTATTTTTCTAAAATAAACCATATAGGATTAACAGAGTTAAAACACTGCTAATCATCTCCTAGTCACCATTCATGCTATCACCCAATGTCTTTAGAACCCAACTTTGTTTAAATGAAAGTCTTTAATAAATTTATTTTCGGGAAATTCAAAAGGATTCATAGTTTCCCTTAATATTCTTCGTTCATTTCTCGTTTCATTCCTACATAAGAAAAATGATTAATCTAACTTGCACAATTATAAAAATATGAACTTTTTACCTTCGAACATCTTCATTTAATAATAAAACCACAAAAAATGGATTATTATTCATATTTTGCTTAGGTTTTTGATTAAAAATATTATGTCATATTAACATTTATAGCGAGGTTTCTATCACTATAAAATTTATAGAAATATTTAGTAACTAAATATTTAAAGCCATGACTATAATTGTTTTCAACTTTAACTCTTAAATTTTAAAGTGTTACAGAGTTATAGAGCTATAACACGCGACCATAACCGAGGCGTAAGACTACGTAATAATAATAATTAAGTTTTGTATTTTATCATTTATTTACTCATATTATATTGTACCGGAAGTTTAAACAATAAAATAATGTCTTAAATTGCATACACTACATTATCATTTTGTTTTCCTAGTTCCAGCAGCCTTAAAATCGGCGTATTATTATATTTATGTTTTGTGTGTCAACATAAAAAATAAATCTTGCTTCTTGCAAATTTCTTAACAAGAAATCTTATTCTTGCTCCATGCTAGTCTTAGCTTGTTTCTTATTACAACCAACCTCTTGTACTTGTTCTTGCAGCAAGAACAAGACGAGAACAAGAAAAAGCAAGAGAAAACAAGAATCTCGTGAAATATTAATGATGCCAACACCTTTCTGAATGTTTCTTAATTTATTTATAAATTTTAGTTTAAGATGTATTTATAATTGTGACCTAATAAAATTATACTTTCCTATGTACTGTAGAGCTAAATAATATTAGTTTATATTCTGATAAAGCTTTTGAAAATAACTTTAAGAAAATACATACATTATATTTGAAAAGCACTCCACTTACTATGCAAACCCTGTTTACAAGTTTATCCATTTTTTTTCAGGTACATCGCAATTTTTTTCACATTTCAACCACTTTGAACTGCCTACGATACTACCAAAACGTAAGTCATGTTTCCATTTATAAGTTGCGCATTACAACATACGTATCTCATGAAATATTGTACCTTTATAATATGTACTACTGTGCTCTATCGCATTTAACTTGTTGAGAACCCCTGGCGTAAGGGCGAAAAAACGGCAAAGTTGGAAGTCGTAGACGACAGCGCAAGCGGCTACCGAATTTATGCAAATCCACGAAACCTGCGCCTTTACATTCATCCGAAACTCAAGCAGAGATTGGGAGATTTCATCTCCAGAGCACCGCATCGATGTGGATGCGATGCGCAACCAAAAAACAGCAAATTTGCTCCACTTCACTTATCTACCATCTAATTTATTGCCCTTACCAATTAAATCGATATTCAACCCTTCTATTTATCATTCATTGTACGTAATGCAACATAACATAACAAAAATTATTAAATATATATTTTTTACCGTTCAAAAATAATCCAATCCCATGGTGATTCTCGGAAAATTGACCGTAAGAAAAATGAGCGTGAAAAATTGATCGCGACGAAAATTTATCGCGTACAATTTGATCGCCGGAAAATTTATTACATAGGAAGTTTACTGCCATTATATTGATAGTAAAGAAAATTGATCACCAGAAAAATAGATCATAAGAAAATTAATATCAGAAAAATCTGTGGTCGAAAAATTGATACTGAAAAAATTTTGATCGCCATGAAGTCAGTGGCAATTAAAATTTAAATGAGATTTTTTTTTACATGAAAACATAATAGCAAACAAAATTGAATATTTAAAAGGAAATGAACATTAAACAAATTACAATAATTATTACTTACATCTGAGGACCCGAATTCGATCCCGACCGACGCCAAAAATTACATCGAATTTTAATGGCACAAAATTGACCCCTGTGGCGCACTCTCCACGTCAGCAATGAGTGCCCGTGAGGTAAGCGCCCGCGCGGTACAAATATTCCATCATTACCGATATCTGTGTACACAGCAGATTGGCACACCCAGCAATGGTAATATGCCGTGATGAAATATTTATTTTTATTTTATTTATAAAGATTTTTTTGGGAAATTGGTCAGTACAGAAAGCACTCGAAAAAGTATAAGAAATAACAAATTAAGTAAATTTTTAATTTTTATGATTTTTTTACAAATAAATTTATATAAAATAATATAATATTAAGTGCAAATAATAAAAATCTGATGTGGCCAGCACATTATCTCCCGCCATGCAATTTTTATTTATAGTAAATACCTACATGTTTAATTTACCAATAATGCAAATGTATTAAGTTTCTTTGTATACGTAGTATTGATTATATTTTCTACTCGAAGACTTACCGTTATATTAATTCAAATTTTTATTGTGCCATTGGCGTTTATTTCTTGTAATTTGAAATGAGTTTTTTGACAGTGACATTTATCATCTCTCAATTATATTTCATTTAACCTAAGAAAGTAGTACATATATGGAGCTTGAGAGCAGACCGTTTTTACATGCATTAAATAAATAATTTAAATTCGTGAAACCAAACTTTGTCAATAATAAATATTTTTATGTGTAACAATGTATAAGACCTGAATATTAAAAATATTATTATTAAATTACAACAAAACATGGTTAAACATAAGTTAATTCTGTAGATTTTATTTGATAACTGACAACCGATAGGTGATATTTGTTTCGTTTTTGTGAAATAGATTTGCATTCTGACCAATCAAAGGGCAGAATTTATATCCTTATCTTAAACCTACGCGTTTGGTTACTTTGTTCTATGTACTCAGAACTGTCAATATCATTTTGAATTCTATTTACGGATTGTATACAGTACAATCTTTTTCCTTCAAACACAATATCGAGTACATAAATGAATCTTTATTTCTACATTTAGGAAAAAAATCATGTTTTGTGTGCTTTATGTAGACATCTGAAATGACACTGACAGCTCCGTGTGCACAGAAACGAAAAATTTAACGTACCTTTATTTGACAGCAAAGCATTATTGAAATAAAAATTTGACAAGTAAACAAATAATTATTTAATCCGGAAACTTCACTTTTGTTGCTAGTGCGAGTTAATTTTGAAATACGAGCATTTCAATGCATACAGCTGTATTTAAAAAAATCTGATGTGGCGAAAACGATACCTTCCGTCAATCCTGTGTTATGTATAAATTCCATACATATATTTTCTTGCAAAAGATTTTTAATTTCCAGTAAAATTATTCCATAAACAAACTTTGCAAATTGCACTTGACACTGACATCTTCTTTTTTGGCTTTTCCCATTCGTTAGGGGTCGCTATTTTTTATTTTCTTCTTCCACTCATTTTTATTGCGTGTCGTTCCCATTTAGTTCCTTTTCTCTCAAGTCTTCCGTAATACAGTCCTTCCATCTTATCTTTGGTCTTTCTCTGTTTCTTCAACCTTCTATTACTAAGCTTTTCATTCTTCTTCCAATATATTCTTCATCTCTCCTCATGACATGTTCAAACTAATATAATCGTCTCTTTTGTATCTTTCTAGAAACTTCTAACACTAGAGTTATTTCCCTTATTCTTTCATTCCTTACCGTATCTTTCCGTGTCTTCCCCAACATCTATCTCAACATCCTTATCTCTGCCACAATCATTTACTTTTCATTGATACTGATATCTGTCAATTTGAATTATCTGAATATTTTAGCAGTTTCCATGGTTAGCATAGCTGGCTGATTTATTAAATTGAATATCTTTATAAACCTTTAACTCTATATATATTGAATATGAAGTATAAAATGCAATCAAATTGTATAGAGAATAATATATTCTTTAGTTATAATAACGTTAAATGTTAATAAATGATATATAACTGTTAAAATCTTCAAATAAGGGTACTTCCGGTTGACCAGTTATAACCAAAATCTAATCACCTCTCATTCTGGATGCAAAATTGAGGAATACGAAAAAATTCTAATTTTTGGAATCGTGGACACACACACACACACGTATACATACATACATCATCGTAAAAATAGTAAAATCGTATTATATAGACCCTAAAACGTGGTTATTCACTAAAAACTCATCATTGAATTTTTTGAACAAAGACACCTGTCTTACCTAAAGGTGACGGAATGTAAAAAATGATTATGTGGCTTATGGCAAACAATTTGACATTTAAAGCAGAAAAAACGGACTACAGTACTACATTAAATTTACTGTTTACTTTTTAATTTATTTTTATTCATGATATAGTCTACTTGTGTACAACTCAACAATCGAAAATTCTCGAAATACTCGACGTGTTGCCTATAGAAAATACCACTCGACCTTCTGTCTCGTAGTGTTTCTAGGCAAACGTTTTTGTATAATCGAGAATTTTCAATCGTCTTGTTGTATAATGTATGAATAACTCAACCAAGGAGATGTGTTTACACATAAATCATAGGCTACATAATTTTATAAATTTATTGGAGAAGGATCAACCGAGGGATTAACGAATATATGTAGAAAATTTAATAATCTTTAATTTTTATAATAACATAAATTGCGAAAAAATGATATTTACAGGTATTTTTCTGAGAAAAACTATTTTGACCTCCGAGGAAAGTGCCACTTCTGGTTATCCGATTTGCACCAAAATCTAATGGGCTCTTTCCATGTTAGAATAAAACAAGAATACCAACATAGTTTTATTTTTTTCTGAATGATACTACTCGTATTTGAGATAGAGAGTAGAGGATCCACACACACACCCACAGACATCATCATGAAAATATTAAAATTGGATTAAAACGTGCTTATTTATCAAAGTCTCGATATACGATTTTTAGCACAACCCTTATTAAGGGTAGCGGGGGATAAAAATAAAAACAGAAACTACACCGGAAAAATTACGGGAACGAAAAAAAAGTTATGTATTTCAAAAAGTATGAACCCTCTGTCTTTCATATTTGTGTTGGTAGTTCTACATCTACAACAAATAACGATATAACTCTTAAATAGTCACCTACCTCGCCACCTACTAAAGATTGATTATCATTTATCGAGGTGTTAAATATTGTTCGGTCTTTACTTTTATTAAATATAATATAAACGACTACAAAAGCATAAATGATTGTGTTAATCCTTGATATATAATGAACGCGAATTAAACACATATAATATAAATAATAAAAGTAAAGACAGGGCAATATTGAACACCTCGATAAATGATAATAAATTTTTAGTAAGTGGCTATATTTAGATGTTATATCGTCATTTGTTATAGATGTAGAATTACTAACACAAATATGAAAGACAGAAGGTTCATACTTTTTGGCGTTCCCCTAATTTTGCCGGTGTATATAAAATAAAATGTTAAAGTAAACCATCATGTAAAAGTAGTGTTATCGATAAAGTTTTGTCAACTATTTTTTTGGCAATTAATTTTACAGATTTAATTAATCGGCAATATTGTTAGCGACAGCGACCAATTTATAGGCCACTTATTTTTTCTTACGATCAATGTTTCTGCGACTAAATTTCCTCGCGATCAGTTTCCGTGTTATAAACTTTCTGGACAGACACGCTACATGGTGAATTCTACCTATTAGTATTGAGTGCCCATAAGTTAAAATAAAATCGTTACACATAGATTTTTGTCCAGTCAATAGTGGTTTTTACCATACAAGAGAAACGATTTTAACATATATTGTTTAGATCGGGACGGGGATGAAAATTCAAGTTTTCGGCCTTGGGGAGAATCGACGCGAGCCGCCATCTTGGATCAAAGGTGTAAAAAATGAGTTTTTTTTTGGTTTTTAACCATTTTATTGTAAACCGTAGAACAGTAATTTATGGAAAAACGTTAATTACTAACAATATTAAGTATTTAATACTTATTCTAATAAGTTTTGCTATTTATAACATTGTATATTCGTCCTGAAAAAGAAAGAAGTAAATTATCCATGATATTTTAAATAATTTTTGTAAAAGCTTCCCTATAAATTCATCCACCACTCAGATCCGGTTAACGATACTATAACGCGGTTTAAAATTTTGAATCCGGCATGAAATTCTCTTTCATATCATTTTTGCCGATGAGCGGTTTGCGAGTGACTAACAATTTACACTTACATGTGTAAACTATAAAACATCTGTAAATCGGCTTAGTTTTCATTTTTTCATCTACCATTAAAGATAAATAATATTGGAATAGTAAATAATCGGACACGCAGTCTAGTGAAAATTATTTATTTCCTGGCCTACGTTTCGACTGTAACTACAGTCTTCTTCAGGGCTAGAAATGGTAGTTACAGTCGAAACGTAGGCCAGGAAATAAATATTTTTTATTAGACTGCGTCTCCGGTTATTTTCCAATTTTCCATTCTGTTACCAGTCGATCATCGTATTCAGCCCATAAATAATATTACTTATTTAATATGTATCGAAATTTCAGATGAAAAAATGAGAACTAAGCCGATTTGTAGATGTTTAAATTTTTTTGAGACTTCTTATATCGTATAATACATGACATGATAGAGAATTTCTCAATCGCGTTATCGTATCTTTAACCGGGTCAGAATAGTGGAGGAATTTGTTTGAATGCATTGACAAAAAATATTTAAAAAATCATTATTAAATACCAAAGATTTTTTATTTTTTGAGTAATTTATTTTTTTTCATAAATTCTTATTTTGGTTAAATATTTTTTGAGGTAAAAATTGGAAAAACCTTTTTTGTACAAAAAATTAAGGGTTTTAATTTTGTATTCTTGTAAAATTTTGATATGAGCTACTGTTTTAGAGAAAATCGCCAAAAATCCAAAAAAAAATACACCTTTGATCCAAGATGGGGCTCGCGCCGATCTTCCCCAAGGTCTAAAACTTGAATTTTTCATCTCCGTCCCGACTGAAACAACATATTAAAATCGTTTCCACCCCACCTTTTGTAAGACAAAGGTCTCCATTGACTGGACTATTTATGAAATAATTTCAACGTCAGACGGACCGATGAGTCGCTTGAAGTTATTTTTCAGTTTCATCATTATTGCATGTTCTCTGAAATTTTAATTTGATACTAGGACGCCCATACGTGTGTGAACGACTATTGGCGACTAACAACTTTGGGCAAACAAAGATTATAACATTAAAATGCCCCCTGTGGTACTCTCTTGAAAAGAGCCCGTGAGTGGCCCCTCAATACATTACAAAACACGTAGAGATTGATGAATAGGACGATTGAATCGAATATAAATGCGAAAGATTAGGCCACTTATTTGTTGAAGACGCTTACTGGCTTCATCTCACGTGCTGACAATGCTGCCGTGAGAGCACCATTAATTAAATTAATAAATCAAATAAACATTTTTTGGAATGTTAGTTTATTCAAAAATTAAATACATCTATTAAATATTCAATGTCTAAAATCTATAAGGCCTTGGGCTCATCAATACTTTTATTTTATATACAAATTATAAAAATCTTAAAATTATTTCAATACTGCTCTGTCTTTAATGCCTGTGCAAGCTTACTAAATACCCCTTCGTGGCTAGTACACCCCTACATTTTATATGCACGAAAAATCTCAAAACCCAATTCAAAATTAGGTCTTCTTCTTTGAAAATACTGCTAACAGCTGTGGATGGTAAAATTTCTGTAACGAAGTGTCATCTGTTTAGAACGGTATGAACTATTTTGTAGTTTTGATACCTACCACTGGGGTCGCTGTGAGTCAATAATTGAATATCGTTATCTTTACAGAATTCCTGTAAAGATGGCGGCACCACACAACAAGTAGCGAGATTAATTTGTATAATATTTGGCTTTATGGTCGCCCATTGATGTAGATCTCTAAACGTTTGCTCTTCTATATCCGAACATCCGAGCTGTAAGACTTTTTTATTTTCTACAAACTTTTCCACAACAGCCCAAATACTTTTCAGATTCTCTAGTTTTTGGTCCTCATTTTCTTCTTGGTTATGATGATAAGAAATTATCAAATTGTCTATATACTCTAAATTTAATGTAGTTAAAGCTGTGGCAACAGCTTCATTTAGGCCTTTTTCGTTGACTTTATTAATGAATACTTTTATTCCGATTTTTAAATCTTGCCGCGCTTGGGCGGACATTTTGTCAACAGTGTCGTCATGACGACGGCAGACAACAATACTTTGAGCATGCTCTTCACATCCAGCCCATTCGTTGAGTGTGATTTTTATCGCGTCTGAAAGCTAAAACACGTGAAAGGCTATTATAATTCTTATCTAAACAAATATAAACAAATGTTATATATTTCTTAATACTTTGACAATATACTAGAAATACTGCGTTTTTTCAATTCTCATTGAGTTACATGATAAAACAATACGTTTTTCTAGTAATTTGATACCAAATAATTATATGCAATTATTTTAACATGTATCATTTATGTAAAATTAACAACGATGACATCATCATTTTTTGTCTGACGTGCAAAAAAGTCCTACTTACTTCATCCGTGGAATTTTGGTTAGGTTTTTTCGTTAAATCATTTAATGACAAAACATTTCCTGTGTTCACAGTGATATAACGCACAGTTTCTGGTATTTTTGCCATAATCTCACTTGGTTTTCACAAATAAATATATGAAATACTGAAGCACAGCCTTGTATGATCTTATTTATATGACAGTGTGACACAAAATTGCATAATAATGAAATACGGCATGTGATTGGTTGGTTTATATACGCTAGCGCTAATGAGGATTAAAGAAAAAATGTCGGCGCGTTCGCGTTGATCAATATCTTTATGATAAGATTTATGTGCGTCATGTTTGTGATGTCATGATGTAGTTATGAATTTACTTTGTATGAGATTATTAAATATAACGCGCAATTATTTATTGATTGTACGTTTTGCAAGTATACTTTTTGAACGTAGTGTACCTTTGCGCAAAGTTTATGCGCAGAAAACAAAATTTCTTTTGTTCTAAACAAGTTCTTCTTAATTCAAATTTGTGTTGCAAAAAAGTTTGTTTTTTAGTGAATATACGCAATAATTATATATAAATAAGTAATTATTTATTGCAACAGAAGTACAGAATACATTGCAAAGTATTATTTTCGAAGTTTATTGCTTGAAAGGTAAGAAATTTATTTGTAAACGTGGTTATTCTTAAGGGACATTTTCGCGTACGCTGATCGCTTGACATTTACGATCTTCTGTGATTAAACTTTAATAACATTTTATATTAGATATTGTTCTAAGTACGATCTAAGTCTATTGAGAGGGTAAATCAGTTCGTTGGCTTTTGATAGTGTTTTAAGGTAGATAAGATGCCTGTTGATTTAATAGGATTTGCTTATGCTGCAGCTGTAGCTGCTGGTGGTGTTTTAGGTTATTATAAGGCAGGTTAGTATAATTTTCTATCAATTTAAGGTTATATTTACTAATTTGCATCTGTATATCTGTTTGGTAATCATGATTGGCATAAATAGTTATCAGTATGAATGATGATTTTAATTATTGTCATAAAAAAATTGTACAGTGGATTGATCATATGGTTACTCAGCAACTTTAATATTTGTTTTTATTATATTGCATTTATTTTTGAGATAAATATATTTATTTGCTATCTAATTTACATAATTATATATTTTTTATTACCAATTAATTTTATTAATTATGGTAATTAAAAAATTTATTTGTTAATAATTCGTGAATTTTATTGATAACTTTGATTTTAATATTCTGTACTCCAAATTTTAATTTATTTCGTCATATGTAATTTTTTATACAAATTAATAAAGCTTTTAAAAAACAACGCAAAAATATAATTTTATTTAATTATATATGAATATATTTTAAATAAACTAAGAAAACAATATAAAATATGTATTTTTATTCAACAAAAATGTTTTGTACAAAACAATAACGATTGCTGTAACGTGCAACTTCTTTTATTATTATTCGTATCCATATTGTTTAAATCCATGCTTAACATTTACGACCTTGAAGTCTAGATTATGAGTCAAAATATTTCAGTACTTGTACTAGTTACACAACCCTTTGTTCATAAATTGTTCCATCATTGGCTTTACATTTCAACTTCGTTTAGAATGGGGTATTCTACCAACTTAAAATATGAATATTTGAATGTCTGAAATTATTTGGGATGTCACAGTCCTGAGTTGGTTATGATTTTCAAACAGTTATTTCTAGGGGTATATATCTGCATTGTCTGCATTAGGCATATATTTTCATTTATTTTTATGTAATCTTCTTTCCCTTGTCTAATTAATTACTTACTACTGAATACAGAAATAAATAAAAAATGTTTAAAATAAATAAAATATTTAAAATACATATTATTTCAATATATTAAATGAAACATTTAGATGGCATTAGAATGACAGTAGTGTTGTTAGTTGCTATAGTTCTTACTTGAATTCAAACAAAAACAACGAATAGTACTAGCTTGCCAGAATTCATCCGAAATTGTACGAAAATAACCGATTAGAGACTGTGACATTACGTTTACAATAATTAAGCATTTTTATTACAAGAAAGTAATATTTCATTATTTTCATTTTATTAAAATTCTTAGATTATGGCATGCTACCTACCTTATAATTTTTGAAGTTTACTATTTCTTTGTAGTGGTTGAATACCCTATTATATAACACTTGTAACATTTCTAAAATAATTCTTACGGTTACTCACAATTTTGGTTGTTTATTATTGGAGATTTCAGTTCCAAAAAAAATAAAAATATGAATTTCAAAAAAACATAAATATACAGATCCAAATTGTAAAATACTTTGATACTATTTCTTTTTCACGATCTGTTCTTCCCAGGTTCAGTGCCTTCTCTAGGCGCTGGCGTAGTCTTCGGCGGAGCTCTAGCTTGGGGGGCCTTACAGGTCTCCCAAGATCCAGCTCGCTATGCGACTCAACTAGCAGCCAGCTCTGTCTTAGCTGGGGTTATGGCATATCGGTACTATAGTACTGGAAAAATAATGCCAGCTGGGGTAGTTTGCGCCCTTTCGTTGGTGATGGTGGCGAGAATTGCTCTCAAGGCCGCTGGGGTTATTGAACCACAATCAAAGACCCAACCGTAAAGAGGGGGAAATATTTATATAAAATAATACGTATATAATGATATTGTATGTGTTTATGGGTACAATTTGTATATCGTATTTAACTGTATATCTTTTATTACTTAGACTGATGCTATAAAAGTAGTACTTCCATATTGTGCAATGTTTTTGTGTCAAACTATGGTGTAAATATATGTTTATAAATCTGATGGTTTTTAATTGTACTCCTGTATTTTATTTTTTTATTTTTATAATTTATACACATATTTACAGACTCTGACCCGTATTAAGAGCACATTTTTAAAATAAAAGCGCTTTTATTATGATAGAATTCATAATACAGGCCTCTACCTTTATACTAAATAGAAAAAAAAAACTGGCTAATTTCTGTTTTATTATATTTTATATACCTAATATTAGACCTATAGTTTAAATTACAAAGTTGGAGGCGAAGTTCCGAAGTTGAATTCTACTTTTTGGTGAGAAAAGATCTTGAATTCGTTCGCCTTCGCTAGAAACGTAATCATCGTTATTGTTGTTTTTTTACATGAAATGATACATATATTTTCATATTATCTAATAGTTTTTTATACATATTAGCTTTACAGTGATGTCATATACTTGGATTTTCAATCAATATATTATGACATTTGTAAATTCTTATTTGTATGAGGAAATATTTTGATGTATCCCCTATCCATCTGTTTTTGATTATTTCGAAACATTCGAAATGTCTAAAATTCAATAAAGAGTAAAGATTAATTATATTTACATACATTGGTATTCGAAAATGTTCAAAAATTCAAATTTTAAGGACCTAAGAAACACATTTCAAACTTATTGTATTATAGGTCGCGGTCTCACTCGTGACACTAAGTCTGTAGCCAATCAATGTGTAGGATATGACTGTCACTGCGTTGACGGCAATTTAAATGTTAGTATTCTGTGACCATCATACTAATGTTCAAAAAGTTGGTTTGGTTTTTACCTTCGTTCATCTTAGGTAAGGAAGGTATTGTCTGGTCAAAAAAATTGGTTGTTAGTTTTTCAATGAATAAACACGTTTTAGGATCCCTAGAATACAATTTTACTATTTTTACGATATCTGTAGTATGTATATATATGTGTGTTTGTGTGACGATTGTTTCGGATCCTATAACTTCATTACTACTATTCAAAAATTACAATTTTTTCGTACTTCTGTTCTTATTTGTAGACGTGATTAGATTTTGGTTATAATTGGTCAACCAGACGTACCCTCATTTGAAGATTTTAACAGTTTTTCTTGAGAAAACGCTATTAAATAATATCAGTTTTTCACATTTAATGTTATTATAAATATTACAGAATATTTTATTCTCTATACGATTTGATGGTATTTTATGCTTCATATTCAATAGATTTATAGTTACGAATTATAAAGAAATTAAATAGAATAAAGCAGCCAGCTATGCTACAACTATGGAAACAGCTAGATACTATACATATTAAGAAAATTCTAATTGACAGATGTCAATGTCAAGTTTACATTTTCAATAAATTATAAAATCTACACAAATGGTTAGAAAATTCTACAAACACACTACGGTATCTATTCTGTATCGTAACATGTTATTTTTAACAGCCTATTAAAAATTGTAGTCAATAGAAACAAATTTATTATTTGTCATTTAATTTTTTTTATTCAGTGTCTAATTGTTATTGGTGAAAAATTTAAACAGGATGTTAAAATTAACATGAAGTTTCAGAACACACACTTAATGCAACAAAACAAAAAAAACCTTCAAGCGAATAAAAAAAAGGACCTAACCTTTTTAAACGTCAGTTTAATGGTTACACCCACAGAACACTAACATTCAAATTGCCGCCAATGCAAAGTGACAGTCACGCCCAAAACATGGATTGGCTACAGACTAAGGGTCACGTGTGGCGATTAGTTGGAAATTTTCTTTATAGAGCTATTTATTAAGAAATAAAAACGTAGGCTTGTTTGATTTTTGTACGAATTTCGCATTTATCCCGATGAAAATAAAGAAGGTAATACTATTTTAGGGCCGGTATTATAAACGTTCAGATAAATTTAGTTCCAGAGTAAATTTAATAAGTGAACAAATGCAACACGAGTTTTTGACAGCAATGATTTATATCACAAGAATATGAAAATTGATTTGTATTTGTTCATTTTATTAAATATACTAACAAATTTTAATCAGTTTT
Organism: Harpalus rufipes; assembly: GCA_951394225.1. Classification (NCBI taxonomy): domain Eukaryota; kingdom Metazoa; phylum Arthropoda; class Insecta; order Coleoptera; family Carabidae; genus Harpalus; species Harpalus rufipes. Next base: position 21,262,255 of record OX596281.1, on the reverse strand, counting down.
ATTCATTTTATGTTACGTGTAACAAATACTCTCAAAAGTTTGACTGTCTTTTGAAGAAATAAATTTAAATTTAACTTGGAAGTAAATTTATCTGTCGTTTATAAAACCGTCATAAGGAACTAAATTTAACTGGATGTTTATAGTACCGGTCCTAAATAAATTAAGTAGAGTGCGTACACGAAAGAACAAGTCAACTGCGTCATCAATCGTCAGGTGTGCGGCAAGGGGAAAGAAAGTGACGTTTATGATTCGATATGGCCTGAATCCATAAACGCAATGTAAAATACATATTTTAAATAATAATATAAATAGAGATAAATAAATATTGTGCACGCCCCAGAACATTTCTTTTGAGGCATGGTCAGCAAAACCGAGTGATGACGTAGCCGGCTTATTTTTAACATATACGCACTCTACCTATATATTTCAAGTTTTTATTATTTTGTTAAAAGAAAATCTCAAACCCGTACAAAAAAAATTCTAAACACAGAAAGGGACCAAGTTGGTTTTTATAGATAGAATTACAAACGTATATCCTTCAATGTTCCATAATTTACTTGATTTTTGATAAAACTTTGTTGCTCACAATGTGACGCTACCGAAATCGAAATATGTATATGACGCGTAAACCAGAAACTTCAATACTTGTTCGATTCTTGTGGGAAACATAATTCTGAAAATTTTTACTGATACTCGAAAGGATATGTGGCCAAAATTCAAACACTATATGACGTCATCGTGGTACCTACTTTCAAGAAGACAAAGATAAAATGTTGTCTAATAGTAAAATAAGTATAGAAAAGAAACGCCTTATTATTTAATTGAAGACTACATTATTTAGAAATTTTTAGATCTCTTAACTAAGGCATTTAAATTTAAATATTGACCCACCCAGCAAAAGGTCATGGAGATGTTTTAATTATATTTTTGTGAAGGTGTAAAATGAAAAAGAAATTATTATTGTTGGAAGAAACATTTTATGTTACATGAAGCATTTAATACATTGCAAGCATAAATTTACAAATTTAAAATTACAAATAGGAACTTAGACTAAATTATCTAAACTGGGTAAACGATAATAATGAATAATTATGGCAAGATGGCCTTGAGTACAAACATTACTCTCAGTAATAAATAAATGTCAAGGCCTTCTGCGAATAAAATACACTTAACATTGCACTAATTCACACTCTTTCGATGCATTCATTGGTAAAAAATGTCTCTCGAAATACCCGTACTCTCTTATTTTCTTCGACACTCGTAGAAGAATTCCTTAAAATCGGAGTCGCTCAAAATCAGTTAAATATTAACCGAATGTCTTTAACATTACTGGCAGTTAAGGTACTCAACTGAGCATAGTTTTCTTTTATTGTTCATAACACACGTAACACTTTTGTTTTGTTTTTATTCTTTGTTCATTTGTTTAAATATGGACACTTGTTCGTTGTTGATGGTTGCAAGGCAGCACCGTTATTAAACAATACTGTAACACACAAAACAATAGTTAGTCATTGGAATACCAAACAAGTGAATGTTAAATAAATGGTTAGTAAATGACGATCGACAAACAATTGGAGGAGATGCAATTGTTTCTGAAAGAAAACACATTAAAACAGATGAACTCTTTTAAAACGAATGAAATACTACATTCTTAGCAAGTATGGAAAATGCCGTTTTATTGAATTTAAATCGTTACTTAAAGCAATACTTTAATGATTAGAATGGATAAATAGTTAGGTAACTATAACTAATAAGTGTGTTAATAAGGGCTATTAATAAACGAGATATTTTGTATCATAAATAACTATTATCGTTTTAAAAGAGTTTTTAATATTATAATATGTGTAGAATAGTGTTAAATACTGTAGTGTGGAAATGTTATATTTGATAGTATTGATAGTAGACGTAAAGTATACTGTCTATTCGTTAGTATAGATGAAGTCAATATGTCGAAAATTATGATAGTTTGCTACGAGTCTAAATTATAGTCGAAAGTCTATACTATTTCTAAATAGTTTCTATTTTAAAAATAATATCATGCAAAAAGAAAAATATAAGAATCAGTCCAAAAAAATGATTACAATATGAATATTTAATACATGAAATTTATATTAAACTATTTATATAGCTGAAAATGCCTCGTAAACCACTCAAACTCTGTTATATATTTTGTTGAACCCACAATTTCTTCAACATAACACCCTTCATAAATCGTTCACTCGTTATTCTCCAACATTTTAACTGACTCCCTATCTTAATCTTAACATTCTTCCTAACCATACATTCATCAAACACCAAATTATTCCATCCTCACGCCACGTAATTACTCGTACCTCATTTCCGCGCTTTTCCATCCAGGTCCAATATACTCTTCTATACAGGCACAAGCACCCCATTATTTACACTTAACCGAGCACTTAACTGAGCTACTGAGCATATCTAAATACGTTTACCAGTGGTGTGCGGTGAGGGGAAGCAAGGTTTTATACCATTGAAAAGAGAAAAACAAGCCTAATGGCATCACAGCCTACTCTAAGCTCCATATGAAAATTGAAAGTTAATATGAATTTCTCGAAAATGGTAAGAGATAATTTTTTTTTTGAGGACAACTATGAATTCCTCGTACACTGGTTTACAAAAAAATCGCGTACACCTATTTTTTGCTATATTAAGTCGATCTTAATTTTTAACTTGTCAATGTCACTAGTGTCAATTAATATGTCAAAATTAATAGAAATTCAAATACATACTTGGTTGTTCTATCATTTTTCTGAAATATATTTGTAAATTAATAGTAAATAAATTAAACAAAATGACGAACTTGCTCCACAATAAATTTACATAGCTGAAAAATAGTAACAACTCGGTTACTTGATTTTTAAGGTGTACGCGATTTTTTTTGCAAGCCAGTGTACAAAAGTGCAAGTTAAAATTTGTTTTGAATTTACATAAAAAAGTTACAAACAAAAAACGGAAATAGAAAAAAATACATTTTTGCCCATATTTAGTGACCTATGCATTTTTTCCGAACAAATGAAACACCACTAAAATGGCCCCCTAATGGGACAACTTTAGTTTAATTTAACCGACTTCGTATCTCTTATAGTTTTCGAGTTCCCCATGTTGAACAAGTCCTGGACACCATGTGTATGAAAACGAACGATTTGGAGAGCGTTTTATCGAAAGCAGTTAAATTGATATAGGTAGATTTTAGATATAGTGCATTGACTTGACTTCATAATCTGCTATTTTTACCTATTTCACTACAAGACACAGGACACCTCCACCTGTTAGCAAGGGATGTATTTAAAGAATTTTATTTATCTCCGAATTAATCTGTACATATAATTAAAAACTTATTTTCTACTGAGTCTGGTATATTGTACCGTATTGTTGAATGTACAAATAAATAGCTCAACATCGTCTTATGCAGGCGTTCTTTGATAATGTCGTCAATATTGAATTTTTACTTTTTTATGTTTTATGTTACATTTATGTTATGTTTTGACAACATGTACTCCTATATTTTGATTCTTGAGTTTTATTTTTGTTGTATATTATCAATGTTTTGTGTAATACACATTGCATCCGATTAAAAATATTAGAATAAATCTGTTTCTTCCTGCTTAAATTGGAGATAATCCTGTGGTAATGACCCACTATGAAGTGCACCTGAAAGTCAATGCACTAAATCCCTAATCAGCCTATATATATTTAATTATTTCTATATCATATACAACGACAGTGAAGAGAATTATTCTCCACATTAAAAATAATCAAAGCAAGTAATAAAATGAATGAAGTCGTTTTGTTTAAGTTGTGATCTGTAAAAAAAATAAAGGTATAAAACTTGGTTCCAATTAATGATAAAATTACTTTGATTTATTTATGTTGTAGATATATTAAACAAAGTTTAAATTTGCGTTTTACTCTTTTTTCTGCTTACCAAAATTTGAAACCAACTACACGCCTCTGACGTTTACCTACGTTTCTAGTAAAGGTATTGAGCACGCAGTATCTTTCATCCAGCACTCACTCTTTTCAATTTTTTGATCAATTCGTTCATCCCTCGACATCATGCTACCCGAATATACAAACTCATTCACATGCTCCATCCACCAATACATTGTACTCAGTCACCACACCATCATTCCTAAAGATGTTATATACAACTATTTGCCTAGAATGAAATCAAGTAAATACTTTTAGTCTGGTCAATAGGTCAATTAGAAATTTAGGTTTGATCTAGGGTTTGATTTACATTAGGAATACAATCACAATACGATAATGGTATGGTGATGATACACTTACAATAAGAGGCATTTACATTAGGCGATACGTTCACGATACGATACTATTGTTTTATGTATGTACTTACTGTGAATCTGTAGTGTTTCACGTTTTGTCATAAGCATAGAAACTACTATTCAATAATGTTCAATTTTCTCTCAATCCAAGTTCATTTTAACTACTTCTTTCAATGACGTTTAAAACGAAAAACGCAACGAAGTATAGGTTGTCTCAAGATATATGCACAAATGCAATACCTGTAAAGTAGTGGCCTGACCCTCCACAGCTCGATATTTTGACGGCGATTTGACCAGATTGGGAATAGGAAAATTTTAAAAGATGATTGTTTTTAAAGAAATATAATATTTTCCAAATATGATTATAATTTACCGCTGATTAATATTAAATGTTTAACGTTATTTTCAAAGAAAACGTACATTTGACTAATGGTGTATTATTACGTCTTCAAGTGTTTAGTAGTAAGTACAGCACAAAAGGGAAGGGTAACGGTAGCCATGTGCATATATCTTGAGACAACCTATATACTATACGCTAACACAGCCTTCCACTCATCCTTGCATAGAGTCCGTACATGTTAAAGTCATTGACCTCTATATACACAATGGATCGGCGACTCCTGTATCTTTACAATGGTAGGGGCTGCATCCACTTAACTGTCATGGTGGGCCGGCTATCTCTTTCTAACAGTGACAAGTACGCATGTGTCAGCTAGTACTAGTTCGACAAAATAACGATAAAGAAGAAGAAAATAGATCCTGTTAAGCTTGGCATGATCTTGGCGTGGCATTATTTGTCATTTCCATTTGTACAACGTGCTCGGTGATTCAATTTTACGCTCATTCGATTTATGGTTAAATACATTTTACATTAGATACATGGATAAAATTTGATCAAATCTGCTTCATTTAGCTATACACACTAGTTACAGGGATACAGAGAGCCCACCTGTCAAGCGGGTTGCATTTTTGGTGGTTACACGTAAGTTATTCAAGACGCCGGTCATTTTTTGTATATAGAGATCAAGCAGGCTACGTCATAACTGGGTTCAGCAAACCACGCCTCATCTTGTAATATCTCAGGAACTATATGTGATATTTTATTTAAATTTTACATACTTCTTACAGTTTTATTGAAAATTAAAAAAAATAATTTAATAAACGAATAAATAAATAAAATATTATTTTTGGTAAAACTCTTGTTGCTAGAAAGTACTCTGTTACTTAATCTCGTCCTTTTAGGCATTTTATAGTACCTACAGGGGGAGAAATGTGAATTCAATTCAAAATTATTTTTAGTAAAGAAATCAATTCAATGTATATATTGTTTATGTCACGAGCTATTAATAATTTATTATATGTATTCGTATGATAGAACGCAGCGTCTTTTGCTCAGCGCGTGATCGTAGGCACTATAAAATTCCTAATATTTAAGAATTTTATTAAATTACTACTACATTTTATAATCTTTACTATATTAATTATGGAGAATGATGTTAAAATTACAAATTGAGTAAAGAACAACATTGATAATAGATAAATAACGATTTGCCGTTGTTATTAACATTTTTAGTGTCAATCTTAACGCTCCGCATCACAAATGTAAAATTTACTCTTTAAAATAAGTGACACGTTTAATCCTAATAAAACAATTTACTATTTTGTACGTTTTTCTTTGTTAATATATATTTGCTCATATAAACCTTTATTTTTAATTGAATCACTGTTAAATACATTGGAAAATTCCTATAATAATATTTAAAATTTACGACCAAAAATAAACGCTTTATTACGGAACGTAATTAGGCCCCAGTTTTAAACAAATCTGAATAGCCTATGGATTCAGACTGCAGCCGCGTACCAGACAATTGATGACGCAACTGGATTGGCCTTAAATTGTACGCACTCTACAAATACTACGCTGTCACGTGTCACCCATTGAAGCCAGCCAGGAGTATATCGTTATCGCCTCGTGATTGTATTGCTAAATCAAGCCTAAATAATACTATTTGTCTAGTAAAGAATTATTTTCATAAAAAGCTGTTTGTCTGCGCCATGCACACAATCATGCTTCTCTAAAAATTAAATTAAGTTATTTTCATAAAACGTTTTGCAAAGTTTGTTATATAAAATTGCCAACGTATAAAAAAATAAATGCATACATTCGATATTGTACATCATTCAAAATGTATTATGTATTCATATAAACGTATTTCGGACTGATCTAAATTGACAAACTTGCTAGTGATAGAGAAATAGAAATATGAAGACACTGAAATGTATCAATGATTTAGAAAAGATAGACTACGAGTCAGTACAGAAAACTGAAGCCATGATGATTTCTATAGTCATCTTACCCATATCACAATCAATAATACCGTCTAGGTATAGTCACGTTGTGTCTATTACTCGCTCCGAAGTAATTCTGACTGTTATAGGACCTCTTTAAATAGTTACTGTTGACCTCACTAGTCGATCTACCGAAATTCGCAAAGTCGTAGGGACTTTTCGTCGTCTTGGATCTCAGATTATAATAATCCCCAACGTAGGGATTTCTCGTCGTTGCCTTAGTCGTGTAATACGGTCTCTGAGTCGTACTATATTGACTGTATTGGACCGGTTGCCTTGTGGTGTACTGGTAGTACTGTGTGGTATACTGTCGGGTGGTATAATGTTGAGGTGGGTCAGTTTGATAGTAAGGGGGGGATGTGGTGTAGTACTGAGGTTGTTCGGGTTGTTCTGGTTGTTGTTGTACGTATTGTTGTTGAGGTTGGTGGTTTTGTTGCTCTTCTTCGCCAAACCTAGTAAATAAATGTGTCGTTCCCAATGTAATATGTACAAAAAGAAATCAGTACTCTTAATATAATTTTTTTATATTTGCTACCGAAAAAAAGATTTATAATTCAGCAGGCAACTAGCTAATCGTTAGACTAAAGCAGTGATCCCAAAGTGGGCGATATCGCCCCCTCGGAAGCCCTGGATAGATTCAGGTGGCGGTTTTGGCCTTAAGAGGGATAGTGTAGTATTGCAGGGTAGTAAGAGGGTGGTGAGAGCCAAAAAGGACATTAAGAAGACGCTGAAAAAAATTGGCAAATATAAATTTGTGGTCATTGATTTTGCCATTTGTTTCTTAATAATTTTCATTTTTTTTTTCATCCCAATAATTGAATAATTAATGTATAAAACAAAAGAATGTAGACATGTTATACAACGTTGAAATGCGTTCAAATCAGAAAAAAAGATGAGCTTATTTTCAGCATAGGTTCCTATAAAAAATTGTTTCTGTTGTATCACAAGAATTTATTCAATGTAAAAAACCAAATAAAAATTTTTTTACTTCATCTCTCACAATAAGCGAAAATGATGTATAACGCTATAGAAAGACAGTTCAGTCATAGAACTAATGAAAATTGTCATTAACACAAAGTGTCAATTTTGACAGAAAGATTAACAATGAAAGTTTCTTGTTGATTTGAAATTACTCATTTGCAAAATAAGGAAATGTTGACAATGGTTCTCCGTCGGGTGAATAGCTAGTCGCATGCTTATTTGGAATCACCGTCATTGTATAATAAATATTATGAATGCATAGATTTATTTGAAATATAATTATATTGTAGAGTACCGAAATCGTCCAATTTCTATGAAAAATAATTTCATGCTTTTACCAAATATTTACATACTGTAATTTCCTGTTTTCCGAAAACCATGCATTGCCAAATTTTCGTTCCAAAATTATTCACTGACTGTATATTAATACCATTTCCAAAATTATGTTTATTATTTTTATATACATTTCATTCATTCCAAATACCCGAATATGCCCCATAATTTATTTGAGTTTTTATACAAAATATATAGTACCACTCGCCTGATATACTTCTTCTTGTACCTACAATGTTTATGTATAAGTTTATTATTGGTTTCGAATCACTATAGACATTATTGTTTGCAATACATATTTTCTTTTTGTATAACAGATTATTTTGCTGGCCTATGAGTTGAATTATTCTATTTAGACCACCTGTACTTCATTTCACGTAAGAAAATAGCGTTGGTTTTGATAGGGAAATAAATTCTGCCCTTTGATTAGTCAGAATGCATACCAAGTTCACAAAAGGTATGGTACATTTTTACTTATAATAATATTTAGTATTAACAATGTTGGTTTTCTTACGTGAATTGAAGTATAGTACCTAGTCCAGAGATTTTTCAGTGAGTTTTGAACCACTTATAGTAGACTAGTTAAATAATAACAATAAAACACTTTTTGTACTTTTGCTTTAATATAAGCAAATACTCGGCTGCACCCTATTTTACCCAGGGCGGAGTTCAACGATATATAGGATATTCCAAAAATATGATGCAATACTAGGGGAACGTATCAGTCATACCAAGACAAGGAAAAATCTTAATATACCCATGTTCGGAAACAAACCATCTTGGATATGAACACTTGTTCATTTTTTTAATTTTTTGTAATAGTAGTTACTCTCTAGGTCAGCACCCACAACCAAATGTGTAGAGTTTTATACCAATTATATCGCAAAAAATGGTATTAAAAATAATGTAATACAATATGGCTTTACAGCTAATGTTTTCACTGGTTGCTTTATAGGACAATACTTCAAAATTTTAATGGGACGACACTGGAATTCAGTTTGCATACGCGGACGTAATTTATGTATTTTACGTAGGGAATAAAAGTTTTGATGTCTTATCAAAATATCCGTTATCGTTCTTGCCCACGATGGTCGCCTTAATAACTTACAAATATTATTTAAATCCTAAACATTATGATTTTTTTCTTGTCTCAGTATGATTGATATATTTATTGCCCTCCATTTTTCGAACACCTATACTTAATGGTACTATTATTTGGTATTGCAATTATTTCTTCCATGCAATTGGGATAAAGAATTAAGTAATGTATACTTACAGTGGGCGACTTTGCGGTTCGTCCTGTCTACGAATATAGGACGGTGTGTTCTGCGAATAGTCTGGAATGATGTTTTCGTGTTCTGCTACACACCGGCCGTTTAGGCAATACTATAAAAAGGAACATATTTCTTGTACTGCCTATTGTCCTATCCTTTATTTTACGGACAGATTGCTTATAGATTTAATTAGAAACCTACCTGACCATCTCCACAAGGAGATCCTTCAGCTGCGGGTCTATAGGCTACACAGTAGCCACTCCCAGCATCGAAACAGAATAGCTGGGCACATACTCTATCGTCTTTCTATAAAGATAAGAAACATTATAAAAATTATTAATAATATGACAAATGTACGAGTACTAAGCAGATCTTCAGGAAACAATTTTTATATAAATCAAGAGAAAACTTTCTTAAAAAAATTAAGTAAAAACATAAGTAGCACCCCAGATATTGGGGTAATATAGAAGGTGTCTAATGTTAACCCTGAGGAAGGGTAAAAGTATTTGAAAAGTTTTGAGATGTGGTTTGGCGATGGTTGGAGAAGATAGGATGGAGAGAGAAAGAGGAAGTGTTGAGAAAGGACTGGAGAAGAGGGAAGAATTTTGAGTGATATAAGAAAGAGGTAAGCCAACTGCATTGAACATATTTCCAAAAAATTATAATTGATTACACTTGGGAGAAAAGGAAGAAATAAGTTTGGAATGTTAACAGTTAACACAGAACACACATCAAGAAGTGAGGCAATTACGAAGGACAAAGAGAAAGGTGCAATCATGACAGATTGGTATGGCGGCAGCATTTCCGCTGAGTCCTTTCTGAAGGCAAAAATGAAAACCTCTCCTAATCGGGCATCTTAACAGCAGTATGGGTCCATGGGCAAACCCAAACCAGTATGGTGGGGCCCCTAAGACAACCACTCACAGAAATCAAATGTAAACAATATTATCGCAACTGTTTTCAGAGCCTGCCTGATCATGGCTTGGCAGGTTAATTATTCATAATTTCCTCTTAAGTTTTTATGATTTATTTCTTCAATAAAAATGCACTTCAAGCATATCGTTGAATTCATAATTTTACGTAGATTTCAAATATATAGGGTTTCCCACTTGAAATAGAGAAATTAATGCCACTTCCAGTTAAACCGGTAGCGCTACCATCATGCCATATACCATGATTTGTGACCCCCTAAGCTAATTTACAAATAGCCCGTTTTTCAATGTCAGCCTGTATAACATTACTATTTTATAGTGTGTACAAGGTTTTTGGGGGCCCTCGTGGTGTATTCAATTACGCAGCTAAAGTACCGTTTTTGCTATGGACCTTACTACAAAACACTAAATACATGTATTTTGCCTAGAAAAAATATTCTAAAGTGTTTTGGAGACATGCTATGAAAAACAGTTTTTACATCATATTTGAACGTTTCACGGTCTGAAACGACAGTTTTTTATGTATTTCTAGGGACACATATTCTACCTCAAATTTCGATGAAAATTGGTTGTTTGGGGCATAATACATATGACAGATTACACTGTTTTTTAGTGTACCTATACAATGTTATTGGGGTCCCTCGTGGTGCACTGGGCCACGCAATTAAAGTGCAATTTTTCCTATGGAATTTACTGCAAAAAAACCTTAAAAAACATTTATTTTGCCTGGAAAACACATTCTAAAGCGATTTGGAGATATGAAAAACAATTTTTACATCAGATTTGAACGTTTCACGGTGTGAAACGAGTGTTGAATATATTTCTTGGGACACATTCTATCTAAAATTTCGATTAAACTTGGTTGTTTGGGACATAACATGGTAGATTACACTGTAATAAAATTTAAAATTATCTACTTACGAAACAAGCTGATGTCCCCCTATCTTTCCGACACTGCGCATCTAAGCTTAACAGCTTCCCAGGCAGTACTCTGGGCAGGGAATCATCCTCATGAGGAGCGTTGTACAAACACGTGGCCGTGTCTCCATTTAAGAAGTGGTGAAAACTGGCTACAGAACAAGGGGACCACCTGAAACCTCGTTCCGTATGTCGAAGATCAGACATGATGTAGCCGTCTTCCCAACGACATTTTTCAGCTCCTGGACCGCCGAGGTAGCTGGGGGGAGGTGAACCGTCGTGGACGGCGCCCAGCCTGAAATTGTAATAAATAGTGAACGTCAGGTCGTAATAGAACGAGCTAGAGCTATACCAACTGTTTTACTACCGGTAGAACAGTCCTACATTTGCTACTGTGAACTGTGCATGAGTCCTACGTTCCATATTCATTGTCAAAAGTCCAGTCTTACTTCAGTAACAAGTAAATATTTTTCAACAATGATGTTTTCAGTCATATTATAAAATTTAAAGAAGGATAGAACAACAAATAAATAGAGTAGATGGAATTTGGACTATTGTAGACAAAAGAGAGGTATTATTAAAACTAACTTAAACTTTAAAAAAGAAAAAAAACCTTTTGTACGTTTGGAAAGAAAAATTCAATTCAGTATTATATAGGATGAACACCAGAAATCGTGACATAAGCGCTTAACATGAGAAAACAGTTTTTCCCAAATATCAGAATTTGTGGATGGTAAACTTTTTAAATTTACGCTTTTAGTACCCAAGTAAGTTTAAAGACGTAGTAAAAATGGATTTAGTATGCGAGTATTTAAAAAAAATGAACGTCATGTAAACTGTTTGTTTTCTAAATTTCTATTTTTAAATAACTACATAACGTTTTACGGGACAGATAATATTTGGGAAAAACTGTTTTCCCATATTAAACGCCTATGGGGTATTCTACCATTTAATTTTTTTTTTTCCCGATAATATATAAAAATGTTAGGATATTTGTAAAAACGCGAAGCTAAAATTCGAAGTGATATGCAGAGTGATCTAATATAAATAAATAAGAAAGTGTGATATTGTTATGAATTTACCGTATGTTGACAATATTGGTTGCGCATTGCAAAATAATTCAAATTGCTACATGTTTGTTGACATTTGAAAATTGAGAATTGGGCCCTATATCACGGTTTCTAGTGTTCTCCCATAATTAGTTACCAATAATAATATTTCTATTATGATGTAATAATTGATTTAGATCTACATAAAATAAACTAGGCTAATTGAAATTTAGCGGAAGCAGGGATCGGGATTCGAAATAAAAAATTAAGGACAGATTTTGCACGAACAGTCTGAAATCTGTATTTCACCAATTTTAATAATATTTTATATATTTTATTAATATTTATACTTACAAATGACCGACTTCGTGGGCAGCTACAATAATTCCGCTGAAACCACCGGTGTCTTCAATAATGGCGACGGAGTTCACTTTTTCTAATCGTTTGTTGACGACACAAGCTCCACCAACATATGCGAATCCTATATCATACAATTTATATTATATACATTTTTTTTTTTTGTAAATATTTCATTATAAAATGTCATATAAAAAATGTACACTGAGTATCAAAAATATGGTCGGTGAAGTTCGAGCGCCTAACGGCGAATGGGAACGTACAATCCTGTGCGAACCTTGTGAAACCAGTTACCGTGTTTACATTTTTATTTATTGCGGGAAACATTTTGGGTTTCTTTGTAAACATAAGTGAGAGGCGTTTCATTGCTCGAGATAAAAAAAAACTACTCTACTAGTGTACATAAATTATTTTACCATTTACTAATCTACTTCTACAGTGTATTACTATTTAGTATTTAGGAGTTAGTAAATAAATTGAAAATATGTACAGTACATGATTAAGTTAGAATTTTAGTAAATTATTTAGCAAGTACCCTCCCATGCAACGCAAATAGTATAGTCTAGTCTTACCTACAGTGTGACGTCATTAAACAAAAGATAGTCAGTGTGCATGGAGTGTATTACGTTAAAAACAAATGAAGAAACACCTACTCATGTTGTCGTGCGACAATTCTAACAAAAACAAAAGAAATGATATCTAGCTACAGTGAACGGTGATTCTCTATCGAGTAGGCTGGTTAAAAACAAATGAATGAGGAAGTGTTGAGAAACAAAAGAAGTGGAGAACACGTGCAGATTTCGTCGGCAGGCAAGAAACTAAAAATAAGCGAATTCGAAAAAGAAAGCAGTATGTTTTCAAATACTAGCAAGACAAGTGAAAGTCTATCAGGAAAAACATAAGACTGCCGTAAAAACTAAGGCTACTTTAATTTAAAAACATACAAATAGTTTACTGGTTAATTTTAAATAATAACACAATGGAAAAAATTAATTAGTGTCACTTATTTTCATAAAAAAAAATCTTCGAACAAGAAATTTTTTTTTTTTTGTTAAAATAGATTTGAAGACAGTATATTTATTTATTGTTTATATGCTTTAAATGCAAATACTCATCATAAATAATAATTATTAGTAGAACGAACCGGATTCGGTTTGAAAACCAAATCTACTCGGTTTTCTTTCTAGGACCGAATCTCGATTCTGGAACCGAAACAAACTGACAGAACATTCAATTCTGGAATTGAAACTAATTGATTTTCGGTAGTGGAACCAAAACCAATTATTACATTTCGATCCGTGGCATAACTATTACGTATTATAATTCGCCATATTATGAATAAGTACATATTACAAGACATTACACAAGATCAAATCTTATTATTAAAACAACGCTCTGGTATAAAATGAAAATGTGCAGGAGTAGTCAATTTGCAGTTTGCTATATTACGTGGTTATATTTCCTAAACAAATTTTAATAATTCTAGCGCCTTCAAATGAAATATTGATACATATTCAGACAAGTGAATGCCTTTAACTTTCGGCTTTCGACTAGCTGTCTATTATAGTACATTAAGATACAAGTTTCATAAGACATGATTTTAGCGCACGCGTCTTTGTTAGAAACGAGCGGCTTGGCACGAGTTTTCTAATGGGACAAGTGCGCTGAAATGTCTTATGAAACGTGTATTTTATACTATTTTTTCTATTTTGGTCCTTTTGTCAAAAAAATATTTACAAATATACGTGATTTCATTTTTAGGAATATTTTAATTTTTATTTGATTGTTGGTAACAGTAACAGTGATTGATATTCGTAACTATGACGTTTCATTGTTATTGTTTACAATTTAAATAATATTTACTTTCAAATGACAAATGTCTAGAAATGTAGGTACTACGTACCAACCTAACAGAAATTAGGTTTGAGTTCTTTTAAGAAGTACTTTATGACATCCAAATGGGTTTCACAAAGTACATATTAAATGACCAAAATAGAAAAATATAATAATTGTATATTATAGAGTAGAGAGAGAAATGTATAATGCATAGTTCGAGGGTTACAAAGCACCAACGGAAAAATAATATTCTCTCCAGAGTTAAATATTCTATCATTTACACCACAGAGTAGACGCATCACAAAAATCCAAATTTTTAAAAATTAAAAGCTTGTGTAAATTCGACAGTCATCTATGAAATTATGAAAATTCAATGAATTTTAGAAATTAGTACTCGAGATTCACATCTTAACAATATAGACTTTTGTTATAAACAAAGTTGAATTTTCGTAAATTTTATTTCGAGAATATTGAATTTTATGTCATCGTGTTTTTTTCTGAAATAGAGCGAAGAAATTCTTGAATTTTTAGTTGTATCATTGTATTTGAAACATTTAAATAATATAAATTCCGTAAGGTATATTTTTCACATATTTTCTCCGTGGAGGCAAAATGTTTTACTTTTGTTATGATTTTCTAGTCCCGGTGGTGAAAAACATTTATTTTCAATTAAATTACGTGTTCCTAAAAAATATCGCGTAACAAAATCTTTCAAATAAGACCGAATTTCGGAAAATCGATACTATTTCTCCAATCCGATGTTCAGTTCCACTACTCGGCTCTAATTTGGTTGCAATTTTCTAATAATGTATGCGAAACAGAATGTAGTTCATTTTAAGGCATATAAACAATATAAATTTACAGAATGAAAAAATATTGTGCAAGTATGATTCCTAATTCCTACAAGAAATACAACAGTCATAGGCGTGCAGGGAATATTTTCCAAGGGGGTGAGATTACCTGCAGTGCCCCGGTTGCACACATCATTGGCGTACTGCCTTCTGCACATGTCTAGTCTGCAATCAGAATCAGAATGTGTGACTGTGGATGTGTGTTCGTGTGTGGAGGTGGATTACGTCATGTAATGACGTCAGCGTTTGTGATGACGTCATCGTTTCGTCCTGGAATCCTGCCGAAGCTAATGCAAGCTAGACTGGAGACTTACAACAACACTGGTATTGACTCCTGGACCCCGTATATAAAGAGAATACAATATAACTGTAATGTAAGATACAAAATAAATGTATCCTTTAAATATATGAATTAGATTATTGAAAAATGATGTTCCCAGCCCGTACCTCAGACTTTAATATGGGAAAACAGTTTTTCCTTATGTAAGAGTGGCATTTTGATGTTTTGATTTTAGTCAATTATGCTTCAAATGAATGTTGCAGAGAATTAAATTCTTCATCTAATTCAGTAAGCACATATTTTTCACATTTTATAACCGAGCATATCGAATTTAAAATTTTATAAAAAAGTTACATTTTAGTAATATCCATGGAATTAAAACAAAATCACAAATAAATCTTATTGTTTTATAACAAATGAATCGAACTCGAGTCGTCATTACTTTAACTGGTCATTCTAACCCTTAACCAACCGGGTCTCAATAAGCGCACGTAAATACCCGGGTCAGGTCTCAGTGACCGTTGGGGTTAAGGTCTTAATATATCAGTTTCACGCAATACTAAGTGCTTCAAACAGATTAATATGTTTATAAGGTTTGGTTTAAATATTAAAATCATTTATAATTTTTTATTCAAAATATAAAAATAATACCTTCATGTAACAATTTTAAAAAAAATATTCATTATCTTTAGTTATCGTCATATTTCTAAAACTATTTTAAGAATAAAATAAAAAGTATGATTTTCTGAAATAAATATATTCCAAATAACTGTAAAAAGTCTGATGTAACCAACACAGTACCTCCCACCATTTACCTATGTATATAATTTTTATATTACTTTATAATTTTATCCATACAATATATTGAAAAAGTATTAAAGCAAACTTGTAGAAAATGGAATAATCTTTAATTTTTATAATAACAAATTGAGAAAAAAATACATTTAAAGGTATTTTTTGAAGAAAAACTATCTTGAGCTTCAAGTAAACTGCCATTTCCGGTTATCCGATTACCACCAAAATCTAATCAGTTCTTTCCATATTAGAATAAGGTAGAAATACATGGTTTCAAAACTTTCTGAATGATAGTATTTGAGTTAGAGCGTAAACAGGATCCACACATACATACATACATACACAGACATCATCGTGAAAATGTTAAAATTGGATTCTAGGGACCTTAAAACGTGGTCATTTACCAAAATCTCGATATGCGATTTTTAGCACGATCCCTATACCTCCCTTACCAAGGGTAGCGGGAGGTAAAAAGTTACAGATATAAAAATTGCATTTTATTAAAAAATTGCAACGTCCAAACACACACAAAATTTTTCAATTCAATGGCGGCAAACCTTTTTTGTACTCTCTAAGCATACGGATTTCTTGCAGTAATGATACAAATAGTAAAGTATGTTAGAATAGATCATTGAATTTGTTAAACCGTTCCGGTCTGGGAGACTGGACCCGGGTGGTTAAAGTTTAATATATTGTTTTGAACAATAAATATCTATATCTAATTTAAATTGCTTCACTGCATATTTTCTTTTGGAATGTTTTCCTTCATCTTTTAATAACATAGCTATGCATATTTTTCTAGCATTTCCTTCATTCCATCTTTATCTAACTCATATATTTATAGGGACACTTTTACTCTATTTCTACTTACATATGTTTACAAGTTTAGAAATTATTGCGTTACACTTTCTCAAATTAATTAAAATTAGGTAACCGTGTTGATGTAAGCTACAGGTCAAGTTAAAGTTAGTCTCCGACCACTTATTTCGTCAGTTTAATAAGTGTCAGTTTTCCGCCCTGTAAGTTAGTAATGGGAATATTTACACACGGGGGATATGGATACCCTTAAATCATATGTATATCCTGGAAAATATGTAAAATTACCCGCTGTTCCTTTCGTACAGCGACCGCCTTTCCTTCGACGGCACATGTCGTACCTAAAGACATAATTTCATAAAGAAAAAGAATAATAAGTTCATTTAAAACCCTTTTTTATATATATTCAAATAATAAATGATTTGGAAAATAGGGACAAATATCTATTTTCATTATTATTAATTTTAGACCTGCAAGAATTACAAAGTTGGGGATGAACTTAAATGTCATTTTTTGGTCTGAAAAGGGTCCTGAATTATACTTCCGGCTTCGCCAGACATGGTATCATCGTTGGTTTTTTAAATGAAATATTACATTTACTTTCATATTAGCTTTATAGTGAAGCTATATATTTTAATTTTCATCAAAAATTAACTTGGTAACTAATTTTTCTTTAAAATTATGAAATTTTAATGCATTATTAGTTTAATAATAATAATGTTTATTTTCTGTAGACACAAATACAGTGTATAGAAAAAGTCCAAAAAAGTCAAAACAATATAAAAATATTAAAAAGTAAAAAAAGAGTGTAAAAAGAATGTTGCTTTAAGAAAAATATTAAATCTTTTTTAAAGATTTTTAAATATTTACTATTATTTTAATTATTGGGCAGATTATTGTATATTTGTAAGCCCATTCGAGAGAATTTGTCACAATATTTAATTTTGAATTAGTTACATAATAATCGTTTTTATTTTTGATATTGTGACTATGCAAGTCACTGATCACGGAATAGCATTTGATGCTTGTAAATTAAGACACATGATTCATAAATATAAATACTTGCAAGGGTAAGAATATTATATTTTTTAAATAAATTTTTACACGACATGTAAGATGAAACACCAGCTATTGTGTGTAAAAACTCTTTTCTGTGCTATGAAAACACGTTGACTTATATTAGAAGAACCCCAGAAACAAATACTATATCTCAAGCGAGATTCCACACAAGCATAGTAAAACATCAATAATTGGTTTAAATATCCTTTTAGGTCTCGAATTTGAAAACATAATTTATTAAGAGTTGAGACAAGCTCGTCACAGAGAGGCTTCCAATTGAGATTGTAAATACCTAAAATTCTTGCTGCGTCATTACCTTCTTTATAATTATTCTTGAATTTAACAAGTATATCAGAATTGTTAGAATGATGCATATGAAAACGTAGAATGTTAGTTTTACTATTATGCAAGAATAATTTATTTTCATGACACCAAGATATCAATGACTGAACACTATGATTACATTTATTAATTAAAGCATCTATGTTAGAATCGAAAATAACCAGAGTAGTGTCATCCGGATATCACCTAGGGCTTTATTCAAATCATTCATATAAAGAATAAATAAAACCGGAGCTAATACTTTGCTTTGTGGTAAGCCAACATTGATTTCGAGCAAATCAGATTTTGTAGTACCTATACGTATTTGAATCTTTTTCAATATGACTAAGAAACACAAACTGGTGTCTATTACTTAAAAAAGTCTTATCCATTTTAAAGGTACCCCGCGTATCCCATACTCAAGCTTGTATAATAGCTTACGATGATCCACACAGTCGAATGCTTTACTAAAATCACAGAATTTTCCAACAGGATATTCTCCCTTGTTTAGGTTTTCAATGATTTCACTGTTTGCCATATATCATTTTTTTTTTTTTAAATTTTTACTGCATCAATTTTAGATGAAAATTCAACTAACTGGTATCAATGTGAACCTAATTTAAATTACTTTCAGAAAATATAATTAGCATTTCATTCAACAATGGTATTGTTTCCAGCGAAACAGGAAGTATAATTCAGGATCTTTTCAAATCAAAACTTTGCAATTTAAACTATTGGTATTAAATTAATAATAAAGAAAAATCACCCTATATACTAGGATGATTTAAAATGTTTTCTACTTAGCCATGAAATATGCTTACAAAATGATTGAGTTTTGCAAGAAAATGAGTTTCACATAGTCACTGAAGCTTAGCGCGTAAAGTACGCATGGTCCGTAGGCCGCGCGTGCCATCAGCGAGCGGATGGCCCATTGATGTTATGTATGCTTACACATGAGAGCTACATCTGCGGCACTGACGGATTAATCAAGCATTGTTGCAAGTTCAAACTCGTCAGTATACATCCTGTATAATACCGAAATTTTAATAACCGAAGTAGAGAATCGTCCGAAAGCAGCATTTTAATCATCTTTGACTAATTTAATGGATGCATTCAAAGTCGTTTTTTATTCGTACGTTTTGAAATTATTATGTAAGTTGCACATGTGGCAACAGCGTTTAATGTTTCTTAATTGGAGTTCATTTTGATACTGCACATCAGTGACCATGTGGAAAGAAACGCAAACACAGATCATCAGCGCGCTGATGATCGGTATGCTGATTGTTAGCGTCCATGTGAAACGGGCCTAAAGTAGTCCTCGACAAAAGAGGGTGGTAGACTAAAAGTTATTCATAAAAGGATGATTGTTGTATATGAGGAAGAATCGGTTGTGAGTGAATTTAACAGAACGAAGGATACAAGTTTAATGATATTACTTTACATTTAATTGTTTTCCTTCATGGCTAGGTAGATAAAATTCTAAATCAACCTCGTAAGAAGCGATGCTTCTTATCTAGCTTCCATTTGTACAATAAATTTCGTATTAAAATATGCTTATTTCCTGTAAAATTTATTGAAATGTATTTATCAATTGTCCTTACTTGGTGATGGCTACAGCAATATCATATACCGGAAGTCTCCTTTCGCGGAACAAATATTTGCCCATATCCGTCAAGGCGGCTGCACTGTCTATTGCGTCTCTTCCTACTCGATTTCTTTCCAAATAAGGTGTAGCATCTCTACCCTGCAAAGAAAAAAAACCATACTGTAATAAATTATCAACAATTTAAAAACAATTCTATCACATAAATATACAAGTAAAAGTATAGTTTATTTACATCAACACAATAAATTATGCATTGAAATAGACTGCCAAGTATTATATAATATTCTTACTTGAAGGCGTTCTATGAGCCAAGCCCAATGTTTTAGAAATGGTAGAAGCATCTTAAAATTCCAAAAGTATGAAGCCAAAGATGTTAAGTAGGTAAACAACTATAGTCGCCGACAAATAAATATGGACTGGTGCTCAACTTTTTTTCAGCTCTGCACCCTGACCATTGCCCTTACGGTGTTGCCGTTTTTTTCATAACGTGGCCTCTGAAATGGCAACAGTGTAAAAATCTCCAGTCCATACTTATTTGGCAGCAACTATACAACCCAAGTAACACTGACTGTGACGGTGGATCAAAAAGTGACGTCAATTTTAGACCGAATTTTGGTCATATACGACCGTCTAATTTGACGTCTATAGGACGTTTATTTTTGGTGTGAAATAGGTATTTAGACGTTAGATTTGATACGAAAAACAAGTTTTCTTTAGAGCCTAATGATGATAGATGAATTATTTAATTAATTTGTACTTTTTTAATGTTTTTTTTTCAAGAATTCTATGTAAGTATTAACCCTTCTGTATGTTTTTTATTTAATTTTATATCGACGAAATAACATTTTAAAAACACGTTAAAATAACATTTTAAAATCACGTCGAAACAAGGTCTTAAATGACGTAGAAACAATGTCTTAAATGACGTCGAAACGTCTTAATATTTATTTCGCGTAAAACACTTTTTGTAGATCAAAACATGAAAATGGCACGTAACACCTAATGAAAACTTGAGGGGTATTATTAAAAAATAATTAAGAAAAAGTTGCCCAACAACGTAAATAGAAAACTAATGAAATTTACGAAACAATATTATAATAATTAATTTTGTAATAAGTGCGGAAATTTAGTGAGCAAGTTTCCGAAACGAGCGTCATTTTTTGTAATCGCCCACAAAATAAAATGAAAATACGAAATGTATTCTAAATTTACATATTATCTACTATTTGGCGGCAATATATTGTATATTTAAGCAATCATGACAATTGCATTCATGACAACAACACAAAACATCTTATGTTTTGATTATTTCCCGCACTAGTACAGAAATTGATTATTTCCTGCACATCTTTTGAATTTAAGAACACTTATTTCCTGCACAATTATAGAAAAATAATTTTTAGTGACTATAAGTAATAATAATAGCAAAAAATATTGCAATTTATGAATTGTTCCTAAAATTTCGAAATGATACAATTCATATTTCAAACATCAGCGTCGTTAAAATATTGGCTTGTATTATTTTATTTATTAATTTATAACTTAGAAGAAAACATATTTAGGATAATTAAAAAATAATATAGAATAGAAAAAGAAATAATATTCAATAAAGATGTTGATAAAATGTTTTTTTCTAGTACTCCCATAATTGACAATGGCGACCGACGCAGTGTATACATATCTAAAAAACCAAAACCGTCCATATTCTGCCAACGATATCGTCCAAAACCTCCACAAGGAATTCGGCAAAACGGCTGTTCAAAAAGCCTTAGATCAACTTGCCCAAGACGAAAAAATTAAAGAAAAAGTCTACGGCAAACAAAAAGTATACTGCATCATGCAAGAAGATACAGACGACCCTTCCCAAATGCAGACAGAACTCAACGACTTAGACTCCAAAATATCTTCTCGCCAAGAAGAACTTTCTTCAATTGAAGAAAAGATAAAATCTTCTGAACACGAATTAAAGTCTTATCAAAGCTCTTTGACTACTGAGCAAGCAAAAGAAGAAAAAGATCGCTTGATAAAAGAGATTGTAAGGTTGAAGAATAAATTAAAGGATCTTCAGGAGAATTCAGTGCAGATTTCAGCAGAGATGAAGAAAAAGATTGAAGTTGAATATGAAAAGAACATGAAGGAGTACAGGAAAAGAAAGAGGATATGTATGGATATAGTGAATTCGATATTGGAAGGATATCCAAAAAAGAAGAAAGATTTAATGGAGGAAGTTGGCATTGAAACAGATGAAGATGTCGGCTGTCAATTGTTGATGAAATAATAATAAATATTGTTGCTTTTGTTTTTATTAAAAAGAAAAATTATAATTTGTACTTTTCTATATATTTTTTGTTTTTTTAAACCAGGTCTTTTCCAAATTTCTAGGTGCTATTTACTAACTTCTAGATGTGACTATATGCGAAATATTAACAGGTAATTATTTAAAAATAAAATTAAATAAAATATATTACAATTTTCATATTTTTCAGTTTAACAGTTATAAAATAATTGTTAGAGTAATTATTAATGTATTGTTTGAATTCGTAAATCAGAAAAAGATATCTTTCTGTCGTCATAATTTCTTTTACTTTCCTTGGCATACTGAAAATGACTTAAAAATAATTAAAATTACTTAGCATTTTATTTTGGGTAATATTGGACAACCGGAAGAGATACTTTACTTGAGGCCCATAACAGTTTTTAATGAAGAACTATGTTAAAATATAATCCAGGACTTCTCAAATTTAGTATTCAAAACTCGTATATAATCTGAAACAACGTATTAGATGTGCGCTATACATCACAAACCGGAAGTGATGCTTATTTTGGAGCTCTTATCAGATTTTTGAGGAAAAATATAATAAAATATAATTCAAAATTTCGTAATACAGACTTTTCTAATAAATTAGACTTGTGAGATTTTACTTAT
The DNA here is from genome assembly GCA_951394225.1 of Harpalus rufipes. NCBI lineage: Eukaryota > Metazoa > Arthropoda > Insecta > Coleoptera > Carabidae > Harpalus > Harpalus rufipes. The sequence goes on along the minus strand of OX596281.1, from coordinate 21,239,265 downwards.
AGCTCTTTGCCATTTTAAACATGAAATTGGCGGGAGGTCACGTGCTGGCCAGATCAGATTTTTTTGATCTAAAATTAATAGGTAAAGAGTTATTGCTAATGAATATTTTAAAATTGTATTTCTTAAGTTAAAAAAACAAAAACACTGTATATGGTCATCATTATTAAAAAGTTACTAATATTACAAATCTAGGAATATATCTAATTCAACATAAACAAAACATTTTATAATTGGTTCAAGTGGAAGATAAAACTAATTTTACAAAGTATAAATGAATAAGTACAAGTACTAAAATACATTTACTACAAATCTATTATAAGTAGGCTTTTTAGTGTTTGTTTTTAGGGTTAAAAATATCATTTATGACATCAGTGTTACACAGTGACGTATCAGTTACTTTTAACACTAGTATTAAAAGTGAATTAGTTACCTTGGTAACGACGAATGGAACAACAAATCGACATTTTTGGCATATGTGAAAAAAATATTAGAAATACAATTTTAAATGACAAAATAGTGTTGTAGAAAAAATAGTATATGATAAACGTGTTAAAAGTGATTTTATTTTATTCGAAAGTTTGGACCACTCCGCCTCGCATCGTGTTTCAAACTTTCTTCTCACAAAATAAAATGTCACTTTTAACACATCACAAATAACTATTAATTCAGACTCTGAACTTCAAGGCCGTAAGTGTTACACTTGTATTTGAACTTGAACAAAATGGATAAAAATATTAATAAAAGAAGTTGTTACTATCGTTATGCACACTTTTTGTTTAGCAATTTTAAAACAAAAATAATTTGAATTTAAATTTCGTAAATATATAATCACCACGCCTTATTGCACATTGTTGGGTGTGCCAACCTGCTTTTATACATAGATTTTGAAAACTATGGCTCGTATTATATAAATCCGTGTGCCTGAGTGTCTGGTCGCGAAGTCGGGACCCGGGTTCGATCCCGACCGACGCCAAAAATTATATCGAATTTTAATGGCATAAAATGACCCCTGTGGTGCACTCTCCACGCCAGAAATGAGTGCCCGAGAGGTGACGCCTGGTATAAGCGCTCGCACGATACAAATATTTCATCATTACCGAAATCTGTGCATAAAGCAGATTGGCACACCCAGCAATGGGTGATATACCATGATGATATATTTATTTATACAGCACTTTTGTTGACGGACTGCCAAAACTGTTGCAGAAAAAGCACCACATCCCTTAAATTTCAAATTATCTTACCCTGCTTATGATGATTCCAGCGATGGAGATCCTGATCTTAGGTCCTTTGAGTAGTTTATATCTCATATCTACTCCGTTCCAAAAACTAACGAAATATCTTTTGATCTTCACGTTGTCTCCATCATGGAGTCTGTATCCGTCGTAATCTACAATGACTAGGATTTCTGGATAGATAATATAGGGGGCTTCTCGCTTTCTCCTAGACTTAGTGGAATTTGTAAGTGATGTAAAGCTGGAGAAATCGGTGGACCGTTTACGACGGTAGCGCTTGGAAAGATGGTCTGGCTCCATTAATGCTGAAAAGAAGGAAAATAAATTATGTTATAAAAATAATATATTGGATCTTCCTTGGGTCAAATTTTATGTATTTGCTTCTACAATTTCACACTAAAATTTTAGTATAAAATATGACTACTCATTTTCTCCCTTAGGCCAATCATCCTTTGCAATCCAGTCAACGAATGCTTAAAACTGGGTTGTAGACAGACTTTTATGCGCATTTATTGACTTTTGGGGTGTGTTTGGATATGAATATGCTAAAGGTGCTGGGGTCTCCGAGGGACGCTAAATTCAGGGTATAATAGCAAGATGTGTCCTTTTTTTGGTTTTTCGCTTATATCTCAATAGTGATTGGTCCTTGCGAAAAAGTATGTATACACAAAATTAAAGACAAAATTTGGCATAAAATAGTTCCTATTCATATTTTCTTCTCATTAACCGTTTTGTAGTTTTAAGCTGTTGAAAATTGTTATTTTTACCAAAAATAATTTCCACACTACGTAAAGTAAACATAACGTAACAAACATTATACAATGTAAAGTTAACAATAGATCAAAATATGGCGGCAAAATGCAAATTAGTTTTATTGCTTTCTTAATAATTGGCTAACCAGTCTCTAAATTCTGGAATTTTTAACTATGGCAATGAAAATACTTCTTTTATTTTTATAATGAATTTTAGTTTTATCATTAATATCACTGTTCGATGAAATTTCAAATATTTACTGCCTATTGATCTATCTAACTGGTAACTATACACAAATATTACATAAACAGAGCTGACAGCAAGAACTAACCAATGTACCCAGCATTCTCAACAAACAAATAAATATGAACTGAGTAACAAATTAAAACCGGGTGCGTTCCGTCTGGCGCAACTTTTTTATTTACCGTTTTATTTTATTTTATCCTCTACAACTTTGTTTCTAATCACTTTTGCTTTAAGTATAACGATTTAAAAGGTACGAAACATTATATGTTCAAAAACGTAATGTGAAATGTATTTTTGGAAAAATAACGATTTTCAACTGCTTAAAACTAGAAAATGGTTAAGGATAAGAAAAAATCAGTAGGGACTATTTTATGCCAAATTTTATCAAATTTAATTTTGTGTATAAAGACGATTTCGATAAGACGAACTATTATCGAGATATATGCGAAAAACCAAAAAAAAGGGACACATTTTGCTATGCCCAGAAGTTAGCTCCCCTCGAAGATCCCCAGGACTTTTGGTATATTAATCTCCAAACACCTCCGAATACAGCCCGAAAGGTAAAAAAAGTGCGCACAAAAGTCTGTCTAGAAAACATTTCTTGACTGGACTATTCAGGAATAATTTTTAGTCCATTATCTACTTTTGTCAAGAACTAAGAGTATAATGCAGCTTCACATTTTTTTGTACTCAAACTTGTGCAGAAACTGCAAAACTCTTACGTTCACTGTTCACTGTGTTTAAGAGCTACATTCATTTTGCCCCTTTTTATACATTTTCTTAGTGTTATAAAATTTAATGATTATTTACGATTTTGGGGGAATAACCGTCAACGCAAAATTATTGTACGAGTACAATAGGGTCTAATTGTAATGTAATGTAAATGTAATCTTACTAGGTACAGGAAAACTCGATATATGTAATTTCTTTTCAGTGAGAACCTGTTAATTTGAACCAAGAAAAAATAAAAAATAAACTATTATTTTTCTTACCATAATCGCCAAACTGCTCATCTTCTTGCTTTCTCTTGAATACTATATGCTGTGCCAACTTCGCTACTTTTCTTCTGATTGGCAATCCTGTATCAATATGAACTTCAGCACCCTCTTCGTCCTGATCTAAATACATTTCATCATCGTTCAATCCTTCATCGTCCACGACTTGTGTATGTGCAGTAGTGGGAGTATCTGTGTTGGAAGAATCAGTGGTGGGGGAACTCGTAGTGGGGGTATCCGTTGATGTGGAAGAAGATGTATTTTGGGCGGGGGATGAATTTCGGAGACGTAAGGGAATGGGGCGGATTACCAATGAACTGCCTATGCTGCCCTCCTAGAAAATAAAAAGAAAAAGTAAAATTAATTAATGATTTTAAAAAAATGCAATATGGTTGGATGGGCAGTATCCCCATTTTCGTCTTGGTTTCAATAGTAGGTAATATATGGCTGTTGAGTCATTCAGAATATTACTCCCGTCTGGCCATAATTAAGATAAACAATGATAAATATTAAAAAATGTGTTCATAAGTATTTGGACGCAAACAATCTTTATATATTTTTCTATCTACAAATTAAATTATCTATTTATATGTACCTGTACTTATATATTTGTGACTGTAGAATCTAACAATGTTATTGCCATTTTTATATCTGTTCATTTTTGTGTAAATTGCTTAAAAAGTCGAAATTTTTCATTTTAGGTAATACCCCGAAGCTGGGTAGAAATACAGCTTTGGGAATACCACCATTCGATTCTACGAATTTCGATTCTATGTTTAACAAATTTCATAAATTATTAGCAACTGACACAATCTCTAAAGTGAAATAACTGAAAATAACCAAAAGTCGTAAAAAAATCTAAGGTGTACGTACGTCTAGCGATTTTTTTAGATTTTGGCTATTTTCTTTTATTTAAAGGAATTAAATCAATTATTTATAAATGATAAAAAATTGTACTCGATACATTTTTGGGTTATAAAAAACTGAAATTTATAGATCTAATTTTTAACGCAAATTTCTTGGAAATGAAGAGATATTGGAATGCTGTTTTAAAATTTGGAATCAACGCACTGAGGAGTATTAAAATATATAAATTATATTTTTTGAAAATTTTGATCTTTTACCCAAAAATTGGTATACCTAATTACTGACTTGACTGAGCCCGATGTGATGTCACCCGATCAATGTTCTGTGCATTCGAATCCCACCAATCAGTAATGTGTACTATATCATTAAAAATAAATATAGCTACATTCGAATGCTGTAGGTTAGCCCGGTTAGCCGTTTACATATCTTAAATTAAATTTAGCACTTGCTTGGCAGTTATAAAAAACTGCTACTCGGTAAGTCCGGTTAGAAAGGGTAAGCGGTGATAGGTATGGACAATACACGCCCCATACAGATGGACGTTTCACTATATACAACAAAACTCAAGTAATTAATTGATTTAAACTGTATTTACAACAATTCCCAGAAACTTAAATGGCATTTCTTTTCTTATATCGCCACTTACAACAAAATTTTAAAAATCATTATTAACAACAACGTTTAACAGGACATAAAATTCACTATCATTAATATCTCTCTTTCTTGGAATCTCTTGCAACAATTATAGTATATGGTACATATTCTTGTCGTTTATTGGCCACACCCTATTACCTAACTGTCTTTCTCCACTTCCGTTTGACCTAGACACACCGCTAAGCCTATGGTTCTCGAGACACGTTTTCTTAAGTCACATGTTGGTGTCCGCGTGCTATATAACACTCTTACAATAAATTATACCCCTACAAAAGTTATTATGTCAATTGAGGAATGCTGGAAAAACAACTGTTCTTACGTGTTATATAATAGTTGATATTTGAGCACGGCTTCCGGGTAGGTGATAAATAGTTAATAAACAGTAAGAATACATAGTTTGTTGTGCATAAAATAATGCATATAGTAATGCTAAACAAAAGAGTGACATAATATAAGTAACAACGACCATGAATGAAGTTCATATTTCTCAAGCCCGGTATTTTCAACTCTGGTTAAACTGTCAGTTAAAAGAAAAATGAGTAGATTATATTTAAGAAAACAATGACGAGTAATGATACCTGTCATAATTTTAAGTCCCTGTTTGTTGAGAGCTAGTACTCGTATTGTAACTTTAATATTTCGAAGCTAGTATTACTCTAAAATCAAAATTACCACATTTTAATACATGTAGGCGAAGACGTTGCCTTCACACCAGCCTTTCCTGCGCCTCTCTCTTCAACCCCTCGCAATTCCCACCCCCCTTAATATCTGGTATAACTTCAAATTTTATTCTTCCCGTTCCTTCATGTCCTTTCCCAAAAATTATAATTGCCTGAACACAATCCCTTAAAATATATCCAATTCAGTTAATCTTCCTCTGTTCCAATTCTTCTCAACACCTACCTCCTCAGGAGGTCCTCCTCATTCCTGACTCTCACTCTCCTAATTTTTTTCAACCATTGCCATAGTCATATCTCAAAACTATATATTTATTGAAATATAAACTCTTCTTTTTAAATTTATGTATGATACGAATCGTATATTCCTTTTGTTTATTTCTTATATCAAGTCGTGAATCAAAATATAAACATACTTTTTGTTTAATACTACGATAATTTGCTTCTATAGCATATATTCAAGGGCATTATAAAGGTTGTAGTCATTAGAGGATAGTTGAGGAAATCCAATAGATCTATTTGTTCACGCAATTATAGTAGAGTATTTTTACTGTTGCAAGGTTCATAGAATCAGCTGAGTATAAATATTATGTAACATGAAGGAGTGCTGTTTATCTACTGAAGAATTTGTTAACAGTACACAGAACAGAATGCCGTAGATACCAATAATTTTGCCATTATGACGGCTTTTATTACCCATTTCTGGGTATGCCAAACAGCTTTTTGCCGATTTGGGTACTGCAATATCGGGCCTATTCTGTAACTCAGTGGTTAATTTTTATACCAATCAAGTAAGTGGGTATATAACAAAAAATTGTATTTAGTTGTCAAATCAATATCTATTGGATACATTTTTAACCATTTGTTAAAAATTAACCATTGAGTAACAGAATAGGCCTATATATCTGTATTGCTGAGGACTGAGTAGAGGGATGCGTCAAATTTTAAGATTACATATTACAATAAATATATTATTTAAAAAACTCAAAAGTTGTCATCCGATTTTTATTTGTTTTCGAGTTACAGTGTCTTAAATTGTTTATATTCGCCATCATATAAGTATGGATTGATGCTCAACTTTTCCGCACCATGTCCCGTGCTCTGCGGTGTTGCCGCTTCATCATTCATAACTTAGCATTTTCAACATTGCCAATGAATTGGCAACATTTTAGAAATCTCCAGTCATAGTTATTTGATGGCAACTATAATTTGTAATAAATTTATAAAGATATATCCATGGATCTCCAGACATTTTTTTAATTCATTTACCAACATTTAAAATTTATGCATCTCGATTATTTTCTTCTGTTTTGTGCACTTTTTCAATCAGTTCCACAAATAAATAAGAACTGGATTACAACTTTTGATATTTTAAATTTTATGTGTACTGTACACTCTTGAAGTTTGACACACACCTCCTGACTCGAATAGATTTCAGTTTTTGTTATACAGGGTGTTAATGAATAGGTCTTACAAATTTATTGTGTATGTAGGGAATGCACAATAGACTAACTTTTGCTAATAAACTCATACCCGGAAACACATTCTTTTTGAGCTACAGGCTCTTAACAGCATAATTATCTACTTACCTTAATTTTAGTTAGCTGTGGCCGTCACTTCAGTTATTATTTTGTTTATTTTAACTTTTGGCATTGAAGTGCAGACGCATTATCGAGGAACATTTCATTTTTAGTAATAATTATAATATGTATTACAAAAATGAACAAAATTATTTAAAAAAAAAAAAAACTGTAGTACTTATTAGGTCACAGATAATTACTCTTTTAAGAACCTTAAAGTTCGAAACCGGTACATATCCGGATATGGGTTTATTAGTAAAAGTTAGTCTATATTGCATCCCCTACATCACTATAAATTTGTAACATGTATTCATTAACACCCTGCATTTATATGCTATTGAGGGCGTTTGTGTGTGTGTGTGTGTGTGTGTGTGTGTGTGTGTGTGTGTGTGGATGTATGTGTGTGTATGTGTGTGTATGTGTTTGAGTCGGTTGGAAGGACGATTTCTCAAAAACTGACAGATAAATGTCAGTGTCAAAAATCCAGAGACATTACTGAAGATTTTTTCTGGGAAGTACACACATTATTTCTTATTGTATTAATAGTTAAATATTTAAAATTATAGGTATATTTACATATACCCTTCAAAAATACTGTCATTAGATGCAAGTAGAATTTTTGGTGTAGAGTGTAGGTATACAAGAAATGTGAAATATAATAGGGCGCGAGCAGTCATGTCACTTTGTTGGCACAATACCACTTGCCACTTCCATTTTTGGTTGCATAAGTATAGGGCGCGAGCAACACAATGTGACATTGTTGGCCTTGGCAAGCAGATATGGGGGCCCGTGTCAGAATGATAGCTATTAATTATGTACATAGATGTCAAATATCATAATTTTTCAATCTAAATTTAGTAATTTCCAATTCCATGTGGTTTATTTTCCTCGACAAGTAAATTCCGCACCCCTGGTAACAAATTAACTGCGTGAATTTAGAAAATCTTAAAAAAATTAATGAAAAACTCTGACATTTGCCATTTATGTACATAATTACTAATTGTCATTCTGACACGGGCCCCCATATCTGCTTGCCAAGGCCAACAATGTCACATTGTGTTGCTCGCACCCTATACTTATGCAACCAAAAATGGAAGTAGCAAGAGGTATTGTGCTGGTCACAACAGATTTTTAGTTTTGTTTTTGAAATGAAATATACCAAACTTTACTACTTTAACGATGCATGCGAACTTGTTCATAAACGATATAAAATAACGATTCGTAACGATAAATATATTAGCAGAATAGGGTTTTGGCAAAAATCGTTATTATAACTACATGACGTCTGGTAACGAGTTATAACGATACATATTTTTTTACTAGAATAGGCCTGTTAGTAAATATGGTGTTTATATAAATATGATTTAATGTGGGAATATCTGTTTAAAAATGAATTAATTTCGGTGTTGGCGGTCAAGTATCATCAAAGAGCAATTACCAGGAAAAATCCACGCTATATTACACAACTGTATATGACTGGCGGCTCGCATATCAACATTAGAAAGTATTTACACGTTCCATTAACAACACAATTACATATCACATCATATAACAAAGCGCGATTCATAACAGCACTTTTCATTTCATTGTTAATGTGAGTCAAACGTTCATATATGTAGATTAAGGATAGAAATGTATGCACGCCCTGCAAGGCGGCAAAAATATGATAAAGAAGACAAAATACATGTAACCATTTTTTATTGTTATAGTTTTGATTGTGGCAACTCTATACATACATATGTACATACATACATATATAAACAAATAACAAAATATTATGCTGTGTACCTATCAAGGCCGAAGAATACCAACTGAAGTACGAGCCCTGTGTCAAAAGAATTGACCTACATCCTTTTACTTCTCGCTAAGAGAGGTATTGGATTCATGCTAAAAATCGCATATCCAGATTTTAATGATTAAGCACGTTTTAAGGTCCCTACAATCCGATTTTATTATTTTTACGATGATGTCTGTGTGTGTGTGTATGTGTGTATGTGGGTCGGTTGGAAGGACGATTTCTCAAAAACTATAATACTTAATATCTATTTAACTACGTATTTCTCAATCGGACATTACTGGGAAGAGCTGAAAGGTTTTGGTAATAATTAGACAACCGGAAGTAGCAGATTTTTAAAACAAATCTTCTAAATATTATTTTTTGAAAAAAATTTTTCTTGGTAGTATTAAAGAAGAGTAAATTCTCTATCTGATACATATACATATTTTATTATATTTTTTATAGATTAAGAGAGAAAGAAATATAGGTAAGGTGTTTGAATATATAATACATATAAGAAAGGCAACGCATATGGCCTAGCAAGATACTGTATCTGTCTCTTTTTATTCACAAAATTATTGTAGATAGCTAGTGACTCCTACCACAAAACTGTGAACTACGATAAATCGTGCTGACAGCATTGCCAAATAGTATTTGTTAGGCGTATTTAATAATCAATAATTCAAAAATATTGTTTCATAATAACCAGATAATATATTTTAAATCTTCAATGTACATGTATACTTGTTTTACAGTAGCAAACTTAAAAACCTTTTTAAAATCTTATCTTGTTGTTCTAGCTACATGGCAACACTGTGCAACATCCACCTATTATGTATTTTTTGAACTAACTCAGAAATAATTCGTATACGAAGGAATAGATGGCACCTTCTCTCGAAATATTTAATATAAATACATTACGTTGCCGTTCTTGTATTGTATTATATATTCAAAGGTAAGGTATATAATAATCTGTTGTATTAAATCTCACAGCCCCAATTAAAGTCGTGGAAACCAATTGAAAATTTAATATGTTTGTAACTGACAGATAACTGTCAGTGTCAGAAATCGTGGTATTGGAGTTATGGATCCGAAACGATCGTCATATAGACACACAGACGCACACACGAATGGAATGAAAGAAATATTGAAATTGACATGAAATGGATGGAGATTTTTCAGCATTTTAAAAACAACAGTAATGAATGTTCAGTTCATAAGAGTTAATGAATTCTGTCTATGTTTACCAGGTACAAATGTAGCCACGGTACGTTTTTCCTTGTAATAAATAACTTATGGACAATAGAAAAGGAACGTCATTTGAGCATTGATACATTGAAAGCCATAATTATTATAAAATGTAATATCGTAAAATCATGTGATTTTTTATTTTTAGTTGAATAAATATATTGAAATTATGTTTCATTATTTTTTGGAGTTCCCTAACCAAAACCTATAACACCAACCCCCTCACCCCACGGATTATTTTTCCGTCCAGCATTACTATTCAGGAGACGTCACCTCACGGGCTCTCATTACTGTCGTAGAGAATGAACCACAGGGGTCACTTTTGTGCCAATTAAAATTCGTAATAAGTTTTGGCGGCGCTCGAGATCGAACCCGGGTCCACAGATTCGCGACCAAACACTCAGGCACACTGACATGAGACCCCATTAAATGACAGAAAAACAAATTAAGGAATTAAATTTAATAATTTTATACGCAAAAATATAATAAATAGATGTAGGCTAATTCTTTTGGCGCATTTTTAGGATACGAAATGTTTGTTTCAGTAAAATATTAATTTACGAGACTAGTATCTTAAAGTGCGAAGTACCCATTAAAAAAAAATCTGGAAATTTTAAGTTTTACAGAAGATACAATCGCCTCTTCGTGGTACACCCTGGGTAACTCTAAATTAAACAGGACAAGTTGGCGATCCAGGATGGGGCAAACAAGGCAGTACTATACTATCTTCAACTACTTCAACTAATTCAGTCTCTTTAATTGTAGCACCGACCTCGGTAACCCTATCGCAATAAGAGCCAATTCCAACTGCGACCTTGCTCAACAAATTATTTCAGTTTTTACATTTGGTAGTTTATAATTAAATTTTATGATGACTCTACGCCATATGCTAAATAAATATTTAGATTATTTGGAAAAACCTCCTCTGGTTTTGAAAACGGCTTGACAAATTCTAGGCATTCTTTATATAACTATTTGTAAAACATTAGTAGAGAAATTAATTTCCAAATATTTTGCAAATTATCCCACGGTTGATTAACATTAGTTAATGTGGTTTTGATGGCTTGTCTCTACATATCATTCCACTGGAAAACTCATAGGCTGGTACCACAAGCCTTGTTTTAACTAAAACGCTGTTTTAAGAAATGTCAAATTTCATTATTTAATAATAATAATAAATAATAACAAATTTATCAAAATATGATTTTAAAACAGAACATAGTTTGTATTCAAACAAATATTTTTTAAAAAATCGTTCTTTAAACGTAAAGGTGAAATTAAAACTTGAAATGTAAATTTGACATTTCTTAAACAGCGTTTTTTTTAGTTAAAACAGGACTTGTGGTACCAGCCATACTGAGTACGTACCGTGTACCGTATTACATGCGATACACAAAAATATTAGATATGGGTTAAACATGGGAAAAGAGATATTGAAATTGAAATGAAATAAAGTAACTGGGTTAATGTAAACGTAGTTTGACTTTCAAAGCGGCCTCCCATCCAAATTTTAGCCGTATTCGTCCTTGCATGACTCTTTAAATCGTGATATAATACAATGACCGCTAGTATGAACAAGTGATTAAGGGTGATTAACGAGCATTTGACTAGCATTGTTTTATCCCTGTCAATCGTTTATTTACTATTTTAGAGAAAAAAAATTCAAATAAAAGATATAGAAAAATTAATTGCACACATCTTTTATTTCAAGTATTTTTCTCTAAAATAATAAATAAACGAACGACACGAAGAAAATAATGCTAGTCAAATGCTCGCTAATCACCCGTAATCACTGTTCATACTAGCGGCCATTATATCTGGTTTAATACCTACATTATTTATTGAGATATGTTTTATGACATGACATTGGATCAATTAATACCGATTCCTTTTGGCACCCACAAAATAGCATGCGACATAAGCGTAATTTTTGGGTGGCTAGTAGGACCTGCCAACTATTTGGAAAACATTAGTAAAGAAACTAATTTCCAAATATTTTGCAAATTCTCCCATAGTTAATTAATATTAGTTAATATGGTTTTGATGGCTTATCTCTTCATTTCATTCCACAGAAGTTCTGCAGGAATCAAAGGAAGCGAAGGTAAGCAGTGGTAGAAATAAGATTTATTGTTATTTGTTACTTTCACTAACTATATGAGGGTAACAATTTGAGTACATTAATATAAGAATATTCCCATATGAAAATGATTTTTTGTAGCATTTAATAGAATATCCTTTTAAAGTATCATTGAATTAACTTTTTCTTTCCCAAGTAAAAGTGTTGTCAATATGCCAATACCTATCAATATGCCTGACTGCTTGAAAGATTCAATTGTTATTGACATTTACAGCTAATTTTATTTCATTGGCTTAATCAAATTTATGCCCAATTATGTTTTCATTTTTAAATTCAAATACAAATGGACCTGTCAAATTTCTTCGCTGTTATTGGCTGAGTCTTAGCGAATAAATGCCTATCAGCAAGAGTCGATTTCTCAGGTCGGAGGTCAAAGTCGCAATTCAGATATTTCTCAAGATCGTACACTGTTTGATCTTTCACGACCTGTACGAAATTTTCAATTATTTATTTCTCCATTGTTGAAGTTCCGTGATTGGCTTGTTTGTTACTTATGAAATACAGTAAGTTTTATAATAAGTTTATATTATAACTATTAATATTTTATGGCTTTATTTATGGTTTTTGTAGTAGTAATTATATGCATTATGGAAATGTGTGGTTATTTATAAAATTGGCAATCAGCTATGCAAATAAATGAGCATCGCGTAAAGAATGGGTTTGACCTTATGCGTGTGTTGAGAATGGTTGATGTTCAAATGTTTTGTTCAAATTTCTCCTCGACTTGGAAAGAATTTTAAACGTGGAAAGAAAACTTTACTCTTACTTTTCTATTGAGATTCTGTAGTCAAGGTTTACGTATTAAATATTTATAGACAATTTTCCACTTTACAGCAATTTAGAAAATGAGAATACCTACCTTTATTTCATTTTTACTTATTTATGTTTGTATCATATATAATTTTGAAATGATCAAGAATTTACTAGTAACGACAATAATTTCAAATTGCAATTTACAAATTATAAATTATTATATTATTGCTTACTTGTCTACAGTAAAGTATGTAAACTTATTATACATCATTAAAAAGCTTATAAAATATGAAAAAATACAGGTCTATTTTCAACATATGTTCCCATTTAACAAATATGTTTGTGTCACTCAAGAATTATTGAAAAAATCTTATTACACTATGTTATTCTACATAAAAAACCGTAGATCTTTTATAATAAGTAAGATATAATGTATTTTCAAAATAAGCGAAAATCAAGTTTTAGCCTGTAGTACCTATTAATGTTGTCTCAAAAATTTGGCCTATAAAGACCTATATCAATTTTCTGTAGGATGCATAATAAGAAAGTTTTTCATATAAGGAACTCGAATTTGTTCCACCGTGTACATATTGTTTTTATACATATAATTATGTATGACATGTGTCTTCACTAATAATAACTTCAAATAAATAATACATAATGTTTGGTCTCCTTGACAACACAACAAATACCATTAGAAACAAAAGATGTATCTGCAGATATACTACGATGACAAATGACTCTCGCAAGTACAAATTCTCAGGTGTAAATAGTAAAAACAAGTGAGTTGCTGGTTATGTAACGGGTGACCGGTGTTTACATTTCGTTCCACCGTTATGTTATGTGGCGCACCCACTACATATACAGACGTACGCCCCTGAACTGTGACGTAACGCTACTGGAAAACTCACACTGATTACGTACCGTGTACCATGTTACATGCGATAGACAAAGATGTTAGATATAGGTTAAACATGGGAAAAGAGATATTGAAATTGAAATGAAATGCAGTAACTGGGTTAATATAAACGTAGTAAGACTTCCAAAGCGGTCTCCCATCCAAATTTTAGCCGTATTCGTCATTGCTTGACTCTTTAAATCGTGATGTAATACATATTATTTCTGGCTTAATATCTATATTATTTATAATTGCAATAAGAATTTCGTAGTGTTTTATGACATGACATTGAATCAATTAATACGGATTCATTTTGGCATCCACAAACCTGCCAAATATAAACGTCGCAAACTATCGTTTCGTTTAACTTCTCCCAATTTGATATGATTTCTTTTGAAAATGGGGTGTCGTGGCCGCCTGTCAGAGTGTCTGGTCGCGAATCTGGGGGGAACCGGGTTCGATCCCGACTGACGCCAAATATTTAGAATTTTAAATGGCACAAAATTGACCCCTGTAGTGCACTCTCCATGCCAGAAATGAGTGCCCGTGCGGTGACGCCTGGTAAACGCCCGTACGGTACAAATATGTAATCATCATTACCGAAATCTGTATACAAAGCAGATTAGCACACCCAGCAATAGGTAATATGCTGTGATGATATATTTTTTAATTTCTTTTGAAAATGTATGAAAATAACGAATTAAAGAAAGTGAACAACAAAAATTCAAGAAATATAAATATTCCATATTTTATAGCAAAGATGGAAAAGTTTATCGATTGAACGTATGGGAACCAAATTTAAATACATAAGTATGTATATCGCAAAACTCTTAGACCGGGCGTATCAAAGATAAATCAAACACACAACATGCAACATAAGGTAAATACCGCGCATATGCTTGTGCCTTATAAAATCAGTAGAAATGCATAGATATCGTTGTAATGGTGTATGAGAGATTCGACAATATCTATGTATTTCTATAGCATTTATGCGGCACAAGCATACGCGCGATATTTACCTTATGTTCCATGTTGTGTATTTGATGTACGAATATCTTTTGTGTATGCTTGGTATAGAGATTTTACGATATACATACTTATGTATTTAAATTGATGAATATGCCTACTTTTTAAATTCCACGATGAATGATTATTAATACAATTTTGCAGTGTAGTTTTACAATTATTGAAGAATTGTTGTAAGTCGAGTTGCTGCCCTTCAAGTGTGTTTCTTAATTAAGAATTCGACTGAACAAACTTAGAAATGGTCTTGAGTTAAATTGTTAACTTTTTTGTGTCAGAAAGCACTTATTCAGAATGTAACAAATCTGATAGATCCTACTAGACGCTATGATAACGCTCACAACGCCGCCAACGGATTTTGCAGGTCCCACTAGGTGCTTGTGTAGATAAACTTTTAATTTTTCTTGTATACAAGTATTATTTTTAAGAATCGGCATTAATTGTTTTTGCATAAAGCTATAAATCTGCAGACTAAACTTCGTTAATATGAAATTGTAAATTTATTATTTTAGAAAATGAAAAATGAATATAGATTTCGATATACCTGTCTAAGCCGGACTCTCAACAAGACGGAATCTTGCCTATGTCGGAATGATTGAAAAGTCCCGCGACATTGAATACCAATTACAATGTAATATGATCTGTATAAGCTGATAATTGCTTAACGCGGACACGGAAAACAATTTTCGGTTCGCTCCGGTAAAAAAAGCTGTACAAAACGAAAGCGAACGTTTGAGCAACGATGATTGGTCAAACTGCATCGCTGTATATTACACCATGTACGAGGAACTGTTTTGTTCTTAAAGTCGGCGGCCTTCTGCATTTAATAAAAATGCAATATTTGAATGAGCCCCCATTGTATTTTTATTAATATAAAATATAAAATTATTTTTATACAAATGAATAGCAAATATATAGCATGTTCCATTTGAAAGGTTGAAGTTACCATTGCCTGAAAATGAAACAACCGATAGAAAAACCTACATAGATTTATAGACATTTTAATTTAAAATAAACTTTTTTTGAAAATTTTTAATATTGAAAATATTTTCCATAATATTTAAAATAATCGAGTATTATTACTATAGTATTATAATTACGTTTATAACAATAATGTTTTAAATTATAATTGAAATTTTATAGGTATAATAATTATAACTATTTTGTACAGATTTGTTTCTGTCTTATAGGAGAGTCTGTAGAAGTTGGAAACCCGCTCAACCCAGAATGATATTTTGGTCCCTCACGATTCCGGCGTAGACAGGTTTGAATATATATATATATATATATATATATATATATATATATATTCTGCAGGACCCGATCATGGTGAATCAATTCATCCGAATTTCTCCAGAAGTCTTTAATTTCTCGATTACATAAACAAAAAAAAATCATATTCTAGTATATTCTCTCTTTCTTTTTGGTTTTCTAACACCTGTGTC
Source organism: Harpalus rufipes (assembly GCA_951394225.1). Classification (NCBI taxonomy): domain Eukaryota; kingdom Metazoa; phylum Arthropoda; class Insecta; order Coleoptera; family Carabidae; genus Harpalus; species Harpalus rufipes. The sequence goes on along the minus strand of OX596281.1, from coordinate 21,222,977 downwards.
TTGGATTTGAATGAAATACCAATAAATATCGGATGAATAGCATTTTTTCTGGCGTCATCGCCAACTATGATTTCTTTATAAAAAAAAAACTGTCACTGTCTGAGGTAAATACCAGTGACCCGAAACCGTCGGGGCCACGGTCAGCCGGCCTAGTGACAAGACCTGCTGGACACATCAGGAAGGTCAACAGTAAGACCTGATGAACAGATCAGGAAGGTCAGAAAGACAATTTATGGGGGAGATTAAGATTAGCAATTGTTAGGAAAGACATATAAAATTCTCAGATAGTGTAAAGAAGTTCTAAGAAATATCGGTTGCTAATTAATGTTAAATTAAAATATTTGTTCTATAGTGTGTTTCAAGATATAGCTAGTAGATAGGCGATAGTTGAGTTTACAACAAGCGATTTCTTGAAAAGTTTATGAGGATTAACATTAGAATATGGTGCCGTAGTGATTATGTATTTATTCCAAAACGTATAGTGAAAATGATTAGGCAGAAGACGAACGTGATCAACCTGACAAAAACTTATAAAATGAAATATAACTTGTCGGTATTATTGGGTGTTTTTAAAAGAAGAAGAATAAAAAAGTACTAGTATTAAGTAATGTATATATGAAACATTTGGGGAGTTTTAATTTTTCATATTTCTCGCGTTGATAATATAAATCAGTTGATATCGTAAAACAACCATAACATACACATTAAAAGTGATTTTATTTTGCTCAAAGGTTTTGACCACTCCGCTTTGCATCGTGTTTTAAGATTCCTTCTCACAAAATAAAATGTCACTTTTAACACTTCATAAATAACTATTAATTCTATTTTAAAGTGCGTTAGATTATAGATAATCATATTTTGCAGTTTCTTTCTGCAAATTTTAACTAGTTAAATTTTGGGAACTTTCTTAAAAAAAAGTAACCAGGCCTTTAAGTTCCAAGGTTGTATTTCTTATAAGAGTTGATAAATTTATATTTATTAGACGTTTCGGACAATTATTAGTCCATTAGACAGTAATATATATAAAAAAATGGTTGTTACATATCTTTAGTTTTTTACCTTTCGCCAAGAGAGATATTGGATTCAAGCTAAAAATCGCATATCTAGAATTTAATGAATAAGACATTTTAAGGTCCTAACAGTTCAATTTTAACATTTTTTACGATGATGTCTGTATATGTGGAAGTATGTGCGTGTGTATGTGTGTGTGTAAATGTTAGAAGGACGATTTCTCAAAAACTTTAATATTTAATTTCTATTTAACTACTTATTTCCCAATCGGACATTAATGGCAAGAGTTGAAAAGGTTTTGGTAACAATTGGACAACCGGAAGTAAGATTCTTGAAAAAAATCTCCTAAATATTATTTTTGACAATTTTTGTTCTTGCTAATATTAAAGAAAAATAAATTATCTATACAATACATTTAAATATTTTATTATATCTTCTATAGATGTAGCGACAAAAGAAATATAATATATATATATATATATATATATATATATATATATATATATATATATATATATATATAATAATAATAATAATCTGTTGCAACAAATCTTATAGCCGAAATAATACCATGGAAACCATTGAAAAATTAAAATGTTTGTAACTAACAGATAAATGTCAGTATCAGAAATCCGGAGACATTACTGAAGACTTTTTCTGGGAAGTACATACATATATTATTTCTTATTTCATTAATAGTTAAATATTTAAAATTATGGGTATATTACCCTTCATAAATACTGTTAATCCCCACAATGAATTGGAAACATTTCGGAAAATAAGAAGTGTATAGAATGAATTTAAATTTAAAAAATCTACATATAAAGAGTAGATATAAGTAGAATTTTTGTGTCGAGTGTAGATATAGAAGAAATGTTAAATACAATAGGGCGCGAGCAGTCATATGAGACTTTGTTAGCCTTGACAAGCAGATATGGGGGCCCGTGTCAGAATTATAGCTAGTAATTATGTACATAAATGTGAAATATTAAAAAATTTCACTCTAAATTTCGTGATTTTCCAATTCCATGTAGTTTATTTTCCTGGACAAGTAAATTCCCCACTCTTGGTGATAAATTAATCACGTGAACTTAGAAAATCTTGAAATTCTGACATTTTACATCTATGTACATAATTACTAGTCATTCTGACGCGGGCCCCCATATCTGCTTGTAAAGGCCAACAAAGTCACATGACTGCTCGCGCCCTATACTTATGTAACAAAAAACGGAAGTGGCGAGAGGTATTGTGCTGGCCACAACAGATTTTTTATTATTAAACTTTAAATCCAACATTTCCCACCCGTGTGATTGTCATTGCAATTAGAAATGACGTATTTCCCAACCTATTACAGGTTAGGAATCGACATATTACTATAGTGATTGGGAATAAACATACTTTTTTTAGCTTATACATAATAGAGTTAGTAGCGATTTATAAGATCAAATCAGTGATATGTAAGTATGAAAAGTTTAATATACGGGTGACAGTGACAAGGTTTATGTTTCTTCAATGAAATTTCCTGCACATGCTTCATTTTTTACACGCAAAATAAATAAAAATAATAAAAAAAATGTCAAATAAAAATTTAAATTAATAGCACGTACTTGAACTCATTAAATATTCAAGTAGATAATTAAAGTTTGTCATGAAATAATTTTCACCAAATGGTACATTTCCCGCTGTCCTTCAAAGTCTAATAAAAACAAATATTCACTGCGTTAAAACATACATAAATTTATTCAATAACAAACAAAATATTTAACAAAAATCGACGCAATTAAATTCAAAAATATTCTACAACAAAAAGTGTTTTGCTTAAACATTAATGATAGCTGCAATGTCTTCTTTTATTAATGATCGATTTTGTCATATGCATGCTAAACACTTAGCCCCTGAACACCAGAGTATGAGTCAAAATATTTTTCGCTTTGTAGTTTTTTACGTACACAATTCTTTGTTCATAAAATTAGTTTTATTTCTTCTAAAAATCTTATTAATTTTCTTTGGCATTTAGATACCTTTTAATAGCCTTAAAACCTTTAATTATTTTTTGGATTTCTTTAATTCATGAATAGTATTAAATAAGAATACGAGGTGACCTAAATATATTGAGATTTACTGAAAATAAGACACATACAGTCCTGTACAATAAAATAGGTGCATGCTCTCAATATGAATGTTGCCTCCCCTATAATTTCACGATATACATTTGTACATTACTGAATATTCTAAACTAAATAGTCTGCTAAACTTCAGGAAATTCAGAATATTTGTCAGTAAATTAAAACCGTGAAATACACAGGAAACAATTTTCCAATTTGAGAGTTTTTATGTTTATAAGGAATAGGTGTTATCCATTCAGTCACAGTTGTATTAAGAGCAGAACATCATATCATAATTTTCAGCAATATTATACTCTACAGTTTAATACACAAAATATACCACGGGGTTAAATAAGATATGTTTTGTATAGGAACCAGGGAACAGATAACGTTAACGAATTGTTACGTTATTCCATAACGTTATAAAAAGAATTAATTCGTTACATAACGTTATAAATCATTTAAAAACAAAATATCGTTATGTAATGTTATTTTTGTTTCGTTATTATAACATTACAATAACCGTATTTTTTCTTAAGTTTTCATTCATTAAAAAATTAAATTAAAAACAATGTATTAAAAAAACTTACACACATCTTATTCTATAAATGAAATAGTGTTCAAAATTTGTACTTGGCCACTAGTAATATCTATTTATTATAAAACACGAAATAAATTATTAGGAAATTATACTTTCAAACGGCAAATTTTTTGTAAAATTTGTAAATTTGGATGACGTTATATAGTGAAACGTTACTTGTTATGTTACGGTTAAATAACGTTATTTTGTAATTATAACGTTATTAAAAAAATAATAAATGAAACGTTATTAAAACGTTATCGGGTATCGTTACGTTACTTTTTTCATCCCTGATATGAACTAAGAATCTCTTGTACCTATTTTATCGCACAGGACTGTATTTCATATTTTTTAGAATTTTAATTTAAATATGTTCAAGGTAGTTTCCTTCTTTCTTTTGAATGCTATCAAAATCATTTCCGTGGAATTGTAAAGGCAGTCAAATTAATTTCTGGTAACTTAAAAATTGCCAAAGCTGTCAAACTAATTACCTGTGGACTTAAAAATTTGAAAATGCTCTCTAATTAATTTCATGTTACCGCTCACAACAATACTGAAAAATTGATGAACTAAATTCTAACTGACTATCGCAACTTCATTTCAAGCAACCTTTAGTGCCAGGCATTTGCCAGTAGTACACAATTCCGGTCAATAGGTGTCGCCAACTATTGGTGCATGTGTTGTTTTGAGGAGGAAAATAAAGTTGCATGGGAAACATTTGAATTTGACATTTGAAAATATTTGTGTTTTTGATTCTATTTAATTTGGTTTGATTATTATTTGTACCTTCTGTGTGTCTACGGAGCGAATTTTTAATGTAATATTATTTAATTTTATGTGTTTATATAAGATATCCGCGTTTTATTTTCAACCCGGTTATAAATATTCCAATGAAATAAGTTGTCGAATGTATTTTGAAATTAAAATTTCATTATGCATTTTATTGAAAAAATATAATTTAACATTATATTTGTGCACATACATTTTAATATCAAAATACATTTATATTAACTTACAAAACTGAAATATTTGAATAAAATTAAAAGCGGAGTGCCTAATTTACATTTTAATTCTATTCCAGTCACCAGATGTAATGTTCAGTTCAAGTACACATGAGTTTCAGGTCTAAAGAGTGTATTGTGTATGATTTCAAATAACAGTTAATAATTGTTTAAAATGATAGTGCAAATTTTGTTTTCCCAATATTTTAGCTTGTCTTTTGTTATCTATTGTAAACTTTATTTATAAACAGAAGTACTGCATTTAAATGTATGGTATAAAGGCGTGATGATTTTACTGCTTTTTAAACTTCTTTGTTATGTCTTTAATGTAATGCGTATTGGTTAATCAAAACCGATTATTTTGTGCAATTTCCACCCATCCATAACAGATTGCTTCAGTTTAGAAATTACTTCTTTCGCTTCACTTTCCTTATACCCAGAGCAAATCCTTTTACACTGCTTAAGTTTCAGTATTTGCATAATCTGATTAATGACACACGAAATTTGATCAAAAATTGGCCATTTCACAAAAATAATGCGCTGTCGTAATGTGATTTGTGTAATTTGTAATTTGTAATTGTCTTATAGACTAATACCATTCCCACGAACTCAGATAATAAGGCTGTAAACTGTGTTACTTTAACATTTTTTCTTTCTTTCACTTTTTTAAAAAGGTTAAAGAATTTTAAATAACATGTGTTAGGTACTTTACATAAAGATCAAGGAAAGACATAACCAATAAGAAATCTGTACTTAAGTGACGATAAATTTTGTATTGAAAACAACTATCACAGCCGACAATAAATTGTAAATGAGAGTTTAATCGTATTTATAGCATAATGGTTAATTACTAAAATATATTATTTTATTTCCTTGATCAAAAGAAAAACATTTTTTATCTATTATGAGCATAATAGCTAATACAAAGACTCCCTCGAACAATACCGTGTTATACGGAAGTAAGAAGTCGTACACAATAATTGAGGGTTACGTTTCAGAATCTAGCAAAAATATTATACAGAGTGATCGGCGTAAGTCCGGGACCAAGAATATTTCGTTTATTTTAAAAGATCCAAGCAAAGTTAAACTTTGCTTAGTAACAATAACCCTGGCCCTTGCCATGCAGTGTTGCCACTTCTTCATAACTTAGCATTGCTCCTGAAATGGCAACAATGTAGAAATCTCCAGTCCATACTTATTTGATGGCAAATATAATAATTTGTCGAACAAACATTATTAATAATTAACCAAAAAAAAATATATTGAAAATGCAAGTCATATTAGAAGAAACACTTTTATTTTCAATCTATAATAGATTAATAGTAAAAAATGTATTGTTTATATCCTTTTTGGTAGGTTTTTTATGCGTTGACATTTAGCAATTGTTTATTATTTATTAATAGTAAAAATACGAAGGTTAAAACTATAAAAACTTCAAGCTTCTACATGTGGGGCCATTGATGTTTGATCATTGATAAGTGCTAAAGTATACTGGCGCCGAAAAACCAGTGAGGAGAGAAGAAATTTATTTATGATTTTCTCTGTCGTTTCCTAGACGACACACTTCCAAATTATGACTAATTAAATGTTATAAGACTCGTTTTTAAATAGTGAAATTAGAAATTCGTAAATGATAATCGAATTTTGTAAATTTCGTTTGGCTATGGCTTATTAAGGAAGGAAAAAAATTGTAATCATTTCTATAATATTCTCTGACGTTGATATACCTAAAGCTGATTTTAACTAAAATAGTGGAGTCACATAAATTGATCTTCTTCAAGTATAAAAATGTTAAAATAGTTTTTGTGGTCAATAAGTGGAAATATGCGTGGATACTAAGCAATTTAAAATAATAATTTATAAAAAAATCTGATATGGCCAACTTAATTTTTCTTGCAAAAGATTCTATATTTCCAGTAAAATTATTTCATCAACAATATAAAGTGCACTTGATACTGACATCTTCTTCGTCAGCTTTTCCCGTTCGTTAGGGGCTGCTATTCTTGATTTTCTTCAACCACTAATTTCTATTTTGCCTGTCGTCCTCATTTATAGTTACTTTTAGAATATTCTTTAACATTGATAATAACATTAAATGTCAAAAAATGATATTTAACAGAAAAACTGTTGGAAATCTTCAAAAGAGGGTCCTTCCAGTTGAGTAATTATAACCAAAATCTAATCAACTCTTCACATGGATGTAAAAAAAGTAATATGAAGAAATTATAATTTTGTAGTGTTGGAGTCTATTAAAAAATCGTCACACACATACAGACATCATCGTAAAAATGGTAAAATCGTATCCTAGGGACCCTAAAACGTGCTTATTCACTAAAAATTCAAAATCAATTTTTTTTACCAGTCAATACCTTCCTTACCTAAAGGTTACGGAAGGTAAAAACTACGTACATTGTAGTCCAAGATTTGAGTGCCACTGACAGCCCTTCCCATTCACTTTCATACAAAAGCATGGATTATCTATCTGGCGTGCCATTATAATTTTTAAAAAAGTATTATTTGTGTACTTTCGTTGTTTCATTATTTTATGCATTGATTTATTTGAAAATGGATTCCGTATTTCAAAAAGGCGATAGCAGAAGTCTTGAAAGTAGTGACAACTCGGAATAGAGTATATACATGGTTGACGTAGATATACGAGTACAGTTGAAGTAAATGCTAGTAAAAACTTGAATATTTTAAAAACTGATAACTTTTTAAATTTCAATGGTTCCATCATACAGTTTTAAGGTCTAGTTTTTTAATACAAATGACCCATGTTCTTATTTGTTACTATGGTGGAAAACCCCACTTTTAACATAAAATTACGAGTACCAAGTAGGTGTAAATATATATATATATATATATATATTTACTTATATCACATTTTTATTTAGACGTAGTTATTATATTAGAATATAAAATACGCCATATATGTATGAAACAATACAACACGAAAAACATAAAGATTAGTAAGTAATTCACTGATTTGATTTTATTTTTTATTTTAAGATATATTTTTATGTACATATTTTATATCAATTAAAAAAAAATCTGCATATTTGGAGAGTTGTAAAAGCAGAAAATGATAAATTAATAAAAATTAATACATTTGTATTAAATATGAATTCCTATATTGTTTTCTAAGTAAAAGGAAAGGAATTATTCTTGGGCAGATTTCTAACTTAAATTTTCTTTCTGCAATTTTCTTGTCATCACTCAAAAAAAAATCCTGTACGGGAAATCCACTAAGGTTAGGCCTATCCGTGACCAGTGGCGCACGGATGTGGGTCAAGGCTCCTCCGTTCTCCCCACTAGCGCCGCATTGTCTTACAACAATACACAACATTGTTCTGCGTTGCGAAAGATTTGTTCCTCCAGTGTAAACATTGCTTTACGGGCCTCCCGGTCTAATCAGCGATAATGAGCTATTGTTATTCACGGATCGAAGTCGCCTGTGATATACTTTTTAATTATTAGATTGTAAATTGTAATTGAAAGTAAAAGGTGCCTGTGGTTTGTTGTTTTCGCTTTCGTTTGTTTTTATGATGTTAATTTACTTTTTCTGATTAGTTTATTTTTAATAAATTTTTTTTATAGAAAAATGGAAATTAGTGATTAAAAGATAAGAAAAATAGATTAATAATAATAAAGATTACTTTTGAAATATCGCATTTAAAATTAAAAGCTTATTACCTATTGCTGGGTGTGTCAATTGGCATTTTATTTTATTCACGCCACCGTAGGTGAGAGAGGTACAGAGATCGTGTTAAAAATCGCATGTTGAGATTTTGACATATAAACATGTTTTAAGATCCCTAGAACTCAATTTAATTATTTTCACGGTAATGTCAGTGGGATTGTACGAGTATAGGTATATGCATTGGGTGTTGATGTTTGATGAGAATCATGTTACTTCTTCTAGCTCAAATCCTAACATTCAGAAAAACATATATATCTTATATTTTTACTGTATTCTAGTATGAAAAGGAGCCATTAGATTTAAGTGTCAAACTGATAACCGGAAGTGCCACTTTTTGAAGCTTCACATAGTTTATTTTATTAACATAATAGATTATATTATAAATTTGTCCATAAAATATAAACAGAGAATTTATTATAACATGCAACATATGGTCAATTACTTCCATGGTTACACACTACAAAAATGTCCATTTTAAAATGCAACATACAAACTTTGTAGTTATGTGTGATCAATATTAATTTCCAATAAATTAGCCTACATATGATTAAAAAAATATCAAAACTTTCATGTAGCAAATCTTAACAAAATTTGGCTTACAAAAATTCATAATTTTCAAAAATACCCCATTCACATTGAGGCAATATCCTAGTTGGTTGTAGAAAGCATTGACAGTATTTGTGATGTGTTCTTGAGGTATCTCCTGTACTGCAAATACTATTTATAATGGACATCTATTACATTACAGTCATTTTTAACAGCAGCGTGTAACCATGCAAGTGATGATATTGCATTTTAAAGCAAATTCTTTGTATATATTTTATGAATAAATTTATAAAATAATCTATTATATAAATTCCGGAGCATTTGCTTCAAAGATAAGCACAACTCCTTGGTTATAAAGTTCAGATATCAAATATGTGTAAATGACAGAGAAATTTCACTGCCAAAAAACTAATCATTTCAAATTAATAATGGTGGCGTATTAAGAAGAAAATATTTAAATATTAATTTATAAAATAGGTACCTAATCAATAATATTAATTGTTGCCATATGTTTGTAATTCGAAAAAAAAATCACTATCACAAAATAAATTTGAATTAATATAAGGGTAAGATTCTGGAGAAAACAATATTAATAACGAATTAAAAATTGAAATAATAATCATATTTATTCAAAGTACTTTAATAAAATTGCCAGCATTAGTAAATTTAAATTAATAAAAATTATATTTTTTAACTTTATATGTTATACACAGATTGCATCAAAATAGTTAAAAGCTAATACCAAATACTGTAACAGATGAATTTTCTTTATTTTTCCGTAGTAAAGTTTTTTTTTAAACTGTACCACTCCCAGTAACACATACACAAGTGTCGTAGGTATTTCAATATACTCAAAATACAGTGTGAATGTTGAAGAATAACTGTGGCAACGTCGCACCTAGACATTTATTAGTACATTCAGGTATAAAAGTAATAAGATATTTTGAGATATAATATTATTTCTAAACTACAAATGGATTTTGCAAAACAAATTAATATATTTCTTTTTTAAAATTATAAAAGTAGTATTATACTGTTTAAAGTTTTCATGCCTTTCACGTAAATACCAATTTAAAAAATATTTCCTTCGAATGTACGTCTGAAATTCCTTTAACAAAGATCACCTCTTATTCGGTAATACCAAGCGGGCTTTGTTAACTTAACTGATACTCCATCTGGAACGCTTGTACATGGTTGTCAAGTATAATTCTACCTATTTATCGTATCTTCAGATTATAATTTTCTACAGGCAATAAAATTAAATCTGGATGGTAAATAATTTTCAAATTTTTACATTAAATCCGTTAATTAGTTTTCTATAACATACTAGTTTTTCGATTAAATGTCCGTATGGATATAAAAGTTATAATTTAAAATGTTGTGTTTATTTTGTCATTTCCTATTCTTCACGTGTTAAAAAGGTCAAATTAAATTGCAAATATCTCAGGTACCGCGTGGTCAATTGTTTTAAAACTTGGAGAGCAGGTAGATTATATTTAGTTGAGTATTTAAAATTTCAATTAATTCTGGGTAAAATGGTTTCACGATATAACTACCTTAAAGAACGATTTTTTTTCAAAATATTTATTTGAATATCTACAAATTATGTTCTGTTTTAAAATAATATTTTGATAAATTTGTGTGATATTATTTATTATTATTAAATTTGGTATTTTCAAAACACGACTTGTGGTACCAGTCATTATATCTGTACCGGTCGTACAGCACGCTTAACAGGCGTCCCCTCAAAGGCTCTCAAAGTTTTCTTAGAGAAATACCACAGTGGTCACATGTAACGTGTTCATATATACGTATCTACTTCTAAGAATACGGCTAGATGATATATTAATATAGCAAACTATAAACCATTAAACAAGCAATAAAATTAATTAATCTATCATCTGTCATCTTATAACTTACAGGTCAGAGCGGTACAAGGATAACTGTATATTCTATGCAAATTATTATTTATATATATTTTTTATAATACACTATAAAAGTATTCTTAAATCTCCATAATTTTCTCTATTATTGTCAAGAACAATTTTATTTTTGTTTACAAGGCTTGCCAAGACATTTGCTTAAACAAAAAAATAATACGGAAATTCAACAATCGCGTTTGTTTTTATGAATCCTTAATTTATAACTGTATGTACACGTGGATCACGCAATTATTGTTATAAAAATAGATAAATAGAAAAACAAAAAACGGTATATGTGGGTGTAGTTAATTATAGTTTCAAACAAATGAATTATGATATGGCATCTTCTTGGTTCAAAGACATCTCCGACAAAAATATTGTACGCAATAATGGTTACTATTTATATACATATGTTTATTTATATATGTGCTTCTAAATGGCTAGTACTCAACCTTCTTTACACCTAAAAACAAATAAATATTCCATTTTGACATAACTTCATTTAGCACATTATTTATATGTGTTTATTTTATTTTTTTAAAAATTAAAAAAAAATTACAGGATATTTCTCCGATAATATTTACAATTACTTATAGCACCATCTGTGATTTAAATAGGGAAGCACATTTGCAACTGAAATACAGTAGCTCTTTTTAGAGTACTAATTTTAATGACAGTTTATACAATGAAAAATACAGAGAGCTAACTTCAGCCCGTGCTTAAGAAATCAATATATTTTGTATGTTATTATGTTTTAGTGAAAATTACAATATTCATTAGTTCTGTCTCTTGAATTCTGTTATAGTATATACCTATAATAGTAAACTACCTGATTGTGCGGAATCATATTGTTGACATAATTCCGTACTTTAATTTAATAGTTTCATGGTGTACGTATATATGACTTTTAAATTTACTCTCTTAGCTCAAAAACAAGATATATCTAATTTAAAAACATGAAATTGAATCTAGTTAGGATGGTTCTATGCTGAAGGTAGTCACAAATAGGAAATAGTGTATATATTTTTGAATTACATACTGTATATTTATAATAATGGTATAGTGTGTGTTATTCTATGTTAATTTTACGTCTAACTCGATTTTGCATAATATAATCAGAAAGCGTATATACGTGAAGAAATCTAGCGACAATGCTTGCAAAATATTTTGTGGTCTACGTTTTTAAAACAAGTTTTTAATTATCGTTAGTTAGTTTCATTTGTAGTTTTTCGACTATAGGGTATACTAGTTTTTACTAAATGTTTTAGATTAAAAATGTTCTTTCCGCATTTACAAATATTGGATAAGAAACAAAATATATTTTAATACAAGAAAAATAATTGTAATATGTTACAATTTGATAAAGAAATCTATAGCATTTATGTTTTATTTCACTTTCCATAGACTAAACAGTTTCTTGTATTATACTTTCTGCCTAATATTTAAATTTCCTAAAGAAAAAGTGTATTATAATTTGGTAGTCATGTACAACATGATTACATTATAATCTGTTTAATACAAAATAAAGAATGCATGTAATAATTAACTTATAATACGCATTGTCCTTAATAAGAACCTTGAAGGAATATCAGCCTCTAAATATACGCACTGAAGGATGACAATAAATATTATAATTCCAGTAAATTGTCTGGAGACTTCAAACCTACGTCAGAGAGACTTCAACGATACATTAGAACACAAAACACATTTTATTCTAAACGATCTTAAAATAAAGTAAATAAATATCTCTTTACGGCTTATTATCCATTTCTGGTTGTGTCAATCTGTGTTTATTAGTAGATATTAGTAATGAACATAACGTACCGTTGAAGCATTTATCAGGCGATTATCCCAAGAATCTGAGCCGTCAAAACGGTCATATATATAATGCACTTAGCCACGCGTCTTTATATCGACATATTATAACCTTGGAATCATATCAGCAGATATTTGAAATGCAAATAAATAGTACTGTATTGCATTTAAATTATAATAAACAATGTGTTAATTAAAAAGCAAGCCATAGGCGTTTAACATGGGAAATGATTGCGCAAAACTTCTCAATTATTTTTTGACAAAAATGATTCAATTAAAAGTTGTAAGTCGATAATTCAATTTTTCTACTCTTAAATCACTAATCAGATTTTATTTGGCACGTTTTGTAGTCTGTAATACCATGAAGTGTTCTAAATATTGCTCATTTGTAGTAGTAGCAGCCATGGAATTGAAACAAAATTACAAATAAATGCATAACGTTTGAACTGTTAGAAAAACTAGTTTATTAGCTTTATTACTACTGTTTTCTAATTGTGTGATAAAAAGAGAATTCATAAATAACAAATTACTATTTATTGTGTTTCGGTATACAATTAAAACGTTTTTGTCAAAAAAAGCTATAAGTAATTAATGATACTATTCTGACAGTTCAAACGTTATGCTAAATGCACAATGATTTTTTTTTATATTTCTGTATCTTTTATGAGTCTACAAACGCTTTGAAAACACGCGGTTAAGAAGATCTATAAACTAACTGTTCTTGTCGCTTTTCGTTGTCTAGAGGTGGTACGACTGCTTTCAAAACTGACAGATTAATGACATATTGCTGTCAGTCAACAATGAATTTTCATGTATGGTGTGAAGTTAGCGGGATACGCTACCAACATAACTAATGAGAAACATAATTTTGACAAGTTGCATTTTTTAAAAAAATCTAATAGAATTAACAAATACTTCAGTAGTGAAAATAGTATAAAAACTTGTTTCATAAGACCTGTTGTCGCACTCGTCCTTTGGAAAACTAGCCGCTTTTTAAACACGCTAAATTTGCAAAACCAGGGTAAATATTTTATCATGGCAAACTTCTCATTTAATATTATGATCATAATTCATAAATAAAAGAATTTTTATATTTATTTGGTTATTAGATTCTATCGTAGATAAAAATTGTACAATACACACACGTAAAGCATATTTAGTCACTAGCTTTACGTACTTGTATCATAAATAACTATTGTTTTAAGTCCACGGCTATTACTACAAAAAAATGATCAATATTTTCCATATTAAATGTCTATGGCCTGTTTTTTAATTAACACAATGTGTAATAATTTATCTACAAGATGAGTTTTATCTATTTCACTGTCTTGAAGATAAAATACTATAAAGAAAATTTATTTTAGAAAACAAAAGTTAAATGAGTACATTGCAATGTTCTCAGAGACTTCAACGATATGTGAGAACATAAACTTTTACTTTACTTTTAAGTTTAAGTAATAAATTACTTGAATGCGTAATTAATTTTGTATTTGTTATAAAAATTTAGATATATGGGTGAGAAATCTTGTATAATACATCACTAAATATAAAGAGACAACATATTAGAAAATTCAACATAAAATGCATTTTCCATATAACAAATACTTGTGAAAATAATAATTTGCTTATTTTTTTATTAATATAATTAATTTAATTTTCTTTAAAATTTATCTTCTTATTATTTAATCCTATATTAAATTACAAAAACTATTAATAAATTTATTCAGTTTTAAATTTGTTTTTGAAGTGTACAGACATATTTGAGCTATCTTACGAAGTATCGCAGGTATCTTGATATATTTATTTGTATACAATTAATGAATCTGACACACAAAAATATGATAAAACGTTTGAAATAAATATATAAATTCGAAAGTAATATATTTATTTTAACAAAATTTAACATTGTTATAAAAATTTAACCAAGAAAAATGACTAATGCCTAATTGCACCAACAAGGTTTATATTTTAATTTTATAAAATTATAAAATTTTAATAAAAAAAAATCAAATTGAAATTTTGACTGCAATTCATAGTAATTCATTTCACCTTTTATTTTGATGCAATATTATCAATAGAAGTAACAATTAAAATAAAAGTTACGTGGGAGCAACCGACCGTTAGTGAATTTAAATTTTCAATTCTTCGGAGTATTATATTCAGGATGAGGATACAATCCACAAAATAAACAAAAAGAAATATAACAAAACAAAATATACAGTATACAACACAATTTAGCGCTTTTATTAATGAATCAAAGGTTATACAAAGAAGAAGAATAATAGGTAAAATATAATTATTAAAAATTAACTAGGTATGGAGGTGTCACGATGCTAGATAGAATAAAAAACAGAGATATAAAGGGAAGAACTTGGAACGAAACCGATGTTAGATTTTATTGAAGGAAAACAGCTGAGTTGAGGGGATTTCCAAATATTTTGAAAATTCTCCCGCAGTTAATTAACAAAAAATGCTCTAGTTTGATGACTTGTCTCATCAAAGTTAGTAATCGCAGTGGCAGAAATAAAATATTTTTTTCAATTTTAGTGTGTTTTGTAACATTCATTAAGAATTATATGAGAGGAACATGATTGCATTGACTTTAAAAATCAGTAGGTATATCCATATTTCTGGACGGTACTGCACGTATATTTACATACATACATATAACATTAAAGTGTTTGTTGTGTGATTAATATTAAAATTGTTGTTATTGTACATGGTTTGATGAAAGTTATTTTAATTAGGTAAAATTAATTAGAAATCTTGACTTACCACTAATAATTCTCCATTATTTTCGTCGTTACGTAACAAAATGGCAGCCTCATTATCCTCATCTTGGTAGATGTCACCAATATCGTCATTTGTCTGAAAAACAAAACAATTCATTCATCATTAATTAATTGACCAATCATTATTTCCTTATAATTATATCTTAATCTTTGCGAGGATGATTTTTTTATTTTAATTACAGCAATAAATACTTAATTAATGACATTTCACAATTTTAAATCTTAACATGGTGAGTAATCTTAGATATTGTTTTAGTGTTTTTTAATAAAACCAAAATATAATAAATCAAGTCGATGATTATTAGTAGGTGCAGTAGCAAAAAAATTAATGTAAAACATTATTGAAATTTGTTAAAACGATACGTGTTTATGGAAATTAATTCAATATTAATTAATGTCTCACTATGTTTGACAATAACTAATTGAATATAATTTTAAAATCCTCCCACGTAGATGTATTTTTTTGTACATTTCCGCATAATATATTTAATAATATACAAAAATATAAATAAATAAAAGCAAGTGCTCAGTAACCCGGAAATAAGAACGAGAACACTTCTAACCTCACTTTTTAGCTGTCAAACATATTTTTTCCTATACAAATTAATGTTTTAAACAAATTATTAAAAAATCTTTCCGAACTCATATTTCAATTAAAATTATACAACCAGGTGTGTTGGTATCGCTAGTAAAAACAGGTTAATAATTATAGAAGCCATTGAGATTTTCAAAATCAAGAATAATAATCTCAATCATTGTGACGGTTGAGATCTTAGTCGAGCATGGCTTCCTATATTAAATATGTTGTCACCATGGTTACCTGTTGCTAATGTTTTTGTTATTATTTATTTATATATTTGTTGATTTGTTGTTCATTCCTTGAAGAAGGTAGTAGTCCATGCTGCCGAAACGTCGGTTTTTATACAAATAAACAGAACTAAAACTAAAAAGGTTGTATCATTTTAATTATGTTAAACAAATTTTGAGTTTAAATAAATGGTTTCTAGTTAATTTATACGGTATTAGGCAGCCATAAATACTAGTGTCACGTAAAATAAAGGGATCTTTTACAAAAATGTCTGTTCAGGTATAGTTATTTACACAGTGAGCTACGAAACAGATTGATTTCATACCGACTGTGAATCACCCAAGTGTATGAAAACCTCTTTCTAGTGAGTTTTATACACTATTTTTCTCAGGATCACAAAAAATGACATAATTTAATATATTTTTAATCTTAAATTAGTTGTCCTCTGCACAATACCCGGTGGTGTATATTCCGTAGACGAATTGCAATCACTGCAATCCATTTTTGTGATAATCAAATTCACATTGTCGCTACAAATAAGTTTTATTGTAGAACATTACGGTATTAACCACGTTTTCATTGTTTTATATATTTTCGAACGATTCTAACCTCAAATCAAAAGTCAAATAACGCAAAGTAAAACGGAAGTGTACTGTCGAGTGTGGCGTTATTACTAGCTGTTCTGTTTATAAATCATGAATGTGAAATTATAGTACCAACTATAATTATTATAAAGAAAAAAGATTAAATTTGCATATTATCGCTCATTGTTTATTTTCTTACTTTGGTATTTACCGATTTCTTGAAAAATACAAAGTCAAATAACCGGTCAGTTGACAACACTCCTATGCCTTATAACACACTAGGTTGTTATAATTTTTCTGATACATGAACGATATTGTCAATTTTTGCACTTAGGTAATCGTGTGGAAACAATATGTTTCTTATGTGGTCGTGAGAAACAATATTTCTAATACATATACAGGTTATTTTTCTTTGCTGTTTTCCTGAAGCACTTGCGCCACTGGATTAGCAGCTTTTTGATTCCCATTTCATAAGAAATGGAACATATCCAAAGCCATGTACACACAAATGCTTCGATCTGTTCATTGTTATCGAATCGTTGTACTCCCATTACTTTTTTGAGTGTTCGAATAAATGATAATTGCACGGGTACAAGTCGAAGTTGCAAGGAGGATGTTCAATTTTTAGAAATATGTGTAGAATCCCCCGCGATGAAATTTTGCGAAGCTCTAATTCGTTTCGAATGATCAAGGAAACAATGCCATGGGTTATCCCAGTTTTTACAATGATTTCATCCATTGTTATCTGCTTATCATGTTCAATAAGAACACGGATGTTTTCGTTTTTATTTTGTACGTCATTATGTGCACTAGCAAACGCCTTATTCTAAGTAAAGACTTGTGTGCTCGATGCCTGCTTATTGAACTGCTTTAGTAGTCTCTGCCAGATCTCGGCCGGTTTAACATTTTCTTTAGTCAAAAATTTGATAATAATTCTATAGCATCCGGTAATGCTAACCCGTACCGTTGTAGGCGTTTATCATGCGTTACTTCACGGGTTCTCAAAATAATAGCAGAGAAAGCATTACAGAGGTACTTTTGTGATATTTAAAAATAAGAAATAATTTTTAAGTTTGACGTTGGTCAGATTCGAACCCGTTCTGTCAAAAGCACAAACACGTGATCAACTCAAAATGCTTTCTTAAATATGTAACTCATAAATAAAATATAAAATTGTCCGTAAATTATAATTTATTATTATTGTCTTTCTTCCATTGTATGCGAATGCTAATTTTGCCATTCATATATTTTCTCCACGTGGGCGTCTGGGCCAGTGCTGATCTGTATATAATGCAACGGTAATTCTGACGTTCTCATACATACACAGGAATATCATCAGACAATCTTATGACGTATGAACGATTGTCTTGATTTCTTGTATTTTTTTGTATTAGTTTTCTCACTTTTTTCAACAGACAGGCTTTTGTTCGGCTTCAATGAGAATTTCCGTGACGGTTTTGTTTATTATAACCTTATTTCATAATGTAACATAGGCGGAGGAGAATATATACTTTTGAGGCTTACATAAAAATAAAAAAAAGATGAAATAGTAGAATTTTTTATAATGGGATCCTTCACTATATTTTTTTAATATTCTATGACAGTGGTTCCCAACCTTTTCAATACCGCGGAACACTTTTGTGTGCAAGAACTTTAGGCGGAACACTTGTTAATTGAAATAGAAAAAAAGTAAATTCATGTAATCTTTAGCTTAGCTTCTGTTCCTCGCATTTCCAAAGAATAATCTAATGTATACCTATATTGATTAAAAATATTTGTCAAATTTTTTTTTAAGAACTTGCGCGACTAAAGTGTTTTCTTTTTGAAAGAAACGAAGAAATTCTTTTCTTAATTCTAGTACGCAGGAAAGCATCAATCGTCGGGAGTGCAGTGTGACTTCTGTCTGAAGAAGTAAGCTTTCATGTTCGAGTTATTGACAACTCTAGTCAAAATATTCTACAATTACATGAGCAATATTTTATAGTTATATTATAGTCTAAGTTTTGATTGCTACTGGCACGATGTTGCTGCCTATGTCATTAAAGATATGTTTAATTTTCATATATAATACAACTAGTGACTAGAATTTTACCGGCATTTTTTGCCGTCATGATCACGAATCACGACTGTTTGTTGTAACGAAAATCTAAACAAGTGCGACAGCACAAGTGACGATTTTCTAAAGCAACAATCAGGAGTGAGCTAGGCAGAAATTAAAATTCTAGTCTTGAATGGTATTCGGCATGACAATTCCTCAAAATATATATTTATTCAATTAATTTTACTGAATACTTGTCACTCAGAAAAAAATGACAAACGTTGTGTGTAAGCAACACCTAGTCGTGAAATTACAGCGGCAATTATTACTATAGTTGCCGTCAAATAAGAATGGACTGGAGATTTCTACACTGTTGCCATTTTAGGGGCCATGTTGAAAATGCTGATATGAAGAAGTGGCAATACCGCTGGGCAAAGGAAAGGGAAAAGCTGAGCATCAATCAATACTTAATTGACGGCGAGTATAATGAAAATTACCTGTGTAATTCAAATGTATCAGTTCAGTTCACCAAAATACTGTGATTTAATTGGATGTTAGATTATGAGTGAAATTGTCATACAAATGAAACAAGTGTTATTTGCTTTACTTTTGTTATTTCATTATTTTCTACCTTCATTTATTTAAAAATGGATTTCGGATTTCAAAAAGGCGATGGCAAAAGGTTTGGAATAGTATACCGGGAGTTTATTTTATCAGTAACCATATGATTGACAGCAATGTATTAAAGCGTTTATTTTTATATGTAAACATAGGGATAATTACACGTAGACTAAAATAAATATTAAATTATGATTTACAGAACCGAGAAAATTATATTTTAACTCATCAAATGCTCATAATTGGCATCACTAACTTCCAAACAATATCCTAAACGATTATAAAAAGAATTAATAGCATTCGTTATATGCTGGGGGGGTAATATTTTGTGAAGCTGCACTAATTCTGTTTTTTAATTGTTCAATGATCATTCTCTCACCATTGTACATATTTTTCGAGTATCCTCAAAGAAAAAAATCATTTGGTGCAAATTATAAAAATTATTATAGATTTTTCCAATTGGTGCTGGGCAGGGTCTGGATCGATTATTAAATGTAGCAGCAGATACATCTGAAACTTATCTTAGGGTTAAATTTAAATTAAACCTGTTATAATCTGCATTTTTTCTTCATTTTTATAAAAAAAACCATTTTGAAATGTTACAGTTTAACGAGTCTGACAACTATTCCCTATGTTTACACATAAAATACATTGCTGTCATTTTGTAACTATGGTAATGAAAATTCTCTATGTTTACTGATTAATAACTCGAATATTTTAAAAACCAATATTTTTTTTAACTTGGATAGTACCTATCGTACATTTTTATTTAAATATAAATTATCAATTTTCTAATTTGTTACTATAGGCGAGTATTTCATTACCAATTTTTCAACTTTTCATCTCGATCGTAGAAAAAAACCTTAAATAAATGCATGAATACCCAAGAATTGGCAGCAATTTTTTAGCAAAACAAATAAAATTTTATCAATTTAATTACTCATTTCACAGTACACTTTTAGTTTCGCTCTGTTAAATTCCTGCAACCAATTTCCAGCAGGAAACGAAACCAAACATTTGCATATGTAATAATATGGCATCTGACAGCTTTTCTTTTGTTTTCTATGCCATCTTGTACTAAAAATCATAACAAACGAATGTGCAAAATCGAAGTGGGCCATAGCATGAGCAGTTGTGATCGGCAAAAGACTTTCACTGTTTGAGAGTCGAACTCACAGTATACTGACAACGGTGCAGAAAACAGTATCGTTTTAAGAAAATAATTGATGCTTTGTACTCAAATACAAGGAAAAACCATTGGAAAAAATCGGTTGGAATGGAATATATGGTTTTCTAAGTATTTTCTAATTTATTTTACTAAGATTAGAATTTCTCTAAATAGTTGACAAATTGGCGCTCAAAGCAGATTTGGAGAGTACCGCAGTGGTCACATTTGTGCTACTTGAAAAATTTGTAAGTTGGTAACCTTTTTATTATGTGTTATGAATAACAAGACCTTAAAGTTCCAGGTTGTATTTATTATAAATTGACGTATCGGACGGGTAAATATTAGCTAATCATCAACAAAGTCAGTAATAGTAATATAAAAAAATATTCTTACATTGTTGTTTAAATTTTAATCCAAAAATTTATTAGTACATTGCAATAAAAAGTAAGCAAAAAAATATATTTGAATCGAACCCGAGCCGTTCGAATAGCAACTGGTCACCTAACGCACAACATCCACGTGACCCCAATAAGTGTGTTAAGGTTATAATTCATTCGAAAAAATTATAACACCCGCATGCGGCTCGTGTCGCAAACTTTATCCTCTTGAGTTATAGCCTTCATCACACGCTTGTTGCGTGATATTCTATTATAATATCCTGAAACTTTTAGTTTTTTTTTTATTTATATAATAACAATCACGAAAATAATCGATTAAATTAAGATTAATGCAAGCCTATTAAATATATTTAATGGGAACCACTCCCAAATTAATAACATTTTTTGTAGAAAATAAATCATTTTCGCAACAATTACTATGTGAATTTCGTGCAATGTTTAATTATTACACATTAATTTCATATAATAACCACTTTATTGTAAACCAAAATACACGCGAAAGAATTCTACATTACTCCACAAGGTAATATTAACAAACACTGTATGACTTCAACTATTAAAATTTCTTCATTCAACTATTCTATTATAATATTTATATCCTCCTACATAGGGTCTAGTTTTGTTTATGTTCCCCGTAGATGTTCATTTGTTCATTATTTTACCACCATGTTGCCTGTAGCATGTCAATTGTTTGGAAGGTATAGTTATTACCGAAACATTGAAGCAACATGACACACATACGCACCGGTAGGTTAAGGTTAGGTTAAGATTTACGCGTGCGCATTCGTTATCATAAAATCAGCGACGTGAATGGTAAGTTTGGTTACGAAATTATGATTTTCTGATAGTGTTTTATGCTAGGAAACTTTTTCATAGAAAGTGGACGGATTACGGGTTTATTTAAACTAGAGTATTAATTATTTAAATTTAGATTGTTATCTGTATAAATGATACGTATTACATATAAAAATAAAACAGTATAATAAAATTTCTCTTGTAAGAAATAAGGAACACATATTCCTAGTTTCCTTAATTAATGAATTAGGTGACCGGTGATAATTCATTTCCAACCTACGTCAAACTTAAAACTAAAATAATATATTAAAACAAAAGTTACATGATCCAGCCTATTCTACACTAAACAAGTCGCGTAGCGGCCAGTGGACGAACGAATGAGTATTTGAAGAGCCTTCTGTGATGCTTGTTATACAAAATTATATTTCTATCGACGAGCTTAAAGTGTTAATACATGAGCGATGAAATCGCGGGTGAATTATTTTTCACGAGTCGGTAATTAAATTTTATCGTCGAATATAAAATAACAGATTTTAAGGAAAAAAGAAACAAAACGTAATTAAATTATAATTTAAATGCAACTTTTTCATTTAAAATCTGTACATTCTGAATAAAAAAAATCGTGTTAAACGTTAATTTAAATGTTGATCGAACTATTGTGATAAATTTTTTAACTAGGATTAGGATAACATTAATAGTGAAACATTGGATATGAAAATTAACTTACTATTTTAATGTAAGAGATTACTAAAATTTGGTGTACGCCTAATATGGGTAAAAGTGCATTTTAATAATTCATATAACTTTTTAAATTCATAATTTATAACGATGTTTACATTTATTAATAATTTAAATCACAAAATTTTCGATTTAATTAATAAACACTATAATATAAGTTCCTAACTACCTAATTTAAAAATAAACCAGTTCAAATAACTAGACCATCAAAAATTTAAACCATAAATAATGTAACATTCATCGATACGAAGTTTCACATCCGGTATTCATAAAAAAATACAAGTGAGCAATGAAACTTCACCCTTATATGCTAATATAGTTCTATCAGAGATGATCGTAAGCGAATATTAACCTTATGGAGTAGAAGTATAAAGTTTATAGCTTGTTGAACTGTTTGGTTAAGTTAGTAACTTTTACTTTTACTGGGAGTATCGTGGATGTGATCGTGATTACAAAACGCGGCAGTGAAACCGAAAGCCAATTCACACAGAGAGAAATAGTTGGTTTTGATGGAGAATTTTACATAGACTTGCAATTTTATTCGATATTTATCATAATTTGACACGATTGATAAATTTAAGTTCTACGTATCATTTTATGTTTTAAAATTATTATTCAACAAAAAGTGTTTTGTAAAAAAGGCGATATTAAAATGTGGGTTATTCTATAAGCCAGTCCAAATGAAAGATATACATAGACCACTACAATAAAATTTTCGTTATTTTTAGCATCTAGCAACTCTTAAAGAATCGCATTATTACATGTATACAGGGTGGAAACCGGCACAGCCGAACATATGACTTTAACATGTAAAGTCAGACTTTCCATGCTTCCCTAATTATTTTAGGTAAAAAAGCTCCAAATAAAAGTTCTGCCGTTACAAGGCACACAAAATTAATTTTGTTTATTGATTAAAATGCAGAATTATAACAAGCAAAAGAAAATGCAGGATTTGAGGCAATTAACAGAGTGCCATGAAAATAAAACAATAATTTATGTTTGTTGTTTCTGGTATATCTGACAGATTTCACATTTCTGTCGATATTATTATTATAATTATTAGAATCTAATATTAGAATTATAGAAAGTCTTAATTTTGTAGAAAAAAATAATTTTAGGGCTGCTCTGTGGGTATAATGCATTTTTGTGTAAAGTTATATTTCAGTGCCCCCTATTACCCATAATGTTTAATTTGCAAATTAACGAACGCTTTAAAGTTTAACTATATTATGGATTCTTCGAAAAAGGCTAGATTTAAAATATTGATGAAATTTCGTATGTTAGATTTATTCTTGTAATCAATATTATTAGATTATAATTAAAATCGTTGATTATAATCAACATTTTTACAGTTATAGTTTGTAACATAATACTGCCAGAAAGTCATCCGTTTGGCAGGATTGAAAATAATAAGCATTTGATTCTTTGGAAAATTATAATATTTAAGTATTGGAATTGGATTCATTGTCGGATTCATTCTTGTAATCATTATCTTGAGCTATAATCAAAATGTTATACACAACTTATACAGCAAGGTGATAGAAGTGAACAATATTTTTTTCAAATATATTTGCATTAGAGCTCTAGTTATAAGTTATTAGTATAATAATTATCCTACCAAACGGATATTTTTCTAGCATTATTATTGTTATATTGAAATAATTGTGCCGGTGTTGATTACAACAAAGAATATAACTGTGCACAATGGCGCATTTTACACGGAGTGGCACTAAAAATTTTTTCTGTAGATTCTAAATAATAATATCAACAGAAATGTCAAATCCGTCAGATATGTCAAAACAACAAACATAAATATTGTTTTATTTTTCATGACACTCTGATAATTGCTTTAAATCGTGTATTTTCTTTTGTTTTTAACTCGAACAAAAGAAACAATTGAACAACTAGTTCATCGATGCAGATTTTCATTTGGCACATTTTTCTTCACATCACTTTTGTTCTAAAATTAATGGGTAGAGATATCGCCAAATCAAAATTTTAGTACTGAATTTCCTATGTTCGGAAATAAAATAGACATCCGGTATATGTGGCTGCACAGCCCAGGTACGAAAACGATAACGTCGATTTTGTCAACACAACAATCAAAACTTTTATTTGTTCATAAAACTGGCTGAAATTTACAGGAAACAGAGAATCATTTGTCAACACTCAAAAGTTGTCTACAACATTATATATAAAAACATTTATTTGACAGCTACAATTGAGGTGGGAAGCCTCATTCTCGTTACTGGGCTATTATACAGTCGCCTGTAGACTATAATAATTGAATGTCGATCAGCATTATAGTCGCCGACAAATAAATATGGACTGATTACACCGCACCCTGTCCCTTGCCATGTGATGTCGCGCTTCTTCATATATTTTCAACATTGCCCATGAATTGCCAATAGTGTAGAAATCTCCAGTGCATACTTATTTGACAACTATGGTGATTTAAACAAAAAAACTACTCCGATTGTCGATTGAACATTATTTTGTGTCTTCACCGTCGATTATAACATTAAATTTCCTATTCCCAGATTAGGTATTCCGAGAATATCTCTTAACCCTGTGTTAAAATGACGTTTATGGAGGGTTTATTCTAGAGTTAAGTCTTATTCCATGTTTATTATTATACATTTGTGGGTTAAACTCGTGATAAACTAGGAATAGCTATTCCTGTGTTAAAATGAAGATATTCTGAACTTAACCCTTGTTTATTATTACCGCCGTAAATGTTTCTAATGCCCGGTTACGGAAACGTTCATCAACGCCTTGTTCAGTTAGCGGTTCATCAAAATGAACAAATTCGAATCAATTTCCTTGTTTTTATGACATTTAAATCATTGCTGTCAAAAAATCGAGTTTCTATGAACTGCTAACTGAACAAAGCGTTGATGAACGTAATATTGAATAAATCCATGATATCGGGACGAACGGTAAAAGACTGAAGGAGTTTGAAATTGCTAAAACTTTAGGCATCGCAATTTATTTAACTTAAATACGTTCACAACAAAACCCCCTATATTTTAAAGCATATAACATATTCGTTTGATAGGTAAAAAGTGAAGTTGAAGATTCTCGGGCTATGGTAGACGCCTTTAAGAAACTACAATATGAACAGAATCAAGAAATTTGAAATGAGTTAAATAAATTCGTCGAGCTGAAGGGGATTATATTGAAAAATAAAACATTTGTCGTTACCTTATCTTATCTACTTAATATTTTTGAGAAAAATGTACAAAGAAAATCAATTTTGTATCACAAATAATTAAAACTAACTTCAATCTATTTTGAAAACATCTGATGTGGCCAGCACAATACCTACCGTCAATCCTGTGTATTATGTACAAATTCCATACATAAATTTTCTTGCAAAAGATTCTAAATTTCCAGTAATATTATTTCATGCAAATGGCACTTGACACTGACATCTTCTTCTTCTTTAGCTTTTCCCATTCGTTAGGGGTTGCTATTTTTTATTTTCTTCTTCCATTCATTTCTGTTTTGCAGGTCATCCTCATGTCAAAATTTTTCATTCAAAATTTCATTTTTTGGTATTTTATGATTCCTTTTCTCGGCAACTGAATTCCACACCCCTGATAATAAATAAACCACATGAAATAAGAAAATCATGAAATTTTGAATGAAAAATTATGACATTTGTCAGTTATGGACGTAATTAATAGCTGTCATTTTGACACGGGTCCACATATCTGCTTACAAAAGATACTATATTTCCAGTTAAATTATTTCATAAACAAACTATGCGAATTGCACTTGACACTAACATCTTCTTCTTTAGTTTTTCCCATTCGTTAGGGGGTTGCTATTTTTTATTTTCTTCTTCAACTAATTTTTGTTTTGCGTGTCGTCCTCATTCAGTTCATTTTCTTTCTTTTCATCTTATATTTGGTCTTCCTATGTTTCTTCCACCTTTTGTTATAAGCTATTCATTCTTCCAATATACTCATTTCTCCCCATGACATGTTCAAACCAATGTAATCATCTCTCTTATATCTTTCTAGAAACGCCCAACACTAGGGTTATTTCCCTTATTCTTTCATTCATTTACTTTTTATTGATACTGACATCTGTCAATTTGAATTACCTGAATATATTAGCAGTTTCCATGGTTAAGTTAGCATAGATGGCTGATTTATGAAATTTATTATCTTTATAATTCTTTAACTCTATATCTGCTGAATATGTAATATAAAATGCAATCAAATCGTATAGAGAATAATATATTCTTTAAGTTATAATAATATTTATGAGTTTTTCAAGAAAAACTGTTAAAATCTTCAAATGA
This sequence comes from Harpalus rufipes, assembly GCA_951394225.1. NCBI lineage: Eukaryota > Metazoa > Arthropoda > Insecta > Coleoptera > Carabidae > Harpalus > Harpalus rufipes. Next base: position 21,196,046 of record OX596281.1, on the reverse strand, counting down.
GGATACTTCCGGTTGACCAATTATAACCACAATCTGATCAAGTCTGCATATGGTTGTACGGAACAGGAATACGCAAGAATTGTAATTTTTGGAATTCTAGTATTGGAGATATCGTGGCCGAAACCGCGGTCACATACACACACACACACAGGCACACACACACACACACACACACGCACACACACACACACACACACACATACATACACACATACATACATACAGACATCATCGTAAAAATAGTAAAGTCGTATTGTAAAGACCCTAAAACGTGCTTATTCATTGAAAACTCACCACCGAATTTTTTGACCAAAGACAATACCTTCCTTACCTAGAGGTGACGGAAGGTAAAAAAGAGCTATAAGAATCATTTAAGCACTTAGTTTACTGGCAACGTGCCACATTTAAAACAAAACTCATCTACGATTCGATAAAAAAATTATGTCCGTTTAAAATCAAAATAATCCAAGTTCAATAATATAATATTAAATTATTTTTTTTCGTCTCCATTGAATGAAAGCCAGAGGTCAGAATAGAAAACAAATCTTGAACAATAAATTTTAAGAGCACGTTTACGATCTAGAGCGCTTGGAAAACAATTGCAACACGAGTACAGATCGGCATTTGTTCTACATTCATCAATCACAGCCTACATGACTCATATGCCGGAAATTTACCATTTTGACTTTAGATTTCAAAATAGCCATTAACTTTGACCAAAACAGTTATAATCATTTTCAAGATATACAAATAATTGCATTGATAAGATAAATACACCAGTGGCATCTATAACTTGTTTTACAAAGGAGAATTAAAATAAAAAAATGTCTTTCTTACCTGAGGTATTTCTACATACTCCACCCCATTGTGTGCAGTGGCGTTCGGCTCGACGGTCCATACTTTCAACCCCCCTTTTTTAATCAACCCCTCTGTCCTGACAAGTGTAAGATTCAGTGGCGTACCGAACGCTTTCAGCCTGAGTTCGTATTTTCGCCCTCTCGAATCCAATTCCGAGGCTTTTGAATGTGCTATTTTTGAGTCCCTTCCGGAAAAATGATTCCCGCCGCCACTGTCCGTTGATATACTTCGGGGATTGATGTGGTGAATGTGGATTACTTCATATTCTGGAACTGAAAAGTAAGAAAATTTGTTAGAATATGAAATACGGTTCTTTGCTTTTTATAAATTCATTAACAATAACACATATTTAAATATTTTTTCACAAATTATAAAAAAAATCTTATTTAATCTATTTATCTATATATAACAAAAGTATCAGAATTTAATGGTGCCAATAGAATTTAATTATTTCCTTTATTTTTGTAATTATACTCAATTGATTATATTTGGAAATAAAAAAAGTTTAGTTAAAAATGTATATTGTTACTTCTTGATACGGTGGTTCCAAATTTTCAAACCGAAAGTAGTTATGTCTTTTCATTCTCGAGATATTTACATTCAACCACAATTAACCATTTTTGAGCCATAACCTCAAAATAGGCACATATACGCCTCTGCTGACTTTACCAATCAATTCTACGGACAAAATTACACACATTCTGCCAATATGTATAATTTTTCAATAACTGGTTGAATATGAATACAATATAACATCACTTTTAACACGTATATCATACATACTATTTTTTCTACAAACACAATATTTTCATATATAATATAAGTGGTATTTTTTCCGGAAAATTTTCAGATTGTTACGAGAGCTGGTTGCCTAGCAATTTATCGAGTGACAAAAAAATTACGAGCTGTTAAGCTCGAGTAAAGCAATCGGAAAATTTGGCCAGGATAAAAATTAACCACGAATGGTATTCGGATGACTATTTCCAAAATAAAAATCAAGTAATAATTTATTTTTTTGACAAAAATCTATAAATTTTTATTGTGTTTTTAGGTGTTATGTTTAAGATTCTTTTTTAAATGTTCTGAACAGATTTCTGTCCGAATCGACTCATTTTAATAAAAACTGTAAATACTGAAAATATATGCATTTTCACAGGTATATAAACAATATGTACTCTTAAAACGTAAAAAAATCGCTTATTAAAACTCACTTCCTTGTAGAAATACAGCATCTCGAAGGATACGAAAAAAATTTTGTGACGGTGTTTTGTCGAAATAAAACTTGGTAACTAGGTAGAATCCTGAATATGGATTGGTTTATAAATTTATAAATGAAATAGTATTTCTGATAATTTTTGGACATGTACCAAAAATGTCGATTTGTTGTTCCATTCGGCATTACCAAAGAAACTAACACTAGTGTTAGTTTTTATTTTGTATATAGAAAAAAATGGAGAAATTGATGTTCAAAAATAAACAATTTTGGAGCCCAACATTGAACCCATAAATCACTGGAACGAAAAGAAATATTGACCTGCAGTTTTAATATTTGGAATCGCCATAGGAGAAAAAAATAAACATTTTTAACTCGATTTTTTTTAGTACAAAATTAACAATTTTACTCTGAAGATTTATAAACTGGATAGTTTTATATATTTTCACTGTTAAATATTATATTTTTATTAATAAATTCATAGGTCATACAGTTATAGATCTCCCACATAATTTCTGGTCCAATTTTATAACAATCATAGATTTTGTGGTTCACCTTTCTCTAGTGTTCTGTGGTCATGGGAAGTGCTTAACATTTTCAGATTTTCGGGAATGGAAAATTTACAGGTTATAATATGTGAAATATGATATCACTGTGAAACACCTGCGAATCATATGTTAATTTTTATAGCCCTCTGAAAGATTTACATAATATAGCTGAATCTCCAAAAAAATCTATATAAATTTATAATTTTTCACTGGAGTTTTTTCCTTTTTGGGAAATAAAGATTTTGATTTAAATATTGTCTTGCTTTTAGAATATATCATTCATTAGTAATGACAAGTATAATCTCGTGTTTTTCTGATCGTAAAATCAACATGGATGACAATATTTTAATTATTGTGTTGTCAAACCGGTCGACTTACGATTTTGGATTTTTAAATTTGGTTTTTTTTCATCAATGAAATCAGTAAAGACACAAGACATCTTTATTGCTAATTCATACATTATTAAAAGATTATTCTTGATATATACAATATCATTCAACAACATGGAATAGACTTTGATCGACTAAATAGTTAATTGTACGAAAATAACAGAGGAGTCTGTCATTGAAAATTAATTATTTATTCAGTATCAAGTTTTCTGTAATGCTTGGATTAAAAAAGTGGTATAGTTTGGTTCACGAAAGACGACTATTCAAGATCTGATATATATCAGATAACTTTACTGCATTTCGTATGCATAGGCGTGCAACATGAAATATTTATGGACACATTTTAACTGAATATTCTTTTTAAATAATGCGTTTCTCAAAGATTTATGTTTTTCACCTGACCTATAGAACAATAATTTTATTTAAACATCAACCTCATTGGGTAAACATTATCACAGAGGGCAGTGTAGTAAATAATTATATATCTGTAACTGTACGATATACGTCATTATTATTTGCAATGTGTTAGAAAGTAATGTCATGATTAACGTATATCTGTCATAAACATAGATTACATACACATACGTCAAATAATCTTTCTCTTTCTAACCTGAAATGTTGCTAAACTACAGCTGTATGAAGTGCTGTGTATTCTTTCTTCAAACAAGTGACCTAGAATAGTCGTCTTTCATGAATCCAAGTATAAGTATAAATTTTATGTTTATTTTTTTTATTTTTTCTCGACAATTATTTGTAACTTATTATTATTTATACTTGACATTTCCAAGAAGAAAAAAGGAGGAAATACCGCCGAAACAGTGGTTTATTGTCATTGACATTGATTAAATAATTAATTTTCAAAAACTGTTTCCTCCGTTATTTTCCAATAATTAAGTTTAAATTTTGGGATTTTTCTTAATATGTAGTATAAATAATAGGTCTTTAAAGCTTAAAGTTCCGAATTTGTATATGTATTATACGAGTTGATAAATTGGACGTGAACGTTTTGGGCAATTATTAAGTCACCATCAGCACAGGCAGTAATAATAATAATACGAGTATATAAAAAATTGATGTTCCATTTTATTAGTTTTACATTGTTGTTTAACTTTAAATCCATTATTTATTGGTAATACTAATAGTTGTCCTCGCACATGAACTCTGAAAAATGAATACTTTTGAAGAATCAAAGAATTAGGAAAAATATTTATGTTTAAATTTAATTTAGTTTTACTCTTTATTGAATCAGATAGTGCGAATGGATCTAAATAATCAAAAACAAATGATAAATCTAAAAAAATATTTTCTCGAACAAAGAATGTACAAATATCAAATCAACAACTGATAATGCCTTTAGGGTTTATAATTTTGAAAAATTAATAACTAGATTAATTATTATTGAAAATGCAAGTCATCACTGTTAAAGTAAATTTAAATTACTTTCAGAAAAAAAACATATCGTTCCATTTAAAAAATCAGCATTGATATCGCTTCCTGGGAAACCGGAAATAGAAAAGACCATTTCAGAATTTCATAATATAAAAATTTAAACTATACCTTATACTCTAATTCATTTCAACAACTCCTATGTAGTTTTAAAACTAAGGGGGCTGTTCTCTTTCTGCTGAGCCTATCTAGCAGGCTATGATATTTTAAAACAAATTTTATTTGACATTTTAATTTAGTTGCTTACATGTTTAATTATAGTTACGGTTGTCAATTAAAATTGAATGTTTTTAAAATACATAATTTTAAAGTAGGTAATCATTTCCCCAAGAAATCATGGAATTGAACAAAGAGCATTATCGAAATGTGTTTTTTTACAAATTCAAGCGTGGCTTAAATCGTAAAAAATGTTTTGAAGAAATCCATCGAATGATTGGTGACAAGTCGTGTTCCTTAGCTACCGTAAAGCGTTGGTACAATTAATTTCAACATAGTCGACAATTTTCGAGCTCCCAAACAAAAAATGGCAGTTACCGCAATGTCTTGTTCGGAACATGATAAAGAGGACCGACATTTCCGGTCAAGAGTATTCAAGTAACTTAAAATATTGGTATGAAAGCAATTGACACCATTTTACACAAACATTTGATGGTACGTAAGCTTTGTTCTCGTTGGATTCCCCACAATTTGACTCCAGTTCAAAAAGAAAACCATGTGAGATGATGCAGATCTACACCAGATCGCTTTGACAATGGATCGTCTCATTTAGTGTACAACATTATTACAGGTGACGAAACATGGGTATATTGATATGATCCCGGACAAAAGCAACAGTCGGCAGTTTGCGTCTTTGAGAATGAGTCGACAAAAGTTATTCGCGAAAAAAAGATGGTCGCCACATTTTTTGGAATTACTGGACATGTTTCTACCGTAGCACTGGAGAATCGTCGTAATGTTAATGTTAAATGTTACACTACAGTATGTTTGCCTCAAGTTCTCGCAAAAGACGTCCAAGACGAATGACTATCTTGCATCAAGATAACGCTCCAATAATTGGTCATTTGTCATATAGTCCAAACCTGGCACCTAATAATTTCTTTTTACTTCGGCGTGTAAAGGATAAGTTACGAGGTTTACGTTTTACATCGGCCGCAAAAGCGGCTGTTGCATGTAAAAATGAAATAAAAAACCTAACGCTAGATTGGAGAAAATGTTTTGGAAATTGGTTTTAATGAATGCAAAAATGCATTGATTGTGGAGGGCAATACTTTGAAAAATTACAAATAAATGTGTTTTGTTAATAAACTGTGTATTACTTTACTAGGCTCAGCCCTCGCACATGCCGGAATCGCGTATAATTCCGCCATTTAACGGCATTAATTTTTTTAGTTCGAAAAATAAATGTAGAGATAGCTCAAATTTCTGAAATGGTCTATTGAAAACCTTTGACACATAATAATGGAATTTAGGTTCGCCTTTAATTAATAATAAAGAAAATAAATAATCATTTGCTCTTATTTTTTTTAATCTCCCTGTATCATCGTTACAGAAATCTGCGAATAAAAGTAGATTGGAACGCCCAGAAATGAACAATGTAAGTCGAGATCATATACATATACTTATCATTAAATTTATAAAAAAACAAACAAACTAATAATCCAATTTGTTTACTAAAAGACTTAAAACTACCTCGTCATTGTAAAAATAAATGCAAACAAAAGTGACTTAATACCTCATTGTAAAAAACACCAATTAATAAAACAGGAGATACAGTTTACTTTGATCTATTGTGATTTTTTGCTGAGAGAGAATGTTCTCAAACATGAAAACATTTAGTGAAGGTTTCGTTTTTATATTAGACGAAGTGCATGGCTCGTTTTGTAGATGTAGATGTAGACAGATTTAAGCTACACTGCTCAACTCAGCATTCTAAATGAAAGTGCTCGAACTCGAAGTCGACAGTATGTGAATGTGTCGTGGTTCATTGCCATCGCGACGGAACAAATGCAAAAACATAAGGATAAGGATAAGGATATTGATAAAATTACAGATATAGGATTTTGTATAATAGTTTCCTAATAATTTCTTATGTAGATTTACGAGTAGTAATAACTATGACTGGTATAATTTACTTCTAATCAAGGGCGATTACGTTGTGATTAGATATTGAATAAACCGTGATTAAAAGTTGGTATTATTTATTTTTGTTTGAGTTATCATTAAACATCTTTTCAGATAAATCTATACCGGGTGGTGCATCGGAAGACACACCAGCTATTTCAATATTAATTTTGAAATGTTTAAATATTGTCTCATCCAATTATTTTTCAGCAAATCAGTTAAATAGTTTCTAGTAAGGCAAAAAATTCTGCAACTATTGAAATCCTAATTTTATAATCTTATATATATGAAAGTGAAAGTTTGACGTCTATACAAATCTACACCGTTTTACATATCGACTCCAAATTTTGTAATGATGTTTTTTCAGCTTCCGGACGTGTTGTAGAAGTAGTTAGAGACCAAAATTTTTAAAGCGCTATCGGTGTTAATGATCGGGATTCGGGAGTAGTGTAAGAACAAACTAAATTTCAATGAGGAAGTTTGAAATAAAACACATAATTTTGAGTGTTCTTTATAATAACTTCAATGTCCGAGATTAGCAAATTGAGTGTCAGATTGACAGATATGTAAACATAACCAGTAAAAATAAATATTCTTTTCATTTATCATTTTCAATTAAAAAACCGACGCAAATGATAACATATTTCTACAAATTTCGATTAGTTTAAAATATAGGTTTTAATCTTACAAAAACTGAATATATTATTCAAGTATTCCGCCATTTAATATTGGGTTACATCAATAATCTATCTTTTCTCGCAACGTTAACATATGTTTACAAGTACCTGTTGCCTGTTGTCATTTTTTAAATGTGAATTTAACACATAACCTAATACGTAGTCGTGCGTATTTAAGTACTGTAATAAGAACATATAATAACGATTGCATGGGGTCTCGTGGCCGTGTGCCTGAGTGTCTGGTCGCGAATCTGGGGACCCGGGTTCGATCCCGACCGATGCCAAAAATTACATCGCATTTTAATGGCACAAAAATTGACCCCTGTGGCGCACTCTTCACGCCAGCAATGAGTGCCCGTGAGGTGACGCCTGGTAAGCGCCCACACGGTACCTACAATACAATTATTCCATCATTACCGATATCTGTGTACGAAGCAGATTGGCACACCCAGCAATGGGTAATATGCCGTGATGAAATATTTATTTTATTTTTATTTAAGAACGATTGCTTCTGACTCAAGCCGAAATATATCGTAAACAGTGGAATCTCCGGTATAATGCTAATAATTGCAGCTAACGTCCGAATATGAAGTCAATTCTTAAAAATGTGATCCAAAATTAGTGTCCATGTCCGTAGAGATATGATTATTAGGAAAATCATTATAAAAATGCCGTTTCCCGTAAAATTGTCCAGTTAATAGCGGTGTCCGCTTATTGGAGGTGTCCAATAATCGAGATTTCACTGTCTTTGTGTACATGAGATGTAAAATTTTGTAAGATCGTAGTCAGAAGAAAGCGAGAGTGCACCGAAACGTTGATGTTGTAAGGCATCAATGCTGTTTGACTAAGATGTCGAGTAATTGTTAACACTTAATCATACCAGTCGAGAAATTTTCCAACTTATAATTATGTATTATCCGGAACACGAAAAATTTAACTATAGTTTGGTTCACGAAGTATGACTACTCAAGGTCATTTATAAACCGATATAATATTACTTGCAGATAACTTCACTGTATTTCGTACTCATAGGCGTGCAACATGAAATATTACTAGATACATTTTAACTGAAAAAAATAAATGTAATTTATTTGAAAATTATATTTCTTTTTAAATGCCTTTCTCACGGATGTTCTTCGCCTATGTTTGTGCAAAACACAAAAATATACTCTTGACATAACTCAAAGACTCTTAGTGTTTAAGTAACATTCTTAGTCTTAAATTAGTGTTTACAGTAAAAAAAATTAAAGATGTCCGATTAAGGTCATCTGTATCATGAACGAATTAACAAATTGGCATACATTTATCTCTTTCCTTTGCAAAGGCTATAAGCGTGTGCGATAAGGATGGATGTAACACGCTTGTCTTTCAAAAATTCATGTTGTTTCGACAAAGTTAGGACATTCCACTTTAAAACGATGCTCGTTGTGGATAATACTTTCGCTGTAACGTAAGTTTATTTATTAATTTAGATACATTACCTTGATTTATAGCCGTACGAATAACGTTATTTTCTGTCAAGAGTCACTGACACTGACATTATCTTATTTTTCACATATTTGGTTTTACATTTGCTAATAAATTTACCAGTTGACTTATTTTTTAATTTTGAATGCATTTATTGTAACATATATTTTTATAATAATAAAATAACAGTATTATCTTATGTAGGTACCCTCATAAAAACTAAGCAAACGACATTATTGAATTTGTCAGAATGGGCGGAGCAAAAATCTGAATTCATACAATTCGTAGATGACCTTGATCGAACATCTTTCAAAAATTTTACTGTATATTTATTTAATCATTGTGATTGTTATTTTCATTATATTTTATTTTAAATTTATTTATCATTTAATAAACATTTAATTTAATTATTAATATTTTTCTGATTTTTACACTTCACCCATATAAATAAACGTTACAGTATAAATCAAAATATTTTAGTACATCACTTGTTACCTGTAAAATTAGTTCCCACTTTGACTTTACATTTCAACCAAGTTTGAAATTTATAACATTTTTATCATTGCGCTCGACTCATAGAATGTTTCCTGGCACTTAAATCATTTTAAATGTTTCAATTACCAACCAATTTTACATAGATATTTATATTCTGCATTCATATACAGGGTGATTGAAAAAATAGAAACAAATAACAAATGCCTATTTCGTAAAAATAGTAACCAATAGAAACAAATGTGAAGCCTGTGATTTTAATTTTTTATTCAGTATATGCAATTGAAATTATTATTGGTCATCTGCTATAGCAATATTGCGAAAAGTTAACTTTCATACATACAAAAAATCTCTCATAAACTTTGATATATCAGAAGAAATTTAGATTAAATTCTCGTATAGTTCAACAGCAATACGATTAATTTTATTATAATTATATGTTGCAATTATAATTGAATTTCTCAAAGATGCACTTGTAATTAACCTCCAGAAAAACGCGAAAGCATCTATCCATTTTCGCAACCCTGCATGTGATGTGAACTGGGCTAATGATGCTTACGTTACAAGCTTCTGTTATTACGTTGCGGATAAGTATAACTGTAACAGGCTTGCGTGAGTGCGAAAGTAACAGTTGCAGCTTCTTAAAATAAAACGCCATCGTCAAGACTCCGCACACGCTCAAAATAAAATAAAAGTAATTGTCTTCCGGAACGCGGAAAGACGGATCGTTTTGTATTATTTGTCAATCAAAGTGAATGGGAAGTGCAGAAAAAATATATTATGTGTGAAGAAAGTATAGGAGTATGTGGTAATTAATTTATTAGTTGCTCCCAAAATTTTCAAACAGAGAAGATTATTTCCTGTGTGAAGATTCTTGCAATATTAACTGGTACGCACAACTGTTTCCGTCGTACTAAATTACTTTAAAAATATACATTTTAAATTTCGCGTCGCCTAAGCAACGTCCGTAACGTCTATTTCCCAGATCTCTACCAGATAAGTGACCCGAAAATTTGGAAAAAAACACTCTCCTATTTGTAAAGCATTTCTTAAAGAACTATATATAAATATAGCAACAATGAAAAAGTATAATTTCTCAAACACTCTTTCGCTTAATAATAATAAGAGAAAATGGTGGAATATTGAATGAAATTTAATTTTAAAATAATGAATTTAGTGCATTTGGTTCACAATGTTGACAACAATTTCTGCTTGGCGCTTGGCGGGAGTCGGCAAAACAGAACACTCGGAAGTCGGTAACACATAACCAACAAACCTAATGTAAATTGTAACAAACCAGTAAGAAATTAACAAGTTTATTAAGTTTAAATTTACTATATGTATATACTACAAGTGAAATACTTGGTAAGTAATAAATAGTTATTTACATACCTTGATTAAAACTACATTACATAAAAATAAACATTAAAATCATTGGAATTTAAATTTGACACATCGCTCTGAAATTAGCTACACAGCAGTGTATATGTATAATATTATGTAATAAACTTTTAATAAACAATTTTTTGTACAAAAATTACTAATTATTAGTTTAATACTTTTCGTACAAAAAAATATTGTACAAACCGCGTGCGTAAACTTGGTTCCCGCACTTGGTATGTGAATGACTATTACAATACAATATAGTAAAAAGCGGGCCGTTAGAAAAAGCTGAATGTTTCCAGGGTATTATTGACTACTTAATGGTTGTCAATTGTTGAACGTTATTTATACTGTAATATCATCGTAGGATGCAAAAATGAAAACAAATCTGATAGGTCCTAATTAAGCGCCGTTACAGGTAGGTACTCTTACAGCGCCACAAACGGATTGTGTGGGTGACAATAATTTCTAGTTCATAAAATTCATAGGATCGTCATAAAACAACAATCATTGTAGACAAAATAAAATCCCGAAAGGCTTTAAATCACACAATTAGTGACATATGTAATGGGAATGTCAGGTTTAACAGAAACGTACTGTCGGTATTAATCGAGTTTGACGTTAATGTCAAAATTGCGTAAATAAATAATTGGTGTAAAATTTAAGTTTTAAATTAAATAACTACTAATTAAAGGATAATTAAATAATCATATATTATATTTATTATACAAGAACATAATTTAAATATATTTTGGTAGACAGACATATGTTATCGTCATCATCGGATGAAGAAATGATTTTAAATTTTAGAACTTTGTATGGCAGTGTCTGCAAGCACGCAATTATTAATAACTACAAACGTAATTATAGCACTGAAGCTTCCAATTTATTTTTATTTCTCCCACCATTTATTTTTTTGTCTTTAATTACATTTTGAATTATTTCCAGCAAAACCTATTTTTCTCTTACAGTCAAATTTCTACTCCTATTTCATTTAACCATTTTTAATAATTTTTTTACTAGATCTGACTCACGTTTATGGATTATGACATTAACATTTATTGTATTGATACTGATGCTAGATAAACAATTCATTAAGTAAAGATCCCCATATTTTTTTAATGCAACTGTTTGAATATTTTCATAATACCATAGGTACCGTTACTATGATTTAACAGACCTAAAAAACAAAAGTGAAAAGGTGTTTATATACAACATTTTTTTTTGTTAATTTTTGGAACATATTCCTAAATGTCTAAATTTTATGTCATTACAAAAAGTCTTGAATACCACAGGGCCGATATGCAAATAACAGATGTGGGTGATTACAAATCTCGGTTATCGCCTCGGTTTACAAACTTCAACCCCGTCCGTTATTTGTATAAAGGTTCGCTAAATTTAGGATCGGTAACTATGTAATCAATAAACTATTTATTGAACAGTTTTCATGCAGCATAAAAGTTTCGTTTTGTTTTGAAATCACTCGTTCTCAGAATACAAAATGTTGACATTGGTAGTTCTTGCATTAATTCACAGAAGTAATTATTAGTTTTAATGTAGTTGACAATCGATTTGAAAAAAACCAAAGTGCACTCCACTTGAATTTTGAGAAATCTATAATCAAATTCAATTGTATTGACGCCTGTCAATATTATACATTGTTTTAGAATTCTCTCTTTGTTTTGCTGTCATGAATAACACATTGAACAAACACAGAATAAAGTATTGTGTCCTTTACAACGTTTTTATATCAATTCCAAGAACGGTGTAAACAGAAGCTAATTATATAGTTCAGTATCCCCATAAAAACGACAAAACGTCTCTTCTTCACTGTGTGTTGTGTAGAAAAACAAACACTCACACTATAATACTACACGTGCCTGCAATAATAAACACACCTGTGGAACTATATCATTCTGAGATTAATTTTTTTGCTTGTTTTTTTACAGAGATTTGAATGGCTGATTAGAAAAGGAACTTGATTTGAATGTTAAATATAATATGTAACTATTGTTTATTTAGTGCAGCCTTATTAATATTTAAATGTTGTGAGATACTTTAATCAAAAATAGATATTGCTCTATTAATTTATTGTAGGTGATTAATTTAGAACACCCATATATATTTGTTCTGCAAATTGTTTTTATATTGCATGGGCAGTAGTACTACTAATAAATAAATACATAGTCATGCAATTTGCATATATTGTTAAATATGATATTAAGAAAATTTATTCTATATCCTGAATTTCATTTAGATTAATTAGTGAAATTTGTTTAGGAATTTTATGGTTAAAATGTAATTAAATTTTTGAATGAGAATAAGATACGGAATAGTATAAAGTAACTTTCGGTTTCTAAAATATTTTTCAAATATTTTAATTGCAGTTTTAATTATATATAATATAACAAAACAAGATTGTCTCAAAATGTTCTCAGCAAATATTAATATTACAATTGTATTTCTGGATAATCAAAAAGAAATATTCATAAATCAATTACTGTATACAGAATCAGGAAGAAAGTACCAAACTTATGGAGTGTATAGGTTGTACATATAAATATATGACTAACCGAAACATTACAATCCGATTTTTGTATTCAATTTAAATGTTTAAAATTCATTATTGATTATTAAAAGTATATTAAAAAACGATGCTATAATGAATTCTCTTATTACCAAAGATAAATCATCCGAGATAATATTGGCCATTATAGCGAGTTATAAGTATACTATACTTTATCTAAGACTAACGTATTACATACAAGATTTTTTATAATTTCGTTTCAAAACCTCAAACTAAATAATCCACATAAAGTGTTTTTGCATTAAAATTAGGTTAACATTGCAATGTTTTGTGATGAAACTGTAGTGATGAAGATATGTCATTTTGATATATCATTTTTTTTCTCGATTTTTTACATATTCATTTTATTCAAAATGTTCTAATTGGTACATAAATACATAAATAAATATTTTATTTGAAACGGTACGAGTTTGGTTAGATAATCAAAATTATGCCAATTTGAATTACAAAATTGGAGATACGAGGATTGGTAAGTCCGTGACTTTTTGGATAAAAAATATTTTTTTCAACAAATAAGCGTTTTATTTCTCTACATAATCTCCTTTTAGCTCGATACATTTAGCCCAACGTTTTTCCAATTTTTTTATTCCTTCTAAAAAATAGCTTTTCTCAAAGCTCTCAAAGTAGGCGTTTGTTTCAGTGATGACCTCTTCATTCGACCCAAATCTCTTACCGCCCAGTCATTTCTTCAGGTTCACCCGAAGACAGCCACTATTTTGATTGTTCCTTGGTCTCTGGTGTGGTGTGATGGATCCAAGTTTCGTCTACGGTAACGAAACGACGCAAAAACTCTTTCGGATTGCGGTTGAACATCGCCAAACACTCCTTTGAAATGGTCACACGGTTGCGCTTATGGTCGAGTGTCAGTAATCGCGGCACCCAGCGCGCGGATACCTTTCTCATGTCCAAATACTCATGCAAAACGTGATGCACCCGTTCAGTTGAGATGCCTACGGCCTCAGCCACCTTACGCACTTTCATTCTCCGATCGTCCAATATCACTCCATGAATTTTATCTACGATTTCTGGCGTGACGACTTCTTTTGGGCGACCTGAACGTTCGGCTTCACTTGTGCTGGAACGACCACAACGGAACTCGGTAAACCACTTCTTAACCATTGAAATTGATGGAGCAGAGTCCCCATAGTACTTATCAAACTTTTCCTTGATTTCGGTGATGGTTTTTTTACGCAAAAAAGAATGCTTAATCAACACACGAAATTCACTTTTTTCCATTTTCAATGAAATTAACGAAGTTGTCTAATATAAATAGCTGTCAAACATAAACTAAATGGCGCAGCTTGTTCAAAATTTTTCAGTAGCCTACTGATAGTTGGCAGTTGATGGGAGCAGTGTTGTATTTAAAGTTACTGCGCGGGAAATTCAAATTGCTGGATGTGCCAATCTGCCTCATACACAGACATCGGTAATGATGGAATATTTGTAGCGTGTGGGCGATACCAGGCGTCACCTCACGGGCACTCATTGCTGGCGTGGAGAGTGCGCCACAGGGGTCAATTTTGTGCCATTAAAATGCGATGTAATTTTTGGCGTCGGTCGGGATCGAACCCGGGTCCCCAGAAATAGAATGCCATGAATAAAATTAGTGAAAATTTCGTTTCATAAGGTGATCTTATTTTTTTTTTTTATTAAATGTCAACACTTACAAAATGCTTATTTCTTTCATGGTATTCTAATTCAACGGAAAACAAGTAACGAATTTAATTTTTCCCATACTTGGCACTCTTTTTATAAGTATAGTTAAAAAAAATAATATAAAATTTAATATGTACTCTTCTGAAAAAAATCGGTATACAAGGGTATGAAACGATTATATAGTTGAATTAAGAATTAAGTTCTCTAGAGAATAAGCAAATAGAAAATATAGGTTTCTATTTAAAATAGAAAAGTTTGGTCTTATATTTTAGGAAGCACTGATATAAATTTATTTTTTGCTGATATTACCATTTTTTTTTATTCAAAATGGCATACTTTTGCTCCTTTAATCAAACACACATCTCTTCAAATAAAAAAGTTACCAATCGTGAGCGAGCTTATTGAAAAACCCTGTACATATAGCATAAATCATATATTTAATGTATGTACATGTACATTAATAGTTGTAGATAACTCGCGCAAAAGTTTATCATGCATCAAAATTTGTGAGATAAAATTAAACAGTTAAGACACTGGGGTTTTTACTCATATTTATGTGTAGGTAGTATACACTCCCGAAGTTTGGCATTTTCCTTCTCCTGACTCAGCATGTATATATGAAAATATAATATACAATATAATGTGGGATATATTTACATATTTATTAAAAAAGATTCTTACCTAATTCGTGACTATCTACATGAAATGTATTTCTTAATTCTTCTATCGTCATTCTCTTGTGAACCTGGAAAAAAGAAAAATATATTAATTTTTCCTGTATTTTTTACAACAAATTCTTTGTAGTTCCCCATTTTTTAATACAAACACCAGTATGAAATAAAAACAAGATGATTATGCATTCTATTTAAATGAACAATGATGAAAATTTCTTTTTAAAACAATACAGAAAACTTATTTTTCGCAAACGAGTTATGTGTAATTATGTAAATATAAAATGTAAACTTTATACAGAATAATCATACATTATTTTTATATTCCGAAAGTTGTAATTTTCTCTAAAATGTCTATGAATATTTATATAAGAAAATAATATACCTTAAAAAATAAATGGTGCAATTAATTCAAATGTGCATACCAGGCAATTTAAATTTTGCAATAAATAATTAGTAGCAATAAATAAATTTATTTATTGTATTTGGGAATTATACAGTATCTTTGTTTATAATTATTGTATGTATATTATTATATACGCTTAAGTATAATTAACACACTTAAGTCCTTTCCACTTTATCATTTTTATACTGGTACCATTACTAAAACAATGATTTTGGTTCATAGAACTTTTTCATTTAAAAATGTTATACATTGCCACCGATTCTAATTAACTTCGGAGACAATTAATAACGACAGACTTGTTACCAGAGTTATGTTATAGACTAACGTTCCTTAAAATATGGTAAGCGGACCCCAAAGGGTCCGCAACTGCACCGTGAGATAATATACCTAAAGTAAGAGTACCATGGCACCATGGGTAATAAACAAATGTTCAAGGAACAAAGTGAATTTTTGGGCTTCTTTACTTCCCGAGTAAAATTGAACAAATTTTTATACACGGCAGAAAAACATCGCCACAGGTCCGTTTTGCAATTATGTTGCAGCCGTACTATCTATGCACGTAACAAGCCGTGTGACCATGTTTCATCAGCAGTGTAGCCGAATATCATTTGTAACTATTTAAAAGGCGTTTTCTGCACTAGTTCATACGAAAAATAAACGACAACGACAACAAGCTAGTTAGTGAGATGCAACATCAAGATTCCAACTATTTTTTTTTGTGAACTACTCGTATTCCACAATTATTTTATTCGTACATTAGTCCTGTCTTTTGTTAAAAAAGTCTTGTGTTTTAATAAGTAAAACATTACAGACAAAACTTTCGTTTTTTAATAATTTCCTTCTTCATTTCTCCTTCTATAAAACTTAAGTTCAATTTCCACACTTTATTAGTATTTTTAAAGGTTTAATTGCTAAGGGGTTCGTTATATCAAATGTTAATACAAAGAGATCCGCGGTTTAGAAAAGGTTAAGAAACGCTGTAATAGACATTTAATTATTTAATTTCGTACAAAGTAAAGTATGTTATTTCGACATTTTTAAAATTTTGATAGCAATGCTTTTGATGTTCGCTAATTTATCGTAAAAAAATCTAATAGATCAGGCAAGTCTTCTATTTTGAAAATGATTAAAAATATAAATATTCAAAATAAACATATTTTTAAAAATGGATTTGTTTCATTACATCAGATTTTTAGTTCTTTTAATGGCTGAGGAGTACATAATACGAAAAATTATTATTATTACTACTACTACTACTAATTGATAGGTTCTTCTTGATACTCGTAAACTTTTCCATTCGCTTTTAAATCCAAAAACGATGCAAAGGTATCCAAAAAATATACCTATTTCTCCTATTTATACCAACCTAGAAAATGAAATGTCTTAAATCTGGCGATATTTAGACTATGTTGAGACAGAGTCTCTCAAGTCTCTAAAAGAATTAGAATCGCTCTCTTTGGTGTCGTATGACATATGGTGTTCTGTACGGTACAAGTATAATGTATATCATCATCCATACCAAAATCTGCGCATAAAAATATATTGACTTAATGATATATATATGTAGAGTAATAATATAACTTTCATTATCTAACTATTCGCCCATAAAAAATGTACTAATAAAACAAATGCATCCAGCTAATTCTCTCCGCTATTCACTTGTCTTTAAGCTGAATTGAAAAGGTAATTAAGCCGTTATCTTCATCTAGTATGCTTTGAGTTGAGTTCAGCTGTCCTCGGAACTTTCATATATGAAAGCGGTTAGCTATGGGCACTTCCGGCCTGGCGCTACTGTCGCTTACAGCAGAAACAAACACTAAACTAAACGATGCTCATCTCTTACCGAGATGAGATTGTTTTGTAACAGATGAGTGTAATTGATTAGAAATGAAAGCGAAATCGAATTATAATAACATATGCCAGTTCCGCATTTCGAGATGTACAATATTGGATATGATTGATTAGAATTAGTAGACATTCTATAGAAATATATAATTTGGACGAATGTATTTCCTATGAAATAACAGATAAAGAGAAACATAATAGAATATTTTTTTCATTGTAGCCGTGAATTGAATTCTTTTTCGTAGATGTGTTAACTCTTTTCATAATCTTGGTCGTGCACTTTAACTACATAAGATATATTTGTATATATCTTCAAAACTAAGAAACATAGGTATAATCTACATTGAAAGGATTCAAAATTCAAAAGAATTTAAGTGTTATTTTTTATGTTTTACAGTTCAAAAAAATTATTCGCAACCTCGGAAGTGCCATATTACGCACTCTACTTACACCTACAACAGCAAATGTCACTTCCCTCGTTAAGATAACTAAAAAAATTGCAAAAAGCACTCGTTTTCCTGGGTATTCAGTACGACAACAAAATAGTCTTAACTACAATAAAATTTATTATACAGGGTGTCCCTTAACTTCGAGCAAAAACTTTAAGGGCATATAGTACTGCCCAAAATGAATAAAAAAGCTTCATCAACATAGGAATGATCTTCAACTGTTTCCGAGAAAAGCGAAAAATCTAAGAAAAACTGACAAAGATAACGATCGAATAAAATTTTGTCTATGTCAGTAAAAAGACTATAAAAAACAATAAAATTTTATATGAAACATTTTTCTCAATTTCTTATAGTTACGTAGTTATATGAAAATTAAATATTGACCAAGGTCGCCACAACATTTCACTTTTGATTTTTATAAAATAACAAAAGGCCATCTAAGATTACCTCTCAAAGGTAAACAAAAAGTCTCAATTAATCAAAATCGTAATTCTTATAGTTTTTGAGATAGCAAAGGTAAATCTCGTAAAAACTCATTTTTCACTGCGTTATATCTGGGAAACTATTAAAGATCGGACACATTTTGACTAAGCTTTTTTTACTCATTTTGATCAGTATTATATGCCCTTAAAGTTTGTGCACCAAGTTAAGGGACACCCTGTATAATGGCGTATTTCTTCGGTTTTGTGTATTAAAACTCACGTCACCAATAATCTGCAACAGTACTGTCTGTTGTCATCAATTATTAAAATAAAACATAACCTCAAATTCATATTATCACAGACTACACGAATTTACAAGCATGTATCTCGATTAAATTTTTACTATGTTAATAATTGAATTGATTATTTATAAGGGCACTACTAGTCATCTTTTACTAATTTTACAACAAACAAAAATAAGTGTTTATAGACTGATCTATTTCATCTAGTGTTTTTATTTGTTATATACATATACATCGTTACAAACAATTAGGCATCAAATTCATGAAAATTAAATATTCATCTTGCAAAAAATTACAATTAAAGTGACTGGACAAATGTCCTATCAAAACAAATGACAATTATGTGAAAAAATATAAATGTTTAGTTGGATATAATTCTTAAATAACATTTTATCAACACAGGCTTCTTGCAAACTAAAAAAAAAAATAACGGAAATGATTCGGCAACTAGACAAACCAACAATATTTTTAACTCTTTCATATCTCTGAAATATGGTGGCCGGAATTAATAAAATGGTTATACAATAACAAAACTATTTCTATTAATGAAGCTCTAAATTTAGAAGAATTAATAAGAAACGATTCATTTACTTGTGCGAAATATTTTGACTTAGAAATAAATTTTTGAAACAAAATTCGATATATTTCAAAATTATCATGTAGAAGACAGGTATGAGAGGGTGGAATTTGAAATACGGGGATCATCTCATGAACATATATTCCTTTGGTTGAAGGATGCTCCTAAATTTGATTTGATGTCCCGAGGTGTATTTTGTTTATTGACAAATTTATAACTTGCTAATGTGATCCGTAAGACCAATACATGACCGTTCAAACTCATAGACACACGCTCACTTGCTATAAAGGATTAAAAAGATAAAAATAATGCAGATTTAATTTCCCAATACCCGTTATGCCAAGAACCATGATTTTGGAACCGTTAGCTGACAATGAACAAAATTCAAAATTAAATGAAACATTAAAATATATTAGTAATTTAATATGTAAGTAGTGACTTTCCACATTTTATTATTGAAATGGCACCTATCCGCAATTGCCATTGAAAAGGCACGAGTCTCGGACAAATGCCGTTTTTTGACTAAATTTAAATTTTTCTACACAGCCATATTTACAAGTAAGTGTGTCTTTTAATCACAAAACACGCGTTTAGGGTCATAGATGGAAGTACCGACCTTAACTCAATTTGATGATTTTTTGGACTAGTGCCCTTTTAAAAATAATAAATTCAATTTTGTTCATTACAAAATATAATATACAAAAACCTCTTAGGAGAAGATGTCATTTTCACAATAAAAACAGATACTTTTCTCGTGCTTTAACATCTGGACTGGTATAATAAAACATTAAAAGGCAGTCTATTTATTAACACACGAGTCTATTTTACCGTTTTACAAAGAACGAGTGCGATAACAGGCCTTATGAAACATATTTTTTGTGCAGTTTTTTTGTATTGGGGTAATTTTATAATTTTTATTTCTCGCTAAGAGAAATATTGCATTTATGCAAAAATTCGCATATCCATATTTTAATGATTAAGCACGTTTTAAGGACTCTACAATCAGATTTTAATTTTTTTTTGATGATTTCTGTGTGTGTGAGTGTATGTGTGTGTGTGTGTATGTGTGTGTGTGTGTGTGTGTGTGGATGCATGTGTGTGTATGTGTGTGGGGACGTTGGAAGGACGATTTCTCAAAAATTATAACACTTAATATCTGTTCAGAATGATAGCTAGTAATTATGTACATAGATGTCAAATATCATAATTTTTCATTCTAAATTTAGTAATTTTCCAATTCCATGTGGCTTATTTTTCTCGACAAGTAAATTCCACACTCCTGGTGACAAATTAACTACGTGAATTTAAAAAATCGTGAAATTTTTAATGAAAAATTCTGTCATTTGACATATATGTACATAATTACTAATTGTCATTCTGACACGGGCCTCCATATCTGCTTGTCAAGGCCAAAAATGTCACATGACTGCTCGCGCCTATACTTATGTAACCAAAAACGGGTGGCGAGAGGTACTGTACTGGCCACAATAGATTTTTTAAAAATGCGGCTTATCACAATTCTGATTAGGTCTTTTTATTAGTTATGTTGGTAGTGTTTCCCGCTAACTTCACAGATGACAATTCATTGTTGACTGACAGGAATTTGAGGTTATATGTCATTCATCTCCAGTTTTGAAAGAAGTCATACCACGTCTAGAAACAAAAATCACCAAAAACAGAGCGTTTATACATCTTCTTAACGATGAGTTTACAAACTCAGACACCGAAATAGAAAAAGTTTAATTTAAATATATCCTAAACACTTGCGACATGAGGTACAGGGAATGAGTTAAAATATTTTATTGCTTAATACTTGTTTACGTATAAAATCCTTTGTTTATCAAATATGTTTCATCTTTAGCTTTACCTGTGGATAAATTTATCGACTGTTGTGAAGATTAGATGTTAACAATTATTACTCGAAATCTGTCACAGAGAATTTATTCTTAGAACACCGACGTTTCAGCTCAATATACACTTATACCGTCAGGGTAAGTACAATGTTACAGATTCAAAAAACAAATTCATGTACACATAAATACTTCCGTTTAAACATTCAACTTTACAAGCATCGTACACAAAATCGCAAATAAACGCATACACATCTGTTCGCTCTCAACATCGTCAAAATTTAAACCACATCCGGAATTTTATGACACTTATGCCATATCTAAAACATTGACCTGAGCTCATAGGATGTATTCACATAAAAATTGCAATGTAATATTTTTTTATATTTAGATTCCTCTGAATGTAAATGCTAAATTATGAAACGCTATTCATTTTTTGACGTAGGTGTATAAATGTACATACATAAATCATTAATTTTACAATGTGATTCCCCAAACTTTCGTTTTTGTGAAAAGCAACAAGAAATCATTTGTAATATTTAATTCCTATATTGCGCAAATCGTCTGCTTTCGTGCAGAATCAAACCGTAAAGAGTTGCGTCTTCTAATTACAATTACAGAAAGATGGACTTACATAGTTATATTTACATTACATTACAAATTCGCCAAAGGTTTCACACATCACGAGGCTTCATAATTATACAGGATTTGTTTATATTTACTGATTAAAAGACATGAATTTTGTTTTAACTTTACTGGTTAATAATTAAACAGTGAAATAACAGGTTGCGAAATAACTAATGAGTTGTCTGAAAAAAAATTACGTATTTTAATTGTTATGTAAGTAAATATATCAGCAAAGCTTTTACCATTTATTTAAATTAGTTTTTTATACTATAATGAAGATTATTTGTAATTGAAGCTTTTAAATTCAAAGAAATCTAAATATAAAAAAAAACTATGACTATGATTAAATAATTATAAACACTAATTTAAGACTAAAAATATTATTAAATAGTTAAACACTAAGATGATTTATTTAAACAATATTTATATCAATATATTTATTTATATAACTACATTTATTTATGTTCACCATTCGTAGACTGTTTAATTACCTATGATATAAGGTTTGTACATTATATGAAATCGTTTTATTAAAAGTTGAAAGTTGGTTGAAAGTTGAAAAATAAACTCAAAAATGAGAATAATTTTATAAACTAATACCATTGATTAAATAATACCTACTATACCTAGTATTTTTTAATCAATGCTAATACTTACGTGAACAGGTATAAATATTAAAATATTTGACATCCAACGGTTCTAAGAAGAGTTTAGCATGTGTTTAAACAAAATAGACAAGAATTATTAAGAAGTTGCAGCTACCGTTACTGTTTATAAACAGGGTGTTAAAAAAAGGGTAAAAGAATTTGGCGGTATATAGAGTATTGGCCATAAATATAACAACTTTAAAAAAAATTCAATTATTCTTAAGAAAGGAGAATTTTAGAAATAAATTAATGTTCTCTTGAAACTAGTTTATACTGCGTTAAAATAACCTATATTGGATTTATGAAATTTATTTAATTTGTTTAACTATAATTTTCGTCTAGACATAAAGATAGCATCCTTTTCATTTAAATGTTTATTTTCTGAATTTGAACGTTTCTATCATATAATTGTTTAAAAAAATTGAATTGGTATTAATAAATCATTGGTCGTAATAATACTGAAAGATATTCGAAAATTAATAATATGATCGTATGAAAATGCTATTTCTCAAAATAAAATTTAGAAAACATTTATTTTATAATTATAAATCTAAAGTATCGCGTATAATAAGCCGTTTTCGAAGTATAGGAACTACTACACGCCTTCTACAATACCTGGTTTACTAAAAAAAACCTCAAAATAGACAAACAAAATTATGAAAAATAGATTTTTACCAAATAATAACAGCGATGAAATATCTTCAAGAACGGTACGAAGATAATTACCTGGTGAAAGACTTTATAGTCGTCGACCAGCAAAAAAATCACTTCTTTAAAAGAAGAACGTGAAGGCCCGATAAGATTCTGCGAATAAACATATGTAAATTGATCAAATTAAAAAAAAATATATTTATTAATAAATCGATGCATAATTTATTTAAAAGTGATGGAGTATGCCACTTGTGAAGATCTGGAGGTAACTGATTACATCCTAAATACACTATAACTATTATTGTAAAGTATGGTGGAGGTTCTGTGATGGTCTAGAGATGCGTTTCATGGCACGATATGGATAGATTTAAGAATATGGACCTATTAGGAAATGTGATGGAGCCCTCATACAGATGAATATAATGAAAAATATTTTGCATCAATATAATGATCCAAAACATACTTCGACTCGTAAAAAATTGGTTCAGAGACAATAGAATTAATGTTATGACATGCCCATCGCAGTCTCTAGACTTAAGTAAATCCAATGTAAAATTTCTGGAAAAAATCTATATCGAAAAATTGGGGATCAAAGTCATAGAATAAAAAAAGTTTTGCTCAGTACCTTGAAATCTTAAAATTACTAGAATTCAAGCTGAAATGATGCAGATAGGTAACAAATTCTAAAAGTTATTCCACCAAATATTAGTTATTCTAATTTTCATATCAAATTTTACCTTCTGTCACCTCTAGGTAAGGAAGGTATTGTCTTTGGTCAACAAAATCGGTGGTGAGTTTTCAATGAATAATCACGTTTTAGGGTCTCTACAATACGATTTTATTATTTTTACGATGAAGTCTGTATGTGGGTGTGCGCGCGCGTGTGTGTGTGTCCGCGGTTATAATTGGTCAACCGGAAGTACTCTCATTTGAAGATTTTAACAGTTTTTCTTGAAAAAACACTGTTAAATATTATTTATACGTTTAATGCTATTATCTTTTATCTACACGAATTGATTGCATTTTATATTTCATATTCAATGGATATAAAGTTAAAGAATTATAAAGAAATTAAATTTTATAAATTAGCCAGCTATGTTATAATCATGGGAACAGCTCCTATATTAAGAAAATTCTAACGGACAGATATCAGAGTTAATGAAAAGAAAATGAATGTGGCAGAAATGAGGATGTTGAGATAGATGTAGGGTTTCATCAAGTCAAGTAGCTTGATATTTTTGTAAATTACTTGACTTGACTTGAAAATCAAGCTTTTCAAAAATTCATTACTTGACTTGATTTTCTATCAATACTACTTGACTTGATCAAGCAATTTCAAGCAAATTCAAGCTACTTGATACCGAACCGATTATGTACGAAAACGCGCGAATCAGTAGAATCATAACCTAGCTGTGTGTGGTACGGCGTGGTGTGCCATATGCTGTGCTGATTCACTACTGCAAGTTAAAATCTGTGCAGATTTTAAAAAAATCACTCAATATTGGAATATATACTAGAATGACCCGAGAATATGTCAACAAAATTTGAAGTCCTAATCTTTATTATTAAGTTAACTGTATATGGTTAAACTATCGCACAAAAGCCCAAAAAGCTATACTCCATTCGAAATAAGAATAATAATTGGGCCTTCAGATTTTGTCCACATATTCTCGAGTCATTCTAGTATATATTCCAATAATGAATGGGTTTTTTAAACCTCTTAATATCTCGGAGAAAAACTAAGTTCCAAAATGTGCCAAAACCAAATGTTATTTGAATGGGAAAAAATCAAGTGCATTTAGACACGGTCAAATATTAAAATTAAGCGGAATCATTGTCAGTATAATTTTTTTTTATTTGGAACCATTTTAGGGGGTGGTCCAGTTAAAATTCGACTTGCCCCCTTTTAAGGTGCACCATAATACATATACTATAAATAGTTTGTTAATTCATATACACTTTCAAATCTTTTTTTTAATTTTTAAATTTGAATGTATGATTTATTTTTATGAATAAAAGTTTATATTTTAAGGTATATTATTGATATTGTTATAAAACATAAGGAACTATATGAAAATGAAATGTTGTCTTGAAGAAATTTTTCTGGTAATTAAAAAAATAATTAATTGATTTTTTCAAGTAATTGAAAAATAACTACTTGATTTTGCAAGTACTTGAAATTGTAACTACTTGAATTTACTTGACTTTCGGCTACTATTATTTGACTTGAGATTGGCTTGATTTCAAGTCAAGTCAAGTAACTTGAATATCAAGTCAAGCCGTGAAACTCTAGATGTTGGGCAAGACACGGAAAAAATACGGTGAGGAATGAAAGAATAAGGGAAATAACTCGAGTATTAAAAGTTACTAGAAAGATACAAGAGAGACGATTACATTGGTTTAAACATGTCATGAGGAGAGATAAAGAATATATTGGAAGAAGAATGAATGCTTAGTAATAGAAGGTGGAAGAAACAGAGGAAGACCAAAGATAGGATGGAAGAACTGAAAAGCAACCGAATGAGGACGACACGCCAAACAGAATGGAAGAAGAAAATAAAAATTAGTGACCCCCTAATGAATGGGAAAAGCTAAAGAAGAAGAATATGTCACTGTCAAGTGCAATTTGCATAGTTTGTTTATGAAATAATTTTATTGGAAATTTAGAATTTTTTGCGAGAAAATTTATGTATGGAATTTATACATAATACACAGGATTGACGGAAGGTATTGTGCTGGCCACATTAGATTTTTAAGATAGTTTCTATCTTTATGTCCAGACAAAAATCAAAGTTTTATATATACAATATAAGTTATTTTAACGTAGAATAAACTAGTTTTAAGACAACATTAATCCCGTTATTTATTTATTTCTAAAATTCCCCTTCTTATTTGAGAGTAACTGAATTTTTTAAAAAGTTTCTAACTTTATGGCCAATACTGTACATTTCGATGTGCTGATTCTCAATCAAAAATATTTTTCCCAAAATTAGGAAAATAATTTCTTATTTTTCATTTAATTCTTTTTTACTACGCCACTACTAACATGATATTTTTCAGCACATCGAAATGTATATACCCTCAAGTTTTTTTATCCGTTTTTTAACAGTCCACCTGTATATAATAATTGATCTAGGCATTCTTCATAAATTTTTGATCATTCAGAACGTTTTTAAAAAACAAAACTATTTTTTAAATATTTTTATGAAACCATTTAAATTGAAGTTCGTAGTTTTAAAAAGTTGTAATTGTTTTTTAGCCGTTAATCTTTTTTTTTAAATATTTTATGAGATAGGTGTGAAGGTCATTTTGTTTTCAAAAAGTGGAGTTCGCTTATAATTAAACTCACATAAATAGATCTTTTTCAACATTTGAAAAAAAAAACGTGTTTAAAATTACTTTTGTGGTTAATAATTAGAAATATGCGTAAATTATATAAAATTACGTATATTATAGTCCAAGCATTGACTTTATAGTTTTTTTATATCCAATATTATATAATCAACAGTTCAAGGTTTGATTACCACTGGCAGGTTATGGTATTCAACATTTCTTTTACTTTCATACAAACGCAAGTGGTTTCTATCTAGCGTGGCAACATAAATTTAAATAAACAAGCCTATTTGGTTTACTTTCGTTGTTTAGTTTTTTTTTTATTAATTTGAAAATGGATTCCAGATTTCAAATAGACAGCAGAAAATTTAAAAATAGTAAAACTTATAAAGAATAGATGTGTCACGTAGATGTTGAACGAGGTTCAGGGAATTAAAAATTCTAATATTTTAAAAACAAACTTTTTTAAATTTAATGAGTACCTACCTATCATACAGTTTTACGTTCTAGTTTTAATCCAAATGACTCATGTTCTAATTTGTTACTATTGTGGAGGATCCCATTGTAATATTAATATTTTATGAGAACATTTTGAGACAATCTTGTTTTGTTTTATAATTAAAACTGCAATTAAAACATTTGAAAATTATTTTAGAAACCGAAAGTTACTTTATAGGTACTATTCCGCATCTTTTTCTCATGCAAATATTTAATTACATTTTTAACAATATAATGTCCCCATAAAATTCCTAAACGTAATAAAACATAATTTCATGATTAAACTTTAATGAATATCATTTCTCCATGCGATATATACATAGTGTATTACACATTCCCACATATGTTCACATTATCCGCTTTGTGCATATAGTGACATGTGCTAAGGAAATGAAAGTTATTTAAAGAAGTTCCACTTGTAATAATTGAAATCTTATGTTGGTAACACTGCAACTTCCCAAACAAATTATAATGAACTCCCGATCCAATTACATGCACGCACGCCACTGCAAACAGGAAATAGACGGCGGAAGTGATTGACGAGATTTCGGTTTTCCGAAGATGCTCTTTTGTTTAAAAGCAATTGTCTTGTAACAAGTGAGTGTTTGGGAACAATTGACAATGATTTGACATTTGAAAAGCGGTTTAACTAATGAGATCTATTAATTCCTGTCTGGGGTATAAAATAGAAGTTATATGTATATATGGTTCACTATCCATTTGGTAAACGCCTTCATCTAATTTATCGTCATTACTATCATCTATAAAAATATCTGATGTGGCCAGCACAATACCTTCCGTCAATCCTGTGTATAAATTCCATTCATAAATTTTCTTGCAAAAGATTCTAATTTAAAGACAATAACTTCTTTACCTAAAGGTGACGGAAGGTGAAAAAGCAGATTGATGCACAATTTATATTTATTACGTTACGTTCATTCCATAGCACGTTCTTTATATTAATACATTTGTTTCTGTCAAGTGCTAGATAACTGCAAGGTTGTTCATAGTAAAATCAGTACATTATTAATAAAAAAAAAATCTGTTGTGGCCAGCGCAATACCTCTCGCCACTTCCGTTTTTGGTTACATAAGTATAGGGCGTGAGCATTCATGTGACATTGTTGGCCTTGACAAGCAGATATGGGGGTTCTGTCAAAATTTAATGAGTACCTACCTATCATACAGTTTTACGTTCTAGTTTTAATCCAAATGACTCATGTTCTAATTTGTTACTATTGTGGAGGATCCCATTGTAATATTAATATTTTATGAGAACATTTTGAGACAATCTTGTTTTGTTTTATAATTAAAACTGCAATTAAAACATTTGAAAATTATTTTAGAAACCGAAAGTTACTTTATAGGTACTATTCCGCATCTTTTTCTCATGCAAATATTTAATTACATTTTTAACAATATAATGTCCCCATAAAATTCCTAAACGTAATAAAACATAATTTCATGATTAAACTTTAATGAATATCATTTCTCCATGCGATATATACATAGTGTATTACACATTCCCACATATGTTCACATTATCCGCTTTGTGCATATAGTGACATGTGCTAAGGAAATGAAAGTTATTTAAAGAAGTTCCACTTGTAATAATTGAAATCTTATGTTGGTAACACTGCAACTTCCCAAACAAATTATAATGAACTCCCGATCCAATTACATGCACGCACGCCACTGCAAACAGGAAATAGACGGCGGAAGTGATTGACGAGATTTCGGTTTTCCGAAGATGCTCTTTTGTTTAAAAGCAATTGTCTTGTAACAAGTGAGTGTTTGGGAACAATTGACAATGATTTGACATTTGAAAAGCGGTTTAACTAATGAGATCTATTAATTCCTGTCTGGGGTATAAAATAGAAGTTATATGTATATATGGTTCACTATCCATTTGGTAAACGCCTTCATCTAATTTATCGTCATTACTATCATCTATAAAAATATCTGATGTGGCCAGCACAATACCTTCCGTCAATCCTGTGTATAAATTCCATTCATAAATTTTCTTGCAAAAGATTCTAATTTAAAGACAATAACTTCTTTACCTAAAGGTGACGGAAGGTGAAAAAGCAGATTGATGCACAATTTATATTTATTACGTTACGTTCATTCCATAGCACGTTCTTTATATTAATACATTTGTTTCTGTCAAGTGCTAGATAACTGCAAGGTTGTTCATAGTAAAATCAGTACATTATTAATAAAAAAAAAATCTGTTGTGGCCAGCGCAATACCTCTCGCCACTTCCGTTTTTGGTTACATAAGTATAGGGCGTGAGCATTCATGTGACATTGTTGGCCTTGACAAGCAGATATGGGGGTTCTGTCAAAATGACAATTAGTAATTTTGTATATAGATGTCAAATGTCAGAATTTTTCATGAAAAATTCCAAGATTTTCTAAATTCACGTAGTTAGTTTGTCATACTTGACCTAGACAAGCAGATATGGAGGCCCTTATCTAAATGACAGTTAGTAATTATTTACATAAATGACAAATGTCGTAATTTTTCACGTGGTTAATTTGTCACCAGAAATGTGGAATTTACTTGTCGAGGAAAATAAACCACATGGAATTGGAATATCACGAAATTTTGGATGGAAAATTGACATTTGACGTATATGTACATAATTACCAGCTGTCATTCTAACTCGGGCCCGCATATTTGCTTGTCAAGTCCAACAAAGTCACATGACTGCTCGCGCCCTATAAATTTCTCATGTCTTTCCTTTTTGTTTAGATTATTTTTATAATTTTAAATTTATTTTTTGAGGAACTTTTCTCCTATACTTCTAAATGTTCGATTTTCTTCCAATTTCTTGACTGGATTTCAGATGGGTATATGTATATAGCTATAATTTTAAATATTTAATTGTTATTATTGTTATACAACAAGAAATAGTAAACTTACCAATATCTCTGAAAAATTCTTTAATAATGTCAGTTAAACTTCTTCATTTGACGTAAAAGAGTATTTTGACGTTTTACTACTATATGTTGCCAAAAAAGAATATCTAAGATTTATTTTCAGCTAAAATCTAAATAAAACCATATTCGTACTATGGCAAATTCTGAATCGGTTCTTATCCACTGTCATGTGTTTAGTTAAAATAGACTTAAGGTCAAATTTTATAATTTAGCTGCCAATATCGCCCAAACAGGTTTATGAACTACTGTTGATTTTTGGCAATCACATTTTCCTGTCATTTACAAACATCTGATGGTTACTATAGAGTTGTTTAGGCTCTGAAATTGATTACAAATTATTTTATATTATTATATACTATATCTCCAAACCTATAGGAGATATAATAAAATTTTAAAATGTATCGAATAGAGAATTTTATGTTCTTTAATTGTAATAATAAAAAAATTCAAAAAAATAATATTTAGAATTTTTTTTTTAAGATACTACTACTTCCGATTTTCCAATTGGTACCAAAACCTATTCAACTCTTCCCATTAATGTTAGATTGAGGAATTCGTAGTCAAAAAGGTCTTTAGTATTATAGAATTTGAGAAATCGTGTCTCCAACAACCTCACACACACACACACACACACACACATCCACACACACACACACACACACACATACACACACACACATACACACACACACACACACAGACATCATTGTAAAAATGTTAAAATCGGATTCTATGGACCGTAAATCGTGCTTATTCAGTAAAATCTGGATATGCGATTTTTAGCATGAATCCAATACCTCTCTTAGCGAGAGGTAAAAAATGTGCCAAACTTTTGTTTAAATGTTAATCTAACTATGTAATGTGAAATAATATAAATATGTGAAAAACAATGTATAGATCATTAGATACCGGGTGTCTAACTTTATTTTTGAACTATAGGAAATACAATGTTAAAATTTTAATTTCGCACAAATTTGACATTTCTATTCATTTTATTATTATTATGCCCGTATTCATAACAATTCGTTACCAGGAAAACGTTTCGTTAAATTGTAAATATTCTATTCATAAACCTTCCTTATCGTTAACGTTTCGTTAAAATGTTTACTAACGTTCGTTAAATTAACGCCCCGATTTTGACAAAATAAATACTTAACGAATAATTTGAAGTAATGACATATGTCAATATTGTTAGAGGATGTGGATAATATATTAGTGCCAGTTCTCGAAAAATCTACAAAAATAAATTTTCAAGGATCTGTAATTAGTCAGTTGCTATACCTTACGTTTTCATACAACTGGATCACTTCAACAAGTGCTGGCAGATCCATCATCTATACACAACACAACTCGTACAATTACATATAATAAGATTTCTACAAAATTCGAAATTTTCCAAATATTTCGGGGGCTGCAGATTGTACGCATATTCAAACTGGCGGCCTGAATGCGGTATTATATAGAAGTAGAAATCATATTTTTCAAATTTAATTGGTACTTTTTCCCATGCATCTATTTTCTCCTTAATCGTTGTTCCATCAGTTTATTTGTTTTCTATTTATATTTTACAAACAACCATAAAAGCAAAATTTGAGCATCAGTAAAAATTTACTTCTTTTCTCGTTCATTTTCACATATTTGTCATATAAAAATGTCACCTGACGTTGAAATTTTAATTGTAAATTTCCAAAAGTTACTTTAAAAATAACTAATTATTTTTAATGCAGTTTTTAAGAAACTGGTCGTTAATAATAAACAATTTCGTTTCTGAATATACTGTGAAAATTTAACGAATCTGTAACTAATTTTTTTATTCAAGATTTGGTCGTATTATTATTCTAATCACAGATTTTAATAAATAATAATAGTATATTAAAGAACAAATATCATAATTGTCATTTTGTATTATGAGAAGGAAGTTTGGGTCACGACGCAAAGCAATAGCACACTCACTTCAACACATAGGCGCCGACTATGGTAGGGGCGCAAAGGGGGCGTTTGCCCCTCCTGATAAAATATATAATTGTTTCATATTTAGAAATTATATATAAAAATAAAAATCCGGAATTTTTTGCATTTTGTAGTGACCTATGAATTTTTC
The DNA here is from genome assembly GCA_951394225.1 of Harpalus rufipes. Taxonomy (NCBI): domain Eukaryota; kingdom Metazoa; phylum Arthropoda; class Insecta; order Coleoptera; family Carabidae; genus Harpalus; species Harpalus rufipes. The sequence goes on along the minus strand of OX596281.1, from coordinate 21,163,886 downwards.
GGGAAAAAAACAAATATAAAAGGGTCTACTAATGGGTCACCTTTTCTCTAATTTAACCGACTTCGTATCTCTTATTGTTTCCGAGATCCCAATGGTGAGCCTCGAAAAACGGATATCCTGTATTTCATGAAATAAAAAATATATGAAAACAACGATCAATTTTACTTTTATTGAAAAATTTGCCCCTCTGTATAATAAAAAAGTTGGCGCCTATGTTTCAACATGTTTCAATTATTCATACATATAGTTGATATCGCTCAGCCCCATCTAGAGTGAGTGCTTACATCAGATTTAATACGACGATAAATAAAGACATGGTGTAAGTTTGCCAATTTTTATTTGATACTCAATCATCTGCATATATTTATATTATTATATTTCTGAAAGTTTGATTATATATTCTTAAATAGTTTTGATTGACGTATCCAGCCACCTACTTATTTTTGTATTATGAGTTAAAATTAGAAAAGAAAACATACCCCTACGCACTTGATCTACAAAAATGCATGAGTGGAAAAGTGCGTACATGACAAATTTTGTTAGTACGCACTTCCCGAAAATCAGAATAGGCTATTCCAGCTCAATCGAATTAAGAGATATTAGAAATTTGTTCTATAACATTCAATCATGTTTTTATTTTATTATCCTTGTTACCTTATGGTTTTTGTGTGAGTCAAATTTTGTTTATTTTGTAAAATTTGAGAGAATATAGATATTTATTTTCTGAAAACATCTAATAGTATAGATTTTTTTGGAATTTTACGGATGTGTTACGCACTTACCCTTCATCAAAACGGAAATGCGTTCTAATGACCGACATTTCAAAAATCATACAAAAAAAATAATTGGTGAATCCAATTAAGAATACAAATACAACAGATAAAGTCAAAAAAATAATACATAAAACGTACAATTAATTGTTTTAGAATTTGAAATATAATATGAGCTGCAAATTAACACGCACTTCGGTGGTTCACCATACACTGTAAACTTTGACGGTTTGTATTAATGTTAATAACACCTTCATTTGTGCAATTTACAGCAAAAACATAATTTTAAAATTTTGTTTAAATAATAATTTAATTTATAATAGATTTTAAATCTGGTATAAATAAATAGAATTTTATACACGACAATAAAATTTTATTATCTACTCGCGACAAATAATGACCACTCCCTGATCGACGATAAAATAGATTTTATCGTTATAACGTTTTCAGTATATTTAAAAAAAAATAAAACGTCTAAATTTGTAAACACAAAATCAGTCATTTTTTTCCTGAAATTACATCTATTTACTTTATGCCAACGACGCTAACAAATCATCCTGTATATTAAAATGTCCGTTATTGACGATCTTAGTAATATATCTCTTGCTTGTTATTACAAATAGTCAATTTGCAACACTGCAAATGTCTTAACAGACAAATGGGCTAAAAGGTGTGTCGCATTAGCCAACATTTTAACACACCACTGCTTAAAGGTTGCAGTATATACAGGAAATCTATGCAAGATATTTTGAAATTTGGTTAATAGTAAAAATCCAGCAAGGTCGTCGTTATTAAAGTAAATAAGTATGCTTAGAGATAATTATAATAAATAATAATTAAAGGTCATACTTCAAAAAACTTTAAGTTAAAATATTATAGATGCGACAAACATTTGAAAATTATTGCCATTTTAAAATTTATTTATAATTAGTATGCTAAGGAAGTGTAAATATAATACTTAGTTTTAAACGTGACTGCCTTGCCTAATAATATTGTAAGAAACTTTACGGAAGGTAAAATTATTTATCTATATTGTATCGGAAGAGAAATTTGACCTAACTGCTAAGATCACTCAATTTAAAATTCATTTTTTGTTGCACCCACAATAGACTCATTATAGAGTACTCTAATGCATAAAAGTATATCCCGTATCCAGTTTCTCAATAGATAGATGGCAGACACATTAAAAGAATAAAAAATGTAACGTCAAACATATATTGTATATTAAAATATGTTTCTTATAAACTCTATTTTTTCCGGTTAGCTTATGATAATAGAGGGATTACCATCAAAGTAAGCTGGTAGCCAAGCCCACGAGACGTGATGTACAAAAAAATGAGCATCGAACTAAACTACTATTCAAATTGTCACTAGCTGACGTAGTAGCCTTGGATAAAAACACTTGACAATCGCTGTGAGGCATTTTCTCATAAAAGAAACAGAAGCCAATCGAGTAAAAACTATAAAGGATATTGCTATTTCAATAAAAAATAATTACAAAAAATTGTATAAATTTTCAAATAGCTAAATGAAAAATAAAATCATTTAAGTCCTGATAGAAATATGTAGGGTACTCTGAAATATATAAATATACAAAAGTTTCGAAATTTAAGAATAATACTAGCAAAATTTAGAATTATTATACCAATGAATACTCGGAAGAATTGACAGTGAATATGAATCAAAGCTTACGAAAGATAATTACAGGAAAACGTAATACAAATTCCTAAATTTTTATAGATATTTGAGGCATTATGCCCGATTGCACCATTAACGCTTAAATTTTAACTGTTCCTTAAATTGACAATATCGTATCGAAACGAAATGTCAAACGAGAAAGTGAATATTGTCGTAATAATATCGGTTTGCACTTTTTTCTTTAAGTCTAGCTTAAAATTTAAGTGGTAGTGGTACAAATGGCCATAATTGTTTATTTTGGAATAGATTAATATTTTTAGGTTTACTCTTACGCTACTACGGAAGCTTTTGTTGTATCCCAGATACATTCAGGTTGGTTATATATTGTCGAAAACAAATTATTGTTTCGTGTCCAAGTTGTGTTTGTTCTTGTGAATTATATATTCCATATCCCTAATATTTTTGAATTCTGAATATTATTTTTCATATGTATAATAAATGCATTTTTCTTTATATGAGAGTCACATGGTTTATGTTTTTAGAATTTTATTTCGAATCTGTTCAAAGTATGTAGTTCTTTTTAACGATAATAAAATTCACGATTCTTTCCTATTTAAAACTGTCAAAGTTGTCAAATTAATTTCTGATGACTTAAAAACTGCCAAATCTGTCAAACTAATTACTGAGAGACTTAAAACTGTCAAATTAATTTCAGGCTGACTTAAAAACTGTTAATGCCGTCAAATTATAAATTATGATTCGCAAATGATCTCTGGTTAGTTCCATAATTATAACTAACAATTTTCGCAACAAATGTCGAATGACCGATAAATAACTATTTCACGGCCTACCTAATTTTTTCATTCTCAATAATTCTAGCGTAACACGTATAAAAATAGAAAATGTTTAATTTTTAATACTACTTTGTTCTAATACTATTGCCATATTTCTCAAATACATCCTTTTGTAGCACTTCCATGTTCTTTCCATGTAATTGTGTTTATTGTAAAGTTTAAAGTGTTAAGAATAACTCGCAATCCCTGTCAAACAGCATTTATTCTTACAGAATGGACGTTTCGGTGCACACTTGCAACAAGTAATACAACAAAATAATACATACATACAAAATAACATACAAAATACATTCGTACTAAACATTCAGTTTTTGCACATCATACAAAAAATTCAAAGATTACATACACGCATTTATTTTGCGGAAGGATTCTTGATACCATCATTGATATGGATAATTAAAGATTTTGGAAAAAGAACAGAATTAATTAATGCAAGAATTGATATACAAGGACTTAACAGCGTATATATTGGTGTATTGGAAGAGTTCAAAAAAGGCAAATTTCAGGCCAAATTGAGATTCATTTAAATTCCTTACATTTTATTTAAATTCCTACAACAATGCTACACCATCATTGTATATACGACCAATATGAGTCCGTCAATGATGTCACCAAGAATTCTTTCGCAAGATATTTCCGGCTATTTTCCGAATTATTTTATTATCGATTTTGAAAGCAAACGAATGTATGTGTATGGTCTTTGAATTTTTTTTTTGTACGATGTGTAAAAACTGAATGTTTCGTACGTATGTATTTTGTGCAGATGATACGTCAGTGTTGTCAGGTCTAGGGAAATTCCCTAAATCTATTTTTAGTTTGGGAAAAAGGATTTTTTTATGAATTCTTATTAATATCTAGGGAAATTAGTAATCATATTGAGCAGATAACATTGTGCTTAGGTATATTTAAAAAAATATAGCAGGCAACTGACTAGCTTTGCGAATACACGCGCAAGTCGACAAAAATATAGGATACCTAGCAATGAGGAGTCAACCAGTAGATGGACATGGCATTGCAATTTCTGATAATATCCTACTAAGACCCCAAACCACACAAAATATGGTTCTTCCCAGACGAGGAATCCCCGAGTTATTTTGTATAAAGAAAGTAAAGTATATATATGTGGCCATATTGGAATTTCAATATTCAATATAAAATATATTATAAATTAACTACTATAATTTACAATTGAATGTGTAGGAGAGGGGATACGATGACGCGGTGTTCGGGAATTTACATCTCCCGTTATGAGACTATAATATGTTGCTCTCGGTACACTATGACGTCACAATACACCCCTCTCCAAAATTTTAATAAAATCAAAATTTAGTCACATACCCCTTAAAATTTTCTAAGAAATTTATAATTTTTTTTTTAGGGAAATCTACGATTTTTTTCAAAAAAAATCTAGGGAATTTTAAATTTTGGACCTGGCAACACTGTGATACATATGTAACAATCTGTAAAATCATACTGTACGTGTGACAAAGTCCATGTTATTTTGTATGTATTATTTTCTTGTATTACTTATTATAGACCCTAAAGAAGGTATAAGTGTCCACTAAAACTTCGGTGCTGTAGGAATAAATTAGTGCTGTGAGAATCTGACAGAACTTGGATCCGAGAACCCGGATTTCAAAATATCCGAATCCTCGGATATCCGACGTTCGGGTATTGAAGCGGATATCCGAACATATAATGGGAATTTGGATCCGGATCCTGATTTGGAACCGGATCTGGACTTGGATGCGGATCTGAACTTGGATCCGGATTCGAAATTTTGTTTACAGATCCGGAGCTGGATCTAGACTTGGATCTGGATCTGGACTTGGATCTGGATCCGGATTTTATATTTTGTTTATGGATCCGGATCCAGATATTAATTCTGAATCCGATTCTTCATTTTGAATGTGAAGGAATTGAGTTCAAATTCAAACTGTAAACACTAGTAAACAAACAGTAATACATTTTGTAATACTCCTCTAAAATAGCCAGGTAGTTTGTGTAAATGTAAAGAAATAAGGAATTTATACTTTCACAGAGTCCTATTTAGTAAATTGTGAATAAAAATTTCAAATTTGTATTATTTTTATTATACATATAAAGTAACATATTAATATGACATGAATTTCATTAATTTATTATGTGCTTTTAATGAGACCCGATACTAATATTTGAATGTAAGGTTCAATACTGAGAATATTCGAATCCGTGGACCGATCCGGATACTGAAAATCCATAACTAAAATCTGATACTCATACTCATATTCGATTCTAAGATCCGATACTCAAATCAGTTTCCAAGATTCGATATTCGGATCCGGATTCAAGATCCGATACTCAGATTCAGATCCAAATTCTAGTACTCAGATTCGGATCCAAAATCCGATGCTCCTATCCGGATAGTTTAACATTCAATTATCCGGATATTTTTGGATCCGAAACTGAAACTATCCGGGTCCGGATCCCACCACTAGAATAAATGCTGTTTGATTGAGATTTCGAGAAATTGTTAACACCTTATCCACATCAGAGTCGAAAAATTCCCCACAGAAAGTACTTAAATGTCAACTTGAAAAATTAGTCCATATTTATTAAAATTCAAATTGCGTAGTAAAAGGATTAAGATATGTATTTATTAACAATATTGTGCAAATAATCTAATAATGATACCGATATCTGCGTACGAAGCAGATTGGCACACCCAGAAATGGGTAATATGCCGTGATGAAATATTTTCTTTTATTTTTTTTTTATGATACCTATATTTATCATACGCCAATTATTTAAATGCTGTTCATACGTGTGTATACGATGTATTATTAACCAGCAATAATATATGACAAAATATGTCTATTTATTAATTCGCATATCTTGCTTATGAATCACGTGACACTTAGGCCTAGTTTAGTGACCTGCTTCATTTCTGACGTATGTTGCAATGGATATGACATGGCATGGCATAAGCTGATACTATGATACTGGTACCTCTACAAACATTTCATTGTTTTAAGACATTTTTACCAGTTTCACAATATAGTAGGTAATACCCATTGTTTAGAATAGAGAAGTGTAGGTACGTTGCTTATCAAAAGTATTGTTGGATTAATCATTCACAAGAATTGTAAATGTAAATAGAGATGATTTATGCTAAATTTTTGATGACTCGTTTACGTTATTATTTGATATGGTCAGCACATTACTTCCGACTTTTAGCATACTGCACCTAAAAATGAAATGCATTTTTTTAATTAATAGTAAATAGTTAACTATTTCACTAAGCAATTTGTATTTCAATGAATATTTTTCATGTTTATAGTATTTTATTATAATAAACAAATATACACGCAAAGAACTCGGAACTTTGCATTTTTATTTTCAACAAACAAATTGTAAAACCTACGCAAAACTAATAACGACACCTAAAAAAATTAATTAAATTCTATAAATGGTTTTCGATAAAGTGAAAGAAATATTATTTAAAGGTGACAGTACTTTTTCGTAATAACAATAAAATAAACTACCCAGCCTATGTAGTAATATAAAATTAACAACACTCTTTGAACTTTGCATGTACGCAAGTACGCTAAATAAGCTGTAACACTTCGACTCCAGCCGATAAAGTTCAAGCATTATGTAATCCGAGATGCGCCTAAATCTCCCTTTCTCTCTAACAAACGTCGGAGATGATTCCGCAGAGAAAACATCGCAAAACGCTAGCACAAGACTACAGGTTCTTTTAAGAAGATATTATGTATTCCAAGAATGATTGAGACAAATGAAGAAATGTCAAGCAATTCCATAACCTTCTTGATCGACGAGTTATATAACATGAATTAATTAGTTGTTAATTGTTGCAAATGCCAAAGAAAGAATAATATGTAACTAGTAGATAGTTTCCTGAACAGAAATTTTAAATTTGGCGAAAGTATAAATTTCTACCAAATATACAAAAGATTAATTCGATAACTGTTATTAAGAAATCCTATAATTTTATTCAGTTTTTTTTTCTTTTTAGACTGATAACTCGGTATAACCGCCAATCAGAAATGCTTTATAATTTTTGGCCACATCTTCTGTTTCTGTCCACTTTTAAACGTCTCTATCTTAGAGATTTGTATGTCCATTATTTCAAATTTAGAAAAAAAGCAATGAAGCAAGATTTACTAATATTCTACCTCTTAAACTAATTAAAATTGTTTACCAATTTGAGTTAGATAAAGGTCGACTTGCGCAGAATCATTCTTTGGAAAAATACATCTCTCTTAATTTTCCAGTACGAGAACGACTAATTCTTAACATTCTATCTTAGGAACTAGTTTCTGGACATATAATCCTTTAACATTATAAGGATCCAAGGGGCCTGTGGCACTACTTATCTGCCGGACCTTTTTTGTAGGGTGATTCATCAGTCTGTTCTTTTTTAATAACTCGATTATTTTAAATATTGTAGAAAAAATTGCAAACAAAGTTTGTTTTATAATAAAATGTCTATAAATCAGCAGTACATTTTTATGCATTGGTATATAATTTTATATTTTCAAACGGAACACCCTACATATTTATGTAAATTTGGAAAGTACACTAATTTGCTATCCAATAGTATAAAACCAATCATATATTATATTACTAAAAAATCTGTTGTGGTCACTTCCGTTTTTGGTTACATAAGTATAGGGTGCGAGCAGTCATGTGACATTGTTGGCCTTGACAAGCAGATATGGGGGCCCGTGTCAGAATGACAATTAGTAATTATGTACGCATATGTCAAACGTCAGAATTTTTCATTAAAAATTTCAAGATTTTCTAAATTCACGTAGTATTTTTGAAGGGTATATGTAATATACCTATAATTTTCAATATTTAACTATTAATACAATAAGAAATAATATACGTATGTACTTCCCAGAAAAAGTCTTCAGTAATGTCTTCGGATATCTGACACTGACATTTATCTGTCAGTTACAAACATTTCGAATTTTTGTCCATGACATTATTTGGACTGAGATTTATTAAAACAGATTATTATATACCTTATAAATCTTAATCTCTAAATCTATAAAAGATATAATAAAATATTTATATATGTATCAGATAGAGAATTTACTCTTCTTTAATAAGCAAGAACAAAATTTTTCAAAAAATAATATTTAGAAGATTTTTTTTAAGAATCTGCTACTTCCAGTTGTTCAATTATTACCAAAACCTTTTCAGCTCTTCCCAGTAATATCCGAAATACGTAGTTAAACAGATATTAAATATTATAGTTTTTGAGAACTCGTCCTTCTAACGTCCCCACACACACACACACACACACACACACACACACACACACACGCACGCACGCACGCACGCACACACGCACACACACACACACACACACACACACACACATAATCATTTAAAACTGGATATGCGATTTTTAACATGAATCCAATACCTCTCTTAGCGAGAGGTAAATATGCAAATTGAAATTTTGTCAGGACACCGGTTTAATCAAAAGACAGTGCCACAGATTATCCCTTTCTCGTAAACAGCAGTAATCGATTAACCGATTAATAAAATTACTTTTAATCGAATATTTTTACACCTCTATTACGCTGATAACAGATGACCTTCCGGAAGAAAGTCTCTTCCCTATGATCGGTGATCTTATGAATGATCCTATTTTGTATTTTAATTTAAATTGTTATTAGCTATGTTTATTAACAAATATTTTATATTTTAGATGCTGCACTGAGTCCATCATCAAATTCTTCCAAACTAGTTTTACGCTGTAAGTTACTTTTTATTTAACCTCATACTTCCTAATACAAACATAAAACCTCTTAAGCATTAATAAAAACTACTGGAACTAATAGCTTCTAGGCAAAATATAATACCATATTCATAAAGAAACAAATGAAAATGCGTGTACTTTTCGTGCGTCTTTTGTTTGTGAGTTCCGCGATGAGTTGAAAATCGTGCGGTAATCCATCGCGATGTTGTTTTGTTCGTCGCGCGCGCTAATAAGAATGTCTATAACACTTTCACTCTTGAAATTGAAAGGTACGAATGAGTCGAGTTGCAAATCATGTAACATATTCTCAAAAAGGAAATTTCGAACAGCGAAAAGATGTTTAAAAGTTTTCTATGCGAAATTATATAAAACGGATAAAAAAAGTTCATATAATCATTCAGTTATGACTAATCCTTCTTCAAACATTTGTTAATAAATTGAAACATTTAAGCTGATAAAAATGCCATTTATATTTTATAAATCAGCAAAAGGTATCTTACATGGAACAATAACTATAGCTGAAACTTCTTTCCCTATTAATATTCTTATTCATTTTATTTAAATACATGCTAAAAAATGTACGACACTGAAATCCAGAGAATGAGACAATATATCTTAGTATTTATTTACACTCTTTTACTTACACAACTCTTTGTTTATAAATTTAGTTCCGTCTTTGGTTATACAGTTCAACCATGTCCGAACTCTTATGACACGTATCATTTTTCTAAAACATGAAGCTTGGCTCATAGAATTTGTTAATAAGTATAAAATATAAATTCGACATATGTAATTTTTTCAATTTAATTTAACAAAATCTGCAGATATCAACAACAATGTCAGTACCTTCTTTTATTATTATTATTATTATTATTATTATTAGTATTATTATTATTATTATTATTATTATTATTATTATTATTATTATTATTATTATTATTATTATTATTATTATTATTATTATTATTATTATTATTATTATTATTATTATTATTATTATTATCATTATTCGTTTAACGTATAAGTCAAAATGTTTTATTACTTTGTACTTATTTACCTAGACAACAATTAATGAATTTTCGTGTACATCAGCAATCATTTTTACCTCCCGTCCATACGTAGGGAGAAAATGTTTCGGTCAAAATATTCGATAGTGAGTTTTCAGTGAATAAGCACGAATTAGAGTGTCCAAAGCACGTTTTTACTATTTTTACAATGATATCTGTGTGTGTGTGTGTGCATGTGTTTGTGTGTTTGTGTGTATGTGTATGTGTGTGTGTGTGTGTGTGTGTGTGTGTGTGTTTGTGTGTGTAAAGATTTTTTCTTCCACGATAACGATATTGAACCTTTCAAAAATTACTATTTTCCATATTTAAGCTTTTTGCATTTATATAAAGAGTTGTTTAGATTTTGTGTAATATTAGACAACTGGAAAAGATACTTTACTTGAAGCCCATAGCAAATTTGGTATATTAAACTCTTATATAAATTGCAAAACATATTAGATTTGGACTATATATGATAAATCGGTAGGTACTTAATTTGGAGCTCTCAACAGATTTTCGACGAAAAACATTATAAAATATAATCCAAAATATCGTATTACAGATTTTTCTATTTAGGTACTGGAACAACAAATTAGATTTTGTTTACAAACGATCAACCGGAAGTGGCACTTTACTTGAAGCTCATTGCTATTTTAAACGTTAAATTGTCGGGAAATCATGTTCTGGCCACATCAGATTTTTAATAATTATAATTACCTAATTATTTATCAAACTAAAATAACATCTGTTGTCCACTCTCCACACCTGAAATGCGTCCCCTTGAGGTGTCGTGATCGTGATGATATTTACATATATAAATTCAGTAAACTGAATTGTTTTCTGATGTATGCACGCTTTTTATTTTATTACCTTGATACTTTGACGACATCTTCATCCTTTTTTATATTTAATTTTCGTTTTATAATGAATTGTTTCTCAACTATACATTAACTATCCCTGATGAAGATTTATTTGGAATCGAAACGTCGAAATGTTAAATAGATCCTAATAAACATTTTTCACCAGACTGCAACTCCAATTATTTATTTATAACCTTTACATTTACATTTATATTTATTTATTTCTGAATTTTGAATTGTAGTATGTTTGTTTATGACGTCACAATCAATGCATGCAGGTTACTCCAGAGTTCAGAAGTTCTTTCATTTTTTATTTATTTTATTTGAATTTAATTATTTCAATTTATGAAAGTCTGAACGGCCTTTATATTAATTATTTAATAATTATATTTTGTAATATTACAATAACAATTTTCACTTTTACTCGTAAACATATGGCATTACTATGTCATATATAAATTAGTAATTAATATTTGTAATTATTTTCATTTTCTTGTAAAAATATCTCACAAGGTCAATAACATGGTAATTTATGTGCAATCTTCTTGGTATTATACAGAATTTCATACTTTTACTTGTACATTACTTTTATCTCATTTACATAAAGCAGTATTTAAGTTTCCCCGTCAGATGTTCAAAATAAAAATCCAAATATGCTTTGCTTTACCCACTCGCCATTTGCATTAAGACAATTGAATGTTGAAATGTCCTTTAATCAGAAATCTAGATTGCCTAGAGCAACTCTAATAATGTCTTGTCACTTTAATTATAACCTGTAGACAGTAAATAATACAGGAATGTGAACGTGGTAAATAATCCTTGATCTTGGAGGATATTTAGATTTTAATAAAAATTACAAGTTTCCAAAACCTACTTATAATGTTGCACTTTATCCACTAAAAATAACTATCAAGTGTTGATAATAAAGGCGATTAATAATCGAGACATGTTAACATAAGATATGAGAATACAATTACCGATTACCATACGCGTTAATTAGAATATTTTTCCGTTGATCGTATTTTTAAATTGACAAAAATCTAATTTTATTCAATGACGATTTTTTTAAAGTTTTTAAATTTGATATTTAAATTTTTGATATTAATTGTTTGGCAGTGGAATGGCTACTTATACTAAAATCGTTTATTAATAGAAAATCAAGATCATTTATTAATCAATCTCATTAGTAAGCGATTTTCTATTTCACATTAATAAACGATCAACAGAAAAACATAATTGAGTTCAAAAAATAAGGTAAATAAAACCATGACGTTGAGTTCTAAACAATATCAGATCAATTCTTCATTTTTTCTAAGATAACTTGATATTTAAATTAACAAAAAGTTGAATATCGCAAGGTTAACAACAGGTAGAAATTAGATCATTTGTTTTAGATAGAATATAAAAACAACTACATACATTTATAAATAACTAAAAAAAAATACTAGTATAAAATATAGAACAACGAAAACAAAACATTCCTTTATTACCAAATTTGTGAATTCGATTCCGATCTACGTCAAACTATAAATTTGAATTAGGGGAAAGGTTTTTAAAATAAAACTTAAAATGTCTTATTTACACTGTTCTTTTTTAATTAGACTGACCGGTTTCGATCATTTACATGATCATTTTCAAAGTCCGGTAGAGACTACAAAATACACAAATAAACAAATAAGGTACAATGCACATGACAAAAATAATACAATGATACAAAAAAATAAAAAATACTTACACATTACAAACTACAGAAAAATTACTACGCAAAAATGTAAAAGCATATTTTGGAAAAAAATATGAAAAAGTAAATCATCAGATACGTACAACTAGTAAAGACAGAATAAAGGAATAAACAGGATAATGCAGAAGGGAACGGAAATTTATCACGTGATAGCGTCGAGGTTTAATAGAATCTAAATAAATTAAGAAAGTGTGAAAAGATAATGTCAGCCACATGGATTTGAACCATGGACCACTACTTTGCCGGAGTAGCGCTCTACCAACTGAGCTATGGCCAACCTATCTTTTCACACTTTCTTAATTTATTTAGAAAATATAAACTGTTAACTCTACGTTAAGTTTAATAGAATATTTATATTCGCGCTATTATTTAAATTAGTTTTGTTATTTAAACATAGGGCTTCATTATCAATGAGCGACTTTTTAATTTCTAAATTTTCCAAGAAATCGAGAGTTCTGCTGTTGTCTTTTAAGTGTAATATTTTAACATCAGTTTTAACGACGAATTTGTGTCCAGAAATATTTATATGTTCGACAAATGCAGAATTATTAGAATTATACTTTATACATCTTATATGTTCGTTTATTCTAATGTTAAAAGTTCTACCTGTCTTACCTACATAATTACACCCGCATGAACAGTTTAATTTATAAACGCCAGATCTCTCTAGGAGAGGTGTATTGTCTATTTTTTGGCAGAGTTCATTTTTAAGGTTAGTTATGGGCTTGAAGACGATGTCAACATTGAACTTTTTCATTAATTTTCTAATTTTGTAATTTGTATTACCTAGGAAAGGTAGACTGAAACGAGGTGTTATTTCTTTGGGAGTATTTTGATTAACAAAAGCTGTCTGTAATAATAATTTGTCTTTCTTTTTCTGGATAAATTGTTCAATTATTGTAGGGTTAAAACCATTGGCAGATGCTATTTGTTTAATGATTTTAGTTTCATTTAAGATTTCATTATCGTCTAGGCCATAAGTTAACATTCTATGGATGTAAGATTTAAAAACCGCTCTCTTATGTTCCACACAATGGTAGGAATCGTTATTAATTCAGGCAGTAGTTTGAGTTGGTTTACGGTATATGTTAAATTTGAAGTTTTCGTCTCTGGTAATAGTTATATCAAGGAAATTAATTTTGTTGTTTTGTTCAATCTTTAGATTAAATTTGATATTGTTGTGCAGGTTGTTTATTTGTCTATGAAAAGAAAAAGAAACTAGTTCATCCATTGTTACTACCTATTTTTACACTTGGCCATCATCAATTTTATATAAATTTTATATTTATTTTCAATTTTTACTCTCCGCGATATCTTTGAGACCATGAGGTAACGCCGAGTAAACGTCTTTAGCGATACAGATATATCGCCAAATGAAAATTTTACCATTATATTTCCTATTTCGGCAAATGTAATATCTTTTTGACATTTTTTTTTTTTTTAAATTTAAACCATGCATAATTACCTAGTTTATGGAAAAATCTATAATTAGTACATAATCAGTCATCAATATTTTTTATCTTTCTTATTAGTAAAGAATGTTTCTAAATATGCGAATATTTAAATCTAAAAATATCGTTAATATTCAAAACATTAGTTCAACAAAAAACATAGTTAACCTTGAGGTATAATTACTAAACTATAATTATCTTTTAATCTAGAGTGGAAAATATCAAAATACAAACAAGATCTTGAACAAAGATATCCGAAAGCAAACAAAGAAATGAAATAGAAAATAATTAGTAATTAGTGCAATTTTCTTTCAAGTACATGCTAATTTTTTGGGTTTCAATTAGCATAATAGTTGCTAATTGTTTCCAAAACTGTGAAAAGTATTCGTCACGCTTCGTAGAGCGGTCCATGGTTAATTGTTAACAGAAAAAAAAATAATGAATTTTCGTGTAGATTAACTATCATTTATATTAGTCACTTAACAAGAATAAAAATATGTAGATACGTACAATTGTTTGTGTTTATTTAATAATTACAATTCATTTTGTATTCAGATAATTTCTCACAAAATATCAATAACAATTATAATTTAATATTCTGCATTTTTCTTTATATTCGTTAAATTACAATAATTATTTAATTATGTACCGCACTAAGTTTACCCGCTTGGTGCACTCTCCAATCTTATTTTTATTTTTATCGAATGTTAATCAGAGTAAATTCTTTTTTTCAGAATTGCAAGGACTTTTAAAAAAAGTAAAAAAAACCATTAATCACTAAGAATAAAAAGTTTCAAAATGGGGAGTTGCGAAAAATTTGAAAAATTTACAAAATAATGTTCTTGGTATTACCATGTCTAGCTTTTGGTATAAATTCATTTGTTTCTGTATTAATCTAATATAATATTATAGCAGTATTTCTTAAACTATTTTCAATTATCAAATTTCGTGATATACTTATTTCAAATCAATTATATCTTGCTTATGTGCTTATTAAAAAATTAATGTTTTATCTTTTTTCTATCATTGACCCGAATAAACATAACGTGCATAAAAACTAATTTCCTCTTGACACATTTGATAAAAACAATTGCCTGTCGAATTCCTCCATTTCTTCCGGTCTTGAATCAACCGGAAATGGCCTTTTAAAGAATGTCACCTAGTCGTTAGACTTTTATTTTTCTTTAAGAGAATTTTCACTTTTATGCAGAAATTATACATATGAACAAATGAAAGAATATACAATTGCTTGCAGTTTCTTATCCCCACTATGCGTACGCTAGATTGCAATTGTTTCTGAAGGCGAGCAAGTTTAGATATTTACAGAAATAATAAAGTAACTGATTTTCAATATATGTATGTTTATAATTGTTGCTGTATATTATTTCATATAATTATATGGTATTTATATTGACAATAAATTTTAATTAAAAAATACTGCTATATCCAACAATGTATGGAAAATCTAAGTGCCAATTTTATGTTCTAAAGTCAACAAAATATATTTAGCACGAAACAATAACGATAGTTGCAACTTTTTCTTTTGTTAATGTTCTTATTCAGTTTGTTGAAATAATACGTGCTAAACACTTGTGACCCTGAGGTTCAGAGTATGAGTAAAAATATTTTACTATTTGTACTACACACAACGGCAAAAAAGCTATGTATTTCAAAAAGTATGAACCCTCTCCTCTCCCTTTCATATTTGTGTTGGTAATTCTACATCTACAGCAAATAACAAATGACGATATAACACCTAAATATAGCCACTTAATAAAGATTGGTTATCATTTATCGAGGAGTTAAATATTGTTCGGACTTTAGTGTTATTAAATATGGGTTTTTAATTCGTGTTCACTATAGTCAAGGGTTAACAATCTTTCTGCTTTTGATGTCGTTTCAATTCTAAGTATTTAGTGTAAAAAAATTATTTAAAAAAAATGTAAAATTATTATTTTTATGTAATAATTAATAATTTAAAAATAATAGAAAACAGATTAAATTTTCCACTGCTTATAAATTATTATTAGTTATTACGTAAAAATAATAATTTTCCATTTTTTTACCTCTCGCTAATAGAGGTATGGGAATCATGCTAAAAATCGCATATCCAGATTTTAGTGAATAAGCACGATTTAAGGTCCTTAGAATCCGTGTGGATATGTGTGAGGTTGTTGGAGGTACGATTTCTCAAATTCTATAAGATTAAAGACCTGTGTAACTACGGATTCCTAAATCTAACGGTAATGAGAAGAGTTGAATAAATTATGGTAACAATTGCACAACCAGAAGTAGTAGTATTTTAATAAAAATCTTCTAAATATTATTTTTTGAATATTTATGTTATTACAAATATTAAAAAAACAAAATTCTCTATCCGACACATTTAAAACTTTTATTATATCTTCTATAGATTTAAAGATATAAATATATAAATTAATTTATTATAGTAAATCTCACAGCCCAAACATCTCCATGGTAACTACTTGAGAAATTAAAATGTCTGTAATTGACAGATAAATGTCACTAATGTCGTGTCAAAAATTCAGAGATAGTACTGAAGGCTTTTTATGGGAACGATATTTAATATTTATTATTGTATTATTAATTATATATATAAAATTATTGATATATTACAAGAATCCTTCAGAAATAACGCCAATCCCGTTAATTAATTGGGAAAGCATTTAGAAGAAATGGAGAAAACTTGCTCATAGAATGAATTTAAAATTATAGCAAATACGTAAATAAGGTGTAATTAGATTTTTTTGTGTGTACAAGAAATGTTAAATACAATACTTATATAATATACCACAATAGAAAAGGCGCGAGAGGTATTGTGATGGCCACAACAGATTTTTTTAAATATTTTTTCTACTCTAAATACTTAGTAATGAAACGAAAACAAAAGCAGAAATGATTGTTAATTCTTGATCTAAAGTGAACACGAATTAAACACCCATATTTAATAAAACTAAAGACCAAGCAATATTTGACACATTTTGAGACATCGAATTAAACACCTATATTTAATAAAACTAAAGACTGAGCAACAATCTTTAGTAGGTGGCTATATTTAGGTGTTATATCTCATTTGTTATTTGTTGTTTACCAACACAAATTTGGCGTTCTCCTAATTTTGCCAGTGTGTGTAGTTACCATCACAATCTTTGTTCATAAAATATTCACCATATGTTTGGAATTTATACCACTTCTAAAACTTTGGCCAAAAAAATAACTGTTTAAAGTGAAAAATTTGTTTTCCACTGCCACCTAATTTTCTTATTCTCAATAATTTTAGAATGACCCTCGTATTTCTTTGAAAAGCTCTGAATGTTTTAAATCAATTTTCATTTTAAATTAGATGAAAAAATAAGGAGGATTGCAGTCCAAATTTTTTTTTTTATTTATTCTGAATCCAACGTTTCTCTGCCACTTACAGCTTCATCAGGCCAAAAGACTAAGGCGTTAAAAATAAAATAATAAATGAAGCTGTAAGTGGGAGCGAAACATTAGCTTCAGATTAAATAAAAAATAATTTGGACTGCAGTCCTGTTTATTTTTTCATCTAATCAGCAACACAGTCGTTTATTCCATATTACATTTCATTTTAAATGTTTATATTAATTGTTATTACGTGCATAAGAAAAAATTTATATATAATTAATATAGGTACAGTGCTTGGAAAATAATAAACATTTGTTATACTCGAATTTATTAATAATAATTTTTATTGCTATATATAAAATTGTTTCTCACTATTTTTCTTTGATAACACTACTTGTACATTAATACAAATTATATTATTTAAATTTTAAATAAACCCATTTTTGTCTCAAATATTTCCTTATAAAAATCTTAAAAAACTTGTGTGGTGCACTCTAATAATTTCAAAAGTGTTACTTTTCAGACATCGTCTGATATTATTTCAAAACTAAAATATCATCTACAGATCTGCATAATAACATATGTAAAAGACTACATGATATATGTACTAAAATAAATTAATATGACATTTCATTTTTTTGTCATCTTCCTACACATAAAATAACCGTACTCTAGACGTCTAGGATTAACAGTTATCTTTATTCAATTGTTGTTTGCTTCCCACGATTCGCTTTTTTCATAGTTAATATGATTTTGAATTGAATAGTATCGCTCATCTTTAAAGCTAATATATTTTTTGCTATTTTTTGAAGATGGATCAGATAAAAATGAAATATTTGAATGTTAAAGAATTTTAAAAATGATGCAGAAAGTATACCTATTTACTGTAATCATTTCTCGAAACCAATATCTGTCCACTGTTATTATGTCTATTTACTCATTTACTTTCTAAATATCAATATGAACGAATGAATCACTCATATTACAATCAGGATCGTTTACACTATAGAAAATTTTTAGGAATATATTATTTGAATTGCTGAAAAATTTTCAGACATGCTTATTTTAAAATATGTAAGTATGGAAGAAAGATTTTTATGAAAAATTCATGAATTTCATGTGGACTTGTACCTAGGAATTTCATATGTCTAGTAGGAAGCTCTACTAACTGAAAACCTGGGTTCTAATCCCGGTGAAGTCCATAACTTTTTCTCAAAAGTCTTTCTTCCTTACTTAATAACTGTATTTCTGTAGAATAGAAATTTTAGAAATGGATATCTTGAAAACTAAAATAGGAACATGTACAATTCAAATTTGAATTTAACCTCTATTTTTCTACAACTAAACACATTTTTAAATTTAGTTTCAACGTGATTTTTTCTAGAAATTGAGATATTTTCAAAAAAATTGTTTCGCTCAAAAAAATTCGTCTCTTCATATTGCAAAATATGTACTTTTCTTTAGGATATTGTTAATAAATATCTCGAGAATTAAATTCAATAGGGTCTTGTGTATTTCAAATTTGAATTATGCATGCAAATAGCGATATATAAACAAAATTTCAAAATATTTGAATTGTTTAAAACAGTTTCAGAACCAAGTGCGATAGGGATTTGTGCTTTTCAAAATTGAATTCAACATACATTGAATTTTGAAAATTTTGAAATCACTGAAAAAAATTCGCCAATGCAAATGAAATTTAAGAAAATTCTGCATAATAAATTAAACTTAAATTATTTATTTAAAAAAATCTACTTACATCGTGTGAACATACGTACGCCATCCACGTGCACAATATAAAGATCCTAGTTGCCATGATTAAATTATCCTGAAACAAAAGACAACATCCAATGAGTTAGCTGTAATCCCAGACGTGCATCAGCTGTTTTCACAGCCACAGTTGATATTTGAAAAGTGAAAGTTGACGGATAGTGCTATCTCTCTCAGACTAACGGTTTGGTTTACACCAGGCTAACTAGATTCCCAGGTTCGGATTTCGGAGGATTACGAGAACTCAGAATAAGAATTATGGGAATTAGATTAGGATAATTTAAAAGAAAAGAATACCAGACGAATAGTTTCAGATAGTATTTCTGATAATTGTTATAACAGATTAGAGAAATTCTAGTAGCTGCGGTTACTAGAAAATACTCGTGGATAACATTAATAATAATTGTCACTAATTTATTTATAGAATGTATTATTTTTTTGGAGTGTACTAAATAACATATTATCATTCTTATTGGTTATATACGAGTAGGTTTGCATATACAATATCATCAAAAAATGTAGGGGTACCTTATAATTAAAGAAAAAGCTAAATTTTTTTTCTTCGAAAATTATAAACAAATAAATAAATGTTTATTTGAATTTAAATTTTGTTTGGTAAAACTTTCTCTGGTTTTTATAATGATTTAACTCCAAGCATTCTTAGTATTAATTTTTGTAAAATTTAAATCTTTTGAAACTTCTTCCACAGCTGATTACATTAGTTGAACTGGTTTTGATGGCTTGTCTCTTCATTTCATTCCACAAAAATTCGACATGGTCCAAAGGAAACAAACGTAAACAATGATAAAAATAAGATAAAATGTTCAGCTTTCTTGTAATTTGTAACTTCCACATAGACACAGGCGTAGCGAGCTTTTTCAGCGCTCGGGGCAAATTATTTGTATGCCCCCCCCCCCTCCCCCCTAAATCCCTAAATAATGAAAATTATTGTAGTCATTCAAGTCTGATTTTGATGCCCCCCAACTGCGCAAAGAGTAAAAGATCAGTTGGGACCAGCACAATACCTCTCGCCATTTCCATTGTAGGTTATAAGTATTGTAATTAACATTTCTTATACATATATACCAAAAATTCTAATTACAACTATTCTTAATATTTAGATATTTTTTATAATTTTAAGTTCATTCTATGAGCAAATTTTCTCCTGCTCTTCTAAATGCTCGAGATTCTTCCAATTCATTGACGGAATTGGCAGTATTTCTGTACAGTATATATAATATAACTATAATTTTAAATATTTAATTAATAAAACAATAAAAAATATTAAATGTCCGTCCCAGAAAAAGCCTTCAATGTCTTTCGATTTTTGACTCTGACATTTATCTGTCATTAAAAACATTATAGGCCCGTAGTCTCGTTTCTTGAAGTAGGGCTACTTCCGAAAAATCACTACGTCAACTGTCAAATGTCAACTTATTAAAAATTACATAAATAAATTAAATTGTAACACCACTTATTTCAAATAGTATAGGTTTCATTTACAAAAATATGAAATCTATTCTTGTATATTAATAAAATAGAATAAAATTTAAAAAATCAAAATAGCGCTACTTCGGAAATAACGTTACTTCAAAAGCTGAGAATACGGGCCTTATAATTTCTCAATTGGTTACCATGGAGTTGTTTGGGCTGTGATTTATTATACAAGAGATTATTTTACATATTATATTTTTTTCTCCAAATTTATAGAAGGTATAATAAAAAAATTAAATGTCGGATAGAGAATTTGATGTTCTTTATGTAATAACATAAATTTTCAAAAAATAATATGTAGAAGATTTTTTTAAAGATACTACTACTTCCGGTTGTCCAATTGTTACCAAAACCTATTTAACTCATCCCATTAATGTTAGATTCAGGAAGCCGTAGTTACACAGATCTTTAATCTAACAGAATTTGAGAAATCATACACACGTACACACACATCATCGTAAATGTTAAAATCGGATTTTAAGGAGCTTAAAACGTGCTCATTCAATAAAATCTGGATATGCGATTTTTAGCATGAATTCAATACCTCTCAGCGAGAGAGCAAAATAGGTGCTGTTCTCAAATTATTTTTTAGGACGCGAGCATTCATGTTGGCTTCGGCAAGCAAATATGGGGCCCGTGTCAAATGTCATAATTTTTTATTCAAAATTTCATGATTTTGCAATTTCATGTGGTTTAATCTTCTCAACAGGTAAATTCATATTCTTGGCGACTAATAAATTACATGAAATCAGAAAATCTTGAAATTTTGAATAACAAATCACCTACTAGCTGTCAACTGATGCTGGCCCCTATATCCGCTTGCCAAGGCCAACAAAGTCACGTGAATGCTCGCGTCCCATTGATAAGAGTCAAATGATTTTTTTTAAATATTTCTTCTATTATTAATATAACCTATATTTATAATAATAATACTTATAACATTATAACAATGTACAAATATATTGCAGGTACATATACTCCAAAATATGTTCTATATAAAATCGGTACAAGTATATTGGTAACTAATAAATTTCAGCACTCAATAAAACCAGTAAAATAAACTATCAATAATAAACTCTATATTTAGTTTATGCATGTTTTGAAACATATAAATTATGATTTATTTGCAATAAAAATATTACCTTTTATTTATGGATATATTGATATGAAACACACAAAATCACATTTAATTTTGACACTGACACTTGACTGATATATTAATACGATTCAATAATTTTGTTTTTGAAAACTACGTGACTGTATCTGCAACTTGTCACACATCTGCAACACTGCAACTCGTCATAATTTCCGTGCCACATTTCCGTATATTAAACCGCCTCTATTTATCAAAAAAGATGTAAATCCAATTGAAGTCTTGGTAAAAATAAGCATAGTCCACACATCGAAATATGAGTTACAAACAGCGACATGTATATGTACCTACTTTCAAGGATACCAAACAAATTGGTAAAACACTGTTGTTCGCAAAATGTATTTTAGTTATTACATTTTAAAATTTGGGCGTTTCAACAAAAACGTCCTATAAAAATGTCTAATTATTATGTAATTGCTCATCAATGTTTATTTTTATATTTCTTAACATCCAATAAATATTTTCTTAATATTTAAAAATGATCTTGAATTAAATTAAGTTGCAGACATCTATAATAGTAAAGAATATATCATATTTTGATTGTAGGTTGTAAGCAACGGATACCAAAACCTCTTCTAGTTTGATAACGACTTAATAAACTCTAGAAATTCTTTGTATTTGTATTATTTAAGTAAAGTATTACTAGTAACTGATTACTAAAACTTTTACAAAATTAGTTGATCTGATTTTGATGATTTTTCTCTTCTTTTCATCCCACAGGATTCAAAGGAAACAAAGATAAACAGTGGGCAAAATAAAATAAATTGTTCAGTTTTATGTTGTGTTGTATATTATAACTTTCATTACTAATTATTATGAGAAAAACAATTTGAATACATTGGTATTTAGTAATCAGTAGGTGTAGAAGAAATCGTTTTAAATTTGAGCTTAAAAATTTAAATATTCAAACTAGAAATTCATAGAGTTAAACCATTCAATTATCGAACATTAACCTACTTGTTTATCCCCAAACTATATACAATATCTATACCACATAATACAATTTTTCTACTGTGTAGTTATTTAGGGCAATATTTGAAAGAGAACTCTAAATACATTCATGTATCTACTCTATTAATTAACATGATAACTTATTCCGTATAATTATTTAAAATAAAAAATCTCCACCTCTTTATTTTCTTTTATTAGGCCGCGTAGAGTTTTACTTTTAGCAATTTTCGCTAGCATCACATACATTTTAACCTAGAATGTGAGAAACTTGGTCTCTGACGCAGCATCCCGATATGTAACCGTACTGGTCTGTAGTGTGTTTCAATATATAGCAGACTGACTCTCGCGAAATGCCGTTTGTAACTCCTATAAATAAAATGAGTAGAGCAAACTTAAGAATTTACAAATATAATCTCTTACTAACGTTTTTTGAATATTTACTCTACTATACTACTCTATTAAGAATTATTGGCACCCGCAGAATAATATGCGACAACAGCATAATTTTAGTTAATTAAATTAATGACGGTTAGTAGGACCTGCCAAAAGTATAAAAGCCACTGTTTCGCTTAACATAAAAAGAAAATCACACGTTTTGATTTTATAATTTCTTATCAAAAATTAAGCGAATTAAAAATAAATACAACAAAAGTTCAAGAAATATTCCATAATTTTTGGTAAAAAATAAAACGATGATCCGCTGGACGTATGAAAAAGAAATTATATAAGTATATCTTAAAAGTATAACGTGATAAATAAATATGTATGCTCTTAGAATTTCACAAAGAATGATTATAATACGATTTTGTAAGTACGTAGGTAGATTTAATACAATTATTGACAGTACAATACGATTTTACTATTTTTACGATGATGTTTGTGTGTGACTATAATTTTGGCCACTATAACTGCAAAACTAGAATTTCAAAAATTACAATGTTTACATATTCCTCTTCCCTACACCCATATGCAGACTTTATTAGAGTTTGGTTATAATTGATCAATCGAAAGTACCTTCATTTGAAGGTTTTAACAGTTTTTCTTAAAAATATATAAATATCATTTTTTCACATTTAATGTTATTATAAATATTAAAGAATATTTTATTCTCTATACGAATTGATTACATTTTATACATCATATTCAATAGATATAGTTAAAAAAATAATTAAATTTCACGAAGTAGCCAGCTATACTCTAATCATGGAAATAGCTACTATATTAAGAAAATTCTAATTGAAAGATATCAGTGTCAAATGCAATTGACAATATGTTTGTTTTACAATTTTACTGAAGAATTCTTTGCTAGAAACTTTGTGTATGGAATTTGTACAAAATAAATAAAACTGACGGAAGGTAATGTGCTGGCCACATCAGAATTTTTTATTTTCAAATACATAGAACATAAAGAAAAAATGTAATTAAATCGTATATAGAATAAAATATTTTTTAATATTTATAACAACGTAAAATGTCAAAAAATGATATTTAACTGCGTTTTTTCAAGAAACACTGTTACGAATTTCAAATGAGGGTACTTCCGGTTGATCATTTATAACCAACATCTAATCAGCGGTTCATATGGATGTAAAGAAGAATAATACGTTCTCATTCATAAAACTCATCAAAGACAGTACCTTTCGAGGTACCTTTCTTACCTAAAGATGACAGAAGGTAAAAAATACAAACTTTGAATATAAAAAAGTGCACTGTTTATTAATGGACATAAAAAAATCTGTCGTCAATTTAGGAACTCGGTTTTTGCAAGATAAAATTAAACAGGTTTATTCTAAATATAAATATCACAGCTTTTTACCCATTTCTGGGTGTACCAGCCTTCTATTTGCAGATTTCGGTAAGGAAGATATATGTATCTGTACCTTTCAGAGCTTTTAGTAGGCGTCACCTCGCAGGCTCTCAAAACTGTCGTGAAGATAACACCATAAAGTCACCTTTAATGTGATTTTAAAATTTAAAAATTGAATAATAATGATTTGTAAATTTCCGTTAATTCCCCGCTGAAACGGGACCTGTCTGCCCCATCATTGAACTCACTTCACTGTTCTATATTTTGAAGCACACTATACCGGTTTAGAGAAAGGGGCATTTCTTCAGCCATTATCTCATTGTGGAAAGCCGGAGGAACTATGGAAACTGACGCAGTTATAGTTAGAAAAGTGGAAATGCAATGCAGTTGACATTGTACTAATTTTTGACCTTATTTTACCGTTTGCATACTTGTACGTTCACTTTTAATATGGCCGCCTAGCTTGCTTACACAACATGCAAGAATAAGATTAGAAGTTTTTACGTTTCCTTTAAGAAATTTGTAATGTGGCGTATAACAGAAAAGTTATGTATAATTTAATACGATTTCTATTATAATTTATACTAATTTTTATGGGACGTTTTATGAATGATTATAAAACATTTGGGCACAACGTTAACTGCCAGTGCCTATTCGTATAAAATAGTTTTACTGAAATACATGTAAAGCACATTGGTACACCCAATAATAGGCAATAAACAGTTATTATTTATTTATTTGTTATATAATTGTTTTAAAATACGTATCGTACAAAAGAAAAATATTATTGCAAATTTTGATCCATGAAACATGAAATCAAGTTTGACAACTCTATGTAATAGTTTCATTAGATAATATTGAAATACTCACTAAAGTGATTACAATATAATACAATATCAAATTTGTAATCTAAATTTTTTGTAACAAAATTTTATAATTTATATAACAATAGGTTGACGTCCATCAATATAATATGTAACATTTTCAGATTAAAAGTCATGATACATAATATTAATGAACATTATTATAATTTTTTAACAGTTTTTATCTCTCATCGCCAGTGGTAAGAGAAGTGTATAAGAATCATGCTAAAAATCGCATAACTAGATTTTAGGGAATGAGCCCCTAGAATCTGATAACAGTTTTATGATTATTTTTGTGGGTACATGTGTGGATGTCTATATGTGACCGTATTTCTCACTTTATCATTAATTGGAAAGGTGATTAGTTTTTGGTAACAATTAAACAACCGGAAGTATCAGTTTACTTGAAGTTGTAAACACTTTTTCATAATAAAATACATGTAAATATTATTTTTTGACAATTTAAATTTTATCAGTTTCATTTAAATTATTTATTATATATGCTTTAGATTTAAAAATAAAAAAATATAATAATCGCACAGCCCAAATTTTTTTAAGTCTCAATTTACAATGACCTTGAGCGTAAGAAATAGGTAAGAAAATACGTAAAAGTTGAGACAATGATTTTCAATGGTCATGTTCACAATTACGTATTTCTTATGCTTATGTACCTACATAAGGGCCAAGTAACAAAAAACGTAAAGTTGAAATCAGCTCAACTTTATGAAACAATTAGGTACATATAGTTTAGTATGACATGACATCTTTTATTATTATTTTTTATTTTTACCTTTAAATATTTTAATATTTTGCATAATTACATACATATAATATTTTTTTTCGCTATAGAAAGAACCTATACGCTAGAATGGTAATACATTTTTAAATTAACAGCCAAAACTACCAATAAAAATTAATCAGTAGGTATATTTTAACACCAACCCTTGACAAAAGTTACTATATTTTATATTTTTATGTTACTGTCATTGTGAACATACATAATTTTGTGCGTATTTTTATCTTACACGTTTCTTATGCATAATCTCATTGTGAATTGAGGCTAAGAAAACTAGTTGAGAAATTCAAATGTTTGTATTTGACAAATATAAATTTCAATGTCAAAAATCAAGAGTAGTTAAGATCATGATACAATTTTGTTGGAAATAAAGTGCACGGTGACAGTATAATTTTTCTTGGAATTATAAGCATTTTTTTTACAAGAAATGTTATGATATTATGTAAATTAAAATGGAATCGGCGAGAGGTATTGTGCTGGCAACATTTTTTTTATCTGTAATCTATGTGTAAAAGAAAAAAAATATCATTTTCTTTTTATTTATTTCAAATATTTATTTAAAAAATGACATACCTATATCTCAAATTTTTGGATTTAATACCTTTATTTATTTGCAGATTTCACCAATGACGGTATATCTGTACCGTTGAGGGCGCTTACCAGATGTCACCTCAGCAGAAAAATTGTCGTAAAAAGAAATAAACTATATAAAATCTGACGAATCTAAATGCCAAAAAATACTTTTTTTGCTGATTGACATTAAAAGTGTAACAGCTAACAGTCTGCAAAATGTCACTTTTACTGCCTATGATATAGCAACCATTCAACAAATGTAAATCAACGTAATTTGATGGCGATAACTTCCAAAATACGTATTAAAATAATCATTAAATTAATATTAATTCTAAAATCGGCAAAAAAATAATGTGTTCAACACCGGCATTAAACACAGATTTACAGCTTCGACAGCATTTATTTGCCTCGGCAATGAAACGACAGCCTCTGCTGTAAATCTGGTATTTTAGTACCTAATTATACAAATAACTATTTTTGTGCGGCAAGTAAATGTTCTTAACCCAAACGGTGTGCGAGAAATAGCCAGTTCCCGCACTATTACGAGAAGTGTTTAGGCACTCAATATGAGTGCGTAAAGTAAACAGTGTGGCCATGAAAGCAGATCACTTAAAAATACCATCAATAGCCGCTCAAATAATAGATGATAATCAAAAATTTAGAATATATTTTGAAATGTTTCTTATTTTTGGACGATTGCAGAAAAAATATTATTCTAACACATGCGGAAAACATAATTCTGAAACTCCATGAAAATTCTAAAACGAACCAAACCTAATATTTTGGAATGGAGACTAATGTCATAAAATACCAGACTTGGTGAAAACCAAAGAACAAATAGTATTTTTTTTAGACTCCACCCCACAATTTTGCGAATAGCGCCAAAGTGATCCTTATGGTATTCTTTCCTCGAGGGGTTTGAGTCCGTTAGGTGACTATGGTAAGCGGCCACAACGACCCAGTTATATCGAAATTTGCGACTAAATATATAGCAAATAAATTATATTTCATACATTAAATACAAGTAGAACAGTCTGAAGAAAGCATGCACTATCCAGATTATTTTACGATTAACAGAAAACACACATATGGAAGCATAATACAATCTCTACAATATCCATGTCTTACCTTAATCGTCCTAATCCTTAATATCACAGTCACTTCACTTCACAATATCACATAGTCCGCGCTACTCCCTAACCAAGTCCACCACCTGTAACCGTCTCTGTTGCTCAGTACCTGTACCTAATCTAAATCTTTTCTATCCACTGTACCCGTGCGGTTCTTGTGGCGATCGAGTGCGACGTGGAGTGGTCCGGGTGCAAGTGTGTATGCGCGGGCTGCCTTCACAGTGTTTTACTCGCCGAGTGGACATCGGCACGGTAGAGAGGGAAAGTTAGTGAAAGGATTGGAGAGGTGGAAGGTGTATGCTCAGCAAGATGTGGGAGAATAAATGGTGGAGGAATGGTGAATGAAGGAATAAGAGAAAGAATAAATCGTAAAGAGTAAAGAAGAAAAGATAAGGGGTAATATAAGGTGGATGAATGGGAGATTTCAATGATGGGTTAAGAAAAAATTACAATATAAGTAAAATATCGCAATTTATTCAAAAAATATACAGAAGTTACATACATTCATAAATGAAAATTACGGTCATCTATAGACAGGAATAATCAAATGTGGCACTCAACCTTGCCTAATGATCTTTATGTGACACCTATTTATAATGAATGGGAAAACTCGTTAAAAATGGTGCGCTAACTTTTCGAAACATATTTTAACATAACAAACTCACGCCCGCAAAACTCGGGCAAACGACTGTTCTATGCAGTTCCAAGTTTTGCAGCGTTTTTTATTTGCAGAACATATGTAAATAAGTTTTCGAAAAAAAAAATTAATGGACGATACTGTGGTTTAAAGAAATTACATTGTATCTGCTTATTAATACAAAAATTAACATATATTAAGCTTTAACATTCATGGAGTAAGTGGCCGGTTTTCTTCTAGATGACGAAGTTTACTTCTGACTTGCCCCATGAGTCTTTGGCGAGTTTTAAAATTTAATTTGTTTACCATTTTACAGATTGTTGTGTATCTTTCTTGTAAGTAACGCCCAAAAAGTTTCAATATAGAATTTAAAGTGAAAGCAAGGTTTTCAGATAAGTTAATGTTGTGTGCAGCATTTTCGAAAGGAGACATCTCAAGACACTACTGAATGTGATAAAGGTTTATATACAAAATTGCCAGCCGAAGTTACTTGATTTCATTATTTAAACGAAGATTTTGGTCTGACCCAGCTTCACACTGCCATGCCCGAACAAAAATCTGTTGTGGGCAGCAAAATACCTCTCGCCACTTCCGTTTTTGTTTACATAAATATAGGGCGCGAGCAGTCATGTGACATTGTTGGCCCTGAAAATCAGATATGGCAGCCCGTGTCAGAATGACAATTAGCAATTATGTACATAGATGTCAAATTACAGAATTTTTCATTCAAAATTTCAAGATTTTCTAAATTCATGTAGTTAATTTGTCACCAGGAATGTGGAATTTACTTGTCGAGGAAAATAAACCACATGGAATTGGAAAATCACTAAATTTAGAGTGAAAAATTACGGTATTTGACTATATGTACATAATTACTATCTGCTTGTCAAGGTCAACAAAGTCACATGACTGCTCGCGCCCTATTGTATTAAATATTTCTTGTATACCTACACTCTACACCAAAAATTCCACTTACATTTATTGTTTATATTTAGATTTTTTTAATTTCAAATTCATTCTATTAAAAAAAATTGTCCTCTTCTAATTTTTCGAGATGTTTCCAATTCATTGTCGGGATTAACAATATTTCTGAAGGGTATGTGTAATATACCTTTAATTTTAAATATGTAACTATTAATACAATAAGATATAATAATTGTATGTACTTCCCAAAAAATGTCTGACATTGACATTTATCTGTCAATTACAAACATTTCAAATTTTCAATTGGTTTCCATGACATTATTTGGGCTGCGAGATATATTACAACAGATTATTATATATCTTATATATCTTAATCTCCAAATCTATAAAAGGTATAATAAAATATTTATATGTATAAGATAGAGAATTTACTCGTCTTAAATAAGAAAGAACAAAAATATTCAAAAAATAATATTTAGAAGATTTTTTTTAAGAATCTGCTACTTTCGGTTGTCCAATTATTACCAAAACCTTTTCAGCTCTTCTCAGTAACGTCCGATTGAGAAATACGTAGTTAAACAGATATCAAGTATTATAGGTTTTGAGAAATCGTCCTTCCAACCGACCCACATACATACACATACATCAACACACACACACACCTACACACACACACACACACACACACACACACACACACACACACACACACACAGACATCGTCATAAAAATATTAAAATCGGAATTATAGGAGCTTTAATACGTGCTTAATCATTAAAATCTGGATATGCGATTTTTAGCATAAATCAATACCTCTCTTAGCGAGAGGTAAAAAGTAGTACTTGGAGGCAAAAATATACTAGTCACCCCGCAAAACATTATAGCGAGACCTATTGAAACTTTTTAGACCTTAGGTACAAGAAAGGTGTACGACAATGTGTAGGAGCCCCAAAATGAAAACAGTTAAGGTGCAGGATTTTTCAATAATTACGCAAAATAAATTTTAAAATCCGCCAAAGACTCACGGAGCAAGGTGGAACTAAATTTTGTACATGGGCCACTAACTCTTTATTAAATATAATGTTAAAGCTTAAGCTATGCTAATTGTTGTAGTAATAAGCAGATTCAATATACTTTCCTTAAATATGTTACATATGTTAGCATATTTAATCTAAAGTATATGGGGCTATGTAATCGCGTGTTTGAGTGTCTGGTCGCGAATCTAGGGAACCGAGTTTGATCCCGACCGACACCAAAAAAATAATCATAAGCATACAACAAGTTTTTACTGTAGCATATATTTTTATAATAACAAAAAAATAACAATAGTATCGCAGGTGATACTCAAGTATAAAAAAGTTTGAATCGCTGCTATAGACCATGGCCGGCCTTACCACTGTTTTGAAATTATTGGGAATAAAAAAATTAATAGTGTCATGAAAAACAAAATTTACACTATCATTCTAAACAGTTAATTATCTATCATTTGAATTTTAAGGGTATATTAATAAAAAATCTGCACAAACTTTAGGTATAACTTTATTTTTCAATTTAGAAAAGGCAACAAACTAAAAAATACTTTACCTTCATATAAACTACAATTAAATAACATAATCTGCACAAAAATCCACCGCATATTTAATTTATTTTTGAAAGTCCAGCTAATATTCTTAAAGCATTCTCTTTTTTGAAGTGGCGAAGTGTATTTTTAATTCTTTATATGAAGTTTCGTATTTCGATTAAATTTATATTCTGTCGGACCATGAATAGAAAATAGAATTCGGTATCGATATTTACAAAATTCTTATTACAAAGCTTCAGATGCAGTTCACGCAACAATTTTTTCCGATTTATTAACAATTGCATTTTGCTATACTGGTACAGATTTTCTGTTTCTTAATATATTTCTTTCTTATAATACACATGTTTACGTACATATCTGAAATTCTGCATTCTGCCTAATTTTCGTAAAAATTATTTATCTTTTCTAATAGATTCCGTCTGAAGCTTCTTTTTCTTATTTTTTCATCCATTTTCCTATCTTTTCTACAACTACCTTTGGCTCTTTATGATGATTATCTGATGTCAACTTTTGTCATTATATCAGATGTAGTCTACCGTGGTATTCCCATTAGAACAAAATAAGTGCCGGTGAATGAATTTTCCTATAATCTATATTTAAAAAAATTTCACCAATGACTCGCCTTCGATCATTTTCTTTCATGAGATTTATTTTCGTTTTTGTAAACAACCCAAAGGAAAATAATATTATTTTTTATATTGAACTAATGTAAACTTCAAATCAAATTAAAGTTGCGTCACATAATATTACGTTTTAAAAATATTAATAAATTAAACTTTGTTAGATCTCCGTTAATCAATTTTTTAAAATATGGCATGAAGATATCTTTTAAAATATGACATTAACCATGGCGCAGTTTTTGCAATATATATATATATATATATATATATATATATATATATATATATATATATATATATATATAAAAGTTGATTGTGATCACGACAGACCAGTTAGGTAGAAGATGAAATGTTCACAGGTATGCAGGCAGGATGATGGTAAATTTTGAATAAAACTCTTGTAAGTTAATATTAAGCTTTCGGAATTATTTTATTCTTTCCTCAGGATAACTACAATGGTTAACAATGGTTAACAATGATTGTAATATTACATGTTAAAATGTGCTATGAAGTACTTACTACTTGTTGAGATTAATTATATATATATATATATATATATATATATATATATATATATATATATATATATATAAGTAATAGAACACCAGCCATATACTCACCTGATTTGACATTGTATGGTACTACTTTTGGCTATATTTTTGACTTAAAAAAAATTACGCAGTAGAATATCTGAAGAAGAGATTGATTCGGCATTCCAAAAAAAAGATTGGTTTGAAGCTTTTAAGAAGTGGAAGCATAAAGTTGGTTTGAACGAAACTATTTAAGATAAAATTCTAAAAATTATGAACCATTTGTCTTATTTCGATAATTTTAGAGTGGTCCTTGTTTTTATCGCTCAGTTGCTCATTGTCCAATTATCCGTCGCCCAGATGACCATTGTCCATTCGCCGTCGCCTAGTTGACCGTACCTGAAAAAAATAGAAATATTTACCTACAATGTTTCCTCAAAAGCATCTCGGTTAACATCACGATTCTAACTTCAGAGGAAACAAATTTTATAGTTTGGCGAAAAGTTTCATTGGGTATGGTATGAATATGATAAGATAAGAAATAAAATTTGGACGTATCAATGAGTATATAAACATAAGTTCTTCAAATATTTGGATACTACTTTTTAAAATTTACGAGTCCTGGGAAAAATTAATATTTATTTTCATACGAGGGAGGATTGAAAAGTTTCCGGAATCACTAAGAAGGCATTGGTTTTTCGAAAACAATCTAATGTCGTTGTTTTGTTTAACTCTTCATGTGAAATTTCAGTACAATCTATCAGTCTAATCGTAAAAAGCGTCTGTGTCGATCTACCTAGCGTTAAAATCGATAATGGATAAAAACAAAATTCGTGCGGTGATCAAGTTTTTTTTTTATTTGGAATGAGAGACGGCAACGGAGATCAAGACCAGACTGGATGCTGTCCTTGGGAATGCTTCACCTTCGTTTTCCACGGTGAGTTGCTGGGTTTCGGTATTTAAGCGTGGCCGAACACACACCACGTTCAGGTCGCCCAAATTTGGCTACCACACCGGAAATTGTGGATGAAACTTGGATACACCACTGCACTCCAGAGACGAAAATTCAGTCAATAGCGTGGATTGGACATGGTGAGTGTAGAAAATAACCAATTCTCGCACTAGTGCGAAAAATACATAAAGCCATAAATGCATAAGCATAGCCGCCCAAGTAGTAGATGATATGTTAAAAATTTACAATACATTTTATAATTATTCTTATTTTTGTGGACGATTGCAGCAGAAATATTATTTGCAACACATTTAATTTCTGCATCTCCATGTAAATTTCTAAATGTGGGAAGCATTCGTTTCATAATCACTAATTTCCCACAGTTGTTATAAAAAATTATTATTAGAAAACTTTGATTTTATTCTGAATTTGAATCTGATATTTATAGTTTACAAATTTAAATTAAAAGGAATATAAGTGTTATTTTTATGTTTTAAAGTTATACATCAAAAAATGATTTGCAGGAAACAATAACAATACCTGAATTTTTTTCTCTTCATTTTGTTCAAATACATGCACTTACGGTCCTTCAACGTATTATTTTTCTAGTACTTTTGCTTTTTTATCTGAAATGCTTTTAACTTTAATTGCTTCAATTATTAAACAATAAACGAGTATTTTTATTGATTTTTTTTGTTATTCATATAAAATTTAAAACTGTACATCCCTGTCGTCTTCCAAGAAATATTTTCAACAACTTGCAAAACTTCTTAATTATGCATGTCAAATTTCAAATTGGTGTAATCCATACTTGAGTTTTAGAGAGATATAAAAAATCCTGGCTTTTTTGTTCGCGAAATAAATGTAAAGAAATAAAGCAACAAACGTTAGAACACTAAGAAGATATTTTTTATTCAGAATTTTTAATTTCGTACATTGACGTACAATATATTTACCATAATCTTATTCATGGTATTTCCATAACGGTACCTTTTGCCGTTGCCGAAATATATTTCAACACTAATGTATGAATTTGATATGGTAATTAAATATTATTATAAATATATGGAGGAAATATTTGTAATAATGTCTAATTTAACGATCAATTACTTCAGCATTTTATTGCAAACACAATTTAGTAAGAGGTACACTTATAAATTTTAACAAAAATTTGTAACAATAAATGATATTTCCGAAAAATTTCACAACAAAATGGAGTCTCCACTATTTCTTTAATTTTTAAATTATTATTATATAAATTGAAAGCGATCTATTGTTTTAGAATATTTTTATTTTTCTTCGCTATGTCGTAATAGTTTTTTACCTTCCCTTAGGTATTGTCATTGGTCAAAAATTTCGATAGTGAGTTTCTAAAGCACATTTTGGGGTTCCTAGAATATGAATTTACTATTTTTACAATGATGTCTGTATATGTGTGTGTGCGTCTGCATGTGTGTGTGTATGTGTGTGTGTGTGTGTGTGACGATCGTTTCGGATCGCATAACTGCAATACCACGATTCCAAAAATTATATTTTTTCGTATTCCTGAAGTTTAGATCTATATGCAGACATGATTAGATTTTGGTTATAATTGGTCCACCGGAAGTACCCTCTTTTGTAACTTTTAACAGTTTTTCTTGAAAAAAGTAGTTAAATATCATTTATTGACATTTAATGTCATAAATTAAATTAAAAAATGTTATGTTCTTTACGATGTGATTTATACTTCTTATTCAATAGATATAGAGTTAAAGAATTATAAAGATATTAAATTACATGAATCAGCCAGCTATGCTAACCATGGAACTGCTAATATATTCAGATAATTCAAATTGACAGATGTCTGTAACAATGAAAAGAAAATGAATGTGGCAGAGATGAAGATGTTGGGGAAGACACGGAAAGATACGATAAGGAATGAAAGAATAAAGCAAAACATTCTAGCGTAAGAAGTTTCTAGAAATATACAAGATAGACGATTACACTGGTTTGAACATGTCATGAGGAGCGATGAAGAATATATTGGAAGAAGAATGAATAGCTTAGTAATAGAGGGTTGAAAAACCAGAGGATGACCAAAGATAAGATGAAAAAAATGTATTACGGAAGACTTGAGAGAAAATGAACTGAATGTGAACGACGTCGCAAAATAGAAATGAGTGGAAGAAGAAAATAAAAAATAGCGACCCCTAACGAATGGTAAAAGCTAAAGAAGAAGAAGAACATGTCAGTGTCAAGTGCAATTTGCATAGTTTGTTTATGAAATAATTTTACTGGAAATTTAGAATTTTTTTGCAAGAAAATTTATGTATGGAATTTATATATATAATACACAGGATTGACGGAAGGTATTGTGCAGTCCTGTGTATCATGTACAAATTCCATAGGGCGCGAGCAGTCACGTGACTTTTCTGACCTTGGCAATCAGATATGGTGCCCGTATCAAAATGGCAGCTATTAATTATGTCTATAACTGATAAATGTCATAATATTTCAATCAAAATTTATTTTTTTGCTATTGTATGATTTTATTTTCTCGGGAATTAAATTCCACATGAAATAAGAAAATCACGAAATTTTGAATAAAAAATTATGACATTTGTCAGTAATCGATATAATTAAGAGCTGTCATTTTGACATGGGCCCCATATCAGCTTGTCTTCCACCCATTTCTGTTTTTCGTGTCGTCCTTATCTTATTTTTGGTCTTCTTCTGTTTCTTTTACCTTTTACTACTAAGCTATTCATTCTTCTTCCAATATATTCTTCATCTCTCCTCATAACATGTTTAAACCAATGTAATCGTCTCTCTTGTAACTTTCTAGAAACTTCTATCACTCGAGCTATTTCCCTTATCTTATAATTCCTTACCCTATCTTACCGTGCCTTCCCCAACATCTATCTCAACATCCTGACATCTGCCACATTCATTTTCGTTTCTTTGATACTAACATTTGTCAATTTGAATATATTAGCAGTTTCCATGGTTAGCATAGCTGGTTGATTTATGAAATTTAATAACTTTATAATTCTTTAACTCTATATCTATTGAATACGAAGTATAAAATGCAATGAAGTCGTAGGTATGTAGAATAATATATTTTTTACAATTTATACATATAACAATAAATCTCAATGAATGATAGTTAACTGCTATTTTCAAGACAAACTGTTAAAAGTTGCAAAAGAGGGTACTTTCGGTGGACCAGTTATAACCAAAATCTAAAAACGGTCGTCACACACACACACACACACTCTCTCTCTCTCTCTCTCTCTCTCTCTCTCTCTCACACACACACACACACACACACACACAAACACACATACAGACATAATCGTAAAAATAGTAAATTCGTATTCTAGGGACCCCAAAAGATGCCGGAAGGTAAAATTCGACCAAATTCAGTTTTTCGCCATTGTCCATTATCCACATTCACAACACCTGTCAAGGTTTTAAGAAGTATTTTTTGTTTGTAATTCATTT
The DNA here is from genome assembly GCA_951394225.1 of Harpalus rufipes. Classification (NCBI taxonomy): domain Eukaryota; kingdom Metazoa; phylum Arthropoda; class Insecta; order Coleoptera; family Carabidae; genus Harpalus; species Harpalus rufipes. Next base: position 21,127,095 of record OX596281.1, on the reverse strand, counting down.
GTCCAAGATGCGTAGATTTTGGCAAATTTATGTGAATTTTGAGTGCGTCACGCGAAAAGAGTTGCGTACTAACTAGATAGATCGTCATTGCCAAAATTTGCGAATATAAGCAAATTGACACACCCAGAAATAAGCCGTGATGACACATTTTCCAAAATCAAATTTTCAGATATTGCATAATATTCATCTGCATCATTCTTATTTTATTGTAGTGAAAAAAATAATAAAAAATTGTCAACTCTGAATAAATTTGATTTTACTTTTTTCCCAGGATTAGAAATTCGATGTTTATAAGAATAAAAAATTCTCCTGTTTTTATACATTACAAAAAATTCTTATAATAAAGTGAATTTTATGGTTTTCCAGAAAATAAGTGTCGTCGAAATGTCTGAATGGGAGGCATGGGTCAATAGTGTTTTTTTTTTTGGTTTTTGAAACCTGTTCGCTTTGGACAGAGAACAGATTTGTAAATTAGGATCTTGAGTTTTATGCGATGTATAACATTTCGAAAAAAAGAAAAAAAATCCGTTGATGTTGACTTCTTTGATTTGATTAATAATATTTAGAAACAGAAGAAAGTGTTGATATCTTTTTCTATGTTCGCTACCTACTTATCCTTTAAACTATTTTTTTACCTTTTATATAATCTTAATGTATACTAAATAAACTCATCTTATACTAATGCTGAACTTAATTTTAATAAATTTTAGATACCCATACGTTACAGTTTTAAATTTACAAATCATTTACTATTATATGTTATCAAAATTAATCAATAATTAATAAAGTATGTATGTATAAAGCACTATACGCTGTTCCACGAGAGAAAACAGTTAAGAAAAGATAGGAGCAAATTAACCTTGTCTCTGATTGGTTGAAATGGTGGGCAAGTTTACACACTGCAAACATATTTCTCCATCTCAACTTTTGTCATTTCTATCGGTCGGTAATCGGAAAAAGAATAAGAAAATTATTAAATAAAATAATGGTTCAATACGTCTGCATACTTTTCAGATGTACCTATTATCATTGAACGAGAAATGGAGAAAATAATCCAATTTTCGTAAGAAGTGATAACATATTGTTTTTTAGCGTAATTATACAATAATTAGATGAACTTTATATTTATTTGCCCCATTTAAATGATAATTAATTAATTAATATTAAAACTTTAACCTCATAAATAGTGTCAGTGAGTGATTTCTTCCAAACCGTAAACTGGGATTTAGAACCATCGAAAATTGGATTAAATTAAAAAAAAAATCTACTGTAGTTATGAAAAACGATATACAAATCAAATATAAAAATCTGATGTGGCCAGCACATAACCTCTCGCCGTATATTTTACCTGGCTGTATGTATAAAGCAAAGAATATTTTTATAAATACAAATAATATATTCATATAAATCTATGACGTATAAACTTCTTTATTATTCAATAATAGCATGTCTCAACATGAAGATATTTTACCATAAATTATGTTACAATAAATTACAAAGTAGAGTTTACCATATATAAATATTAGGCTGGTAACTGCAATTTTCAATTCGAACAACGTTGTTTACTTTCTCTTCATATTCTTCTAGTAAAAACATTAATTTTGGGCGGTCTAAAATGTATATATGGATTGTGCATCTATTCTTACATATCTTCTTTTACATTTTATTTTTTCATACATGTTATATCTAAATAACACTAATTCCCTTTAATAAAGTGACGGATAGATTGCACTCCGATTATTCTTATATCGATGTGTAATTTTGTCAATATTTACAACTTACTTGAGAAGAATTTGATAGCTTTTTCGCAATTCAAAATTACTCTAGTCTATAGTACTGGTGTACATTGTCCCATAATGTTTGAAACAAATTTAAGTCCTTCAACCTAGACTTGTCATCTCCATAATAGTCACAGATCAAGAACTAAGGGATTCTCCAAGTACATTTTTCTTTCATTACTCATTATTTCTGACACTGACATTTATCTGTCAGTTACAAATAATTTAAATTATCAACTATTTTTCATGGCATTCTTTCGGCTGTCAAATTTATTACAACAGATTATTTTATATATTATACTTCTTTTATCTCTAAATCTATGGAATATATAATAAAATATTTAAATGTATCAGATAGAGAATTTAATTTTCTTTAATATTACCACGAACAATTTTCAAAAAATAATATTTAGAAGATTTTTTTTCAAGAATCTTCTACTTCCGGTTGTCGAATTATTACCAAAACCTTTTCAGATCTTCCCATGAATGTCCGATTGGGAAATACGTTGTTAAACAAATTTTAAGTCTTATAGTTTTTGAGTAACCGTCCTTCCAACATCCCACACACACACACACACACACACACACACACACACACACACATCCACACACACACACACACACACACACACACACACACACACACACACACAGACATCATCGTAAAAATGTTAAAATCGGATTGTAGGGACCTTAAAACGTGCTTATTCAATAAAATCTGGATATGCGATTTTTAGCATGAATGCAATACCTCTCTTAGCGAGAGGTAAAAAGTACATATTCAATTTTGTGTTTCCTTGCCTAGAAATGTTTAAAAGTTATTAAGCATTACGGTTTCTAGATTTTAAGGACATTTCAACAATACGTGGATTTGTACGGTTTAAATATACTATAATAGGTAAATAATTAAAAGTTCTACAACTAATCTATGTACGTATAATTATAAATATCTGCTTTAGATATTTTTATAGATATCTCTTAATGGAGCTCCAGAAGGGAAAGATAGTAAATTTTGATCATTAATGTAGAATTAATGGATCAAAATACAACTGACTTGTATACTTTCGACCTTTCGATATATAAATGATTTACAATATGAAATTTAAATAATCCGTGTTGACCACAACAATTAATAGCTTCCACTAAAATGTTTTTGTTTAAAAACAATGTACTTTACATAATAATCATGTGAAATTTAAATCTATGTTGATTTCGACAATGAAATGCTTAACAATACAATCACCAATTCAATCAATAATAAGCATTAATACAAAAAAAGTATTACTATTTATCAAAATTTGAATTTTATTCCGATAATTATCATTAAATAAATATTAAATAATATTTTATCACTATATTTGAATTTAGCGCCAAATGTTGTAACTAAATCCATTGTTTATCATTGTCTAAATCAAGTTTCTGGTTACTGTTTTCTCTCGTGGAACATACTATATATGAAGTCTACATGACAAATTATATTTAAAATGACACGGTATATTATATGTATAAATTTATCAAGGTATCTCGTATAACTATTTTTTTCATCGCCGGAAACATCACAGAAACGTAGATTTTAAAGAATTACAAGCATTTTTGAATCTTTGACAATTCAATGAATTTAAGAAATTAGTAGTCTTTCAGATTTCCACAGACTTTTGTTCTAACAAACTTAAATTTTCTAAACGTGCTTAATCATAAATCGTAAAAATCTGTTGTGGCCAGCACAATACCTCCCGCCACTTCCTTTTTTTTTGTTACATAAGTATAGGGCACGAACAGTCATGTTACATTGTTGGCCTTAACAAGCAGATGTGGGGGCCCATTTCAGAATGATAATTAGTAATTATGTACATATATGTCAAATGTCAGAATTTTTCATTAAAAACTTCAAAATTTTCTAAATTCACGTAGTTAATTTGTCACCAGGAGTGTGGAATTTACTTGTCGAGGAAAATAAACTACATGGAATTTGAAAATCTGACATCGGCCCCATATCTGATTGTCAAGTCACATAACTGCTCGCGCGCTAATGTATTTAACATTTCTTGTATACCTACACTCTACACCAAAAATTCTACTTACATCTATTCCATATATTTAGATTATTTTAAATTTAAATTCATTCTATGAAGAAATTTTGTCCTACTCTTCCAATATTTCGAGATGTTTCCAATTCATTGTCGGAAGTAACAGTATTTCTGAAGGGTATGTGTAATATACCTATAATGTTAAATATTTAACTATTAATACATTAAGAAATAATATAATGTATGTGCTTCCCAGAAAAAGTCTTCAGTAATGTCTCCGGATCACCGGATTTCTGACACTGACATTTATCTGTCAGTTACAAACAATTTAAATTCTCAACTATTTTTCATGGCATTCTTTCGGCTGTAAAATTTATTACAACAGATTATTTTATATATTATATTTCTTTTATCTCTAAATCTATAGAATATATAATAAAATGTTTAAATGTATCAGACAGAGAATTTAATTTTCTTTAGCATTACCAAGAAAAAAATTCAAATAATAATATTTAGAAGTCTTTTTTTCAAGAATCTTCTACTTCCGGTTGTCCAATTGTTACCAAAACCTTTTCAGATCTTCCCATGAATGTCTGATTGGGAAATACGTAGTTAAACAAATATAAAGTCTTATGGTTTTTGAGTAATCGTCCTTCCAACATCCCACACACACACACACACACACACACACACACACACACACACACACACACACACACACACACACACACACACACACACACACACATACATACATACATACACACACACACACACATCCACACACACACACACACACACACACACACACACACACACACACACACACACAGACATCATCGTAAAAATGTTAAAATCGGATTGTATAGACTTAAAACGTGCTTATTCAATAAAATCTGGATATGCGATTTTTTTCATGAATCCAATACCTCTCTTAGCGAGAGGTAAAAAGGGATGTTACTTTAAATGTCAGCCAGAAATGCACTGCTTCTTTCACCTCGTCATCGATGTTCGTCCACTTTTTAACAAAACTACTGTCTTCTATAGTCATGTGGTTAATTTACCACCAGGAGTTTGGAATTTACTTATCTAGGAAAATAAACCATATGGAACTGGCAAATCACGAAATTTAGAATGAAAAATTATAATATTTGACATATATGTACATAATTACAAGCTATGCTTGTCAAGGCCAACAAAGTCACATGACTGCTCGCACCCTATTGTATTTAACATTTCTTGTATACCTACACTACACGAAAAATTATACTTATATCTATTCTTTATATTTAGATTTTTTAAATTTAAATTCATTTTATGAAGAAAGTTTGTCATACTCTTCTTTTTCGAAATGTTTCCAATTCATTGTCGGGATTAACAGCATTTCTGAAGGGTATGTGTAATATAATATAATATAATTGGTTAGGTGGAAGATCAGCCTTGGCTGAACATCGCCATTGGGTTTCATTCTCAATAAAGTATATTATTATTATTATTATTGTTATTATTATACCTATAATTTTAAATATTTAACTATTAATACAAGAAGTAATAATATATGTATGTGCTTCCCGGAAAAAGTCTTCAGTAATGTCTCCGGATTTCTGACACTGACATTTATCTGTCAGTTACAAACATTTTAAATTTTCAATTGGTTTCCATGACATTATTTGGGCTGTGAGATTTATTACAACAGATTATTATATACCTTATATACCTTTCTCTAAATCTAAAAAATATAATAAAATATTTATATGTATCAGATAGAGAATTTACTCTTCTTTAATACTAGCAAGAACAAAAATTTTCAAAAAATAATATTTAGAAGATTTTTTTAAGAATCTGCTACTTCTGGTTGTCCAATTATTACCAAAACCTTTTCAGCTCTTCCCAATAATGGCCAATTGAGAAATACGTAGTTAAACAGATATTAAGTATTATAGTTTTTGAGAATCGTTCTTCCAACCGATTGGATTGTAGGGGCCTTAAAACGTGCTTAATCATTAAAATCTGGATATGCAGTTTTTAGCATGAATCCAATACCTCTCTTAGCGAGAGGTAAAAATTATAACAATTACAGCTATACTCTATTCCACCTTACCAATTCAGTATTGTAGAACATAGGGCATAGTTTAGAACACTCTGAGTGGAGCCAAGTTTATGCACTGCAATATTCGACTGTCAGTGTACATGACATATGACATCTCATGTAATTTTTATGTGCAATGTGAAGTATCATCTTTATCCGATTTGGAAAGCAGCTACTTATCTACTTACTATAATATATAAAGTTTCGATGGTATTATACCTTTTTAATATTTTAATAACATGTTTTATGACAACAGTTGAATACCGCAATTTTTTCATTTCGACTGTTTAAAACTGGCACTGATGTGTACAACATCTACTGAATTGGTTAAGTGGAAAAGAGTGTAGTTCATAAATAAAACAAAAAAAAATGACTTTTACTCCGAAGATATATACAAGAAAGATAAACTTTATAAATATTCAATATATCATAGTTAATTTGATAATTTTGTCACCTGAATAAAAAGGAAATATATGTCACATTTATTATATAAAAATAAATAATAAACAAAATAGATTTATGCAAGTGATCTCAATATTTATTGGAATAAGCAACAAAGATCCAAATTTTTGCCAAACTGGAAACAAATGTTAAATCATTATCATCGTGTTATTTATTTCACAGTAAGTACTTACCAGGTCATAACTGAGTGGTTGTGTGAAGCAAGTATACGTTTTTGTATAATTGAATATATGAATAGTGCGGGATTTATCATTTTATCGCAGTTTCGATGTAGTTTGCTAATATTCATTGACTGTGGTTGTTACGGCAGACGGCGAAACATATAGTAAATATGAAAATATAATTTTCATTAAAAAAAATTAAGTTGGCCAGAGATTCAATTTTTGAAAAAATATAGAAGACATAAGATCTGTCAAAAAATTGTTGAATTCCGAAAAACTAAAAGAAAAGACTAAAAAATCTTAAAGCGTAAAATTTTGTTACATACGATTTGTCACATAAGATTTATTACGCAAGATTTATCACATTCATCACTTCTGGTCGTATTGTATTGTCATATTTGCTAATTTGTCAAGTTATATTTTTTATATCTTCACATTTTGTCAATTGTATAGTGTGTTATAAATAAAGATTATGCTATGAGATTCGTCTAAAAAGGATTCAACAACAGTGGTCCAAGGCTGAATATTAGTCTTTAGCCATTGTAAATTATCTTTTATTACTTCATCACTTTCGTCACATAAATTACATTTGAAATCACCTAACAAACCATCAAAATTGTTATGTTACCTATATTAAAAACTTTATTTATATGTATGTGTTATGACTGACATTTTGTCGTCAATAAACCAATTTTTCGGTCAAGCCTTCTTTTGTTGCAATATGTATTTATCCGTACTGTAAACAAGAACATCGTCAAACATTACAATAATTGTTAAACTCTTAAAACTATAGACCTACCTTTAAAAGTTTGGATCAGACTGTTTAGATTCCATTCTGTTAATATGTATTTTACACTGTAACTTTTACGAATACCTAGACTCTACTAATGTTTCTCTTTTACCAACAAGTTACATCTTGTCTAAAACGTCGTAGTAGGCTTTATAAATATGCTGATTAGAGTAGCAAAAATATTAGGCAATCAAAATTCATAATTACACTAATTTTCAGAATGCTCTAACATCTAGAACAATTTTTAGAAAAGAATATTAGATAATTAAAAAAAAAATAGAAAATACTGAGGTTCATATATTACCTGATATCTCATCATCACTATAAGATATGTCATGATGTATTAATAAAAATGCTACTTATTTAATTCATTCATATATTTCCAAATGTATCAATAAAAAATCTAATTGAATATTAAAAATCTTAGTCATAAATATCAAAATCCAAAAGGTTAAATCTACCAAATTTTGAAAACAAATACTTTTTGTCGTCCTTATAAAAAATAACTATCAATTGTTAAATCAACAATTATAAAAACTGTAATTTGCAATTTCAATTAGTGTGTCATCCTAGAAAATAAATTATTTTTATGATTTCAATGCGAAGGACTAAACAACTATTACAATTTACATGAATTAGACATTTACATAAAATATAAACAGTTAAGATGTTTTTAATGCCCTGAAGACATCAAGTTGACAGTAGAATTTAAAGTTTGATGCTTTGATTCTTTGCTAACAGATGTTTATTAATTACTTATTAATCGAATAGTTTATGACTTTGTTAATTTGAATGGCGTTACTAATTAGAAAGGCGACAAATTTTAAATTTACGACAATATTTAATTTGTTGTTCTTGAGACTACAAATATTTTTTATAGTTATTATATAAATATATATCTTGATTTTTATGTCTTTCAATAATTGGCATTACATATAATTTATTGGATGTCTTTTGTTTCAGAATAATTTAACATTTCAACTTAGATCTTTAATACAGTACTAATACAAGTATTTTTTTTGAGAAATTTTTGAAATTAAATTCAAAAGGATCTACACGTAAATATAATTACCTCTCGCTAAGAGAGGTATTGGATTCATGCTAAAAATCGCATATCCAGATTTTAATGATTAAGCACGTTTTAAGGTCCCTACAATCCAATTTTAATATTTTTACGATTATCTATGTGTGTGTATGTGTGGATGTATGTATGTGTGTTCGTGTGTATGTGTGTGAGTCGGTTGGAAGGACGATTTCTCAAAAACTATAATACTTAATATTTGTTTAACTACGTATTTCTCAGTCGGACATTACTGGGAAGTGAATTGGACAACCGGAAGTAGCAGATTCTTAAAAAAATTCTTTTGAATATTATTTTTTGATAAATTTTGTTCTTGCTGATACAGATTTTAATGATTAAGCACGTTTTAAGGTCCCTACAACCCGATTTTAATATTTTTACGATGATGTCTGTGTGTGTGTGTGTGTGTGTATGGATGTATGTGTGTGTATGCATGTGTGTATGTGGGTCGATTGGAAGGACGATATCTCAAAAACTATAATATGTACTTAATATCTGTTTAACTACGTACTTCTCAATCGAATATTACTGGGAAGAGCTGAAAAGGTTTTGGTAATAATTGGACAACCGGAAGTAGGAGTTTCTTAAAAAAAAATCTTCTAAATATTATTTTTTGACAAATTTTGTTCTTGCTGGTAAAAGAAGAGTAAATTCTCTCTCTGATACATATATTTTATTTTATATTTTATAGATTTAGAGATACCTGGAAATAAATTGAAAAATGAAAAAAGTTTGTAACTGACAGACAAATGTCGGTGTCAAATATCCAGAGACATTACTGAAGATTTTTTGTGGGAAGTACATACATTATATTATTTCTTTTTGTATTAATAGTTTAATATTTAAAATTATAGGTTTAGTACATATACCCTTTAAAAATACTGTCAATACCGACAATGAATTGGAAACATTTCGAAAAATTAGAATTAGAAGAGTAGGACAAAATTTCTTAATAGAATGGATTTAAAATAAACTAGAATTATTTCAAATAATTTTATATTCCGTAAAAGGAATAACGATTGACTTATAAATAATTGTAAATATCATTAATATATACATTACTTAATACTAGTACTTTTTTTCTTCTTTTAAAAATAAATAACACTCAATAATTTCTACAAGTTATATTTCATTTTATAAGGTTTTTTCAGGTTGATGACGTGAGTCTTCTGCCTAATCATTTTCATTATACAAAAAATTCTGTTGTGACCAGCACAATACCTCTCCCCACTTCCGTTTTTGTTTACATAAATGTAGACTCCTAAGTCTATTCTTCTCTGAAATACAGTATAATAATTACTACAAGTTATATTTCTTTTTATAAGGTTTATTTCAGGTTTATGACGTGAGTCTGCCTAATCATTTCCACCATACTCATGCGTTGAAATGTCTTGTTTCGCGTCGCCTAAACACAAAACAATGCTTTAGAAATAGGAGACTATTTCTAAAGCATTTCTTAAAGAACTAAATTTATAATAAAAAAAGTGTAGCTTCTCAAACACTCTTTCGCTTTATAATAAAAAGAGAAAATAGTGGAATATTGAATGAAATTTAATTTTAAAATAATGAATTTAGTGCATTTAGTTCACAATGTTGGCAACAAATTCTACTCGGCGGGAGTCGGCAAAACAGAGCACTCGGGATGTCGGTAACACATAACCAACAAAAGTACTGTAAATTGCATGGAGGTAGGAATAATATGGAGAGAGCATAAACTTGAACTATGGGCAAGTGCAATGCAACCCGGTGAGGACGGACGCAGGTAAGATATTAGGGCACATTGTAGTGGGGATTCGCGAAACATCTAAAGAAAAACTAACATAAAACACGAAATATCTCAAAAAGTGGTATACGGCAAACGCTTATCCAGCAAACGTCGACGTACGCAATTCACAATTGACAGCAATAACTTCGTAATTTAAAAATAATATGGGGCACATTGTAGAGGGGGAAGCGACTTCACTAGTGATTACAAATACTCCTTCCATATTAATCCTACCTCCATGGTAAATTATAACAAAACAAAAAGAAATTTAACCAGTTTATTAAGTTTAAATTTTCTATGTACTAAGTAATAAACAGTTATTTAAATACCATGATTAACACTACATTACATAAAAACAAACATTAAAATCATTGGAATTTAAATTTGATACATCACTCTGAAATTAGCTACAAAGCATTGTATACGTGTAATATTACGTAATAAAGTTTTATTAAATAATATTATTTGCACAAAAAATACTAATTATTAGTTTTATACTTTTCGTACAAAAAATATTGTACAAACCACGTGCGTGACCTTGGTTCCCGGAACCAAGCATTCCCACACTTGGTATGTAAATAACTATTTTACGCTTTAAAGTTATTCAACAAAAACGCTGAAAGTGTTTTAAATTATTTCCATCTGACTGAAATGTATTTAGGACTATTTGAAACTATTTAAAAACTTGCAAATTATCTGAAATTTATATTGTAACCCTCAAAGGGGTTCTCCACCATAATAAAAAATTAGTACATGTACATGAATCATTTATATTAAAACTCGATCTTAAAACTGTATAATGATAGGACTATTAAAGTTTAAAAACAGTTATTAGTTTTTAAAATATTCAAGCCTTCTGCTATATTGCCCCTTTTATATCCTGAATCCGTTGTCAAGTAAATGAATGCAAAAAATAACGATACAACGAAAGTTAAACCAAATAACACTTTTTAAATTTATAGTGTTACCTCATATAGAAATCATGTGCATTTGTATAAAAAGGAAGATATGTTGAATTATATAGACTGTCAGTAACCATTAAAACTTGTAGATATCTAGTTTTTTTTAAATTATTTTATTAAATTGCTTATTATCCATGCATACTTATATCATTGATTAAATAGTATATATAGATTGGCAATGCTATAGTCAATCCGCGTAACACATTTTAATTCTGTACGAGTAAGAGCCATCTGTGCTGTAGTTGCACACTATACATGTGCCTAATTCGATACAAGATAGCAGCATGGTAGTACACATCGCCGGGCGGAGCATCGGGCGGAGCCAAACAATTTTATAATGAGAATTTGTTAAACCTATTTCGTCATTTCTTCAGAGATATTTAATTTAATTATAAATTTATTTTTAAAAATAAACTTACATTCTTTCATAATTAATAAAAATTCATTTAACTTTTCATTGAGAAACGATTTAATATGAATTTACAGGGGATATGCATTCATTTATCATTTAATAGAGAAATTATTTAATATGAATTAACAGTGGATATGTATTTGAAGGTTTGGACCATCCGCTTCGTGTCATACTCCAAACTTCCTTCTCACAAAATAAAATGTCACTTTATACATCATAAATAGTTATTCTTTTTAAATAAGGTGCTTACCAAGCGGCATTGAATTAGGTTGGATTAGAATTGAATCGGAGCTGCTAAAATTACACCCGATAACTTGAAGCACATAAAATTATTAATTTTTAAATACTGCTAAAGGCGCAACTTTTTAAGATATTCCGCAAATAAAACAATGTACCTATTTTAATACAATAAATCTTCTCCAAATAAGTTTTCTTGCTGTTTTACTTAATAATTATAAATTAAAAGTAATTTTTTAATATCATCTTTGACCACCAATTAATAACAAAAGAAAAAGTACCAATTAGAAAAAAGTTTATATTTATTTAAACAAGAATAATATAGAGCTATTGACCTAAAAATTTATTACAATATTCAACGTTTCAATTATTATTTGTTGTGCAAAATATATATTTTTTCTTCTACAAGCTTTTCTTGTGATATCTGTAGATTTCCATTTCAAAGGTTGAAAAAGTTTTATTTTAATAAATATTTTATAATAAAAATTTTGTCATAGCATCCATTACTTTTATTTTAACCAATCACTGTAATGCAAATTTATGCACTGTATACTATTTTTTTAAAAAATTGCTGGTTATATTGTTTGAATGTAAATGTTCTTTTCTAAATACTGTTTGTTCTTTCGGTCTGCAAAAATATTATATTTAATTCACTTTGCCATAGTCTTTAAGAACTAAATAAATTTCATTTTCATCAAGAAGAAGGTTATTTTTCCTTAAAATTTTATTACAATTTTCGCAATTGTATTGTTTAATACGAAAAACCAAATATCTACAGAAGTATACCACACTACATTCCTCATATAAAGTATTTGGCGATTGAAATTGAGATTCATTGTCATTGTCATCACTATTTTTCACATTTTTTGGTCGTACAATTTCAACATTGTCGATCATTTCATTAGGCGCTGTAATGGATTCCGATATTTCTATTTCAATAATTTTGCGGTCATCTATTTCACAGTTTCCGCTTCCAACTGGTTTTAAAATTCGTATATGAATAATTCTTTGCAATGTTTGCCTAAATTGTTTTACAGTTTGAGTTGGATTGTACACCCCCTCTATTTCTAATTATTTAAAAGTGGTTTTCCATACAATCTTGTTGCAATCTATTTGTTAATAAAAACAAATAATTCTCTTCTTTCATGTCCGCAAATAATTTTGAAATGCCATTAATAGTTTGAATGAAACCATTAATATATATTTCTTCTTTCTTTGTCATCTTTATCAAAATATGGAATCTTACAAAAATAATTTACAATTTATAAAATTAACTTAAATATTACTTATTATCTCAACTGTTTTCACATCTTGGTTAATTATGGATCATTTTGTAATTAATTTATTCAATAAAAATACACTTCAAACATATCCTTGAATTCGTAATTTTACGTAGATTCCAAATATGTAATACAAATAGGATGTCCTATTTGAAGAAAGTTTATGTCATTTCCGGTTAAACCGAAAGTGCTACCATCATGCCAAATACCATGATTTGTGAGCCCCTAAGCCTACTTTACAAATATGTATAGGGAATTAAAAAATATTTATAAATAAAAATGTTATTTTGAGTGGCACTTTTTCAATGTCATCCTGTATATAATATACTAATATCCTATGCACTATTCATTTGACAAAATGGCTTAATTAACTTTTTTATATAGTTCAGTATACAGGGTGTTAAAAGAAGAGTAAAAAAAATTGGGAATATATACATTTCGATGAGCTAATATTTAGTCAAAAATATTTTTTTCAATATTCATACATTTGTTGAAGTTCATTTTTGGCGTCCCTCAAAATAATAACGAATTAATTTATTTGTTGTTCATAATCAGTTACGTGATTAAATAATTCATTATATTTTATTAAAAATTTCGTGTCTCCGACTCCAAGCGACTTGACACGAATACATCCGAATATAATTACCGCCAGCCTGATCGAATGTTAGTACGGCCAAATAATAAAATTATTAAAGGTGGCAGCATAATACGTATCTTTACAGCGCGGTACGCAAATGCTCATAAGGTTGCCAATCTATATATATTATTTAATCAATGCTTATATCCAATTATTGACTAACGTATGTCCCATAAATTTTGGCACAAATTTCAACAATATTTTTTTTTAATAAAAATGCATTTACTTAAAGTTTTTAATACTTAATAATTAACTATTTTATAAGCAACAAAATTATGTACTTAAATTAAAGAAACAGGGGCGTATTCTTCCATAAAGCGCAACTTTCTGCAGACTTCTAACATTAGATTTTGGGCGACATTTACATCGATTTCTCGGACTTCACACTGAGCAACTACAAAATTAAGGGAAATGATTTTTATACTGACATTATTATAAAAATCCTTAAAGTCAGATGTGAACAAAAAGCCAAATTTGCAGATTTATTGGTATGGTACGCAATTTCCATAACGGGTTGTATCCAGGCCTTACGTGGAATAGTCAAAAGTACATCGATTTGTTCCGCGAAACAACAATCCTCTTAACCTTCCTCAGGCTTGTCCCATGGAATATTTTTGGGCTCTTTTATCTCGAAAAGTTTACGTTGGGAGATGGGAAGCCCAAAATTAGGGCGAACCTCAATGAAAAATATACAGAAATCAGAAATGTCCGAGAAATCGATGTAAATGTCGCCTAAAACCTAATGCTAAGTGTCCGCAGAAAGTTGCGCCTACTATAATAAGCAAATTCTAACTGACATGTCAGTGTCAATGAAAAGAAAATTAACGTGGCAGAGATGAGGATGTTGAGATAGATGTTGTGGAAGCCACGGAAAGAATAAGGAAAATGGCTGGAATGATAGAACTTTCTAGAAATATACAAGAGAGACGATTACATTGCTTTGAACATGTCATGAGGAGAGATGAAGAATATATTGGAAGAATGAATAGTTCAGTAATAGAAAGTAGACGAAACAGAGGAAGACCAAAGATAAGATGGAAAGTGTATTGCGAAAGACTTGAGAGAAAAAGAAGTACATGAGGACGAGACGCAAAACAGAAATAAGTGGAAGAAGAAAATAAAAAATAGCGACCCTGAATGAATGGGAAAAGCTACAGAAGAAGAAGATGTCAGTGTCAAGTGCAATTTGCATAGTTTGTTTATGAAATTATTTTACTGGAAATTTAGAATCTTTTGCAAGAAAATTTACGTATGGGATTTATACATAATATACAGGAAGGTATTGTGCTGGCCCCATCAGATTTTTACCTCCCGCTATCCTTGGTAAGGGAGGTATAGGGATTGTGCTAAAAATTGCATATCGAGATTTTGGTAAATGACCACGTTTTTAGGTCCCTAGAATCCAATTTGAACATTTTCACGATGATGTCTGTGTGTATGTATGTATGTGTGTGTGTGTGGGTGTGGATCCTGTTTACGCTCTAACTCAAATACTATCATTCAGAAAGTTTTGAAACCATGTATTTCTACCTTATTCTAATATGGAAAGAAGCCATTAGATTTTGGTGGCAATCGGATAACCGGAAATGGCAGTTTACTTGAAGCACAAGATAGTTTTTCTTCAAAAAATACCTTTAAATGTATTTTTTTCGCAATTTGTTATTATAACAATTAAAGATTATTCCATTTTCTACAGGTTTGCTTTAATACTTTTTCTGTATATTCTATGGATAAATTTACAACGTAATATAAAAATTATACCCCATAGGTAAATGGCGGGAGGTATTGTGTTGGCACATCAGGTTTTTAAGTGTTGAAATCAACCAGCTATAAATAACTTATATCTCGATGGTTGAAATAGATCAATTTATGTGACACTGAGTAGTAGCGAACATCTCTGTTTTAAAACAAATTGAGTTAACACCTACGTCATACATAAAATATTTAAAAAATATATTACGGCTTAACGAATAACATTTAAGAGTATCTAGCACTTCAGATAACTTTTAATTTAGATGAAATTTCATAAGTACCCCATTATGCATTGATTCTCCGTACCACATATAACACGAAAATTTTCTTAGAATCTAATTACCCTGTTATACGAGGAGATCATATGAAAAATATGTTAATATAATTCCTTCTTGACTAATCTTTGTGAAATATTTATCAAAACTCCTTTTTCTGTGTCCACCTGTTGCTTGTGTATATGTTTTTTCTTTTTCTTTTTGGGACTTCGTCTATACACAACTGGATATCGACAATGAACGCAAATCACAAAAACGGCTTAAAATTAGCATAGTTTATCTACAGGTTACACAATATTATAGCTAGTGGTTTTTTTGAAACCACAAACACATTACTAGCAAAGCGAATCTCTTGTAACTTTATTTCGATATTTACGCCTAGTTATGGAAATCGTTGCATAAAGATTTGAAATTAAGATGGAAATACTACGCTTCGAATACGGTACGTTTAGAGTACGATTTTATGACTTTATAGTGTTTTTATTACTGAAGAGATGTATTCTAGTTTTTAGAGCCCAAACAACATTGAAAAAATGTGTTTTGAAAATTGGTTCCTCTGGATGCAAAAATGTATTGACTATAATGGTGTATACATTTTCAAAATGTGTAATACAATTTTCTCAGTGAAATGCAATATTTTATTATATAAAACTCAAAATTAAGAGAACTGTCGTCCCATTATTGATTTTTTTCTAAATTGTCAAATTGAGATTTATCATATACGGTTACAGATTTGTGTTCATTGTTAATATTTCATGGCGATCACCCATCTTTTACCTGCAGATGAATCACACAATTATAATTTCAAATTTTCATTGATAATTTATTTTGAATCAACACAACACTTGTAACATTGATATTCAATAGTTAATGAATTTTATTGTAAATTATATTTGTTCATTGATGATTCACAGTTTTCAAAAAAATATCGAATTTCAAAATGAATAAGGACCGCACCTTTCGTACAAAATAATAAAATTTATTTAAAATTTATTGTAAAATATTTTTCTAGATGATTCACACATATAAAAAATCAATAAATTTATTACCATTTTTTGTCAAAAATCAATTGCTTTCTTCATCTATTTTCGTGACTTACGTTTGTGAGAAATATTCCAAAATGGAATAAAATTCCAAATTATAAATTTATTGTCAAAATAAATACACAGTTATCCAGTTTTATTCAGTTAAAACCATATTATATTTACTCTTGTCTACATATATTTTGAAAACACTAACATCACAAAAAATATTTGTTTACGCCCAATGACATTACAGAAACAGGCTGAACATGCATAAGAAAAAAAGACAATCATTTGTCAAAACATACTTGATTTTTCTTTTTGGGTTTAACAACCTTTTGTGTACAGATGTAATTCTTCTGCAAACAGCTCAGTAAAAGTGAATTTTGTTTTTGAAATCGGTTTTTGTTCAGCCTTGAACCCTGATTGGCAGAGATTTTAGTGGATGAAAATTTATTCATTGAATTTTAACAACTGGATGATATCATCTATTGACGAATTTAAATATTAAAATACATATCTTAGTAATAATATAAAAATATATTCAAAAAGAGACATTATATTCAGAAACTATGTTGGTGATGTTATCTAGTCATGAAAGAAAACAATTGAATGTAAAATAATATTTTATTTTATTTCTTCTGAGATCTCTACATCATTTGCATTTTTATCCGTTAAAATCAAATCTTCAACCTTTTTGATGTTTTTTTTTCAAACCTTCGCACTTTGGATCATATTTAATCAATTCCCATCCCCTTCTAAAGTAAGTGCTTTACACCATAATTTTACTGTAAAATATATACCCCAATCAACCTGTCGAGAATATTTTTTGTCCGTTGTCCTCTTATCAAGAATGAGTATAATGCTGTTTCATTTGCCTCATTTTTAAACCTTTACAGAAACTGGAAAACTCTTTCAGTTTGAGGAACCGGACGTGGTAAATAAGCAGACAATGAATCAGTAATTTTGAAAAAGAACAAACTCTAGTTTACAAAATTTTACATTAGAAGCAAAAAACAATTTAAATGCTTTTTTTTAAGAAATAGTGTTTATCTTTTCTGTGAAACAAAAGGTGATACAATTTAATATAAATACATTGAGAAAAAGTCAGACTAGAGTCTATACGCAATTTAAATTATTAAATTGAGGTTTATGTACCGTTGTCGTAGATTATCAATAGCATTTTTATGACAAAAATATATATTAAAAAATCTTATGTGGCCAACACAATACCTTCCGACAATTCTATGTATTTTGTACACATTGCATACTTACATTTTCCTGTAAAAGAAATGGCACTTGACACATCTGTCAATTAGAATTATCTGAATATAATAGTAGTTTCCATGGTTATAGCATAGTTATCTAATTTACGAAATTTACACAGGGATTCTGAAACCCAGCATTAATTAATATTCAGCATTAACGTGAATTAACGGTGATTTTTACACTTGTGGTATTCTTAAATTCTAGCATTAGTTAACGTTAACGCCGCTAATCGACGTTAATTCACGCTATGTTTTATAGTATGAATAGTCCTGATATTTTCATGTACTGCTTTAGGTAAATGCAAGATGTATTTTATTAAAAGTGAGTATAATTATTTATTTTATATGTAATGATTATTATGTATATTTCATACATTTTTAACGTAACCTTATGTAGTATAATTTTTTTATACTTCATATAACATTACAGTGTTCAAATCACAAACTAGGTCGCAACAGAATGAAATTTAGAATTCGTTTCAATAATGCAACATATATTGAGATATTTCATTAAGAATGCGAACCTGGTGGAAAAATTTGGAACTAAAAACAAGGGAGCAATTTTATATCATTCGTATGTTTTTACATACACACGTAGTTTATATATTGGAAAATAAATAATTGAACTAATATTTACAAGTAGTTAAACTACTTTTATCCAATATTTGCTGTAAACCTGTCCCTAAGAAAAAACAAAACTGTAAACATAACCTAACAACTACTAACGAAAGTATTTAAAATGAAAAATAATAATTAATCTACCGCTACAATTAATAAAACTGGAAACAATGCAATATACTATACATACAATAATAATAAACACTGAGAGAAAAGTCAAAATACAAGAAGAATCAAAGAAAAACTATTAACAGGAATGATACGGTTATGGAAGTTACACAAAAATGCTCTCTTGTTGAAGGTTTGACGTTTGTACACAACGCCATCTCTACGTATTGAAATATCCCAATAGGTATCTATGACGAAAAGTCAAGTGAAGAAAAGCAATTTTGGAAGAATGTAAAATCTTTTGATTGTAATATTCATTTATGTTTTATTACAACACAAAATACTTTTTGATTACGAATTATAAGAAGAATTTATAACAAACAAAATTGTCTTTAATTACAACAAAGAATATCGGTAACTATTTACAACAATAGACTATAGGAAAAAATCCAGAAAATTATTGACTCATTAAAAAAGTAATTGTTTACTGGTACCTATATTAAATCTAGTAAACATTTATAACTAGAACAAATATTTTAAACTGTTTCTTTCTTCAGTAGTTATTGGAAATCTTAGCCGTAAATTCATTAAGGCTCGGTTAAAATGACAGTAAATTTAACTACCATATAAATGAAAATATCGCATCAATATTAGAACGTAAATTCACAAAATTATACACATGTCAATTATATGATGCAATAATTTTCATTTACCTGGCAGTTAAATTAACTGAGAGTTTATCCACAGATAGAAAAAACGGGGCTTAACTGGTTTTCCATTACAAAAGTAACTTCTTTCATAAATGTTCTGACTGCATACTGCATAATATTATTTATAATATTAAAAAACAATATTCTTTGAAAATGGCAATAATCCCACAAGTCTCCAATCTTGTATATTCTATATTCTTCATTAAATTATTACGTGAGTTTTTTCCTATTTTTTGTAAAATACTTTTAACCTCTCAAATTTAAAATAACCGTGTTGTGCACTATTTTTATCAAATAATAGAAATAAGTTTTTAGCACAAAATACTCGTAATAAATATAAACGTTTATTTGACGTTTGACATTATACTTTTAAAATAGACAGGTAAATGCAGTTTTTATTATGTTTAATAATTTTTTATTGGTTGAAAATTCGAAAAGGAAAAGATCACATGAATGTATGCGACGTGGATTAACGCTGGCGTTTATTAGCGTTCCACGTTCACGCCAGGGTTTCAGAATAATAGTTTAACGCTGAAACGTGAACGTTACTATCGTTATTTAACTCCGAACGTTATTTAACGCTGGTTTCAGAATCCTACTGTTAATTTTCTTAACTTTAAATGCATTGAACATGAAGGATAAAATTCAATGAAACTGTATAAAGCATAAAATATGCCAAAATCAAATCAAATCAACTCTCCATATGGACGTACAGAAGAGGAATACGAATAAAATATAATTTTTGGAATTGTAGTATTGGAGTTATCGAAAGAGAAATTTTTGTCACACACACACACACACACACGAAAGAAATGCAAACAACAAATGTGTTTGGCAAAGACAACCAATAAAAATAAAATAAATAAATATATCATCACGGCATATTACCCATTGCTGGGTGTGCCAATCTGCTGTGTACACAGATATCGGTAATGATGAAATATTTGTACCGTACGGGCGCTTACCAGGCGTCACCTCACGGGCACTCATTGCTGGCGTGGAGAGTGCACCACAGGGGTTAATTTTGTGCCATTAAAGTTCGAAATAATTTTTTGGCGTCGGTCGGGATCGAACCCGGGTCCCCAGATTCGCGACCAGACACTCAGGCACGCGGCCACGAGACCCCATAAAGACAACCAATAGAACAAGTAAAAGATTTCAGATACTTAGGGTACACATTCAAACAAAACAACAAAGAAGATAGACATATAGAACATCAAATTAAAAAAATAGGGGTCTCGTGTTCGCGTGCCTGAGTGTTTGGTCGTGATTCTGGGAATCCGGATTCGATCCCGATCAACGCCAAATATTTCGAATTTTAAATGGCACAAAATTGAACGTGGGTGACGCTTGGTAAATGCTATGTCATGATCATTACCGAAATCTGTGTACAAAGCAGATTAGAACACCCAAAAATGGGTAATATGCCGTGATGATTTATTTACTTATTTTTAAATTTAAATACATACCTCCATATTTATTAATGCTAAAAATTATGTACATTTAGTTTCGTTCCATATAACTATTGTTCTATTTACAATTTTCTTTTTAAAACGTTACTATTATTAATTTGAAATGATTATTTTTTTGACAGTGACATTTATCTGTCAGTTACATATATTTGAGCTGAACTGTGTAACCATGGAGTTGTGTTTAAAGCATAAGCTCCGGGATATAATTTTTATATTATTTTGTAAATTTATCCATAAATTAAATAGAAACACTATTAATGCAAACCTGTAGAAAATTGAATAATCTTTAATTTTTATAAAAACATATTGCGAAAAAATAACTTTTTTTGAAGAAAAACTATTTTGAGCTTCAGGTAAAGTGCCATTTTCGGTTATCTGATTGACACCAAAGTCTAATGGCTTCTACTCATTTTAGAATAAGAAATACATGTTTAAAATGTTCCGAATGATAGTATTTGACTTCGAGTGTCCAGAAGATCCACACACACATACACATCCACAGACATCATCGTGAAAATGTTAAAATCGGATTGTAGGGACCTTAAAACGTGGTCATTTATCAAAATCTCGATATGCGATTTTTAGCACGATCCCTATACCTCCCTTACCAAGAGTAGCGGGAGGAAAAAAAGCGAACTTGGTAATAAGAGAAATCTGCAGCATTGGTGATAGAAAAAATCCTAATAATTTTAAAATAACACTAATGCTATTTGTGAAAGGATCCTAATGTATGGAGCATAAATATGGGGCTGGGACGAAATTAATAAAATAGAAAACATGCAGGCCAGATATTTGACGTGAACCTTAAGTTTAGAAAGACACACACCTCACTATATTATAATGGAGGAAACAAACAGAGACAAAATGAGAATATCTATAGGACCTGAGGGCTATGGAATATGAAGACAAAATAAGTAAAAGTGATAGAAAAGAATTCTATACCAATGCTAGATACAAATGGCGAAGAACAAAGGTAGAAAAGTTCAAGAACACAAATGAGAAAAAAAAAGAAAATATTATGAGAGGAATGGATACTCAACAACGCAAGTAAAGATTAACCAATATTATAACATTGAATTTAAAGAAGAAATGGAAAGAAGAGACAAACAATTTTAAAAACAAGAACAGGATAGTAAAATAAAAGAATCAAAATACAACCAACTATACAAGCTCATAAGACCTATAGCCATACCGACATACCTTACGAAAGAGACCAAAAAACAGATGAAAACCGAAGCAATATTGCGGAAAGATATGGTAAGGAAATAACTCTAGTGTTATAAGTTTGTAGAAAGATACAAGAGGGATGATTACATTGGTTTGAAAATGTCATGAGGAGAAATGAAGAATAAATAACTTAGTAATGAAAAGTTGAAGAAACAGAGGAAAACCAAAGATAAGATGGAAGGACTGTATTGCGGAAGACTTGAGAGAAAAAGAACTGAATGAGAACGACACGTAAAACAGAAATGAGCGCAAGAAAATAAAAAATAGCGACCCCTAACGAATGGGAAAAGCTAAAGAAGAAGATGTCAGTGTCAAGCGCAATTGCATAGTTTGTTTATGAAATAATTTTACTGGAAATTTAGAATCTTTTGCAAGAAAATTTATGTATGGAATTTTTTATTATGTACTAATAATGTAGAATTCTAAACCGAAAGGTATGAATTTAATAAAGAATCTATCTAACTATTTATCTACCTACTTGAATGCAATGAAATTTGGTTTGCTTTAAAGAGAAATAAATAGACTGAAACACCAGAAATGCGAATTAACCAAATTATTAAATTATGTAAAAATAGGAGATTATCAATTTTCAAAATTATCTATTCAAATGTTACCTGTATTAATTTAGCGGCAAAAAAATACAATCGCTTCTCTCTTGTTTCATAATAGTTTTGACTTTTGAAATCGGAAAACAAATAAAACAATTATTAATTTCGATAAACAAATCAATTTTATATTATTCATATTTTATTGCAATTCTTAGTACCAAAAGTATTTCAAAACCAAAATGAACAAAAAATATTTAAAATTTCCAAATATGAAACAAATATCTGCAATTATGTTAGATCATTATACCAATTAATTTTATTTCGCTTCTTCGTATTTTGAATCCACATCTTCGTTTGTTTTTATATAATTATAATAACAACATAAGTCGTAGAAAATCTTAAGAGTCCTCTTAAATTATCTGTGGTCGCCACCTGACAATAACTTCCCACAACAAATATTCTTCTTTGAAAATAAATTCACAGAAATAAATTTAATATTTTTATTTCAGTGTGAATTGTTTGATAGACTAATAAAAATATTAAACGTCAAACTAAAAACTAACATAATTTCTAAGTAGATTTCTCATAATTCGATGATTGTTTTGACATTTCTAAAAAGGAAGAAAATACTTATTAATTTTGAGAATTGTTACAGTGCGTATTTTTCGCGAAACTATAATGTTTGATTAGTTTATACTAACAAATATACTAATTAAGTAGTTATATTGTTATTATAATGTCAACATAGAATTAACAAATATAGCGTCATATATTTCTAAGAAAAATTATTGTTGATAGTATTATGTCGTATTATAATTTGTACGTATTTCGCACTTACAAAATAATAATCATGTGTACACTAATAATATGTATTCTTTAGTATAACTAGAAAAAAAATCTGATGTGGCCAGCGTGTTACTTTCCGTCAATTCAGTGTATTGTGTACAAATTCCATATATAAATTTTCTTGCAAAAGATTATATATTTCCAGCAAAATTTCTTCATAACAAACTATGTAAATTGCACTTGACACTGACTACTTCTTCTTTAGCTTTTTCCACTGGTTAAGTGGTCGCTAATACAGTTCCATTTCTCTTAAGTCTTTCGCAATACAGGATTTCCATCTTATCTTTGGTTTTCCTCTGTTTCTTCAACCTTCTACTACTAAGCTGTACATTCTTCTTCCAAAATATTCTTCATCTCTCCTCATGACATGTTCAAACCAATATAATCGTCTCTATTGTATCTTTCTAGAAACTCACTCGAGCCAATTCCCTTATTCTCTCATTCCGTATCCTATTTTCCCGTGTCTTCCCCAACATCCATCTCAACATTCTTATCTCTCTGCTGTTTCCATGGTTATAGCATAGCTGACTGATTTATGAAATTTAATATCTTTATAATTTTTCAACTCTATATCCATTGAATATGATAATGTGAAATAGTGTAGTTAATAGTATATTTCATATTTATAGTTACATTAGGTGTCAAAAAATAATTTAACAGCGTTTTTTCAAGCAAAACTGTTAAAATCTTCAAATGAGGATACTACTAACCAAAATCTAATCACCTCTTCATTTGGATGTAAACTTGAGGCATACGAAAAATTATAATGTTTAGAATCGTGGTATTGCAGTTATGTGATCCAAAACTTTCGTCACACACACACACACACACACACACACACACACACACACACACACACACACACACACACACACATACACACACACGCACATACACGCACACACACATACACACACATACAGACATCATCGTACAAATGCTAAAATCATTTTATAGGGACCCTAAAACTTGTTTATTCCCTAAAAACTCATCATTGATTTTTTTACCAAAGACAATACCTTCCTTACCTAAAGGTGACGGAAGGTAAAAAAAGTCATTACAATTTGTACATATATTTTTGAGTGTTCCAGTCAAACTTGCCTAGTTTTAGATACAAACACCGACAAAATTAGGGAACACAAAAAAGCTATGTAATTAAAAAGTTTGAACCTTCAGTCTTTTATATTTGTGTTGGTAAAATGACAATATAATACGTAATTATAGCTACCTACTAAAGAGTAATTATCATTTATCGTGGTGTTAAATATTGCTCGGTCTTTAGTTTTTTTAAATATGAATGTTTAATTCGTGTTCACTATAGATTAACAATCATTTCGTGTGTGCGTGTGTGTGTATGTGTGTGTGTGTGTGACCGCTTTTTCGTCAACGATATCTCCAATACTAGAATTCCAAAAATTACAATTCTTGCGTATTCCTCTTCCTTACAACCATATGCAGACTTGTTTAGATTTTGGTTATAATTGGTCAACCGGAAGTATCCTCTTTAACAATTTTTCTTGAAAAACAGTTAAATTTTATTATAACTTAAAGAATATATTATTCTCTATACGATTTGATTGCATTTTATATTTCATATTCAACAGATATAGAGTTAAAGAATTATAAAGATTGTAATAATTATAAAATTTCATATATTAGCCAGCTGTGCTAACTTAACCATGGAAACTGCTAATATATTCAGGTAATTCAAATTGACAGATGTCAATATCAATAAAAAGTAAATGATGAAAGAATAAGGGAAATAACTCTAGTGTTGGGCGTTTCTAGAAAGATGTAAGAGAGACGATTACATTGGTTTGAACATGTCATGAGGAGAGATAGTATATTGGAAGAATGAATAGCTTATAACAGAAGGTGGAAGAAACATAGCACGACCAAATATAATATGAAAGGAGAGAAAGGAACTGAATGAGGACGACATACAAAACAAAAATTAGTGGAAGAAAAAAATAAAAAATAGCAACCCCCTAACGAATGGGAAAAACTACAGAAGAAGAATGTTAGTGTCAAGTGAAATTCGCATAGTTTGTTTATGAAATAATTTAACTGGAAATATAGGATCTTTTGCAAAAAAAAATTATATGTAGGGCACGTGCAGTGACGTGACTTTGCTGACTTTGGCAAGCAGATATTTGGACCCGTGTCAAAATGACAGCTATTAATTACGTCCATAACTTACAAATGCCATAATTTTTCATTCAAAGTTTATGATTTTCTTATTTCATGTGGTTTATTTATTATCAGGGATGTGGAATTCAGTTGCCGAGAAAAGGAATCATAAACTCGTCGTCCTTATCCTTAAATCCTTTATTTATTTTACTCTTCCGTAATTACTGAGTATGCAAATAGAATTTGTAACACTCAATGCGTCAAGGAAAAAGGCATATCTTAAATTTTATTGATATTCATAATTATTTTACAATGCAAGATTTCTTTCTAGTTCCCAGCATTGTAAGAACAATTCAAAATGACAGCTATTAATTACGTCCATAACTTACAAATGCCATAATTTTTCATTCAAAGTTTATGATTTTCTTATTTCATGTGGTTTATTTATTATCAGGGATGTGGAATTCAGTTGCCGAGAAAAGGAATCATAAAATATAAAATACCAAAAAAAGAAATTTTGAATGAAAAATTTTGATGTGAGGATAACCCGCAAAATAGAAATGAATGGAAGAAAAAAATAAAAAATAGCGACCCCTAACGAATGGGAAAAGCTAAAGAAGAAGAAAATGTCAGTGTCAATTGCCATTTGCATGAAATAATATTACTGGAAATTTATAATCTTCTGGCAAGAAAATTAATGTATGGAATTTGTACATAATACACAGGATTGACGGAAGGTATTGTGCTGGTCACATCAGATTTTTTCATATTTATAACATAAATTTTCAAAAAATAATATTTAGAAGATTTTTGTTAAAATACTACTACTTCCGGTTGTCCAAATGTTACTACAATATGCTTGCATATTTTTTGTGCTAGAATCTATTCAACTCTTCCCATTACTATGAGATTGAGGAATCCGTAGTTACACAGGTCTTTAGCCTTATAGAATTTGAGAAACACACACACGCACACAGACATCATCGTAAAGATGTTATAATCAGATACTATGGACCTTAAAACGTGCTTGTTCACTAAAATCTGGGTAGGTATGCGGTTTTTAGCAAGATTCCAATACCTCTCTATAGGTACAAATGGAAAATTATTATTTTTAAGTAATAATTTATAAATAGTGGAAAATTTAGATCAATTAAAAAAAATCCATTACCAATATGTAAATTATTAACTATTACTTAAAAATAATAATTTTCCATTTTTCTTTATTTTTTTTTACTGCAACAATTATTAAGTTTATAGGTTAAAAATAATGATTGTACAATAAAACAAATGAAATCATAATTGTAGATTGTTTATTTTCACTGCTAATTTCTTAATTAAGTTTATTCAAAATGTTATTCTGTCCAATAGTAGATAGAACAAGGACATATTGAAAACGAAATTTGTGTTTCAGTATTAATGAAAATAAACTTAGAAATAAATAGATCATAATACCTAACTGATAATTTTATTTGTTTCATTGCCACAATAATTGGTTTTACCCTATAATTATAATAATTGTTGAATTTTTTTCTATTCCTCTTAATGTATACGAGAACAGAGTCACTTCCACCGTTTTAGGGGCAGAAGTTTTTTTATTATTATTTAACAATCATACCTTGTAATTTACATACTCGTATATCAATGCACAATGTAAGAACAACCTTTGTGAACATCTCATAGCCAAAGATGGAGCTACTTTTATGGACAAAGTTTTGTGGAGCTTAGGTTACAAGTACAAATAGTAAAATATTTTAACACATACTTTGAACCTCAGTGCCGTACATGTTCGGCATATATTTCAACAAATGGATAAGAATATTAATAAAAAAGAAGGCATCGTGCAAAACATTTTTTATTGCATAAATTTTAAAGTAAAAAGCGGGAGGTCGTATTCTACTCACTACAACATTAACATTATATTTAAGAATGTAAAACATTGCAAAGTTTTCTTAAACTTTAGATCCTATCAGTCACGTTTTCTACAACTATAGAATTTGTAATTTTTTAATGGTATATTCAATGATTCTTACATTGAATTTTTAAGGTAAACTCGTCGTCCTTATCCTTAAATCCTTTATTTATTTTACTCTTCCGTAATTACTGAGTATGCAAATAGAATTTGTAACACTCAATGCGTCAAGGAAAAAGGCATATCTTAAATTTTATTGATATTCATAATTATTTTACAATGCAAGATTTCTTTCTAGTTCCCAGCATTGTAAGAACAATTCTATTTCTTCCAATTTAATAAAAACAAAAGTCGTTGCTTAATATTTAATAACTTTCTTCAACATGAAAGTAAAACTTGAACTTTTTGCCAAAAAATCTCAATTAAAAGTCGAACAGATCGAGAGAAAGTGGTCAAAATATTTTGCAACTAATATTACTCACTAAACACGCCACAATTGAACACACTTTACATAAATTTTGAAATGTTTGCTATGCTTTGTAAAGCATAAAATAAGATCTTATTAAGTTTTTACTTATATAAGTTTTTGCTGAAGCATATTGAACTCGATAAAATAAAATAAAAGTTGACAATAATAACAAAAGCAATAAAAAAAACAACTAAAAGAATTATAAATTCGAAATGTATGCTTATTTTGACAAAAGAGAACATTGTTATTAACATTTAACCGAGAAAGAATACTTAAATTTATTTATTTTTTCTTATGCATTTTGGTATTAATTTTTTTAACATATTAGGTATATTACGTGAAAATGATTTCCAAATGTTTACAAATTCTTACACCGCTGACTATATGTGGGAAATTTCTCGACTGTAATGTAGACAAGGCGTTAACAATTACTCGAAATATTAGGCCAAATTGAGTTTCAATTAAATTCTTTATATTTTATTTAAATTCCTACAACAATGCTAGACAATCATTGGTGTACAGAATCCTTCCGCAAGATATTTCCGGCTATTTTCCGAATTAATCTATTGTCGATTTTGAGAGCAATTGAATGTGTGTATGCTCTTTGAATTTTTTGTACGATTTTGTAAAAACTGAATATTTAGTACGAATGTATTTTGTGTACATGATACATATTATGTAACAATCTGTAAGATAATGTCCATATTATTTTGTTTGTATTATTTTGTTATGTTACTTGTTCCTAGACCCTGAAGAAGGTGCAAGTGTGCCACGAAACGTCGGTGTTGTAAGAATAAATGTTGTTTGACTGAGATTTCGAGTAATTGAATACCTTATAAGTATCTATGGCTACAAGCAAATTTATATTAGTACATATCGTGTTATTTAAAATCACGTCCATCAAAGTGTGCCATGAAAAATTTGTATATCTGAAATGAAATTAAATCTTTCAGAATTGACAAATATAATTTTAAACAACGAAAAATATCATCGGTTGTTTTAAGTTTAGATATACTTATTATATCTATCTTATGCATTGTTTTTCATGGCACACTTTGATGATAGGTATTTTTAATCACACGTTATATTAGTTATATTGAAACACAAATAATGGAGAGCTAACAATTCTAAACTTTATTATACTTTAACACTGTTTTAAGTATCTACATAAAGTTTTCCATATCAATAAATATTTTTTTCATGACCAAGACAGAAAGCCGGTTTCTATGATACCAAAATCATAACTAAAATAATCTAATATCTAAACAATTATACCTGCCAGATAATATGTACATAGAACTGCTACAATACAATTTCTAATTACTTTTCTAATTACTTTTGTACTTTTGTAATTTAAACAAATTGATACTGTATAATAAAATTATTTTAACGTCTATCGCAAAAAAAGCCAAGGCTACTAGTGTATTACAGTACAAATTATTTTTATGTTACTCATAATATTATTGATTTTAAATAGAAAAATAATATAAACATCGCTTGAGCGAAGTGTGTTCTTTCCCTCATTATATTGTAGTCCTCGGCTTCGCCTCGTACCACACTTTTACTCCTTGTGAAAATCATACGCTTCTCTCCCTTGGTGTATAATGTACTATTATGCATACTATATTAATAAATTTAATTTAAGACACATCAAATTCAATATTCAAATATACATATTTAGTTTATTATCATTATTATTAAAATATTTAACCAAATTTATTTCAATTAAACAAAATATATTTTTTATTTTTTTTACTAACATCGTTGATATCAGTGGCTCACATAGAAGTGGATCAGTCACTAAAGTTGGCTGTTGGATCAATTAGGATTACACCAATTCTATTCAGACAAACACAAAAGTTACGGGAAATAATTATAAATTGAAATAAATAAAAAAATTAAAGAATTGCAATGTGAACAAATGAAAAATGAAAGTATTGTATGTTTGTTTCACAGCAATGTTGATTCACAGCATGAAATTAGAATGAATTAATCATAATGAAATAGATTCTTGACGGTTATGACTTTGTTATTAGTTACTAATAATTCATTGCAATACTTTCTATTACTGTGTAGGAAGTAGTTATCTACCATTATTTATTTATCATTGTTCACTGTAAAATAATTCTGTTATTAAAATATTTCGTAAAAAATGTCACGATTTGTTAACGAACAATTATCTTTATCAGTAGGTGTTAATTATCCATGAAACATTATTTTACTTTGTTCTTTTCGTTTTACAAATTTTTGTTAACATATTTTCCAAGATAAGAACTGTAATAATAAATCTAATTTCATATTAACATTTCCGATAGGTATCCAAAGAATGTAAACTATCATGTACGTCAAAAAAATCAGGAAGAATGCCTGAAGAAAATCTTTTAAATTAATCATTGAATAGTTCATCAACCTTTAAAATAATCGAAGATGCCCTCTGGAGGAAAAAACCGCACATCAACAGATGTTCATTTTTATAATAATTTATTAACTGAACCAAAATGCGCACCGTTCATCAAAACAACAGATAAATTCAAAGAAAGGCAAAACAAACTGTAGGAGATAAACAAAAGAACGGCAAAATGTGGCACTCAAAATAAGACTTGGCCAAATCGTCCCTTACCTTACCTGAGGAAAAATTGTATTATAAATTATATTTATGGAGGAAAAAGACTTTTAAATTGAAAAAAAAATATGTTATGTGTGGTCACGTATCTGTGTACGTCATGTGATTGACAGTAGTTCTGATAACCCGGGTTCGATTCCGACTGACTTAAAAGTGAACTCAGTAGTGTTTTCACGACAATTTATGATAAAAGTTGCTGTTTCATAGTCCAGGAGTGTTTAATCGTTTTATACCGATCGTTTGAGTTTAAAAACTGTAAACGCCCTCTACAATATAAAGACAGATTGGCACACCCAGAAATAAGTATATAAACGTTTTGTGGTCAATAACAAAACATATATTGCAATGTTATGCATTATGGATTCCAACAAATTTTGTTTTGAAAATATTTGCAATTTTACAAGTAAATAACAAATACTTGAATGTGATGGTATTCTTATTTATGTATGAAAACATTTTTTTTAATACAATCCATACAAGTTGTCGACATACTATAGAAAATAATTGACTAATTTATGAACCCAATTGATACTTATTGATTTACTCGTTTACAAATAACAACTGGAAAATCCTACATTTAATTGTGGTCTTCTTACGCAAGTATTTATCCCTGTTTTTTTTATTATTCTATCCGTGCGTCACTCGTGTTTTTATAGTGTCATGTCAAAATAAAATACAATAAACATGTATTCGTATAAAATGAATTAATCTAACTTGATATATAAATCGTTATACATTTGTTAAATTGTTTGGGCGATTTTCGACCTTTTCATACCTAATTTCTGCCGTTACAAAGTATGCAAAATTAGGAAAAGTGAAGAAAATAAGTACACTATATTGAATATTTAATTTTTATTCATT
Organism: Harpalus rufipes; assembly: GCA_951394225.1. Taxonomy (NCBI): domain Eukaryota; kingdom Metazoa; phylum Arthropoda; class Insecta; order Coleoptera; family Carabidae; genus Harpalus; species Harpalus rufipes. The sequence goes on along the minus strand of OX596281.1, from coordinate 21,095,576 downwards.
TCTATAGTTGCAATCGATTTAGGGATTTCAAAGAATCTCATCATGACATAACCAGCATTCAGGTGTTTAGTAGTAAAAATAATTGAAAAATTACATTATTTAAATGATGGATTACATTTATCGTGTAAGATAAATAAAAATAAATTCAAAGACAAAAATTAAGGTCTTAACGAGTCAAAGGTTGAAGATATACTGTACATCGTACCCGTCTTCTAATTAAACGCTGGTAAAACGCAACTAGATTGTCAACCTTCATTAACTTAGCGATGTTTTACAATCTGGCTAGTAATCTCTCCAAATACGGGGTGTTTCCTTTAAAACAACTAGCGTTTTTTTTTGACGAACTAATAACTTTAGAGAAAAATGTTACGTACAAAAAATGATAAAGAATAAGGGGCTAATTTATCAGTAATAACAAACCGAAAATTCAACCAGTGATTCTCAAACGGTAAAACAAAATTATATTTTTCAAATGGTACTGTTGTAATTGAAGAGAAGATAGAGAAAATACAGAACATAAAATACAAAACAGTAATATATTTTTTTAATTTAACACCAGAAACACAGAACATCCAAAATTAATAACTTGTCATATACAAAACATTAGAACCCATAATAAATATAAACATCAACGTCCTTGTCGATTCAACGCCAAGTATAATAATACTACAAAAATATACAAACAGACGGCTAGATGCCGGAAGTATAATAACATAATAAAAATATAAAAACAAGCGGCTAGATGCCGGGACAGACCCTATATAATTTTTTAACTCATTAGAAAGAGATTTTTTTGATTACAACGATATAAATATTTATAGGGTTGTATAACAATTATTTCAAGAAAAATGGTATTAAAAATTAAAAATATTACATTGTTTCAAATTTGGATATTATTTTTCTCAAAATAATTGCCTTATAACCCTATACAATATTTATATCGTTAAATCAGAAAAAAAATCTCTATTTAGTGGACTAAAAATTATATAGGGTGTTATTTAAAACAAAGTGATTTTGTTCTACAGTTTGAGAACCACTAGTTGAATTTTCAGTTTGTTATTAGTGATAAATTAACCCGTTATTATTGATTATTTTTTGTATATAACATTTTATTCTAAAATAATTAGTTAGTTCAAAAAAATTGCTGGTTATTTTACAGGAAATCTCGGGACAAGTTTTTTACGTTACGTTACGTTAAGTTATTGTTGTTATATTTGGAGAAATATATCATTTTAGTCCATAAATTAACGTGCATGGTGTAAATTTGGTACGCAAGAACATGTTAAATGCTTATTACTTCATAAGTGGTGGTGATGTTTTAGCGTGTACATATTTCATATTAGGCACATATTAGTGAATCCCTGAACAAAGCTTTGTTTACAATAAATATTGTGATCATTATATATTAGGTTAGGTTAATTTATATTTTTCTATAAGTTATACTGATCATTCAATTCTTATCCAATAAATAGCAGCCTTAACAAAATAAATGAGTAAATATTTTAATGTATATTCACACTGACAGATATAAATTATATTGTTAATAAATATGTATAAAAACAATGAATAAAATCTTCCTTTTTGTTGGAGACTTCAACACTACGTAAAGATACAAGATACAAGTTTTCATATTTATTTGTACAATTATTAATGAATAAACAAATAAATTATGTTGTGTATATGATATATAGTGTAAAATATGTGACGTAAGACCGGAAGCGCAGCCAACTATGATATTTCACACTTTCTTGGTTTCCGAAAGCTGCCTGCCGCCCACCAAACTAGTTCAGTGTTGGTTACAGCTCTAATTATTCATTTGTTTATCATCTCACCAATACGAAATTGCTATATAAACAAACGGGGACTTTAAAGAAATGTAAACACAGGAAACGGAAAGCATTATATCATAATTACTGTTAAACATTATTACATTTCTGTAATTATATATAAGCTGAATTTAAACGAGTATAACAAACTTTAGCAACTTATTCCATAAATCATTTTCAGAAAAAAAGGCAAGAAGACGAAATTTTATACACAGAATATGCACCGAAACCGGAACAGCCACAGTTTATATAACTGCTTATAATTGTTGCAGTTTTGTTTTCATACATTTGTGGTTGTATTTTTTACAATTTTAGTTTCCTATTAAAATATATTATAAAAAAATGATAAAATTTATCTATTATAATATTTATTAAACTGTCACGCTGGTATCGTGTTTTATTTTCATGGCCGGCTGATTCTTGACGAAATAGTAACTTTTTTTACACTATCTCGCTGTAAATGTGCTCTTAAATCGTATTAAACTTTTTAATATAAAATTAAATTTTAACCAACTTTAAATTTTAAAATTTTACTCTAAAAGTTACTGTATAGCCAAAATCCACACTTATTTAAAATCTGTTAAACTCCTACGTTCCGGTTTTCGGTGCACACCTGTATGGTAGTTAATTTTCAAAATGAGTAAAACTTGAGAAAACAAAACACGATATGGACAACAAAAGAAATTTGACAAAATAACCAGCGGCAAAATTCTATGCTAATTTAGTGAATATATGTTCCTCTGATTATATCTCTTTAGTTTATTTTAAAAAGCTAACATTTTTTCTTTGCAACAAAAGACTGCTTAGTTGCAATAAACAGTATTTGATAACGATGATGAAAAGACAAACGTATACTCTTAAAAAGGTAAAATAAGTAATATTAAATGAGTCAATATTCCAATTCAATACAATTGATAATGGAGTTCTCTACAATAGTAACAATTTAGATCTTGGAGCATTTATATTAAAAATATACCTTAAAACTGCATGATATGGGCTATTAAAGTTTAAAAAAGTCGTTATTTTTTAAAATATTCGCATTTTTAATGCCTTTAACATCTACGTCACATCAATATTCCAAATTTTTACTAATTTCAAGCGTCCTATACTATTGCGTTCTTGAAATACGGAATCTATTTTCAAGTATGTAAATGAATGCATAAAACAACGAAAGTAAACTAAATAATAAAACTTATTTTAATTTATGATACCGTACTATACAAACCACTTGTGTTTATATGACAGATATGTTAAATGACATAAGCTGCCAGTGACAATCAAAACGTAGACTTTAATTATTTATTAAATTGTTTATTATCTATTCATATTTCCAATTATTGACCATAAAAATTATTTTAAATACAGTGGCTCACAAAATTATTCGTACACTTTTCTAAAAAAATAACTATTCCAAAATTCAGGGCACATTCTTTTTGCGAAGTCTACCTAGATACAAATAATTTATTTGGCACGATAAAACACGATTGTGTAAGCATTATTGTTTGGGACTGTATGTCTGCTGATGAGTTGAGGAATTTATATTTTATTATTGAAACTATGAATAAAGTTCTACAATACCAAAACAACTTAAAACACCACACCAGTCTCCTAATTTCAACCCTATTGAGACCTTATGTTCAAAACTACATAGGCTACCCCGCAATTTTCCATTTAACAACTCCGGACGAAACTGACTAAAGAATGAGTAAACATTCCACCTTCCATAGCATCTAATTTAATAAAATCAATGCCTAGGGTACTGGAAGCTCTAATTAAAGCCAATGAGTATCCCACTAAACAATAACATGTAGTATTAAATGTTAAATAATTTCATAACTGTAGGTGTAGGAATAATTTTGTCTCAATTTTTTACCTCCCGCTACCCTTGGTAAGGGAGGCATAGGGATCGTGCTAAAAATCGCATATTGAGATTTTGATAAATGACCACGTTTTAAGGTCCCTAGAATCCAATTTTAATATTTATACGATGATGTGTGTGTGTGTGTGTGTTTGTGTGTGTGTGTGTGTGTGTGTGTGTGTCAAATATATTTATTCACAAAAATTTTAAACCTTGTATTTCTAACTTACTATTATATGCAAAGACGCCATTAGATTTTGGTGTAAATCAAACAACCGGAAATGGCACTTTACTGGAAGCTCAAAATAGTTTTTCTTCGAAAAATATCTTTAAATGTTATTTTTTCGGGGTTTGTTATTATAAAAATTAAAGTTTTCTACAGGTTTGCGTTAATACTTTTGTATATATTTTATGGATAAATTTATAAAACTCCATGATAACACAGTTCAGATCTCAAATGTATTAACTGATAGATATATGTCACTGTCAACAAACTAATCATTTCACATAATAGTAACGTTTTAAAAAGAAAATAGTAAATGGAACAATAATTATATGGAAAGGAACTTAATACAATTTCCAGCATAAGTAAATATGAAGGAATATAGGTAAGATAATAAAAATATATAATATATCATCACGGCATATTACCCATTCCTGAGTGAGCCAATCTACTTTATACAAAGATGTCGGTAATAATGATGACATATTCGTACCGTGCGGGCGTTTACCAGGCGTCATTTCACTCGAATCTGGGGAACCGGGTTCGATCCCGACCGACACCAAATATTTTAGAATTTTAAATGGCACAATATTGACCCCTACAATAATTAGCGAATTGAACTGGTTGAGAATAAAATTATCTTATTCTACATTGTAGAATATTTTTTTAAATATTATTATTTAACTTAGACAATATTAATTTTATGATAATTGTGAATATTTTATTTACATCGTCTGTCATCATTTTGCATAGGGTTGTAATATAAAAATAAATTAGCATCATTTTTAATGACGGTTACTAACAACATAGATAATATCATACTTGTTTCCCACCGCTACGTTGGTAAAGGGAGGTATAGGGATCGTGCCAAAAATCGCATATTGAGATTTTGGTAAATGAGCACGTTTTAAGGTCCCTAAAATCAGATTTTAACATTTTCACGATGATGTCTGTGGATGTGTGTATATGTGTATGTATGTGTGGATCCTTTTTACGCTCTAACTCAAATAGTATCATTCTGAAAACTTTGAAATCGTGTATTCTTATTCCGCTTTAATATGTAAACAAAACTTTAGATTTTGGTGTCAATTAGATAATCGGAAATGACACTTTACTTGAAGTTCAAAATATTTAAATTACATTTTTTCGCGATTTGTGTTATTAAAATTAAAGATTATTAAATTTTCTACAGATATGCATTAATAACTTTTGTATAAATTTCATGAATAAATTTATAAAATAATTTATTTTATATATCTCGGAGTCTATGCTTTAAAGATAAACATATTTCCTTGGTTGCACAAATCAGATCTCAAATCTACTGGCAGATATATGTCACTGTCAATATATTAATCATTTCAAATTAATTAATATGAATTTATAAATTATCTAATTAATAAATTAATTTTCATACGTTTGTAATTAAAAAGAAATTAACGTCACGTATCATAAAATAAAATTATGGTAAGGATTCTGGAGAAGAAAATACGGATAATACATAATAAATTGGAACAATAGTTAAATTTCTATATTATGCAAAGGAACTTAATGCAGTAGCCAGCATTAATAGGTACAGTAATTTTTTTAAAGACGTCCGATCAAGGTCATTTATATCATGAAAGAATTAACAAATTGGCATACATTTATCTCTCTCTCTCATTTGCATTGCCTACAAGCGTGTGCGATAAGAATGGATATATTATGGAAGATACCATTTTAAAACAATACATTCACTGTAACGCAAGTTTATTTATTAATTCAAATATATTACCTTGATACATAGCCGTACGAATAACGTTATTTTCCGTCACTGACACTGACACTATGTCATTATCTTATTTTTCACATATTTGGTTTTACATTTGCTAATAAACTAATTAAGTTAGTTTTGAATTTTGAGTGCTTTTACTGTAACATTGTGATAATAAAATAACAGTAATATCTTATGTACCCTCATAAAAACTATGTAAACGACACTACTGAATTTGACAGAATGGGCGGAGCTAAAATTTTAATTAATACAATTCGTAGATGACCTTGACATCTTTAAAAAAAAACTGTATGTATTTAAGTTAATAAAAATTAAACGGCGGGAGGTATTGTGCTGGCCATATCAGATTTTAACGAATCAAATTATCAAAAAATGTTTTGTTTTCAAAAATATGTTTATTAATAAAAATTAACTGCTATTTATATACCTTTGACTCTTTATTTGTATTTTGGTATGTAAAATCACCCTCTACACGAGTATGCAGTAAGTACCTAAGATCAAATTTAAATTTCTACATTTGTCTTTTGGGTCTATTGAAAAATTATCTCTTCCTACGGTGATGCGATGATGAGTTAACATTTAAATTCTCTGACATTCCAAGCTGCTGAGATTTAAGGCTATTGAATATCGTAATATCGATTATTTTACTACACTAGCCATAGCCTTGTCGCCTCGTTATATTTTCACCGAAACCGATATTTTTTATCCGATGATATTTGAATATTGCTATCTTCGTCTCTTGTCAGATATTCTTTATTAATAATTGCCAATAAGTCGACATTGAAATTTTAAATGAACTGTGTTTTGTTTCGTACCCTAGTAACCTTTAGTCTCTGATTTTCAACATGGCCATGGATTAGTTTATTTATTTCATTTGTTTTAAACTGAAAGGGGAACGCATTGCGTTCAATGATGAAGAACAAAAAAAAAACTATGAAATATTTCCAAAAAGAATAAATCAAGCATTAAATCACACATGGACGCTACGAATGGACCACTTGTCGATTTAACATATTTATAGGAATAGTCTGAATAGTTTTTATGATGTCGTCTTGTTTAAAATTACATACATGTATTTAACTGTTTGTATTCAAAAAATATAATATCAATGATGTATTTATTTATTTCTCAAATAGATGATCACCCATCTAAATACTTACTGTATACAGAATAGCTTGATTCTATATTCAATAATATTCCGTCATTACCAGCTGACATTTTTACCTCCCGCTACCCTTGGTAAGGGAGGTATAGGGATCGTGCTAAAAATCGCATATCGAGATTTTGGTAAATGACCACGTTTTAAGGTCCCTACAATCCAATTTTAACATTTTCACGATGGTGTCTGTGTGTATGTATGTGTTTGTATGTGTGTGTGTGTGTGTATATGTGTGTGTGTGGATCCTCTTTACACTCTAACTCAAAGACTATCGTTCAGAAAAATTTTAAACCTTGTATTTCTACCTTACTCAAATATGGAAAGATACCATTAGATTTTGGTGTAAATAAGATAACCGGAAATGGCACTTTACTGGAAGCTCAAAATAGTTTTTCTTCGAAAAATACCTTTAAATTTTTTTTAAATTTTCTACAGGTTTGCGTTAATGCTTTTTGTATATATTTTATGGATAAATTTATAAAATTATACATATATAAGTTTAATCCCGGAGCCTACGCTTTAACGCAACTCCATGGTTACACAGTTTGGATCTCAAAAGCATGTAACTGACAGATATATGTCACTGTCAACAAACTAGTCATTTCAAATAATAATAGTAACGTTTAAAAAAAAAATAGTAAATGGAACAATATTTATATGGAAAGGAACTTAATACAGTTTCCAGCATAAGTAAATATGTAGGTATACAGGGTGTTTCCTTTAAAACAACCAGCGCTTTTTTGGGCGAACTAATGATTTTAGAGAAAAATGTTATATACAAAAAATTACCAGGAAAAAGGGCTTAATTTATGAGGAATAATAAATAAAAAATTGGCAACCTATATAAATTTTTTGTCCAATAGATAGAGAATTTTTTTCTGATTTCAACGATATAAATATGATATGGGGTTGTATAACAATTATTTCGAGAAAAATGATATTAAAAATCAGAAATAATTCTACAATATTGAAGTAGGCTATGCAATAAACAAATGCAAACAAATGATACAGGTGACAGATAGTTTTGTTACTTACGTTATTAAGTGTTTGTTTTTGTAATTGTTTAATTACTTATTATTATTAGAACCAGTGGTTCTTAAACGGTAGAATAAAATTATATTTTTTTAAATGGAAACCTATATAAATTTTTTGTCCAATAGATAGAGAATTTTTTTCTGATTTCAACGATATAAATATGATATGGGGTTGTATAACAATTATTTCGAGAAAAATGATATTAAAAATCAGAAATAATTCTACAATATTGAAGTAGGCTATGCAATAAACAAATGCAAACAAATGATACAGGTGACAGATAGTGTTATTAAGTGTTTGTTTTTGTAATTGTTTAATTACTTATTAATAAAAAATGGCTTTGCAGTTGCAAGAATTAACAAATTTAGACTATTTTAATCTTACTGTTATGTATGGAGAGTGTGAAAGAAATTTAAATTCTATGTTAGTACTATTATTTTTTGATATTTCTTCGTTATATAGTTCATTTGTTATTATGAATTTCTTAGTAAAACAAGTTATTTTAGATATAAGAAAATAATATACTATCGTAACCTAGGCAATAGTCGTATTAATAGTTGTTTATTGCATAGCCTACTTCAATATTGTAAAATTATTTCTGATTTTTAATATCATTTTTCTCGAAATAATTGTTATACAACCCCATATCATATTTATATCTTTGAAATCAGAAAAAAAATCTCTATCTAATAGACAAAAAAATTATATAGGTTGCCATTTAAAAAAATATAATTTTATTCTACCGTTTGAGAACCACTGGTTGAATTTTTTATTTATTATTCCTCATAAATTAAGCCCTTTTTCCTGGTAATTTTTTGTATATAACATTTTTCTCTAAAGTCATTAGTTCGCCCAAAAAAGCGCTGGTTGTTTTAAAGGAAACACCCTGTATAGGTAAGATAATTAAAATAATATTACCCATACTGGGTGAGCCAATCTGCTTGGTACACAGATGTCAGTAATAATGATGACATATTTGTACCGTGCGGGCGTTTGCCAGGCGTCACTTCACGCGAATCTGGGAAACCGGGTTTCATTCCGACCGACCCCAAATATTTTAGAATTTCAAATGGCACAAAATTGTCCCTTGTGGTGCACTCTCCACGCCAGCAATGAATATAGTAAGTATATAAATAAATATATATCATCACGACATATTACCCATTGCTGGGTCTGCCATTCTGCTTTGTACACAGATTTCGGTAACGATGATGACATATTTGTACCGTGCGGGCGTTTACCGGGTGTAACCTCACGAGAACTTATTACTGGCGTGGTGAATGCACCATAGGGTTTATTTTTGTGCCATTTAAAAATCGAAAAATTTGGCATCGGTCGGAATCAAACCCGGTATTTAAATTTAATTTAAGTATTTACATGAATAAAAATTAAATTTAACGTGAGGTATCGTGTTGCACATCAGATTTGTCTCTACAAAATATTATTTAGTTCATTTTCTAATGCCCGATTTCACCATCAAATAAATCTTCGAATAGCTTATTCGCCGAGGAAGTGAAAAATATTACATCAAAATATGACAGCTAGAATAATTACCGTCATTTGTGTTATGGTTTCGATGGAATAGATTTCTCTTATTCGATGAATAAGCTATTTGGAGATTTATTTCAAGTTGGTGAAACCGGCCATATGTAATGTATTATTATTTATCTAAACTTACTGGTCTGAAGATCTCCAAAAAACCTGTATTAACAAAAAACTTCAAAACTATTTAGAAGTTCAAAACCTAACCAAGATATTTAACATACCATGCTGATATGCGGCTAAACAGATTCTGATTCGTCGTATGTCGCGCGGAATTATTCCACACGGTTTGTTGGAATGATATTGATAATTTTTAGTTGTGAAATATGTAGTTTCCAAAATAGTGTTGGAGAAAACACTTACTTATTGGCGTTATCTGACAGATTCTCAAAACTGTCGTGGAGAGAGAACCACAGAGTTAAATTTTGTGGTATTTGAAAATTGAAAATAATCAGTCAAATAATGCAGTTAATCTCATATTAATTAATTATTAATACTTGAAGAAAGCTCATTCATACGTACATTGTACTGTTAAGGATATGACTTTAATTAACTTTTAATGTATATGTATATTTAATTGTGTGATTTTTAAGAAAATGTAACAAATGTAATTTATACAAAGTTAAGCAATAGTTGCATGTGTAACATATGTTACAAATTAGTAATGCCTTCAAACATACCTATATTTGGTGATCACACCAATTATTTCTCGATTTTCTAGATAATTAATTAATACGGCATTTCTTTGAATAATTAAAATTCGTAATCCAAAACGCAAATCAAATCTTCGAAAACAATTACCTCGTCTTGGAAATAAAAATAATCACCCAGGTGTTTAGATCAAAATTTTATAGCCAAACGTCAAGTGGCTAAAATGTGTTAATTCCAAAAACGCGGTAGAATTTTATAATACAATTATGTTGGTTTATTACACTTCTATGAATGGAAACGATAAATTTTATGGTTTTACGAAAAGATTTAAAAAACTTTTATAATAGGATGACACTATAAATTTGCGGTGCAAAAAATGTAAACAGTTCGTGAATTTTTAAGATTTTAATGTCAAAAGTGATAACTTATTTTCACGGTATACATTTGGAAAGAGTTTCAATGGGGCTTTTTTTACAACAGCTTTAAAAGCTTCTGTAACGTCTGTTAAGCACACTCTATATAAAAAAAGTATCCTTCATCAATAATGAACTTCACCATTCGTACTTTCCACTTCTTAAAAGCTCCCAACCGTTTTTTTAATGCTGTCAAATTAATTACTGGAGGACTTAAACACTGTCAAATTAATTTCAGGCTGACTTAAAAACTGTCAAAGCTGTCAAATTAAAAATCATGATTTAAGTGCTACTAACTTTCGCATCTTAATTATAAGTGATAGATAGAAAACTCTTTATAATCATTCTCAATAATTCTAGCGTGAACCTCGTAAAGCAAATTGGCACCCCCAGAAATAAGCCGTGCAGATATATTTATTTTGATTTTGTTCAGTACGGTTCTGTTAACTGTTAAATGCAAAAGACAAGTGCATTTTACTGGATTCATAATGTAAAATAACGCGCACAAGTCGGGTCAAAGGTCAAGTCGATCTGTTTGGGTCATGGTCCTCAGTAAAGGACAGACATATCCACCAAATTTATTTCTTAATGACCAAATGTCACTCAACTCACGATTATTATCCTGTGTGTACGGAGTACACTCCTTTTAAGTTAAATATTACCTATTGAAAAAGATTTCAACCTTACATAAGTTACAAGAAGTTGGAGAATATTACAGTGACATTTATGTTTCCTTGTAAAATGATGGTATTATTGTTTGTTTTGCAATTTACTATAATTGAAACAACATCGAAAAGCAATATTAATACAATGAAAGTTCTGATAACATCTCTATTGGACAGATGTGTTTGTGAGACTGGGAATCAACTCAATTCCTATACTCTTCCTAATAAATTAATCTCTTTTGTTAAACGAGTTTCCTTGTTGAACGATCGGCAATAAAAATTTCGTACCACTTTTAATATAAAAGAATTTCTTTCACTGTTGTCAGTGCACAGTAAATATAGCAAAAGATATCTATATTAACAAACAGTGATAAAAAGAAGAATTATTATGAACATACCTAATAAAGAAAAAGCCTACTATTATATTAAATTATATTAAAAACGAACCCAAAGAAAATAATACTCCTATTTAAATTCACAATTTTCTTTTAAGCAGACATCTTCCTCAGACAAATATGAAATAATAATGGATTTTGGGCCTGTTGACTGGCAATGTTTAATTTTTTATCACTGTTGAATTATGGGTTCTGATGTCAAAGTTATCATTTGAATATACATTCTATACATAGGGATCAAACTTTAAGGGATGGTAATACAGCTGAAAGTAAGTCAAATTTCTTAATCCGCAAAGTATAATTCTCAACTGTTTCTGAGATATAGAATCAATGTTGCCAATTTAGCGATTTTTCCGCTAAATCTAGCGGTTTTTATATATCGTTAGCGGTTTTTTTTTTGCCTTTGGCAGTTTACCGGGTTTTCCGCGGCAACTGAATTCCACACTCCTGAAGTAAACCACATGAAATAAGAAAATTATGAAATTTTGAATGAAAAATTATGACATTTGTCAGTTATGGACTAATTAATATCTGTCATTTTGACACGGGCCTCCATATCTATTTGCCAAGATCAGAAAACTCACGTGACAGGTTGCGTCCAATACATAAATTTTCTTGCAAAAGATTCTATATTTCCAGTAAAATTATTTTATAAACAAACTATGCAAATAGCATTTGACACTGACATCTTATTCTTCTTTAGCTGTTCCCATTCGTTAGGGGTCGGTATGTTTTATTCCACTCATTTCTGTTTTGTGTATAGTCCTTCCATCTTCTCTTTGGTCTTCCTCTATTTCATTTACCTTCTATTACTAAGCTTTTCATTCTTCCAGTATATTCTTCATCTCTTCTCATGACATGTTCAAACCAATTCGTCTCTCTTGTATCTCTCTAGAAACTTCTAACACTAGAGTTATTTCCCTTATTCTTTCATTCCTTATCGTATCTTCCCGTGTCTTCCCCAACATCTATCTCAACATTCTCATCTCTGCCACATTCATTTTCTTTTCCTTGACGCACTGACCTCTGTCAGTTAGAATTTTCTTAATAAAGTAGCTGTTCCATGGCTATAGCATAGCTGGCTGATTTATAAAAATTAATTTCTTTATAATTCTTTAACTCTATATCCATTGAATATGAAATATAAAATGCAATCAATTCGTATATATAAGAATATACTTTAATAGTTATAAACATTAAATGTCAAAAAATAATATTTGACAGCGTTTTTTCAAGAAAAACAGTTAAAATCTTCAAATGAGGGTACTTTCGGTTGACCAATTATAACCAAAATGTAATCAAGTCCGCATATGGATGTAAGGAAGAGGAATACGTAAGATTGTAATTTTTGGAATTCTAGTATTGCAGATATCGCGGCCGAAATTATAGTCACACACACGTACACACACACACACACACACACACACACACACACGCAAACACACGCGCACACACACATATACACACATTCACACACATTGCGTGCCAATGATATATAATTTGTCCATGTTCATTTGTTTCAAACGGGACAAATGCAACAATTATGAAATTTACACAGTAAAAACAGTGATATGACTAGCAAACAAAATGAATTGAAAAATTGAGTATCATTCGAAAGAATTTTAAAAAGTGCTTTAAAGAAATATAAACCAGAATTATAATTAAAAATAAAAACTACAGAATTTACATTTTTTTCAAATCCAGTGCCATTTAAAATTCGAAATAATTTATTGGCGTCGGTTGGGCTTGAACGAGGTTTCTCAGATTCTCGACCAGACATGCAGGCACGCAGAATGTTATTACGAGTGTTATTTGAATGAGTAACTACAGCATCCTTGCGGTGCTCTTTCTATAACAGCTAAGTACCATGAAATAAAATATAGCAACAGTAAACATCTACAAAATTTATTGGGATACTTTTTAATGAGTACCAACGATGATGATATATTTATTAATTTTCTCTAATGTTAGTCATGTAGATAAAGGAAGTCAGGGATTTATCCAGGACCCTGACAGATGACGTCATGTCCCTAACCTCTTAAAGAGGCTCCGCCGAGTAGGCAGATCATAGATTACGCCTATATGACAATGCACTACTCCGAAACACAAACAAACATATAGGATACCTTGCCGATGACTTCTCTGTACTTTACTACATACTTGACCTTGCTGTGTTTACTATAAGAAAATATTTAACAAAATAAGAATTATTGACACTCTTTATTGACATGATCGTGAAGACACAGACCCTGGCTTTAATTAAATATCACACCCACGCCCACCAACTTTGAGTTAAGATAAATACATATTTTATCTTATTTTTACCACTGTTTATCTTTGCTTTCTTTGAACCCTGTCGAACGTCTGAGAGATGAAATGACGATACAAGTTATCAAAACTACATCAACTAATGTTAATCACTTGTGATAGAATTTGCCAAACATCTGGAGCTGATCAGTGTGGTGTAATGGGGTAGTTTCGCCTATTTTGATTTTTTATTAGAAGCAAGTATTTTTAAATTTAAATTTTTCACAAATTTTGTTTTTAAATGAGAAAAAAATTACTGAAAATACCGGACATATCTATTCCCGCCACTGTGACCGTACTCCTGCCATTTCCGTTGCAACTTAATTCCGACGAGGTGCTCGAAGTATGACAAAGATATTTTGCGACGTATATCTTGCGGGGTAAGGGGAACTTGTTTGTTAGGTTAGATTGCTGTCAAGTTAGTACATATTTTTACTTATTTATTTTTGTTTGAGCATGTTTGTAACGACGTTTTGTATTACAGTTGATAAATAGAAACAAGGTTATGTCCACCGCGTCAGTATGTGGTCAGTATCACCATCAACTGTCACTTTGACATATCACATCCCATCGCTGTAAAACAACACTAGCGACATTTGCGGCTTTAATTAAGTAAACGTGACGTCACAGAGAAGAGGTCTATTTGAACCATTAATATTTTAAATAACTTTTTTTAAAATATTTACATAATAAATGGCAAATTTTATTGCAGTATATATCTTATTATGAGTCATATATTGTAAACAAATAAAAATTTCATTAAATTTTAACATATGGTAACTACCCCATAGACGACTCTTTGTAGAGACAATCAGCACCGGCGATAGGTGTGCAGCTCTCATGCTCACGCAACACATGAGGAAATGTGGACAACATACCTAGATAAGGAAGATGGTTATACTTCACATGTGCCTATTTAGAGTTGAGAAGTGAAAATGACAAGTTTACATACTGGTAAAACAAAAATGTCGAATTTGAGAGTTGTGGAATGCATGCTTGATGAGTCACAATAAATTAAATTGTTGAATACAGTCACCTGACACTATGAATGATAAATGACAGACGTCAATATGATATTAATGTTAAAGGCTTCAATTATATTTTCTCTTTCTTTCTACGCCCTACAAACCTAGTATAACTATCTCTGTTTAATTGCTAACATTTGCCATGCTACATTCACACGCTTATTCTAGGGTTACATGCCTACTTCCTGTATCCTGTATCCTATTCATATCATAATTTTAAGTAAAGAGTGAGGAATATTTGTTGTATGAAGATGTAATAAGAATGTTCTTGAGAGGTGAGTAAGTCAGCTGAACTCTTACGAATTAATGCGATGATGAATGTGGACGCCTCGTCCAAGAAAGACGTGTGCTGGGTAGGAACGTGTGAACTATTATTATGGTTCGGTAGCGGTATTTCGCTATCGAAAATCGGTCACTTCAATATGTTGCATGAGGAATATTTGCTGTATGAAGATGCACGATTAGTATGAATGTTGTTTAAAGAGTTTATTGAGTCAGTTGAGCTCTTATTGTTTTCGAGTTTGTGCTAACCCACTCTCGGATATTCGTGATTTTTATGTATATACATATATGTGTGTGAAACTTCATAAAAAAATAATAAATACGTGTCTCTAATTTTTTCATGTAGAACATACAAAATTTTCAAAAATTGTGATACTATCCTATTATGTTACGAGTTACTTATTATTATTAATATAATTATTGCCATTATTATTATTAAAGTTATTAATATAAGTGGTAAAGTTCCGGACAACGCACGATAAAATCAAAAGTCGCCGGGTCTGGAGACAATGACTAACTGGGTCCATGGCGAGTGTTTTTCTAATTCTTTATTATAGACACTGTTTCGCCGAGAGTTCGCTATTGTACTTTTATTAAAAAAAAGAGATGAAAAAAATATTATTGCGTTCTAAAATATAATTAATAGATTAGAACACCTCTGAAAAATCATGAAATTTAGCAACGGGCATTTTCTAGCTGTAATTTTTGAGAATATCGAGCTTGAATTAAGCCACTAACAATATTTTGATGAAGTGAAAAAAGTTGTTCGGGTGCGAGTCATGTTCATTACTTACCGTAAAACGCTGATACAATAATTTTATTTGACTGTGGATTTTTAAAAGATGAGCTTCGTACAGAACGTCCAAATATAGTTGTTACAGACGAAAACACCAGCTGAAAAGGCAGGTCGTGTCAATTGGTGCAAAGTCATTGTCGTACACTTTGTTCGCGGATCCTCTCATCCTCTCACCTGAACGTCGTGATAGGCAACAAAAGTTGGATATATTCGTATGATTCTGAAAAATTAAAGCATTTGGTTATTTGAATTTTTCAAAATGAGTCTGCTCCAACAAAAGCTGTTACAAGAAGATGGTGGTTACTTTTTTTGTATTACTGAAATTTTGTAACTATAACTCTCGATTATTACATTACGGTCAATTCTGAATGGTACCCTATGGTGTGCTTGCCTGCAATACTTCAAAAGATTATTTATAACCCACCAAGAGGGAAAATTATACTGCATCATGATGACAACGCTCATCGACATACAACCACTCAAACAGTACCGCCTTTAAACGAGCAAAATATTGAATTGATGGTCCATCCACCCAATTCTCCCGATTTGGCACCCAACGATTTATTTTTTATTTTCCACAGGTCAAAGATAAATTGTAGGGAATACATTTTATTTTGATCAGTGGAACTGTCTATGCTTTCAAAAGAAAGATAATGACTACTATTTTGTTATCATAAAATACATTTTTTCTAAAACCGGAACGAAAGTACTATTTTCGCGCCAATAATGCGGCGCAAAAGTTGTATTTCTCATACTAGTTGCGAAAACATTTAAACGTTTTATTTAAAATTTTATTGAATATTAATATAGTTGTATGGGGTCTCGTGGCCGCGAGCCTGAGTGCCTGGTAGGACTACATTTTATTTTTCTGCATAGTCCCCTCTGAGGTCAACACACTTGGTCCAACGTTTTTCTAACTTTTCGTTTCCCTTTCGAAAATGGTTTTCTTTGAGGTCCTCAAAATAAACATTTACTGCTTCGATGGCTTATTTGTTGGATCGAAATCTCTTTTCAGCGAGGAACGTTTTGAGTTTCGGGAAAAGATGGAAGTCCGAGGGAGCTAAATTGGGCGAGTACGGTAGATGGGGGAAGATTTCAAACCTCAGTTCGGTCAATTTTTGTTGAGCAATACGACTTGAATGAGCTGCCACATTATCGTGGTGAAATAAAATCTTTTTCTTTGCCATTCCCTGGCTCCTTTTGTAAATTGCTGCTTTCAGCTTGTCTAAAAGTGTGGCGTAGTATATTGTCCAGTTACAGTTTTTCTTTTATCAAGATAATCAATTAGCATAATGCCTTTGGCGTCCCAAAAGACTAACGGCATCACCTTTCCTGCCGATTGAACTGACTTCGCTTTTTTCGGGGTCGACTCGCCATGTCCAATCCACGCTTTTGACTGAATTTTTGTCTCTGGAGTGTAGTTGTGTATCCAAGTTTCATCCATGGTTATGAAACGTCTTCTAAAATCGACCGGGTTTTTCTTAAACTCCAAATTTTCGGCTGAAGTTCGTGCCCGAATGCGCTTTTGCGTACATTTTTCTCATGCCCAGCTCATTATGTAAAACATGAACTACACGTTCATAAGAGATCCTTAATCTCACGCACTTTCATTCGACAATCTTCCAGAACCATATCATGGACTTTATGCACAATTTCCGGTGTGGTAGCCGATTTTGGGCGACCTGAACGTGGCTCGTCAGAGGTGTGTGTTCGGCCACGCTTAAATTCCGAAACCCAGAAACTCACCGTGGAAAATGAAAGTAAAGCATTCGCAAGGCAGCATCCAACCTGGTCTTGATCTTCGTCGCCGTCTTTCCTTCCAAATAAAGAAACTTGATCACCGCACGAGCTTCGTTTTTATCCATTATCGATTTAACCCTAGGTAGATCGACACAGACGATTTTTCACGATTAGACTGATAGACAGATTGTACTGAAATTTTTTGACATTGCGAATAAAGGAGATATAAATGTATGTCAAGTTGTTACTTCATTCATGATACAGATGACTTTAAAAAAATTAAACTGCACCTCCAGAAACATGGAAAAAATGTTTTGAAAATTGGTTCCTTTAAATGCAGAAATGTATTGATAACATATGTAAGATAAGTTTTCGGAATTTTTTTGAATGGACGATACTACGGTATAAAGAAAGTATATTGAATCTTCTCACTTCTGTAACAATTAACATAACTTAAGCTTTAACATTCATGTTTAATATAGAGTAGTGGTCCATTATTTAAATACGACGAAGTTTAATTCTTTTTGAAAAATCCTGCGCCTTAATTGTTTTCATTTTGGGGCTCCTACACATTTTTGTACATCTTTCTTATAACTTCAAAAAAGTTTCAGTAGGTCTTGCCTGAGTACGTTAGGAGGATTAATTCGCGGATTACAAATGTTATTTTTTGCCTCCAAGCACTGCGTTGTTCGGGCATAGTGCTTGAAGCTGAAGCTGGGCCAGACCAAAACTTAATCTCTTCGTTTACATGATGTAAACTAATGAAATCATGCAATTTTGTGTATAAACCTCTAACATGCCCAATAAACTGTCAGGAGACGACTGCTTTCGAAATTGCACAACACATTATTATTTTATCTGAAAACTTAGCCTTCCCTTTGAATTTTATATTGAAAGTTTTTTGGAGTTACAAGATGTACAACAATGTGTAAGAGCCCCAAAATGAAAAGATTCATGGGGCAAGTCAGAAATAAACTTCGTCCTATAGAAGAAAATGGACTACTAACATGAATGTTAAAGCTTAAGCTATGTTAATAGAGACGCAAATGTAATTTGCACATAGAGCATCTAGCGGCACTGCTTAGAAGTAAAGGTTGCTAAGGTAAGGGCAATACAAACAAAGAACTGTCAACCATTCACAGTATCTGACTGATTGAAAAGACAACGGGAGCGAGTTTGTTTGTATCGAGATGTTCTATCTTTCTCTTGCATGTGCAGGGCTGGACTGGCCCGGCGGGATACCGGGAATTTCTCGGTGGCCCGTGACGGCTTGTGGCCTGACAATGTTAAAAAATAAATAAATCGATACATAATGACAAAATCATAGCCGTTGTAAAAAAACACAGTAAATTATTAAAGAAAATATTATAATGATTAATTTTTTTTTTACTACTATTGTTTTGAAAATATTTATATTATCTTTTTTTCAATATTTACTGTAGTTCAACTGTAATAAATAAATAAAATTATAAAACTTTTTTCGGTTCAAATGACTAGGGTACCTCTATACACAGGGTATGGCCATGGGCCAAGATCGCCACCATTAGCGGTCCAATTGTTAAACATACTGAATATTCATTTCCCTATTTATTTGTATGTGACATTATATTAAAGGAATGTTAAATAATTTATTTAAGAGATGCACAATTATTATTGACAAATTTAGAGGTTATGTAGAGCATAGGATATAGGTTGTTATTATCACATCTAATTTAATATCTGTAGTTATTATTTACATAATAAGTATATATTCGAAAGTTACCTTTTAAAAATTTAAATATTTGTGCTTAATATTGGTAATTTTTATTTATTTTCAATATTGTCAGTAATCGTAGTCAGTATCTTAACAAAACACACAAGGAAATAATATAAAAATATTACTTACACTTTAAATAAATATTAAAACTATATCTAAATGTTTTTCATTAAAATAAAACAAGTAGCCACGAAAATACTTAATAATTTGCGCAACAACAACCCGTAGCCTGTATATAGAGGTACCCTATAAATGACTGGCCTAGCCCGACCCCATCCAGATTTCCCGGTATTAAACATGTTCCCAGTCCAGCCCTGGGCAATCACAGTATCGATCATCCAAAAAAAATCCGAAAACTTGTGTTAATATGTTAGTAACGGGGAATGTTTTAAGAAAATGCCGTGTTTTTCTAATTTTTAAGTTATTTTTATTATTTCTCCGTAAATATCAGGTATATCCTTATTTTTGGGCGCTATTGTGTGTAGTTCTTGACCTACGTTTCCGAAAGGACGCAAGAAAACATTGCATATTTAAAATCCATAGCCGATGAATGTTTTCATATACAAACATACATACATACATATAAGTAAATAAATATATCATTCTGTCTTCTCTGAATGTATTAAACATGTGTAATCTATGTAACAACAACGTAAACAAACAATTGATAAATAAATAAAAAACACAATCTCACGTGCAATATATGTATATTAAGGTAGGAATGTGAACCCAGCACTTAATATGTGTAATGATGTAAATAATGAGTAACATGAACATACCTTCCGTATATACGTCATCAAAACAGTTCTCTCCTCAAGTGTTGACAAAACCTTATGCTTATTTATTTTTCCATCAACAGGGAAATTTCCAAATCAAAACAATCATAAAATGTCAATATTTAAAGTGGAAAGGTAGGAAAATTTTATGACGTGCTCGGCATTTTCAAGTAAGAAGAATTGTTTATATCTGAATAAAATATGATCCAAGTATACCCGGATCTCTAATTATCCGGTTCCTCGATTACTCAATATTCGGATATCGAAGCGGATATAAATTATTTAAATTTTGAATCCGAAGCCAAAGTGGTGCTTAGGATTTTCCAAACATATTTGAACGGTTATTGATGTACAAAAAATATATTTTGGTCTAAATTAACTAAAACTAATACAATTAGCCCTTAATCTGAAAATTATAAAATAAGCTATATACGTATTTCGAGAACTAAGTTCTCATCATCAGTAGTACAAATTTAAGCAGAGTAGCTAAGATTACTCAACTTGTAAACCATGCCAGAGGTCCTAACAACAAACAAGGGAGAGAACTGGGATTATATAGGGATGGGAGTCACAGATGAATGAATACCAATTAAAACTAATATTATAGCGTCACATGATGATTAAGATTTAAAACGTCCTATAAAATTTAAGTTTATATTAAATCGAATAGTTTAGAGTTTGATATGAGACCAAGATCTACGTTCATCAAATTATTTTTAAATTTATTTATTATTAAGCTCTCGTATGCATCTAAATATCTATCATTATTAATATGTTTTAAAAGTTTAATATTAGAAATGTTAATTTTGTGATTATTAATGAACATATGTTGAGCTTCGCTAGAATTACGGGATTAGCGCTTTTTAGATGATAAAAATGTTCTTTAAACCAAGTGTCAATTTGTCTTTTAGTTTGACCGATGTAAACTTTATTACAACCATTACAGCTAATTTTATAAATACCGGATTTTTTGTTAGTATCTATTTTATCTTCAGGAATATCTAATATAGATTTAATGACGTTACTTGATTTGTAAGTTACGGTTAAATTTTGATTTTGAAAACTTTGTTTAAATTTTTAGAAGCGTTATCGTATGGTAGTGTTATGTATTTATTATTATTATTTATTATTAGATGATGTTAATGTAAAATTAGAAACGGATTGGCGATGTTTAAATTTTTTAACTAATTCATCGGTAGTTTTAATCGGGAAACCGTTATACTTAGCTATTTCTTTATTATATTAATATTAAATCGCTTTCTGTTTAAAGGAAACTTTGTTAATCTGTTTATTAAAAAATTGAACGATGCTAATTTATATTGCCAGAAATTATTGGTGTCTGCAGTTATAAATCTGTGCTAGTGGATTTTCTATAAATTTCAAACTCTAATTTATTTTTGTTTCGAATAACCAGTACGTCCAGAAATAGTAATTGTTTACTGGTTTCTTTTTCGATTTTTATAATTTTAAAGTTAAGGGGTAATTGTATTAGTTTTAGTTATAATTTAACCTTCCTCCTCCTATTATTAATCATTGGTCTAAATTGTTACTGAACCAGAGGGTTATTAAGAAAAACAGTACACAGCATTTTACTAAAATGTAAAATTACAATTTTTTTCTAATAAATTAAAAAATTACAATAAAGAAGAGGCAGTGAACTTATAAAGTGGTTGGTAGGGTACTGCCGGCTGGTTCTCTCTGAGGGACGTTTAAAACTCACGTCCACAAAACTTAAAACTGCATAAAACTATCCTCGTTCTAAATAAAAACCTTTAGCAGCCTGTTAATTTTCTCATCCGTTATCAGGAAAAAATTGTTAAAAGTGGCGCTAATTAACCTGCCAATTTATTTACTATGAAATTAAACGTGCATTTATTTTTTATTCGTTAAATAAGGTAAAAGCACCGGTAGTTGACATAATACTAGGAGTTGACACTTACAGTTTAAATGACAATAAAATAAACAAATTTGACTGTTTGTAATATTGCTTTTGCTGTTAATATACTAGTATAACCATCAGTGCTGAAAATATGTAACATTGCATAATACCAAAACTATTAAATTGTACAAAAGTAAAGTATCATTGAACAATGGGAGTTTTTTTGTATCCGACTTGCTGAATTGTTGAGTGAATCCTTTGACGAAGTTTATAAATATAATATAATAAATAGTTAATAGTACTTTTTCAAATTTTATTGTTGTTAATGGATTTAATAGTAAATGACCTTATAAGATTATATAAAAGATTAGTGATTTTAGCTCGTTGCAGCCTTATGTGGTGTGTCAAATACTAATAAACATTTTTGGCATTTTTTTTATCAGTTGATACCCACTAGCAATAGCTAATATTGGGCATTTTAAAAAATATTATATTTTATCCAAATTCTTGTATATTTTCAAGTTAGAAACGAAACAAAAAATCACAAAAATGTAAAAAACGAATTACTGAATTACAGCCGCAACCGCACACATACGGCTGTGATAACCAATTGAAATGTGAATTCCAAAATTATGTGGCCTCTAATGTGTGAGTCATGTACTATATTTCATTTCACGTAAGAAAATAGCGTTGGTGGTGATAGGAATATAAATTTGGCCGTTTGGTTCCTCGTTCACTAAAACAAAAAAAATATCGCCTGTCATTTGTCAGGTATCATATAAAATTTACAGAATTAAGTGATGTTTAAACATGTTTTATTGTAATTTTTAATATTCAAGTCTTGTACATTTTTACAGATAAAAATAATTATTATTGACAAAGTTTGGTTTCATAAACATAAATTACTTATTTAATGCATGTAAAAACGATCGGCTCTCAAGCGCCATCTACTATTTTCTTACGTGAAATGAAGTATAGAGTAAGTTATTTCGGAAAACATTAGATATACGACATATTTTACAAGGTGTCTACTGCTGGTACATTTATGTGTCAACTATTAAAAATTTGATAACTGACAAATGTCAACTACTAATGCATTTAATTTTCTCATTTTGATAAAAAAAAATTATACGATGTTTATTGTTATTTTTATAGGCATATGACTTCCTAAGATGACAATGAATACGAATAATTGCTTGTATTTTTGCCAAACATTAAACCATGTTTTTAAACAACAGTATTACACATTTTCATCTCTTAAAGTGTCAACTACCGGCGCTATTACCTTATATAATATTGTAACGTTTATTTATTTGTGTGCAAATATCAGAGAAATATTAATAATTAAAATAAAAATGTATTAAACAATAAATAAATAAGAAAAAGATAATAAAAATAACGAACAATATGATTATATTTTTATTTAAAACAATAATACGAAACACTATTTATTTTATTTACACGATAGTTATTTCACTGCGATATTTATATCACTAACTATTTAATTCACTATGCGTGTAGAGAAGTTGTCGACTCAACTGACTAGACTAGACTCGTACACTAACTTGTAGACTAACTTGTACACTAGACTAAACTCATATTTATTTATATCACTATTTATTTCACCATGCGTGTAGATTCATTAGCCACTCGACTAACAAGGCTGGACTGACCCGCACAGAGCCGCTTAGTTTTTATATAGCTCTACATTTATCTAGAAACTTCGGGAACATTCGAGTACAAGGTCACGCCACGCACACGCCAGACGGATGAGTGACAGTTACCTCATCGCCTTCAAGAAATTTCAATTTTACTGTGAATTTATTTAATGAGAGGATGATTTTTTAAAATTGCGTTTCACATACTGCAAAAAGATTTTTTTATTATAAATTTAATTATTAGCTGTAAATGCTACTTTAGGCAGTTTACTCTGAACATATTTTAAATAAAATTCAGAAAAATATGTACCATATATGTGACATTCTCAATAATTTTAACGTGTGATCCTCGTAGAGACTGGATTTTTATTTTTACGGTTAAATTTCAGCTATATTTATTTACATATAGAACCACAAAAGATTTGTTTATCGCATGAGCAAAGTATTGATGCTAATTCGTGCTATATCGTGCTTACTAGCAGTGGATCATTGCGGATGTCTGATTCGGATGTGTAGGTAATGTGTCACAAGCCAGGGCCAGGATCTTGACCCGTTTAGTCCACGGATGTTCTGCTTACCTTTACATGACTTATGACCCGTACACACCACACAACATTACTCATCAATAGTCGAGGAAACATAGCCAAATCAATTAGGAAAACATTCAACATACACATAGACCATTAAAATAGCAAAAGACATTATGTTAATCATTCAGATTTGTGAGATTAAATTGTAGATTATTTAATGAGATGTTTATCTGCAGCTTCTCCTTTTATTAATTTTCATATCGATGTGTTTTGTTTGTATATTTATTTATTCCATCTTTGACTTTACATTTCAATCACGTCTGGAATTGTACCATTTCTAAATTTCTAAATATTGGACTTGGCTCATAGAACATTTTCAAGTAATAATTGGTCAGTTAAACAGGTCGAGACGTGTATGTTCTAGAAACGTTCGACCAGCGACGTCAGTAACGTTTCCGGTAGACTCAGTGGCGTCGGGGCACGCACACTACATTATTATAAATATTAAAGAATATTCTATTATCTACACAATTTGATTGCATTTTATAATTCATATTTGCCCGGTTTTATAAATAAAATTAAATCTCGGATTTCAAAATCCAGGATTTTGTATAATCTTAGATTATAATTATATCCTGGATAAAAATTTAATTCGCTTTTATAAAATCGGGTAATGAGTTAAAAAAATCTGTTGTGGCCAGCACAATACCTCTCGCCACTCCCGTTTTTGGTTACATAAGTTTAGGGCGCGAGCAGTCATGTGACATTGTTGGCCTTGATAAGCAGATGTGGGGGCCCGTGTCAGAATGACAATTAGTGATTATGTATACAGATGTCAAATGTCAGAATTTTTCATGAAACATTTCAAGATTTTCTAAATTCACGTAGTTTATTTGTCACCAGGAGTGTGGAATTTACTTGTCGAGGAAAATAAACCACATGGAATTGGAAAGTCACTAAATTTAGAATGAAAATTTATGATATTTGACATTTATGTACATAATTACTAGCTATCATTCTGACACGGGCCCTCATATCTGCTCGTCAAGGCCAAAATGTCAAATGACTGATCGCGCCCTATTGAATTTATCATTCTTCACCAAAAATTCTACTTACATCTATTCTTTATATTTTTTTAAAATTAAATTCATTCTTTGAAGAAATTTTGTCCTACTCTTCTAATTTTTCGAGATGTTTCCAATTCATTGTATACATAATAATGTATGTACTTCCCAGAAAAAATCATCAATAATGTCTTTAGATTTTTGACACAGACATTTATCTGACAGTTACAAATATTTTAATATTTGAATTGGTTTCCATGACATTATTTGAGCTGTGAAATTTATTATTATATTATCTCTAAATCTATAGAAGATATAATAAAATATTTATATGTATCAGATAGAGAATTTACTCTTCTTTAATACGCAAGAACAAAAATTTTCAAAAAATAATATTTAGAAGGATTTTTTTTAAGAATCTGCTACTTCCGGTTTTCCAATTATTACCAAAACCTTTTCAGCTCTTCCCAGTAATATCCGATTGAGAAATCATCGTAAAAATATTAAAATCGGATTGTAGGGACCTTAAAACGTGCTTAATCATTTAAATCCGGATATGCGATTTTTAGCATGAATCCAATACCTCTGTTAGCGAGAGGTAAAAATGTAAAGAAATTAAATTTCATAAATCAGAAGAAAATTCTAATTTACAGATGTCAGTGTCAAGTGCAATTTACATAGTATGTGTTATAATTTTACTGGAAATATATAGAATCTTTTGTATGGAATTTGTCCAAGACATTTAAAACTGACGGAAGGTATTGTGCTGGCCACATCAGATTTTTTATTAATTATTTTATTAAATTGTTTATTTTATCCATACATAGTTCCTATTATGGACCACGAAATAATAAATCAATTTATATAACTGTAATTATTACCAAACTCCACTGTTTAAAAACAAAATGAGCTTAATATCTACGTCATAAAATATTAAAAAAATATTACAGCTCGACATATAACAATTAACACTTTCTTGAATTACAGATAGCTTTCAGTTTAGTTAAAGTTTCATAAAAGAAAATTAAATACTGCTGGAGGATACTATTATAATTTCAAATTTTCATTGATATTTTTACTATTCGTATGACCATATGAATAAGCACCACACCTGTTGTACAAAGTTTAATATTTATTTTAATTTAAATGTAAATTATATTTTTTGTTCAAAGATGATTCACATTTTTTTTAAAAATATCGAATTACAAAATGAAAAGAGACATAGGTACCTTTAATATATGAATCAAAATATTTTAAACTTGTATTTGGTTACCTATACACAGTAACGGATTTAGGGGGGGCTAGATAAAATTATTATTTTTGGTATTTTATGGACAAAGTACTCCTATAAACAAATACAATTGTACTCAAAACAGTAGGTAAGTTCATCGCATCTCAAATATTTATTCTTTAAACACATATTATCATTTTTTTTTCATTTTGAATGCATTTGTCCTCTTTTTTCAAATTCGTTTTGTAAATGCATCTATATAAGTATTTATATTTTTATGCCAATATCTATAGTATTTGTGCTAATAAAATTGAATAAAATTCGACCACGCCCCTTTTTCAGCGTCCCAAGAATCATCCAAGACCACAAGAAAAATAAAAATTCTAGATCCGCTACTGTCTATACAGACCGATCCTGATGGTATATAGTGAGCAGCTACGACTCACGACTTCATAGGTCCCGGGTTCTAAGCGCTGGTATAAAGTATAGTTTGTGTGTGTCTTTATCATCTCATCTTCATCAACGCAACGCAGAAAATTACGTTACAAAAATTGTAAGGAAAATTGACTCACCTCCATAAACCATATATTGTAATAAATTTCAAGAACTTTCAATCAAAAAAAGAATTTTTATTATTATTTGATTACCTGTAAAAGCCTTTTTTCATAAAATTACTTTACCATTTTTTTTAAACATTAATTTTGTCTCATAGTACATAAAAGCGTAAATATCGAGTATCGCAGTTTAAATTCTATCTCTGCTTCTTATTATATCTCTCATCGTTGTTTCTCCATTTCACATTGTCCTCTTATATAATTCCATCGTTCGTTAGCATATCAGTTTAGAAGTTTTAGCTCATTATCACCAGCTGTTCCTAAGCAGGTTCGTCGTTGATCCTACCGTTGATGTCACCAGCATTAGCATAATTTAGGCATAAACACCGCTACAGTAATATATCATCACTGAGACGACCTGAAGCTGGAAAGTTTTATAATGGATTTCTCAGATAAATAATGCTGAAATAATCACTAAACTTAATTTATGGGAGTAATTAATATACGAATAATTATTGAGGTCTAAAGTTTTTTGTTGCTAAAATTAGTTACAAGAATTATTATTTCTATTTTTAAAGAAACGGAGATAAAAGAAGGTGCATGAACTTACACTTGTTAGAATGAAGTCATCCACTAATTTTTTATTTTTTTTATGAAACTTCATCTACACTGGAAGCGATTTATAATAGCGATTTATAATTTTAGAAAGCCATTATTATTATTCCTTCAATCGTAATATTTTTTTGTATTTTATTTTGGAATCATAAACTTGTTTATTTACCCAGAAAAGCGGGCGCAATTTGGCTTTTATTACCCAATACTCGAGAGCCTATAAAGTTTAATTATGCCGTTAATACATAAATAACTATTTTTTTAGGATTGCTATGAAAAATAGACATTTACGCTCTAATTTATCATTGCAAAGTTGATGTTTTTCGCTCCTCGCAAAATAAAATTTTATTTTTATATAATTATTTTCAATTTTAAAGTAGATTGTACACTTTTGAATTTTTTTAATATTAACGAGATCAGCACCTCTCAGTTGTCAGTTATTAAATAAAACCTACAGATTTAAGTGTTGTTTGATCATGTTTTGTTAAAAAATTTAATATTCATGTCTTCCAGATAAAAATATTTATTATTAACAAAGTTTGGTTTCACGAATTTAAATTTGTTTAATACATGTAAATACGGTCGGATCTCAAGCGCCATATACTATTTTCTTACGTGAAATGAAGTATAGAACTCTTCTAAACAGAAGTTTTCCGACGTTGAAAACACCCTCCACCACTTCCTAACGTCAGGTCATGTTTAATTCAATTTTCTTGTAATTTTGGACAGTTTATAAAAACATTGCGCATATTATACATAAATAGTTTATCTGTCGACCAACTAACAAGCTAATAAATACAGATTTTTTACTGAATAATGGCAAATTAACAAATATTTTTTATTGTTATAACTAGTATTTAGTGTTTCAAGCAAACCAGTGATGTATAATTTTTATTCATTAGCTTTTTATGATAATAGTACCTAATAATATAAATAAAATTTTAATGCGAAAATGAGACAATGGAAAATACAAATAGTCAGTGTTTCTGGCTTTATTATATTGCAAACAATACTTGTAATATTCTTATGTTCATTACAATAATAGTAGGTACTTTATGTATCTAGGACGAAAAGTGAATCTTTACGGTACGAGCAAGTTTTTACGGCCGAGACCGTAATTATAGTGAAAATGATTAGGCAGAAGACTCACGTCATCAACCTGGAAAAAAACCTCATAATATGAAATATAACTTGTAGAAATTATTAGGTGCGTTATTTATTTTTAAAAGAAGAAAAAAAGTACCAGTATTAAGTAATGTATATATTAATGATATTTACAATTATTTCTAAGTCAATCGTTATTCCATTTACGGAATATAAAATTATTTGAAATATTGTAGTTTATTTTCGTATACTATAGGTTGGCACTACTGAGAATGATCATGTTATGTCAAATAATTTTGTATTCCGTAAAAGGAATAAGGATTAACTTAGAAATAATTGTAAATTCATTAATATATACGTTTCTTTGATAATAGTATATTTTATCTTCTTTTTTTAAAAATAAATAACAACTAATAATTACTACAAGTTATATTTCTTTTTAGAAGGTTTTTTTCAGGTTGATGACGTGAGTCTTCTGCCTAATCATTTTCACCATACTTGTAAGTACCTTAAAGACACTTTTGTTCTGAGGTACATACATAATTTTATGTCATACTGGATTCTACTTATTACTTCTTAAATTATTAATGCCCAATTGCACCGCTTATAGTTAAATTGTTAATCATTGGTTAAGTTGATAATATCGCATCGAAACGAAATGTGAAATAAGTTGTTAAATATTACTGTCAAAATTTCGATACGCATTTTTTTTGATAATCTGTAGTTAAGACATTAACTATAAGCTGTGCACCTGGCCATAAAAGAAATATGCAAAAAATTGTAGCAGTATGAGTTTTGTAGGTATAAGTAGGCTAAGTCGCAATTGTTCGAAAATCTTAGTAAAATTTTGACAGATTAACAGTTTGAAATTGATTTTTTCTAGTTTTCGATAACATTCTTATTCGCTTTAATGTTTCCCTTTTTGTTTTATAAATCGTTCAAAAACGTAGCTTTAGGAATCAATATAACATAAAGGATATTTACAGTCCAAGAACATTGATTACAACAATGAATCCAAAATCTAACCAATTTAATCGTAGTTTCACGGTCTAGTTTATTAAAACTTACCCATGTTCTAAATGTTACTATGATGGAAGACCCCATTATACTGTGTCGACAAAAAATATGGGTACACCTACTGATATTTAAAATATAATTTTTATATTAAAAAATATATATCTGCTCTCAGGAAAAAATATTGTTTCAGTGCCATTGGCTGCCACCGGTGACGTCACAAACTGCCTACTGATTTTTATAAAAAGCAAGGTATTCAATTTTTACCTCATAAAAGGCGCTTTTCTTTTACATACGGGTGTAGCACTATTCAGCACTTATCTCCCCTATCGTTGTTCCTTTTAAATGGGGTAGACCACTCTTATCTACCCGTTTACCTCGTCCCTGCCCCCGCAAAACACCAAGAAAATTTTCTAGTAAACTGATTACGCCTCCATATTTTTACACGTATTTGTTATGTTATTTGGTTTTGACGATTTCTAAGATTAGCGGTTCTTTGTTTTTTAATTATTAATTCTCATAAACCCGAAACACAACATATAACAATAACTGTTAAAATTATTCACTGACAGACAAAACAAGCATCTAGTCCAGGGAAATTGTGGATTAGTTCATTTTAGTGCTACTCTCCCTTTTTGTGCATGCATAAAGAAAGGATGTCTAAAAAAGAGCACCGGATTTAAATTTCGCACCATTTGTTTCTATTTGCTTGATAACTCGTAATTTTTGATATTTGTAATCTGTAATTGTTCAGATTAATAAAGATTAAACGCTGAACAAAATAACAACGCATTATTATTGTGAAAACGCATTACAAATGAAATTGGAATCGTTGTAACGGTAAATAGAACTTTTTACCGCAACATGACTAGGGTTCTTTTGACATCAACTAGTTGGTATGGATCTCAGTGACCTGTGACCTGTCGTACGAGAAACAATTATTGATTTATTGCATAATAGTTTCCAACAAGATCTTGTAATTTGAAGCCATGCGTCTTATTTTTGTAGGGTTTCCAGAAATCAACGATCTATGCTATGCCAACAACACGCAAAAAATTCCCGAATTTAAGATCTAATTCCAGTATGTTATTACTGAAATTGAACCACATTTGTGTCAACACGTCATTCAAAATTTCATCAAAAGATTTGCAATATATATTTATTTAGAACTTTAATATATAAAAACTTAAAAGCAAATAGAAATACACAAATGTATTTGTTGTTGTCTACCGCACGGCTAATCTAATTCATTCCCTGGCGTACGAACTATTACGATCTTAGCATTATGTTGAAAACGTGCCTGTATGTGGAACACCGCCTATAACTACAATATACCGAACATTGTCGAACATGTAGCGTTCTATACTGGAAATATTTTACCGTATACGCGCAACTGCAAACATATAAAAAAAATTAGTGGTAAATGTTAAGATAGGGCAGTATAATGTTTTTTTTTTTAATTATTATTAATATAAATTATATTAGTTTACTTCATTTTTCACAATTTTATTTTCGCTTACCCCTTCTTATTTGTCATTGCTTGCCTTATTATAAAATTCACAAGACGCCACTGGCTATAAGAGAATTGGCTAAAAATTTGGAAATACGAGTACATTTCTTCTAGTAATGTTTTACAAAAACTACGAGAAATTGAAGTAACCATACTATGAATCTATTACTGCAAAACATTTTGTATATTTCTTCCAAACCAGGTATACATATTGCTAAGAGAAACTTGGAATATACAATAAAACGAATCCATTCCTTCTTCGGTTCATTGAGTAGACTGTAGACATTTTGTAACCATTGTATGATTCAGAATTCAGACTTTGAGAAGTTGAAAAGTGTCCATGGCAGAACAGGTGCTTCGCATGTGCTATACAGTGACATTTCACAGAAGGTCAGGGTCGAACTGACCCCAGTGCCCTAGCCAAATGGGCACCGATGATCTATCACAACAAATAAATTTGGAGAAGACGACACTGGAAACAATGGATAGAAATATTATTTTCTTCTTACCTTCTTTATCCTGTTTCGTCTTTATCCTGTTTTGAGATTAGCTTTACTTGCATTTTAATAGTAGGGTAAAGTCTCGTCAAATGATCAATAAATGTGCTATTCTAATTCAATCGAATTAAAAGAAATTAGTCGAAAAAAGCGAAAACATATGTTTAATAAAGTAAGAAATAAAATGTTAAATTAAATGAGTTACAAGTATAACGTCATGAAAAAGACCACCTAAGTTAGGTGTTTAACAAATGAGCGTAAACAGTTTCAAATAGCAAAAGTACCATTTTGTTAGAAGTATGCTCAAATAGATTTTATTTGAATATTAAACTTAATAATTTAAGTATTCATACATATAATGTAGGTAGACTTAATACAGTGTTGTAATATTAATATATTTTTCATAAATATAATTTAGAAATTTTATATACTTGAAGAACATTTAGTTCCACGCAGAAAATAATTTGAGAGGAAAATTCATTTTCGTGACGTTACATTTATTTTTCAAACTCTGAGAGTCCATAACTCACTTATTACTCGAATTTTCGCAAGTCAAGTTTTACTTATACTATCAAACTAAATTATAAAAATCTGATGTGGCCAATTCATGACCTCTCGCTTTTTCTGTTATATAAATAAATAATAAATAAATATATCATCACGGCATATTACCCATTGCTGGATGTACCAATCTGCTTGATACGCAGATATCGGTAAATGATGAAATATTTGTACCGTGTGGACGCTTACCAGGCAATCACCTTACGGGCACTTATTGCTGTCGTAGAAAGTGCACGACAGGTGTGCTATTAAAATTCAAAGTAATTTTTGGCGTCGGTCGGGATCGAACCCGGGTCATAATTAACGAATTTAACATTTCTTGTACATACAAATAATTCAAACTGTATTTATTCTTTCGTTCTATGAGAAATTTTCTCCCACTCTTCTAATATATTCAAAATTATATTCACTGACGGTATTAGCTGTATTTCTTAAGGAGATATGTAATATTAATATACCTATAATTTAAAATATTTAATTAATAATACAATAAGAAATTTTAAATGTACTTACTTCCCACAAAAAGCTTTCGGTAATGTTAATAAAACTGTTGATTCTTGACACTGACATTTTGCATTTATCTGTCAATTATAAACATTTAAATATCTCAACTGGTTTCCATGGAGTTGTTTGGGCAGCGAGATTTATTACAACAGATTATTCTATATTATTATATACATATCTCTAAATCTATAGAAGATATAATAATTTTTTTAAATGTATCAGATTTAAAGATCTTTATTATTGTATGTATTAACATAAATTTTAAAAATTAATATTTAGAAGATTTTTTTTAAAAAACTACCACTTCCGGTTTTCCAATTTCCAATTGTTACCAAAACCTATTCAACTCTTCTCATTAATGTTAAAATGAGGAATCCGTAGTTCAACAGGTCTTTAGTTGTATATAATTTGAGAAATCGTACCTCCAACTTCTTAACACGCACACACACACACATCCACACATCCACACACACACACACACACACACACACACACACACACACACATACACACGCGCATCCACTCACACATACATCCATACACACACACACACACATCATCGTAAAAATGTTAATATTGTATTCTAGGGACCTTAACACGTGCTTATTCAATAAATTTCGGATATTATGCGATTTTTAGCATGAATCCAATACCTCTCTTAGCAAGAGGTAAAAAAGTGGTAAAATAGCCTATTACATCAACATTTTTTGATTCTCTCCACGGCAATTTTGAGAACCCATAAGGTGGCGCCTGATAAACGCCATGATCTGTACAGAAATAGCGTCATTTTCTAAAACTGCGAAAAGATGTAGATAAACACACCCAGAAATGAGTAATATACCGTGGTGATATATTTTATACACATAAGTATTATATGATTATTACATAATTTATTTATTATTTTGACTTATTTGAATTATATATGTACTTATATTTATATTGATATATGATATATTATTTATTTTAAAACTTATTTATATGAAAATACCAATTAAATATTTAATATATCATTATTTAATATATTTACTTGTATTATATTATTTAAAAAAACACAATTTTATTAGCGTACATTAGGATTAATCTTCCAATTTTATAATTCATAATTCATTAATAAAATTTTAATATCCAAATCTAATTTAAATACAAATATAGTATATTTTTTATTGTAATTAAACATATATAACTATCATTAATCAAAATAATAATATTAATATAATACACTAGCAGTCGTTAAAATCAAAATACCAAAAACTGATAGGAATAAATGGACGAAATTCAACACAGAGGTTGTTTATTATTAGACGAATAAATGATTAAAATTTTGATAAATCAAAAATATAGGAAATGAAAAAATCAATAAGAACTGTGTCCTCCACGCACTCTTATCATCGCTTCTACTCATCGAGGCATGAATTATATAACGTTGATGCGTTTGCGGTATTTCCTTCCATGCCATTTCGACTACAGTCCATGGTTATTCTACATTTTGTATTGGTGTCTGGGTACGTCACACTGCCCTCCTAAGACATCCATTCCACAGATTTTCAATAGGCGACAAATCTGGATAACGGGCCGACCATGCAAACACTGCTATTATGTGCTGATTAAAGAAGGTTAATACTCTTCCCGCGAAATGGACTCTTGCGTTATCCTGGATAGAGTTGAATATGTAGAGCAACTTCCGGTGTTAGGATCTCGTCAATGTATCCTTGGTTGTTTAAAGTGCCGGGAATGACGAGATTTCCAGATGAAAGAAATTGCTCCCCACACCATAATTCCTTGTGTAACCGCCGTATGATGTGTACGAATGCAGTCCATATTCCCTCTTTTACTCCGGCCCCCGGCATCATCTCACACACAACCATAGAAGTATCAGAGCGACATTTTGGTACAAACGAAAACGCGATACGTCAGAAAAGATAATTTCATTCCACTCATTATTCCTTTAACCGCCTTTCTCTGCACCAATCCAGTCGCAATGTTGTATGTCGTGCAGTCAGTGGAAGTCACAATAAGGCAGTGGTCACATTGAGTAGAATGCAATCGATCAACCAAGATCAACTGTCGTAGATCAATAGCGACCGACCGAAATTTTAGGAGATATGTCACACTGCATGAATCGACGTAAATATTTCCACAAAAATGATACCAACTTAAATTGAAAGAAAAATAATTTTTTCTTGCACTGAAACGCCACCAATATGTTTTCAGGAATATTTAAATAAATGACAAACCTTATGAGTTTTTGTTTTTAAAATTAGAGAAATTTGCATCCATAATTTTTCCATTGTCTTACAATTATTATTACTGTATCCTGGTGTGCTTTGATCATAAAATTGTATATTATTTCTTACACAGTTTTTCAACTATAGTCTATTTCATTAACTCTCCACATTTCCGTCGCATGATACTAGTAATATGGCTGTAATATTCTAACAATATTCTTTTTAACCTGTACCCAAATGTCAATACAGTTAAGTTGGTATGAAAAATATGACAACACTGAGCATGCGTAAACACATCAATCGCTGACGATCGACTAGAAAATCAAACATGTTTGATGTATCAAACCGCTCGTCGACGTTCGACATCGTTCGACCATAGTGTTAGTTTAATTTTTAATCGATCGCAATCAATCGGCGTTAGTCGATCCCACATGTCCAGTGTGACCACTGCCTAATGCAGGGCGCGCGTGCAGCCCAAATTCTGCCAAACGGTGACGAATACGTCATACAGATAGTGGATTTTAATTTAACTTCGTTTGTATTAAGTTTAATTATTATAGAAAATGGTACACCCAAGTGTGAAATGGAAGATGAAAAGGGGGGAAATAAGACAAAAAAAAATATTTCCCCCTTTTTCATAAATATAATTTATATAAATTGAAACTTAAAATATGTTAAATATAATTTTTATAAAAAATAACGCTATTCCTGGATTTCAGTCAACTTTATTGTCATACTCAACTAGTTTCGACACCACATGTCTTCTTCAGGGGCTAAATTTACAGACCTAGAATTTTTTACAATAAAATACACTTAATTATATTGATGATACATGATTTTTCTTAAAAGTTTGAGATTGTCATGTGATGTAAAATTACAATACATGGAAATTATGTTTTTGTATAAAATTTGTCCAAAACGAACAATATTCTTACAGTTAAATAAATTTAACAAAGTCGAGAATAAACTAAGAAATGTACACTTGTACGTAAAGTATATAACCTGTACAGTGAATTATACTAATTTTAAAAAAAGTTAAGTCATGTTTTTTTAAAACATTGTTTTTACCCCCAAATTTTTGAAAAATGCATATAAATAATGACAAAAACAATGTTAATTTAAAAACGGACACAATGCCTATTATAGCAAAATATATAACAATATTTTAAAATACACATGACACCTATATAAAAATAAAATAAAAACATTAAGATTCAATACTTAAAATAGAATAACCACTAAAATCAAAGTCATATAAACAAAATTTAAAAACATGTCTATAATAGTATTTTATGTATTACGAATTTCGAAATATTTTCTAAAGGTTCCTAAATACTCAATATTTTCTTCATTATTTTCAACAATTGAAAAACTAAGTTGCACATCATTTTTACTCTGAGGAATGTTTATAATGACATAATTTCCATGGTCAATCACATCTGTTATTCTCATCTTACATAATTCATCAGTTCTACATGCCCCGGCAATGCCCATAATCATAACAGTCTATAACAAATAAAAAATATTAAGAAATATAATTATTGCAGAAAATTAAATATTACATAATATTTTACTTACCAACCGAGGTGGCTTGATGATCGTGTTCTAGCTTCACGTGCCAGCAGTTCTGGGTTCAAATCCCGAGTAAGGTATGGAAGTTTGTGTGTGCCCGTTTCATCATCTTATATGCATCAATTAAGTGTGTAAAACCGAAATGTTATAAAAATATAACAAAATATCGACTCACCCTATCATTAATTGTAATAACTTAAATAAATTGATGTACAATAAAGAATTATTATTATTATATATTTTACTTTGATTAACAAATGTGTATCATCGTCAGCTTCTTGAAAAAAAATTACAATCTGTTCCCTAGTTAAAATTTGAGAGTTCTTTGGGTGATATCCTTTGTTTTTGCTTTTAAGAAAACTAATTAAATTGGAAAAATTTGAGATATCCACATTATCTTAATTTTTAGTAGTGGCTTTTAACATGGAATATTCAGACCATAAGCTGGATGTCGTTTTAACGAATTGAATCTTTCCATCATATACGCCATTACATTTTGGGAAATCGTCTTCACTTTTTTCGCGGCACACCATTTTTTAAATACTTCATAAGTAAATTCGTACCTTTTACCTAATTTTTCAAGTAAACAAGTTAATAAAGCAACTCTTGCAGCCTCGTCAATATACATTTTTTATTTTAATCTCTCAATACACCAATTTTTAAATAAACGTCAACAGAATGGTTTGTTTTCTTTTTACTGTTTAATTAACATAACAACAAACAGGTAACTTGGATTGAAAAATGTAAAAAAAAGAATAATGTTGATGACAGATGTCAACCGGGCTATATTTTTGAATACTTAAGTCTAATTTTTCAGTAGCACGAAAAATATAATAAGTAACACGGAATGTACATACATCTTAACATCCTCGCAAATTACTAGGACCTCGGCGTACGCCTCGGCCTAGTACAACTTCCTCGGGTATAAAGATATACTTACATTCCTTGTTACTTAAATAACTATTTTCACTTATTGTTACACTGAAATCACCAGTTCCAATTTTGTTCAATTTGTCTCTTAATACTTCCGAATTAATGAAAGCAACATCTCAGTAGCTTCTTTGTCTTCACCATTGATTTCAATAACTGATTCGAGTACATCTTCATTTGTAACATTTTTTTCTGAAACATTTCTTGAGGCTTCACATTCTTCCTGTTCAGATTTCCGTACCAGTACTCAACGTTGTGCTTACTCTATGTTTTTCAATTGGATTTCCAAGCTTTTCTTAGGTAAATTAAATTATGGTACAGCATTTAGTTTTAAGTTTTTCAACGTTGACTATCCTCAAATAGGTTAATTTCTAGGTTGCAAATACGATCACTAGAGAATACTACACTTGCATTTTAACACATACCTGTAAAGACAAAATCATCTTCCTTAAAATGAAGGAAACGTACTTTCATATTATCTGTTATTTTCTTCCCAATCCGAACAACATTCCCATTCTTGACGTCTATCCATTCGTTGTTCAACGCCTTGATTTGTTGTTATTGCTACAAAAATATCATCTCTTTTGGGGAAACTATAAAATCATAACCTTTGTCTTTGATCCTCATTGAGTAAAACAGAACAATTTATGCCAGATTTATACGCTTTTTTACAAGAATTATTTAATCGCTCATTTATACATGTAAAAACAAAAAGTACTCCTCCGAGAAGTTCTGATTTTCGCCGCTAGTTTTCGTGTCGCATCTTGTCAGTTCTCAATACTGTTTTAAGATCGATCTACTGAGGCCGTGGTCTATAACTCTGTCTTCAAATTTATTGTTCTCTTCTAATCAGTCTCAGAACTTATATAATCATTTCCCAATCGTTATTCTTTATTAATTAGTTAATAATTAGTTGGCAATGTTTATTTAAATTAAGTTTATGTACCTTAATTATAAATATTTATTTCACTTATAATTAAAAATAATCATATTTAATTATTGAAATATCTTAATTTAATAATAATAAATTTATGGAAATAAACTATAATTATGTATTTATTTATTTATATAATTATTTTTTTACTAATTTTTCTAAACATTTGTTACAGTTCAAACGCAGCAAATTTCAAGATTCTTCATCGTTCAAATGCAAAGAATCTTCATAAAATTAGTAAGTTTACGTTTATTTACTAATAATTTAACATTCACTTAACATTTAAATTTCCTTATTTATAGTTAGTACATAAATAACACTTACAACTTTTCCTGTACAATTTTCCATACATTTTACATTAATATTATATAATATGCACAATATTTATTAACACATTCACTTAGGAAACTAAAGTTCATAATATAATATAAAACTATAAATTATAAATATATACAGTTACTTCTACAATTAAAATGAGATAAAATGGTCGGTAGACTAGACATAATTTTTTTACAGTGCGTCACCACAGAATAATTTTTTATTATTTTGACATCCCAAATATATTACGGATCGTATCAATAAAAAATCTCGAATTACGGCCCTGTTCTTGCAATTTATATTCATTAACAACACGGCACACGAAATTTGATCAAAAAAAGAATAAAAATATTGGGTGAACAGAACCATTTTGTTTACTAACGATCCTTATATATATTCACTGTATTCGTTTGGGAGAACAATAAAAAATATAAAAGCTAAATTAAAGATCCCACACGAGAATAAATTTGTTAGTTTATTTTGATATTTTTTACAAACATAACACAAATGGTTACATTGATAGAAGAAATTATGAAAGAAATTTTTATTTTACACAACAAATGCAAGAGTCGGCAAACCCATAATCCCACGTGACAGAAAAAATAAGTAATAAATTGAAGCATTAAATTCAAAGGTATCTATCAGTAAAAAGTGTCTGGCACGAAACAGTAACGATGGCTGTAACTTGTTCTTTTATTCATATTTTTATCACTTATCCATTTTGTTTAAATGTATATGCTTAACACTTTCGACCCTGAGGTTCAGAGTACAGTACCCATTGTTCACCAAATTTGTTTCATTCTTTGTCTTTATATTTCAACCATGTCTGAAATTTTTTGAAACTTAGATTCCTTAAAATTATAATTCAATTCTGTTTTATACTCTCCTTAACAGAAATTGTAATTACACCATGGGATAGGAATAGAAAGGAGGGAGCATGAGGTTGAATTAACGGCCAGGGGATTGAAGCCTAGTATGGGAACGGACGAACAACACTGCTGGTTCAGTCTAGAGAGAGTTATCCCCTCTCTAGACGGCAATTTTTAAACAAAATAAAATAAAATTTTATAATCCTTAAATACTGAAAGAAATGTGTTGTACTTATATAATGTATTGAAATGTGATATTCGATTATTTTTATATACATTGTACTTATACAATTGTTAATTAAATTATGTAAAATATTAAAATAGCACGCGTTTTGTTTTTATTTAATTAATAAAACATGCATTGAAATCCATAATTATATTACATTCAGGCAGCAAATTTCCCGCCTTTAAAACATTATAATATATATATTACGAGTAAGTATATTACTCTAAATGAAAAACAAACAATTTGGGCCATGAATAGTAAAACCAATATCTCCGTTCATTTTTTATTTGAAATAAATTTTATAATGACGTAAAACAAATATAAAATTATTTCTACGTATATACATTTAATTTTTTAATGCCGAATATTTTCAGATTTATCTACTAATATTTTTTTCCAAATAATGACATCTTACTTTAAAATAATAGGCGTTGGCGCTAGTAGTTTTTATTAAATGTATGTGATTCTCTAGAGATCCATGTTCAAAACAGTGGTCTGTTAAATTGGAAAATATGTTCGTATTAACAAAAATTTACAAAATAATTGTTATTACATCAAGTTAAAAAATCTGATGTGGCCAGCACAATACCTTCTGTCAATCCTGTGTATTATGTATAAATTCCATACTTGTATTTTATTGCAAAAGATTCTAAATTTCCAGTAAAATTGTTTCATAAACAAACTATGCAAATTGCACTTGATACTAATATATTCCTCTTTAGCTGTTCCCATTTGTTAGCCGTCGCTATTTTTTATTCTCTTCTTCCACTCATTTCTGTTTTACGTGTCGTTCTCATTCTCATGTTCAAACCAATGTAATCGTCTCTCTTATATCATTCTAGAAACTTCTTACACTAGAGTTATTTCCCTTATTCTTTCATTCCTTACCGTATCTTTCCGTGTCTTCCCCAACATCTACTTCAACATCCTCATCTCTGTCACATTCATTAACTATTCATTGATACTGACATCTGTCAATTTGAATTATCTGTTATCTATTATATTAGCAGTTTCCATGGTTAGCAATTAGTATAGCCGGCTGATTTATGAAAATGAAAACGGCACTTTACTTGAAACTTAAAATACTTTTTTTTCGAAAAATACCTTTACATATTATTTTTTCGAGATTTATGTTATTATAAAAATTAAAGATTATTAAATTCTCTACAGGTTTGCATTAATACTTTTTGCATATATTGTATGAATAAATTTATAAAATTATCTATAATTTTAATCCCGGAGCCTATGCTTTAAACACAACTCATGGTTACACAGTTTAGATCTCAAATTCTGTAACTGACAGATATATGTTACTGTCAACAAACTAATCACTTCCAATAATAATAATAATAATAATAATAGTAACGTTTTAAAAAGAAAATAGTAAATAGAACAATAATGATATGGCAAGTTTCCAGTATAATTAAATATATAGGAATATAGCTAAGTATATAAATAAATAAAATAAATATATCATCACGGCATATTACCCATTGCTAGGTTTGCCAATCTACTTTGTACACAGATTTCGGTAATGATGATGGCATATTTGTACCGTCCGAGCGTTTACCAGGCGTCACCTCACGGGCATTCATTGCTGATGTGGAGAGTGCATCACAGGGGTCATTTTTGTGCATTTTAAAATTCAAAATATTTGGCGTCGGCCGGTATTAAACCCGGTATTTAAATTTAATTTGAAGTATTTACATGAATAAAAATTAAATTAAACGGGAGGTATTGTGTTGGCCACATCAGATTTTTATTTTAATGCTAAAGTCTGTGCATGCGTTATATCATTGAAAATGAGTTCCGAATGTAAAACCCATACAGATCTTCCTTCTGGTGCAGTGGAATTGGAAGTGAATCAATTCATAAATTGATATTAAAGATATATTCTTGTTTCTTTTGTTATCAGTTGTCCAGTTGTGTAATATCCTATTACGTAACTCAGTTATGTAAAGATTTTATTCTACTACCACTACTGTAAGAGGGTCATTACTGAACAGACTACTAACAATGTAAGTTCGTTCTTATGAATAGTGTTACGTAATGAACAGCAAATTTAAGTTGGCAGGACTGATTGTCAAACTGTAAGAAGTGATTAAAATTTGATAAATAAAATTTAAGATTTAAATATAATAGAATGAAATTTATCTGACATACATATAAATACATATTTTTTTGGGTTATTATATTAATATTATATTATGTCAACAATTTCAATCAAATCTGCAGTAGAGAACTATTTTTCATCGTATATTCCTACGCTTAGCAGTAACCATGGTAACATCGTTGCGCAGATTTATTTTTGTTAATAAAACCCACCAAACTTTTTGACGTTTCGAACTGCTGCTTTTTTGTGTGATTACAAAAACATATACTGAGGTAATAATTATTATTATAAACAAAATTAGTTGATAATATTATTTGTAATTTGTAAGTAATGCAATAAAAAAATAATTAATTTATAACTATGCATCTGAATTTTGCTTCAATTTAGAAATATTAATGAGTGGTCGTAGAAAAAGTATAGTACATAATTCGAGATGTAAAGCAATTACTCACTCGTAAAATTACAAACTCGACGCTACGCGTCTCGTGTGTCAATCATTTTACTCGTACGTAATCTGCTTCTTACATCTCTCATTACGTAATATACTATTACAAAACTCATTTCGTATCAATTATGTAAAAAAGTGACATTTCATAACATCATACAGTGAGGTAAAATTCACCTTTTTAAAACGGAATTAGATAAAAAAAATTAAGTCACTCTCACTGAATTTTAACTAACAACAAATAATGCATTTAAAATAACATCAGGCACGAAAATAGCACTTACACCACAATCATTATCAGACAGATCAGCCATTTTCATTATGACAGAAAATAAAGCTTGTTTATAATTTATAAATAAACGACTTGATGTTTATCAATGACGATTATATGCACTGCCTGCTAATTTATTTGTCATTTGTTGTATCAAATAATAGTTTTTATTATCATTTCGTCAAAATTGAATAAAATATTGTATACTATAAACCACAAGAGTTAAGAATGTTTATTCACTCAAAGAATTTAACTCTACGGGCTCGTGGCTTCAACTTTCTTTTCATGAATAAACATTGTCTTAACTTGGCGTATAAATATCTATTTTTTTAAACAAATTAAAATTCTCGCATTTTTTTTTTAAATCCCTAACATGCTCAACAATATTTATAGGAACGTTTTTATGAAAAAACATCATTTTTTGGCATTTAAATACCTACCTTTGAATTTAAATATATCAGTTATCATTATGATTTAGATTATAAAAATATGGTAAGTATAGGAAAAACTTTCACCTAATAAATATCGGTTTATCCGATTTCCTAAAAACTATTAAAGTTTTCTGTAAGGTTATAGATTTTAACATAAATAATCAATTCTGCAGATAACTAGTTTTTAAAAATGATCAATTTATATTCTAATAAAATCCATCATAAAGTGTTTATAATATGAAGGTCAAGGTTCACCGTAAGTCAATATAAAAAATGACTACTTTAATATCAGAATGATATCACTACTT
This sequence comes from Harpalus rufipes, assembly GCA_951394225.1. NCBI lineage: Eukaryota > Metazoa > Arthropoda > Insecta > Coleoptera > Carabidae > Harpalus > Harpalus rufipes. The sequence goes on along the minus strand of OX596281.1, from coordinate 21,051,996 downwards.
GTTTTTATTGGAGAAAATATTTTTTCTTTAAAAAACAATAGTGAGAATCCAGAAGGCGATGCCCTTGTTTACAAGGCAACGAATGATAATTGCAGCTACAGCAACGCTCTTCAGATGTTGATGTTGAAAATATCACAACGCTTTCAAAATTAAACAAATCCATGCCAAATTATGATTTAACCACCGTTACACGTAAACTAACCATAAAAAATCACCAACATGGCTGGTATGTTACAAAACACAATTGATTTTCGAAATGTTACGTTTCAAATTTGCCCGAGAACTTGAAAACTTTTTAACACGCTTTCTCAAATTTTGTCACAAGAAATAAAATTATTATTGGTTTACAAATTGTGTTACGTTAAAGTTTATTTCAACATTATTAGTTTTTCTTTGTTTTAACAGATTAATTAATACGCTATATTAATATTTATTATGGGACCGTGTGGCTGAGTGCATTATAGGTACAGAATGTTCATTTTAAATGGGCCATCACGAAACGTAAAAAAACAACTACAGAGACGGTTAAACTGGCAAATAATATATATTTTACAACATAAATACAATGAACAAAAAAAAAACGATCAATGGTTGTTCTACAACATACCCAAACAGCTTAAAACACTACCCTCAGTTGATTTCAACCCTATTGGAAATTTATGGTCGGAACTAAATAGGTTACCCTGCAAAAAAAAAATTCCACTTTTGAGCAACTCCGAACGAATCTGACTGAAGAATAAGAAAAATTCCACATTCCATATAATCTAATTTAATAAAATCTATTCCTAGGTTACTGGAAGCTGTAATTAAAGCCAATAAGTATTCTATTAAATATTAAAATGTATTGTGTTCAATAATTTCATAACTGTAGATGTAAGAATAATTTTGTCTCAATTTTTGTATATAATTTGTTTTGAGCAATATTACATCAAGTAGGTAAATTAAACATTTCTTATATTTGATGATTATCATTTGATTCTTAAATATCGAATGAAGATTATGATTATATTTTTTAATGAATTTCTTTTTATTATTTTACATTTTACTGATAAAAGTAAAGTGTACGAATACTTATGTGAGCCACTGTATATTTTTTTCCTATTTCTTTATATGACTTTTTTTTACTTAAATTAACATGTAGAAGAAAATTTTAAATTTTCTTAATTATTCCTGAAATAAAAAAAATGCTAATATGTTTGAAAACTTTGTTTTTTATTATCTCGAGAATAATGCATTTTATCGAATGTCAGAGTACATTTTTACCTCTCGCTAAGAGAGGTATTGGATTCATGCTAAAAATCGCATATCCAGATTTTATTGAATAAGCACGATTTAAGGTCCATAGAATCCGATTTTAACATTTTTACAATGATGTCTGTGTGTGTGTGTGTGTGTGTGTGTGTGTGTGTGTGTGTGTGTGTGTGTGTGTGGATGTGTGTGTGTGAGGTTGTTGGAGACACGATTTCTCAAATTCTATAAGACTAAAGACCTGTTTGACTACGGATTCCTCAATCTAACAGTAATGGGAAGAGTTGAATAGGTTCTGGTAACAATTGGACAACCGGAAGTGGTAGTTTCTAAAGAAAAAAATTCTAAATATTATTTTTCGAAAATTTGTTACTACAAATATTAAAGATAATTAAATTCTCAATCTGACACACTTAATTTATGTATTATATCTCGTATAGGTTTGGAGATATAGTATATAATAATATAGAATAATCTGTTGTAATAAATCTCGTTGCCCGAAAAACATTTGCGATATTTAAATTTTTGTAATTGACATGTAAATGTAAAATGTCAGTGTCAGATTTTTCTGGGAGGTAAGAATACATTTAATATATATATTATTGTATTATTAATTAATTATATATTTAAATTACAGATATCCTTAAATAAATACCGCTAATACCGTCAATGAATTTGAAGAATTTTGAACATAATAGAATAGTAGGATAAAATTTCTTATAGAACGAAAGAAGAGAAACAATTTCAATTATTTGTGTGTACTTATAGGGCGCGAGCAGACCTGTGACTTTGTTGGCCTTGGCAAGCAGATGAGGATCCGTGTCAGAATGACGGCTAGTAGTTTTTACATAGATGTCACAATTGTCATATGTCATAATTTTTCATTCAAAATTTCAAAATGTTCTGATGTTTATTTGTCATTCATTAGTATGGAATACACTTGTTGAGGAAAATAATCCACATGGATTTGGAAAATCATAATGTTTCGAATTAAAACTTATGATACTTGACACCTATGTATATTACTAGCTCTCATTCTGACACGGGCCCCCACATCTGCTTGCCAAGACCAACAAAGTCACATAACTGCTCGCGCCCTATGCTACATAAAATGAAAATGGCGAGAGGTATTGTGCTGGCCACAACAGATTTTTTTCTTTGGAATTGAAAGGACTTTCAAATGAAGTAAAAAAAATCATTAAACTTTAACAATAAGAAGTTTCCATTGTTTTTACCCCCATCACCCTCCATAATAACCAATCAAGGGATGTTGCGAAAAATCTCAAAAAATTACAAAATAATGTTCTTATATGATAAAGCAAATATACCAAATTTTATAATTTAATCTATAATCGGTTTCAAATTGAAAAGTAAAATTTATACCTGTCGGGTCGTCAAGAATACGATATTAGGTATAATAAGTTTATTAAAACTGTTTGTTTAACATGACCCTTATAATATGTAGTTGTTTTGTCCACGTATTTTAGAGACACCTGTAGCGTAGGCCCCCTTATTTCCAAAATATTTTAATTATATCATTACTTTATTAAAATTTATTATTAAACATTCGAGTTATCAAACAAAAATTCACGAAAAAGAATTTAATTTAAAGATTTTGATCTTTATATACATATTTTATATTTGAAAAATAATTGTGTTTTTTTACCATAAAAAATGTTTATTTTAAATGTCATTTAGTTATTTGGTGATTAAACGTTGGAAGGGAGGTGGGAGTTGTGGGGCGCACAAGAAAAATTTTGCCTAGGGGCGCGTTTAAAGTTAATCCTGAACTGGTTGAGGACGTTTACAAGGAGTCATCTCACGGACTCTCAAAGCTGTCGTTGGGATCACCTTTGTGCTATTTGAAAATCAAATTCGTACCCTGGTCGTCATATATACTTAATACGTAGTTTTTAAAGTATGTAAAATTTAATTTATGTTAATATTTTTCAGAATAGAATTAACTTTTAAATATGTATTATATCCTTTCCGAATTCAAAATAGTGTATTATAAGTTATAGTTCTAGTTTTAATTTTCATATAAATGTCATATAACATAAATGTAGGCTGTAGGCAGCTGTAGGTTTTGAGAATGGGAATATATTTTGTGATATAATTTTTAAATATCATACACATAAAATCTGAACTTTAAAACGTTATACAATAAATTAAAACAATAGATGTCAATGATCTAAATGTGACATTAATTGATATTAGTAAATGTTTTTTTTATAATTCTAGGAAATATTTAAGATTAAATAATAAGATTTTTTAAATTTATTAATACTAAAAATTTTATATATAAACTTTATTGTATTCATAATATAATAAATTTTTAATTTTATTATTATTATAATCTGTCCAAATAAATCTATTAAAAATAGTACAGGAATATCATTTGACTAAAAATAATAAAAAATAATTTTTTAAAAGAATATAGTATGTACTCCTGTACATTTTTGAAAATTAATAATTTACGAGGTGGGCTCCAAAAATTTCCGTCCTAACATACAGAATTCTAGAGAAATAGACAGAATTCGCATAATTTGAACATATATATTATACGTAACAGATAACGGCACCTATGAACAGACCCGGCGAGAGGGGGGACAGATGGGGCAGTAGTCCCAAGGCACGGGCCCATAGGGGTCCAGCACTACCACTGTTATATAAATTTTTGTACAAAAATAGGTAAATGCAACGGCCAACGTACGTTGTTTTATTTTCCATAATCTGTACCATGGATAGGCAAACTTTTTTTCGACGGGTATCGATATTTGTAATATGAGCAGCGGGTCGCATGGATATTTTTAAACTAGGCTTAGGGGCTCGCAAAAAATGGTATTTGGCATGATGGTGGCGCTTCCGGTGTAACCGGAAGTGACGTGAACTTTCATATTTCAAATAGGACATACTATACATATATTTTTATATATTTAGAATCTACGTAAAATTACAAATTCAACAATATGCATTTTTACTGAAGAAATAAATTACAAAAATGTAAGAAATATTATGAATAATTAACCTGGCAAGTCATGATATCAGGCAGACTGTGAAACAGTTGAGATAATATTTACTAATATTTAAGTTAAATGCATAAATAGTAAGGTAGGAAAAAATAGTATATTGTGATATTAGGAGTAAAAGTGATACTTTGTGTGGCGAGCGTGGAAGTTTGCACGACGAGCGAAGCGAGCCGGACGGAAAATTGCATGCGAGGCACACAAAGACATATTTTTTTCAAACGTAGATATTTAGAGAAAAATATCTACTACTGACGTTACATTTTACGTAAATTACGTTTGCGATTTCAATTGCCCTGTACCTATGGATACTTATTTGTTCACTTTTTGTTATAAACATTGAAGTGAAAACTTTCACGTTTTGACGTTTAAATAAAAACTGTGCAATTTTATATCCTCCTTGTGTGCAATTATGTCGGAATTTGAAGTATTATAATGTACGCCCCCTGAAGTTGTTCAATTGGATGGAAATCTAACAGTGTGGTTGAAAGATATGTCCAGGAATTACTGCAAAACAATATAAACTTTTCTTATCACTTTAATTCTAAGTATTCTTATGTTCTTTACCGTCCCTGTAATTGTAATCTGTAAGTCTGCTATTCTTTAATATTTTATTTCCTCAAAAAGTAAACTCTGTTTATATTTCAATTCATAGGTTATTTATTTAAAATTGACAGCTATTGATTGTATTTAGTTACTTTATTCTTAGCTTAGTGTGTTATAGTGACATTTAGGGCGATAACACAGTTTCTTTTATAAGTTACTTCTTATTCGTTGATTCTATATAGTTTCTATGGATATTTATTTTATTTCTTCGCCGGCGGCGTAGAAATTAGCTACTTCTACTCCGGCGGCGTAGAAATTAAACTTGTACCTTGTGAATTAAGTCACAAAAGATGCTACTTTTATGACGTTTGAAGAAAAAATAGTTTTTTATTCAAGTTATTTTTTATTTTGCGTTATATTTGCTCCTTTCTTGAAAATACATGCCGTCGTCTACAGTATACCGCGGCGCCTGCGCACTACACATGGCCTTCCCTAAATTGTTTATAAACAATTATCCTTTTCTCTCTTATGTACTTGTATAAATCTATCTCACTTGATCCTAAGCGTTCCTCAGAAAAAACATTGTAAGGCAAGGCTTTCTCATATCCAGTTCGTAAGCTACATGATCTAAGGTGTGATTTTACCCCAGGGCCCGTAACACAGTGACTTCTTTATACATAACGAACCGGCATCTTGAATAACATGAGCGTATGAGCAAAAATGCAACCCGCCTGACCGATGGGCTCTGTCTCACTCTAACTTTTGTATATAGCGGAACCAAGCAGATTTGAACACATTTTATCCATGTATCTAATACGAAAATGTATTGAAACTGTTAGTTCTAGATATTACAAATGTTTTATTTTCGCATAGCTCAAATATTTTTATGTATAAACTTATACGTTATATTCATGAAGAAATTATTATTAAGTATAAATAACATAAACGAAATACATTTTTTTTCCTAATAAATAAAAAACATTAAAATCATTGTTTGACAATATTGTGATACAAACTATGGCGGCGGATGGCGCTAGTATTTATTCATTGATGATTACACGGTAGGTGGGCGCAAAAAGCGCGAGTCACGCTTTTACATTCAGCCAAACAATCAAATTGTAAAGACATGATTACGTCATCCTAATTATTAATCGACTTCAATCACTTTTAGTTTGCGAACTAATTAATATTTAAACAACATTCTTTCACTAAACTCATTAATTTATGTATATTTTCGCATTCTTATCTAAGAAATTAAAATTTGACTATACCCTATTCCACCTTACCAATTCAGTATTGTAGAGAATAGAGCATCGTTTTAAACTCCCTGATTGGTTGAAATTTCAGCAAAATTTACGCAATATAGTTTCAGACTAGTCCCAGTGTACATAACATGTGACATCTTGTGTAATTTTTATGTGCAATGTCAAGTATCATCTTTCCGATTTGGAAAGCAGGTAGATAATACTTTATATTTCACTCCTACTGTCTAGAATATACAAAGTTTCGATGGCATTATGATACCTTTTTAATATTTGAATAAAATGTCAGATGACAGCAATTGAATACTGGTTTTTTTAAATTTCGTCTGTTTAAAACTGACGCTGATGTGATTGCTATCTACTGAATTAGTTAAGTGGAACAAAGTATATGGTATAGTAACCCTATTGCAGAAAACGGAGAATGAAGCTTTGAATACTCTGCATATACGTTATATACTTTGGTTCACGAAAGATGACTATTCAATGTCACTTGTTCGAAGAAAGAATACACAGCACTTTATACAGTAGTAGCTTAGCAACATTTCATATTAGAAAGAGAAAGATTATTTGACGTATGTCTATATAGTTTATGTTGTATGACAGATATAAGTAAATGATGACATTACTTTCTAACACATTGCAAATAATAATGACGTATGTCGTAGAGTTACAGATATCTAATTATCTGCTGCACTGCCATCTGTTCTAATAGTTACCCAGTGACGTTGACATTTAAATCAAATTATTCTTCCATGGTTTTTGTCAAGTTTATGTTTTTGGGTTTTGCAAATACAAAGGTGAAGAACATAAATCCTTGAGAAAGGCATTGTTTAAAAAGAAACAATTTTTAAATAAATTACACTTATTTTTTTCAGTTAAAATGTATCCATAAATATTTCATGTTGCACGTCTATGTATACGAAATGCAGTGAAGTTATTTGCTAGTAATATTATACCATACGGTTAATAAATGTCCTTGAATTGTCATCTTTCGTGAACCAACCTATACATTTACTATATTTTAATAAGCTGTGATATTTATTTATTATTTAAATAAAATTAATATTCAAATCACCTTAAGCCTATGTCCCACTTGTCTGATTCTGTATTATGTATGATGAAACTGTCCGTGTATGAAGAAAAATAGAAGCGCTTCTATTTCCATGATACAAAACATGTGCTGCTCATTTCACGCGGTACTTATTAGCTACGTTCACATATATTTTGATATTTGAGTTTAACATATTGGGGTTAGGGAATATTTTTAAACTTTATTTGTATTTGTTTATTTTTTGTTAAGTAAATGTTCATAATTATATTATTTTTCTACTCCCTACTGTTTATGTTAGGTTATTTGCACGCTTGACACATCGACCTGAAATGAGCAACATAGGTACTTTTCATGTGATTTTTGTCATACAAGTGGAATACGAGTATTACGAATTTTCGTCGCACACGGCAAGTTTCATCATACATCGCACAGAATCAGACAAGTGTGACATAGGCATTAGAGACAATTTAGTTCGCGTCAGACGGTTGGCAACACTTCTTTTTATATCAAACTTCGAAATATTCTTACTAGAGGACTCTGTATTCATTGTTTTGAGAAGTGACATATGATATGTCATAGATAAATGCTAATTAATTAAGTGTTTATAAACAGTGATAAAAATTAAGATGGCTTCAGCTAGTAGTAGTAGTGCAAGATCTTTATTCGCTGACTCCAAAATGCGCCTAGCTGATAGAGTACAAGTTAATGTTAATAATGTTGCATCTTTGGCCAGACAAATCGTCAGAGGATCGAAAAGCAATGAGGTAAAAACAGAAGATTTATATAGTATTTATTTATTATCAAAATAATTAATATATTTATTTGTACCACAAGCTATTTATGGTATATTAAATGTGGTTTATAAGCTACTTTTGGTACAAATAAAATATGTCGTAAAACATACTAAAATCGTTCACATCAGAGTGTCAATTGTTATTAACCTATATTTTATTTGTCATTGTTATGCATTTTAATTGTTTACTAAATTTGAAACCTTTTTTGTGTGTGAAATCTAAAGAAAATTATAAAACGAAGCATCCTTGCAGATTTTAATGCATTCAGCGAGAAATTTCGCGATGCAAGAGCATGCAATCGACAACAGTGAGACCAACTTAAAAAAGCTGCAATTATTGAGCGTCCATTTGGGTTATCAACACGATTCTATGCTCAGATCGGCCCAACAACTCGAAGAAGTTAAGGAACAAGTGCGTGCGATGCAACGCTGAAATTCGCCATGATTCTCCAAAAGTGAAAGCTATATTTATTCGCTGATGTTGGTAACCTTGGGTGTGGCAAACAACACTCAGATTCAGATATATGAGATACATAACCTTGCGCGTTACTTCAATCACGAGTGTTATTTAAGTTATTTTTAACCTTTCGTTCAACAATACTTATTACTCTTATCTAAAAATTTATAAAAGTGCGTCACAGAAACAAATAAAATAAATAGTGTTTGTATTTTAAAATAATGCGTAATTTAATCGAGTAATGAAATAGTGCCTATCATTGTGCGAATAAAACAAAATACAAATGTAAATTACACTTTGTCTATTTTTAGTTTGTTTTCGCGATTTGTTTTGATAAGTAACTCCGTAAAACTTTTTAAACATGTTCACTTTATTAAATTTGAGTCGCAATATAAACATTTGCGCTTTTCAAAAACGACTACAACATGTTTTAAATAAAGTGAATATACAAACTACACCCGTTTTACCAGAAGGTGTTGTACCAATCTTCCGTAACAGCACACAATTCGCTGATAGAGCGGCCTTGAAGGACAATAATGGCAACTATACTTACGGAAATATTTTTATGTCGGCAAAAGAAGTTGCTGGAGAAATTTCCAAATCTGTTTCGAATAAAACGAATGAGAGAGTATTGTTTTTATGTCCAAATGATGCCAGCTATATAATTACACAATGGGCTATTTGGATGTCTGGACAAATAGGTAATAAAGAAAAACATTGTGTACATGATTTTGTTATAACTATGGAATGTGGGCTGGTCCGAACCCGAAATTAATACATTTACACAGCAATTTTCCTTCACAACATTTCTATCCTAGAATTCATCTTACACACTGGACGTCCATGCCCTTCAGCGCGCACTTATATTATTATACAATAATATTTTTCTAAATTACGGGAAAAGCAATGAAATATTAATTTTAACAAAATATAACATTGTTATGGACATTTGACCGAGAAAAATTACTTAAAGAGTCCATATTATAAACGTCTAGTTATATCATTTTCCACGTTCTTATAACATTTAGGCCTGAATTCATACAAAAAAATAATTGTGATTAAATTTTGCTTCCAAAGTAAATTTAATTGTTTCAACAAATTCTAATTAGTTTACATGTTCCCAGGCCATTAAATCCATTGCTGTCAAATATTCGCGTTTCATTTGTTTATTTAATTAAATTTATTTTATATTTTGCGTTCATAACGAAGTCATTATGAAACCCAATTGCGTATCGAGCCTTTATTTCGATACGCATTTGTTTGTTTTAGAAGGCTGGTACTACATGACATGAACTTGCAAATATGTAATTGGCGAAAAAAAAATCAAAGTAGCTGATATCCGGTGAGAGATTTGTAGACGTGGCAAATGGGGAAAATATTACTTTTATCTTTTGTTGGTGTAGTGAAATAGTTTTTTCTGTATACTCAAATGTAAACAAATACCTACCTTCTTAGCAACGAATCCGGTAGGTACGTTTTTACGGCGAGCTAGTATATCACAGGCCTAGCCCGGTAGGGCGAGACACGTGAACTAGCGAGACCGTAATGCAGCTACCGGCCGTATGTCGTATAATTTTTTTCTGTATACTCAACAACTATTTCAAAAGCAAATTATTTAGAATAATTATTATTAAATTAATATCGTCTTGTTTGTTTCGAACGTCGTGATGCGTTGTTAAAGTAAAATTTATTAAACGCATTTTTTATCTAATTTACAAATTATTAAATAGCCAATTTTTAAATACCTACCGGACGTCGTTAAGGTCGTTGCTATGTACTACCGGCCTAGGCCGTAAAAACGTACCTACCGGACTCGTTGTTAAGAAGGTAGGTAGTTGTTTACAGTTGAGTATACAGAAAAAATATATACTCGTATTTCATATCTGATTGATTCATGTCACTTGTAAGCAGAGTGCCATGTTATGATCTTGACAACTCACAAAACAATTTGTTGTCAAAACCTAGAAATAAAAATACAGGGCGAGTCTGGGAAGACGCCCCCCCCCCTTAACTTTTTTATTATAAGTAATAGAAAAAATGGCCCATATAAAAGTTTTATTATGTTACATATACTATTTGATTGCAGATATATATATATTTTTCGTAAAGTCAGGATTACAAGATAGAACTATCAACTGCCATTTTTTTGTCTTTTCAACAATGTATTAGTTTTTATTAATGCATTTGAAAAAATTCAAGAAAAATAAGGTAATTGAGATATAATGAGAAATAATTTTTATTCACATATTCAAATATAAAAATAAATAATAAATAAATAGATAAATTAATAATAAATAAGTAACAAACAAATGTATACTCTGTTGATATTAGCATTATCACATTTATCTAATAATAATTTTACTAGTTGGTTTCTATGATCTTTATCAAAATTATACTTGTTCAGACGAACTAAGAAATTCATATTATGGTAACTTAGTTCCATAAAACTATTTGATAAAGATTTAATTGATTTATTAATTATTATTAATAACATTTTCCTGATATATATTAGTTTGCCTTGTTACTCTTTTCGCTGTTATGTAAATCTTTATAACATCATTGGAGGAGTTTATAAGCCCTCCTTTATTTAAAATGTTGATAAGTTTGTTGTCCGAAGGGTTTGAAATTATTTTTCGGATAACAAACCCAGCAATATAGGGAACAACATCCTCGACATAAGGCAATAAATCGAAAGCTGCAGTTATGTAATCGTGATCAAGTATAAAATAAACATTAGGGTTAATGCTGGTAATTTCAATACGAACTAAAAGCCTTTTGTATGAAGCTCGGAACTGCCTCTATGTAGGGTATTCGTATAACCGCCATTACTCCGCAGGGCACTAAAAAAACTTCCAACTGGTCTTGGCTTAATTTATATGATAACAAATATTCTAAGCCAATTTTTTCACACCGACAACTTAGAACAGAGTAACTGCGAACTATGAAAAAGCACAAAAGTTTCATCGCCATCACTGACGCAAGTATACAAAAATACCGCTAGATGACAAGAGTTAATATGACGTCATAGAGTAATTACTGTGCAATGCATCCATTTGCGCAGTACACATGCCCTTCCGTCATTTTCTTTCTCTCAATCCTAAGCGTTCCCTACTTCTTCCATCCAGTTCGTAAGCTATATGATCTAAGATAAATGTCAATCCAATGTCACCAACTACAACATTACACGTACGAATTTCCCTACATCAACTCGGTTTAATATAGCATTTTTTTTTTTAATATTTCAGTACACATATACAGGTGACACTGAAAAACGGGCCACTCAAAATAACTTTTTTATTTATAATTATTTTTTAATTCTCTTTAAATATTTGTAAACTAAGCTTAGGGGCTCACAAATCATGGTATTTGTCATGTTGGCAGCGCTTCCGGTTTAACCGGAAGTGATTTAACTTTCATATTTCAAATGGGATATTCTATGTATTTTTATATATTTGAATTCTGCATAAATTTCGAATTCAACGATATGGTTGAAATGCATTTTTATTAAAGAATTAAATTACAAAAAAGATCAATTTGTTATCACAGCCTGCCTGATATAGCTTACTAGGCTAATAATTTTTCATAATTAATAATGTTTTTGAAATATATTTCTTCCACAAAAATTCACTTCAACTATATCGTTGAATTCGTAAATTTACGTAGAATCCAAATATATAAAAATACATAGGTGTCCCATTTGAAATATGAAAGTTAATGTCATTTCCGGTTAAACCGGAAGCGCTACTATCATGCCAAATACCATGATTTGTGAGCCCGTAAGTATAGTTTACAAATATGTAAAGGGAATTAAGGTCGCCGTCGAATACAGTCCAATCTTAATACAGTTTGTTTGATTGAAGGAATTCATTAAAACAAATGCAGTTTTGTTTATTGATTTTGAGAAATGTAAATCTAATGGTTGAACTTATATTCATTTTTTTATTAACAATAATAATATTGTTTATAACATTAAATCACATAATAAAATAAAAAAAATGGGTCCAAAGTATGTTCGTCATATGCAGATATTTTTTTTATAATGAATAATGAAAAAAAAACTTAATGCAATAAGTAATTGTTATAAACCAATTGAATTACGATATTGCCCTATACTGTAATGTAAATTTAGTGCAGCGTTTTGTCGGAGCGCACTACTGGAGCTCTGCCGTCGCTCTGTCTACACCGCGCTCGCCACCACCCCTCCTCAGGTCATACCCACAAGCTAGAGAGAGGAGAGACAACGATTTCGCATGAAATCTTGTTGGTTCGGTCCGAATAGAGGCTAGCTGGCTAGAATCAGTTTTGAAATTTTATGCGCCAAGTTTATATACTCTTATTATAAAATGGTTAAAACTAAAAATTCAAATCAAAACAGGCCTTCAAAATCAAAGAAACGAACGGCTACTGCTTTAAGGAGGCGAAAAAATGCTCTTCTTCAACAAAAGAACTTGCAAACAAGTATAAATTTGGCCAAAAAAGCAACTAGAAGAATTTTGTTGGATTCGTATGACGTTCCCAATCAAATGCCATAAAATTCTGAAGTACTAATTAGTTTGGAAGATGGCACACATATTTCAGATGATTTAATTAATTTCGAAGATGTTTGGTGCCAAAAAAATGTATACGAAAGGTTTGTTAATATTCCTTTTGTAAATGTTTATGTATATAGTTTATATAGTGTAGGGTTGGCAGATATGTACCAATAAAATGTTCTAAATGTTGATTAATTATAACCAAAATCTAATCAGCTCTTCATATGGATATAAATAAAAGGAAGACGAAATAATTATAATTTTTAGAATTGTAGTGTTCGTGTTATCGTCACACACACACACACGCACACATCATCGTAAAAAATGCTAAAATCGTACTCTACGGACCCTAAAACGTGACGGAAGGTGAAAACTACTCTGATATTTACGGTTCTAATAAATAATTTATTTTTAATATAAAAAATTATAAATTATGTATTGAAAGTGATCCTAATCCTACGAGTGAATTTGATTTTGAGAAAACCATAACAGGTAATAGAATTGAGCAATTAGGATATGTTCTAAAATGGGCCATGAAATTACAACTGGATCATTCTAAAATTTGCACAATGGGTCACTTATATCCGAAACCTGCAGAGGATTAGGTCTAGTAAGCCTAACATGCTTCAAATTTTCAATGTATGATATTGAAATTTCTAAATACGCCGAAGAATCAAATAAAGAAAAATCACAAATAAATATTGGTTGCGTATGGGGCAATATAGCAACTGGTAGTATAAATTCGCACAAATAAGAATTGCTTTCTATCATGAACATTAAATCTCTGAATAAGGATACATTTTACAAAATTGAAAATGAAAAGGTATATCCACCTCCTAATAAATTCACTAATAAATTTATTTAGCTGATTAATAAAAAATATCTCGGAAACATAAACTTCTGTCACATATATCATAACATTGCTTTCATAAACGATATTTTATAAGCTGTGCCTAGCCTCCCACGTCGGTATCGGTATTAATCCCGGTTTTCTAATTATGTTATTAAAAGTATATGTTTTCATTTTAAAAAAAATACGTATTCCAATTTGAAGAACTATTTTCTTTTATAAGTAGCTGTCACTTTTGGCTCCTACAACTTTATTATTTACATATATGCTTTTGCTCTTAAAAAACTTGCACAAAATACCATAGTAAATACAGCAAAAAAAATTATGTTGCAAAATTTTATAGTCAGTCAGTCATATGGCATAATTTTCTGGGGCTGCTCTCCCAATGCCGTTCGCATTTTTATAATACAGAAACGAGCTACATATTAGAAATAGTTATAACCTTAGCTACAGAAATACCTGTAAACATAGTTTTATAAAAGAAAAGTTTCTTACTCTGCCATGTTTGTATATTTTAAATGTCATTTTATTTATTAGAAAAAAATTAAAAAAAAAATTTTAAAATATAAGAATTGTCATAGTTATAATACTAGATATAAAGAGAATTTAGTGCTTCCAAAACAAGTGACATTTAACTCTAAATAATTCTTTTGTAATAGGAATCAAATTATATAACCATTACCCAAACATATAAAGAACATTGATTCGTTTAATTTATTTAAAAGGAAACTAAAATATTTATTAATTGATAAATGTTACTACATTTAATGAATATTATACGGATAATTTTAAGTAGGTACTTTGTTTATTGAAATATCATGAACACTATATTTGTGACATGTATGTATTTTTGACATTCCATATACCGATGCAATTTTGGTCTTACTTGAAGAATAAATTATTATTATTGTTATTAGTATTATTATTATTATTTTTAACTTGAATAATAGAGAAATTATAGGGAGCCGCGTTTTTTTCTAGATATGTTCTTTATGTACTCGTAGTATAAATTCAAACCCTAATTATATTTATAAAAATACAATTTTTCTTCAAACCAAAATTAAATACTTTTCGTTCTTGAAGTATGAAAGAATGAAAATACTGCAGTGTAGAGATATTTCCCGTCCAGTACGTACTAGACTAGCCTCCAAGCGAGGTATCGCTCGCGCTGGCCGTAATTTTTAAATCTTGCTCTTTGAGATTTTGGCGCCTCTCCCTGCGATTGTAGCGCTAGAGATCCGCAGCGGATTAGTTTGTCAAGCCCAATTCGACGGCGACCTTAAAAAATAGTTATAATTAAAAAACTTATTATGAGTGGCCCGTTTTTCAGTGTCATCTTGTATAGAAGACGCAAAATATAAAAGTATAAAAAACTCATTTTCTAAGACTTTTTTCGCATTTGTCATTTAGACGCGTGCGAAAAAAACATGTCTTATAAAATCAGCAGATGTATTCATATTTTTGGACGGTCCTAAAGATACATTTTGTTGTGTTCCAAAATTCTATTTCTAGTAGCAAAATCATTTACATAGATAATTCTAAAAATCTGAAAAATTATCGGAAATTTTTATATAAATAATATTTTTAGCCGTACCAGTTCATCACAATCAGCCAGAATCTTTGCTGCAGTATTACTGCAACGATAGCGATGCAAATCTTATTGTAACTACTATGGAATACGCAGAATTAATGCAAGGAGTTGCTAAGAAATGCAACAAGAAACTCCTAGTTCTAGATGATAAACTGAGACAGAATTCAGCGAGGAATATTCCGAAAAAGAGTGAAGATTTAGAGGGCGGTCTGCCAGCTGATTTTTATAAAAACAACAACGCTATGATATTGTATACAAGTGGAACTACGGGTAATCCAAAAGGTAGATATTGTCTGTAAAAAAATCTACTAACCTTGACTGATAATTATATTTTAAATCATAGAATCACTGTAAATGCAAAAGCAATCCGATATGTGCTTAATCTTATTAAATTGTAATGGAGTCCTCCACTATTATTTTATTATTATTTTAAATGAAAGTTCGTTTAATTTTGAAGCAATTCATAGTATTAAAAAGTAATTGTTTTTAGTTTAACTGCATTCTATAGTAGGCTGCGCGTGAAAGATAGCTGTGTGACGTCACAGTGACACTGATTATTAAAAAAAATATTATTTATTGCGTAAATACTTTATGTATAAAGTGCACATTTTATTTTTCGTTATGGTAAGGCTCCCATTATGATAAGGAAATTTTATCACTAAATTTTAATTTACAAATAAAATTTTATGCATTGAAAGTAGAAATTTATAGTTTTTTTAATATTTAAAAACTACTTTAGTAAAAAATAAAAAGTGGTATAAATGTAATCTATTGTTTTTTTATAATATTATTAAAACGTATGATTTTGTAATGAAATTTGTCTATATATAAATTTGACAAATATATATAAATATGTTAGACAACTGACAAAGGACAATTTTCACTTGTGACCTCGGTGTATATTATCAGAGATCTGATTATATGTATAACCTTATCTAAACCAACGCACCATTATTTATGGGGTATTCTACTACAAGACAAAAATTTAATTACTATTATAGATTATACTTAAAAATAACAGAAAAAGGGAAAAAATACTCAAAATTATTGTATTTAACATTATTTTGTCTAATATAGTTTAGCCTAGGGCATAAAACGTGTGACGTAGATTTCTCTTTTAGCATTAATGCCCTTAAACATTTTTCAGCTATAATGTCCCAATGATATTGATAATTACGAAATTATTTGATGACAGTTGCCGAAAGCACGTTGCTTGGTAACCGCTCGACGCCGGAGGCAGAAGGGTGTTAACATAAAACAACGTGCTCTAGGAAGTTGTGATAAAATTATAAGTTATTTACCAATGATCGAGGGATATTCGTGAGAACTTTTTCTTTTACAGTTTTAATATTATATTTGCAAGGAATTTGTTTTTGACAGAATTTTGATGTGTCTAACATCGTCCAGTAGATGTCAGTACTAGCTATGAAAATATTCAGCGTAAGTGTGTAACGAGAATGAAACTTCGTTAACGAGAAAAATATATGACAATAGACCTTTTTCAATTTCACAGCTATAGTTTGGTTCACGAAAGATGACTATTCAAGGTCATTTGTTCGAAGAAAGAATACACAGCATTTTATACAGCAATAGCTTAGCAATATTACATGTTAGAAAGAGAAAGGTTATTTGACGTATGTCTATGTAATTTATGTTGTGTGACAGATATACGTAAATGGTGACATTACTTTCTACCACACTACAAACAATATTGATGTATGTCGTAGAGTTATAGATAACCAATTATCTAGTACACTGCCCTCTGGCTAATGTGTACCCAGTGACGCTGACGTTTAAATCAAATTATTATGCAATAATTTATGTCGTCTATGTGTTTGTGTTTTGCAAAAGATAGGTGTAGAACATAAATCTTTGAGAAAAACATTATTAAAAAAGAAACACATTTTTCTAATAAATTACACTTTTTTTCAGTTAAAATGTATCCATAAATATTTCATGTTGTACGTCTATGCATACGAAATGATGTGAAGTTATTTTCAAGTTATATTATATCAGATGGCTTATAAATGGCCTTGAATAGTCATCTTCGTGAACGAAACTATATCTCTTTCTATCTCTACACACAGTACGTAATCTAGCGCCTGCAATTGCCAGCTGGGCTGTCATACGTAACGTCAAAATTACTGCAGTTACTAAAATACTTTTATTCTCGGTGACATTTTGCATCTTTAGATATTTTAGCTTGAATTGAAGCTTTTGTAACTTCGAGAATTGTTTTTAGAGTTCTCAAAGATTTTTCTCGCATTTTACATTTAAATTAAAAAAAAAAACGCCATAACAACCGCCTAACCATGACACCCGCCCTCGCGCCAGTTGGCTTAATATGTACAGATCCCATTACGCATATCTTCTAATTCTTTAAATTGAAAAGGTCTATTGACGAAGAAAATGAACTCGTAGCCGCCTGGTAGCAAAATTATGAACTTGTGTAAGACGTATCAGACTGTTCTTTTTGGTTATACTTTCGTTTAAAAAATACTACAGTTCAAATCGGTTAATATTTAAAAATATTTTATCTTTATTTATTTATTTCTTGTCTCACACTGTACAAGTTCTGACACTTACGTCTTACGCCGACCATTTTGTAAATTTAGTACTGCCATCATCGGTCATTTTTATTAAAAGTTCATAAATATCTTCCAAATGTACTTTTTGTTTAATACGGTATTTTTTGTTGTATTTTCTTCTATCATTGAAACATTGGCCACGTTCAGCACGTAACAGCGCTGAGCATCGAGGTTTGCCGTATTCAGTTGCTGGACCAATCGCATTCGACCATACATTGCGTTCAGCAAACTTCGGCACTCAACGCTGCCAGCGCTATGAAGTGCTGAACGCAGCCATTATTTTCTTTGACAAACCGTGAAAATGACATTCAAGTGACATTTTAAAATTAAACAATTAATATTTATTCAGTTACCAAAACTGTTTGTTACTTAGCAACCTATTGACATAAGTGATAATGTCCTCGGAATATATACCGCAGGTATATTTCGTTTCACGTAAGAAAATAGTAGATGGCACTTGAGAGCCGTCCGTTTTTACATGCTTTAAATAAATAATTTAAATTCGTGAAATCGAACTTTATCAATAATAAATATTTTTATTTGTAAAAATGTACAAGACCTGTATATTAAAAATTACAACAAAACTTGGTTAAACATTCCTTAATTCTGCAGATTTTATTTGATAACAACTGATAGGTGATAGTTTTTTCATTTTTGTAAACTAGGTTTGTATTCTGATCATTCAAAGAGCAGAATTCATATATCTATCCAAACCAACGCTATTTTCTTACGTGAATTGAAGTATAATTGTAATTATGTTTCCGTATTTAATTTTGCGCTGTATACATTTGTAAATGTCATTGGTAAAATCTACGTGACATCTGCAAAAATTTAAAATTTACAGTAATTTTTAATGGAAAATACCTTAAATTTTAATATTTGTGATTCACTGTGGTACTCTCTCCCCGTGAGATGATGCCCTGATTAATACCATCAACGGTACGGATATGTTGTTTTTAATGAAATCTGCTAATAAAAGCAGATTGTCCCACCCAAAAATGGCTAATAAGCTGTTAAAAAATATTCATTTTTATTTATTTAAGCACCTTCTTCAGAAAAAAAAATAACGTAGTAGAATACCCCATTAAAATGTTGTATAATTACAGAAATTATGTCTGAATGTAAAAATATTACCTTCAGCAAAATGTATATTTATTTATAAACAATCATGTTTTCAAATTATGACTATACGTGGACAAACTTGACTTTTACACGTACAAAAATAGAAGAAAATACATGTGTAATAGATTACAATTTTGCTTGAAATTTCCTCAGGTGTCGTTCTGTCTTATAAAAACCTACACGCCCAGATGACAACTCTAATCGACGCATGGAAATGGAATTCATCTGATATAATCTTACACACATTACCTTTAAATCACACACACGGCATCGTCAATGCCTTAATGTGCCCTTTATTTATTGGGGCAAAATGCACCATGCTTCCTAAATTTGATTCCAATTCAGTTTGGTCACATCTTCTCGCCATAAACACTTCAACAAACGACAGAATTTCTGTTTTTATGGGCGTACCCACCATGTACGCAAAACTTGTCATAGAATACGAAAAGCTTTTTATGAAAAATGCAAGGGTTGTGGAGCATATTAGAAATACTTTAAAGAATAAAATTAGGTTGATGGTTAGTGGTTCTGCGCCGCTTCCAGCTCCATTATTTGAAAGATGGGAGCATATTACTGGACACAGATTATTGGAAAGGTATGGAATGACTGAAATTGGAATGTGTTTAAGCAATGATTATGACAGCACGAGAGATCCTGGATATGTTGGAATACCCTTACCAGGAGTAAATGTACGTTTAGTAGCAAAAAATCCTGGAGGTTCTAACCATACAGTTTTGGAAGTCTCAAACGATAAAAGTATCAAAATTGAGACTAATCCCGACGCCGACAGAAAAGATTTATCCGGCGAATTATGGGTAAAGGGTCCGTCTGTATTTACCGAATATTTCGGCAGACCTGAAGCCACCCAAAAAGAATTTACCGACGGCTGGTTCCGAACCGGAGATACAGCAAAATATTCCATTAACAAAAAACTTTTTAAAATCATGGGAAGAACCAGCGTGGACATCATCAAAACTGGCGGTTATAAAGTCAGCGCAATTGAAGTAGAAACATATCTTCTGGAACATCCAGACATAGAAGATGTCGCGGTTGTTGGTATCGCCGACGATACATGGGGACAAAAAGTAGCGGCTGTGATCGTACTTAAAAAAGATTCCAAAATGGACCTGCAGAAGTTAAGGGATTTTGCAAAGACAAAAATGGCGGAATATGCCGTACCGTCGATAGCCAAGTTTGTGGAAGCTATTCCGAAGAATACACTAGGAAAAGTTAATAAACCTAATTTGGTAAAGATAATGTTTACTGAAAAACAGGAGGAAAAGAAGTAAAATATTGTATATGAAATAATTATTATATACTTCATTAATATTTTATTATGTAGAATCCTTATTTATACAATAATATTGTTTTTTTATGAATCACGGAAATCTTATAGTTTTTTAAAATCTTTTAAATAGGATTAAAGTGACCCCTGTAGTACTCTTTCCAAGATAGCCTTGAAAGCCCAAGAGATGACGCCTGGGAAACGCTCTCAACGATACAGATAATATCATTGCCGAAATCTGCGAATGGGTTGCAGTTCACGTTCTTTGACTTTTTAATCCCTAACATAAGATAACAATATGAAAAACCACAAACCGTGTAGCAAAATAAAATAGTCATTTCATTACATATAAATTGTTCTTTACTAGTCATTCTGGCAATGCATTTTAACTAGTATATAAAAAAATAAGACAATGAGTGTATCTCAGATCTATTCTTTGAACCCCTCAAACCGTAACGATTTTGTACCTGTACAGTTTGTAATTAATGACTATGGCTGGGTAGTATTTACTCTTAATCAAGAGTGACTAAAATAATAAATTCACTTATTTTTAATCATACCAATGTATTTTTAAATGATAGTTAGGGTAACCAAAATAAAAAATTTGAGTTAATACTACCAGCCTATTATTTTACTATAAGATCTATTTGTAGTTTTCTGCATTTTTATCCAAATAGTACGAATTGAAAAGTAGAAATTAACGTGATATATTTATATGTTTATTTATTGCTATCATTTCACATAAGGCGTTTTTTATTCAGAGCGGTTACCTCCGGTTACATGGTAACCGCATTTTATTGAGCATCCCGGCTACTTGGTGTTACGTCAAACATGTAACCGCGACGGTTATATGTCAGGTTTCTATAGCTATAATTTTCTAACTGTCAGGACGTTAATATTTTGGCAGTAAGGCAGTTTTTAGTAAAAGTAAAAATGGAATCTGTTACATTTTTGTCAACGTATTTTGTATTACATGAATACGCTTTAAATTAAATGTATCACACTATGAACAAGAAAAATATTTGACAGAAACTATGTAGTAACCGAGCATATTTTATTCACACCGGTTACGTGCGGTTAACCATATGTAACTTGATTACATGAATAAAAAATCCTTATAATATCCTCTTGATTTGGACAAACATGTTTTGTTTATTTATTGCTATCATTTAACATAAACATCAAAATCAAATGTTCAAAATTACGCCAAATATTTTTTTATTAAACTTTAGTCAATAACAATTGAGGGACGTTTATGCAAAACTGAATAAATCCTTCAAAGTAAATTCTTAAAAAAATTATGAAATGTTATACTGTCAGTCTGATTCATTAAATTAATGAATATTATATATTATGATGTAGAAAATTACTGGAAAATGCGATTCAAAAATATTTGACCAATATCGAGTAATTAGCAATAAATACTTGAATTTATCTCAGTTTGCTTAAATTACTACTGGAGTTTTTACGGTATGTATTTTTTTTTTACTTTTACTTCAAAGTTTTCGTACGTTAATTACATTTGCTAATTTGTAAATACGTCCTACTGAAACACCTAAATCAACACAAAAAATTACACTTTTAGTGGTTTTTGTTACCGTTTTAGGATTTTTCTTCACTGATCGACACCTACCTTTTGGGTATACTGCAATCATATGACAAAGTTAGAAACTTATTCCTGTCATTATTGTACAGTAACGAAACGAGATATGTCACTGCAATTTAACATGATAAGATATGTCACACACACATTAGATAAAGTAAAATTAAATGGATTATAACTCATTTTTCTCGAACTGCTCTACTTTGCATGCACTTTATACAAGGAAAATACCAACTATGCTTTATTTTTATTTACTATAAGGATTTATTTCTCACTGGAAAACCATATACTGCATCTAGTTTTTTTTTCTCGAAAAGTGGATTTATTCAGTTTCGCATAAACGATCCTCAATTTACTGCATAATTTGAATAACTTTAATAACTGTCAGGTTCTCGTGATTTTAAAACTTTCTAGAATTTTTATTACCGGTGTTACTAATACAAGATTATTATATAAATTTTATAAGACTGATTATTAATGTCCCGTTATTGTACATATTCTTGTATTAAAATTATAATGATCAATATAAATCCTATTGTACTTCACAAGGCTTGAGTGATTTGTTACCCAAATATATTATATTTGTTTTTAATCTGTCATCTTGACAGATACAAATTAATTAACTTTAGCAGTAAAATTTTGTAAGTTAAGTATTATTCAAATATAATGTGCAATGGGTAAATTAGTTGGAAGATTTAAAACTGTAGCAATAGAAAAACGCGCGTACGAAATTTTAAATATTCGCGTGCGCTCTGGCTCTAGAATGTTCACACTGCGAATGTCACACGACACCATCTCTTGGCATAAAATCTAACCTAATGTACAATCCTGTGATTTTTCTCCGAGGTGTGACTTCAATGTGATCGCGGTGTATTCTCGTAAATATTATTTGCTTAAATTCGAGAAACACTACTATCTATAAATGAGTAAATTGTGATTGATTGAACATTGAATGGATCCATCGATAACTTGGCTTCAACCCGAGCACGACGGACCAGCAAAAGCAGTGTGGCTGCGTCTATGGCATACAACACAAGAATTTGATAATATGAACATTTCGAACGGTGATAGCGATTCTGAAATATTAAATTCAGGTGTCAGTTCTTTAACGTCATCTACAGTTTCGTTGACGAACGGTGTTAACAGTGACAAAAGTGTATTTTTTAATCGGAGACGCAGAGTTGAAAATCGTGCAAGCACTAGAGGCATGAATTTAAATCACGATCAGCTTTGTGGCGAGTATGGGGGCTGTCCTTGGCGACAAAAGGGCTATATTTATAAGAAAGGTGTCATAGGGTATGTATTAAGCTATTATAGATCATTTTACTTTTTTCTAACCTTTAACTTCATGTGGACAGGTGCTCGTAGCATCCATGACGCATTTAAAATGTCATCGGGATTGCTTTAATCTTATCACCACTTAATTTTTTACATTTTTTAATATTTTTTTTGACCACATTACGTGATTTAAAATACCATATTTTATGTATATATTATAATTTTGGCACTTGTGAATTCAAGTCATAATGTTTGTTTACATCTTATACAGATTATCTAATATTACATAATAATAATAAGGATGATAATTGCAAAAATCTAGATTGCCGGCTAATCGTAAAATATCAACAATTTTTCACACTCTAGTTTCAATGTTTATAATTGTATTCCTTTCAGGCTCCATGAAGAAATCGAGCATTTCTACGAGTGGACAAAACCTACGCCCCTTGAACACGCAGTTCGTGGCGAAGTCGTCAGCAGAATGGAAAACATAATTTTATCCTTGTGGCCCGACGCTCAAGTCCAAGTTTTTGGTTCGTATCGAACGGGCTTATACCTTCCAACTAGTGATATAGACATAGTTGTTATAGGTGAGTTGCTAATATTTATTATTAAACGTATGTTGAAATAAATAGGAAGATTTCTTCCAGGAAGTGATAAGATTGTTTACTTTTATTGAAAATAATTTACATTCTAAAATTTTAAATGCTATATTTCACATGAAATACCGTATAGTTTCTCGTATTACTTATTGATATCAAACAATATTTCCGTCGAAATGTTATTTGTAAGAAATGCCCTTATATATCTTATGTTTCCCTTAATTCTATCTAAATTTCTTCAGTAATACCTGTAATTCCTATTCTGACAGTAGTATAATACCTTTTTGTGTACACCATATGTACTTCGAAAGTAAATATGTATTTTTAATCTTTGTAATTTCTGTATTTCTCTGATTTTTTTTCTGTAATATCTAGAATTTCTAGACTAGTGAATGTATAGATCCATATATGTGGCTTAATACTGCAACAATCCATGTCCAATGTTTCGTAATTTTGGATATAGGTGATTTAAAATCAAGAAGAACAAGAAATTCCATCAATAATAAAACCAAATATACCTTTCTGTCAACTTATACATTTTGCATTAATTAATATTAATTACAAATATCACTAATTCTGTGATTGAAATTATCGATAGCACTAAAGCCTTTCAAGATTTTACTGACAACTGACATGTTTACATTGGTTATTATTACAATAAGTAACGAATGACTTAATTTGGATGATATAAAACAAAGTGTTTCTTTGAGCTGATAACAAAATCAATCTAATTTGGCCAAAAAATGATTATTGTTGCATTAACCCAAAAGTATTTTCTTCGTAATGTAAAGATAAATAATTTTGGATGTCGTGGTAATGTCCGTATTTTTTTAAATAATACCGGAATTTCTCTAGTAATGGAAGAATGGAAAATAATCGGACAGCAGTCTTACATAGATTATTTATTTCCTAGCCGACGTTACGACTGTACAACAATCTTCTTCAGGACTAGAAATGGTCAATTTTAAAAAGGAACAGCTGCGTTCCAGCTAAAAATAATTTAAAAATTGACATAATATATACACTATATTAAATGAAATTGCACCTGTTAATCTCCAATATTTTTGATATTATAAACTTTTACATCGCTGAAAAGAAGAAAAAAAATGGCGGTTCATAGTTTAATAAAATAATTATAGGTTGCTATTTAAAAAATAAAAGTTGATAGTCATATCTTGTAAAACCTGACTTTATAAAAAATATCTACATCTGCCATCAAATAGTATATTTAAAATATAAGGGCCGGTTTTATAAAGATATTTAAGCTTCATTTAAAATTTAGTTGTCAAGTAAATTTAATGTAATGAACAAATTTTAATCAGTTTCTCTGTTCTTATGACATTTAAATCATTGCTGTCAAAAACACGCGTTGCATTTTTTCATTTCATGATTTACTATGGAAGTAAATTTTAAGCAAAGATTAAATTTCTTTATAAAACCGGCCTTAAAGCTTTTATATGAGCCATTTTTTTTCTTTTACTTATAATAAAAAAAATGGGGAGGGGGCATCTTCCCAGACTCATTTATATGTATATTAGCCGTGTTCCTTCGGACTGTGATTGTGATTTTGTGAATACTGATTAGTTTAATCGTGATCCTTTTCAATCATGATTTAAAAATTATATCAAGAAAACAACTTTAATAATATAAACACCATCTAGCGTCAAATATCATATGCAGACCAATACAAATTAATTTATTTTATAAATAATCTAATGTCCAGTGTTATAGTCAGCACATTAACAATGGATCATATCGAAGTAAAAAAAAAGTTCTTGGTAACATATGAAGTATGTTTACTTAAAACAATTTTTTTATGTAACATATTTTCTTTGTTCTCAACAGTATATGCTTTTGTAGGAAAATCATATTTCCTTTGATACAACAAACCCAACATTGATAAATTAAAACGCTCGAAAACCTATTGTCAGAAGGGAAAGGGGAAGGTCGTCTAGTGACGATAATGAGAAAGTGGGGATAACGAATAAGAAATGAAAAAACATACTTCCTCTTAATCATGATCACTTTAATGATTTAGATTGTGAATCACATCCCGAAGGAACACGGCTATTGAGTGCCCATATATATAACACTCGTAACATTTTAATTTGTTTATCTAGTAAAAACAGTCGACACTGAAAAAAAATCGAAATGATGTTTGTCAAGTTTGATTCTATTTGTCAAAAATTGTAACGGACCGTTTTGAAACTTTACAAATATTTATTAATATGGGCATAAGTGTTAGGAAAAATTTGTGTATACCACTCAAAATTAAAGACGTATCATATATCCGTTTGCGGAAATTAGTTAAACTCACCGCTTGTAGATAAAATGTCATTACTGACTTGTACTATAATAACTATTTCTTCCTCGATCTAAAAATTGTTTGTGTGCAGGTCGATGGTCAAACCTGCCCTTAAGGACGTTAGAGAAGGCGTTCCTGGAACAAGACATCGCCGACCAGTCCACAATAAAAGTTTTAGACAAAGCCTCAGTTCCGATAATTAAGTTAACAGACAAACAATCAGATATCAAAGTGGACATTAGTTTTAATATGTCGAACGGTTTAAAATCAGCAGAACTTATAAAAAATTACAAACGGGAGTTCTCCGTGCTATCAAAATTAGTTTACGTGTTGAAACAGTTCCTCCTCGAACGCGATCTAAACGAAGTGTTTACGGGAGGAATCTCCTCGTATAGTCTCATCTTAATGTGCATCAGTTTTCTTCAACTTCATCCACGGCCCGATAGACTGAGCTCTACAAATCTTGGAGTTTTGCTCATAGAGTTCTTCGAGCTGTATGGAAGAAAATTCAACTACATGCAGACCGGCATCAGAGTTAAAGATGGCGGGTGTTATATCAGCAAAGAAGAAATGCAGAAGGAGATGGCTGATGGACACAGACCTAGTCTTCTCTGCATAGAAGATCCTCTCACACCTAGTAATGACATTGGGAGGTCTAGCTACGGCGTTCTACAAGTAAGTTTCAACATTTCTAAAACAATTTTAGTTCAGAAACCGTCTTTGTAATTCTATTATTTTGTATTAAAATATATATTAGTAAAATAAAATGTGCCTTATCTCATTATGGAGATATTAAATTCACACGTCGGGGAATAACCGTATGAGTCACCGATAATTTATTCTTATTTAAGCTTCTGTTTAATAATGTGACGTAATTATTGTCATCACATTTTTTTTCTGTCGTTAAAATATTATTATGTGGGTGTTATGATGCACAGATATAAATAGAATTTTTAGTCGCATTATTTCAAAAAAAGAAAATTGTGTTATTTAGTTAATTGTCCGATTGCATTGAAGTTAAATTTTGATAAAAATTGTTGCCTATTGATAAGTGTTTCAAAAGATATCGGTTTTAAACAATAAAAATATATTTTAATAATGGAAAATTATTAATATAATGCATTATTCCGTGAAGGTGACGCCTGATAAACGCCCTCAACTGTGCAGATATATCATCATTACCGAAATCTGCGAATAGAAGCAGATTGGCACACCCAGAAATGGGTAATAAGCCGTGATGATTATTTATTTTATTTTTTGAATTAAGTTTTAACGTAAAAAAATATGTAAATGGCATCATTTCACTTTTCCCTGAAATTACCTCTTGCTTGAATCATAAATATTTAATTTTACTAGTATGACGTAGATTTTCCCGATGACATTTACAAGTGCTTACAGCGCTATCTGTGAGTTAAACAGGGAAACACTTGTAAATGACCAGTTCAATTAGGACTCGAGAGGTCTTGAAGTGCTTGGAACCAGCTGATTTGTGTGCGCTTGTCACTTTGACAACAACATTGATTTGGTTTATTTTGATTTTGAACTGATTCCAAATCCTTCAAAGTCGCTCGAGGCACGTGTCTGCTCGCGGTCTATTCGCGGTTGACTATTCAATATGACATCTTGCGGAAATAGTTGGTACTACACGTTGGTAGTTTTTTTCGCTCTTTGCTGTCACTGGACTGTGCACGTGTAGCTTGTGTAATAACTGTTAATGCTGTCTTTTACTGGTTTTTGTTTAATTATTGTCTATTAATAAGATCGATTTAATCCTATTCCAAAAACATTGTTACGTTTATAAATGTTTTACTTACAGCATCACATAAGTGCATCATAATGAGTTGTGGTGTGTATTGTTTCAGTACTGATTCTTTTTTTTATCAACTAAATTTTAGATAGATTCGGGATATTTTATTAAATTTTTTTATGTTCCAAAAAAAATTATAAATAGCATACAAAACAACATTTTTTTATTGTGCTTTCTGTTATCGAGAACTTTATCCTGTTGCATTGCCGATGTTTTAATAAATAAGTTTTAATCAAATATATAAATTACTTATCTTACATTAAAATATTTAAAATCTGATTTGATCATGTACCTGTTTCAATATAAGAAAATTCACGTTACCTACGTGTTTACATTTTTTACTCTAACTTGTTTTACATCAGTTGTTCCCAAACTTATGTGGCTCACAGCCCCCTTACAGGAGCTTTCGCCTCCAGCTTGAATCCTTTTAGTGCCCCCCAGGGGACGGTACCGACCACTTTGGGAACTACTGTTTTACATTAACATAAATTATTACTGACAATGTAATGATTATCATTTGCCAGGGTTTGATTAATTTTGTATGGCCTTGTCGCAGTTGGCTAGTGTGAATACATAGATTTAAAATTTGAAAACTACTATCATTCCAACTACTTAATACGTCCACTATTTAAAACATAATACTCCCCTTCGACGTAATTTCGTGATGATACAGTAGCAATAGGATTACAAAAAATGAAAAATTTCTGCCATAGATAAATACATTTTTAAATTACAGAAAACAAATAAGGAAACACGACACCACGAAAGGACAGTTAAGAGTAACTACCACACAATCGCCATATTGTAACGTTGCACAGTTGACTCCGCCCATGTGTCAATCGCGAATAGTATTTAAAAACAATGATATCAAGCTTTTTTCAAATTATATAAACAGTTGAGGTGTAAAAAATATTCTGTATATCAGTTTTGTTTATTTTTGGTTATAACTGTTTCAGTACCTCTTGTGCCGCTCGAGGATGTGAATTTTTTAAACACATTGATGTTAAACAATAAATTAGTAACAATAAACTCGTACAATGGCCTTTAAAATATAAAAATCTGATGTGACCAGCACAGTACCTTCCGTCAATTTCAATTCTGTTTATTTTGTACGTAAACTTTCTTGCAAAAGATTCTATATTTCCAATAAAATTATTTCAGGAACAAACTATGTAAATTGCACTTGACACTGACACATGTGTCAATTAGAATCAAGCAGGATCAGGAATGCGCACTCAATATTATAACAAAAGAAAGATCAGGAGTGCGCACTCAATGTTAAAACAATAGAACCGTCAAGGCGGCATGTTGGTTAGTTGAGACCCGGGCCGCAAGATGCCTCTCATGGCAGTTTTCCAAATATTTTTATTAAAATTTAATTTCATTTACAAATAAAAATTAAAATAAACACCGTATATTGATATATTACGTTATTATATTTCATCGAAAACCTATAGTACAAAAAAAATAGATAATACATATGCATTTGCTAACCTATAACACAATCAACATATTTATTTCACGGTATTCTAAACTTAATAAGGGACATGCATATTGAAGTTGAGTTGGTTAAAAATGGGAATTTATAATTAAATTTATTTATTTATGTTAAATGAACAACTAATTAAATGGCAATTTTTTATGGTATTTCTTAAGTAGTGGAGTGGCTTCTAATCAAAATTTACAAGTAATACATAACTAAACAACATAACCTCTTCGCTATCTACAACAAAAAGTTAGTAAATGTTAATTATTATCAGTATCAGATGAAGTAACTTATTGTTTACCTTGAAGAAAAGTCACAGAATGCAGCAAACCCGGGCCGTTAGATGGCGCCACATAGGACAATGGTTGTCAATTTAAGGGGTTTTTCCTGTTCCTCCTGGATTAGAATTATCTGAGTATATTAGCAGTTTCCATGGTTAGATGGCGCCACATAGGACAATGGTTGTCAATTTAAGGGGTTTTTCCTGTTCCTCCTTGATTAGAATTATCTGAGTATATTAGCAGTTTCCATGGTTATATAGCTGGCTGATTTGTGTAATTTAATAACTTTATAATTTTTAATTTTTTTTAATAAAGAAAATAAAATATTCTTTAATATTCATAACATAAAATGTCGAAAAATGATATTTTACTGCGTTTTTGAGGAAAAACTGCTAAAAATCTTCAAATATAGGTATTTCGGTTGACCAATTATAACTAAAATGTAATCAGCTCTTCATATGGATGTAAAGAAGAAGTATACAAAAGAATCATAATTTTTAGAATTGTAGTGTTGTAGTTATCGTCTTTGAAAGAATCGTCACACAAATGCACACACACTTTACATACATACAGACATCATGATAGTAAAATCGTACTCCAGCGATACTAAAATGTGCTTATTCACTAAATACTCACTATCATTTTCTATTTTTGTACAGACAATACCTTCCTGACCTAAAGATGACGGAAAGTAAAAAAAAGTACTTGTAAATATGTACATTAAATGATTACAATGTCGTCATATAAATAATAATAAAAAAAAATATGAAAAGACGTAATTAGAATAAATAAATATCAATTGGCAGATCATTAATAGCCGCCATTCACCTTCCGTTTTATTCATTAACAAAATTATAAGAAGGATTCGGGGAAAATGTACGTCACAAGTATATAAACTCAGACAAAATGACATATTAAAAAAAATATTTTGACTATTTTTTAGTATTATGTACAATATTAATTATATGTTTTGGATTCCATTATTGTAGAATACCCCATTAAGAGGTAATTTTACATATTTTTACTATCTATAATCAATCTAGGTGAAAAGGGCATTCGACTACGCCTACATCGTCCTCACGAACGCCGTAAACCCTCTGAACAACTTCGTGAACGACTGTTCACGCTTCAGCATATTGGGGAGGGTGGTTCGGATAACGGACGAAGTAGTCCGATATCGAGAATGGTTACGGAGCACTTTCCAACCACTGTATGGCAATTTGTCAGCTCTTCCTCCACAAACCGGCCAGGGTAGGCACCAGGGAAACCAGCATCGTCTTGCCAGAAGTCTAAGCAGCTCTGGCAGCACGAGCAGCGTCGATAGCAACGTCAGCTCAGAGGTATGAATTGAAATAGCGAATGAAATAGTTTTATAAATTGAAGTTGTTTCCCACAATATTTTAAAATTTGGCACTACTTTCTTTCCAGATGGCCGAACTATCTCAACTGACTCACTCCCACTCTTTTAACAACTTTTTTCCTAATCCTACATTCCTCACACACCAAATCATTCCTTATACACATATTTCGCACAAATATTTTATTTTTGTACAGACATATGTTATTAATTATATGAAATTGAAGCATTTAAATTCAAAGGAATTTAAATGTCAAAAAAAAATTCATATGAAAACAGTTTACGAACCAAGTCGAATGTTTTAGAAATGGTACAAGTGTCATAAAATTCTGGACTTGGTAAAGCCAAAAATTTAGGGTATATTCCAAAAATAACAAATTTTAACCGTGGTTAACCAAAAGTTCCAATAATTTGAAATGGTATAAATTGTACATTTATGAAACATGGTACCAGTTAAAATTATTGCAACCGAAGCAACCGTTATTTTTCCTCGGTTTTGTTGGTAACATCTTCTGTCATTTTTTATAAGATGTCCGATTTTATAGTTTAGTGTGGTTAGATAATTAAGGATGGGGTCATTTCGCATTTTTTAATTATTTTTTTTCTTGAAAGAATAGGTCAAATTAAATATGTAAGTGTATGTTTTACACCTTACAGGTCTTTAGAATCAGAGATATGATTTTATCAAAGTTGTCTTTAATTTCAAATATTTGGACACTGACGTCACGGCTTAGCGGATGCGGCAGTAGCGCTCTACTGGTTTTGTTTGGAACTGTGATTTGTGAGTAACAAACCGAGACGTCACAAATTTTATAGCCGTTATTAGGAAATTTATGAATGAAAAGTCGCATATTTCATCTTATTTTATATTAATATATTTATTAAATGAGACGGATTTCACGATTTTATAGAAGAAAAAAAACGTTTTTTTTTTTTTTTAAATAACCCCATTATCAAAGACGACAAGCGAAATGATTTGACAAAAAACTTTTGGTTTACCACAAAAGTAACCGAACTGTTTTATAAATAATAGTCACGTGACTAGAACCATGGTTTTGGTTATTATTTTTTATTTTTGAAATATTCCCTTAGATAATTTATGAACAAATGATTGTACAATAAATAAATATATAGTAAAATATTTTAACTCATACTGTGAGCATCGGGGCCGTAAGTGTTCAGCATGTCGATGGTTTATATTTGAAGCACAAAGTTTGTATGTCCGGTTTTGCTAGTTTTGAATAACTGTTTAAAAATTTTGTTACCACATTATGATTATATAGTCTAGTTCACGAAAGATGACAATTCAAGGTCATTTATTAACCGTATGGTATAATATTACTAGCAGATAACTTCACTGCATTTCGTATACATAGACGTACAACATGAAATATTTATGGATACATTTGAACTGAAAAAAATAAGTATAATTTATTTGAAAATTATGTTTCTTTTTAAATAATGCCTTTCTCAAAGATTTATGTTCTTCACTTATATATATTTGCAAAACCCAAAAACATAGACTTGACAAAAACCATGGAATAATAATTTGATTTAAATGTCAACGTCACTGGGTAATTATTAGGACAGAGGGCAGTGCAGTACATAATTAGATATCTGTAACTCTACGACATACGTCATTATTATTTGCAATGTGTTGGAAAGTAATGTCACCATTTACGTATATCTGTCACACAACATAAACTGTATAGACATACGTCAAATAATCTTTCTCTTTCTAACATGAAATGTTGCTAAGTTACTACTGTATAAAGTGCTGTGTATTCTTTCTGCGAACAAGTGACCATGAATAGTCATCTTTCGTGAACCAAAGTATACTTTCATTGTTTGTATTTCCTACTATAGGAGAAAAGAAATGAACTGTAGATGGCAGGTCAGACGACGACAAAAGCTCCCATTGGCCACCATTTTGTCTAGTAAAATAGTGATATCATTTGTTGTTCTTACTTCAAAGTGTAAACATCGAAACGATTTAATGCAATATATCAGTTATATTTAAAATAAACATTTATTTCCAATGATAAAAATTAATGTTTTCCCCATGTGCTACATTCAAAAATCTCTCACCAGATAATCAGCTACTTCGATTTTTTCTCTAATAGTTTGGTTCACGAAAGATGACTATTTAAGGTCACTTATGAGCCGCCGGATATAATATTACATGCAGATACCTTCACTGCATTTCGTATGCATAGGCATGTAACATGAAATATTTATGGATGCATTTTAATTGAAAAAAATAAGTGTAATTTATTTGAAAACTATGTTTCTTTCTAAATAATGCCTTTCAAAGATTTATCGTCACCTATGTTTTTACAAAACCAAAAACTTAACTTGACATAAACAATGAAATAATAAGTTGATTTAAACGTCAACGACACTGGGAAAACATTAGCCAGATGGCAGTGTGGTAGATAATTAGATATCTGTAACTCTACGACATACGTCATTATTATTTGTAGTGTATTAGGAAATAATGTAACCATTTATATATCTGTCCCACAACATAAATTACGTAGACATTCACTGTATCTCAGAGTTGATCACGTCATTAATTTCTAATGCAAGAATTACTAAACTTTTATCTAGCATCTTTGTCGTATACACATGACATATGTGAGACATTTATTCGCTATCTCATTATCGTCGGTGTTTCACAGAGGTATACGCTATCTCCGTCCAACCAATGGTAAAAAGAAAAAAAAAACTGTTTGTAACCGCGCTAACAAATCTCATTTTAAATTTCTTGAATATTCATGTCATTTTGTCAATCATGTCATAAAGATAATTTAGGCGTCGATAATTTCTGTTTCGTTATATGTTGATAGTTTTGTTAACACTTGTTATTATATTGTGCATTTTGCCATTGCGAAGACGGTGTTTCAAAGATTGCCGACAATGGGGTAGTTTCGCCTTTTTTGATTTTTTATTAGAAGCAAGTATATTTAAATTTTCCATATTTTTTTTATTTTGCACAATTTTTGTTTTTAAATGAGAAAAAAATACTGAAAATACCGGATATATCTATTCCCGCCACTGTGACGTTACCCTTGCCGCTTCCGTTGCAACTTAGTTCCGACGTGCTGCTCGATGTATGACAAAGATATTTTGCGACGTATGTCTTGCGGGGTAAGGGGAACTTATTTGTTAGGTTGGATTGCTGTCAAGTTAGCAATTTTTACTTATTTTTGTTTTGTTTGAGCAAGTTTGTAACGACGTTTTGTATTACAGTTGATAAATAGAAACAAGGTTATGTCCACGGCTATAGTATCACCATCAACTGTCACTTTGATATGTCACATCCCATTGCTGTAAAACAACTACACTGCGGCTTTAAGTATGTAAGCGTGACGTCACAGAGAAGTTTTGAAATATTTATATAATAAATGGCGAATTTTATTACAGTATATATCATATTATGAGTAATATATTGTAGATATTTATTCAATTCGTTTATTATTGGTAAATAACTATTTTTACTTCGAATTTTTATGAATAACAAAACTGACACAATATAGGTTATATTTTTTATAATACTGTCAGTTTTATCATTACATCATAATTATTCAATTGATTTATTATTGCGATATAAATGTCTTACTTGAATGATTAATAATATTCACCCGGTATAAGTTATATACTATCAGTTTTCCATTTTGATTTGTATGAATTGAATACTACTAAAATTAAACTATTTCGTCCGATTTCACCCAACATGACGTTATAAATTTCCTCCCTCCTCTGGCGATTTGAATCATTATTACGATTGATGACGTGGGGATCAAGTCGTGGAAACGGACATCATTAATCTTTCTAACATGAAATGTTGCTAAGCTATTGCATCTTTCGTGAACCAAACTACACATGTTTTAATTGATTCGTGGCTCGAGCGACCTTGATATGCATGGAATCAACTGATTTGTGTACGCGTGTCACTTTAGCAAGAACGTCACTTTGACAAGAACAATGTTTTGACTTATTTTGATTTTGAACAGCTAAAAAGTTATTATTTTATAATTTTGAAACAGTAAAACATATGAAATTCAAAATAATAACTTTTAGCAGTTTAAAATCAAAATTAGTCAAAACATTATTCTTGTCAGAGTGACATTGTTGGTAACAAAGTGACAAGCGCATACAAATCAGCTGATTCGGTCGCCCCAATCACGTGTCTGCTCGCGCCCTGCTGACAACCCAGTTCTGGTATCCTTTTTTTAATTTACAAACTAAATAATTTAATTATTTTTTTAAATAATTTTAACGCTGCGGACGTACAACAAAATTATTTTCGACATATCTGGTTTCTGGCTTTATTTCTCGTCGTAGGAGACTAACGTCCTCGAAGTTGAAAGAGTTGATTCTAAATGATTTAACGTGGTTGTATCTTAATTTTCACAAAATATCATGCAACCTTTGTGCTTTAAGCTATCGACAAACATAATGAATGAAAATAACTTTAGAACATAAAAATGACACTTAGATCTCTCTAAATCTAAATGATTCAGTTCAACAATAGATGTTGCTAATAGGTTTGTTCATTTCGCTTCTTTACGTATACGGATTACCGCCACGTCATACTTTAGTTTTCGTTTGATCTAGCAGTTAAAGTCAGTAGATATTTGTTCGTTTCGTATGCATAACGTTAGCAATAAAGACGCTGCGTCAAAAATTGTGCATCTGCTCCTTGAGTGGATTTTATGGTAGCACTGGCGGCAGTTAAGTTTTGACGCAGGTGCATATAAAAAGAAACACATATCAAATGTGTTCTATTGTTCTTCTAAACATCGTTATATCAGTGCTGTATAATATTTTCCTATTACCGTTTGGAAAATTCCTGTATTTCAATATTTCATATGAATTAGGAAAAGATTTTGTTTTCCTCACTCAATGTGGAAAAGTATTTCAGGGCCTCGATTTTGTAACTTTAAATTCTACTGGCTTTCAAATTCTACTAGAATTGAGTAAGAATAATTAATACAAATATAATTTTCACTCAATTTTTCAATCTAGACGTAAATAAGAAATGCATAAACGATACAAATGAATTCTACTGCTCCGGACACCAGTAGAATTTGAAGTCAACTCTGAGAAAATGTGAAGAAAAATCTTAATTCTGATTGAGTTTGAAATCCAGTAGAATTTAAAGTTACAAAATCGAGATCCAGTACGTAATTTTTAATAAATACACTGACAGCACGGAAAATGGGCTATTTTTTAAATTAAAATTTTAGTATAAACTTTATAATTGAGTATTTACTACAAAATATTATTATTGCTGTTTTTTAACAAAGCGGGCCCTGGAATTAATATCTCAAACTCTTAAAAACATAAATAATTTACTTCAATATCCATATCATTTGCCTATCGTAACGGAATAATGAAATAATTCCATCATTTGTATTATTTATTTTGTCATTTTAATGCGTTCGAAATGTCACCAAGCGCAAGAACTGTAGCTTCTACGGTCGTTTACTTGGAAATGGAAAGTAAACCTTACGTAGCTAACAAATACATGATATCATGAAGTACAGGTATCTCATTTTCGATTTTTTTTAAGGTATCTCGGGTAATATTTGCACATATAATATATTTTCGAAATTAGAGTAAAACAAGTTTTTTCCTGTAGCTCAGAAACAAAAGAAGATCGAAAATTCCTGTGGTAACTATTAAACTTTTCTCGAAAAGTTAACTATGAAATGTGCAAACGATTTTGCTCTATCGTTAATATTACCGGAGATATCTTAAACAAACATCGAAAATGACACCTTTACATAAGTTAATTAATCTTTTGTACACCCTAATTAAAAATCATTCATAACTATACAAGATAAAGGAGAGATAAGAATTCTTTTTAAAAAAGGCCCGTTTTCCGTATTGTTTTAGTGTAATTTTATTTATTGTAAATATTAACATTAACTGTTTTTACACTTATACCAAACGGTAGTAGATAAGTCTTGTGTGCAACATGTAGAAAAAGTATATTTTTCCTTGTTTCACAAATAGCTTTTATAATGACCATATTCAGTTGAAAATGATGAATAACATTTTTTTTAACTTAATTTTTAAGAACAAATAGACTGTATTGAAGCAGCGTCAAATCTGTGGCGTAGTGAAATAAACAAACTTAATATCATTAAAAAAAACACTTGTTTATTTTCTTATTTATTTATATTTACGTGTGTAGCATGTATTTCTTTTTCTGTTCCGTTTTGCGTTATTTTATGTATGATTTATTTTTATAATAATTAAAATTAATTGGAACAGGAATGGAAGGCGTGTCTTTATCCCACACTCAAAACCACATTCTTATATTCTTATATTATTCTTTCAGGGTGATTTAGAGACGGAGTGTAATAGAAAATCAGTAGACAAACCCGTATACTCGGAGACCTTTAACAACACATGTTTGGCGCAGGGTTCAGAACCCGCTTCGCGAGACATCTCCCCCAACAACAACACGGGGAACAGCGGGGGCGGCAACCACCATTCACATCCTCATGGGAAGCCGGGGAGCGTGAAGCAGCCCCGGTGGTATAAACCGCCACATCGGGCGAGGTATTCAAAATCACAACAACAGAACCCGCCCACGCCAACGCACTCGAAACGTAAACGGCCTGTCAAGTATTCACAGATCAAGGATATGGACTAGTGTTTGCTCAACTCGCCCTTCCACTACTACTCCTAACATACCCGTCCCCAGAAGGTAAAGTCTTTTGTCTGTCTCCCAGAAAGATTTGATTGATTTGTTTGTTTCATATAAATTTAATCATGAATTTTTTATTTTTAAATTGCAGAGTCTAATATGTAATTAATTTTCAGCATTCTTGCATTTGGAAACACTTCAATTTACACTAAACAATATATTTCCAATCATTCATTTACAAGATCATACATTCATAATGCATCAAATCATTCGTCACACGATTTTTTTCTCTGTTTAATTTTTTTGGGAAATATTAAATTTACGTATAACAAAAATGACTCCCGCGGTGCACTCTCTCTTTGAGTGTTTGTAAGGAAATGTCTGGTAAGTACCCTCGACGATACTGAATGTCATCATTACCGAAATCTGCTAATAAAGAGCAGATTGACACACTTAGAAATAGGTAATGAATAATGAAAACAGCTGATCAAAAGCGTTTCCAAATGCGAGAAAACTAAATGAAAAATAATAAGTATACTTTCGTCGTCTAAAGTTATATTTTATAATTTTTTTTCGACCATTGTTTGCATATTTTATTGTCTGATTGCCGTTTATTTAATACTTTTATTCACTGAACTCAGTATCTACATTGGAACGCACTTTGAAGCTACATTTCTATAAAACATTAAGCCGAGAGAGCAGCTCCTACATTCTCTGTAAGAAATGTTTCTGTTGATATAATTAAATTAATTAAATCAGAACTGTCTGAAAGTGTGTTAAATACTTGTCCTTCTACGTATTTTGTGTTTATTCGTCGCCTACATATTATAATAACGTCGGCTACGATTTATTTTAACAAAAATAAATCTCGTCTTGCATTATGCATGTTGCGCGTTTTAGTATTTATGTTGAGTTCAGTGCTGTTATTGACTGAAGATCTCTTTGGTGTAGTAAGTTCTTCGAGGCTTACAAAGATAAACTTCAGCGTTGAAGTAATTGAGGCTTGCACTAAGTGTTCCCACTCAACGCTTCTCCGCGATGTGGAGCTTCCAGTTTCCTGTCCCTCCCGAGTCCTGGAAGAGCGAGTCCCGAAATGGAAACGAGATGGAAAGCAGATATGAATAATTATTTATATATATACGAATCCTCCTATTCGCGAGTTACCAATCCCGAGCTTTATTAACCCTGCAGTATCTGCTTTCCCTCTCCAAATTCTTCCAGAACGTGGCACTCTGGAAGCGGGAAAAGATGAAAATTTTCCTGAAAATGTTTTCAGAGTGTCGGTTTTAGGAGTAGATAGCGAGGGCCCTCAAATTTAAGCGAGAATTTATGTGGAAACAATAAGGTAGGATCAAAAAGTTTGTTCGCTCCAAATTGTTTATTATTTTATGAATTCTTGGTTGAATTTGATTGCCCTCGTCCCAACTTTTGTGTATATAAGTATATATATATGATAGTCGAAAAATAACGTTGTAGACATGTAAATATTATTAATTATGAAATATGTGATAAATGATAAAGTTTATATTTCCAGTGACATAATTTTTCTCGAAAAAAAGAAAAAAAAAACAGATTCAGGGAAAAATACTTGTTAGGTTAATATTATCGGGCGTATGACAGCATTAATTCATCCAAGAATATATAACTTCTATTTACTATACTCTGTTCCATTTGTGAATGTTTTTTTTTTATATATATTTTTGTGTTGAATACAAATTACTTTTGTTCTGGCCGTTTTAGGCCACTATTGATTATTATACTTGATTTTTTATTATTATTATCTGTTATTATTGTGAATTCTAAGCTACGACTGAGAACAATAAATCTTTCGTAGCTTGGGATATATTTCGCTGTACATTTCAAAGGGTATATTTTTTTCATACATTGTTCAAATTATTAAAAATCTAAAATTACTGTTTATATTTGGACGTTTTTACATGAGTTGTTAATAGATTAAGTAATTTATATTGTATCGATCGATCTTTCGGTGTTATTTAAAAGGATTTTTTTATAATTTTTAAATATACTATGCCATTTCTATGGGCAAACTACACTGAAATTTAATAGTAATGTGTATATTGTTGAGTTTTAGTTTAGTTAGCCCATAATCAGTCAGTCATATTGAGTACAAACATACAAAAAAATGTAAAAAAAAATCCACAAAATCAAGAAAAAAAAATACAATTTTAATACAAAATCACCGCGCTAAGATTTTTATGTAATTTATAAAGAAATGTTTGTTGAAATAAATTTTTATCTTGCGCGCACAATTTGTCTCTGTCTAGTGTATATTTTTATAATAATTGTTTATCTATATAAAAGTAAGTACTACGACGTCACTCTAATCAATATGTTCAGATATCAGAGAGAGACTTAATACTAGAAGAGGATAGTGCATCCTGTTGCGCCGCACTACACGTTCCAAGAGGTGCAGTTGGGTATTAATTATATTGTTAAATAATTAATTATTACAATGTAAGTCATTTACA
Organism: Harpalus rufipes; assembly: GCA_951394225.1. Classification (NCBI taxonomy): domain Eukaryota; kingdom Metazoa; phylum Arthropoda; class Insecta; order Coleoptera; family Carabidae; genus Harpalus; species Harpalus rufipes. The sequence continues at coordinate 21,011,773 of OX596281.1, read as the reverse complement.
TAAATATTATTTTGATTTTATACGGATTTACAACATATTTTACTTTAAATTTGTGTGTTTTGATAATGTGAAATTGGTAAAGAATTTTATACATTTATTTGGATCATTGGATTGTCAGCATAATTACATCAATATTGAGCGGCATTTAGGTAGAAGAAAGTTAAATTATTGTAAACTTTTTGATTATTTTGTGAATCAGTTTTTAGGGACTTCCCAAATTAAATTTAGTACGACATATTTTGTAAACACGAACACGACAAAAGCAGTTGATTGCGAAAGATGAAGATAATTTAGATTTAGTAGTACATAATAAATAGTATGAAATTTTAATAAACAGTCACCAAATATTTTGTACTAGCGCATCAATAATATATTTAAGAAGTGCAGAAATGGGTATGAACAAAAATATTCATAATATTCTTTGTCGATACCGTGCAGGTTCAGGTTATGTTGCAAAGTTCTACGTAACCTTTGTCAAAAATACGTAATTTATAATAAGTTTTTTCATTGTTGTTTTAATTATTACGCTCAAATATTTTTTCTAACATTGTTTCTTTCTTTCCAGATAACATGAACAAGCTGTACGACGAGCTTTTGGTAGAATTGGAGTGCCCAATATGTATGACATACATGGCGCCTCCAATTCGCCAATGTTCTACAGGGCACAGTATTTGTGAGCCCTGCAGAAAGAAACTCCCAGCTTGCCCCCTATGCCAGGGACCTTTCACCGATTCCAAGAACATCTCCCTCGAAGCTTTGGCAAGGAAGATGCATTATCCATGCCCTAATGCCAAATCTGGGTGCCCTGAACGTCTGACTTTGGATGAACGTGATAAACATGAGCGGGAATGTTCTTACAAGGGATATAAGTGCTATTATATTAGCTGTCCATGGAAAGGAAGATATGAGGATATTTTGGAGCATTGGTCTCAGAAAAAAATGTCCAGCAGGCCTTATAGAAACACGAATGTGTGCCACACCAAGATTTTAAAAACAGAAGCTTTCTACGTTAATATGATTCAAGCTTACGATGAATTATTCTGGTACAAATTCAAATCCAGCGGAGGTAAAATGTTCTGGACTGTCCAATTTATCGGACCGGTTGAAAAAGCCAACGATTACTACTTCGAAATTGAATTATTCAAGCCTGGCCAACCTCTAAGAAGAACTTTACTGAGTGAATACTGCCAGCCGGTGGATATCGAACATAAAGAACTTTTCAAGGCTGGCTCATGCGTGATAACTTCTACAGATGCTGTGAATCATTTCTTCGGAGAAGATCAGCTGCTGATTTACTATATGAGGGTGAAGGAGGTCGCAGAGACAGGCGAGAGACCTCAAAGGGATCAAAGTACCTCCAGAGAACATGTGGAAGGTCGCAGAGAAGAACATCAGGGAAGAAAGCATAATTTTAAAGGGTATAACAAAAGACCTCATCCTAAGAAGAAAGCTGCATAAGTTTTTTTTTTAAATTTAAAGGTAAATATTTTTGGATATATTTGTATTTGTAAGGATATAATCATGAATATTATATTCCTGTCTATGTTGATGGGAGAAACATAAAATATAATTTGTGTTAAGATTGAATATCGTAATTATAAATATAGAAAGAAATAGAAATAAAATAAAACTGAAATAAGTTACAAAATGTTTTTGTATATCCTTAATTTATATACTGTGGAAACCTAAACATCCAAACCATTTTTTTTTATTAATTTTGTTTCACATTTATTTATGGCATCTTGTGCAATAATTATTTTGGAATAAGAAATTACTAAGAAAAATAATTACACATATTGTATGGGAGTAACAACAATGAATTGGAGAAAAGGTGCACTCTTTGCTTTTCTTTAAAAAAATTACTCAATCTGTTTTACTTATAAAATATTGCGGTAACCGGCACTCCCAAACAGGATTTTAATATATAAAATCATACTTTCGTAATTTATTCCATCTTTTATGTAAAAAAAGATGCAAATAAAAGTTGTGCATAAAATTCTGAACCTGAATCAATCAACAAAATTATTTTTTTGCTAGCCAGTGTACAGCATAATTATGTATTTATGTTGACTATATTTTTTTTAACCAAAAAAGTACACTAGAAATTGAAAATAGTGAAACCACAAAGGAGCAAATGTTTCTTTGTGGTAAAACAATGATATGACAATTCAAGGTCACTTGTTCGAATCCGGTGGCTCAATGGTTAGAGCAACGCTCCTTAGTCATGAGTGCGCTCGGGGTCTGGGTTCGAATCCCACTAAGGCATGGATGTATGTGATGTGAACCCACTCTGTAATTGGGATTTAATCCTGTTGATGGGGTTTAAAAAAAAAGAATACACATTTGAAACAATAGTACCTTAGCAACATTTCATGTTAGAAAGATTACTTGGCGTAGGTCTATGTAGTTTATGTTGTGTGACAGATATACGTTCATGTCGACATTACTTCCTATCACTTTACAAATATTAATGACGTATGTCGTAGAGTAACAGATATCTAATTATCTACTACACTGCCCTCTATGCTAATATTTACCCAGTGAGGTTGACATTTAAATCAAAATACTATTCCATGGTTTTTGTGTTTTGCAAATACATAGGTGAAGAGCATAAATCTTTGAGAAAGGTATTATTTAAAAAGAAACATAATTTTCTAATAAATTACACTTATTTTTTTCAGTTAAAATGTATCCATAAATATTTCATGTTGCACGTCTATGTACACGAAATGCAGTGAAGTTATCTGTAAGTAATATTATACCATACGGTTAATAAATGACCTTGAATTGTCATCTTTCGTGAACCAAACTATAACAAATTTTATAAAAAATGGATATGTATGTATTGAAGAATTTGTTAGTATATACTTTTCCACCTTACCAATTCATTATTGTAGAGAACAGGGCATAGTTTTAAACTCTCTGATTGACTGAAATTTGAGCATTGTAATTTCAAACTAGTGTCAGTGTACACTGGCTTGCAAAAAAATCGCGTACACCTTAAAAATCAAGTAACCGAGTTTTTATCTTTTTTTTAGCTATGTAAATACGATTTTTTAAAAATAGGTTAATATCAACTGTCAATGAAGTTGTCACCATTGTCACTGTCATGTCATTATTTTAGGTATCGTGGAGCAAGTACTTCATTGTGCTAAGTTACTACTAAATTACAAATATATTCTAGAAAAATTAAAGAACAATCAAGTATTTATTTTAAATGGATTATAAATAAGTAAAAATTATAACTGAAACAAATTATGGACGAAGGAACATTAAAAATTTATCATCGCTCCATTAGCGTCTATTACTTTATTTAATCTTAATGTTCTCCACCCCTCTTCTAACTTAAAAAGTATTACAACTTTCTCGTTTTCTGATAATTTTGGCATCTTAATTGACATTAATGACACTGACAAGTTAAAAATCGAGACCGACTCAATACAGCAAAAAACAGGTGTACGCGATTTTTTTGCAAGCCAGTGTACATAACATGTGACATCTCGTGTAATTTTTATGTGCGATGTCAAGTATCATCTTTATCCTATTTGGAAAGCAGGTAGATGATAATACTTTATATTTCACACCTACTGAATAGAATATACAAAATGTCAATGGCATTATGAACCTATTACATTTTAATGACTGTGTGACGTCATTTGAGATATGCCATCTAGTGGATTTTTTTCTAAATCATTGGGTGGGTGACACCATTCAACACATTCTTTAATATATGTTGTATTATTTACAAAATAATTATATATTCTAAACTTACTTTTATAAACTTAAATGTCGGTGCTTAATATTGATAACAGTTCCCTTGTTTTCAAATATTGTCTATCTTAACACAATACTTACACGAAAATTACATAAAAATATTATACTTTAAATAAACATTAAAACTATATCTAACTGTATTTTTCAATTAAATTAGAACAAATAGCTACGAAATACATAATATTTTTCGGGAAAAACAAGACATTACGTTATGCACAAGTAACATTGGCGCGCTAATGGCGGACGAAAACCGAGCCACGCCATGACCATACCCTGCCTACGCTACCTATCATAGAGATATACATATTTATACCACAGTATAAAAATATTTTTATACTGTGTTTATACCTTTATGCTACCTACGGGTGCATACTCAACGCCCGAATATACAAAACCATATTATTCAAACTAGAATATTCATGCACAGAATCATTCAAATCCCGAATATTCAAAACCAGAATCTTCATGCACAGAATCATTCATCACCCGAATGAAAAAGTTTAGGCTACCTGTCACTACGAAAGCTAGTTCAACGCGTGTTCAATGGTGGTGCAACATATGCGTTGTCGATAATCTAGTGAACTTTAATTTGGTCAAAAGAAAGTAAGTGGACATACGTCTGTATTCAATCCATTCAACTGTCCACAGCAACTGTCAAAACAAAAGTGACAGCTACGCTAATAAGAGAACATAAATACTAAAAAACAAATTAATAAATATTATATTCCAAATTAATAACATATGTTTGGTGAACGTTTATTTCTTTTAGAACGAGTTAGCCACTATTTGATAAGGTGATTACAACAGGTATCACAAAAATTTGTGTAAGAATACTGCCAAATGAATTTTTTAAACAATATTAGCTTACTTATAATTTATTAATTTTATTTATAAAATGTCTTTTACAAATAAAATGTAAATAAATAAATTTACTCATTTTTTAAAGCAAACGATCACATTTTATTCAAATATATACGAGCCCAGGTTCATAATAGTTAGCCAGCTTACATTTTCAAGAATTTTTCCACAAAATTCTTTCGTTTACTTCAAATATAGACTAAAACTGTGGATCAAAAGACGTATGATAATAGCTCGACCGGCATTTAAAAGGTTTGGCACAAGACATATGGGACAATAATCTAACAGAAGAATGTGTAAGTTTAAAATCTATATTTTAAAGTAGAGGATAGAAATATCTCACCATTTTTGTAGGTTTTATAATTTGTTTATAGCAACTGTAAATTGATTGAACTATTATGAGCCTCGGTTTGTATGAAGAGTATAAATGCCAAATTCACCCTACAAAATTGTATGCACCTCTTACAGAAAATACGTTTGTATTGTATTTGACATAAATAATTATTTCATAAAGTAAGTAAAGTGAACAAAAAAAAAAAAACGATGAGGTGCTGCTGATGAAGCAATTGAAGCTATGGAGATGATCCAGCTAAAAAAATCTGTTGTAGCCAGCACAATATGGTCGTCTGTTTTCTGTAAATACCTATTTTGTATAAATTCCACATAGAATGTTTCTTGCAATAAATATATTTCCAGTAAAATTATTTCTCAAACATAATATTCTGACATCTGCCCATCAATTATATTTACAGAAAAGATTCTGTTTCCATAGTGGTATATAGCAAGATTTATGAGACGTAATTTCTTTATAATAACCAAAATCTAATCAGCTTTTCATTTGGAAGCAAACTCAAGTATATACAAAAATTATAATTGTAGTATTGGAGTTATCGAACCTGAAAATATCAACACACACATACACACACGCACGCACATACGCACACACACACACACACACACATACATACATCAGATATAATTGTAAAAATGGTAAAATCGTATTGTGAGGACCCTAAAACGTGCTTATTCATAAGAATCTCTCCATCGATTTTTTGACCAAAGACAAAGGTTTGTTCGTTCTGCTACCCTGCATCTGCCGCAAACCGCGGAGGTGTAATTTGCTGTTCTATCCAGTGCATGGTTAACTGTAAACTTACTAGATTCTGTTCGTTCCATTTTTCCAGTAACTTGCGGTAAAAGGCCGAGGTAGCTGGTAGTAATAATTTTTACAGTGACCCATGACTATTAGAAAAAAAACTGATATTTTTCAATAAGTACATGCTATGTAATGTTAAAATTGAAATAAATAAATAAATAAATGTCATTGTCATATAAAAATAAATATATCGTCACGGCATATTACCCATTGCTGGGTGTCCCAATCTGCTTTGTACACAGATGTCGGTAATGATGAAATATTTGTACCATGCGGGTGCTTACCAGGCGTCACCAAGTAAATTTATTTGATAACAATCGTAAACAATTAAAATAGTGGAGAATGGAATACTATATTTTATTGGAAATAGTCACTAAATTGTGCAAACATCGACATTAAAAATTCAGTAATGGGGTCATTTAAAAAAAAAATCTTTTTTTTATAAAATCATGAAATCCGTCTCATTTAATAAATATAAAATAATATGAAATATGCGACTTTTCATTCATAAATTTGCTAATAAACTTTCGCGGCTGTAAAATTCGTGACGTAACGGCTTGTTACTCACACAAAGACATTCCTCTCACACACACACACAACGGTCCACGTGGTATCCGTTTGCTGCTGCATACAAGCTAACCTAAAATTGTGACAGGTGACAGCAGACTTAAGAATAAAGGTATGTAAATAAAACATTTATTAAAATAAATACCAAAAGTTGTGTGTGTATGTTTTTCGTTAACAATATGTTGCTGTCACAAAATCAAACTGAAAATTGATAACCCAAACAATCATAGTTCCGAACACAACCGGTAGAGGGTTGCTGCCGCATCCGACAAGCCGACGTATAGCCATGACGTCAGCGTCCAAATATTTGATATTTAAGACAACTTTTAAAAAATCATATCTCTGATTGTAAAGACTTGTAAGGTGTAAAATATACACCTACATATTTAATTTGACCTATTCTTTCAAGAAAAAAATAAATTAGAAAATATGAAATGACCCCATTGACACTAAAGTAATCCATTATAAGACGATTTCATACAAATGTAGTGTTACCAACCTTATGATAATTATTATATATATAAGATAATTTGGGCAAGTGTATGATGTACAATAGTAAATTTTTAGGTAAAATGATAAAAAATATGTGCAAGACGAACGAACTAAATAATTCCGATGAACAAGTTTCAGATAAAACATATAATTTTGAGTGTTCTCTACAATAACTTCAGTGTCGGAGATTAGCAATATTGAATGTCAAACTGACATATATAACCTATAAAAATAAATATTCCTGTCGGTTCTACAATTTTTCGATTTCAAATAAAACTTAATATGCACCTCGGCACTGAAGTTCCTTTTTATTACTCATATGCTTTATTTTCCTCGGCTATAAGAACCCCGGCAAATAAATTCCACATTCGTAATAAAAATAGAACTTCAGTGCCTTGATACATAATTAACTACTTACTGAGTATCCTTTATAAATATAATAGAACCTGAAGTATTTTCTAAAATATATAATATGGCGGAAACGGATCGAACAGAAAAATAATTTTTAGTCATTTAAATTATTACCACGGCGATAGGCAGTAAATTGCAAAATACAGCATAGCGGAACAAACCTATTTTCCTTACCTAAAAGGTGACGGAAGGTAATAAATGGAAGTAAAAATTCTTTTCAAAAAAATATTTGGGTGGCCCTGAAAGGGCCGATTTAAATATGTAAAAACACATTTTACATATGTATTGTGGCGGATGTGGCCAGTTTGTAGTTACTGTAAAAAAACAAAGATATATTTGTAAAAAATAATTTAAAATCAAATATACTATAATGGTAATTTTATAATACTAGCGACAGTTCGTGCTCTATGAATTTTTAGATTACCAGTGTAAATGAAAAAGTTGTTTAGAATTAAAATCTACGTCGAATTTGTTTATTTTTATTGTTTTATCTTAATATGATATTCTACGTTTTTTCGCAGTACCAATAAAAAATACATTTTTAAAAATCCTTTGAATTGAAATAATATCTGCCCTGCACAATAGGCAACGATCTCTATTCTGCGTCCTAATTACATACACATACAAAGGTGGCCGCATTGGAATAACAGTTGTTCAAATTTCAGGACTGGTGTTTTATAAAAAAATAATAATATGAATTAGAAGTTCAATACAATACATCAATATTTGCAAAATTTCTGATGCTTCTCCCTAACTAAAAGTTACTAGAGTTAGTTATAGTATCGTTTATCTGGAAAATGAAATAAAATGTGCTGTCAAAATAAATGCCTAAGGCCTCAGTCTTTAATAATAATAATGTTATCCCGCACTACGAGCACATTTTCATAACAAAAGCGCTTTTACGGAGCGCACTTTCATATTGTATTCTTATGAGGATTGTGCTCCATAAAAGCGATTTTATTAGAAAAATGTGCTCGTATTACGAGACACGCGCCACAGGTAGATGTTTAAAATTTTTTTGGAAGATATTGGCAAATACAAGTAAAAAAAATCTGATGTGGCCAGCACATTACCTTCCGTCAGTTCTATGTACAGAATGTCTGCCGTAAGCGGGCCACCATTCCTAACTCTCTTATTTGAATATATTGGGATATTTCATTAAGAATACGAACCAGGTGGAAAAATTTGGAACTAAAAACAAGGGAGCAATTTTATTTCATTCGTATGTTTTTACATACGCACGTAGTTTATATAATGGAAAATAGATAATAGAACTAATATTTACAATTAATTAAACTACTATTATCCAATATGTGCTCTCCCTAAGAAAAAACAAATCTGTGATCATAACCTAACAACTACTAACTAAAGTATTTAAAATGAAAAATAATAATTAATCTTCTGCTACAATTAATAAAACAGGATACAAGCCAATATACTCTACCTAAAATAATAATAAACACTGAGAGAAAAGTCAAAATACAAGAAGAATCAAAGAAAAACTCTTAACAGCAATGATACGCTTATGGAAGTTACACAAATGTGCTCCCTTGTCAAAGTTTAACGTTGGTGGTACACAACGCCATCTCTACATAATGAAATATCCCAATAGCAAAAATGTCATATTTGTATTTAAATAAGAAATATAATACTTAAATTTGAAATTGAAATAACTTTTGTTTTTAATTTTAAAGGCATAGTGATAATGAACTTTTATATTCAGATAAAAAAAATCTTTTAAATGGTATCACTTTCAATTTAGCATTCTATTAAAAAAAATGTTATTTTGTTGAATAAGTCGCGTATTTGATGTTCAATTGTTTTGCATTTTTCACCGTTAAATTTTTCATATAATATCGCCTAACTTTGTCCATTTAACCGTCTTTCTATATCTTCAAATAAGAAAGTTTGCAATGGTGGCTCGTTTATGGCAGACACATGTACGTATTTTACACCAATTCCATACAGAAAGTTCCTTCTAAAAGATCCTATATTTCCAGTACATTGCCTTCCGTCAGTTCTAGGTATTTTGTACAAATTCCATACAGAAAGTGAAAGTTTTTAACAAAAGTTTATATATTTCCAGTAAAATTATAATACAAACATACTATGATAATTGCACTTGATACTGACATCTTTGAATCAGAATTTTCTTAATATAGTAGCTGTTTCCATGGTTATAGCATAGCTTGCTGCTTATGACATTTAATTTCTTTATAATTTTTTTAACTCTATATCCATTGAATTTGAATTATAAAATGCAATCAAATCGTATAGAAAATAAAATTTAACAGCGCTTTTTCAAGAAAAACTGCAAAATTCTTCAAATGAGGGGACTTTCGGTTGACGAATTATAACCAAAATCTAATCACGTCTGCACATGGATGTAAGGAAGAGAAATACGTAAAAATCGTTTTTTTTTTTTTTTTTGGAGTTATCGCGGCTGAAATTATCGTCACACACATACAGACATCATAGTAAAATCGTATTCTAGGGACCCTGAAATGTGCTTAATCATTAAAAACTCACCATCGAATTTTTTGAATAAAGACAATACCTTCTTTACCTAAAAGTGACGGAAGGTAAAAACAATGTAATATTGCGAAATGAGAGCGCCGAAGGAAGCAATTTTTTTTATCGTTATTAACTTCCATGTATTATACAATTTTAAGTGGCTCCCATCAAACCCAAACCATAACAAATACAAGCTATCAATGTCATGGTGGCCACTGTTTTCAAATTTCACATGGTTAATGTGCTTAAGTTACCGCTGCTATATATGATTAGCTTTACGTAGTCGTACCATAAATACTGTCCCTAATACAAGGGAGGCTTATTCTACATAAAAAAGAAATCTGATAAAAAATGAATGTGATTTTATTGTTACATAACTATTAATTTAAAAAAAAAATACTCAAAATGACCGGCTCGTTCTTTGACACACCATAAGCGGTAGTCCAAAGGATTGAGGTCTGCACTTCCAGAGGGCCAATCTTCAACGACAATAAATTCTGGTAAATTCAGCTCTAACCAGCGTTGCGACGACTTCGCTTTGTGTGCGGGCGCTGAATCTTGCTGAAAAATCCAGTGCTTACCAGCGAACAAGGAATCATTCAATGGCTTTACAACTTGCTCTAATGTCGCTCTGGTAATTTCCTGCTCGCGTTTTTACCCCTTGTTCGCAGAAATGCAACTTCATAACGCCGTCATACGACACCCTCCACCAAACCATCACTGACGCTAGGTGGTGACCCCTTTCTACCTTCGGGATTTTCTCTGCAGCTTCTCGAGAGCTATGTGTATACATTCAATCATTTTGGCGGTTGAATTTTTCTTCTACAGTGAAAAATTTTTCATCCGTAAAAAGAATTTGCCGATGACTTCCGTTTGCGTGTCGCTGGAATAACATCTTAGCTCTCGTGGCTCTTATGTGACGTATGGTCGCTGTTAATCGCTGCCCAGTGCTTCTGCGATAAGTTCCATGTTTAAGATCTTTCAGAATGCGTGACATGGTTCTAGCGGGGAACTTCATTTCCCTACACATGATTTTCTGATTCCGGAGTGGATTTCTCCAAATTCTCTCGCGAACAGATTTGACGGCTGCTGGATCCCTAGTTGTGCATGGTTAACAAACTTCTTCGTAATTTTCAGAAGTTTTAACAAATTGAAAATCTCTACTGGTGTTTTGTTGCACTTGTATAGCGCAATCACTGCTACACGGTTCTTTTTAATACCCCACTCCATGTTTACTGCATGAACTATCGGTTTGAAATTAATGATTTACAATATGTTGACAGATGAAAAAAAAACAAATGCTCAAGGCACCCTTAATTTTATTTTTATATATTTTTTTATCGTGTTTTATACTCAGGGACAGAATTTATGGCACGACTACGTATTTGAATAAAGATGTGAGGTGCAACAAAGAAATAGAGCGACTGTATAAAGATATATTTATTTTTAAAAAATTAACCAGAATAACAACTTATGAAAGAAACTTAAATTAGACAAAAAATAAAGAAAGTTACATATTTAATACCTACTTCAATAATTATTTATAATAGATTGTATTCGTCATGGCATTTTGTGCTTTATAGATCTCCATGCATCCGTTATAATTTTAAATAATTACTTGGAATTATTAATATTATACCTTGCAATATTTTTGTTAATGGTTTCCAACAGATTTTCAATTGTATTAAAGATCAGTGACTATTTGCAAGTTATAGACACATATTCAAATCGGCTCATTACTCCTTTTTCTTTCACCACTCTCACACGGTTATAAACAGGACAACGCAGTTTCGAAATATGAGTTCAGCATGAAATTCTCTTTCTTATTATGTATTACACGATTTGAGTGAAAGAGTGGGTTACAAATAAAACACACTTCAATTCCAAAGAAATTTCTGTAATATTTTGAACAGATTCATATCGGCAAATTTCAAACCTACTAACCATTCCTCAGCAACAATCGTGCAAATTCATGAAAGGAAAAAAAAAATCATGTCGAATTCAAACCATGTTATAATGTCTTTAACGGTGTCGGAGTAGTGGATGAAATATGAGAAATTTGCTGATTTGGCATTTTCTAACATTTAGGGAATTGTTACTACATCATGAAATAATATTAAAATAATTTTAGAAGATAGTGGGCTCGACATTTCTGAATATTTTTAGATTATCAAAATTGTTTGAATTTAATTCAAATGCAAATTGTCTATAAAAAGAGCGAAAATAAGAGGTGTCAGAGCAGAGCTTTGTACGACGCCAAACCAAAATTAACAACGATTTTATGTGTCATGTAAACATAGCCCATAATCATCGATGTTTGATAGACCTTTGCAATATTCACGGCTCTCACGAAACGATTTTTTTACTATAATCTTTGTAATCAAACTATGAATCTGTAATGAGAAAAATAACATTTATTTCGTGTTATTATAATATACATACTTTATAATATTGGCACTTCGTGTAGAAAATGTAACTGTAATTTATTAAACGGCAGAACGGTTTATTATTCAAAAAATGTTTTAAGTTCCACATATTTTCCGTAGACATGCCTGTACTGTACCTATTATCTAGAATTCAGTTATTCAATCACATCGTATATAATTATCAATGAAGCTGTCATTTTTGACATTTGAAAACGTATGTCTATTATTATTCTTATCTAAATAAATTAAAGTACACTACAATATCGACAATGCATACGTTTCGCAGTGACAGGTAGCCTAAACTTTTTCATTCGGTTTTTGAATATTCGGGTTTTGAATGATTCTGTGCAAGCAAGTTCTGGTTTTGAATATTCGGGTGTTGAATGATTCTGTGAATGCATCTTCTGGTTTTGAATGTTCTGGTTTTGAATATTCGGGCGTTGAAGATATTCCGCTACCTACTATTTGCTGGTTGCATGAGTATAAATTTCACTCGATGTACGATCTTTGTATTTATTTTTTGTGTGTACGTGTACAACGAATGTTAATAAAATGGACACAGCGAGAGGTACTGTATAAGTTATAACACGTCAGACCATTTTTTTTTAAATTTAAATACTTTCTTTAACATTTTTTAGAATATTTTACAGTAGCTATAGACAAAGCGAGGAGTTATTTGATGCAAGAACGTTTTGTTGAGTTAGCAACACAAAAAATAAAATTAATTCAAACAAAGGAAGAAATACTTCGTAAAGAATTCGAAGCAAGAAATAAACGAGAAACCGAAAAACATAATGTTGAAATAGAAATATTGAAAATAGATCTCGAAATGAAAAAACAAAAACTTAATGGATGTAATTGTCATTTAAAAAGTTAATTATGTATTAACCGTCTGATAGATTATATATGTACTCTTTTTACAACCGTAATTAATAAAAAAATCTTACATCCTTCTAAAGTAATTAGGTAGGTATTAAACCTCGACCTGACAGCTCGGGCTCGGGTTGTATTACCCGTTTTTAGACATATGCACCAAAATGATTTTTGATGTTTTCCCAGAACTGAGATTCATGAAAAACACAAATATTTTTTTAAGTAAGATTATCATAATTTTAACATTTGTTCAACGCTATATGCGTGTTAAATGTTGAATTTTGTTACATAGGTTACATATAGTTAGGGGATTTTTAAAATTGTGACGACGAAAACTAATTAAAGTTCAGCTTCAGCATTTTTCTACGGACGGCGCTAGTATCAAATGTCAAATCAGGGGCGGATGGGCAACTACAAACCGGCCTGGGAAAATAATTATCGCGGCCCACATTATACATAGATATAAAAAAAAAACACTTTATTCATATATCAATTTATAAAACATTGTATTGGATAAAAATCAAATAAATTAACATCGCCTTATTCAAATAACTACTTATGCGTTTTTCGAATATTCAAATCTCGAAAAAAATTATACTGTAACAGCTGTATTACACTTCACAATAAATTGTACAATTTTGCAACCTTCAATTTATTGACAATTTATCAGCAAGTGTATACAGCAAAATTGTACAATTTCTTTTGAAAATAATTTGCACAATAAATTGTGAAAATTAGAACATGTTCTATTTTCTCACAATTTTTTGGTTACTTTACCAGTGCCAACTGTATAATATTTGACACGACATATTGAACTATTTTTGTTTGACGTTTTGTGTATCACGGAAGTTTGTGAAATGTCACGATTTCGATGTTTGACGCGTAGAAGGAGAATCTCGAAAATTTAAAACGAGTAATATTTGCCTTGATGGTTGTGAAATATGTGAAAAATAAAAAATCTAGGAGGTGGTGGGTTAGATCATGGATTGATAAAAGCAAAGGCAATATACCTTTGGTTTTAAACGACTTCGTAAATAAAGATCCGGAGCAGTTCAAAACATTTTAAGGGTGGATAAGCTTGCGTGAAATGCAAACACACGGAACAGAACACGAACAGTAACCATAATAGATAACACTTGTGTTAATACAATCACGAAAATGCCACGTGTAAAGGCCTATTCACAGCTCGAAAATCGTTGAACTTCCGTGAAATTCGTAAAGTTTGTCATACGGCAATCCCGTAGTTACGTTCACAGCAGCGAAATTTGAGATCATCCAATTTCATTTTGGTAGAAAGCTTGCAGTCTCCAAGCTCCCAACGTAATTTAGGGTACGTTCTAATAATTGTGTAGAAAAATTCCATATATTTGAATAAAGCCCTTTTTGAAATTTCGTTTGAGTGTGAAGTTTGTTTAAAATACTACGTTATTATATTTGTTTCTTAATTACTTTGAGGTAAATATTTTTCAAATAAATATTTTAAAAAATGTTTTAATATCTTTTTATGTTGAAGTAAGTACAAAAGTATTGTTATGGACATGGACAGGCGAGGGATTAACCACTACCTGAAAAATTGTACACTGATTTCCAAAAATGGAAATATTTTATAATATATTTCCGAATTTCTAGCAGTATTTTTACTTATTTCCAGAATATTCTAGTATTTCCGAAATATGTTAATATTTCCGTACAATTTCTAATATTTCTTTACAATTTCTAATATTTCCTTACAATTTCTAATATATCCTTACAATTTATAATATTTCCTTCGTATTTCTATATTATGTTCAATATTCTTTTAATGTTTCCAATAGAAGGAATATAAATTAAATCAAGATTCGTCTCAGTGTTACGAGAGAATTGTTGAAAATATATGAATAACTAAATTTTAAATAAAACTCTAAATACCATGTTTTAATACAATATGAATATGTATATCAAAAGTTAGGTTAGCAGCACACACAATGTGTTACAAAAATTCATTATATTCTCCCTTTAAATATAAGCTCGTGATATGATTAATAAGGGAACACACGTATCGTCCTAATGTTCATACATGGTTATTTCCATTTAAGTATATTGGCGCATAAAAAAAGTCCTTTTCAACATAATATCATTATGATGTCATGATGTGACCAAATAGAACTATATAAGCTTTCTTTTAAAGATTTTATTTTGTATTTCTCATTTTCTTTGTTAAAAACTCTGCCAATGTACCAACTAGAGTCATAAGAAATAGCATAATAATTGTCATTGACGATCCTTAATTCAATTTTCTTCATTTTCGGAATCAGTATCAAAATTTTCTTTGAATGTTCCACTTTTCACGCTAATTGTACATGAACTTTCTGAATCACACATTGTCTTTTTTTGCAAGATTTTTTCGGAGCTGCAAATTTTGTTTCACTTTGAGATTATTATTATTTTTTAATTATTACTGTTTGAATTAGTACTTCTCACACCGTGCACACGATAAATTCTGTCTGTTGATAATGGGTTTTTATTAGAAAAAAACCAACAGAGGGATGATTTTCGAACAACAACAGTTTTATTATTCAATAAAACTTTAAGTACATTCACGTTTTGCACTAAATTGATGATGCGTTTAACACATACTCAATAGTATTTCTACAATATTTCGGAGTATTTCCGAATATTTCCAAATATTTCCGAGTATTTCCATGTATTTCCGAATATTTCGTTGTATTTCGAGTATTTCTATGTATTTCGGAAATATATTTTGTAAAATGTACACTGATTTGCAGTGGTGGTTAACCCCTCGTGGACAGGCAACGGCGAAGAAAAACTACTCTTCTTTTGATGTGGTAAAAACAACGAAAAGAAAGGCGGTGGTGGGTGCAACCTATTAATCAAAGAAGATATGAACAAGGAGACTGGCACAATCTCATTAGGGAAATGGGATTGTGGGATATTAACATGTTTTTTAACTACACGAGACTAAATATAGAACAATTTGATCTTTTATTATCATTTGTGGGTCTTGTAATTAAAAAAAAATGATAGAGATCGCCTAGTATCCGAATACCATTCATGCCACATTCCCTACCATCTCTTTTCTTTCAGTCTATTGTTTCTGTAATTAATATTTCTCTTGTCGTATAATACTGGGTACCGTGATACCATATTAATAAACTCTTCTTCAGATGTCATTGTGCATTCATATTTTGTTTAGCAATAAAAAAACCAAACAAATGCAAACTTAGCCTGTGAAACAATTATAAACAGCTGATGAATGTTTCATATTTTAATCTCATAGATGGAACTAGCATACAAATTTCAAACTGCGAACCTACGAATTTCAGTGGTCTAAATTTCGTAGTTGAAATTTCATCAAATTTCAGGCTGTGAATCGACCTTATAACATCCCATTAACTATAATTCCCAAAAATATCACCAGATATCATATTGCTTATTTCCTATCGCCTATACCTTTTTAATATTCAGGCGTGTTGTTAAATTCATTGATGAACAATGTGCTCTAATGCGCATTTTCATTTACGCGTTGTTATACCGATGAATTTTACGTTGAATTATCAGTGCGTTATTAAATTCAGCACACTGTCTATCAATGATCCATCGCATTCATCGAGCCCAAGTGCCGATGGATTCTTAACTTTTCGATGGATGAGTAGTGGGGGACAGAAGGGTGAAACTGCATACAGAAACGTGATAACAAGTTTTCAATCTAGTAGCGTTTGGAAATACTTCCTGACCCTTTCATAGATGGCTTTAGTAGTACAGATTTTACAGGGATTCTCAAACTTTCATGTCAAAATACTATAAAAAGGTAACATATGTTTGAGAACTGCTGTAAATTTCCCACTGTTATTTGTGAATTTGTATTTTTATTATTATCATTTAATATATTTTCGGTAAGTATATTAGTTTTCATACTAGCATTATTATACGGGGGTGATATAAAATATAACAACAAATTAATAATATTTCAGAAAAAAATCACATGAAATATTTGTAACTCCTGCATAGTGAAGACACATTATTGCAGAAGTTGACAGTGCTCAATAGAAGAAATGGTTTATGTAAGTGGACCAGGAGAATTTACATCATGGTGGTGCTCTTAGATATTTACACCGTAGAAGAACAGCAAAATATTACATTATTAGGTGAAAGGACGTGAAGCTTCATAAGATTCATCAAACAATGTTAAAATAGTATGGTGTCAGTTTTAAGAAAAAATGTAGGTAGGTTTGTTAAAAAGTGGACGAACATCGATAACTAGGTCAATGAAGCTGTGCATTTCTGGCAGACATTTAAAGTAACATCCCTTTTTTGAAATAATATTACCTCTTGTAATAATAATAGTTGTCGCCGTGTAGTTTGAGATTTGTAGTTATTTATTTATTATTTGATTTATATAATGTAATGTATATATCAGGGGTGGCCAAGCTCCTTGATAGTTCGAGCCATTTTTCAAAATTTGAAATATTTCGCGAGCCGCAATTAAATACGTATTTAAAAGGTATGCAAAAAAGGTATTTTTTTTACAGAAATTATATTTATTAAATAAAAGTACAAAATATGTGTATTGAATTTAAATATTAAAAATTAAACACATTTATTTTACTTCTCTTAATAATTCTTTAAAATTTGGTGAATAATTGGTGACAGCACTTCTCAGTAATTCTTTGAGATGCTGGTTAGTTAATACTGATCGGTGTTTGGATTTCACGAATTTTAAAGTGGAATAAAATGATTCACATAAGTACGTTGTTCCGAATATTGAAATAATTCGACAAGCAGCCTTTTTTAATTCAGGATACTTCGATTCTGGTACAAATTTCCAAAATTCAGTAAAAAATATTTTTTTAAAATATACTAGCACAATAATGAAAAGGGAACTCGGGTACATTTATCGAGAGCCACAAATAAACCCTGAAAGAGCCGCATGTGGCTCGCGAGCCGCAGGTTGGCCCCCCCCTGGTATATATTTTAAAATAAAGACATTAACATATTAAGTACTGTATTTTTTTTATAGTTTAACATATATTTCACATTTATTGATAATGTCTTTAATAAATTATCTATTTTCGATAGATTTTTTATTAATTACATTATCAAGAAATAAAATTTAAAGTTTCGAATAATTCAAAATGAATTCATATTTCCCGCGACTTTCTCGGCTGTCAAATTTAGTTCTCTGGCCTTTTAATAGACGGCACTAAAACTTGTTACCACGGTTTATAAGGGAGATACCCAATCTTATACTATATATTTTCCTTAATCTATGGTGGGGGATCCTGAACTGTCACGTTTTGTTTTTTGTTGGTTAAGCAAAATTTGTCAACATAAATAAATCCCATTCAAATTGTAAAAGTTAAATTTTTTACGTCCGTTTAAAAAGTACATTCATTAAAATGGGTTCATAAAGTATTATGGGGTCTCATGACCGCGTGACTGAGTGTCAGGTCGCGAATCTGGGGAACCGGGTTCGATTCCGACCGATGCCAAACAAAATATTTCGAATTTTAAATGGCACAAAATTGACCCCCTGTGGTGCACTCTCCAGGTCAGCATTGAGTGCCCGTGAGGTGACGCCTGCACAGTACAAGTATGCCATTACCACTACCGTGTACAAAGCAGATTGGCACACTCAGCAGTGGGTAATATGCCGTGATGATATATTTATTTTATTTATATAGTATTATTTTTTACAAAAAAAATACGTGAATTTTTTAACGAAAACGGATGAAAAAATGACATGCTATGGCACTTCTTTTCACGATTTTATTGTAGGCTTAAAAAAGTGTCATTCCCTCATAGGATTTGACTCCCCTTCTATTCGTGAAATAAGACTACGATTTTTACTCATGTTGCATAAGTAACTATGTATTAAATTGCGAAGGCACTGTAAACAGTGTCGATGTAGATGAGGAAACATATACAGAAGATTGTGGAAACATCTTCCACATAATTCAGAACTTTCTGAATCAGAAGACGATTCTGATGAGTTGTGAGCATATTATATTATGACTTCATTATTTTCATCAAATCGTGTCTTTATTCAGCAGCAATCATCTCCATCGGTAATCTATCAGTGATGTCATATTAGATTTACGATGAAATATCCGAATAAATTTGCGCTGAGTAAAATAACACGTCTTTTTAATAAAATATCAGATGACAGCAGTTTTAAAACTGGCGC
This sequence comes from Harpalus rufipes, assembly GCA_951394225.1. Taxonomy (NCBI): domain Eukaryota; kingdom Metazoa; phylum Arthropoda; class Insecta; order Coleoptera; family Carabidae; genus Harpalus; species Harpalus rufipes. The sequence goes on along the minus strand of OX596281.1, from coordinate 20,992,518 downwards.
TGATGTGATCGCCATCTACTGAATTGGTTAGGTGGAACAGAGTTTAGCCGTATTCTTTCGCTGCATTGGATCAGATCCATGTTACATGGATCAGTAAATTGCATGTTCCTTCGAATTCCGATCAGTATCCCCACCCCAAAACCAAGTGATCCAGATCAGTGCCATCTACTACAACAAAAACTTAGATCAGTAAGATCATATCACTTAAGATTCAAAAATGGCGGAAGCGGCGGAAGAATTTGTTATATTTTGTAAGTAAATCTGGACAGGAGGTTACATTTAAGGTTCTAAAAGAAATTAAATAAGAATAAACAATGGTAAATATATAAAATTGAAATTGTAGCAAAATAGTTATTTACGATACAAGTACGTAAAGCTAGTCTTTGTCACGAATGGGTCAGAATTAAAACCCTCGCTACTCTCGTGTTTTAATACCCTTGAGTGACTAAAGCACGGACTAAAGATGCTTTATGTACAGTAAAAATTTTGAAAGATGTCCGATCAAGGTCGTCTACGAATTGTATGAATTCAGATTTTTGCTCCGCCCATTATGACAAATTCAGTAGTGTCGTTTGCTTAGTTTTTATGAGGGTACGTAAGATACTACTGTTATTTTTTTATTATAAAAATATATATTACAGTAAAAACATTCAAAAATAAGTCAACTGGTAAGTTTATAAGCAAATGTAAAACCAAATATGTTAAAAATAAGATAATGACACAATGTCAGTGACTGTGACAGAAATAACGTTATTCGTACGGCTATGAATCAAGGTAATGTATCTGAATTAATATATAAACTTACGTTACAGCGAAAGTATTATCAACAACGAGCATTGTTTTAAAGTGGAATGTCCTAACTTAGTCGAAATAATATGAATTTTTGAAAGACAAACGTGTTATATCCATCCTTATCGCACACTCTTATAGACTTTGCAAAAGAAAGAGATAAATGTATGCCTATTTGTTAATTCGTTCGTGATACAGATGACTTTGATCGGACATCTTTCAAAAATTTTACTGTAATGAAAAAACCCAATAAATATAAAGAAATATTTTTATTTATGAATCAGGATCACAATATTAAATGAGAAGTTTTCCATGATAACAAAATATTCACCCTGGTTTTACAAAGGCCACGTTCAGCATGTCACAGCGCTGAGCATCGAAGTTTGTCGAATACAGTCGCTGGACCAATTGCATTCGTCCATTCATTGGGTTCGGCAAACTTCGGTTCTCAGCGCTGCCAGCGCAACCCGTGACTAATGAAACCTCGTTATTAAACAACCGTTACATGGAACAAAATCTATAATAAATAGATGAATTATATTAAAATAGACTTCTATTTCACACAACTGCAAGCATTATACAATTTTCTGCTTCTTCAAATATTAACTTAAGAAACAGCATTTTTATACAATTTATTGTTTCATTCATACGACCATTGTTTGAATTTTATTCATACGATAAGTATCTTTTACAATGAGAAAATATGTAAACCAAAAGGAATTTTTCATGTTAGTAGAAGATATCGGTTGAAAAGCTATTTTATTAAGCATCTATTCCTCATATAATCTTCTAGAAAATTTATAAAATTTGATACTTCAATCGGTAATTTTGTAATCATCACGTAATATTGACGTCCTGTCATTCACATTCATTGCACATATATTTTATAAAAAAAAATTACAAAATTATTCTGACATAAAACATAACCTTTTTATGTTACCAAAACGACCCAAGGTCCAAGGTTGTCATTTTTGTGCGCTGTCGACGCTGACTATTGACAACTGACAAGCTGCGACATGACATCTGGTGGGAAAAATATGAACTTTCCGATTTGGTACTATATTGTGACTGTATGCTTGAGTTACATGTGGTTTGATCATTTGATGTGAATAAAAATGGGAAAAAGTCGTACAAATTGTTGTATATTCTGACGTCACTCTCAAGATCTGGTCGAGACACAGGCATTGGGTTTTATAATTTTTCGAAACATGACCAAAATAAAGTTAAAATTACGACAAGAGCAAGTGTTGAAATGGATATGGATCGACGAAAAGCATGGGAATATGCAATTCGTAGTGCAAAACAAATAACAAAACATAAAAGTTTGTTCTCGTCATTTTAAATCGGATAATTACATATTTCGTGGTCTTTATCTAGCTTTACACGTGCATTATGCACTAATAATTTTTAAATTTTCTCTAAATGTATTTTGATTTCATGTGGTTTTGCAGAAATTGCACTGGTTCGCAGACAAAGTGCAAATATTACCCATATTATACCGTCATTTTTTAATACTCCACATAATATTATGTGGTTAGCGTTTATAATTCGCTCACCTGCGATCATCAATTTCGATTGATTAAATACATATAAAATTATAAATAAATTTTAACATATCTTCTATAATACATTTAGAAGTAGCAGTTGCTTCCAGAAATCTAAAATGTTCTGTGGTACCAAACCCCATTTTAAGTGAAAAAAATTGCTTTTGTTGTTTGTTTTCATATGTTACAACACTGCGAGTACCAATTCAGAAGCAGCTGATCGGCCCGATGGTGCTGCCGCCATCGGACATGTCAGTTCTCAATAGTTTTGTGCTTGTGATGTGATCAGCACATTGCCTTCCGTCAATAGACCTTTTATATTTTTATTGCACCGTGACGTCATTTTTGAATGCACCACGTAGTGAAATTCTTATGAACTAGAGATGGGTAGGTACCATGTTGTCAAGTAAAATGATTAAAAGGACAAGTGTTTATTTAGAAACTTATTTTAACAACAAAAAAACTTAAATTATTTTGACTTTGATAGGGAAATTATTAATAAAGACAAAACAATTTATTTAAAAAAAAAAACAACCACAGTTTTATTCTTGTTTGTAACGTTCTTAATAACAACTGGCAACTACGCAATTATCTGTCATTTTTTGTGTTTATTTCAATTATTCCGCGTCTGATTCCCTTCTACTCGTCCTCTTGTATTAAAATATTCACCATCACAAACACTTTGTGTGAATTTATTTAATATAGATACATTTTTAATTTCCGCCATTTCAAATTTTGTTTAAACTAATCTGGCCTTCCCAATGCGCAAACAACCTACTGCGCACTACATATGTTATTTTGGTAATCTCTCTCTTTTGATGTAAAATGTCCATCTAGGTATTTTAGGCACCGCAAAGCGATGCGTCAGAGTATTATAAATAATATATGCAACAGGCGCAAGTTTTTTTCACAGATGAAAATTCATTGTTAACTGGGTTAACCCACAGCAATTTGGGGTTACGTCATTAATCTGTCAGTTTCATAAACAGTCATCATACCACCTATTGAAAACGAAAAGCACCAAAAAAATACGTTTATAGGTCTTCTTAACGACGTGTTTTCAGGGCATTTATACTCGTAAGACACTAAAATAGAAAAAATAAATTACTACATATTACGACACATTGTTTATTACGTGGTAGGTAACGTATGGTACGTTACTTACATAACACTGTATAAAAATGTGTGCCATAAAAATTGATTTGTGAGCCCCCTAAGCCTAGTTTACAAATATGTCAAAAAAAATTAAACAAAAAAGTTATTTTGAGTGGCCAGTTTTTCAGTGTTACCTGTATATTACTCATGTAAAGTCTTGTGAGATAACTCAAATGGCGTTCAAGGTGCTAAGGTAATAAAAAATGAAATTGAGTTAAGTAGAATAATTTATTTTCAAATAAAATGTAATAATAAGTTACATACATTTTTTATATGTTTGTACAAAACATATTTTTATTTATCACACATAAATTCCCTTTTGAGGGAATTTTTAAATGCAGTTTGAACTCAGTGCAAAGTAAAATCATATTTACTTCAACTTAAAATCGATAAAAAAGTGTATAAAACCAAACTAAAAACTGCCACTAGTGTAGTTTACAAGTTTAATACTCAGCTATAATCGTACGCATCTAATAAACTGTTTCAATTTTCAACAACTAAAACTGCAATCTATAGATTTGGATTTCAGACAAACTCCAAATCATTCTTTCGCGATCTAAAGTTTTAAATTAGAGAAAATATCTCACTGTTTGTCAAAAAATCTCGAAGAAAGGCTATGCTATCATAAGGTGTTTGCAACACTTTTGAAACCGAAATACCTAGGTAACTAGCCAAAGAAAAATTCGAATGAATGAGTGAATGTTAACTCCATGTGATGTCGTATCCTTTCCAATTCATATTTGGGGCTAAATAAACCGTTCGTCCCTTGTGGTGGAAGGTTACTACCCCTCTGTAGCCCATTCTAGGCACTCCGCTCTGAAAAGAAGATTTATTTATTGTTAAACATTAAAAAATAGTATGTCTTACTCTGAAGTCGTCCATGAGTCCAAGCAACTTCGCTGTCCTCTTATAGGCATCCTTGGTGTGGTAGGGGATCCTGACAGGTCCATCGTACGCTATTTTGTCGTCCACAAGTTCTTGGTAACTTACGACCGCACTCTGATACACATTTCGCAAAAACTCTGAGTCGTAAACGTCCTTTACTAGGTAACTCAAGTTTAACTTTGTGAAAGGCACGTATTTTTCATTCAGTTTGATGTATTTTAGGTGTTTTTCAAAGAACAAACCACTGAGAAAAAAATAAGATATTAATTTCTGCAACTCCTTTTGGAATAGCTAAATTTTAGCAAAAAAGGATTAGAACACGAAAGAAACATTTTAACTAAACAGTTTTTTTTGAGTTACACATTTAACCGACCAGTAGGTTCGACCCGACATCTTCAGCGAAATAAAATTAAAATTAACAAAATTTGGACTTACTTTGAGACGCCAATCTTGCCGAATGTTCTGGTTCTCGACAATTCCGGCCTAATGCAAGCTCTATCTTTTCTCTGTTCTGGTTTTCGGATCCAATCATCCCAATATCTAAAATAAATATAATTTAAAACAGCATTAAACTACATATAATGTTCTTCTTACGATTTGGGCCACTTTTTGCACAATTCTTGCCACAAATTTTTGGTGAGCATCCATCCCAATCCAGGGAAGAAATCAGTTCTGTACAATAACTCTGGTTTATTTTCATCTACGAGGCCTATTTTGCCATTGTCATTCCAAGCGGAAATACACCACAATGATGGGTCTTTTTGTAGTAAGGGGTATGTACCCAGGAAGTATTCATAAAAATCGGGAGCGACGTCCAAATCATCTAACAGAAACGAGAATAAATTATAAAAATCGTTACCAAAAATTCTGAATCTTAAAAATATGTCCGCACTTTTGATCCCACCAATATCCCGAATTGAAACAACAAAATATGGAGTGGTATCATACAAGTTTTTGGGATGCGGACAGAATTTCGATGACTGATTTTTTGATAGGTGGACCCACAACGAAAGGCTATTACAATACTAATTTAATTGTTAATATCAAAGATAGGGGAAATTCAGCAAAGAAATTTTGCTATACAAGGCTTCGGAGTATGAATACTAGAGATCAACACGAAAAAAAAATCCTAATAAACATTGGTGCTATAATGCTTCCTTACAGAGATATAGTTTGGTTCACTAAAGATGACTATTCAAGGTCACTTGTTTGAAGAAAGAATACACAGCACTTTATACAACAGTAGCTTAACAACATTTCATGTCAAAAAGCGAAAGATTATTTAACGTATGTCTACATAATTTATGTTGTGTGATAGATATACGTAATGGGGAAGTTTAGCGTGATTATAACTTAAAATGTAATTGAAAGTTAAAATTATGTTCCCACTTATTTATAATTATCATCGAACTTATGTGACGTCACAAGTGACTTATGCGCATGCCTAGAAAGGATGATGAGACCTGACTTTTTGAACGTACGTTGAGGCATTACACTACACACTTCTGGCTAGTTCACGTGGGTTTGTTTACGTTTTCGCGGAGTGAGTTTTTAGTTCGAATTAGAATTGTAGTTTTCAAAACTATTATACGATACTTAATTTTTAATATGGAATACAATAATACACTAAATGAAATAAATAGAACCAGTTGTTTGCACAACAAGAACAACAGAACTATAATAATCACAACACAGAACTGTCACTGCTTATAAACGTCAAACATATGGATGCCATTCTTAAAACTCTCTGTTGCTCTGTGAACCCAGCGCGCACCTCCTTAAGGTAGACTATACGTTCTCCGTGATCTTCTGTGACGTCTTTATTTTAGAAAATTTATTTTTTGAGAAATCTAGACATCTTTGAGTGAAATACAATATAGAATACCACTTTTGAAGACATTCTTAATAAAATAAAAAAAAGAAATACACTAAACTTCCCCATTGACGACATTACTTTCAAATACACTACAAATAATAATGACGTATGTCGTTGGTTTACAGATATTTAATTATCTACTACACTGCCCTCTATGCTAATGTTTACCCAGTGACGTTGACATTTACATCAAATTATTATTCCATGGTTTATGTCAAGTTCATGTTTTTGTATTTTTCAAAAACATAGGTGAAGAACATAAATCTTTGAAGAAGGCATTATTTAAAAAAGAAACATAATTTTCAAATAAATTACGCTTATTTTTTATTTTTTTAGTTAAAATGTATCTATAAATATTTCATGTTGCACGACGGCGGGATAGTACAGTGGTAGAGTGCTAGCCTCTGGACTCAGAGGTCGTAGGTTCGAATCCGGGACAGGTCGAATTTTTCTAGACTGATCTTGATCGGTATCTACTCCCGTTACCTTTCCAAGTTGGTATACAATTAACTTGGCAATCACTGAGCTATTCTGGCACCGGCTGGTGGTTGTAACAAGGGCTTGCGCGGGTGGGCAATGACATCTTCGTGGCAATTGTAAAAAAAAAAAATTAATAAAAATAGATGTTGTGTGTGAGACCATCCTAGTGATATAACCTGTAAGGGTTGAAAATCCCGAAACAAATACATACATATTTCATGTTGCACGCCTATGCAAACAAAAGACAGTGAAGTTATCTACAAGTAATATTATATAAGATGGTATATAAATGACCTTGAATAGTCATCTTTCGTGAACCAAACTATACCGAGGATTTATCTTACGTGAAGCGTTATACTGAAGTAAAAAATCCGATTTTAACATTTTTACGATGATGTCTGTGTGTGTGAATGAACAAAATATTTAGGCATTTTTTTCTGTACACTTATAATTTTTGAGATAACAATGGTGATCCATTTAAAATGAACACCTCTACATTTGCTTAAATATTTACATACTTTAGGCCCTGTTTCATAAAAATAAATTGTCTATGATTAAATTTTACTTCCAAAGTACATATTAATTGTGTGAATAAATTCGAATCAGTTTCCATGTTCTTATAACGTTAAATTCATTGCTGTCAAAAAATCGCGATGCATTTGTTCAATTTTTTAAATTTAATTTTGAAGTAAAATTGAATCATAGATTATTTTTTTATGAAACTCGGCCTATTGTAAACTTCAGTGTTTATTCAGTTATTAACTCATATTTAGTAAGTTGATATAATTTCGAATTAATTTGGTTTAAAAACATACCCGAATGACTTTCATTTTCAAAATTAAAAAAAAAAGTTTTCATAATACCGTAATATTACAAAATAACTAAACACGTAATTTATAAGAGGTTTATAACAGAGGGCGGTCGTTAAGGAACGAAAAACGAAAGTGAAAAAGTGTCTCTATAAGTTAAGTTTATAACAGACGCCTGCAATGGGTTACTTGCGGCGTACTGAAAATCCGATTTCTAACACTACATACCTCATGTTATGTTGAAAACATATGTAAAAATATGTTATGTAAAATAGTTTTTTTTTTATTAAATTTAAGAAAGAACATTTTCTGACGTCATTATTTTGAACTGGAGAAAGGGAAGCATATTTTAGAATGTAACCTGTAGATGGCGTACGAAGAAGTTTGAATTTGACGTTATACTTCATTTCACGTAAGAAAATAGCGTTTGTTTAGATAGGGATATAAATTCTGCCCTTTGATTGGTCAGAATCCAAACTTATTTCACAAAAACGAAAAAAATATCATCTGTCAGTTGTCAGTTATCAAATAAAATCTACAGTATTAAGTGCAGTTTACCCATGTCTTGTTGTAATTTTTAATATTCAAGCCTTGTACATTTTTACAGATAAAAATATTTATTTTTGACAAAGTTTATTATTTATTTAATGCATGTAAAAACGGTCGGTTCTCAAGCGCCATATTCTATTTTCTTACGTGAAATGTGAAATGAAGTATAGTTCATTTTTCTTTATATCGGTGTTAATGACGTTAATAACTATTTCCGGAGATCAGATATGCGGATGATTACAAATTGATCACAACCGTAAAGAACTGATTGAAGAAACAACCGAAAAAGATCTTTTACTTAAAAAAATATTGTTTTTTTTTAACTGTAACGTGTAACTGAAGAAATAGAGGTATGTATTACACAAGCGCTATCATTATAAAATAGTATAAATTTTTATTTGGCATTTAAAACTGACCTTAAATTTTATGTTCTTAAGATAATAAAGTTTTATAATTGAGTGGCTTATCAGTTTTTTTAATGTGTTTTAATGAAAAATTATCTTACCTTCAACAATGATAACAGTATCGAAATTAAAATTGAAAAACGTTTGATTTAAGGCCCATCCGTAGTGCCTAGCTATTTTAAAATATCCCTTAAACTTCTTTTCTCTCGGCTGGACTTGAATTTCGGACTGATCAGGCTGCTTTATGTGCATGACTTGCGAACCATAACTCTGTATAACTTCAGCTGTTCTCTCATCGCCGCAATCCTAATAAAGGCACGTCAGTTGAAATGAAAAGTGGTTATTATTTGAAACATACCTGACTAACTATTATTGGAAATTGGTCCGAATTCGGACGATATTCAATTAATTTATCTAAACACCTACCAACACTAATTCTATTGCATGCGAATACCAAAACTGGTATGACAGTTCCTTTAAATTCTGACCGCACTGGTACATTTTCTACACGACTAGATTTCAATTCTTCTTTCTTATCTTTTATAGCAGTATTTAAATTATCTACAATTTCTCGGTTCAGAATAAACTGATCCTTAATAGATTGTTCAAACTTATAAAGTTTTTCGTCAAATTGCACTGATTTTACATCGTCTCTTGAACTCAACGGCCGGTTCAAAAATGCAAAGTAAGTCACAGTGCCCCATATTAGTATACATAACGCAAGAAATAGTGTAATTCGATTAAATCGCATGTTACTTTGAATTTGGAAGATAGGAGATCATATTCTGCAAGAAATAAACCAATTAACAATGAAGTAATTAACCTGATAAAAAGTCTGTGTGCAAAAAGTGTATTGTTTTTACCTTGTACATTATTTGTGGCGATAACAGACGGGAAGCATATGTAATTTAAAATATAATAATAACTTCACATTATAAACAAAGTAACAATTCGCCACGACTTCTTTCCTGCAAAACAATAATGACACTACATGTACCCAAAAATAACTACGGCAACAGTGGCGTAGACTAGTGCTTTTGCCGCCCATCTTAATAGAAATAGAGCAATCCAGAACACGCGCAATCCAACATGACGTCCATGATGTTGAAGGGCAACTGTCAGTTTTGACAGCAGTTTAATTACTTGACATAAAAAACTCATAATTCACAAAACCTGGGAAAGAGAACAGAACCACTATTGTTTGTTTCACACGTTTCTCGCAATTTTTTAAGTTTCCGAGTATATTTCATTTATATATTTAATACATTTTAATTGTCAGAAATAATAATCAGTAATTATAGTCCGTCTAATTCTCAAATTTAACTTAATCTGAATATATAGCCGCCGTCGCCGCGTTGTCTTGGTAACGGCGAAAGCTGTCTTTTCATTGGCTATTGAGCGTTCGCAACTGTTTCAACAATGAAGAATAATTTTCATATTATTTATTGTCATATGTAATATAACAAGTGATATGATTATCATCGATGATATTCTCGAGTGAAACCGAGCTGCAGATTTCACTCGTCCTTCGGACTCGTGAAATGCGCTGCTTCGGTTTCACGAGCAATATCTTCGATTATTAATCGTATCACGAGCTTATTGAGAGAATATAATAAATTTTTGTAACACATTATGTTAACCTAACTTTTGATATACATATTCATAATGTATTAAAACATGGTACTTACGAGTTTTATTTAATATATCGGAGTTTGAATTATTGTTATTACTTATTTTATACTCAAAATTAACTGTCAATGTCGTAAATAAAGAAAACAAATCCCTTAGTAACGACTATAAAAAAGGTGATAATTTCTTTGTTTTTTATCATCGCTGTGATAGACATGTAACTAGGGAGATTCTGAATGTTGAAAACATATCACGTGACTAATGAATATTCTCATGCTGAGTAATTTATTAAAAGTTTACAATAATTAAAATTTAAGTATCTTTAATAAGTTATATATCTATTGACAAATGAATGTTTATCATGTGCCTGCTCGCACCCTAGGGCACTCGAGCGACCAATGTTTTGATTTATTTTAATTTTGAACTATTGAGAAGTAATTATTTTTAATTTCGTGTGTTTTACTGTCTGAAAATTGTAAAATAACCTTTTAACAGTTCAAAATAAGTCAAAACATTGAACTTGTCAAAATGACATGTGCACACAAATCAGCTGATTCGAAGCACTTCAAGGTCGCTCGATGGCAACGAAAATGACTGATAGAGGCAGCACCGATTTTACAGAATGGCCGGCGCAACGAGTAAATTGATTTGAAGCACAGTATTCTTTAAACGGAAATATGACAACCGTAAACACACTAGTTTGAATACATTATAGACAAGTTCATAATTCTGCCACCAGGCGACTACGAGTTTATTTTCTTCGTCAATTTGTTATGGTGGAGGACCCCCATTATTTTTTTTTTTCATTTTTTGGTTGTATGTTGTTCCTACGCCGCCTGGTCAAAGATAAACAATTTATTTGGTAAATTATTTTTGTAATAATTTTCTCATAATAAATTATTTATTTCAGATATAAATGTAGAGATTAGAAAGATTAATAGATATTGGGAAGTTCTTAATTTTTATGGTTGGTCTTTATTGAATGTAACTGTAGTGGACCCCGTTTAAATCTATTAATCCATATCACGTTTTTAAGTTCAGAAGGAGATGCATTTAATTTGTAAGTTATCTATTTCGGAAATGTGTATTTTTCTGTGCTCCGAGTCTTATAGCTTTAGATACATCTCAGCTACGGAGCTATTTATGAGAGTAGGACATCGAGGTCTCATATGACCCTGACAGTTGTCCGCTTAAAAAAACTTTATAAACATTTTAAATACAATTTACAAATGATTTCCGTGTATTAAGGCGTTAAGATTTCCTAGAAGCCTATTTTTGTACATTCTATATATTTATATTCAAAAACAATTTAATATTTGTGATTCTAATTCAAACAAGCGGTGGTTTTTGAATTATTTTTTTCAAAGCACCTCTATCCTCTAGCTACGCCACTGTACGTACGATGTACATGCATGTGTGAAACGGAATTTATAGATACATATATTATTTCATATCAAAAATATACAGAATACAATCTTAATTTACAATAAAATGTTATCGTTTCAAACGGATTTAAAAGCATATCAATTTGTTATCATATATTTCGAAAAATTGGATATACAATTTTATTGTTTATGTTTATATTTCCCTGCAGGTCTCAGAGGTAGCAGCACAAAACACAAAACTCCAACCAAAACTCTCACACTTTTCGTAGTAGGACAGTAATTTCATGTGCAGCTGTGAAAATAAGGTTATAATTTTGTGAAAAACAACAAAGAAAATGCAGCGAGAAGAAAAACAACTTGAAGCAGCCCTAGAGGCAATTATTTTGCGTGTGAATGATATAAAAAACTCTTTAACATCGATGATATATAAAGTAGAAAATGAATATGAAACAATGAATTGGCCTTCTTTTCTGGACAACTATGCCGTTCTCTCAGGACACGTAAGAAGACACATATTTTTATAGTTACATAACTATTATTGCCTTTTCTTCAGCTTACATCTTTATCGAAAACTTTAGGCCACGACAAATCGCCTCCCCTTAGAAATCTAACCGTTTTACCATTACTTTTGTCGCCTGGTCGCGATGAAGTTCTGGCCCAGGTAACAGAAGGCCGCGTAACAACTTTCGCCCACGATTTAGTCCCGGATTACTTACGAACTAAACTTGAACCCATGGCTGAAAATAAAATGTTGCAACTGGAACACAAAGCCGCCAGTTTGAGCTATGAAACTGCCACTGTATGTGCGAAAACATTTTTTTTTATTTTTCAGAAAATAACTTATTTTATTTTAGAAGCAAGTCGCCGCTTATCAAAAAGTCGTGTCCCATGTTTGGGACATTGTCAATAAGGCCCGAGAAGAATGGGAGGTTGAATCATCTGCCAGAGGAGGGACGCAACAAAACAGCAGCGTTTCCGATACGCATTTGTTAGTAGCAGCCGTTGGAATGGGCAAAGGTCTCAAACCAATGGTTCCGGGACCAAATGGGCAACCCCAGGGTAATGGGATGATGGTGGCCCCTCAGGGAAGACCCGGAGCACCACCAGGACAGGGACAAATGCCGGCGAGCTCCCAACCTATGCAAATGGCGAAAGCGCCGTCGGCGATTAAGACTAATATTAAAAGTGCTTCCCAAATTCATCCCTATGGAAGATAAAACAATAATTACGAGAATTATGTTTATTTATTTTGTATGTATAAGTGTATGATGACTGATATTGTATTGTTTAATAAATAACTAAAAATAGTTATTTGTGTATCAAGGTTCTAAAAAACAACTTTTAAGCCAAGGTGCACACAACATTTTTTAGGCGAACATTACAAAGTTATAAATTTTTATTTAAAATATATATTTTATATCTGATTGATTCATGTCACTTGTAGGTAGAGTGCGGTATTGTTAACTCACAAAACGATTTGCTTATTGTCAAAATATATTACAGTCTAAAAATTAAAAAAAAATAACTGCAATATCTAATTAATTTGTTGAGCAAGAAAATGAGCGATAGCGACGATTTTATTCAATACTCCTAATTAAAATTTGTGAAACTGCATGTAATACAACACTACATTTACTTGCTATTTAAACAAACGTTTAACAGTTCAGTTCGTAAATTAAAAGCGGCCGTAAAGTAGTCTTTGACAGATGCTAAAGTAAAAGTGATACTTTACGGTTGCCTAAAAATTTACCGTTCCGATTTTTAAACGAATTTGTATTACGAGGCTGATTTAAAATGATGTATTCGTTTATAATCACTAATATATTGCATTCTTTGTTCTGTTGAATCAAATTATTCAACATTTTTCGATATTTTCCTACATTTTGATTATGCACATGGCGGGGTATGTATAACCATAGTCGAATTTCAATATATGTCAAAATATAAAAACTAACCACTATAGCATCTCATTATAATAAAAACTAAACATTAGTTTGTAATAATATTGGTATTAACAATTTAATGTTTTGGAGAAGGGATATATGACGTTTGCATGGTAGAAAACCGATAGACTGGGAGGGAAAGAAATAGTTATAAATCAGCGTCGCGATTATTTGTTGTGGTAGGTCACGGCATGCCGATAACTGGCGAAGAAAATGAACTCGTAGCCGCCTGGTGGCAAAATTATGAACTTGTCTAAGACGTAATGAAACTGTTGTGTTTACGGTTGTCACACTTCCCTTCAAACAATACTGCACTTCAAAGCAATTTACATTTAAAAATATATGAACTTAATTTATTTATTTCCCTTTCTCATAGTGTAAAAATTCTGGCAATTGCTTTTTGCGCCGGCAATTTTGTAAAATCGGTGCTGCCTCTATAGGTCTTTTCCATTGCCAAGACCGGTAGGTCTTCTTCCACGATTCTACCATGCAGACGTCACATATCTCTTCCCCATTTTGAATAATTATTTCCTCGTAAAGTACGAATAATTAATCGATTAAAGAAAGACGGGAGTTTTATTTTTTTGTCTAGCATCATTTGTGTAAAAATCAAAATTTGGTCACATACCCCTACACCTCTTTTACAGTGGTAAAAATAAGCAGACAAATGGCAATTGTCACATTAACATGACAACAAAAAATTACAGCGCTCGTCTTTTGTTTCATGGCTAGGTAGATAACATTCCCAATCACCCTCGAAAATGTTTAGAATTCCATTCATTCCAAAAGAAATCTTAGTTGTGGTTATGGTTCACACGGTTCAAACACAAAAAGAAAAAAACAAAAACTTGTGGAGTGTGCGCAACAAAGAAAACTTGGAGACGTATGTGAATTCAATTCGCGGTCTTTGACGGCGTCCCTCATCGTCGTCTGTCAGATTTCGGTCACGTGATCCATCTAAAAAGATATCGTCCTAATACCATTATTCATAGATATAAAAAATTAAGAGCATTTTCGTTTTTTTTATGTGCGCACTTTAAGCAGTAACACACGTTACGCATCAGCTGTGGTATTCGAATCGTTAGGAGGATAAACAGTATCAAAGTGCATTTTGGCCATTGCGCATTGTGTCGGCGATTTTGACATTTATAAGTGATTGTTTATTTATTTCAACAATTAAAATTTAAATTATTATTGTTGTATTTGTAAAGTAAGTTTGTTGTTTATAATTTTTAGTTAATACTTTAAAATTATGTGTCTTCGATCGATATACAACCCGTTTCACATGATACAAAATACACCCTTTTGTCTGCTTTGAATCTAATCAGAAACCAATAAATTAACCAAAACTCATTAATTTTATTTTAACCCATTTTCTTTTCAGGATGACATGAATAACAATCACTCCAAGAATGAACTTCGTATTTTTGCTAGCAATCTTTGGATTAACAATTCAGAATGTTTATTGTAAGTAGATTTGTTTTGCATTAACTACAAAATTTTAATTGTTGTGTTAGTGTTACCAGAAGGACTGCTTTGCTACCGATCTTCAAACACGGTAGCGCATGTGAACGAAGAACTTTCAGACGAAAATGAGGAGGCAGAAGGTATTGAAGAAGCAGAGAGTTCGAAGTGGATGGTACACCCAGAAAATGGATTGCAGTATGTGCAGTGCAAGAAACAGGAACATCATTGTTTCGCTCTTTGGCAAGAAGATTCAGTTAATGGAGTTATGATCATGGGACAAGGTAATGTGCACTCAACAGGTACAAAAATGAGTGCGGAAAATAATTAAAACAAGATTTCTGTTTTGTTGTCATGAAAGCAGTTGTAATGATTGCTTAAAAATACCATGCATAGCCGCTCAAGTATTGTCAAAAATTTAAAATACATTTAGTATTATAGCGCATACGGAAAACGTGATTCTAAAACGAATGCAATTTTCCGCACAGTCGCCTACGGCACGTGTTGCAAACTCTTGTAAAAGTAGTCAGCTTTACGCTCTTGTACTATTTTTTTGTATTAAACTGCATTTAAATTATATTGCTTTCTTCAAATATACCTTATATTTATTATTTTAAAGTGCACGCTACTATATTTATAAACGAATTTTTATTAATGAAAATAGATAACATTATTTAAATATTTCGAAGTTCAAAGAGTAAATTGTTGTGTTTATTTGCGGTAATATCTTCATATTTATGTACTCTTATCTTGTTGCATTTTTTGTTATTTAAATATTTATGAATCATAACTTACATATTTTTTCTGTGTGTACGATTTAAAAATATGTTTTTCTTTTAAGTGATGCAGTTATACATCTATTTATTTTTTTATCAAATCCATTGAAAGTATAAAAAATATTCAAGTGGCTAATTTGTGTCACAAATTTTCTAAGTGCTTATGACGTCTGTTTTATATCATAACTGTCATCTCCAAACGGCTTCGATAAACATGAAACTTTTTTGTTTTGGATAGAGCGTTTCTTTGAACTGTAATATAAACTAAAGGAATGAAAAACAGTAACAAACAAACACTTATTTACGGTTGTCACCACCTAATAATCATTCTTATATTTGGTCCCCTGAAGACATTTTTTAAATTTTAGATATAAAAGGAAATCACTGGGGGTCAGGTCTGGTGAATATACGGGACGTTCATTTAATGGGGTATTCCGGCATTTTTTAAAATATTTTTTTCATTAGTTCAGAAGTGTAGAACTATGAGTTCCCTAACCCATATCCTTTTATTTCTTACATTAGCCACGGAGCAATAATCTAAAGTATTTCAAACAGTCGAAATCCTATTAGCTGTCAGAAACCTGCTCTGATATAACCTATTTGTATTTATTCTAAAATTAACATGTCAAATAATATTTCCGCTTTTACCTAATGTATCGCAAATTGTGGAATAAAAAGATCTCCAGAGTTGTATTGCTAACTGAATCAGTTAACCTGAAATGATCAACAATATATCGAATCTACGTCACAATTTTCAAGGCCGTTCCTAGATTTGAAAAGAATTTCAATCTTATAACATCTCCAACATATAGGAAGATGCATCGAAATTAAATTGGCTTAGTAGCAAACTGTGGTTGTGTGTCGTCCACGTTTCAAAAAATTCGAACGGCAAAGCATGAAATTTGCGAAATGGAAGACTCCATACTTTGTTGTTTCGAATCTGATTCCCAGTGCCGAACCTATGTTTCATCAATAGTTACAAATTTAGAAAGAAATTCACCCGAATCTGCCATAAACTTTAATAATGAAATATTTTAGGGTGCTGGGAATATTCCGGAAAGCAGGGCCAAGGCTGCGATCGCTCACAATGCATTTCCGACAAAAAACCGCCCAAAGCGATGAATAACACAAAATTTTGTTGTTGTTCGGGTAATTATTGCAACTTAAACGTCACAGATTCTTACATAGAGGAAGAAGAAATACCTCCAAGTAAGATTCCAACCCCAGTCCACAATATTTATGTATTTATTGTAAATATTTTCCAATAGCAAGTGAAAAAAATGTACTTCAAGTTCCGAGTGATCGGCAAACATATATAATTTGGTCTGTGAGCGTCTGTTCGTTGGTGTTTGCTTTGTTAGCGGTGGTGTGTATCTACCATGTATGGCAGGCTAGAAGAGCGAGTTTGGGTGGCGCAAAGGGGCACTCCAATCCCGATCAGGTGCACCTGATGACGCCTGGGTTCAGCGCGGGGCTGTACTCAGTGGATCACTTAAAACTCGTCTCCATCGTCGGTAAGTTATTTAAGAATTTATCAGTAATTATTATTATCCCTTTGGAGTGTGCCTAATGAGCGTTTATTCGCAGTTTTCAGTAATGACAATATATCTGTACTCTTGAGGGCGATTATTAAGAG
The DNA here is from genome assembly GCA_951394225.1 of Harpalus rufipes. Taxonomy (NCBI): domain Eukaryota; kingdom Metazoa; phylum Arthropoda; class Insecta; order Coleoptera; family Carabidae; genus Harpalus; species Harpalus rufipes. Next base: position 20,975,194 of record OX596281.1, on the reverse strand, counting down.
CCATAAAGATCATTTTTGTATTATTTGAAAATTGGAAATAACAAGAAATTTGTACTTTAAAATCATTATAAAAAGAGGTCGAATGTAATTAATTTTAATGGTGTACGGTATTGGGATATTTCAATAAGAATGCGACCCTGGTGGCGAAATTTGGAACTATAACAAGGGGCAATTTTATTTTATGCGTCTACTTTTACATTTAATAATTAAACTACTACTATCGAATATTTATTGTAAAACTGGCCCTAAGAAAAAACTAACCTGTATATATAACCTAAAAACTACTAACTAAAGTATTTAAAATGAAAAATAATAATGAATCTACTGCTACAATTAATAAAACAGGAAATAAGGGAATATACTCTACCTAAAATAATAATAAATATTGAAAGAAAAGTCAAAATACAAGAAGAATCAAAGAAAAACTACTGACAGCAATGATACGCTTACGGAAGGTAAATAAATGTGCTCCTTTGTCGAAGGTTTGACGTTAATGGTTAATGCACAACACCATCTCTACCTAGTGAAATATCCCAATTAAAATAAAAAGTTGCATTTTTTGTCAAATTATCAAGAAAGTCTCTTTAAATGTACAATATCTCTGCAATACTGATTACAAAGTTACAGACATGGTCGTACGATGGCCAGTGTCGAACCATGATAGTAATATTTTTGAAAATTCTCGGTTACGAATGCGGTTTGGTGCTGGGGAAAGAGGCAGTGAAATAATTTTAGGCGATGGGGCGATCTGGTTAATAACAGTTACTAGGTGCGATCAACGGAGCTAGCAAATCTAGCAAATGGTAAGTAAGCAGTAAATATTTGCTATCTGCTAGAGCGTGCATTGAACGATCTGCTTGTTTTGCGACGATCGAACTGTCAGAAGACTGTCAGTCAGTGAGGTTACAAAAATTGAAAACTTTCAAATGTTGAATTTTAGCATAGAATATAACACTGATATATTGAATGCAGTGTCGGATAAATAATAAATAGAAAATAAATTCACAATGGTATTAATTACATGCATAAATTAATTTTAGTAGGATATTCCACGCAAGTGAAATCAAGTACAAATATTTTGTCATTTTTATGTAATTCATTAATTTTCATTGAAAATATTTTCTAATATTACAAATGATATTTGAATTTGTGCGCCATATTTTTACATGCAGCAAAACAAGCGAGAAAATAGTCGCTTGTTTTGCTTATTAGCAAAACGAGCAAAAAAATGCTAAGTTAGCAAGCCGTTCAGTACATTTTACTTCCGCCTTGCTCGATTTGCTAGCTTCATTGAACGCACCTATAGGTCGTGCCAAGTAGAAATGACCTGCGCGTAAAACGCATTTACGCATTCTCCGCCCTTCTTACTTAATGGGCCAATCGCATGCACTGTACTTAAGCGGGCTTGTTTCAGTGGCGTCCGAATAATATTATTAAAGATTTAAATTTATTGTGTATAGTGAAGTTGACTAGAAAACATGGTACTAAATAGTAAAAGTAGGTTGTTAGTGTACAAGGTAATCAAATTTATGGAGAATATTAAATGATCTTCATTTATTTTTAGGTATTTTGTACATATTTTAGTTTTTAAGCTTAATTTAAATATTCTAAATACTATTGTTGTCTAATTATTTCTACGCCACTGACACAACACAGTGTTTACATCCATTGTCAGTTGAACGCTTGTGTCTTCATCGGTTTTGCTTTTATGTCATTACAGTACTTACACGAGCGGGCAGTCCCTAGAATTCTTTTTAGGTAAGCGGCGCACGGAAAAGGTGCTTGTATAACTATGAAATGGATAGTGAGAGACTACTCCGCTCTAAAGATAGTGGTACACAGTATATGCGCAAGAAATGATTGACAGGTCATTTCTATTTGGCACGACCTATAATAACTGAACTTCAGTGGTGGAAAAATTTGTAGTTCTTTTCTTGTCCTCATTTGACTTATAAACACACATTTATATTTCTATGTCACAAAAATGTCAGTGTCATGTCATATTTTAATTTATTCTATTTTTTTACAACTAGATTCTAAAAAAGTATCTAATAATAATTTGCCTAGGAACTTTACGTTGAAATACCGAAATTTATCATCTTCCTAATAAATCTACGTAATAAATTTGTTTACCAAACAGTTGTCAGTTGTTACGAACATGTATTAGGATTTTAGGATATTGAAATATCGGGTGTAAACATTGGTTAATTAATTGCAGATAACTTCGCTGCAGTTCGTATGCGTAGGCGTGCAACATGAAATATTTATAGATAATAATTTTAACTAAAAAAATAAGTGTAATTTATTTGAAAATTATAAGTTTGTTCGTTTCGCTGTAGGCGATGGGAACACGATGGGAAATAAAATCGTAGCGCCAAAATGGCTTTTAAAGGAACTAATGTTAACGGGATAATTTGACATTTATTAATTGTATTTATGCATTAAGTGTATAATATTAAGAGGTATTACATTACATATGTAAAGGTAAATATTATAAACATAATAGCTAACACTTGTGTTTATACAATCAAGAAAATGTCACGTGTATAATTTATCCTATCAACTATAGTTCCGCAAAATACCACCAGATGTCATTGTTTATTTCCCATCGCCTATCCTGCGTCTGCCACAAACCGCTACGGTGAAATTCGCTATTCTATTTAGTTGGCGGTAAACTGTAAAGTCACTAGATTCTGTTCGTTCCGTTTTTCTAGTAACTTGCGGTAAAACGTCGCAGCAGCTGGCGGTGATAATTTTTACAGTGACTCGGTGGTATAGTTTGGTTCACGAAAGATGACAATTCAAGGTCATTTTTAAACCATCTGGTATAATATTACTTGCAAATAACTTCACTACATTCCATACACATAGGCGTGCACCAGGTATAATATTTGTGGATACATTTTAATCATTCAAAATTAAATGTTAAATGTCTACACATTTTCAAAGATATATTTTATTTTGATATAATAATGAACATAAAGATACAACAACATCTATGTATAGTTACAAAAATACTGAAAACAATGATATAAATACATATTTTGAAAATAAGTAATAAACTACTTAATGTTAGCATACATTTCATATATTATTCTTCTAATTTCATCGGTGTTAAAAGTATCAAGATCAGCTGTTGCAGTTGATTTTCTGGGTCGTTTTTTTCCAGAAGTTAATTGTTCTTCATTTTCGATATTATTAACACGTTTTAATACCCTGTTTACTGTGGTTTCAGATATTTGTAGCGCATCTGCTATACGCTAAAATAAAATACTTGCTAAATTTCATTTATTAATCATGAAACCTTTTTTGTCTAGCAATTTCAATTTTCAAAGAAATTAAAAAAAAATATTCACATACAGGATGTTCATTTTTAAGTGGCTACCATTGCGATCTCGAAAACTAGAAAAGATACGAAGTTGGTTAAATTAGCAAAGAATCTCTATTTCACATAGTTATTTCAAAGATATACTGAAAAAAGAAATTCAACCAGTGGTTCTCAAAATATAGATACCAACTTTTTTATTTTAAATAGAAATATATTTTTTATTTGTGCATATATATAGAGCTCTTTATTCTGAATCCAACGATATTAAATTTTCATACCCTTACATAACAAAATTTTTGAAAAAAAAATTAATAAAGTTTTGAATTACTTCCCCTTAAATATGATATTAATTAGAGTGCCATGAATGAAAAAAGTGAATATTTTGTTTATTGCTACATCTGTCAAATGAGAATATGTTCGAAATTTACATTTTGTGTCATAAGAATTCTCGTGCTGCAGTTAACATGTACAGGGGACAATACCCTAACAGGAATATTCCCAACTACAAAATTTTTAGAAAATTAGAACGACGACTACGAGCTAATACAGAAACATTTAAAAAAAGACGTATACGATTTGAAAATATAAATCAAGTTTACCGCACTGTGCATCCCGACGTACAGCATTTAAAAGATTGTATTGAAGAAACATTAAGAGGTATTGACAGAAGAAAATTAAAAAAATGTTAGGAAAAATTTAAAATGGAGAATTCAGTTTTGTATTAATAAAAATCTGTTGTGGCCAGCACAATACCTCTCGCCACTTCCTTTTTTACCTCTCGCTAAGAGAGGTATTGGATTCATGCTAAAAATCGCATATCCAGATTTTATTGAATAAGCACGTTTTAAGGTCCCTACAATCCGATTTTAACATTTTTACGATGATGTCTGTGTGTGTGTGTGTGTGTGTGTGTGTGTGTGTGTGGATGTGTGTGTGTGGGATGTTGGAAGGACGGTTACTCAAAAACTATAAGACTTAAAATTTGTTTAACAACGTATTTCCCAATCGGACATTCATGGGAAGATCTGAAAAGGTTTTGGTAACAATTGGACAACCGGAAGTAGAAGATTCTTGAAAAAAAATCTTCTAAATATTATTTTTTGAAAATTTTTCTTGATAATATTAAAGAAAAATAAATTCTCTTTCTGATACATTTAAATATTTTTATACATATTTTATAGATTTAGAGATAAAAGGAATATAATATATAAAATAATGTTGTAATTAATTTTACAACCGAAAGGATGCCATGAAAAATAGTTGCAAATTTAAATTATTTGTAACTGACAGATAAATGTCAGTGTCAGAAATAATGAGTAATGAAAGAAAAATGTATTTGGAGAATCCCTTAATTCTTGATCTGTGACTATTATGGAGATGACAAGTCTAGGTTGAAGGACTTAAATTTGTTTCAAACATTATGGGACAATGTACACCAGTACTGTAGACTAGAGTAACTTTGAATTGCGAAAAAGCTATCAAATTCTTCTCAAGTAAGTTGTAAATATTGACAAAATTACACATCGATATAAGAATAATCGGAGTGCAATCTATCCGTCACTTTATTAAAGGGAATTAAGGTTATTTAGATATAACAAGTATGAAAAAATAAAATGTAAAAGAAGATATATAAGAATAGATGCACAATCCAGATATATACATTTTAGACCGCCCAAAATTAATGTTTTTACTAGAAGAATATGAAGAGAAAGTAAACAAAGTTGTTCGAATTGAAAATTGCTGTTATCAGCCTAATATTTATATATGGTAAACTCTACTTTGTAATTTATTGTAACATAATTTATGGTAAATATCTTTATGTTGAGACATACTATTATTGAATAATAAAGAAGTTTATACGTCATAGATTTATATGAATATATTATTTGTATTTATAAAAATAATCTTTGCTTTATGCATACAGCCAGGTAAAATATACGGCGAGAGGTTATGTGCTGGCCACATCAGATTTTTTTGGTTACATAAGTATAAGGCACGAACAGTCATGTTACATTGTTGGCCTTTAAAAAAAGACGTATACGATTTGAAAATATAAATCAAGTTTACCGCACTGTGCATCCCGACGTACAGCATTTAAAAGATTGTATTGAAGAAACATTAAGAGGTATTGACAGAAGAAAATTAAAAAATGTTAGGAAAAATTTAAAATGGAGAATTCAGTTTTGTATTAATAAAAATCTGTTGTGGCCAGCACAATACCTCTCGCCACTTCCTTTTTTTTGGTTACATAAGTATAAGGCACGAACAGTCATGTTACATTGTTGGCCTTAACAAGTAGATGTGGGGGCCCATTTCAGCAGAATTTTTCATTAAAAATTTCAAGATTTTCTAAATTCACGTAGTTAATTTGTCACCAGGAGTGTGGAATTTACTTGTCGAGGAAAATAAACCACATGGAATTTGAAAATCTGACATCGGCCCCATATCTGCTTGTCAAGTCACATGACTGCTCGCGCCCTAATGTATTTAACATTTCTTGTATACCTACACTCTACACCAAAAATTCTACTTGTATCTATTCCATATATTTAGATTTTTTAAATTTAAATTCATTCTATGAAGAAATTTTGTCCTACTCTTCTAATTTTTCGAGATGTTTCCAATTCATTGTCGGAAGTAACAGTATTTCTGAAGGGTATGTGTAATATACCTATAATGTTAAATATTTAACTATTAATACAACAAGAAATAATATAATGTATCTACTTCCCAGAAAAAGTCTTCAGTAATGTCTCCGGATTTCTGACACTGACATTTATCTGTCAGTTACAAACAATTTAAATTCTCAACTATTTTCCATGGCATTCTTTCGGCTGTAAAATTTATTACAACAGATTGTTTTATATATTATATTTTTTATCTCTAAATCTATAGAATATATAATAAAATATTAAAATGTATCAGACAGAGAATTTAATTTTCTTTAGTATAACCAAGAAAAAATTTCAAAAAATAATATTTAGAAGATTTTTTTCAAGAATCTTCTACTTCCGGTTGTCCAATTGTTACCAAAACTTTTTCAGACCTTCCCATGAATGTCCGATTGGGAAATACGTAGTTAAACAAATATGAAGTCTTATGGTTTTTGAGTAATCGTCCTTCCAACATCCCACACACACACACACACACACACACACACACACACACACACACACATACATACACACACACACACACACACAGACATCATCGTAAAAATGTTAAAATCGGATTGTATGGACCTTAAAGCGTGCTTATTCAATAAAATCTGGATATGTGATTTTTAGCATGAATGCAATACCTCTCTTAGCGAGAGGTAAAAATGGAGATAATTTTGAGCAGTTTTTATAAACACTATAGCTATTTGTGTATTAAGAGCGCAAAATAGGACATTGTCGATTGAAATCGACAATGTCCATTTGCGCTCGAAACACACACAAGATTTTTTCTACAGTCGCTACCATAACAAAAAATAATAAAATATACACTTTGTACTTACACTACTACTCAATTAATAAGGATTAATATAAAGAAAAAACGTCTTTTATATTTAATTTTAATTTATCGTTATTTCCCATTCTTCTTGACCTATTGCTTCAATCTAATCTAAACATTTTATACTTTCGTTTTTGTAAATGAATGCCCTATTTTATTTTCACAATAGTGCGGCATTTTTTGTTGGTTATGTTACATACCTACAGAGCAGTTATATGTCAGATTGATTTGTAAAGGTGGTAAATGTGCCACTACAGTGTCATTAGTTCCTGACTAAACGTTTCCATTGAGAAATGGCATTTCTCAACCATTGTTATAGTTAGAAATTTGGACAGCGAGCGTTTTTTCTACTTTGTCGCGCTAGAGCGGCAAAGTGACATTTTGCGTTGACAAAAGAAAGCGCAAATGGCTACTTTCTATGTAGACTGTAGAAAAAATCATTTAATTGAAAATGAAGTTCTTTTTTAAATATGTTCACTTTTTTCATTCATGGCACTCTAATTAATATCATATTTAGGAAAAATTAATTCAAAACTTTATTATTTTTTTTTCGAAAATTTTGTTATGTAAGGGTATGAAAATTTTATATCGTTGGATTCAGAATAAAGAGCTCTATTGAATGAGCAGATAAAAAATATATGTTTCTATTTAAAATAAAAAAGTTGGTATCCATATTTTGAGAACCACTGGTTGAATTTCTTTTTTCAGTTTATCATTGAAATACCTATGTGAAATAGAGATTCTTTGTTAATTTAACCAACTTCGTATCTTTTCTAGTTCTCGAGATCGCAATGGTAGCCACTTAAAAATGAATACCCTGTATATTACCTGCTGCACCTGATGAAGATCTAATAATAGTCCATTATTTTCTGTTTTCCGTTGAAAATATTCGTGTTCAATTTGCACAAATTGAATAGCTTGCCTTTTTTCCTTTCTCTCCCATCATTATGTTCAATAAAATTGCGGAACAAAATTAGAAACTTATTCGTTGATTTTGATTAACGTCAAATCGTGCGTCAAATTCAAAAAACAAACTCCGCCACTGGATTCGCTTTAACGTAGAGGGCAGTTCAATAGATTTTGATAATAGCAAACAATTAAAATAATGGAGAATGGAATAATATATTTTTACTGAATATCCTTTATAATTATAATAATGTTTAGTAACTTAAATTACTACCGCGGCGATAGACAGTAAATCGCAAAACTCAACGACGTAGCATTGCGGAACGAACATACCTAATGTTTATTTTTAAATAATGCCTTTCTCAGAGATTTATGTTCTTCACCCATGTTTTTGAAAATTACAAAACCATGGAATAATAATTTGAATCAAATGTCAGCGTCACTGGCTAAATATTAGTACAGAGAGCAGTGTAATAGGCCGCATTCAGATCACTCAGCGCAGCTCATTCCTGCCGGGGTGCCGAACGCGCCCATAGGTAATGGAGGGTTACGATTTTGACATCACACGTAAGAAAGAGAGGGTTAAGGTAAAAGTTGAGATGGAAAATCATATTACAAATACATATATGCAACATGGGGTCGCGTGGCCGTGTGCCTGTGTCTGGTCGCGAATCTAGAGACTCGGGTTCGATCCCGACCGACGCCAAAAATTACATCGAATTTTAATAGCACAAAACTGACCCCTGTAGCGCCCCCTCCACGCCCGCACGGTACAAATATTCCTTCATTACCGATATCTGTGTACGAAGCAGACGCACACCCAGTAATGGGCAATATGCCGTGATGAAATATTTATTTATTTTATTTATGCAAATAAAGCATCGCCATTTTTAAAATTCTGTCTTCTGTTATTTGTGTCATGACAATTGAGTTTTATATAATTCAATGTTTTCGGATGGCTTTGGAAACTTAAAGACTTTCACTTTTGTCATGTATTCTTCATAATTATAGCAGAAGTCACTATTGCAAAGACCGTACACTCACTTCATATTTGGCACCATCTTGCAACTGTCACCATGACCGATTTGTTTGTATTATAGTAACGGAATGAACTGAGTTAGGTATTTCGTCATTGTTCAAGGAAAATATAAATAGATGGCAGTATGAAAATATACTTCTGTATAACCATTGACCTCTATATACAAAAATGCAAACCGCCTGACTGGTGGGATCTCTGCTTCTCTCTAACATTTGTGTATAACTGGACCAAGCAGATTTGATCATATTTTATCCATATATCTAATGCGAAAATGTATTTAAACATAAATCGAATGAGCGTAAAATTGAATCACAGAGCACGTAGCACAAATGGAAATTACAAATAATGTCAAGCCAAGCTTAACATGATGTAATTTTTTCTTCATCGTCAATCTGTCGAACTGGTAGTAGTTGACGCATGCGTACTTGTCCCGGTTAGAAAGAGATAGCGATCCCACCATGAAAGTTGAGTGGATGCAGCCCCTGCCTGTAAAGATATAGGAGTCGCCGGTCCATTTTATATAAGAGGTCAATGTGTATAACCCTCCATTAGATCCTGTAACTCTACGACGTTGTAGTATTAGAAAGTAATGTCACCATTTACGTATATCTTTCACATAACAAATTACATAGACAAACGTCAAATAATCTTTCTCTTTCTGACACGAAATATTGCAAAGCTACTGCTACATATAGTGCTGTGTATTCTTTCTTCGAACAAGTGTTCGACTGTGCCGGTCACTATTCTGTATATTCAGAAAGTGTAACAAACGCTAAAATTCGTTATTTTATTCAATCTTTCAGAAAAAAAAAAATTGAAAAAACTTTTGAAAACGAAAATTATTTGGACTTTCTAAGAAAAATGTTCTTACAGCAAATTGAAGTTTTAATAAATAATATACGTAGTATAAATATTTGTTTATTTTTGTTGCATAGCTTTTATAAACAGATGTTTTTAGGGCAAGGACGTTATGGATCGGTGTGGAAGGGCGTTGTAAACGAACAAGAAGTGGCTGTAAAAATCTTCCCGGCACACTATCGTACTTACTTTTACAATGAACGCGATATATACTGCTTGCCTTTCATGGACAATCTAGCACTTTTGACTTATTACGGTATAAAATATCTAATAACGATTTTATAATTTGTTTCTATCATATTTATTGTTTTCCATAGGCTGTGACGAAAGGACAAATCTCGAAGGACAAACAGAGTATCTTCTGATATTATCTTATGCGCCAAATGGCTGTTTGCAGGACTATTTAAATGATAATGTTCTGGATTTTGCTACGTTTTGCAAAATGGCGTCAAGTGTGGCTAAAGGGCTGGCTCATTTGCACACGGACGTCATAAAAGGAGGTAATATTAATATAGTTATTTTTCACTCAGGGGTCTTAAAACACGAGCGTAGCGAGTGTTTTAATTCTGACCCATTCGTGACTAAAGATGCTTTACATATATGTATCGTACAATATTTTATCTACGATATAATAAAAAAACCCAATAAATATAAAAAAAAACTTTTATTTATGAATCAGGATAAGGATCACAATATTAAATGAGAAGTTTGCCATGATAACAAAATATTCAATCTGATTTTACAAGTGTTTAAAAAATTTAATCACTCGTTGTTCGGCAACCCGTGACTAATGAAACCTTGTTACTAAACAACCGTTTTACAAACTTAAAACTAACATCTAAACATCAATTTTACGCACTATCGTAAATAAATGAATTTTAATTTTGAACAGTACCAATTCAATATTATAACACCTATTAGTAAGTTATTGCCATAGTCAAAAAATAAGCATTTTTAAATAGTTCGAAAAAGAAAAAAGATATCGACTGTGGTTTCAAAATTTGAAAAGTATCTAATTTTTTTTTAAATTTTGTTCTTTTTGGGGCAATAACTCAAAATGTGATGACCTGTTGATTTTTCAAACAAAATTACATAAATTCTATTTAATTTTGTAGATAATGGAGAGTAGTAGGACCTTTGAAGCACTGATGATTGTTGTTGCGAGTGAACCAAAATTGATTTCAAATAACTTTTTAAAGCTTTAATTAAATACAGACCGTTCAAATATATGGATACGCCTAATACTTAATTACCGGAAAAGCAATAAAATGAATGTTTTATTTTAACAAACTAACTGATATCCTTCGGGCTTTGCAGCCGCGATTAGTTTATATTTTAAGCCCGTAAAACATGATTTTAGTGTTAATTTGAAGATATTTCAAACAGATCAAAACACGTGCCTCAAGTTTGAAGTACGCGTTTATTATTCGGCTTTTGTTTCTTTCTTTAATAACAGCAATCCAACTTTGTTTTAAATGATTATTGCAGTTTGTTAAAATTTATCTTCTAATTCAATTTGAATAAAAAAAAATTTTGGATATCGAAAAAAAAATTCATACAAATGTTATAGTAGATAGATTAAGGATTTTATAAATGTTTTATTTTCAAAAATCGATCGAGTGGTTTTCAAAATATCTTGTTTTGAAATTTTTGATCGGTCGCCATTTTGTTATTTGATAAAATAGAAAGTAATTGTAAATACAAATGTTTTAGAGAACCGAAAGCAAATGCTGAAAGTTTTTGTATTTTTTAAATATTCCTTAAAATAAAGGAGTAATGACGATTTTTCGAAAAACAAAAAAACGCCAATAACTATGAACTGGGGCTCCAAATTAAAATTTTGAACTAAGAAAAGTTGTTTGTTTCAATGAGTTCTAACTGCTGTTTTCGGATGCTACAACTTAGTATTAACACCCTGTATGCAGGGTATGGCCATGGGTCAAGATCACCGCTATTAGCGGTCCAATGTCAATCATACCGAATATTTATTTTCCCATATATTTGTAAGAAATGTGATATTATACTATAAAGAAATATTAAATAATCACACTATGAATTTATAAAGCTAATAAATATTAATTCATTTAAGAGTTACACAATTATTATGACAAAGATTTAGAGGTTATGTAGAGTATAGGATATAGGTTATTATTACATCTAATTTAATAACTGTACTTATTATTTACATAATAAGTATATATTCTAAACTCACATTTTAAAATTTTAAATGTTTGTGCTTAATATTGATAATTTTTATTTGTTTTCAATATTGTCAAATCGTAGTCAGTATCATACAAAATACACAAGTAAATAAAATAAAAATATTACTTACACTTTAAATAGATATTAAAATTAAATCTAATTTTTTTCAATAAAAAAAAGTAATAGCCACGAAAATACATAATAATATGCGCAACAACACATATGACCGCAAATGGCGGCCGAAACGCGAGCCAGGTCATGGCCATAGGGTACCTATATACTCAGGGTGTGGCCATGAAGTGGCCATTTGCAGGCCACTATCATATTCGTTGTTGTTGCGCAAATTATTATGTATTTTCATGGTTATTTGTTTTATTTTAATGCAAAACACATTTAAATATACTTCTAATATTTATTTAAAGTATAAGTAATACTTTTATTTTATTTATTTGTGTATTTTCTTGAGATACTGACTACGATGACTGGCATACTGACAATATTGAAAATTACCAATATTATTAAGCACAAACATTTAAATTTTTAAAAGGTAAGTTTAAAATATATATTATTATAAATAATAACTACAGTTATTAAATTAGCTGTGATAATAACAACCTATATCCTATGCTCTACATAACCTCTAAATTTATGTCATAATAATAATTGTGTATCTCTTAAATAAATAAATTTTTATTACCTTTATAGATTCATAGTGTGATTATTTAATATTCATGTATAATATAATATCACATTTCTTACAAATAAATAGGGAAATGAATTATCAGTATGTTTGACATTGGCCCGTCAATGGCCGCGATCTTGCTCCATAACCATATCCTGTATATAAAGGTACTCTACATGGCCATAGCTTATAGTGACCTCTGCTGACATCCGGGTGTGCCGTTTTTTTTTTTATTAAAAACTGACTCGTGTGGGATTAGAACGCTGTCCCACATGCACAAACCTTGTGATGCCAGATGAGCACTTTTAACCGACGACCGCAGATGACCTTTGGTTTTTTAATGAAAATATTTAATTGACAGCAGAAAAATGTGGTTAAAAATAATGTACGTCTCAAAAATATCCGGCGGGGTTACAGCGCCATAATGTTCGAACTGTGTTGTGTCATTTTGACTCTGTCGCTGTCGGTTAGATCGCACTCGACGGAGCACTCAAGACTAATGCCAATGCTTGAATGTAAACTCTGAAAATTAATTATACAAAAACTGTGCAAAATTTTCAACTCTAACATCTTTTACGATACGTCCTGAAGCTGAAAGAACATCTCTACAAAATTTGGCGTCGGTATATAAAACGGTGTAGATTTGTGTAACGCTCAAGTTTTCACTTTTATCTATAAGATAGAACATTGTTATGAGAATTTAATTTTTTTATTCTTCGGAAAAACCTCTGGCTTTGATAACGGATTGACAAACTACATTTTTTTTACATTAGTTTAAATGTTTAAAACATTACTAGAAACTAGGACAAAGGACGGTTAGAAAAACTGGTTAACCGTTGGCTATAGCTAGATTTTTTTTTTCATGTGGGGCACAATTTGTGTACTTTGATTTTCAGAAATCAGCATGTGTACCCATATTTTTTAATAAACTTCAGGGGGCAAAAATAATAAAATAATCATTATTTCTTTTTTAGATAAAATAAAACCCTGCGTGAGTCACCGCGATTTAAACTCCCGTAATATTCTCGTCAAATCCGACTTAAGTTGTTGCATTTGCGATTTGGGCTTCGCTATGAAAACCGCCGGTTCCCGCTACTATCAAAACGGTGAAGAACAACACGCTGAAACACGCAGCATCAACGAAGTCGGCACTCGGCGATACATGGCTCCTGAAGTCCTCGAGGGCGCTGTTAATCTTCGAGACTGCGAGACCTCCCTCAAACAAATCGACGTCTACGCCCTCGGCCTCGTCCTTTGGGAGCTTGCCACAAGATGTCAAGATTTCTACATCTCGGGTGAAGCGCAGCCCTACAAGCTGCCGTTCCAGCAAGAAATAGGGCTCCACCCAACTCTAGAGCAGATGCAGGCGTTAGTTTCTCGGAGAAAAGCACGACCGCTGTTCCCGGCGCAGTGGAGGGACACAGCAGCGGCTAGGTTAGTGAGGGATACGGCCGAAGACTGTTGGGACCAAGATGCAGAAGCCAGATTGACGGCTTTATGCGTGGAAGAGAGGTTGAATGAGTTGCCTCTACTCAGGGACCGGCACAACAGAGGTGAGAATATATAGTAAAAATTTAAACTTCCTTGACGTCATCTGTGCGAAGTAATACAAGCAACGAGAACACAAATTTAATGCAGTTTTTTTTTCGAATTCTATTAATATTTAACAAATTTTAAAAAATACGGGTCTGTTATTTTTAATTCTATATTAATAATATATTAATATTTTTTCTAAATTTGATTAAGGTCATCAAACATTTGCCATCCTCAATAAGTTGTTTGATATTTTTCCAATATTTATGCCCTGTTTCAATTTAATTAATACAAGGGGAGATAAAAAATTCATGGAATGAAAGGGAAGAAGTGTAAATGTAAACAAGTTACTATTTTTCCTGAGAGAAATGGCTACTTGACTGGATGATATTAATGAAGAAAAATTAATGGGATGCAGTTTGCAGTCAATATTTTATTCTGTAGATTTTCTTTTTTCTTTATTATTTTACCTCTTCAGTTCCATTAAAAGTATATTTATAGCTTTGAAAGAAAAATGTTTTCTGAGGAGACCAATGCGGACATCCCATTAGAGAAGAAAATATGTTTTTAAACCAGTGGTTCTCAAGTTACAATATAAAGTTATATTTTTTCAAATGGGATTATACATATTTTTTATGCCTATTCGATATATTCTTTTTCTGAATTCAACCATGAGATTATTTTATATCCTTACATAACAAAAATATTGAAATTTAAATAAATTTTATTTTTATAATTTTTCGGTAGGCTGTGAATGAAAAACAATTGAGCTTAAATTAAAATGAAACAAATATTTGTTAAAAACGTTATAAATAGTGTTCTATTTGATTTCTATCTTAAATAATTCAAATTGACAAATAGTAGTTTTTGTTTTTCATACATAGCCTACTGAAAAATGATTAGAAAAATCAAATTTACTTAAATTTCAATCGCATTTTTTATTACGTAAGGGTATAAAACTAATACATGTTTGAATTCAGGACAAAATACGCTATGGAATAGGCATAAAAAATATGTATAATCCCATTTGAAAAAATATAACTTTGTGTTGCAAATTGAAAACCAATAGTTTCAAAAAATATTTTCTTCTTAAATAGAATGTCCCCCTTGGCCTCTTACAAATTTTTCTATATTATTTTTTTGTAACTATTATAATAAAGAAAATAATGGCGGTGGTCGGTTTTGGTGTTACATCCTGTATACACAACGTGGTTAAAGTAAGTTATTTTACATAAAAAATAATTTGTATGACTTATTCTTGTGTTTAATTTCCATATTTCAATAAGTTAGGTTAATTAACAATTCTAGTTTTAAAAATGGCGACCCTTTTTACCAAATTATAACCAAATGAAACTTGACATAGCAAAAAAAATTACGGTGTAAACACACAATAACTAAATTTTTCATTTGGTTAAACTATGGTGGTCACAATATATAGAGAAAATGATTAGGCAGAAGACTCACGTCATTAACCTGAAAAAACCTTATAAAATGAAATAAACTTGTAGAAATTATTGGGTGTTATTTATTTTAAAGTACTGATATTAAGTAATGTATATATTAATGATATTTACAATTATTTCTAAGTCAATCGTTATTCCTTTCACGGAGTATAAAATTATTTGAAATAATTATAGTTTATTTTTGTACCGTACGTTGGCACTACTGAGAATGGCGATGTTGTGTTAAATAATTTTATATTCCGTAAAAGTATTAAGGATTGACTTATAAATAATTGTAAATTAATTAATATATACGTTTTTAATACTAGTATAGTTTTCTTTTTTTAAAAATAAATAATTAATAATTACTACAAGTTATATTTCTTTTTATAAGGTTTTTTCAGGTTGATGACGTGAGTCTTCTGCCTAACAATTTTCACCGTAGTATCACGGTGTAAACCAAACCAATGACATTTATTTGTCAGTTCACCGACTATCCATATACAGATCGGACAGTATGTGTTATTTTTTGTTACATGGAGTTGCTCAATTTTAATCTAGTTGTCCGAGCCCTATGACAGTTACAAACATTTTAATTTTTCAATTGATTTGCATGGCATTATTTGGGCTGTGTGATTTATTGCAATAGACTATTTTATATATTATATTCTTTTATCTCTAAATCAATAAAAGATATAATAAAATATTTAAATGTATCAGATAGAGAATTTAATGTTCTTTAATATTTGCACGAACAAACATTTTCAAAAAATAATATTTAGAAGATTTTTTTTTAAGAATCTACTACTTCTGGTTGTCCAATTGCTTCCATATATATAATGATATTTACAATTATTTCTAAGTCAATCGTTATTCCTTTTACGGAATATAAAATTATTTGAAATACTTGTAGTTTATTTTCGTACCATAGATTGGCACTACTGAGAATGCCCATGATGTGTCAAATAATTTTATAATCCGTAAAAGGAATAAGGATTGACTTAGAAATAATTTAAATTCATTAATATATATGTACGTCATTTCTTTAATATTAGTATATTTTTCTTCTTTTTTAAATAATAAATAACAACTAATAATTTGTACAAGTTATACTTCTTTTTATAAGGTTTTTTTTCAGGTTGATGACGTAAGTCCTCTGCCTAATCATTTTCATCATACCTTTTAGTAAAAACTAAATTGCCTAAAATATAAAAAAGTTGGAATATAGGCAATTGCGTAAAAATGCGAGCTTTACCTATCTTAATACTGTTTTTGAGAGGTTGACAGTTAATATTGTCAGCGATAGCAGCGCTTCAGGGGGGTTTGTGAAGAAATTTAGATCCGGTATCAAATTAATTTGCCATTCGCAGTTCTCACTTTTAAAAACTTCGGATTTAAGAATTCAGCTGTCGGGACATAAAGCCCTGTTTTAAAATTATTAATACTGAAATGAAACAATTTCATTCGTCACATTAGTAAGTATTTTTTTATAATTTGGTATGTCTCAATACTTTCTTGGACCATAATAAAAATTATTTTCAAACATGTTATGCAAAGAGCTTATGGTACAAGAAGATTTGTTTTTAGTTTTGCGTTTACAGTGGACAATAAAAATGTAGGGTGGAGTTAGGGGTTTTTTAAAGGTTCCGCGACTGAAAAAGTTTGGGAACCGCTGGTTTAATCAGCTTGTATGTGTAAATTTATTTCTAACTGATTTTTTTTTCTTTCAGCGACAATATATTCCACGAGTCCAACATTCAACAGCAATCAATCAAATGGCACAATAATAAACAACAACAACCATCTAAACGTAAATGGAATTGGCGGTAGCAGTCTTGGTAGCGACCATATCACCTCAAACCAAACACCCATAATCACCAATGGTAATCTTAGCAAAGACGCCATGTTCGACATTTCAGATGGCACTGTAGAAACACTCGTATCTCCTTCGGACCCTGGCGAACACACATTCAAAAATTCAAATCAAACCGCGCCTTACATTTCGAACGGTTTAATCGCTCAGTTCAAACAAGCAAGCGCGCCTTTGCAGCCATACCAGGGAAGGAACCCGTGTTTGGAACGAAATTTAATGCTACCGACAGATTCCACAGATAATTTACAATATACGGCAGCTTTGGTAGATAAATCGTTTAAGCACAATACACATTATCGTTCAAATTCAAACACAACCGAATCTCAGGGGTTAATTTCTCACGATTATCTGAGCCACAATGGGGGATATAATGGAGTAGTTGTGTCACAAAGACCTGCAACACCAATTCCTTACGTTCAAAATGTTGTTTATGACAACTTGCCCAAACAACACAACACAAATTCGAGCAACAACGAAAATAAGACTAAATTTCGATGGAATGGTTTGAGAAAATTAATAGACAGGAAGATTTTCGGCCGTGAAAGACTGGAAACCCTACCAAATGAAGAAGAACCAAAGTCTAATCTAATTTCCGCTGAAGTCCTAATCAAAAAATCATCAAACGATGTACCAATCGTCGCTATGGAGACACAAGTTAATTTATCGAAACACATGAACGGCGTAGTAACTTCCGTCTTACAAGAAGACTCATCCGGAAGTTCAACTTCGAGTTCGAGTTCAACAAAACGTCCATCTACCCTTCCGCTGTTAGATAATAAAAAAACTTTAGTTAGATCTGAATCAAATCCGATTCCAAACCAGAAGTTATCCGTATTGACATCAAAACCAGTGCCTGAATCAAAAATAAAAGGGTCTGATAGCATCTCGGGAATTAGTCAAATCATCAGAAGACAAAATAATTTATCTAAACAACAATCTTTGGAGCAATTCAATGAAGTTTTCTCCAGCACGAGCGACCTCTCCAGACTTAAAGATCCAAATCAAAGGATTAAAACTCCAGGAGATGTGCCGCCATCTGTGCGAAGAACCCGTGGAAAAACAGCAAACGTGACAAGATTTTCGCTTTACGATGATCGAATGATGAATTGGTCCAGTGTTCCCGACGATATCGACATCACAGTTGAAACCATAACCAACACAACGGTTTTACAACCTCCTGAACTGGAATCACTTAAGTGCAATAGAGACAGCGTAAGTAGTTTTTAACTCCCGGGAAAAAATTGTGGGAATTTTTGTTGTTTTGATTCGAAAACTGAATGGTTCGTGTGGAAAATTGAATTTCGTACTCTTTTATAAAAGAAAGTATGCTGAAAAGTGCATTAAATGTACAGTACTCTTAGATTGTAAGTTAGTTTGCGATGCAAATATTTTATTTTTATTAACTTTTGTGTTATACACGTTAAATCGTCGTTCGGAGTGTTTAATTCGGTTCTAGTCGTTCTGAAAACGAGAAATGGGTTCGTTTTAATCAGAAGTTTATTTATATAAAACATGCCTGTAGTGGAATTGTATTTTATTTATTGTAAAAACATGTTTCGTTGAAAATGCAAAGTATGTTTATTTGAAAAATTCAAATTTGATTAATATCAAATACAATCGACGTCATTTATAACGAATTTCAAGTCAAACAACGATACAAGTATATCGTCATTATGTCATTAACCAAATTTGCGGGAATGTCTTCAACATCCGAATAATCAATACCAGAATATTCAAAGCCAGACTATGCATGTACAGAATCATTCAAATCCCGATTATTAAAAAACAGAATTGCGCAACGCCAGAAAACGCTTCGCCCGAATCATTCAAAAATCGAATACGTGGGCTCCAAGCGGAGGTCACTTTAGGTTAGGTGTGGGTGGGTTTGGTTAGGTTATACACGCTTTCGTGCAATGCGCGATTCTGTTTTTGAATATTCGGGATTTGAATGATTTTGTGCAACCATATTCTGGTTTTGAATATTCTGGGCTTTGATTATTCTGGTTTTAAATATTCGGGCACCCAAATTTGCAAATAAAAAATTCTGTAAAATTTCTTTAAAAATGGAATTGTAATGTGATGTTGCCATTTAGTAAATTTATATCAGCCAAGTAGTAAAGCCGATTGATCTAGTCGCTGGAGCTGACATCTATAGTCAAAATTATGAAATCATTTTTATATTATTTAATTATAAAGTAGACTAAAACTGATTATAAACAGGGCCTTAAAAAGCAATTTACTTTTACTATATGTATGTAAATAGTAGGTACGTCGAATTGCAGACTAAATAAAAGTGTCATTTTTGACGAATCACTTTTTTTTTTGGCGACAAAATAGATTCACATTTAAATTTATTTTTTATAGTATTTACCGTTACATGTGACACATCTAAAGCAGTCTCTAAAATGTAATAATAATCAGAAATAAATATGTACATAGGAAATACAAAACGGAGAACTGGCATGTGATAACCTCAAAATGTAATACACGTTCTACAGACGAGAATGGAATTGTGGAACATTTATACGTTTCTCTTATTTCCACCTCAAAGTATGCATAAGCATTAAAAATCATTTCTTTATACCGTTTCGATTATTTTTTTTTTGCTCAATTTTTGATTGTCACATACATATGTAATCATACAAATTATTTATATAGCTCAAGCTACGACATACGGAACGGTCACTAGTGAACAGTGGTTTCAGCAGAAAAATTATGAACATGTTCAGGAACCACATGCCTGCTGAATGCGCCCATTCTAAGAAAAATTTGACTAAAAATTATCACGCCCAGAAACACTCTATACAAAATGGACCGGCGTCTTGAATAACTTGCGTGTATCCATCAAAAATGCAACCCGCCTGACTGGTGGGATCTCTGTCTCTCTGTAACATTTGTGTATAGCTGGATCAAGCATATTTGATCATATTTTATCCATGTATCTAATGCGTAATATTGAATCACCGAGCACGTTGCACAAATGGAAATTACAAATAATGTCAAGCCAAGCTTAACAGGATGCAATTTTTTCTTTTTCATCATAAATTTGTCGAATTGATACTTGCTGAGGCATGCGTACTTGTCACTGTTAGAAAAAGATAGCGTTCCCACCGTGATAGTTAAGTAGATACAGCCCCTGCCATTGTAAAGATAATAGGAGTCGCCGGTCCATTTTGTATATAGAGGTCAATGCCAGAAATATGTAGTTGAAAGAATTTTCAATTAAAAATAAAATTGTAATAATTTTAATGTCGACATGTCGACCTCGTTTACTACGATTTTAAAATCAATATTTTTTGCTTCTTGTGAAAGTGCGTTATCTGAGTATATATTTATATTTTTGGCTGTCTGGGTTCGAATCTGACGGATTTAAAACGTAAAAATTATTTCAAATAGTATATACACGACAGCTTTAAGTAGATAGGCTTACCCAAAAATGGGGTAATACGCTGTGATTATATTATATTTAATAATTGAAAAAGATTGAATAAATTAAATAAGACTATAGATGTTTATTTGAAAGCTGTTTAAATTCATTGTAAGAATATTATATTAGAAAGTTTAACGAATATTCGATTTTATAAAGTCAATAAAATCAATTACAGCCGACGTCACTTATACCGAATTAAAGTTAAAATTTATTCTTTTCGCATTGTTGAGTGCGAAGTGCGATAACTGACACGGATTCGAAGCCGTAAGATGACTCTCGATAAGCACCTTCAACGACATAGTTACTAAAATCGAAAAAAAGCACTCCTAAAAATGGGGAATAAGCCGTGATGATATATTTATTTATTCATTCTATAAAGATTGTTTATATTTAGAAACTCATTCGACATTTATTTAAAAGCGGTTTACTTTTTTTGAGGTAAAAATAATTCCATTTAAAAAAGTTTGAATGTGATTCGTTATATATGAAGTATAAACTTAGGGGAATTGTCCTGAGTTTGAAATTTGTTTTTAAATTTTGCACGGTACATCCGTTAATCGTGTGACGTAATAATCTATTTCAACTGCATGTTACTTGTATTTATTTGATTTTACAATTTCCCTTTTGTTCAGCGTTGTTAGGCATGTTTATATGAATATATTTTCGGTTAAATGGGAATGATCATTGTTAAAAATTTATTTAATTTGACTAGAAGTCTGATATTTGTTAATAACGCAATATTATCCCACCCGCATATTAGTTTTAACAGCAATTTGCTTTGCCATTTACGAATATGTTTCTCTTATCGTGATTATTTTGTACTTTAGTTATAAATGTAACCGATAACAATAAGAATATTAACAAAGTTGAACTAAAATACATTGCAGAAGCAATGTATATTTTTAGTAGACATAAATTCACGTGTGGATATAAAATACTATTAAATTAATAGTAACTATTTTTAAGAATTGCACTTTAGACGTACATCATTGGTATTTAAATTATTCTGTGATTGTGTTCTGCAGAGAATCTGCAAGTAAATTATAATTTGGAGTTACGATTACAACTAATTTAAGACAAATAGAATTATTTGTAACTGAATTAAAAATAATACATTCTAAACACACATTTTTAAAATTGATTTATAAAAGTATACCGCTCGCACAATCTCATTGCTATACGAAGTAGGTTCCAAACATTTTTTGAAGTGAAAGGAAACAACTGTGTTATTTTTTTTATTTTTCAACATCTCTCCTTACTTCAATACTTCAATTTTCAGATCTTTGAACCAAGATTTCTATACCCTTGAAAAAATAATGTGAACTTAATTTGCAAAATGACCTAAAACTGCATCTTTCATCTCATTATCAATCACAAATTTTCTTTTCCGGAGGTCTTCCTTTAGTTTTGAAAAACGTAAAGATCACTGGGCACTGAATCTGGGCTGTACAGATTTTGTACGGATAGTAGTGACATCTAGTAATTTTTATTTCAATTAGGAGAATAGTGTCAGCGTCCCTGATTCTCCCTAGTCCTCTGTCAATTAAATTAAGGTGTGGAAATGTGCTCATAGTTTATCAAAAGTACATATAAAATATTTAAAAATTATTTTTTTAATAATTTATTTATTTGTGACAATTTCTCAAAATGGTACAATGTTACGCCGTGCGTAGCGCTAGTTGACGTACTAAATCTGTAAATTTCTTTTGTGTAATTTTAGTGACATTTGAGATGGCCATAATAAGCGTAGCGCAATGGACCTTTTACATTTTTATTGCACCGTGACATCATTTTTCAATGCACCACGTAGTGAAATTTTTATGAATTAGAGATGGGTAGGTACCATGTTGTCAAGTAAAATGATTAGAAGGATAAGCATTTGTTTTCGATAAAACAATATTTAAACAACACAGAAATTTAAATTATTTTGACTTTGATTATAAAGAAATTATTAATAAAGATAAAACAATTTATTTAAAAATAAAAACAATAGTTTTATTCTTGTATGTAACTTTCTTAATATCAAACTGGCAACTATGCAATTATCTGTCACTTTATGTGGTGTTTATTTCGCGTTTTTAGAACATATAACCGCATTTCTGATTCCATTTACCCGTCCTCTTGTCTTATTCAGCATCACAAACTCTTTGTGTGAATTTATTCAAGGTATATTCGAAAAATGAATTACGCTAACCACGGTTAGTTTTTTCAGTAACCGGTTACAAATTCGAACACGGTTAATGAGAATTTTGGTATTATGGAGATAAGAAAAGTAGCAATAGTTATATTCGAAATAAACTTATCACGAATATAATCTCCGGATAAACAAGGAGTATAAGTTGACCTGAAAATAGACATTTTCGTTGACGCTTTAGTAAAAGAATAAAAATTATTAGAAGAACTACTATCAGTTAAAATAAACTCATTAAAGAATATCCTCGCTTCCATAATTTCAATCTATCTTTCAACTAAAATTTAATTTAAATTGACAGTCCAAGTGACAGATGATTAAGGCCGAAGCATTCGTTTATTCATGCCCGGTTACAAAACCACGCTGTTACCACCTGAAAACAGCACCGAACCGTGGTTTATTTTTCGAATATACAAAGTATATAGTTACGTTCTTATTTCCGCTCTTTCAAATTTTGTTTGAAATATATCTGGCCTCCTCAATGCGCAAACAAACTACTGCGCACTACATATATGTCATTTTTCTCTATCTTTCTCTTTTGATGTAAAAGGTCCATCTCAATGAAGTTCGCCATACGTATGACTGAAGTCCCTTGATTACTAAAGTACCGCGAATTACTGTCATTTTGACTTAAAATTTACGCGCCAATATATAGAATGTATAGAAAATCATTCATTAATGACCCCTATTAATGCATGATTTTTTTTATTAATAAACGATTTATTGGGTGCGTTCACCACATGGAACACAGCATGTATTGCTAACGCTAAGTTGTAGCAAAAAGGTAGAAAGAATTAAAAGTCATGCTTTTGACACTTACTAGCTAGGTATATTCACGTAGCATACCTTTAAAATGAATTTGAAAGAATAAAATTCGTCAAATAACATAAAAAAAACAGCTTGTGTTGTTTAGCATTAAGTAAACTGAACGCACCCACTGAAAACAATTGATGGCAAAACTTATTGATTTTCTGACGTAAAATTTGACGTTCGGTCAACCATTACTAACCTAAAAAAATTTGTCATGGAATAAAATTAGATTTTCCATTTAAGTAAGATACGGTCAACGAAAAAATATTGTAACTAACACGTATGTTAATTGGCGGTTAATGATCTCAACAATTAACGCGTTCGCTACGCTCACGCGTTAAAATGTCTCGATCATTAATCGCCCTCATTAACACACTTGATAGTTAAATAACTAATACGGATCTTTAATAAATTTATGATGTGCATTTACACTTCGACTAAATATACTTTACATAATGTATAATAACATTAAAAAATTAATGTTTTCAAATATCCGCATTCTTGGTTAAATCCAGTCTATTTACAAAATTCAGCTAAATTTTTCTGTTGTGTTCTTCGAATGTGATTCTAAATAAGCTAACACCTTTTTCAGACTTATTTTTGATCTGATACAACATCCGGGCATTTTTGTCATGTTCTTTAGTTTAACTTCACAAATACGTCAAATCGCCATTTTGGCTCCAGCGTGTTTATAATAGGCCTATTGAATCGCGCTACTTTAATAATTACGTATGACCACGTATGACTAAAGTTCCTAAATTACTAAAGTTCCGCGATTTGCCGCCATTTTGTCTCAAGATTTGAGCGCCAAAAGTAGGGTTATCCTTATAAAAATGAAAATTTTCAACGTAAAATATTTATTATGTATTATATACAAAATTATTAACTTCTGTATACTCGACTGTAAACAACTACCTACTTTCTTAGCAACGAATCCGGTAGGTACGTTTTTACGGTCTAGGCCGGTAGTACATAGTAACGACATTGACGACGTCTGGTAGGTATTTCAAAATTGACTATTACAAAATTTGTAAATTATGTATGAAATGCGTTTATCAATTTTACGTTAACAACGCATCATAGCAAATTTGTTCAAAACAAACACGACGATTTTGATTAAATAATAATTATTCTAAATAATTTGCTTACCAAATAGTTGAGTATATAGAAAAAAATTATACGACACACGGCCGGTAGCTGCATTTACGGTCTCGCTAATTTACGTGTCTCGCCCTACCGGGCTCGACCTGGGATGTACTAGCTCGCCCGTAAATGCTTAGTTACTGACCTAAAGCCTCGTACAGACCTGCGAACCGTTCGGCGAACCGTACGCCGAACCGTTCGACGAGCTCTAGCAGATGATGGTGGGGGAATGTTCGTCTCATTTCCATTATTGTTGCAGATACATATATGTATGTTTTGCGGATTCCAAATAATATCATGATTTCTGTACAGTTCGATAAATTTTGAAGTATTGTCTTTAGACCATTCCATTTTTGGTAAATGTAGTATCAATAAAGAGCAAACATCTACTTCGAACCAAAGAATAAAGTGAAATAAAATATTTTGTTGCAAGTATCCGTTCGCCGTCGCGTCCAGACTAGCTGCAACGTGTTCGCGCAACATCCTTTAATCGTTCGTTGAAATACCGACAACGGATGGATCGCGCAAACGTTGCAGACAAACGTTGCACGTGTTGCATTGCTTTGTTCGGATCGCCGTTTTGTTGCGCCGGTCTGGACGTGGTTCGCCGAACAGTTCGCAGGCCTGTACGAGGCTTAATGATATAAATAGCCGAACAATAAATACAGAAGCAAACTAACCTCACAATTAACTAACAAGTCCGACAAATCAATTCTTCTTATAAAGTTACACAAAATTTCTTTTCTTTTATGTAGTATTTTAAATAGTTGAAAACCCTTTGCAGATCTATTCTTGTACCATGTTATACAGCAAGACATTTTTAAATAAATTGTTTGGCTCCAAAGTGCTAATACACAGGACTAATGAATCGCGTTACTTTCGTATGACAAATTGGCACGAATTTTGTATATCAGCCAAATATACCCATTAAACTATATACCGCTGAGAGGCTATCACTCGTAAAAATGGAAAGTGTCTGTGATGTTATACCTCTTTGCTTGTCTAGCGCAAAGACACAGCCGGTAGGCGAATGATGAATCAAATGCAGTTGGCGCAAGCGCACAAGGGGTCGTGTCCATGCTTGAAGAGTGCAAAATGTTCCGAACATTTCATGTGTGCCTTTTAGCAGTATTTAGTTTAATAGGTATATTATCAGCCTGCAAACTTTTGGAACCTTCTCCGAACTTGAGACTTCACGAAACCGGGTTTATGAATATGCAGCGTGTTATACTATAAATATGTGTATGTATAGAGTTGTGGATCTCTAGCGCAGTTCACACGTTGAGTAAGCAAATCTTTTTTATTCTTAATATTTTTTTACAGTTTTTCTACTAATTATGTGTTTAGAATACATTGTTATTAATTTACAGTTAGGCTAATTTGTGATCGGTTAAAGTTTCATTTTGGCTGTGTGGAGAACAAAAATTATTGTTAAACATTCCATTTGGAATATTTTAATAATTAATGATAATTATTAATCTCTTAACTTTGTTTAATCAGAATTTATTTATGTTTATTTTATAATTACAGTTTGTAAGGCCTTATTTTACATATTTTATTGTATTGATGCCTTTCAAATAAAGATATGTATGAAATTAATAAGATTTTTTGAAAAGCTCGAAGCTTTTCAATTCTTCTGTTCTAACACTCTTAGTTACAAATTTCAACGCAGTGAAGAAATCTTCTATGATCAATGGTCTTGGTTGAATTTTTTTCGACGGTATGTTATTTAATTTTAGTCTTATAGATTTTTTGCTGTTTTTAACCGGCATATAAAAATTATCTAAAATAAAAAAAAAACATTAAATTTATTTAAAAATAAATTTACAAACATACCATCAGTTAAAATCCACTCTTCAGCTGTTTTTAATTCTTTGATTGGTTGATCTAAAGCACATACAATCAATTCAGAAATATCAGATCCGGACCAACCTTCAGTAAGGTCTAGAATTTGGTCAAATTCAAAATCGACCATATTTATATGCATCTGTAAGATTTTCAAACGCGCTTCTCTAAAATTATAGTAAACAATATATTTTCAGGTGTCTAATATATTTGAGTCTTAATGCAACAATAACCAATGTACACATTTAAAATCAACAATAAACTCACGAACTGACCGAACGTGTTAAATTAAACATTCTACACTATTAATGTTAATTACAAATATTATTAACTCTGTTTTTTAAACTGTCTAGTGCTAAAACCCTTCGAAATTTTACTAACATGTCTACATTATTTATTATTATATACAGGTGTCTCAATGTATTTTCTCACCTATCCGGTAACGGAATATATATTTTTCGTTGAAATCTGCGGATGAATGCTGGATCCAACTCCCAAGGTCTATTTGTACTACCTAGAAAAAATATTTTGTTGTCTGGATTCTGATCCATTTCAGATAACTGAATCATCAATTGATTTTTGAACCTAAATTAAACAAAAATTCACGAATAGATATTGAAAAAATACTTTAAAATCTTACCGTCTTTCTAATTCCGATTCCTTAGAATTTCTAATGCGACAAATACTATCGATTTCATCAATAAATATCATACATTGTTCGTTACTTTCTTGGCATAGGTTAAACAAAGTTGTTACTAGCCTATGATACAAAATAATTAATTTTAATTATACATAGAAGTAGGAGTAAAATAAATAGTTATACTTTTCTGATTCGCCGACGTATCGAGACCACAAGTCTGAATTTGATACACAGTATAAAGAAATTTTTGTTTCGGCAGCTAAACAATGAGCTAGTTGAGTTTTTCCAGTACCTGGAGGTCCATATAAAAGGGCTTTATTCCAAACTCTTCGTCCTAAATAGAGAAAAATAATAAAGGCGCCATTTTGTATAATGTATACGTATACACGTGTTCATTTTAAATGGGCCACTATTGCTACAAAGACGGTTAAATGGGCAAATAATTTCTATTTCACACGACAAATTTAAAAGAAATGAAAAAATATTTTTTTCGACCAGTGGTTCTCAAAATACAGGACCTACCTTTTTTTATTTTAGATGATAACATATTTTTTTTATTTGCTCATTCGTTAGAGAATTTAATTCTAAATTCCGTGATATATTTTTATACCCCTGCATAATGATTTTTTTGAGAGAAATACATATAAAGTTTAATAATTGATTAAAATATGGCATGAAAGAAATACGTGAATATTTTGTTTGCGTTGACATTTATGATCAATTACAAGAATAAAATATTCACTTCTTTTTGTCAGGGCACTCTAATTTTATGTAAACAAATTAACACGTATTCATTTTTTCCATTCATGACACTCTTATTATAACCATATTTTAATCAAATTGATATAAAACTTTACATGTATTTTTCTCAAAAAAAATCATGTAAGGGTATAAAAATATTATATCACTGAATTCAGAATTCACTAATAGCAAATAAAAAATATATGTTCTCATTTAAAATAAAAAAAAGTTTGGTTCCGTATTTTGAGAACCACTGGTCGCAATAAATAAATTTTCTTTTCATTAAATTTGTTTTGTGAAACAGAAATTGTTTGCCCATTTAACCGTCTTTGTAGTTCTTACACTTCTCGAGATAGCAATGGTGGCCCATATAAAATGAACACCTGTATACATTCAGCAACTTTTCTTCACCATTTATAGTAGTATACAGGGTATTCATTTTGAATGGTACACTATTGCTATCTCGAGAAGTATAGAAGCTACGAAGTCGGTTATATTAACAAACAATTTCTATTTTATAAGATTACTTTAATGAGCTAAACAAGAATTTTTTTAGACCAGTGCTTCTCAAAATACAGGGTGTAACTTAATTTAAATGGCAACCTTTTTTTTTTATTTGCTTAATCGATTCAGTATTTTTTCTGAATTCGACGATATCCATATGCAATACCCTAATATTACAAAAAATTCTGATTTTAATAAAAATGCTATGAAGAAAACAAAATATAAACTTCACTCACACAAATAATAGTATATTAAAGAACGAATATCATAATTGACAATTTATTTTAGGAGTTGTCCAACCCTTCGAACAAAATAATCGAAAATTATGAAATGAGTTCTTTATACTATTTTTCTATTTTGCGCCTTTTAAATAAAAAATTGTAGTTTCAAAATGTAGGGAATTTTTCAATTGGTGATGATGTGACATTTGACGTTCAATAACGTAACCTTAGCTGTTTTTTTTTCTAAATAGTGAATAGTAATCTTCTAAATATCCATCTATGCAGATTTAAAAAAAAAATCAGGAAATTAATTTGCTCCCTGGTATTTAGTCATCTTGAATCAACTTCAACAAAATTTGCACTTCTTGATCTTCAACCATAGTTACAAATAAACTTTTCGAACGATACACATTGACAGTTCTGTCTTTCAAATACATCATGACGTAATTTTTTTTTAAACCATATATTTTGGCGAAGCACAATACGATGACGTGAAATACGAAAACGGTTTGAAAACCGTATCGAATACGGTTCGTCACCAAAAAAACAGTTCTTATTTTTGTAACTACACACCGATATTTCTTGAGCTTGACGACATAGTTTGGTATACTTTGGTTCACGAAAGATGACAATTCAAGGTCGCTTGTTCGAAGAAAGAGTACACAACATTTAATACAGTATAGTACCTTAGCAACATTTCATGTTAGAAAGAGAAAGATTACTTGACGTATGTCTATGTAGTTTATGTTGTGACAGATATACGTTCATGTTGACATTACTTTCTAACACGTTACAAATATTAATGACGTATGTCGTAGAGTAACAAATATCTAATTATCTACTACACTGCCCTCTATGCTGATATTTACGCAGTGACGTTGACATTTAAATCAAATGATTATTCCATGGTTTTTGTCAAGTCTTAGGTTATTGTGTTTTGCAAAAACATAGGTGAAGAACATAAATCTTTGAAAAAGGTATTATTTAAAAAAGAAACATAATTTTCAAATAAATTCCACATTTTTTTTCTGTTAAAATGTATCCATAAATATTTCATGTTGCACGTCTATGTATACGAAATGCAGTGAAGTTATCTGCAAGTAATATTACACCATACTGTTAATAAATGACCTTGAATTGTCATCTTTCGTGAACCAAACTATATTGGTAGTGATGGAAACGTGAATACCGGCAGATTTTAAACAGTTTTGTGTACAATTACGAAATATAATACATCATAGAATAGCCATAGTTACTATTTTACCTTAATTTGTAGTAGTGAGTTGTATACGTATTTATTCACCTTTAGTTATTTATGATAATCACGAATCATATTTTTTCATCCTTTTATTTAACTTGCGTTGTCTGTCTGTCTGTATATCTGTTCCAATGTTTTACAAACCATTTTAACCGACTTTCTAATGGTCTACTACACAGCTGAAATTTGATACGTAGTTGAAATAAATTTTTCTTCATTTTTACCTGTTTACACGTGTAAAAGGTTGCAATTTGTTCTTAGATGTTTCCATTACAGACTACGTTCATAATTATATTCAGTAATTTGTCGTTTGAAATTCACATTCGTAATCCAAAATTGTTTAAAACCATAAGTAAGACAGATATAAATATACAATTACTTGTTATATTGCGGTTCAGAAATCAATGACGTGAAGCTCAAGTGAAAAAAAATCGGTGTATATCTACGATATATTCTATTTCTTTCTAACTTTACTATTTTATTTCGTCTCTTCTTATTACTACTTTCAAAATTATAATTATATAATAATAATATTCTTAACAATCGTTGGTGTTCCTTTATTTAGCGAGATTTGACATTGATAGCCACCAACCTTAAGAAATAAATTGTCATACAGCACTCGAATGAACAAAAGGGTTCCTTTTGGGTGCTGTAACAGTTTTGTTACAGATGAAAATAGAATAAATCAGCATAATTTTCATTTGCATTTTTTTCAAATATTTTATAATATTAGGGTATTACAATGGTATTACGTATAGATATCATTGAATTCAGAAAAAAGTACTGAATCGATAAGACAAATAAAAAAAAATAGGTTGCCATGTAAATTAAGAAAGTTACACCCCGTATTTTGAGAAACACTGGCCTAAAAAAATCCTGTTTCGTTCATTAAAGTAGTCTTATAAAATAGAAATTGTTTGCTAATTTAATCGACTTCGTTTACTTCTTATACTTCTCGTAATAGCAATAGTGTACCACGTAATATAAACATTCTGTATGTATATTCGCAGATGATTTAACAATGTTTTGTGGGTGAGCCCGAACCCAAAATTAATGCAGCTATCATCCCTCGCCACATAGTATAGTTTGAATCTCGAAAGATGACTATTCAAGGTCATTTATAAGCCGCCTGATATAATATTACTTTTATAATAACTTCACTGCATTTCGTATGCATAGGCGTGCAACATGAAATATTTACGAATATTTTAACTTTGAAAAAAATAGGTGTAAGTTATTTGAAAATTATGTTTATTCAATCCTGCTATTGAAACTTGTTGTTTCTTATTTGGATACGGAACTTGAAAGCTTCTGTTTTATTCACTCAACTTATTACTATGGTAACGGGTGGGTGAAAGTAGTGAGTGTATTTACTTTCCTAGCAACGAGTCCGATAGGTACATTTTTACGGCCTAGGCCGGTAGTACATAGCAACGACGTCCGGTAGGTATTTCAAAATTGACTATATCCTAATTTATAAATTAGATAAAAAATGCGTTTGATAATTTTTATCTTAATAATACGACGCTTTTGCTTATTTAAATAATAATTATTCCAAATAATTTGTTTTTAAAATAGTTGTTGAGTATACAGAAAAATTTTATGACACACGGCCGGTAGATGCATTTATGGTCTCGCTTGTTCACGTGTCTCGCCCAACCGGGCTCGACCCGTGATGTACTAGTTTTTATAAGGGTACTGTTATTTTATTATTATAAAAAAATATGTTATAATAAAAGCATTCAAAATTCAAAAATAAATCAACTGGTAAGTTTATTAGCAAATGTAAAACCAAATATGTGAAAAATAAGATAATGACACAATGTCAGTGTAAGTGACACTGACAGAAAATAACGTTATTCGTACGGCTATGAATCAAGGTAATGTATCTGAATTAATAAATAAACTTACGTTACAGCGAAAGTATTATCAACAATTAGCATCGTTTAAAAGTAGAATGTCATAACATAGTCGAAACAATATGGATTTTTGAAAGACAAGCGTGTTTATTCATCCTTATCACACACGCTTATAGCCTTTGCAAAGGAGAGGGATAAATGTATGCCAATTTGTTAATTCCTTCATGATACAGATGACCTTGATCGGACATCTTAAAAAAAATACTGTACATATTTTTTTCTAATATTTCAATAGCAACACTCGTGAAGAAACGGATTTGCTCACTTATGTGCCTTTGACCACTCGGCTAGCGCCTCGTGTTTAAAATTGACACATGCGTGAGCGAAATTCTTTGTCTCTTCACTCGTATTGTAATATACTATTCTTTTTAAATAATAAGATTTATCGCAAAAAACATGAACTTGACATAAACCATGGAATAATAATTTGATTTTAACGTCAACGTCACTGGGTAAACATTAGCACGGAGGACAGTGTAGTAGATAATTAGATATCTGTAAATATACGACATACGTCATTATTATTTGCAGTTTGTTAGAAAGTAATGTCACCATTTATCTGTCACACAACATAAACATACATTAAATAATCTCTCTTTTTAACATGAAATGTTGCTAAACTACTGCTGTATAAAGTGCTGTGTATTCTTTCTTCGAACAAGTGACCTTGGATAGTCATTTTTTGTGAACCAAACTATGCTATGTTTTTTAATATATTTGCAAGTAATTTAACAATATTTTGTGGTTAGTACGAACTCAATTTTTTTGCAACTAACACATTACTTTATTTGATACATTTTCAATTGATTTAATATTTTTAGTTTAAAAGTGAAAAAAATAGTACAAATACATTTTTTTACAAAGATTAGATAAAATTTCTTCCTACCTTTGAATAAGTGTGGAAACTGTATAGGAAACACAATTGCTTCTGATAAAGTATTTTTTGCCTCTTCTAACCCCGCTATTTCTTCCAATCCTTTTTCCCTCGGTACAATTAAAGTATTTTTGATTATATTTCTTAGTTTATTATTTTCGGTATTCGGTGTCTGTTCTTCCAATTTTTGTTTCTTTGTTTCAGTTTCTTGCTTCAGGTTTTCGTTGATTCTTTTTTGTAAGGAAGGTAAAAAGGATAAATGTGGTGTACGAGTGATCGTAATATCATTCAAAACTACTTGATTTTTACGCATTTCTGATTTTTTTATATGGTCCAGGAGATCGAGGCGAATGTAAAATAATGCTGACTAATGGAAAAAGGGTATAGGAATGTATGCTAAATAAAAGGTTAACTTACTGAATAGGGTTCGGAATTTGAATAATGAATTACTTCGTTAATTAGGTTCAGACATTCGTTTTGTATATTTAACAATTCTTCGACTGATATATTGTTGTTAACTGCGTGTTCATAATCCTCAAAACTGTTGATAATTACAAGAAAATAAAATCAACTATGTATAAAACTTACCGCCTAACAGCATCTTGCAATAAAAAGAACTTTTCGTTTTCCTTTTCTTGTTCCATTGTTGACAATAATCAAAAACTTAAATTTGAAAACAAATCAACAAACTGTTGGAGAAGGTTGCTATGGTAACGGAACAATATGTCGGTTGTTTGTGCATCTTCTTATTCTTCTTAAAATTGATTTCTCCTGACGTATTTCGAATGTTGAGTCATTTGGTGTTTGAAAATCAACATGTCTGCCGGTTTAGTTTGACGTGTGGGCTGTTCATTTAGTTATTTTCAATTTGGGCGTAAACTAGGTCACACCCTGGCGAAATAAGTATTAAATCTTGAGTGCAACGAAGAATCTGTTGTGAAAAAATAAAATTTTAGTGAGAGTAATTCATCTGCATTGGTGGTAAGTGTTTAAATTGTTTCATTCATGTTTGACATATATGTATGAACATGTTTTTGATTTGTTTATTCAATAAACTTTATTGTATATATTTGTACATTATTATCTGCTTTGCTGTTCTGTTTCTATATGCACATTTCATTTACCACGCTGTACCTTAAATTTGTCTAGTGTGTTAACACGCTCCCATTTAGATTATTTGATTAGATGTTTAGACCTTGTTGTATGTAAATCTCCATCATTAAGCAATTAATTTGCATAGATCTTGACGATCTGAAGATTATTGCACTTGTGCAACGTTTGACTAACTTCTGTACAGTTATAAATCGTGGATAGACGGTGCGGATCATTGTTAGCGGTTACAGTTTTTTTTTCCTAGACCGAAATTAGGTTCTTTACGTGTAAGAATGCATGTAACAATTAGAAATAGTCCAATTTCCTCCTATTGTTTCCGATTCTGTCGTGGGGTTTTCAAGCGTTTCGAAAAACGCCTTAAAACTACATAATTTGGGCGTAGAACATTATTAAAACAGTTGAATGATTTTGATAATAATGCCAATCATCTCGTTATTTTTGTGGGCGAATTTGCAGGTATAGTGCGTCCCAAATAAAAAATGAATTGATCGAACAGTAGTCTACAACGAAAACCAGTTTTTGCTCCAATTCCGCGTTATAATTTTCCATTTAATTTATGGGAACAATTCAGCGATTTAAATATAGTAGGCTGTGTTAATTGCCCGACATAACACAATCGTTTCAGCCTACTTTATTTTTCTCTGATATCTATAAAACAATGATTTATTTAATAAATATTTTTATTTATATGCAAATGTTTGAATGCGTACGAAGAGATTGTCATTTGTTTTTTGAGGTCACCAGGATACAAGACGCTATTTTCTGTGATGATCAATTTCTTACTAAATTAAAATTACTATGTCAAGCATACTATCTAAATAACATATGAGGTAAGAAATAAATAAATTTCGCAATTTTGAGAATTATAGCAGTGTTTTATTCTATTTAAGATGCTTTAGTCATTTGTCAGTGCAAGGCATAGGCAACTGTTTCAAAATAAAGCACACTTGATTCATACATTCATTTTTTTAAATTAGGTATTAAAATATCTTCTTAAAATGGGAAAATATTTTTTTGTTCGTAATGGCGCATTCTTTAAATCTTTCCTCGCGATATTTAAATAGGGAAAGTATTTTGCTTCCATTCTAAAATTTACATATTATGCGCCCACTTGAGTTAGAAAAATTCGGAAGAGAAAATTTGAAATGTGTATGCTGATTGAATCAATATTTATCGTGTTGAGAAACAAGTTGCTTGGTGACCGATTTGTAGGTTAGGAATGCAACTGCAGTTGAGTTTCATTTGTTTTTATGGGAATGGACTGCATTGATTAGTGCCATATAAGCACTTAATTTACAACTTGTATGGATTACGTCATATAGCTTTTTCTTCACACAATTTGTAGGATATAAGACAAGCTTAATTTTATGTAACGAAAGGAAAGTTCAGAAAAAATATAGTATGTATTCATTTAAAATACAGGTGTTCACTTGAAATCTTAATGAACAGGAAAAAAATCAACCAGTGTGTATCAAAATACTTTGAATGTGGATATTTCATGTAAAAAAATAGAAGTATTATATATATTAGCGAAACCTCGAGCGAAACGAAATATTCACTTTTTTTTTCATAACACTCTATACGTAAAAAATAACATATTCATTTATTTCATTCATGGCACTCGTATTATAATCATATTAAATAAAAATTGATATAAAATTTTATACAGGATGTTGATCGCGACACCGAAACATACGACTTTAACATGTAAAGTCATATTACTTTCATAATTTCCTGCTCCCCTAATTGTTTCAGGTAAAAATGCTTCAAATAAAAGTGGTCGAGTTTGCAGAATTTCTGCATCTGAATTAATAAGCAAAATTAATTTTGCATGCTCCATAACGTTAGAAAAAAGGAAAGAAAATAAAAATCACTCGTTACCGAGTTCGTTACAGAAGATTATTCAAGCACGCATTCATTAGACCACTCACTGCTACGCGTCTTGTATCCGAATTTCTAACTCGTGCTAAAAAAGATTCCCTTCTGTAATTGCTTTAATATCCTCCTGCATTTTTAACCATTAAGCGCTAAGCAATAAACTGACATTTTATATTAATTTTAGTCAATATTAGTTTAACACAATAATTAAATCAAAATTGACTTTAAAATTATTTTTTTTGTCAGTTTTGAAAAAAATGTTACGTTTACGCATCAACAGCAGAATCTGTTAATATAAGTAAAATAATAAGTT
This sequence comes from Harpalus rufipes, assembly GCA_951394225.1. NCBI lineage: Eukaryota > Metazoa > Arthropoda > Insecta > Coleoptera > Carabidae > Harpalus > Harpalus rufipes. Next base: position 20,938,956 of record OX596281.1, on the reverse strand, counting down.
TTACCGAGGTTTTTATCAATCATGCTTTTATTTATAAATACAGTGGAGTCCGGATATTGTGAACTTGAAAATGCATTAAGACTGGTTCACTATATCCGAGGTTCACTAAAAAGGAAAATAAAATTTCTCGTGTTAATTGTACGTTTAACATATGTATGTATTTATTTATTTTATACGGTTACATCATGTGTATGTAGTATTTATAAATTATTAAAAAAAACATATTTATATGTATTATAAACTACTTAAGATAGTCGGAAATTTTAGTTTGTACATAAATGCTAGAAAAACGAATGTTATTTATATAGTTTTCAAGGGCACAAAACCATCCCAAACTTGAGCTGGAACTTCGCGTGATTGTAAAAAAATGTGAGTATCGGTAATTTTATGGGGATGGACGCATGGTGATTATGGGAAAAATTTCAGGGAAGCGTACTGCGCAAGCGACGCCTATGAGATTCGACATACTCTCTGGTCTATCGTTCTGGTTTTACTACCTCTCGGTACGTCGATTCTTTCGATCTCTTGTGTTTCCATCTGTTGTGTGTTTGTTGTCATTATAAAAGTTTACTATAAACGGAAATTTTATACCTTAAGTTAATAAAATTCGGTTCACTTTATCCGGAAGTTCATTATAAGCGGGTTCATTATAAGCGGATAAAATTTGTATTAGTCTTATGGGAAAAAATTAGGATACCTAAAGTAGCGTTCACTTTAGCCGGAAGTTCACTAAAAGCGGGTTCATTATATCCGGACTCCACTGTATGTACAAAAATAGCTCAATACTTTTAATTCAAATTAGAAAATATTAAAATATTGTAACGTTTATTTATTTGGGTGAAATGTAAAAATCAAAGAAATATTATTAATTAAAATAAAAGTTTATTAAACGATAAATAATTAAGATAAAGATAATAAAAGTAACTAAGACTATGATGAAACAATTATAAACACTAATTTAAAACTAAGAATATTATTAAATACTTGAACACTAAGATTATTTATTTAAACAATATTTATTTCACTATATTTATTTATATCACCAACTTCATTTCACGATGCTTGTCTATATCAGAATGTTTCCGCTGGCTTCCCTGACGTGTTTATATATCCGGCGTCCTTCTGGAACATTGAATATTCAACGCGATAATAACATCGAATACAAAGAATCAGAAATCAGGTGACCCTGAGTAATGAAATAGGTCGCAACGTGTTTATTTACTACGCCGATAGCTCTCCCGATTACGTCATCGCCCAGCGCGGCGGCCGTTCTAGCACGTTTGACCAGCGGCGGCGGTCGCGTACTCCTAGAGCCTGGGGCGTCGGGTCCACGCACGCTACAATATAATTATTACCTGTTATGAAAACTTTTATAACAGATAAAATGTATGGCAACATTTAATTTTTTATACATACAGGGTGTTGACCCCGACATCGGAACATAGGACTCGAGATAGGACTTTAACATGGAAAATTATATTTTCATAATTTCCTGCTTCCCTAATTATTAAAAAAAAAAAAATACGTCAAATAAAAGTTGTAGAGCTTAAAATTCTACATCTAAATCAATATGAAAAATTAATTTTACATGCTTTCTAACGGCAGAAATTGTAGATATGAAAATGTTGAAAAACACCCAAAAATAGCGATAGCCATGGAATTGAAACAGATAAATTAACAAATGTTTGACGTTTTACCTATCATGTTAGGTTAATATTTTTTTTCTTCAAACGTCATAAAAGTAGCATCTTTTGTGACTTGATTCACAAGGTAGAAGTTTAATTTCTACGCCGCCGGAGTAGAAATAGCTAATTTCTACGCCGCCGGCGTAGAAATAAAATAAATAAATATCCATAGAAACTATACAGAATCAACGAATAAGAAATAGCCTTAATAAAAGAAACCTGTAATATCGCCCTAAATGTCAAGAATAAAGTTACTAAATACGATCCATAGCTGTCAAATTTAAATATATAACCTGTGAATTGAAATATAAACAGAGTTTACTTTTGAGGAAATAACATTATTAAAGAATAGCAGACTTACAGATTATAATTACAGGGACGGTAATGAGCATAAGAATACTTAGAATTAAAGTGATAAGAAAAGATTATATTGTTTTGCAGTGATTCGTGGACATATCTTTCAGCCACACTTTTAGATTTCCATCCAATTGAACTTCAGGGGACTTACATTACATTATAATCCTTCAAAATCCGACATAATTGCCCACAAGGAGGATATAAAATTGCACAGTTTTTATTTAAACGTCAAAACGTGAAAATTTTCATTTCAATGTTTATAACCAAAAGGGAACAAATAAGTATCCATAGCTACAGGGCAATTGAAATCGCAAACGTAATTTATGTAAAATGTAACGTCAGTAGTAGATATTTTTCTTTAAATATCTACGTTTGAAGAAAAAATATAATGTGTCATTCGGAGTAAAAGTGTCTTTGTGTGCCTCGCGTGGATTTATCCGACTCGCTTCGCTCGTCGGTTAAACTTCCACGCTCGTCACACAAAGTCTCACTTTTACTCCTAATAACACAATATACTATTATTAGATATTACTTATAATAGCTTTTCAAGTGAACAATTATCTATTAATTTAAATAAATAATTTTTCACTCTAACATATATTACAAATAATAATAAATATTAAAATAACCTAGATTGAAGATAAATCGCTAACATTTGTAATTTTTTTAGTATCAATTACCTGGCTATTTTTGGTTTTTGATTTTCGACATTTTCATACCTAATTTTTCTGCCATTATAGAGCATGCAAAATTAATATTGCTTATTGATTCAGATGAAGAATTTTAAGCTCTATAACTTTTATTTGAAGCTTTTTTACTTAAAATAATTAAGGAATCAGTAAATTATGAAAGTATTATATTATATTAGTCCTATGTTCCGGTGTAGCGGTCAACATCCTGTATGTATTTTTCTCAAAAAAATCTTTACGTGGGGGTACAAAAATATTATATCTTTGATTTTAGAATTAAATTGTCTAACTAATATGCAAATAAAAATATATGTGTATTTGTTCAAAATGATTTTAATAAATGAATACGAAGTGAATATTTTGTTTCGCTAATTGATTTTTTTTTTATTAAATGTCAGTTGGAGTTCTAAAATATTAAATTGAATATTTTAGAATTTAAGTCTGCAATTAAAGGTAGATTGGCACATTCAGCAATGGGTAATAATCCATGATATTTATTGATAAATAGATATTAAATAGGAATCGCTATTTTCTTTTCTATTAATGACTCGTGTCATATGTCTATTGTTTTGTGTGAAGAAACCAAGATGTCATTCAACTTTTTTCCATGTTATCTACAAGTATAAGTTTAGAACAATTCTACAAATCTAACAGCCATTACAGATAATAATAAATGCGGAAATGCAGTAAACAAATGACGACACTCTCTATGATGCCTGCAGAACAGAAGACGATCGCCAGTCTGGTGGTATTTATATTTATGGCCATAGTAACGGTCAATTGGATTCTTTGGAAATCAGTCGACAAGTTTTATGACATATGAATTATTTAAACATTTCCATATAGCACTTGTGCAGAGGCATATATTCACGTACATTATTACATGCATAAATAGTTTAAAAATGCAAATTGTACAGGTTCGTATACTTTGCATATTCAAAGGAAATGTATATAAGAAAAAACAATATTCTATTTAAATAAATTTATCATTACGCCTTAGAACAAATCAAAGTACATATGTATATTAGTTTTTACTTTTTACATTATCAAATAATAGTATATTATGAGTGTAATGATGGCTTTAACTTATCGGAAAGAAGTTTATGACACGAGCCGCAGATCAGTTTTATTATTCATCCGAATGAGTCGCATCCATTATAAAAGAATAACATTAGATTAATTAAAGCACAAAAGTTACGAGAATCACACATAGTTCATTTTTTATAGAATTTTATTTCAGATACGAGCCCAAACTCATATTAGTTCGGCCGATTAACGTTTTCAACAAACATATTATCAAACCTAGGAAAATGGTGAGAAATTTCTACAAATTTCGTTCAACTAGCTTAAAATATACATTTTTAATTCTGTCTTTAATTCTATTAGGCATTGTGTCCCTAAGCCCTGCATATTTTTCTGTGAGTATTGTCTCATATGTCTGGCAAGGTAGATTTTACTGTATGCACTGGATTTTTACGAAGTTGCTTTTCATTGTGCTAAAAGCCTAAAAGTAAAGGGTCTCGGTAGAAGCTAAATCTGGACTAGAAGATGGCCCTTAAAATACCAGGTCGAATTATTATCACCAGTCATTTGGCCCACAGTATTTTAAAGTTTTAATTCTATATTTAATTAAAGTAGCCGAAAGAATTTTGTAGAAATTTCTAACCATTTGTGTGTATTTGGAATTCTGTCAATTAATTTCTGGCTACGTAAATACTGCCAAACGTGTCAAACTAATTACAAGGGGACTTAAAATCTGTCAAATTAATTTCAGACTGAATTATAAACTGTAAAAGATGACAAATTATAAATTATGTTTCGGAAATGCTCTCTGGTTAATTTCATATTTTGACTCACATCTCACAGTAATACTTTAAAAAATTAATTAAGTTCTAACTAACTAACAACAATTTCAAATGGCTGATAAATAACTGTTTAATGACTACATTATTTTATTTTCTTATTCTAAATAATTGTATCGTGACCCTGACCCTCCTATATTTTTTTTGTGAAAATTTATATAGAACCACATTTATTTAGAACCAGCACTTCGATGAGAAAGAAACCAGAAATATCGCCGTGTTCAAAATATTGATCCAGTTTTGTTTTACTATTAATTAAAGTAATGATTAAATTATTTTATTTTCCACATTAAAAATAGGACATTACAACACGGTTGCTAATAGAATTACAACAAAATTAAAATAATAGGTGTTACAGACGATTACAGATGATGAAAGGAAATACATGTAAACGTATGTGATAAAAAATTTAATCCCAGATATATTAAAATCAGCAAGGCTGGACATATAACCTTTGTGCTATACACGTTTAAACCATCGATATAAAACTACGAGAATAATTTACACCGAGACCTACGACAAAAAATATTTTTATCCACGACTGGCAAATAATATACCCATAATTAAACCGTTTTTTATCAATTAATAACCTTAGTTACTGTTGCTAATTGAATAATATTGTCAGTTCGATGGAATAATATTATTGAATCGTTATGTCAAATTCAAATCTTATCTTTCAAATAGTACAAACAAATTACTTTTAATACGTAATTTTTCTACATAAAAAGCCAAAATTATACTAGTTTTTTCATTTTTTATAGTTTTATTTTCTTCTTAAGCTTAAAATGTAGCTGAATACTCTGTTTACAGTTTTCTGCTAAATGTCAAATCACTTCATAATTTTGTTATAACAAATATCTAGTGATCAACGCTATGTTTATGTTTGTAAACAAACAATTTTGTAAAATTTGTTATGTTATTTCTGATTTTATAATAGTATAGTATGTTATTATTTGACAGTTGTGGATAAAGTATAGTATTCTATTCGCTGTAATGGCTATTACTCACTCGAATGATTTACATTCTCATGAGTAATAGCATACATTACATGCTCATTGAATAATATACTATTATGAAATTGTTCTTTGAGCCAAGCACAATAATAGGCTACTTGCGTACCTTTTGTTGTTTAATATTTTTTAAGAGAAGATAAAACTTGCTACCCATATTTCTTTTGACAAAATATTTATTAATTGATCAGATTTTTTTAAAATAAAATTTGAATATTTACATTACCGCCATGTATGACGTAGAATTACGCCACACCCATGAAGGGCCGTAAAGCGAGAGTATCGGTACGTCCCATAGCAAGGGTATGTTCAATTTAAACATGTCAGATCACCTGTTTTGACGATTGAACAATAGTAATCTTTTCCTGGTGTATTAGAAACTTTTCGGCCAAAATATAAAATACGAGTCTAATATTTTTATGTATAGATTAAAATATTAAAAACTGAAGAAAGCTGGAAACTTCTTGGCTCATACTCTGGACCTAAACAAACGTATAAGAATATTAATAAATTATTAAATAAGTTGTAGGTAGTGTTACTGTTTCTTGCAACTTTTTGTTAAATAAATTTAAAACGTAAAAATGGCACTTTCATCCGTTTATACTTTTAGAGGTATCATATACTTGTACTGATATTTCAAAATATTAAGTCGAGCATTAAATACTGTGTTTGTAAAGCACAGATTTTCAATTAATTGTGTCAGGATTCAAGAAAAAGCATCTTTATAATTTTACAGTTGGATTCCTTTTATGTGTTTTTCAAAATATTTATACTGTACCTCATCATCTTTAACAAGTAAATGAATTAACACAAAATTACAAACTTTCAATTTAATTTAGTTCATTTTTTTGTGTGGCAATATATTCTAATTTATTAGACCGAAAAATTAATTAAAAAAACTAAACTATTTCTAAAATCCCTATACATTATAAAGGTAAGTTTATTTGTATATGAAAAATTTGAAAGTATTTGATACATAAATTATTTGTTATATACCTAGTAATTATGTGGAAAAGTTTATATCTATATAGTTGATAATATATGCAAAATTACGTCATTTCTAAAAAGAACTTATTCGGATTTTGTTTTACTTATGCACATAGTTAATTAATCGAAGGACAAATGAATAATTAACTAGCAAATATCGAGTTGCATTTATTTCACAGAAAATAGTGCATCGAATTTTCTGCATGTTTATTTAAATATACATTTCATTGATAAAAACATTTGTTTGTTTTAATATTAATCCGCAGTTTTTAGATTAGATATTAAATATCATGTAATATGATAATGATAATCGTCCTACAACATTAAAGGTGAAATTACTACAAAATATATGTTTACTATTTATAGTAAATTACTACAAAAACACATTTATTTTTTGTCCATGTGAAAATTTAGTCATTTTATGCTTAATTGTGTGTGAAAATTTAATACTTAACAATTATATACGAGATTAATTCGTAAATGTGATACAATATTATTACATTATTGTTGGAATTTCAGGTATTATTAACAAAATTGAGATATTATCTTAGGATCAGGGAAGTATGAGTTTACTGGAGAAAATTCAAAAAGAGGTATTACATTGTGTAGTAACATTTATTTTGGTCAAATTTAATTTGGAATATTGATAACCATAACATCCCCAAGATGTAAAAAAAACCCAGCCTGTTTCATTAAGCATTTTTTGGTTTTATTGGATAATATTGAGTTTTTCAATTTTATTGAATTAATATTAATACTTTTTTATATTCCTAATGTATGTTAATGTTAACATAAACATTATAAATTAATCACATTTTTCATAATAAATAATTTATTTTTTAATATATTAAATTATAAGATTAATTTTTATAGTATTAATAATATATTTGTTTTTAAAGTTTAAATATTTATAGACTTTGGTACTGAAAGACCTCTGTTTATATTTAATAAATTGTGATTATCTTGTATTAATTGGGTTTTTATAGGTTTTTTAAGTTTTTTTTTTTGAAACCCAAGTCGGTTTTTAACCCTCCGTCACTCGCGCTATGTATTGGAACGGCATTAGTCGCATGTTAGATTTTATCTAATATAAGATTCTTGAACAATATTTAATCGTGGATTCTAAAATTAAACCAATATCTAAAAAAATACTAGATATATATAAGGTACAACTATTGAAATACAAGTACATTATACAGGGTGTATCGTGGATTCTAAAATTAAACCAATATCTAAAAAAATACTAGATATATATACAACTATTGAAATACAAGTACATTATACAGGGTGTATCAAGATAATGGAACAGTGCCATTTATTCGTGAATATGAAAAGTTTCACAAAAAAGTGATTAAGATATTTTGTAAAGCATAGAGGGGGACACATTTTGACATAACTATTATTATTTTAGATCCAGTGGTACTCAACTTATGGATCATTTTTATATTTTTCTAAATGGTATCATATTTTTTATTAACTCATTAAATAGCGAGTTTTCTTCTGAATTCAATAATATAATAGCATACCCTTACATTGCGAAAAATTTGATAGAAACGAATTCAAAGTTAGCACTTTATTTTTTACCTTCCGTCACCTTTAGGTAAGGAAGGTATTGTCTTTGGTCAAAAAATTCAGTGATGAGTTTTTACTGAATAAGCATGTTTTAGGGTCCCTATAATACGATTTTACCATTTTTACGATGATGTCTGTATGTATGTATGTGTGTCTGTGTGTGTGCCTGTGTGTGTGTCTGTGTGTGTGTGTGACAAAAGTTCCGGATCCCATAACTTCAATACCACAATTCCAAAAATTATAATTTTTTCGTATTCCTCAAGTTTACATCCAGAAGAACAAGTGATTAGATTTTGGTTATAATTCGTGAACCGGAAGTTGCCACATTTGAAGATTTAACAGCTAAATTTGATTTATTGGCATTTAACGTTATTATAACTTATAAAATATATTATTCTCTATACGATTTGATTACATTTTATACTTCATATTTAATAGATACAGAGTTAAAGAATTTTAAAGAAATTAAATTTTATAATTCAGCCAGCTATGCTAAACATGGAAACTGCTATTATATTCATGTAATTCAAATTGACAGATGTCAGTATGAGTAAAAAGTAAATTAATGTGGCAGAGATGAGGATGTTGAAGTAGATGTTGGGGAAACACGGAAAGATACGGTAAGAAAATAACTCTAGTGTTACAATTTTCTAGAAAGATATAAGAAAGACGATTACATTGGTTTGAACATGTCATGAGGAGAAATGAAGAATTATATTTGAACAAGAATGAGTAGTTTAGTAATGGGAGGTTGAAGAAGCAGAGAAAGACCAAAGATAAGATGGAAGGACTGTATTGCGGAAGACTTGAGAGAAAAAGAACCGAATGAGAACGACACGCAAAAATATCGACTCCTAACGAATGGGAAAAGCTAAAGAGGAAGAAGATGTCAGTGTCAAGTCAATTTGAATAGTTTGTTTATGAAATAATTTTACTGGAAATTTATAATCTTTTCCAAGAAAAATTATGTATGGAATTTATACATTATACACAGGATTGACGGAAGGTATTGTGCTGGCCACAACAGATTTTTTTAGTATGGCTAAGCAAACATTCAACTATTAAAACACAAAAAAAAATTATCTGTCACTTTTGTATGTCATTTTTACGTATTATATTATTTTCTCGAAATGTTCCAAATTTCGTTATTTTTTATATTTCGCGTAATTATTATTTAGTCTTGCGTAATTAGGATAACTTTATTCAAATAAATTACATGCTAGGAATGCATTTTGATGGGCCTTGCATCAATACAATAAATAAAATCAGTATTTGTTGAATCTGCTGCCTTTATTAAATTAATTATTACACAATAACGAAAATTATCTTAATTATAATAATGGATAACAATGAAATACGAAAATGACAGATAATTTCCTTTTGTTTTAATGATTAAATGTTTGCACAACCTACTAAAAAAAATTAAAATAGAAATGAAATACTAACTTTGAATTAATTTTTATCAAATTTTTCGCAATGTGAGGGCATGATATTATTATATTTTTGAATTCAGAAGAAAATTTTCTGTTTAATGAATTAATAAAAAATATATAATTCCATTTAAAAGAATGTAACATAGATCCATAAGTTGAGTACCAATGACTTTAAAATAATAATGGTTATGTCACACTGTGTCCCTCTGTATGCCTTACAAAATATTATATAATCACTTTTTTGTGTAACTTTTCATATACATGAATAAAAGGTACTGTTCCATTATCTTGATACACCCTGTATACCCAACTTCAAATACATTATGCACGTCATATTACACTAGTGGAATATGAAATATTCATATTCCACGGGACGATTTTTTGCATTCCATTTCATTATTCATACTTCTATAAACTTATGTAGGCAAATATTGATTGATAAATTTAAAATATACTCTTAATTCAACTTATTAATAAAGAGATCAGTTACTCATGAAAACATGTGATATTTGACATATCATTGCAGTTTTCGGTGAAACATCAACTTCTGTGACATATAGATTAAATATATTTATTATATATTTTTACTCTGTAAAATTGATAGTTGTAGATAAAGTATAGTATTTGACTCGCATGTAATGGCTATATTACTCGGATGATCACAATATTTACCTACGGCTCGTATTCTAAACTTCGTCCTACAGCCTGCATTATATGCTCATTAAATAATATACTATTACTTAATCTCAAAAGAATGCAATAATAGGGTAAACAAAGGAAAAAAACTCCCAACCCTTACTTACAATCTTCTTAAAAAAGGCTTGTGAAATTCTGCAAGAAATAGTTCACTATAAGTTGAGATAGATTATACAAGGGCTGTAAAAAGTATACTCACCAGTAATGAATTAAAATATTCTCACCAGGGCAATAAATTCATTTTAAAAACTGGTTAACCAGTATTTAAGTCCCAATGTATGAATTTTAACCGAAACCGATATTTTTAAATGCTAAAATTTTCTAAAACCGTTTCTTAAAATAAGGGAAAAGATCACTTTTTTCACTCTGTATAAAACTTTTTACACTGAAATGAGTGTTTTTTTTTGGTTAATATAACCAATTTAAATAAATAACTGTACCATCCTGGCTTATTAGTTATTACCCGTTTCTGAATGCTCCAATCTACTTTAATTGATGGTTTTCGGTAATGACGAAATATCTGTATCGTTGACGGTGTTTACCCGAGGTCATGTTATGGGCTCCCAAAGCTATCGTGGAGAGGGCACTTTTGTCGCCTAACGCGCACAAATGATGTACTAGATTTCGGTTAAACATTAACGGTTAATATTTGGTTTTCCTGTCCTGATTCTCTCGACATATACGAAAGTATATTATGTAATGTAGTTATTTTATAAATTTAAGTTCGGCTTGTATTGTATAATTATTGGTACACCCATATTAGAGAAGTTTAGGAGTTAGGAATATGAAATCTATTTATTTATTTATGTGATTTTTATTCATTCCATTTATAATTAATTTATGGCATTCTATTCAAACTGCTGGAAAAGCTAATATACCGATCAAACATTTTTAAATCTAAATCATCCCTTATTGTCCGTTAAGAGCTCATAGACTATTTTTAAGTCAACAACCCTTGAAAATTTTTATGTAATGTAGTTATTTTATAAATTTAAGTTCGGCTTGTATTGTATAATTATTGGTACACCCATATAAGAGAAGTTTAGGAGTTAGGAATATGAAATCTATTTATTTATTTATATGATTTTTATTCATTCCATTTATAATTAATTTATGGCATTCTATTAAAACTGCTGGAAAAGGTAATATACCGATCAAACATTTTTAAATCTAAATCATCCCTTATTGTCCGTTAAGAGCTCATAGACTATTTTTAAGTCAACAACCCTTGAAAATTTAATGCGAACATTTTCACCTGCGGTTATTAGAGTTAAGGGGGCAATAAATTTACAGAACTGCATTTACCCTATTCTCGCTACTAACGCCCGTTTTAGTTTATCAGTTTTATTTGTCAAACTTAGAATGGAGGAACCGATTTACATCAGTAGCTAGTTACTAAACTTTTTAGCTACTTTATGAGACTGGATAATTTTATGTTGTGATTGTAGTGCGAGTCAAAGTAAAATAATATGCTTGATTATAACAAAAAAAAAAAATTATTACAATAATGAAAATGACTAATAATTATGCAAAAGAGAGATTATAATTATTGTCACAGTATATTATAAAAATTAGGATTTTTTTTCTTTTAATTTTTCATAGTGTTAATCAGGAGGGACCCAGAAAATATTTCGCATATGGGCTCAAGAGTTCTATAGTTATGCCACTGCACCGTACCTACCTATATAGATGTATGTATAGTATAACATAACGATTATGTGCTATAAAAATTACCTCCTTTATACAATGTAGCGGTAAAAAAGGACCGTTATTATATTTTTTTGCTACTAATTCTTGACTTTGAAATTATCCAAATTAACACGAAAATTTTACAAAGTGTTCTTTTTTTTCAAAGACACCAATTTCAATCAAAAATCTTTGTAAACATAAAAATCAAATTGTCAATCTTTTAAGTCTTACCGATAGGAGCATAAAATAGAAAAATATATTTAAATGATTCACATTGAATAAAATTTTATTTATTGTTTTATTTCATAACATAAATCGTAAATTTAATTGTCAAAGTTTTGAAATAAATCAAATTTTCCGAAAACATTTCAAACGTTTGGAGATTTTTAGTTTGTCATATTTTTCGCAAGTTGACGTAAATCGGAAATCGGTATGTATCGTGGTCGTGGGACGACCATACTTATTTTCTAACAGGAGTTTAATAATGAAAAACACTTTTTTCACATATTGTCTATACGTAGATATTTAGAAAATAAAATTCTAAACTTTTGAGTGACAAAATTTTTAAATTTACGCTTTTGATAGCTGGTAACTTAATTTAAAGATGTAGTAAAAATGGCTTTAGTTTGCGATATGCGTTTTTTAAAAAATAGGCGACGAGTAAACTGTCAACTAGTTAATATATCAAAAATAGGTAATGTTTTAAAAGTCTTTCACTTAAGTTTACACGGAATTTATAAATATTGACACCAAAAATTCAGAATTTTATTCTCTAAAACTGTGTCCTCATAAAATTTTGCAGGACAGATAATATTTGAGAAAACTGTTATCCCATTTTAAACATCTGCGTGTTCTTTCTGTATATCAATTTCATTTTGGTTTCACCCAGTATTGGGTAAAAAAGGTGGCGTGCTACGTTTATTTTTAAAAGTAGGGTGTCTTCCAAGTCGACGTTAAAAAACTGCAGTTTGAATTTTACATCTCTGTTTTATTTTAAGAATGTGTGTTAGCCAATAGAAAAACGACCACATTTCTAAAATATTCGGGGTTACTAGGAGTCATCGTCCTCTCTAAATTTAATTGTATCTAACTAATCCTTTCTGTGGAATGTTCGATACTTAGGATTCACAATTGAATGGATTCAATTTTCCCAAATACAAACCTCTACAGTACTAGTCTTCAAGAAGTGTAGAGCCTCTTTAGTGCTCTCTAGATAAGGCTGAAAATTCTCGGTCTCTCGTACGCAAGTGCATGATGATTTATAAATATCCCCCTATGGAGAAGGGACGAATTCTTAAACGCATTTGAGATCTGTGAAGCTAAATTAGTTTTCGTACGCGGGTCAACAAAAACGCTGCGAAAGCCGAGCAAAGACAAAATTTGGTGAAGGCGAATTGAACTTGTTTCACAATAATAATTGATCAGTTGCAGTTGCTGTGGTTACTATAAACAATTGATAAATAAAGTGTAATTGAAAACTGTTTTTAATTAATTAGTGATTGTTTTGTGCAAAAGTTTGTATAGTTTTCTTGTAAATTATTTATAAACCAGAGACGTCACGTTTTCCATATAATATTTTCGATTAACCCAATTTTTTTTGCGCAAATAATTCCTCTGGTAATACCTTACTAAATGTACTTCCGTGAGAAATACCTGGAATTCTGGTGATTATTGGACCTAAACTCAGTGGTTAATTTTTAACGACTTGTTAAAAAAATTATCAAGTATATGAACGTATAACAAAAAGACGGATTTTTAGTTGTCAATATCAATTTGATAATTTTTTTAACCAGTTGTTAAAAATTAACCACTGAGTTACGAATAGCCCCGAATATCATGTAACACTTTCTTGTGTATATACAGAATTTTCTGTACAAATTATAATTGGTATTACACTATAATAATAAACTATGAATTTAGATCATTATAATAATATAACATGAGTTTATAACTATAGAAATCATCGCTTAATTCGTTCCAAGGCTTGTGACATACTTATGTCACAAGCACATAAATTTTATGAATTTTCCATATTTAATTTTTTTTAGCGATTTTGCACATTTTTATTGGTTTTTAATTTTTATTTTATTGTATTTCCCAAATTTCTTTTACCAAATTTTTATTTAATGTTTTTCTATAAAAAAAACCGACGTAAAATTGAAAACGACGTTAAGTCGAAACTACTTATATCGAAGTATAATTGTATTTTTACATATTTGTATAATGGGACGATGACTGGGAACATATACCAATGGCTATTTTCTTTACTATTATTAATTTTAGGTTTATAGTTTAAAGAACAAAGTTGTGGACGAACTTAAATACCACTTTTTGGTGTTTTTAATCTACCAGTAATCATAAATTAAACACCCATATTTAATAAAACTAAAGACCGAGCAATATATAAAACCTCGATAAATTATAGTCAATCTTTATTAGGTGGCCATATTTAGGTGTTATTTCGTAATTTTTTATAAATAAATAAATAAAATAAATATTTCATCACGGCATATTACCCATATATTGCTGGGTGTGCCAATCTGCTTCGTATGCAGATATCGGTAATGATGGAATATAGATATAGAATTAACAACACAAATACGAAATACAGTAAGACAGACGGTTTATTCTTTTTAAATACATAGCTTTTTTGGCGTTTCCTTAACTTTGCCATTGAATTTTGGACATATCAAATTGTTTAATATAAACAAAACAATTGATATAACTGGTAAACATAAAAATATTTCCTCAGACAAAGAAGGTACAAAATTACAAACCTCATGGTATACTGAAAATTCAAGTTTAATAATTTTGAAAATTTAGTAACTAGGATAATTTTTGCTGAAAATGCAGGAATTGGCTAATTTCAGTTATTTTCCGAAAATATAAAAATATGTGTATCATACCAACGAGGATTTCGTTTCCGGCGAAACAGGAAGTAGCGTTCAAGATCTTTTCACACCAAAACTATAAACTTTAGGTCTAAAATTAATAATTTAGCAAATAGCCATTTGTTCTCATTTTTTAATTACCCTGTATGAATAATAAGTATTATGTTTAGAAAACAAATATAATACTGTGCTTAATGCAAAAAAATGAATGTCTTAATTTCATACTTTTGAGAATGAATAACTTAAAACTTTCAGTGTTAACACCGAGGGTATTTTGATATTTGATATACTGCATCTGCACTTTTAATATTGATTACAAATGTCACTAATTCTGTGATTTAAATTGCCTTATAGCACAAGGCCTTCGAAATTTTAATGACATGTATACACATTGGTTATTATTACACTGAGTTTTTTTTTTTTTGTTTTATGACATGACATTGGTTCAATGGATAATGAATCCTACGTTCCGTTAGATTAGGCTTTAGATGTTCTTATCGCTTTTTTAGACACAACCAATCTCATTTTGGTCATTAATTGATATTGATTGTTCTTGCAATTCTGGCATTAAGCTACATATATATAATATGTCTCAATAAAAATTTAAAATGAGAAATACTTTTCAGAGAAAACAAACATAAAATTGCGGTTATCAAAATTACTATATTGTTCGTAAATTCTAAACAACTTCTTATCAAAATATATTGTTAGAATTCCTAAATAACATCGCTCTGCTTTCGATAACTAACTTTTTATAGTGGAATAATAAAATTTTCAGTTGGTTTCTTCTTATTAGGTGTTGATTTCTTCATTTCTTCTTCTGTGGGAAAATGGGTAAAAAGCGCAAATTCAACCGTTTTATACGGTGGATCAAAAGGTAGATGCTATGCGTTTGTCAAATGTTTATTTTGTATTTGGCTTCTGTTCAACACACTTGTTTTTTTTTTCGTTTGTGATTATTTTTATAAAATGATGCACCATTTTTTGCACGACTAAAATTACAGATTGCTGATGATAGTGATGCATGAATTAACATATTTTAACACGTACATATAAGTTTGGAATAATGAAAATTGTTTATAGTTTATTGACACTTTTTTTATGCGAATTCTATATATAAATATATTCATATATTTAAGTAGGCGTGCTACTCATCTTTAAATAAATGGAAGTATGATTAATAATTCTTTTTTTTAAATTTTGTTAGAAACAATGTGTTCTTCAATGAAATAAAATTGAAATTAACCAAAAAATGTTGCTCTCACTCAGGGTTTGATTAACAGTACTTTTGTGTTGTCTGGTTTACAATATATTAATCAATATAGGAACTAGATTTTAGTTAAAAAAATATAATGTAAAATATGATTTTTCGTATCCAATGATTTTTTTCGAACTAGATCCGCCACTAGTTGTCATCCAAGTTTCTTACTAGATCTTCGCCCTGTGCATTGTGTGCGCAATACAATATTGCCTATATACATACATAGGTATAAATATCAAAATATTTTGTTTGGAAATTTATGAAAGTATAGTAGTTGTGAATGTGATTTACATAATTTTTTTACGTTCGTTTCGAAAATTGGCTTTTCAGGCTGTCAGCGTAGAACAGAAAATTGAAGTTTGCAATTTTTCCGATTAATGGGCAGTTGTACAGCTGTTAATGTCTTTTCGTAATACCATACCGTTACTATGATTTAACAGAACTATACACATAAGTGAAAATGGATCTACAACGGACGCCGGCCATTAAGAATTATAACGGACGCACGAACGAAAAACAAAAGCAAAAAGGTGTCTAAAACGGCCGGCATCCATTATTATAACGGCCGCAGGCCGTTATAGTATATTACATAACGAGCTTGGAAAGTGATAAATAGCGTGCGAGTGTAGAGAGTGAATAACAAGGCGCGTAGCGCCGAGTGATTTAATACACGAGCATCGTAGAAACTTTCGAGCGAGTTAATACACTATTTTTCAGACGACCACAAAATATTTCTTAAAAAAGTGTTTACACTAATACAGTTCTTACTGTTGTAAGAATTTTTTTATTATTTATTATTTATAAACGTAATGTTAATAGTGTTGTTACTACAATTATGAAAGTTAACCGGGCTGTTATCTTGGAATGTATGTGTTACTTTAAATTTGAAACACGAAACCGCTGCCGGCTGATGTTGGAGGTTAGGTTCAACTACCGGCGTTCGGCGCAACTCAATCCGTTAGTCGCGCGTAATCTAAAACTACATTATATAAATAATACTAAATGATACAAAAATATTAGCAAATATAATAATTATTAATGGTTAAGTTGACGGTTATTGTAAATTATCATATATTTTATTGAACTTTTTGCCGAAATGCCATCTGATGTCGATTAATGGAACTAAAAACTCATAACAACACTAGTGTGTTATATTCATAACATCACTAGTGTGTACGCCGTACTTTCTGTTGTTATTTAGCGGGTTGTAGCTATTTTCGTAGGTGGTCGTCTGAAAAGGTTTATAACAGTCGCTTGCAATTAAGGATAAAGTATTTCTAAAAAAATCACAATATATGCAAATAATAGACTCGGCTGATTATAAGGCTCGGCTTTCGCATCGGTTTACTTCAATCGCGACCGTTATTTGCTTCATATCGGCATAAAGACGTTAATAACTATAACTACAGGTTTACAAAAAAGTGTATATCGAAATTTTGACGGTAATATTTAACAACTCATTTGACATTTCATTTCGATACGATATTGTCAATTTAACCAACGGTTAAAAATTTAACTTTAAGCTGTGCAAATGGCCAATAGTGAAATACATACACAAAAAGTGACAGATCAGTAGGCGATTTCGACCAACATACCCGTTCACTTGGTAGAATTAGTTATGGTATGATGTGGTCAGTGATATCACAAAAATCACCTGGTTCATTTGTCGGATATGGTCACGCCAGTTTGTTTGACAGTTGAAATGTAAGTAAATAAGAAAATCAAATTGTGTTTTTATTAGGAATGGAGGATGAAATGAAGTAGGTAATCTAGTGTTAAATAATAAAAAAAATCTAAATTCTTTTATAAAATAAAATAATTCTGATTTTCACATTTCAAAAGAAAAGGACGACAATATAATAAAATAAAATGGTGAACAGAGAAGTGTCCCAGCTTTTGAACCCGGCCAGCTGTCATAACTAATCTAAGCATACCGGGTAATCTGATCCTAGCGCCCGAATATGTGAACGCACCTGAACGCAGCATACCGCAGGTGAACGATTGTCGCCCGAAATCGCCTATTGTTACTTTAAACACTAGTGTTAAAAATGAATTAGTTTCCTTGGTAATGACGAATGGAACAACAAATCGACATTTTTGACATGAATCAAAAAAATTATAAGAAATACAAATTTAAATAAAAAATAGTATTTGTAGAAAGAATAGTGTATGATACACGTGTTAAAAGTCATTTTATATTGTTCAAAGGTCTTTCTCACAAAATAAAATGTCACTTTTAATACATATCATAAATAACTATTTTTCTATGGCAGATTTTAAAGTGTGCTTTTTTTCTACTCAAAATAGTGAATTAATTAGCACTTTAACAGGAAGGGTAGATAAAGTATTTACATTTTTTCTGTAAATTAAATACATTATAAACTTTAACGATTTGTATTCATAACAACAAACATTACCAGAAATATTTTTTCGTGGAATACTACTTTTATTAAATTTTAAAATTGTGTTTAAATATTAATGTTATTTATTCAATTTTGACGTTTTAAACTATCATTAATTCCATAGTAAAAACTATAAGTAAATGTTTATTTGCTAGTGAATTAAAAAAAAATTAAGTCTTTCTCACAGAATTTTAACTCACGCTGCTACTAATAATGCATTTAAAGTAACCTAGGTACGAAAATAACACTCGCCAAAGTCTTTGTCAGACAGATCAGCCATTTTCATTATTTTTCACATCATACTAATTGATTAGTTTTTTTTGTTTGAAAATAATTAAATTTTATAATGGTTTTTATTATTATTTCGTCAAAATTGAATAAAATACTGTGTGAACCACGTGAGTTAAGAATGTTTATTCATGAAATAAAAACAATATTTGGGAATAGTTCTGTTTATTTTATTTAACGACGACGTTTCGACAGCATAATGCTGTCTTCATCAGGTACCTGATGAAGACAGCACTACGCTGTGGAAACGTCGTCGTTAAATAAAATAAACAGAACTATTCCCAAATATTGTTTTTATTTCATAATTATAAGTTCTGAAATCTTCTTTCAATATTTAATGTTTATTCACTCAAATAATGTAATCCAGTCGCCCTACGGGCTTGTGGCTTAAACTTCCTTTTCATGAATACACATCATCTTAACTGACTTTTCTTATTTCTTTTCTTTAAAATCTGTTATAGAAAAAAATAGTAATAGCATTTTATACACGACGACAAAATAAAATTATCGATTTGTGAAAAATAATAAATTTAACATTTTCCGCTTGTTAATAAAATAGGATTTTATCGTTTTGTATGAAAAATAACTTATTTCTCTGTTTCGGAATTCACGTATATTGATGTTAAAAGGAGTTCTCTGTTTCGGAATTCACGTATATTGATGTTAAAAGGAGCTTCGTTCTTAAATGATTTTTGGTGATATTTTATTATTTGAGATTGGCATGATTGCAATAAATACACTAAATATCTAGGCAACGGATTGAATAAAAAGCACAAATCACTACACCAATCTAATAATTCTACCAAAAATTTCCCTTAATGGAAATTGTGAATTTTTTTTATAAAAAAATAATGTAAATGAAAGCCTCAACAGGGAAAATAGTACAAACACACGTTACAGAAGGCAATTTAAACACTCGTTCGTTCGCTCATTTGCCGCTGCGGCTGCGTGCTCGGTAGCGAATTTGTAACTAGTGGTATACTCAAATCGGATATGCAGCCAAAACACGTCATCACTTAGGGAAAAACCTGACTGCATTAAAATCACTAATATGGAAAATTGAAATAAAATTTCACTCATTTTTAATTGCCAAAAAGAGTGTGGACTTGTAGAATTATTATTAAAATGTATATTAGAGTTTATTATTTATCGTATATGATATGAAATATATATAAATAATGTACATCTACCTTACATTATTCGTTTATTTGTTGCTACACTTGGCAACATTGATAATTTGTATGTTTATACGTTCCTCCTTGGTTTATACTTTCAAGGTTATTATTTGAAAATTTGAATGGTATCGTGTTTGAAATATTTTTCTTCATTGTGACATTTTATTTCCATTCTTGCTTATTATAAATCAATATTTTTCAAGACTACAAAAAGGATCGGGTGGCAGATCATAGCAAGATTCAGATACAAAGGTGTAAAACTGAAGGAAAGCGGTATATTAAATATATTTTTCAATTCTTTCTCAAATAGGTAATTAAAATTTATCTTCAGCTACATATTGCACTTCATGCAGGGACAGAGAACGGTTTCGTGCCCAATACATCATTACTATTCGCATCCAAAACAAAAGATGCAGATTATCATGGTGAAATGACCCAAGAAAATTTTACAAAATGGTTCAGAGATGAACTGCTACCAGATTTAAAAGAGAAATCGATAATTATAATGGACAATGTTTCGTACCACAATTATGTGATAGAAAAAATTCCAAATACAGGTTGGAAAAAAGATGAAATTAGGAAATGACTTCAGGACAAGAACATACAATTTACAGATACAATGCTAAAATCAGAGCTTTTAAATTTAGTTTTGATGTAAGATTAATTGATTCTACTGCTGTTTTTCTTTTATTCATTGTTAGGTTAGGTGAAACAAAATTATTTTTTGAAAATATCACGACAGTATGAAATACAATTGTATACAACCTGTATAACTTTTTTCATTACGATTCTCAAACCTATGTAAACGTACCAGTTCATGACGTCACACATCTAGTTACTTTTATTAATGACGTGCATTGGCTGCATGTCCGATTTGAGTATAGAATACATTGCCTTCTGTAAATTATGTTTTTGAATATACTGTTCTGAGTAATAGGTGCAATACAAACATACCTCAGAAACCGTTGTTCGGCTAACTGAAAAATGATATTCAGAGTAATATTAGAGGCAAAATGTTTTATCATGTTTTTGATGATTTTTGAACGAATGTAGAAAATATATTGTGTATGTAAAAGACAAAATATCACGTTATAGAAAGATACATAAATAACTATTTTCATGTAACAAAATTGCTTAAAACTGCTTCCATGTTCATTTTTTTCTATACGAGTCAAAAACTTTTGTTAACAATGTGAAAATAGTTGGCTGAACTGTTTTCAAATATAAGCTGATTAGTTGAAACAACTATGAAAACTAGTATGCTTTCTGGGCAAAAAGAGTGATTCACGTTTAAATACAAAATTCCATTTACTTTTAAAATTCAATATCGAGTTTTGTAAACAAAACTAATTAGATTTCAATCACTAAAGACAAACATTTACCTACGTTGTAAACAGAAAAGTAGATAAAGCTTATTGAACAATTGCTGTTTTTTTTTAAAAAAAAATCGAATCGGTGCCATTGAAATTTTGAAAAAGAATTGTTTACATAAATTAGTATCATATCATAATTTCATGATTACTGGTCATTAATCTTTGAAAAAAAATTGACATTACCAAAATTGTTCTTGTCAACAAAATACATTATGATATAATGAATTTTTTATTAGTTTTTTTAGCTTTACTAACTTGGTGTGACAACTTTTTTACATTTCTGAAACAAATTTTTGATCATTGTCGTTTTTATTTTGTGATACCGATTCAAGTATGCATTTAAAGTTCAAAAGGATCTAAGTGCCAAAAAAATAAATATGTAAGATTCTTATTTGAAAATGTTTTATGTGTTAACTATAATGCTTTATAAATGCTACCAGTGTCATAAAATTTGACGCGGTTGAAATGTAAAGCCAAAGATGGAACTATTTTTATGAATAAATGATTGTGTAGTATACAAATACATGTGCTAATAGTTATTTATGCAGCAAGTAAGGAAACGCGATATTTTTTCCGTATTAGGCGTGAAATTTTTAGTCCAGGTGCAGCCGAGATTAAAAACAGGCTGTGTACAGAAAAATATACTTTCTTACGTGTTGCAATCTTTTTTCTACTATACTGTTTGGAATAAGTGCAATAATGTTACTGTTAAAATTTACAATAAATACAGGTAGGTCTTTTTTACAGCAAAAAATAATAGTTTACTTTTCCATATTGAGTGAGGAAAAATAATACTATTTTTAACTCATGTGACTATTGAAATGAAGAAATTTTCCAAACGGTAGTAGAAAAAATATTTTGATAAGAATATTGATAAAAGAAAAAGTTGTAGCTATCGATATTGTTTTTAAAACAAAACTGGCACTTAGATTATATCATTGAAATACTTCAAATATGAAACTATTGCGCCTATATTATGATATGCATATGTATAAAAATCAATAATCTGCATTTATCTATTACAAAACCTATTAATATATGAATAGAAAACTGAATAGAGCAAGGTGGTCTTGTAATTTTTTTTAAGGTGGTGACACGGCCATCTAGATTTGGTATTGGTATTAAAACAGGCCGAAAACCCACACTGTACCCATATAGACAACGGCTACCCCTCAAGGTCAAGGGTACTACCCATACGTATAGAACGTTTTATCTGTACGTCATGTACAATAACGAATATCAAACATTTAAAAAGTATTTTATCTACATTTTTTCATTGTTTCTTTCTCAAATATCTTCTATTTTGATTAGGTCATCCACTTTGTTTCCTTCAAATATCCCTCAAGTTTTACTAAACTATCATAGAATTATTTTTAAACACGATGGATCGGCATAAAACGATTGTACGTCTGTCGTCTATGAAACTACAAAGAAATCTCCTTTTTATAAACGTACTAAGTAATTGAGAGACGTTTCAATCATTTTATTACGATTCATTCAAATCTCTACTTTTTGAAATGTTACTTCAGAGTTGGTAAATCTCAGGATTTTTTTTTAATCTGGCCTAGTAGATTTTATTGCATTTTTTTGGATTTTATTATTGAATTTAATATTATTTTTTAAATAATCAATATGTTATAAATTAACCAAATTTGTATTTATGTATATTCATTTATTATCTCATATTTAATTAGGTAGGAACTTTGCAATACATACAAAATAGGGATGAGTTTTTTTTTTGGTTGAGGAAAATATTATCAGCCTTCTGTTACAAGGTTTGGCAGTTTAATCGGCTTTCATGGTTTTTTTAAATAAACGCATACTAAATGCATTAAATTAAGTTTACTCGGGCACCAAAACCGAAAATTTTAAAATTGGCATGCACCTAGGAATTCAGAATTTTATTCTCTAAGGTCTGGTATTTTCATTTATTGATAAATAAAATAAATTGTCTTTAACTTAGCTGTCATTTAAAACGAAAAATGTTGCATCGAAAAATTAACACATGTATAATTTTTACTTAATATCGATGCTACATTTTTCCTTTTCACTAACAGTTAACCAGAGATGAAAGTTTCGGGCCTGTATGGAGCATCGCATAAAATTTTATGCGATAGATAATATATAAAAAAAACTGTTTCTCCATGTTCATGTATATGGCAGTATAATTGAAAACACTTGTTCGAAGAAAAAATACACAGCACTTCATACAGCAGTAGTTTAGCATTATCTCATATTAGAAAGAGATAGATTATTTGCCGTATATGTAATGTATGTGAAAGATATACTTAAATGGTAACATATTACTTTCTAACACACTATAATAATGACATGTCGTAGAGTTACAGATATCTATTTATCTACTACACTGCCCTCTGTGCTAATATTTACCCAGTGACGTTGACATGTAAATCAAATTATTATTCCATGATTTAAGTCAAGTCTGTTTTTGTATTTTGCAAAAGATAGGTGAAAAACAAGTATTGAGAAAGACATTTCAAAACAAACACAATTTTTAAATAAATTATAGTTTGGTTCACGAAAGGTGACTATTCAAGGTCATTTATAAGCAGTCTGATATAATATTACTTACAGATAACTTCACTGCTATTCGTATGCATAGGCGCGCAACATAAAATATTTATGGATACATTTTAACTGAAGAAGTTAAGTGTAATTTATTTGAAAATTAAATTTCTTGTTAAACAATGCATTTCTCAAAGATTTATGTTCTTCACCTATGTTTTTGCAAAACAAAAACATAGACTTGACATGAATCATGTAATAATAATTTGATTTAAGCATCAACGTTCTGAGTAAACATTAGTATGGAGGGCAATATAGTAGATAATTAGATACCTATCGACATACGTCATTATTATTTGTAGTGTGTTAGAAAGTAATGTCACCATTTGCGTATAACTGTCACACAACATAAATTAAATGGGCATACGTTAAATAATCTTTCTCTTTTTAACATGAAATGTTACTAAGCTACTCCTGTATAAAGTTCTGTGTATGCATAAATATTTCATGTTGTACGCCTATGCATTCGAAATGCAGTGAAATTATCTGCAAGTAATATTATATTAGACGGCTTATAAATGACCTTGAATAGACATCTTTCGTGATTCAAACTATATCCTTAAAGAAGGTACTTTAGTATATCAAAGCTAATTAATAAATTGAATTTAATTGAGCGAATCAGCTGGAAAATTAGAGAGAATTAAGAAAAATGGTGTGGAATTTCTATTTATATTTATCTACAGATATTACTAATAAGCGGCATGGGTCTTATACGATAAAAGTAACATTTTTTGTAAATATTTGTTACGAAAACTATACTAATTCTTTTTTAAACATTCTAACAAATGTGTGAACTAAAGAATAAATATTATTTATATGTTGAAGAGGGTGTTTGACAATTAACAATGCACAAGTTTAATGTATATACTTTTATAACCGGAAATGACAATTGACAACTCTGCCGCATGGGCCTAGTGTTTTATTTTCCGCCAGTTTGTGTTTTGTTTGTGTGACGATTCTTATTTGTTTTACATACTCCCCTTTATGTTAGTGTATATTCAATGCATGGTTAGATTGACATGGGCGTACCACAATTTTATACAAAAGGAGCACACAAAAATACTACAATTTAATTAACTAAATACTATAATGTATAAGAGTATACTTAATACATATTATTATGCAATATACTTGTCATAAAACAGTAGATAATACACAAAACATACAATTTATATACATAGCGTTACAATTTATGTACATAGCATAACAATACAATTTATAATTCAAACATGATTGCAAAATGTATGGATAACAGGTTGCCTACATGGCGTTCCACATTTTAATCATAGCAGCTTCTATAGAGTACTGCTCATTATACAGAAGCGACTATGTTATGTTATATAATACTGTGCATACATTTTCAAACAAGTTATTAAAAATGTGATGGGTGATTTAGAATGATATCTATCTAGCCAAAAAAAGCTAAACACTTCATTTGCAAATACTAAAATTGCTTACATCAAAATTTCACTACCAGCTGTTTTTGATCCACTGCCTTTTTTGTTAAAAACTTGCAATAGGGTATTTTGCTACATTATTTTATTTTTTCTGAAAGTACTCCGTTTTTAAAACGTAAATGTGAAATTTTAAGGTTCGACCGAGATATAATTTTATAAAAGTTATTAAAAATAGTCTGTATCTCAGTGGTTTATTTTGAACAACTCGTTAAAAAAATATCTAATAGCTCTTAATTTGACAACTAAAAATTGATTTATTTTCTTATATATCAACATATTTGATTGGTTATTTTTTTTAACTAGTTAAAGTTTAACCACTAAGTCACAGAATAGGCCCGATTATCATTATCGTTTGTCACAGTAAATGTTTTATACATTTCTTATTTTATTGATGTTTGATATTGTTTATTGTTAAAAGGTAATTAATAACACAATCAAGGGACCAAAATCAAACACAAGAAAAGATGATAGCTCATCAGTCATATCATCAATAACGTACATTGCAGTTTCCGCTTTACAGTACACTCGTATTCAGAATTATTGAGAAGTGTCATCAGGAAAATCTGCGCCATGCGTTTTACGCGCTGAACTATATTTAACAAAAAAAATATTAAATAGAAAAAATACGAACATTTTTTTTCATTTTTTCTCTATTTTTGTACAGTAATCTATAAAAATATGTATGTACAGTAATTTTTTTAAAAGTCCGATCAAGCTCATATCATGAAAGAATTAACAAATTGGTATACATTTATCTCTGTCATTTGCAAAGACTACAAGCGTGTGCGATAAGGATGGATATAACACGTGTCTTTCAAAAATTCATATTGTTTCGACTAAGTTACGACCTTCCATTTTAAAACGATGCTAGTTGTTGACAATACTTTCACTGTAATGTAAGTTTATTTATTAATTCAAATATATTACCTTGATTCATACCCGTACGAATAACGTTATTTTCTGTGAGTGTCACTGACAGAGTGTCAGTATATTATTTTTTACATATTTGGTTTTACATTTGGTAATAAACTTACCAATTGACTTATATTAGAATTTTGAATGCGTTTGCTGGTAATATATATTTTTATAATAATAAAATAATATGTAGTAGTATCTTATGTACCCTCATAAAAACTAAGTAAACGACACTACTGAATTTGACAAAATGGGCGGAGCTAAAATCTTAATTCATACAATTCGTAGATGACCTTGATCGAACATCTTTAATTTTTTTTTACTGTACCTAGTTTTTCTCTAGTAGCATAGCTTATTCGAACCAAATGTGATTAGCAAGCAAATGACTAGGTATATAGATTTTTGAACCCTTCCCCTTTTCTCACGAACTTTACGTGTATAATGTTCCATTTCACTCATTTTCTTTTATCCAACGCTTTGCAGAAACTGTAAAACTCTTTCAATTTGACCAAACGTAAGCATATAAATATTACAGTAACTTGGCAGCAAAAATTTCAATTGCTTGTCTTTTGTTTTATGGCTAGGCAGATTACATTTTAAATAGCCCTTGTATCTTCATATAAAGAATGTATATGTTTTGCAAAGTAGCTAGCATATTGGCATGCAATTCTTATCGAATATGGACGCTCATGTTTCAATCACGCACTTATGAATCACGCGCACGCTTTTTTTCGTTCACGTTTACGTGCATAACCTGTTCGTGTTCCGTGTAGCGATCTCCCAGACGATAATAAATCCGTTCTTCTATTGGGCGTCACAAAACTCCCCTCTCCGTCGCTGCCACGCACTCGTCCACACACGCTCCACCTCGACCACCATCTAGCGGCCAAGTCCCAAACTCTTGATTCGCAGCCGAGACTCAAATCACGGTTACTGAGATCAAGAAGTGGGGATAGTATCAACAAACTACTGCCGAACCATCTAACAGAGAAGAAGGAACCTAAAGAACCCGGTAAACAAAAGAAAGTTTCGTTTGAAACAAATGGAGATATAAACAAGAAAAGGTTGGGTTTTTGTACGGATTTGCCTCATGAATATTATCAACAATTGACAAAGAAAACAAATGAAAAAGATAAGGAGATCGTGATGGATAAGTCAGTGGATTCGATAGGCAGTTGTTCATTGGATGTTGATGCGTCTTCGACGGATTTTTCAGGTATTAATATAAATCATTTGCGCACCATATACATGGATTACGCTTGCTTCAATTTACTATGTACAGTTTACACGTTAATACGTTAGAATATAAGCTTTATTATATAAGGTATACAACGTGTATTTTGTTTGAACACACTATACGTGTTCAAGGTGACAATATTTTAATTTACTATGCATCAGCGGTTCCCAAACTTTTTCAGTCATAGAACTTAAGAAACCGCCTACGGTTCGCGGAACCCAAACTCCATCCTAATTTTTTATTGATCATTGTAAATCCAAAACTAGGGATGCAACCGATACCGATATATTGGCGATATTACTTTTCAGCCAATGTATCGGAATCGACATTATTTATTTGTCGATACTCCTATACGTTTCGAAATTCGCGCTTACAAAAAACCAGGTTAACGCGTCGAGCATGGGGAATCCCAACATTTCGTTTTGTTCGACCCTCCAGCACCTGACACCTAATCCCTGATTCCCACAAAGTCCAGAGATATTTGAAAGGTCGCAATATTGCAAGAAAACAGGTACTTTGATTTTTTGGCGCTATTAAGTTCTTTACAAAATTTGAAAAACGCCGCGCAAAAGTACTGCAGTTTCCTGATAAATTCTGTGGAATTCAAGAGACTGTTTTCAGCAGCAGGTCTCATTCAAACAGATTTGCAAAATCGCTTGTCTCTACACAAATTGAGGATGCAATGTTCTTATAAATAATAAAAATATTTTAAATGTTAATTTCATTTATTAACTTTCCGAAAAGTGTGTCAAAAATTTGTTTTTCACAATTAAATATGTAGCATTCACCTTTGTCTTTATTTTAATCTTACTTTATTGTAAAATTGCATGCACAACATGTTTGGATTGAAAAGAAACAATAGTTTGAAAATAACAATTTTCATTGTGATCCAAGAAAATATTGAAAAGTACCAAACCATAAAAATTATAAAACTACTTCCTAATGTGACTTGATTTTACTCTTTAGCCCATATTTTTTATGTGGGATGTTTTTTGATAATTTTATATTTCTAAATTTATTCTTTGTTCGCGGAATCCTTATGAGGCTTCCGCGGAACACACTTTGGGAACCCGCTGTAGTATACAATTATACATAACGTTTTTCAGTTTCATATTGAGTATACGAGTAATATTATACTTATTGAAAGATGACGAGTATATTTTGCAGGCTATACAATGTTCTTTTTATTTTAAACAAAGTATACTTAAGGCTACGCTCACTATGTACATGTGTCCCAAATTAAATGGTATACCATTGGAATCTCGGAAACTATAAGATTTACGAGGTAGGTTAAAGGGGCATTGTTGTCCAGTTTTGAATGCTCATTGAGATTCCGCTGAGAAAAATTCAAAATTCCGAACAGTTTGAAAGTTATTAAAAAAAAATGAAAGTCGCGATTTTAAAAATGTCAAATAACTCCGTAATTATAAAAGATATAAAAAGCTGATGTGGCCAGCACAATACCTTCCGTCAATCCTGTGTATTATGTATAAATTCCATAAATAAATTTTCTTCCAAATGATTCTAAATTTCCAGTAAAATTATTTCATAAACAAACTATGCAAATTACACTTGACACTGACATCTTCATCTTTAGCTTGTCCCATTCGTTACGGGCCGCTATTTTTTATTTTCTTCTTCCATTCATTTCTGTTTTGCGTGTCGCTCTTATTCAGTTCTTTTTCTCTCAAGTCTTACGCAATACAGTCCTTCCAACTTATCTTTGGCCTTCCTCTGTTTCTTCAACCTTCTATTTCTAAGCTATTCATTCTTTTTCCAATATATTCTCCATCTCTCCTCATGACATGTTCAAACCAATGTAATCGTCTCTCTTGTATCTTTCTACAAACTTCTAACACTAGAGTTATTTTCCTTATTCTTTCATTCCTTACCGTGTCTTCCCCAACATCTATCTCAACATCCTCATCTCTGCCACATTCATTTACTTTTCATTAGGTGCGTTCAATAAGTCCCAGGAAAACAAGCAATCGGAAGTAAAATTTGTTGAACGACTTCGCTAGCCTAGCATTTGCTTGATTTGCTCGCAAGCAATCCAAGCGCCAAATTTCTCGCTTGTCTTGCTAACTTATGAAATATAATGGTGGGAAATGCAAATTATACA
Source organism: Harpalus rufipes (assembly GCA_951394225.1). Lineage (NCBI taxonomy): Eukaryota > Metazoa > Arthropoda > Insecta > Coleoptera > Carabidae > Harpalus > Harpalus rufipes. The sequence goes on along the minus strand of OX596281.1, from coordinate 20,909,269 downwards.
TACATGAATTTAACTTATACTGTTTCTATCTCATTTTATAGTGTGTTTATATCAATTACATGTCAAAAAGGCTTTCAAAGTTTTGTGATGAATGTTCATAACATTGTTAAATTTTAATTATTTTCTTAGACCTAAAAAAATGTTCAAAATTAATTCCACTATCTGCAAATAACTGTACCTATCTATAAATTCATTTTGTATAACTTTCCAGACCAATAAAAGGGATATGAGAGATACACATGCTATATTTGACAACTGTATGACTTTCTCGATGACATTTGTGAATATCAGTTCGTTATATAGCTAGCAAATCTTTCAGTGTACTAAGCAACAAGTCTCTTTTGCTTACCTAGCATTTGCTTGAACTGCTTACTTCATTGAATGCACCTATTGATACTGACATCTGTCAATTTGAATTTTCAGAATATAAGCAGTTTTCATGGTTACCATATCTGGCTAATTTATGAATTTTAATATCTTTATAATCCTTTAACTCTATATGTATTGAATATGAAGTATAAAATGCGATCAAATCGTATAGAGAATAATATATTCTTCAAGTTATAATAACGTTAAATGGCAATAAATGATATTTAACTGCGTTTTTTCAAGAAAAACTGTTAAAATCTTCAAATGAGGGTACTTCCGGTTGACCATTTATAACCAAAATCTAATCACTTGTTCTTCTGGATGTAAACTTGAGAAATATGAAAAAATTATAACTTTTGGAATCGTGGTATTGAAGTTATGCGATCCGAAACTTTCGTCTCTCACACACACACACACACACACACACACACACACACAGACACACACACATACATACAGACATCATCGTAAAAATGGTAAAATCGTATTATATGAATCCTAAAACATACTTATTCACTAAAAATTCATCATTGATTTTTTTTACCAAAGACAATACCTTCCTTACCTAAAGGTGACGGAAGGTAAAAAGGTTTCATATAAAAATTACGTGATTTGATAAGAAAACTTAAAAGTGATGTCAGAGTAAAATTCAAGATTTTCAATATATTAATAGCAACTTCCTTATTTTAAATGGGTACCATATAAAAAAAAATTTTTTTTCTCTTTCCAATGATATAAGGGTTATTGTGTTTTAATTTTGTTTCACCCCTAACATTTTAAACTTTGATTATTTTCCATGAATTTTTTAAAGTATCTAATATTTACATGTTATATTAGTTATTTTTATTAAATAAATTATTTTATTGACTAAAAATATTATGGTCAATAAAAATCATCTGTTTCAATAATAAGTTATTTATATCAGACACCTGGTTGAGTACACTTCCCGTAAATGACAAATATAGAATTAAAATTAAATTACGAGCAGGATAAGATATGGAAAAATTACTTAAGTTTTTGACATAAAAATGAGAAATTTAATGAAAAATAAGGAAAATTTACGATTTTAGGAGTAAAACAAAATTAAAACACAATAACCCTTACACCATTGAAAATAGAAAAAAATAAGTATTTTTTTAAAGTAAAAATCCAATATGGCGCCCATTTAAAATAAGAAAGTTGCTATTAATATCTTTGAAACCGCCATCTTGAATTTTATTCTGATATCACTTTTGAGTTTGTCTTATCAAAAATCTTTCTTAATGGAATTTGAATGAGTATTCAAAACTGCATAACGTTGCCAATTTAACCGACTTCGTAGCTCTTATAGTTTCCGAACTCCTTTGGTATACCACTTAATTTGGGATATCTGTATATTCTGAAAATACTCTTCCTCCTTACCAAAGAGAATAGGGCATTTTTTTGAACACTTTAATCTTTAATAATTGGCTGAAATTGGATACGCATTGTAATTTCAGACCAGCGTCAGTGAATATAACATGTGACATCTCGTGTCATATTTTTGTATAGTGTCAAGTATTATCTGGAAAGCAAGTAGGTAATACATTATTCTTCATACCTACTGACTAGAATATACAAAGTTTCGATGGCATTATGAAAGACAGATGACAACTGGAGTTAATGTGAGCTCCATCTAATGACTTTATAATTGGGAAGAGACTATAGACCATAGTATGTTCTTTATATTTTGACAAACTACACATATTTTGCACTACACAATATTTTAAATGAACTATTCTGCGTTCTTTTTGGTTTGATACCTACATTTTTCAATCTTCACAATATTTTAAATCTATACAGGGTTCGTATTTTCAACAAATGATATGTATTTGAAGACACAAAGAAAACTTATTACGACTTTTTATTTCGACAACATGTACCTATTTCACTCTGTTTACGATATATGTATTATGCACCACGTTCTTCTTATACTTTGTACAAACTATACATAGTTGAAATTTTTAATCTGAATAGTCTATACTATATACAGGGTGTTTCCTTTAAAACAACCAGCGCTTTTTTGGGCGAACTAATGACTTTAGAGAAAAATGTTATATACAAAAAATTACCAGGAAAAGGGGCTTAATTTATGAGGAATAATAAATAAAAAATTCAACCAGTGGTTCTCAAACGGTAGAATAAAATTATATATTTTTAAATGGCAACCTATATAATTTTTTTGTCCATTAGATAGAGAATTTTTTTCTGATTTCAACGATATAAATATGATATGGGGTTGTATAACAATTATTTCGAGAAAAATGATATTAAAAATCAGAAATAATTCTACAGTATTGAAGTAGGCTATGCAATAAACAACTATTAATACGACTATTGCCTAGGTTACGATAGTATATTATTTTCTTATATCTAAAATAACTTGTTTTACTAAGAAATTCATAATAACAAATGAACTACATAATGAAGAAATATCAAAAAATAATAGTACTAACATAAAAAGAAAAACAATATGATGGAAATTATTTACAAATTTATGCAACCTTAGGTATTTTTGGTATTTTTGCACTTAAACAAACACTTAATAACGTAAGTAACAAAACTATCTGTCACCTGTATCATTTGTTTGCATTTGTTTATTGCATAGCCTACTTCAATATTGTAGAATTATTTCTGATTTTTAATATCATTTTTCTCGAAATAATTGTTATACAACCTCATATCATATTTATATCGTTGAAATCAGAAAAAAAATCTGTATCTAATGGACAAAAAATTTATATAGGTTGCCATTTAAAAAAATATAATTTTATTCTACCGTTTGAGAACCACTGGTTGAATTTTTTATTTATTATTCCTCATAAATTAAGCCCTTTTTCCTGGTAATTTTTTGTATATAACATTTTTCTCTAAAGTCATTAGTTCGCCCAAAAAAGCGCTGGTTGTTTTAAAGGAAACACCCTGTATATAGGAGTACTTTTTAGTTTGAATAAAATATAATTTTAATAGTTATTGATTATCAAGTGAGTTAATGAGGGCGATTAATGATTGAGACATTTTAATTATGGAGATCATTAATCGCCAATATTTATAACACACGTGTTAGTTAACCTATGTTACCTACTGAATTCCATGAGAAAAATTTTAGATTAGCACCAACTAAAATTGTTTATACTTCATTTCACGTAAAAAATAGTAGATGGCGCTTGGAGCCGACCGTTTTTACATGCAGTAAATAAATAAATTAAATTCTTGATACCGAACTTTGTCAATAATAAATATTTTTATCTGTAAAAATGTACAAGACCTGAATATTAAAAATTAAAAGAAAACATGGTTAACATCACTTAATTCTATAGATTTCTTTTCATAACTTACAACTTACAGGTGTTTTTTTTTCATTTTTGTGAATAGGTTTGCATTCTGACCAATCAAAGGGCAGAATTTATATTCCTATCTAAACCAACTCTATTTTCTTATGTGAAATAAAGTATAGTAATAAAAATCATGTAGTTATAGGGGTCATTATGCATGATTTACCAAAATCGCTTCGTAATATAAATCATGCATTAATGACCCCCATTAATGAATGATTTTCTATATATTAACATATCCTATTAATAAACGATAAACGGAAATAGTTATTTAACTCTCAAGTGTGTTGATAAGGGTAATTAATAATCGACACATTTTAACACGTGACCAAAGATTTTCTTAATCCATCTATTTATATTTAAAAAAATTTAAACAATACGGATATGTTATTTTTAACTCTATATTAATAATATATTAATATTTTCTATAAATATGATCAAGGTTAAATCCTATTGTGTTGAGATTGTATTATTACTCGCTGATTAACACACGCGTTAGTTACAATATTTTTTCCGTTGATCGTATTAAATTGGAGAAAATCTAATTTTATTCCATGACAAAATTATTTAGGTTAATAACGTTTTACACAATTTTTTCACATCAATGATTTACTTATACTAAAATTGTTAATTAATATAATTCAAAAACATTCATTAATAGGAATATAAAATTAATTATACAGCGTTCTTTTTTTATACAATTTATTATGAATAGTCTGTCGTATATTCTTTTTATTTTGAACAAACCATACATTTTTTATTCTATATTTTAAATTATTTATTTAATTTGAACAAACTATACATATTTGAATATACACTATATTCTGCATATACTATATGTTCACAATATTAAAAATAAACTATGCAGCGTTCTTTTATAATTATTTGAACAAATTGCTATACTGTACTGTACTGTATCGTTACACAAATTATAAAATACTTTGACACATCAAGTAAAACCCGTAAGTAGGTACTATAAATACAAAATGCAAAGCACCGCTACAGATAAACGATAGAGCAATTTCAGAAGTCTTTTCATATATTACCACTTTTCTTTATATGTTTTTAATTGCACTGAAGTATATCTAATCATAGTCAAATCTTCCGCGAGGTCATTTGAATGTACTAAGTTCATTTCCTGATTGCTAATTGCTAATCTCGGAAAATTGATTGCAGTTATATTTAGGTACAAAACAGGAAGTGCTCGAATAAGACTCCTAATTGACGCGAAATCTGCTATAGCAAACTGCTCGTAAAATATTTACGCAGCTATGTAAAATTTGTGAGAAATTTATGGTCTTTAATTAAGATTAAAAATGTGCATATAGAAGTAATAAATTATGTCCAATAATATATAGAATAGAGGGAGATATAATTTATGAAAAATGCTTTAATATGTAGCGTCATTTTGTTTGATCTTGTGCCATTTGGCAACACACGAATTGGACCAGATATATAAAATAATTTATGCATTTATTTCCATTTTACATGCATATATACACGTTATTTTTCACAATGTAGCTTGGCACAAACTCGAAAACATTGATACAATAGTGGTAAAATACATACACGATGGACAGTAAAATATAAACCGGACTTCTTACACAGGTTATTATACAAATATCTTAAAAGTTCGCCCTGATTTTAGAATTTTTTCAGAGGGTTAAAGCAAATCGAAATTTAAGATTGGAAATTTTTCTGTTTTGCAAAGGCAAAGATACTTTCGATTTATCAAGTAAGCATAATGAACTTTTAACACACGGCACGCTCCTTGACGTTAATAGACGAAAATATATCAAAAAATCTGATGTGGCCAGCACAATACCTTCCGTCAATCCTGTGTATTATGTACAAATTCCATACATAAATTTTCTTACGAAAGATTCTAAATTTTTGGTATTATGTGATTCTCTTTCTCGGCAACTGAATTCCATACTCATGATAACAAACAAACCACATGAAATAAGAAAATTATGAAATTTTGAATGAAAAATTATAACACTTGTCAGTTATGGACATAATTAATTGCTGTCATTTTGACACAGGTCCCCATATCTGCTTGCCAAAGTCAGCAAAATCATGTTACTGCACGCGGCCCCATACATAAATTTTCTTGCAAAAGATCCTATATTTCCAGTAAAGTTATTTCATAAACAAACTATGCAAATTGCACTAGACACTGACATCTTCTTCTTTAGTTTTTCCCATTCGTTAGGGGGTCGCTATTTTTTATTTTCTTCTTCCACTCATTTTTGTTTTCCGTGTCGTCCTCAATCAGTTCCTTTTCTCTCAAGTCTTCTGCAATACAGTCTTTTCATCTTATATTTGGTCTTCCTATGTTTCTTCCACCTTCTATTAATATATTCATCTCTCCTCATAACATGTTCAAACCAATGTAATCAAATAAAATAAATAAAATAAATATTTCATCACGGCATATTACCCATTGCTGGTGTGAAGCAGATTGGCACACCAATGTAATCGTCTCTCTTATATCTAGACACTTCTAACACTAGAGTTACTTCCCTTTTTCTTTCATTGATTTACATTTTATTGATACTGACATCTGTCAATTTGAATTACCTGAATATATTACCAGTTTCCATGGTTAAGTTAGCATAGCTGGCTGAATTATGAAATTTATATCAAATTTATTATCTTTATTCTTCTTTAACTCTATATCTGTTGAATAACAAATATAAAATGCAATCAAATCGTATAGATAATAATATATTCTTTATGTTATAATAACACTTAACTGAGTTTTCCAAGAAAAACTATTAAAATCTTCAAATGAGGGTACTTCCGGTTGACCAATTATAACCAAAATCTAAACAGGTCTGCATATGGTTGTAAGGAAGAGGAATACGCAAGAATTGTAATTTTTGGAATTCTAGTATTGGAGATATCGTGTCCGAAAAGGCGGGGACACACACACACACACATACACACACACACATACACACACACACACGCACACACGAACACACACACACACATACAGACATCATCGTAAAAATAGTAAAATCGTATTGTAAAGACCCTAAAACGTGCTTATTCAATGAAAACTAACCACCGAATTTTTTGACCAAAGACAATACCTTCCTTACCTAGAGGTGACGGAAGGTAAAAATGTTCATGCTTCCATGGTAGAGATCAAGCCGGCTACGTCATGACTGGATTCTGCAGACCACGCCTCCAACAAATTGTCCAGCGGCTTGCATAATAGTAGTCCGAGAGCCAAGTTCTTCTTTCTTGCTGTGAATGTCTGATGCTGATGACAGTTCTCTGTATTGTCGTAACCTAGCAACCATTACTTCTAAGCAGTGCTACTGGAACTTGTGCAAGTGTCTACTATAATGAAAATATAAGGTTGTTCCAATATTAAATGGCGTTCCCCTTTTAATACTGCGTATGCGTCGGACAGTTCAATACTGATTTGATTGTATGTTTCTCGTGATAACTGCTGACGAGACAATCGTGCAGCATAAGAAGCAAATCTAGACCTATCCACTAACTTCCTCAAACAGTTTCAGCTGTGTGATTTCTCGGTCAGCGATGGTAATAAAGTTTGGTTAATATTTGACTGACCCTCGTATTTTCAAACATGTCTTTATAAAATCTAACTTGCTGGTTCTTTCTTTAGATTCGTCAGTGGGCTCATCAGACTGCACCCTACGTAGCATAGGCATCCCCACTCCAACCGTGCAACCATCAGTTCCAGTTTTTCGCATCGAACCAACCACCCTCGATGTCGTTGAACCAAAGAAACCATCGTACCTGAATCTAGCGTGCACAGTCAACGGCTATTCCAACATCACCAATTACGATTCCAAGCTTCGAGAGAACTTTCGCACCCCAAAATCCAGAGAAGTTTCACCAATTCGTCCGCAGGAATACCATGCGAACATGTCAGACCCAAGTGCAAAATTCTTGAGTCCTGGATTGGTTAAACCGTTGATGACGTCACCAAACATGGCGGAGAACAAAACGGTGTTTAAATCGAGTTCTGGTTATTCTTATTCTACTACTAGTTCATCGAAGAAATTTATTAGTAATATGATTTACAATGAAGATACAGTAGATAGATCTTATACGCACCATATCAATGGAGTTTCAAGCAAATTTAATAGTAAATTTACGCATTATACAAATGGCAAATCTAGTTTTTCAGAAACACTTCACGAATATACTAATGGACAACAACAAAATGGGACTTCAAAAAGTTTCATACAACAAAGAGTTGAACGATTGTATGGACCTGGAGCATTAGCACAAGGTTTTTTTATTTCCAAACGAAGCAAAAACAGATTATCCGATTCGGAAAACAGTGATTGCAACAATAGTGTCAGCTCAAACACTTCTGACTACCTAGAAAGCGATATAAACATCAAACAAAGTACCAGCAGTCCCTCCTTACCAGTCTTAAGACATCTTCGTCCAGAATTTCGCGCTCAGTTACCAATCCTCTCCCCAAAACGACATAACCTAGAAGTTACCCTGCAAAAATCAACAACTGTTCCTTCTTCCCTCGATATCTCTCTCGAGGAAAAGAAACTCCTTAACGGATCGAAACCAAATCAAGAAAACAAAGAAAACATCGAAATCGTCCCCGAAGAGACGCCCGCAGCGCCACAAGTCATACTACCGGAAGTGGCAGTTAATGGAAACGAAGCTACAGTTAATGGAAAGAAAACAGAAGTGAAGGACGGGCACTACTTTTTGAAGATATTGAAAAATGAGACTGAACGTTTGTTAGCACTTGCAGAGAAGGCGGAAGTGGATATAGAGAAACAGAAGACTGTATTGATGGATGATGTGTTGGGGTATTTGAGGTCGGCGTCCGGGAAAGCGAGGTTGTTGGTCACCCAGAAAATGCAGCAATTTGAAGGTAAGATAAAAACATTTTTAACTAGAACAAAACGGATTGTGGATCAGACGGTTCGGATTCGATTCCGACCGACGCCAAACTTGAAAATTCTTTCCAATTTTCAAATAGCATAAAATTAACTCCTTCGGTGCTCTCTTCATAAAACCTTTCTGAGTCTGTAAGCACCTTCAATACGACGGAAGATTATTATTTATGGTTCCTTAGCCGCATTACATTTGGCGATAAATCGATCGATTTATTGGTCCACCTTCAGTTTATCAGCACGAAAAATCAATCGATTTAGCTATAGAAATAAATTGATGAAATAATAAAAAAATAATACGGTTATTTAAAGAGGCTAAGTTTATCTAACCGCTGAATAAGTTATATTTTCCGTCGATTCTTTGGGGAATTTTGGTTACTTTTATAGTGCCAAATCTATAGTATTTCTCATTTCTTATCGAAAATATAAAATAGAGTCTAAAACATACATTTGCCGTGATGGTTATTATTATTAAACGTAAAAAAAATCAATTCAGGAAGTGGTTGATAAAACATAGACAATTTACATTTGGGCGGAAATGTCTTCGTATATAAGGATTCCTTATTTCGTAACCATCCTCGTATCTGGTTACCCGAACATATTCCTTTAATTTTTGAAATAAAAAGAACACCATTTATATAATAATTTTCCCTTCTATAGTAATTAAGCCTGATTCATAGATTGTATAAAATGGAATAGAATAAGATAGAATAGCACAGAGAATAGAAATGTAAACCAATGTAAATGCATCGAACCATTTATACTTGCACAGAATGGAATAGAATAGGAAATGACCAAATTTTATTTCTTATTCAATTCCATTCGGCTTGCTAATAATGTTGTGACTGGTGTGATTCACACGTTGAAATACTATCTTTTTTTTTTAGCAAAAAAACAAACTCAAACTATGATATTATTTACTTGGTTCTAAATGAAATTAGTAAAAGTAAAAAATAACCAATAAATTAGTTAATTTAATGTAAAAGTGACGTCATTCTATTCCAAACTATTCTATTCAATGCAGTTTATAAATGGTCTTAAAAATTCTATTCCTATTTTATTCTATTCCATTCTATTCTGTGCAATCTATAAACCAGGTTTCCCAAATCTGCGAATAACTGCAGATTGGTACAGCCTAAAAGTTGGTATATAAGCCATGATGATAAATGTTTGTTATTATTCTTTGTAGGGTTGTGTCACAAAAATATCAACCAAGTTGAAGGCGAACCATTCCCAACGACTACAGAGGATCTTCAGGGTTTCTGGGACATGGTGATGCTTCAAGTCACACAAGTAGATGAACTTTTTGCTGAATTGGACCGAATTCGGGCCAACAATTGGATTATTGTGGTGAGAAAACAAATAAATATGATTTCTGAGTGGGGTTCAGTGCGGATTATAAAATGATTTAAACTACACAGAACTAAAGATGTTTACAGCCTGTACACATGTCCACGAAGTTTTCAATAATATAAAATTATATTCTTTTGGCTTCATACTACTATAATTTGAAATTGTGTCGTCATACCGTTATAATACAAATAGTTTATATTAAAGTTATGAATGAAATTTTTTATATTTTAATAAAATATTGGGAGAATGCATACAAATGAGGCACTTAACATGACGTTTCAAAATGGCGGCTAACAGCTGATGGTGGACCAGCAAACCTTCAGTTTACATTGCGACTTATGGAGTATTTTCCCGTAAACTTTTATTGTTTTTGTTATAGCACTTATTGTTTTCTTATGGGAAAAGTGATTAGAGTGTGTAAAGGTGAATGTATCATCAGTGTTTTCCGTAGAAAATATTTGCGGATATTGTTATTATTTAGTGAGTTCGAGGTTATTAAATTAAAACTAACTTAATCTTAGTTATTTGTGTATATTTTTATTACATATAAAACAATGTAAATATAATCGGATAGGTATATTTATTTTCTTTAATAATTTGTATAAAAAACATAAGAAAATATCTTTTAAATAACAAAATCACAAAATTTGAATGATTTTTTTTTAGTATGCCACCTTTCTGTGCCGTTGTTGGTTGCTCCAACAAGAAGTAACTGGGAAACAGAAAAAATATATATTTGTAGCTGCTTTACACAAAGGTTTAAAAATTAGATAATTATTGATTTCATAGTGATTTTTGAGAGATATTTGGGCGTTTATAATCCACATTATTTATCCATTTACATTTATCATCTGATTAACGTACTTTGGCTTCCAACAATAAATTATTGGCGTATGAACTTAATAAGCTCATCTGTAATAAAAGTACCAAGAACAATACATATTATAATAATAAGAAATATGAACCCGAAGATAAATATCGTTATAAATATTTCAAATTTAATTTTCTTTCAAAATTAAAAAAATATCTAATAGTTCAATTTATATTTATGTTTTTATTTAACAATACACACACAAAATACTTATACAAACTCAAATGTAACCTGTTGCTACAATCTACTTATTTCAACTTAATATTTTGCAAAATATTTTTACAAATACGACTGATTTTTTTTACTAGCAAATAATTCATAGACATCTTTAATTTTGACTAGTTACATTTTTATGTAGCATGTATAAATGTGTGAAAAACTGAATTTCTTACACAGAAAACACATTCGCTGCATAAGACGCAATGTTAAACTGAACCTTGGTTGTCCAGAATCAACTGTTCACGCGCTATGTTGTGACGTAGTGCAAGTGGTCTATTCCTAAATGCGCACATGTCACTATGTACATTTCTTGGCATATGCATTTTTCTATCGTACAAATATGTCCCTTGAAGTTATATTGCCCTGTGCATTTCTCGTCTTGTACATTTGTCACTAATATTCCTATTAAACTATATACTGCAAAACCCCTATCTCTCGTATAAGTGAAAAGTGTTCGTAACTTTACCCAACTTTGTCTAGCACTCGGACACGTGTCTACAAGCGCAGGCGCGCACAGCTGGTAGGCGAATAACGAATTGAATGTAGTTGACGCATGCGCATAAGGCGCTATGTTCACATTTGAAGAGTGATAGATGTTGCGGACATTTCTTGTGTGTCTTTTAGCAGTGTATAGTTATTAGGTATATTGTCATTGAGTACAAATCTATACCATGAAGTTGCTGCGCTTCAAAGAATTCAAACTTGGCGCGTTCACTTTATCTCGAATTACACTTAAAAAATAAAACGTATTTTAATTTAAACATGTGTAATATTTGCATTATGTTTTTGGATAGGTTTACGTTTATATTTTTTTATTAAAAGAAATAAAAAAAACATTTTATTTTCGTAGTGTACTTCGAGATGAGATAACGCGCTAAGTTCGAATTCACTGATGTGCAACAACTTCATGGTATAGATATGTACACGGTCACGAATGTACAAGGGGATAAATGTACAGGGCTATATACCTTCAAGGGACATATTTATACGTTAGGAAAATGTATATGCCAAGAAATGTATAGAGTGATATGTATACAGTTCGGAAATTGTATTCCAAGCCAAATATTGGTATGAAATTATTTAAAATTAGTTATATTTTTATAATTGCAAAATATGCACCTTTTGTAATAACAGGTTCCATTACAATAGGGGTTACCAAGTCTACGACTTAAAAAAAGTACTTATTGGATGTCAGTGTTTATCATGTATAGGTAAATAGGTGAATATATTCGTTACTTTTCTGATTTTTATTACCCTAATATCAAAATAAATCTTTAATACAAGCCACGCCTCCGCCATTTTCGCGCTGGTTTTGACGTGACACGAAACGACGCACCTAGCGCGTTTGTCATATATGTAACGTATGTTCTCGGGGTAGATGACAGCACACGCGCCGTCGATTTCCTCGGTTATCATTTATTGAGACTAATCATTATTTTCTGGCGTATTAGAAACTTTTTGGCGAAAATATAAAATACGGGTCTAATATGTTTATGTATAGATTAACATATTTAAAAATCTGATGTGGCCAACACAATACCTCCCGCCATTTAATTTTTATTAATTTAAATACATACCGTTCTCGTGGCCGCGTGCTTGAGCGTCTGGTCGCGAATCTGGGGAACCTGGTTCAATCTCGACCGACGTCAAATATTTCAAATTTTAAATTGCACAATATTGATCCTTGTGGTGTACTTTCCACGCCATCAATGAGTGCCCATGAGGTGACGCTTGGTAAACACCCGCACGGTACAAATATGTCATCATCATTACCGAAATCTATATACAAAGCAGATTGGCACACTCAGCAATGCGTAATATGCCGTAATGATATATATATTCATTTATTTTTATTTATTTATTTATTTATTTAAATGAGCCTCAAGTAAAGTGCCATTTATCTGATTTACACCAAAATCTAATGGCTTCTTTCCATATTAGAATAAGGTAGAAATACAAGATTTCAAATTTTTTTGAACGATGGTATTTAAATTAGAGCATAAAGAGGATACACACACCCAAACACACGCACACACACAGACATCGTGAAAATGTTAAAATTGGATTCTAGGGACCTTAAAACTTGCTCATTTACCAAAATCTCTCGATAAGCGATTTTTAGCACGATCCCTATACCTCCTGTACCAAGGGTAGCGGGAGGTAAAAATGAAAAAAAAAACAACTTGGAAACCCCTGTTGATGTTTTAAATTTATTCAAGATTGCCTGTACTGTTTTAAATGTTAAATTTTGAGTTGTATATCACTGGTTTACAGTATCTTTTTTTCGTTCTAGGAAAAGCCAAAGCTAGAACAATCCGAACCTTTGAAGACTAAGAAGATCATCATCAAGAAACCAGTGAGCGCGGAAGCCGAAGCAGCGAGGAAGGCCCGCGAAGCAGCAAGGAAGAAAATGATTGAAGACCGCCGCAAAGCAATGCGAGCTAAGCAGTCTCAATCCCAGTCCGACCAGGCGATCGAGATCTTCGTCCCCGAATCGAGTTGAGACCGCCAGGTCAGGTAACCCAACGCAGTATTTATTAATCGGTTCGGTTTTATGATCATGACAATTTTTAGTACATCAGCAGAATGATCAAATCAAATGTTGTTTTTGAAAAGCTATTGTGATATGTGAAGATGCGAATATTTATCTTGCTATAATAATGTACCAATCAGTAACAGATTATCAATTTAAATTTTCAACAGATGCATGATTATCCGCCATTGTTTTAAATAATTTAACTCATAGACGGATATTTTGGGCTCCCGACTAAAGAATTATTTTTGATTTATTGAGTGATTGTTTGCGATGAGTGATTTAAATTTAATGAGAAACTTTCAATGTTATTAACACCGAGAGTACTTTTCTGTTAAACTTAGCATTCTTCACTATTAATATTCATTACAAATGTCACTAATTCTGTGATTTAAACTATCTATAGCACTAAAGTCCTGCGATATTTTACTGACATGTTTACATTAATTATTATTGTCTTTAATCGGGTGACTAGCTAGTCACATGCTTAATTGGGAGCACAGAATATCAGTTTTACTGTCTGAAAAGTAGTTTTCCAGTATTTGTCCCGTATATAGGTGTTTTAAAAGTGTCCCCTGTGCTTTTGGGGTTTTTAAATGTTTTAAAACAACGGTTTACAACTATTTCAAGTTCAAAAAAGTGACTTTAAATAAAAATCGATAACTTTTACCCGAAAAAAATTTAAACTAGGTAGCTCTTTTAGACCGCTTCTAAAAACGAACAGAAAAAAAATTATACAAGGTGTGACAAATAAACGAGCTACTATAAATTATTTCTATATTATTAAACAATACAATACTATGACAAAGGGGGACATCCGAATAGAGAAGAATTTTTTTTTTTAATTCAGTGGTTCTCAAGTTAATATTCACAGTTACATTTTTTCAAATGGGATGACATTTTGTCCATTCGATAGAGTATTTTTTTCTAATTTCAACTATGTTATCATTCTATATCGTTATATAACAAAAATATTGAGAAAAATTTAATTGAAATTAGAATAAATTTTATTTTTATGGTTATTTTTCAGTAGGCTATACATGAAAAATAAAAACTGCTATTTGTCAATTTGTACAGATCAAAAATGGCTGAATGTCACGTGACAAATTTTGTTTCAAAATAATGGCAAAATAATATTTCAGTTTTCCATAATTCATCAAAACTTTAATCCACATATGACAGATAACAGGCGCATGACATTTGATCACTTTCATTGCCGTACGATGATTCATTTAATATTTGTTTCGTATACCTTTGTGAAAAATCTTTTCATTTCATTATGGCTATTAATGAAGAACGTGACAAATTCCTTCTTGAAGCATATTTTCGTTCGGGTGAAGCTAAAGAAGACGATTCATGAAATTATTGTTATTGCAAAATACGAAAGGTACGACCAAGGATATTTCGTTTGTAGTAAACTAAATAATATTATGCAATTTTGTAAATATATAATTTCTGAAGGTGTATCATATGTTATATATCGTATTTATTTAATTAGGATTGGGCTGATATATTGTACTTGTTCCTAGAATGTTTCAATTATTTTTTTTAACGCAATTAACAGGGTCAAGTTATCCACATTACCGAAGTAAATTCTTCATGCTTTCTTACTTAACCTAACGGTAAATGTCAAAATCATATGGAGCGGTACACTTAAGCCATTTTTAATTACTCTGTATTATTTAGAATGGAAATCAAATAAAACACTATGTATAAAGTCAATAAGAAATATTTGTTTTAATTTAAGCTCAATTGTTGCTGAAAAATAATTATAAAAATCAAATTTATTTAAATTTAAATTACAGTTTTCCCAATATTTTTGTTATGTAAATATATAAAATGATTACATGGTTGAATTTAGAAAAAAAATCTCTATCGAATGGGCGAAAAAAAATATGCCATCTCATTTAAAAAATATGACTGTATTGTAACTTACGTTGGTTGAAAAAAAAATCTCTATTCGGATGTCCCCCTTGGTTCGCTATATTGTATCTTTAATAATATATAAATTATTTGAGATAGTTCGTTTAGCTGTTACAGTTACACGCTGTATATGTCAATAAAAATTCTATTTTCATGAATGATTTTATTAACCGGGTAATCTAACCATTTTAAAAAACCGGGTAAGTAAAGAGTACAGTTTTAGAACAAAGACCATTTTGAAAATTCGAGTCCAACCATTGTTAAACTTTAAAATTATTTCCATTTTTGAGAGCACATGAAATGCAAATAAGCATAAACAAATATATTTACAGTAAAAATTTTGAAAGATGTCCGATCAAGGTTGTCTACGAATTGTATGAATTCAGATTTTTGCTCCGCCAATTCTGACAAATTCAGTAGTGTCGTTTGCTTAGTTTTCATGAGGGTACATAAGGTACTGCTGTTATTTTATTATTATAAAAATATATGTTACAATAAAAGCATTCAAAATTCAAAAATAAGTCAACTGGTAAGTTTATTAGCAAATGTAGAACCAAATATGTGAAAAATAAGATAATGACACAATGTCAGTGTCAGTGATACTGACAGAAAATAATGTTGTTCGTACGGTTATGAATCAAGGTAATGTTTCTGAATTAATATCTAAACTTACGTTATAGCGGAAGTATTATCAACAACAAGCATCGTTTTAAAATGGAATGTCCTAACTTAGTCGAAACAATATGAATTTTTGAAAGACAAGCGTGTTATATCCATCCTTATCGCACACGCTTAAAGCCTTTGTAAAGGGGGGGGATAAATGTATGCTAATTTGTTAATTCGTTCATGATACAGATGACCTTGATCGGACATCTTTCAAAATTTTTACTATACTTTACTACTTATTTTACTATTTAAAAAGAAAATTATTGATAAATAATTGACTATTTTGTGAATTAAGAACAGAGCTATAATAAGGAAAATATTTTTGATTGTGTATTGAATATTGGAAAGTTTATTTTATAAAAAAAAATGTAAATTTCGGAATGAGCTATGTTGGTAATTCATAAAATATACAGATTATTTGACAAATATTGGAAAAATAGTATTTGAGCGTTCGATATTATTATTTTATTATTAGGGGTAAAATTGAAACGAAATATTATGTTTTTATATTTATTTATACATATTATTGAGTCATTTACGCATTTATAATTCATGTTTTATCGGGTAATGCTTGTCATTGTCACCCAAGTCATGTCATACATTCCCAGCTAATATCCAGTGTCTCGTTTGTGGTGGTCATTTCATTTCGCTAAATAATGTTTTGCACATGTAAATATATAATTTCTGAAGGTGTATCATATGTTATATCTCGTATTTATTTAATTAGGATTGGGCTGATGTACTGTACTTGTTCCTAGAATGTTTCAATTTAAAAAATTTAACGCAATAAACAGGGCCAAGTTATCCACATTAACGAAGTAAATTATATTTGCGGCTGTGCAAGATATGATTCTGATTGCATTGAAATTTGTTTCGTTCTGTTAGAAGCATTATATTTAACAATTTGAGGTTGTATGTCTTTTGCCAGCCAGAATATTACAAAATTTATAATATTGTTAATATTTATAGCAGCTTTTCTAATATTTTATCATGTTTCTTATGAAAAGAAGTATATTTCTATTAGTGGTTCTCTACTTTGTAATAATTTATAACAACTTTGTATTCATAAAATATATAAACATGTTATTTGTATTACAATCTTTTATTTACTAATTCCTAGCATTGTCCTGGTACTAATTACATCATTGAAACAGTAGCGGCTTGTCCTTCAGTACTGCTAGCTCAGCAGAACTATCAAAATTTTTAAATAAAAATTCCCATTATTAATTAAGAATAAATTAAACATAATAAGGACATTATTGAAATATATCTAAATATCTAAAAACAAATTTATTCCTTTATACTGTATATTGCGGTTTAATACGCGGCAGTATTGTGCTTGTGACGTGATTCAATCAGTCAAATGATCACTGTCCGCTAGTATGCTTATGCACTTTTCACATTAGATGTTTAAGTCGGACTTTAAGATCTATTGTGGACGCGTAGATACTCACTTTATCATCCCCTATCATTAAACAGAAATTTGCGTCTTAAAGTGCGGTCACGCGGTACTCGCTGCCAACATAAAAAATGCTATAGTTTGGTTCACGAAAGATGACTATTCAAGGTCATTTATAAGCCGGCTGATGTAATATAACTTGCAGATAACTTCACTGCATTTCGTATGCGTGGAACATGAAATATTTATTGATACATTTTTACTGAAAAAAAAAAGTAATTTATTTGAACATTATGTTTCTATTTACCTCCCGCTATCCTTGACAAGGGAGGTATAAGGATCGTGATAAAAATCGCATATCGAGATTTTGGTAAATGACCACGTTTTAAGGTCCTTAGAATCCAATTTAATATTTTCACGATGATGTCTGTCTGCCTCTGTGTGTGTGTGTGTGTGTGTGTGTGTTTTTTTTTTTTTTTTTTTTATTAATACTTTATTTAAGCATGCTTCATATTACAAAATATTACATGCTTATTTTTGTAACTACATTATATACCTAGTCTTAATATCTAATTTTTTTTTTATATATACATATATATTTTATACATTTTACATATTTATAAATTAACATTTCTTTTAGATTTTTTTTAACATTTGTTAATATTTTTCAGAAGCAAAGTATTTAGGATTACATATATTTAAGAATGTTTATTACACAAATATTTCAAAATCAATGGCTTTAATATATTCTAGAAATTGCAACATATATTTTTCTACTAATTCTTCATTCGTAACCCGCCAAGTTCCACCACTGTTCACTGATATCTGATTTATAAGTTCGGCTCTCTCGTTCTTTAGCACTTCACAGTTATATATGAGATGATTTACTGAGTCATTTATCTCACCACATCTGCAAACATCACTGTCTATTATTTTAAATTTATATAGATAGTTTTTCAATTTGCCATGTCCACTTAAAATTGCTGTTAGTTTTGGGTTGTAAGGTAGTTTAATGAGAAGTCTTTTTTCTATATTGGGGAAAAACATCTTGGTATTTCTTACTTCCTTACTCTTATATGGGTAGCAGCCATTAGATTTTGGTATAAATCAGAAATAGTTTTTCTTCGAAAATACCTTTAAATGTAATTTTTTCGAGTTACGTTATTATAAAAATTAAAGTTTTTTAAATTTTCTACAGATTTGCATTAATACTTTTTGTTTATATTTTATGGATAAATTTATAAAATTATCTATAATTTTAATCCCGGAGCCTACACTTTAAACACAACTCTATGGTTACATAGTTCAGATCTCAAATCTATGTAACTGACAGATAAATGTCACTGCCAAAAAACTAATCATTTCAAATTAGTAATAGTATTTTAAAAAGAAAATAATAAATGGAACAATAATTATATGGAAAGGAACTTAATACAGTTTCTAGCATAAGTAAATTTGTAGGAATATACGTAAGATAATAAAAATATATAATATATCATCATGGCTGCCACGGCATATTACCTATTGCTGGGTGAGCCAATTTGTATACAGATTTCGGCATGATGACATATTTGTACCATGCGGATATTTACTAGGTGTCACCTCACGAGCACTAATTGCAGGCGTGGAGAGTGCACCACAGGTCATTTTTGTGCCATTTAAAATTCGAAATATTTGGCGTCGGTCAGAATCGAACCCGATATTTAAATTTAATTTTAAGTATTTACATGAATAAAAATTTAATTAAATGGGAGGTATTGTGTTGGCCACATCCGATTTTTAAATAATACCTTTTTCAAAGATTTATATTCCTCACTTGAAACCATGAAATAATAATTCGATTTATATGTCAACATCAACACAGAGGGCAGTATAGTAGATAATTAGATATCGGTAACTCTACGACATATGTCATTAATTATTTGTAGTATGTTAGAAAGTAGTGTAACTATTTTCGTATATCTGTCATACAACATATATTACATAGACATACGTTAAATAATCTTTCTCCTTTTAACATGAAATGTTGCTAAGCTACCGCTATGTATATTACTGTGTATTGTTTCTTCGAACAAGTGATCTTGAATAATCATCTTTCGTGAACCAACCTATATACTTCATTTTACGTAAGAAAATAGCGTTGTTTAGATAGGGATATAAATTCTGCCCTTTGATTGGTCAGAATGCAAACCTAGTTTACAAAAACGAAAAAATATCACCTGTCAGATGTCAGTTATGAAATAAAATCTACAGAATTAAGTGATGTTTAACCATGTTTAGTTGTAGTTTTTAATATTCAGGTATTGTACATTTTTACAGATATAAAAAAATTATCATTAACAAAGTTTGGTTTCATGAATTTAAATTATTTCTAAGTCAATCATTATTCCTTTAACGGAATATAAAATATTTGACATAACATGGTCATTCTGAGTAGAGCCAACGTTTGCTACGAAAATCAACTATAATTATTTCAAATAATTTTATATACCGTAAAAGGAATTACTTTTGAATAATAATAATAATAATAATAATAATAATAAAGATTTATTTGGCTGTTAAAGTACAAAGTACAAAGACATAGTCACAAAAAAGGAAAAAACCATAAAAATATACATTTCACATAGATACAAACTCTTCAATTTTGTAGAAACATTTACATAAAAGAAAATTTTTCAATTTCATTTTGAAAGCTTTCAAATCAGACATAATTTTAATGTCATAAGGTAGAGCGTTATAGAACTGAATAGCTTTGTAATAGGCAGTATTAGCAAAGAAAGCAGTTTTATGGAGTGGAATACTTAAATCAAAATTATGTCTGGTTTTCATATTGGAGAACACATCTTTGTTAAAAGTGAACAATGACAGGTTATTTTTGACAAAAATAATGACTTCATAAATATAAAGACTTACTACGGTCATTATTCCTAGTTCAACAAATAGGTGTCTACAATGGGCTTTTGACGAGACACCAGCTAAACATCTTATTATTCGTTTTTGGAGTACAAAAATTTTAAGTGCATGTGGACTATTACCCCAAAAAATTATACCATACTTAATTCTACTTTGAACATGTGCAAAGTAATAAATTTTAAGAGTGTTTGTATTGGTAATGTTTCTAATTTTATAAATTGTATAGAAAGCAATAGACAAGTTCTTGGTAAATCATCAATATGATTTACCCATTTTAGATTTGAAGCTAAGGTTAGACCTAGAAATTTATTACTTGGAGCAGTTTAGAGAGCAGAATTAGAAATAATTGTGAATATCATTAACATACATTTAGGGTACGAATGCATTGGTATCTCGAGAACCGTAAGAGCTACGAGGTTGCTTAAATTAGACAAAAGTTGCCCCATTAAGCTGCGTTCAGAGCTACAGAATTATAAATTACAATTAGTAATTACAATTAGTAATCGGTCGGGGCGTCTTAAAACTACCGGTTTTAAAATCTGAAATAGCGTTTAGAATTAGCACTTAGTGAAAGTGACATCTGTTGAAAAATCGATGAAGTGATCTAAATAAATAAAAAAAAAAAAAAGATTTTTATTAAACAGTTGTAAATAGAATAGTATTTGTTGTTTCAATACTATAATTGACGAATAAAAATATTTCGGATCATAATATTTTCGATTGTGATAAAAATAGGGTTAAGAAATGATAAACAATGAGACATTCTGTCGGACGGTCTGCTGTGGCAAGTAGATAGTAGATACATGTGGTTGATCTTGAACTGTTGAACTTGGTTTTAAGATTTTTTGGGTAAATGGTAGATTTTAATAAACACGGTGAACAATTTATTTCACTAGTTCAACAACAAAGTATTTTATGGGATAAAAAAACATGAATTTTAAAAACACTCCAATGAAAAATGCTGCTGTTACTGCAATTCTTCGCCTTTGTACAATTTTATTTATTACAATATCCTGCATTGTAATTATATGAACAGCTATTGAAAATAGGTTATTCGAGCTGTCGTTGTTGTTTGACGTTTCTGTCAGAAAGAGACAAAATGATATATCTGTCGCATTCTCGCACTAATTGTAAGTGAAAAGTTAGGAGTTTGTATACTTTCCACTTAACACTTACAATTAACGTCTTAATTTTGTCGCTGTGTACGCAAGCGTTGTTTCCCATAAGTCAAAGTGCGTGTATTAATTGCAAGTACTAATTGTAATTGATAAGTGGATAGCTCTGAACGCAGCTTTAGTGGGCCATTTTAGTGGTGTTCGGATAAAATGCATAGGTCACTAGATATGGACAAAAATGTAAATTTTTCCATTTTCGTTTTCTGCTTGTAATATTTTTAGGTGAATTCAAACTAAATTTTAACTTGCACTTTCTACAGGCACTTTTGTACGTGGAATTCATAGGCGTCCTCAAAAAAATATTTCTTGCCATTTTCGAGAAATTTATATTAACTTTCAATTTTCATATGGAGCTCAGAGTAGGCTGTGATACCATTAAATAAACATTTTTTTTTCTCTTTTTAACGACATAAAACACTTGTACTTTAATTTTTAAATAATGTAAGAAATTACAAAAGGAGGCTATGGAAAACAACGAAATATTTTGTTTTAGTTCTCTTAATTGTCAATGTAACAAATACTTTATTGTTGTGTTCATTGTGCTCAAACTTCGATATTTTTATTGTTAATACATATTACCTATTTTCTAGCTAGCCCGGTCACATATCCAGATTTCAATGAATAAGTACGTTCTAAGGTCCCTACAATCCGATTTTAACATTTTTACGATGATGTCTGTGTGTGTGTGTGTGTGTGTGTGTGTGTGTGTGTGTGTGTGTGAATGTATGCGTGTGTGTGTGGATGTATATGTGTATATATGAGGGATGTTGGAAGGACGATTACTCAAAAACTATAAGACTTTATATTTGTTTAACTACGTATTTCCTAATCGGACATTCATGGGAAGATCTGAAAAGGTTTTGGTAACAATTGGACAACCGGAAGTAGAAGATTCTTGAAAAAAAAAACTAAATATTATTTTTTGAAAATTTTTCTTGGTAATATTAAAGAAAATTAAATTCTGTATCTGATACATTTATAGTTATGTAACTATCAAGTGTGTTAATGAGGGCGATTAATGATCGAGACATTTTAAATGTTGAGATCATTAATCGCCAATTAACACACGCGTTAGTTTTAATATTTTTTCGTTGACCGTATCTTACTTAAATGGAAAATCTAATTTTATTCCATGATAAAAAAATTTTTAGGTTAGTAATGGTTGACCCAACGTCAAATTTTACGTCAGAAAATCAATAAGTTTTGTCATCAATTGTTTTCAGTGGGTGCGTTCAGTGTACTTAATCCTAGATGACACAAGCGGTTTTTTATGTTATTTGAGGAATTTTATTCTTTCAAATTCATTTTAAAGGTATGCTACTTGAATATATACCTAGCTAGTAAGTGTCAAAAGCATGATTTTTAATTCTGTCTACCTTTTTGCTACAACTTAGCGTTAGCAATATATGCTGTGTTCCATGTGGTGAACGCACCCAATAAATCGTTTATTAATAAAAAATGCATTAATAGGGGTCATTAATGAATGATATTCTACACATTAAGATAGCCTATTAATAAACGGTCGACGGAAAAATATTTTATTATATACTCTATAGATTTAGAGATAAAAGAAATATAATATATTAAATAATCTGTTGTAATAAATTTTACAGTTGAAAGAATGCCATGGAAAATGAATTTAAATTTAAAAAATCTAAATATTATAAGGAATAGATATAAGTAGAATTTTTGGTGTAGGTGTAGGTATACAAGAAATGTTAAATACATTAGGGCGCGAACAGCCATGTGACTTTGTTGGCCTTGACAAGCAGATATGGGAGCCCATGTCAGAATGATAGCTAGTAATTATGTATATACATGTCAAATATCATAATTTCTCATTCTAAATTTATTGATTTTCCAATTCCATGTGGTTTATTTTCCTCGACAAGAAAATTCCACACTCCTGGTGACAAATTAACTACGTGAATTTAGGAAATCATGAAATTTTTAATGAAAAATTCTGACATTTGACATCTATGTATATAATTACTTAATTATCATTCTGAAACGGGTCCCCACATCTGCTTGTCAAGGCCAACAATGTAACATGATTGTTCGCGCCCTATACTTATGTAACAAAAAAAGGAAGTGGCGAGAGGTATTGTGCTGGCCACAGCAGATTTTTTTGTATTTGTTTATCTACACAACTCCGTGTTCATAAAATTAATTATAGTGAAAATGATTAGGCAGACGAGTAAGGATTTGTTGTATGATGTTGATGTTGTTCTTATTGTTATCGGGTTTGTGCGAACCCACTAAGTGGGACACCCGTGATTTTATGTATGTATGTATGTATGTATGTATGTATGTATGTATGTATATAACTTGTAGAAATTATTGGGTGTTATTTATTTTTAAAAGAAGAAAAAAAAATACTAGTATTAAGTAATGTATATATTAATCGAGGGGTTAATCACTACCAAAAATAGTGTACACTAAATTACCATTACCAAAAAATTACCAACATTACCAAAACATTACCAACATTACCGAAACATTACCAACATTACCGAAACATTACCAACATTACCGAAACATTACCTACATTACCGCAAAATTATCAACATTACCGACACATTACCAAAATTACTAAAACATTACCAATATTACCAAAACATTATCAAGACATTATCGATATATTATTACATTGTCGATGTGTTATCATGATTTTATATTATTATTTCCAACATATACCTAAATGAAGTTTCATATTGATTTCCAGAAAATTTACATATTTAACAATGCAGGGGAAGCATGCACTCTAACCTGCTCTTCAGTGATTGTTTCTGCACGAAAAAAGCATTTACTAAGCGACTACCATATTTATAACCTACTGAAATATTAAAAACATTTCCAAAAAATTAACGTTACTGACATTACCGAAACATTACTATAAATTACTTGATAAATTATCGACACCAAAATTATGAATACTCATATACTTTTATAATGAATATTAAGGATCCCGGAAAAATTATTACTATACAAACGAAATGCATATTGTAATAAAGATTGACCACTGAAGACATAACTGATAATGTGATTTACTACTATTTAAATAACATCAACATATAATATAAATAATTTTATTTGAAAATTGAAATAAACAACACATTTACATATCATATTCTTAGAACTTCTATTTCAAAAAATACTTTTAAGATATTATATTGAATAATTTTTAGGGCTAAATATTGAAAATAATTTGAATGCACAAAAAAATTATGATTTAAAATCATTATTTTATTACAGTTATACATAGGTATACAAATAATATTTACTTACAAACACGTTTCATCGAGCGTTTCATTATTTTATATTTTGAAACAATTGATGTTCTATCCTCTTCACTTAATTTTAAAGGATAATTGTCTAACATATTAATAGGTCCATAAAATATAAATTCTTTGTCGACAGTTTGAATATCAATTGTTTTTGGCCAAATAAACGAATCTAAATTAGACTGCATGAATTTAATTTCATATTTGTTGCCTTCAAGTATTTTCAATATGCGCCCTATATACCAATTATCTGAATAAAAAACAGCATAGTATGATTCATTGTGTATTAGAACAGTTGCATTATTAGCAGAAGATTTATTTATGGATGTAGTTCTGTTATAAAATCTTTGAAGCCTGTCTGTACTAACTCTGAAAAATAATTTATTTTAAAATACTACAACTTCATTATGTTTTGTTTACCTATTATATCTTTCGCTAAGAAGCCAACACAAAGTCGTCTTTCTGATTGTTATAATATTTTTATCTTCAATTTTCACTTTAACAAATGGGCTCCTCTCCTCATTGTCTTCTTTATGTAAATTTTTAATCCAAAGATTATCGCCGAAATTTAAAAGTGTGACATTGTCTCTTACTTCTTGCGGCATATCATCGTTAGACGTCGAATACGATTCAAACTCAATATCAAGATAATGTAGTGCTACATCATTATTATCCTCAGTATTTAAATTGATAACATTGTCTTCTGTTGTATCTTCTTCACCTTCATTTGAATAGTAATCCACTATACTTATTGATTGCCAATTTAAGCCATGTGTTTTAATTCCCAGATTTTTACAATCGTCAGAAGCTTCATTTAACGCATTCATTCATTTTTTTCAATTTCGCTATCATTTGGAAAAATATTATTTTGCATTTGTGTAGCTGTACCAAGTTTTGATGATTTTTCTCGTGGAAATACAAATTTTTCTGACAAATCATTAGTTATTTGATGAATAGTTTCAATTTTGTTCAATCTACTCATTATATCCCGAAGACTAAAATTAACCACCGTCGAAAAAGTAGATGTTAATGATCGAGTGGCTCGAAATATTTGTTCACATGGCTGGGAACTGAATAACCAAGTAGTAAATTCAGCATTACATTGAAGGTCGAGATTGTCTCTATATGTTCGAATTAATTTGATTAGAGAATGTGCATTTATTTCAATGCACAGGTAAGCATTTAATGTAATAAAATTACTTGTAGTAGATAATTTATTTGTTAATCGCAGCCATTCTCTCCAAATCCTTAAACAAAATACCAAATACCATATTAAAAAAATCCTTTGAGAGATGCCTATACTTTTATCTAGGTATGAGTTTAAAACATTTCTAATTATTTTTAAATAAACTATTGTTGCATTAGAGCCCGGGACATGCAGAGCCAAAAGTTCAGAAACTGACACAGAACACATTTTTTCAGCAGCTTTGAAATTCATTTTATCTTCAAGATGAATGTCGCTGATAGTCAGGAGATGTTTATCTTTAGATACATTTTCTATTAAAAATTTCAAATGTGCTGGAGATACCATAAAATCCCCCATAGGCAGAATTATATTCGGTTTTAATAATCGCGTTCGCATTTTTGTACCAATGTGTACGGTATCTTGCACGCAAATATCTCCATCTTCAAGATCCATGTCAAACCAAGTCCAAATTTTATTTTTTACATTGTGTTTCTGTAAGAGCGAACATTGTCGCATTGCTTTTAGCAATCTTGTATCACCATCGGATGAAAAGCCTAACAATGTGATGCCATATTTTTTGGCTTCATTTTTTATTTCATTCCAACGATTAAGGATATCTTTATAACAGAAGCAATTATCTGTACCAAATACAGATAAACAGAATGATGGACTATTATTAATAGGACATTGTGCCATAATCACATATGCATAATCTGCCTTTTTTTCATTAAGGAAATAGTCTTGAATTTGTCCAGCTGAATCTGCAGGGAATGAATTTTTTTTTGGTAAACCATTATCCAATTTAGAAACAAAACCAATTATTTAATTGTTATTTGAGTTATATTGTATTCTTCCTGTAATTTTCGTGGCATCTTCGCTAACCCATATATATTTAGGTAAATTTCTAGAATCCAAAAAATCGTTTAATTCTTTGAATCGAAGGGATTCATCATTAATTTGATTGTTATCCATTGTACGGATCACTGTAGAAATTGATGGTAAGGCATTTTTCATATTCGCATACAATGTTTCGTAAAGTAGTCTACCGCCAGTAATAAATAAATACGAGCAAATTTTTTTTAAATCAGTCTGATATTTATTGGCCTTATTTGATTTATTTTTATTATTAAAGTTTGTAGTATTGACTAAGCATGTCAGAAAATTAGATAACTTTTCGTCATTATTATTATTAGAACTATATTTGTCGGCCATAATATCTGATCGAAATTCTATATTTTGTAAAAGCATACTTTGAAGTCTTTCATTTTCAATTAATAATTTTTTAATTTCGTCAATAGGTTCTAAAAAATTAGTCATAAGAAGTTGATTAGAAGAATTTCTTTCCCGTGATCTTTTAACTCTTGCTTGTCTAGAATATTTTTTTGAAGACCATTTATTTGATATTTCTTTAGATTCTGTACATGAGGAAGGGTATTTATTTTCAGCAGATCTATCACCCCTCATTTCAAGTCTGCTGCTGCAAAAATCCTGTTCCGAGTCTTGATCCTTGTTTTCATGAGTAATTTCAGTAACATCATCATTTTCGAAAGAAGAGTCTGTATCTGAATCAATTACCCGAATACTTCGTTTTAAGCTTTTTCTTGAATTATTAATATTACTTAATTTATTTGTGCTCTGTGGTTCTGAAGAAATACTTTGGCTCTCGCTTTGGCTTGAACTTTCATTTAACAATATACGAGAATCGTTACTTGGTTTAGGTGTAGTATTTACAAGTATTTCTCTTTGTTCATTAGTTTGCTCATTTTGCATACTTGAAGACGTAGACTCAGAGGCAGATGATGTTGAAAGTACAGTTTGAGGGATTTGGCAGTAATTAAGAATACTATTTTGTTTACATTGCCCAGCATTTACATTTTTAAATTTATCTTTTTTATCTAAATGTTTCAAAAAATGAGCGTAAAAATTAGATAGGACCCATTTGTATTTTCCGTTCTTCTGCGAAATTTGTTTAGCCTACGATACAAATTTAAATATTATAACTAAGTATTTAATAAATATGATAAATAACTCAGGAGTTTATTTTCAAAACGCTGTATGTCCAATTAAACAAGATTTGAGATATTGATCAATTTATGTTAGCAATAATATATAAAGAAATACATAAATGGTATTTACAGATATTGTACGTATATACTTTATCAAAGTATAAACAATTATAAAAAAATAGTTTTTTATAAACTTTTTTTTACTTTTTTCCCCGACAACTACCCTATCCATATTGAACTAAAGTTATTGCTCCTTACAATTGACAAAATAATACTGTTAAACAAGTCATAAGAATACTAATTTCGCGATAATAAACGAAATACAAAAATGACAGCTTGGAGATACTGCGCTATGAAAATAAAGATTCTAGGATTTAGAGCGTTTTGAAAAATAATGTAAGAGTTCAAAGAGGAGTATGTGATGCCATCTCTAGCTCAAAAATTTTAAAAAGTGGCGTTTTGAAAAAAAGCTCCTCAACTATAGAAAAGAACTAAATTTATAAGTAAATTTGTATAAATATTATTGCTTACCTTAATAAAACGATTACAAAAGTAACAAGAAATTTTACAAGTGAGAATATCGTTTTCATTTGTACAGGTGTAATTTTGGTGAACCATTGTTTCTAAAATCTTCCCTTGCTCCTGTTCTGTTAGATATTTCACATTCGGTTTTCGAAATATTTCTTTTAGCCATTTGTTTATACATAAAGTAATGTTTTTATTTTCATCGGATAAATTAGTTGCTGTACGCAATGGTTGGCTTGTGAATTGACTCGAAGATTGAAGATTTTGTTTAAAATGTGGTACACTACTGTTTTCACCTCGGTTTTCACTATTTTTTTGTTTCATTATATTATCATTTAAATAATCACTTATTGCTAAAAGCATTTTTCTATATCCCAATAAGAAAGTAAATTTATTTGGTTTGTTTTCAAAAATATCAAATATCAATATCCAAAATAATCTTTATACTGGCTTTGATCTATTAATTCTGGTAAATCGGATTTCACGAAATTTTCTAAAGAATTAATGTCATCATTTGTAAAAATTTTAAAACTATAAATATTAGTAAAACCATTTATCTTCAATATATTTTTTATAAATAAAGGAATTTTCAAACATAATTTCTGTTCGATTTCTTGAAAGAATAATTCAGAATTATCCTCAGTCATTTTAAAAATGAAATAATATGACAACACGCCAAGAAATTACACGATAATACGTATAATATTTATAATGTACAAAAATAACTCGATATTAATACACTTTAAAAATCGCTAAAATCTTACAACTGTCTTGCATAGGTACGTAAACATGAATTCTAACACTGAAGCTCTGTTATTCGGTATTGCTATATTGCACTACCATAAGAGAAGGCGATGTTATTACCAGCGCTCACCTAACAGCGCGAGATGCTTGTCGAACATGCGCTTTAAATATAAGATTGCATTATAAAATCTTAAACGTAAAACGTTGTATTTATAATTAAAGTGTACTATTAATTAATTAAGGAATGACAATATATAAATAATAAAATTTTGCAAGAATATGAAAACTAAGCTTCAATTTTTACATCAGAGAACACAATAAAAGAGTTTTAACAATATTAAAATTGAAAATAAGAGTAATTTAAGATATGAGATATAAATAATAGTAATCTTGCATTTACTGATTTTAATACCTACTTGCAAATTTATAAATCATTCATTATGTAATTGTAATTTTTTTAAACGGTTATAGCGGGCTGTAGCAATAAGAATATTTTTTACTTAAACACGGTATTAAAAATAATAATTTACAATTATTTACACAGAGCTGAAAAAGTTTTGTGACAAATCTACAACCAAGTCTATTACATTCAAACATCAGACACATATTATGAATTTGTCATATTTCACAGATATTTGAATAATAACAATTTAATAAAACCTAATACTGAAACATTTTACGCCATAACACACATTAGGTACCATAAATTTTTTAAACATTACCAAGAAATTACCAACATTACCGAGACATTACCAGAAATTACCAACATTACCAAAACATTACCAACATTACCGAGACATTACCAGAAATTACCAACATTACCAAAACATTACCAACATTACTGAGACATTACCAGAAATTACCAACATTACCCAGACATTGCCAAAAATTACCAACATTACCAAAATTTTGTACACCAAATTACCTTGGTGATTACCCCCTCGATATTAATGATATTTACAATTATTTCTAAGTCAATCGTTATTCCTTTTACGGAATATAAAATTATTAGAAATAATTGTAGTTTATTTTCGTACCATACGTTGGCACTACATGAAAAGTTTTCATTTAAAATTTTTATGTAATAATTATCTCTTTGATATTGAATGCTTCGATTCTAAATGAGTATGCTTTCTTCCTGTAAAATCTTCTATATGAGCATACGAAGTTCGATGGAACGTTAACGTATATGTAACCCATTCACGATATAGCAAGAGAATTTTGAACATTCACGAACAGAAATGTCATTCTATTGGTCGGAAGAGATTAATTTTTGGCTCGAACTAATAGAATAACTTATCTCTGTTCACTAAGGTTGCCATATTTTAAAACGTTCTAACTCTACTGTTCACGAATTATACTTGCCGTCAAATTAGTATGGACTGGAGCAGTGTTGCCGGATTATAAAATAGAAGTATCGTACCAACTATGAAAATTATCGTATTTTGAAAAAATCTGATGTGGTCAGCACAATAACTTCCGTCAATCGTGTGTATTATGTACAAATTCCATACATAAATTTTCTTGCAAAAGATTCTACATGTCCAGTAATATTATTTCATGCAAAAGGCACTTGACACTGACATCTTCTTCTTTAGCTTTTCCCATTCGTTAGGGATCGCTATTTTTTATTTTCTTCTTCCATTCATTTCTGTTTTGCGGGTCATCCTCACGTCAAAATTTTTCATTCAGAATTTCATTTTTTGGTATTTTATGATTCCTTTTCTCGGCAACTGAATTCCACATCCCTGATAATAAATAAACCACATGAAATAAGAAAATCATGAAATTTTGAATGAAAAAATATGACATTTGTCAGTTATGGACGTAATTAACAGCTGTCATTTTGACACGGGTCCACATATCTGCATAGATTAAGGTAGTTGTCACTCGAGTGTACCTATTCAAAAACTTGTTATATATTCAAAATAAAAATTAAGCTAATGCAGTTTATATTTGCAATAACTTATATTTTTTAACATTATATTATATAAACAGATTGCATCAAAATAGTTAAAAGCTAATATCAACGACTGTAACATATGAATTTTCTTTATTTTTCTGTAGAAAAGTTTTTTTTTGAACTGTACCACTCGCACTAACACATACACAAGTGTCGTATTTCAATGTTGAAGAATAACTGTGGCATCGTCGTATCTAGACATTTATTGGTACATTCGGGTATAAAAGTAATAAGATATTTTAAGATATAATACTAATTCTAAACTACAAATGGAAACTGCAAAACAAATTAATATATTTCTTTCTTAAAATTACAAAAGTAGTATTATACTGTTTAAAGTTTTCATGTTTTTCACGTAAAATACCAATTTCAAAAATATTTCTTTCGAATGTACGTCTGAAATTCCTTTAGCCTAAGGTCACCTCTTATTCGCTAATACCAAGCGGGTGTTAACTTAACTGATACTTCATCTGAAACGCTTGTACATGGTTGTCAAGTATAATTCTACCTATTTATCATATCTTCAGATTAAAATTTTCTAGAGACAATAAAATTAAATCTGGGTGGTAAATAATTTTCTAATTTTTACATAAAATCCGTTAATTAGTTTACTATAACATACTAGTTTTTCGATTAAATGTCATAGTGGATATAAAAGTTATAATTTAAAATGTTGTGTTTATTTTGCCATTTCCTATTCTTCACGTGTTAAAAAGGCCAAATTTAATTAAAAATATCTCAGGTACCGCGTGGTGAATTATTTTAAAACTTGGAGAGCAGGTATATTATACTTCAATTGAGATGTACTTAAAATTTCAATTAATTCTGATATAATGGTTTCACGATATAACTACCTTAAGGAAAATATATAGTAGAAGATTGGGTATCTCCCCTATAAACAGTGATAACAAGTTTTGGTGCCGCCTATGAAAAGTTCAGAGAACTAAATTTGACAGCCGAGAAAGTGGCGGGAAATATGAATTCATTTTGAATTATTCCAAACTTTAAATTTTATTTCTTGAAAATGTAATTAATAAAAAAACTATCGAAAATAGATAATTTATTAAAGACATTGTCAAGAAATGTGAAATATATGTTGAACTATAAAAAAAAAATTACAGTACTTAATATGTTAATGTCTTTATTTAAAAATATATACATTTCATTATTTAAATCAAATAATAAATATATAACTACAAATCTCAAACTACACGGCGACAACTATTAAAATTTAAGCACATACTACTCAAGGAATCAAAAATTTGAATTATTATTACAAGAGGTAATTTTATTTCAAAAATGGGATGTTACTTTAAATGTCTGCCAAAAATGCACTGCTTCATTGACCTCGTTATCGATGTTCGTCCACTTTTTAACAAATATAGCCACTTCTATGCTCCTTTTTTCTTAAAACTGACACCATACTATTTCAACATTCTTTGATGAATCTTATGAAGCTTCACGTCCTTTCGCCTAATAATGTAATATTTTGCTGCTCTTGTACGGTGTAAATATCTAAGAGCACCACCATGATGTAAATTCTCCTGGTCCACTTACATAAACCATTTCTTCTATTGGGCACTGTCAACTTCTGCAAGAATGTGTCTTCACTATGCAGGAGTTAAATATTTCATGTGATTTTTTTCTGAAATATTATTAATTTGTTGTTGTATTTTATATCACCCCTGTATAATAATGCTAGTATGAAAACTAATATACTTACCGAAAATATATTGAATGATTAAGTACTATATTGCAATAAAAATACAAATTCACAAATAACAGTTTTAAACGTCAAAGAATTTCGAACGATACAATAGAGAATTGTGGGAAATTTACAGCAGTTCTCAAACATATTTTACCTTTTTATAGTATTTTGGTATTAAAGTTTGAGAATCCCTGTAAAATTTGTACTACTTATGACATCTATGAAAGGGTCAGGAAGTATTTCCAAACGCTACTAGATTGAAAACTTGTTATCACGTTTCTGAATGCAGTTTCACCTCCTGCATATCTGCTTGCCAAAGTCAGCAAACTCACGTCACTGCACGCGCCCTACACATAATTTTTTTTTCAATAGATCCTATATTTCCAGTTAAATTATTTCATAAACAAACTATGCGAATCGCACTTGACACTAACATCGTCTTTAGTTTTTCCCATTCGTTAGGAGGTCGCTATTTTTTATTTTCTTCCACTAATTTTTGTTTTGTGTGTCGTCCTCATTCAGTTCCTTTTCTCTCTTTTCATCTTATATTTGGTCTTCCTATGTTTCTTCCACCTTCTGTTATAAGCTATTCATTCTTCCAATATACTCATCTCTCCTCATGACATGTTCAAACCAATGTAATCGTCTCTCTTATATCTTTCTAGAAACGCTCAACACTAGAGTTATTTCCCTTATTCTTTCATTCATTTACTTTTTATTGATACTGACATCTGTCAATTTGAATTACCTGAATATATTAGCAGTTTCCATGGTTAAGTTAGCATAGCTGGCTGATTTATGAAATTTATTATCTTTGTAAGTCTTTAACTCTATATCTGTTGAATATGAAATATAAAATGCAATCAAATCGTATAGAGAATAATATATTTAACTGAGTTTTTCTAGAAAAACTGTTAAAATTTTCAAATGAGGACATTTCCGGTTGACCAATTATAACCAAAATCTAATCAAGTCTGCATATGGTTGTAAGGAAGAGGAATTACGCAAGAATTGTAATTTTTGGAATTCTAGTATTGGAGATATCGTGCACGAAACCGCGGTCACATACACACACACATACACACGCACACACGAACACACATACAGACATCATCGTAAAAATAGTAAAATCGTATTGTAAAGACCCTAAAACGTGCTTATTCAATGAAAACTCACCACCGAATTTTTTGACCAAAGACCAATACCTTCCTTACCTAGAGGTGACGGAAGGTAAAAAGTATCGTACAAAAATATCGTACTTTTAAAAAAATATATCGTACATTTTGTTTTTTGAAATTCTGTATTAATTTCAAAATCATCTCTATACATTTATAGTAGATTATATGATTTTAAATTAGTTTTATTTACACTAAAACAGAATTTGAACCAGCAGATTATTCCTCATAACTACATTTTTTGGATTCTTTTGATTCTGTCATAATTTTTATACATGTTAAGCACAGACTAGAAAAATATGTTGAGCATGTGACTGAATAATGAAGACAAACTCAAAATAGTCAGGTCACAATACAAAATCCAAAATGGCAAAATATCTTGCCATCTCGAGGCCGTTGTAATCAATTATAAATTTAAATTTTAGTGCCAAATGTGTAAAAGGTTAAGTAATGGCAATATAAGAAAAATAATATTAATTTAAATTCACATATTATATAAATTTATGGAATATCGTACATCGTACACCATGTCAAAAATATCGTACAAAAAACATAATTATCGTACAACTGGCAACGCTGAACTGGAGATTTCTATACTGTTGCCATTTCACTGGACATGTTGAAAATGCTAAGTTATGAAAAAGCGGCAACACCACCGGGTAGGGGTCAGGGTGCGGAGGAAGGAAAAAGTAGAGTATCAGTCCATTTATTTGACGGCGACTATAGTTCAAAGATGAAATGAGATGCTTGATTTAGAATTATCTAAAAACTCGCGGGTTGACGAGATTGAAGGTATTTGTACATATGTTTGGTCCTTTCCAGAATTTCTTTTTATTTACACTTAGTAACCGCGGAAACAATAACGATCACTGATGTTTATCATGACAAAAAAACAACTTTTGACAGCATTAAATGATTTTTATAATTTTATATTTTATTTGTGTACGTAATAGTATATTTTTACGTGTGATTTTGAGATGCGTACAGCAGGTCCAAGAATCTTTTTCAGATGCTATTGCATTCCTTAAATTGGTAGTTCAGGTACATAAATCCTCAATTTTTTTGGCACTAATTTTATTTTTTCCGTAGCTTGATTATTGTGATGTTAATTTCTCATACGTGTGGAGATTTTTTGCAAAAACGATCAATTAACGAACCAAATTTTCCTGAATCAGTGGATGCCTTTTTTGACACCGGATCTCAAGAAGATCTCGAGGACAATTTTAGCAATTTGCGATTTATTCCTTTACTTCGAGTTGCTAGGAACTTGGACAAAAGATCCACTGACGACCGATCAATGAAACTTGAAAAACGTCACAAAATTAAACCAAACGATATTATAAATTTCGACAGTGATAAGTTACACGAACCCCGATTGTTCAAAAAGAAAAATATATATTCATTTAGGCTGTCAAATAAATTAAATCGAGATATCAATGAGCTCAATGACTTGGTACGAATGGTAAACAGGAGGGACCATTCAAAATTTCGAAGGAAAAAGTTTAAGAGAAGAGTTGAAATTACACACCCAATCAGTATGAAACCTATTACGTCGCATTTTGCTACCCCACAGCCAGAACACAAGACAAAAATGTCACATACGTCAAAATCAAACGATATAACATTATTAGATTATGACGACGACGAGGATGAATATCGCGATGATGATAAAAGAGTCTTCCCTTGTGAAAACAAAAAAGTCTTAACAGAAGGTCAAATTCCTCAAAAAGAACTGCCAGAAGACGTTCCAATGATGACAGTTGTCAAACCTATTCCTCACACATCTACATCTCCAGAGAAAACAACTAAGAAAGAAACCAATCCTATAGATTCCTGGCATCAACAACCTATCACACATATTTATGCCCTGCCTAAAGTCACCAGTCCTCCAACAGTCGACGTCAAAACACAAAAAACTTCTCCCAAATTCATGGAAAAACCAACCAGGATAATTTTGACAACAACCGAAAATCCTAATCATATTTTATGGCCAGAGGCAGTTCATAAAATAATTTTCGAAGCCGAAGAGAAACTTAAAGCTCTCAAGCGACAACAAATGTTGTTAAAACGAAAGTACAGACAAAATAAAAGTAGTTTGTTTAGTTTGTACAATCAAAAAAAGAGAGACGAAGAAGTGAAGAATTTGTTGGATGAAGCCGAAAAAAAAATAGAAAATTTGCAAAAGCAGAAAGGATTATTAAATCGGGCATTAAATCGCAAATTTAGAAAAGGTAGAAATTGTATGGTTTACAATCCTGAATTGGATAAAAGAAAACAAGAATTGAAAAAAGGGATTGGAGATATTTGCGCTTTTGAGGAAAGATTAGAACGACACCAAGAAAAATGTTTTAAAGATCTTGGTTTCATAGATGAAACCATAGATATTACTTCAGAACTTGCAACACCTGCAGTCACTGCATCTTCTTACTATTATCCTTCGTACGGTTACTCTGGTCTTACTTACGGCTACCCGAATCCTACTTACGAATATCCTATCGAGTCAACACCTTCACCCACTGTCGCTACCATTCAAAATGTTCAAGTTATCGCTGATGAAGACACATCCGACAATCTTCCGTACTACACCATCAACAATGAATTCCCCGAGAGCCCTTCAGACGAAGACTTCCTGTCAGAACCTCCCGATTACTTCACTGACACCGACGTTGAAAAAGCGTTCAGTGATCACGAATGCGATTCAGTTCTTACGGAAAGAATAACAGAAAAAGTTCTGGAGAAACCGAAAAGGGTGAAAAAACGAATAAAAAGAAAGATACACTTCCCGGATTTGCCGATACATCAAAAAAAAATTGAAAGATTGAAATTTTTAAACGACAAAATGCAAAAATTCACTGTTCACAAAAATTTAGATGAGAGTACATTATACAAAATACTTTATTATCCTGTTCATTATAAACAAAGGCGTGCAGTTACAACACCAGTTAAAAGAAAAGAAAAAACTACAAAAGTAACAACAAAAGAAAAGACTACAACTATAACAACAACAACAATAGAAGAGACGGAACAACCAGAAGAAGACGCACCCACTGAAGCCGGAGAGTGTGAGGTAACTATCCCAGAACCTATTACTCTTTATCATAACCCCATGTATGTTAACTTACCCATAAACCCTGCAGACTGTACCGATGATGATGGTTCATTCGAAACTTATTATTTGCAGCAAATGTTTCCGAGCACGATGACTGAATACTCAGAAGTCACAGAAGTTGGTGAACCTCCGTCTGGTGCAACAAACAGCTTTGACAGTCAGAATAATTGCACCACTCAAGAAACCGAAACAGACACTGATTCCATCCATGAATCACATCCCGAAGAACACGAACTCGAAGAGAACTTAAAATTCCCGGAAAAAACTGAAGACGAACAACAGAAAGACAACTGTACAACAAAAGCGAATAGCACTGAAAATAAATCAAAAACAATGCAGAAACTTATTGCGGATGTCAAACAAAAAGTTGATAATTATGTACAAAAATCTACAGTAAAAGATGTATTTGGATCCGAAAACGATCATGTTGAACCACAATACGAAGATGATCACAGATTTGAAGTACCAGAATCTGAATATGAACATTCAGCAAGAGGAGAAAAGACTATAGAAACATCTCCAATGTCAATAACAGAAAAACTTGAACCAGTTTCTGGCAAATCACTCCCTAAAGTTCATAAAAAACGCACTCACAAAACCAAAATTCTTCAACTTCGTAAACGTCAAGACGAAGATAATTTGTCCACTGAAACATTACAAGAAAACGACCCTTTCAGTGAAGAACACAATAATCTACACTCTCAACGTTCCGAAGAATCTGAAAAAGAATACGAGTTTCCCGTAGAATACGAAGACGCCAACGTTGCAACAGAAGCTGCCGACCATGTCATCAAAGACTTGGAACAAAAGTTTAAAATGTACGAAAAACAAGTAAAAATATATGAACAAAAAACCGGAAAGAGACCAGTAGAGGCAGAGCTTTTATTAGCGGATATTCGACGCAAACTTTATGGTTATGAAAAGGCAAAAGCTGCAACTGCAACAACACTTGAAGAAAAGGATGCACCTGTAGAATCTACAACGTCAAAGTCCAAATTGAAAAATCCTGTTGAAACTGATCTAGAAAATAATACTGAAGATGAAGAAGAAGCTAAAGAATCTGCAGAAAGTTCAGATGAAGAAACTGAAGCACCAAAAACTACCGAAATAACGGAAGAATATCCAGACGAAACAGAATCTACTGAATCTGAGGAAGAAACTGAAACATTCCCCACAAAAACAAAAACACTCCCCAAAAATACAAAAGCTTCCCCCAAAAGTACAAAAGCACCAACTACTGAAAATGAAGACACAACTTTAAGTGCAGACCAAGTCCTCGAAGACATTGAAAACGAACTAGCAGAATATGAAACGCAGACAATCAAAACTGAAGAGACATTCCCACTTCCTATTGAACCATTAACTGAAGAACCGTCAACTGAAGAACCGTCAACTGAAGAACCTGTAACTGAAAACGCTGAAAAATTACTCGATGAAATTCAGAACGAACTTGAAGAGTACGGAAAACACCCGAAAGAAGATACTGATACTTCAGACGAAGAAGAAGAAGAGCATGAAACTGAAACAGCGGAGGATGTAGTCGATGAAATTCAGCACGAATTGGAAGATTTTGAAGAACATGTTAAGAGTTATGAAGAAGCAAAAACTAGTACGCTTGAACCAGAAGAAGAAGGAGGAGGAGGAGAAGGAGAAGGAGGAGGAGAAGAAGGAGGAGGAGAAGAAGGAGGAGAAGGAGAAGGAGGAGGAGAAGAAGGAACAACGATAGAAACAGAAACTCCTGAAGAAATGCCAGATATAGAACATACAGAAGAACCAGAATTAGAATTTACAGAAGAACTGGAATTTTCTGAAGAAACTACTACCGAAAAACAAGAAACAACAACAGATGGAACTAAACAAGTTCTAGATGAAATTAAACATCAATTAGAAAATCTGGAAGAACACGTAGAGCACGATAAAGAAAACGCAGAAAACAGTGAAGAACCATCCGACCAAGAAAATGGAACCATTTCTTCAGCAGAACAAGCCGAAGAGATGCTAGACGAAATCGAAAGCGAGCTTGAAGAGTTCGAGAAACATGAAAAAGAACACACTTCAACAGAAACTACACAGTATACAACGATCAACGCACTGAGAGAAGAAATTGATCACAAGATAAAAGAAAATGAAGAAGAAGAAGTCGAACAAAATCAAGAATCAAAAACCGACAAAACTGAAAATTTAATACACACTACACTTATTGATGAAGCTGCACAAATATTAGAAAACATTGAACATCAATTAGAAGACTTTAATGCTCTTCATGTGACTACTACAAAACTTCCATCAGATGAAGAAAACATCTTTGAAGAAGAAGAAGAAAAAGTAGAAGAAGAGGAAAAAGAAGAAGAAACTACACCATTTGTGGTTGAAATTACTGCTAAAACGGAAAAAAAAATAACCGAAGAACCAATAGTAGCAGAAGCTGAAAATCTACTAGAAAATATACAACATGAAATAAAACATTTCAAAGATGAACATCACCTCACTACAGTCACAACAGAAAAAGAAGAACCAACAACAAAATTTGTAGATAAAATGATCCAAACCATCAAAGCTGAGATCGAGCAATACAAGGAACAAAAAGAAGAAGAGGAAGCAGAGTCAGAAGAATCATCGGAAGAAGAAGAAGATGAATATGACAACCTTTACGCAGAACTCCAACTAACTAATCACGACGTTATCCTCACTGATAAATGCAAGCTAGTTCAATTTCGCGCTAAAGATCACTGCATTTGTTCTATCAAACAAACTGTCCAAGATCTTATGGACGACGTGAGAGAAATCAACAGAACTGACTTCTATGACTACTCTTGTCGGCGATTTATAAGAATTGACCCCGGAATCATCATAACCAACAAATCAGAGTCCAAAATTCTTCGGAAAAGAAAAACTGGAGACTTCACAGAATTGTTCATCTGGAAACGCGGTGCAAGAGTTGGTAGAGATATTGAAAGTTTGTTAAGAAAAGATATTAATCTACCACCGAAGAGTAAGTAAAGTATTTGATGATTAAAATGTGTTTTATTAAATATTATTTTGTAGACAATATAACGTATGTTACTGCTGGGACTAAAGTGACTATACCGTGTTCAAATCATGTGGATCTTAGTGAAACCGTGGACTATAAATGGACTGTACAGAATGGAGCTCCGGAAACTAGTAAGTAAAAATAATATAATGCATTGTTATTTCACATTTTTACGTTATACTCAGACTCGCTTACATATAGTGACCGGGGTAATATATTTTGCATAAAATTCTATAACATAATATAGTACACTTTTTTTGCCGATTGATTTAGGAATAACTGCGTTAAATAGCGTTAAATAGTATTGTATTGACAAAAAATCGCCAAATTCAAAAATTACTAGCGCCCGTGCCCGTATTTATAATTCTTTTTGCGTCAAATTTTGAATACATAAAACTTCGACCAGTAGTTTTCAAAAATTACATTTTAAAAAATATTGTTCTTAGAATAGCCTCAAATTTGAAAATATCATGTAATAACCATATACAGGGTGTATCACGGAAAGTGAAACAGGTGTTTAACAAGGGAAATCAGTTTTTCCGTGCGCATTGCTCCCCTAATTATTTTAGACAAAAAGTTTTAAATGGATGTTGTAAAGCAAAAATTTCTACATCTTAACAAAAAAAATCATTTTGGTTACTTCATAACTGCAGAAATAAAATTTGAAAATTCACGGAATTACTATTTTATAGTATTAGCCATGGAATTAGAAACAAGAGACGAACAAAAGCGACGTTTTATACGTCAAATAATTAGTAATTATTTTTACAATCATTATTCTGACACTGACGTAATAAAACGTTACGCTTTTGTTCGTCTTTTGTTTCTAATTCCATGGTTAATACTATTAAATTGTTATTCCGTGAATTTTCAAATTTTATTTTTGCAGTTTATGAAGTAGCCAGAATGATTTTTTTTTATGCATTCGGATGTAGAAATTTTTGCTTTACAACATCCATTTAAAACTTTTTGTCTAAAATACTTAGGGGTGCAATGCGCACGGAAAAACTGATTTCTCATGTTAAACGCCTATGTTTCACTTTCCGTGATACACCCTGTATGTTTCACAAATTATTGAAATTTGTGTAATATTTTGAAAATGTCATTTGATTTAAAATAGGATGTGACATCAAAGTTCATATTACAGCTACTAGATAATACCTAGCTGACTCGTCCGCCATATTGGAGCCAAAATGAACGCAATAAATTATGAAATAAAAGTGATTTTTTTATAAGTTAAATAAAAATAAATAAATATATCATCACTGCATATTACACATTTCTGGGTGCGCCAATCTGCTTTGTACACAGATGTAATGATGATGACATATTTGTACCGTACGGGCGTTTACCAAGCATCACTTCACGGGCACTTATTGCTGGCACCACAGGAGTCAATTTTGTGCCATTTAAAATTCGAAATATTTGGCGTCGGTCGGGATCGAACCCGGTTCCCCATATTCGAGACCAGACACTCAGGCACGCGGGCACGTATTTATGTAGTAATTATTTTTCATAATTAAATATAACTTCCATATTTATCATACTATATTTATTAAAATAATAAAACAAGAAAAATATGGTTTGTTAATTATTTTGATAAAACAATATTTATTTGTAAAAATTATAACCCTTTCTCAAATGATTTGTACAATTTAAAGCATAACAACCCATCATTGTAGATAATTTCTATTATTAACAGTGATGTTGAATGATTAAGGGGGCTCCAAGATGGCGGACGAGTCAATTGTGATGTATCTAGTAGCTTATGTTCATGCTACAGCTACTAGATAATACCTAGCTGACTCATACGCCATATTGGAGCCAAAATGAATGCAGTAAATTATGAAATAAAAGTGGATTTTATATTTACCTGTTAAATTACAACCATTTCTTAAATGATTTGCACAATTTGGAGAGGAACAACCCGTAATTATGGATAATTTCTATTATTAATAATACTGCAACAATCTGATTGAAATGGCGGACGAGTCAGCTGTGTTTTATCTAGTGGTTTATTTCATACATATTAACATGTGAGAAATTATCACCTACTTTTATTTATATAAATAACATAGGCACATAGGTAATAAACAAACTGTTTTCCTCTTGGCTATGAATGACGTGCTGTATGTAGGTACTTTAACGTCGCTATGAAAAATATTTCATAAACTTTCATTTAAAATACTTTTTAAAAAATTTGAAACCGGCTCATTCCACACGTACATCTTATTTTGGGTGTAACAAATTTTTAAAAAATGTACAGAATTTTTATGCTCTTTCAATGAGACTTTCTATGTTATCTAGCTGGAGACCGTACCAACAATGGAAGCTCCATCGTAATACCATCCGTCTCTCCAGAAGATAGTAACAATTACACTTGTCAGGCCTATGACCGAGTAAATCATGAGAAAATCACTCATGTACATTGGATTTCTGTAGTTTCTTTGCCCTTGTACTCGCTTGTAGTTACCGTACACCTAAACGCTAGTTCTAAATGTCAAGATGGCGACATAGAGATATTGAATTTGTATTATCCGGTGGCTCTTCAAGATCTATTGTGTGGTGGCGCAGCAAAACTTTGCAGTGTTACGGTGGAAAAGCCTCAATGCATCAGGCTGGTAAGAAGGAATTCAAATTTAGGGTTTTTTGAGAAAAATTGTGTGCAATTCGAGATTTGATCGAACAATAACGAGAATTTTCGTTTATTTCAAAAAGTAATAATTTGTTCATTAGTGGGGTACTATCAACGACCACAAATATACTAGGCAAAATATGCTCTGTTCTTCACTTTATGTTCTCGGATGGACAGAAAGCGACAACTAGAGATATATAAAGTCTACTGGAGTGATGTCTCTACGGTCATTATAATATATTTGTGACATTTTGCTCTTTTATTTGGATTTTGGCAGTTGTGAAGTCGTTCTGTTTTGTTTTTTCTGGTGTTATTATTCTGTACATATGCCTTTTTCAAGTAAGTTAAACTCATCACGTTCTAAATTCATTTTGTGCGGCAATTTACAGCAGGCATATAATTTTGTTATAGACGTGTGCAGGGCTGCAAAAGCAAACGGTATTTTTTTAGAAATAATATAAAATACAATTAACTACGGGTATTTTAGACTGTCTTCATAACAATATCATGCTGGATCAGGATCCATTAAATAATCATGGCGTTCAATTACTCAATTTAATTTTAGACATTTATGGGTTTCGTAGCCGTGTGTCTGAGTGTCTGGTCGCGAATCTGGGGACCCGGGTTCGATACCGACCGACGCCAAA
Organism: Harpalus rufipes; assembly: GCA_951394225.1. Classification (NCBI taxonomy): domain Eukaryota; kingdom Metazoa; phylum Arthropoda; class Insecta; order Coleoptera; family Carabidae; genus Harpalus; species Harpalus rufipes. The sequence goes on along the minus strand of OX596281.1, from coordinate 20,865,569 downwards.
AATTACTTCGAATTTTAATGGCACAAAATTAACCCCTGTGGTACTCTCTCCACACCAGCTATGGGTGTTCGGGAGGTGACGCCTGGTAAGCGCCCGCACGGTACAAATAATTCATCATTACCGATATCTGTATACAAAGCATATTGGCACATCCATCAATGGGTAATATGCCGTGATGATATATTTATTTTATAACAACATCCGGATTCACCATAAAACGTAAATAAATTTAGAAAAAATGTACAAATAGAATAAGAAGCATTTATACAAAGAACATATTGTTTAAAAATGGGGTATTCCAGTATTTTTTTTTCTGAAACTTCTATAAATTTGAAATACAAATGTGAAAATTTGAATTTTTTATTGTGTCATTTCCGCGAGATATGAATTTGTGAATTATGCTTAAAAATTTGAATTATATGGTATGACGTCTATTCGCTTCATCACGTGATCTGTGGAAAGACTACAGCTGTTAGTCGCTTGGCTTGGAGCGAGTAAGGGGAGGGGAATTAGTTTGTTCACAGTGTCAGATGCTATTTTGTTTTGGATGACTTTCATTTGTTTTATTTGTTTTGTTATCCGTGGATTTTAGTTGTAACTATTAGTTAAGAATTTGGTTGTTGTCATATTAAAACTAGCAAGAAACACAAACAAAGATCAGCTGAGAAACGAGAAAGCATCAATGGTGAACGCACTGCTTTTTCTTTTTCCACAAGCAGACAAGTACGTCATTACATCCGTTATAGAGCGAATGAACGTCATACATCACGTGAATCTTTTCCGCGCTAGAATAAAACACATGGAAAATCATATTAAATAAAACAATTTATTTTTCAGAATTCGGTCGTTTTTCAACCTAATTAATAACATTATAATGTTTTTTCTTTTAAATTTTACTACACTGGAATACCCCACTTTTTATCCTTTCCTAATAGTAATATGAGTTTGTTTCTTGCATGTTATAATTGGATTTTGTTAATAATAATTCCAATGTTTCAAAAGAGCAAGTAGTAACATCTAGCGATCTATATATCTCTATCCTTAGTTTTCTCTTTCTGTCCAGCCGTAAACATAAATGCTATGAAGTTTTATCTAGTGTATTTGTGATCGTTGGGTACTATACCATAGTCAAATTTGAACTATTTTCACACACTCATGTACCAACGTGGTTAAAAAATGAGCTCAATAAAAAAAAAAACGCGAAATTCAAAAATTCTCGTTATTTTTGATCAAACTTCGTAAAATTCATCCAGCCTATATATTTATTTATAATTTACATTAGGGTACAGAAAACATCATTTCTCTACATGCAACATTATCAGCAGAGCCACTATTTTCAATGCTTCCAAAGCTCAGTCCAAGCGACTGTTCCCTCCGTTGTCAAAATAGAATGTATTCCATCATCGTTGGAATGTTACTGAAGAACCTGGCTTCTGTGACTAATCTCCCAGGTAGTAACTAACACTTGGTCCGCTGTTAACATTCTACAGTGCAGTAACTTTTAGTGTTTTTTAGATTGAACTACAGAACTGCGCAGTTAACGCCCATTCAGAACAATCGGGGGGATAAGACGAACGTGGTAACTAATTCTATCAACACGGTGTGTCCAGCTGGGTTCGGCATCTTCCTGGACCCTAAAATATGCCGTAAGATGAATATATTTTTCATTATTTTTATTTTTTTCAAATATGTAACACACTTGATTCACGAAAGATGGCTATTCAAGGTCATTTGTTCGAAGAAAGAATACACAGTACTTTATACAGCACTAGTAACTTTTCATGTTAGAAAGAGAAAGATTATTTAACGTATGACCATTTAATTTATGTTGTGTGACAAATATACGTAAATGATAACATTACTTTCTAAAGCCTGTTTTATACAATCATATATTTACAATTAAATTTACATGCAAAATATTTTCATTTTTACATAATAATTTTTGATCAAAATCTTTTCGTTTTACACGGCCAAATATTTATGACATGTTTCATTGTTGCCAACTTAAGTACATTTTTATATGTTGGTAACAGTTTACTATTACGGTTTACTAACTTCTCAAATGTTTACAGCTGATGTTTTCATCTGTGTGTCACGCTCGTTTACACTTCAAAATCTTATTTCGTGCATTAACAACTGCGACATTTACAAATAATTTTTTAATTTTTCTATTCATTGTTCTTCATTTGAATTTGACGATTGGTTTTGTGAAAAGTTTCATAGAACAGAGTAGCCAATTACCTGCAACTACACATGAAATGTAAACTTTTGTTTAATGAAAACCCTAAATATCACCAAAATGTGAAGCAAATGACCTTCAAAATTAGAACAGGTCCTATTTGAGAAATTTTTACAGCATCGTATGGTACCATAAGAAGTTGTAAATTTATTACCGTGTAATCATTGAAATTTTGTGATCAAATACGAAGTTGTAAAAATGCATGTAAATTTATGATAATGTAAAACAGGCTTAACACACTACAAATAATAATGACGTATGTCGTAGATTTACAGATATCTAATTATCTACTATACTGCCCTCTGTGCAAATATTTACCCAGTGACGACATTTAAATCAAATTATTATTCCATGGTTTTTGTGCTTTGCTAAAGCATAAGTGATGAATATAAATCTTTGAGAAAGGCATAATTTAAAAAGAAACATAATTTTCGAATAAATTACACAAGTTCTTTCAGTTAAAATGTAACTATTAATATTTCATGGTGCACCTATGCATTGGAAATGCAGTGAAGTTATCTGCAAGTAATATACGGCTTATAAATGACATTCAATAGTCATCCTTCGTGAATGAAACTATATCATTATTACCAATTTATAGTATTCTTCACGTAAGAATGGCATTGCGCAATAAGAAATGTATGATTGTTGAGACATACGTAATTGAAGTAGTTTCTTTTTGCCACACAGGTTATAAAATCTGTTATACGGCGACGTATGTCATAACTTTGTTCAGGAAATGATTTGGAACTTTCAATATAGTTCGTATATGTTGATTTACATGTTTTATCAATAATGTATGTGTTTGTTGATGCAGAAAAATATAGTTTCCTGGTAGGTGTTAGCACAGATTATAGAGCGTATTGAACTGCCCATAAAAGAATTATTATTGCGCAATGTCATTCTTAGGTGAAGAATACCATACTTCTGATCACTCTAATTCTAACGACAAAAAATGTAAGAGAACGACCAAAATGCTTGTTGTCTACACAATTTTTTAAACAAACCTTAACATAAACTAACCTAATGCACAAAAATTGCATTCGCATATCTCAGTCGTTACTTTATATTAGATTAAGGTATGGTCGTTCCACGTTATCAACCGATTTACATCATCAGTAGAAAGTTACTGAACTTTTTAGCTAATTTGTATGAGACTGGAACGTTTTATTTTGTGATTGTAGTCTATATTGCATTTCAAAGCAAAATAATATGCGCGATTACAACAGAAAATTTTATTACAATAATGAAAATGACCAATTATGCAAAAGAGAGATTATAATTATTGCACAGTATATTGTAAAAATTTGGATTTTTTTTTGTTTTTAATATTTTTTCATAGTGTTAATCAGGGGGAACCCAGAAAATATTTCGCCTAGGGGCCCATGTGTATAATTATGTGCTATAAAAATTACCACATTTTTACAATATAGAGGTAAAAAGGACCATTATTATGTCTTTCTGCTTTAAAATACGCTATCAAATTAACTACTAATTTCTGATTTTGCCAAGATAACGCCTTCTACATGGTTTCAGTACTCAAATAGGGTGGTTGCAAGATTTTGGTATTTATAAAATAACATTAAATCCTCGTAGTTTTGCTGATTTAAACATTATTTATTGGAAAAAAATTCCTATAAATAATAAATTATTGTTAAAAAATATGTATATTTTCAAATATATCTCATGATTAAAAACAGAGTGTGCCGTCAAAAAGCACTCGCTTCAGCGTATTCAAGGATACAGCTTGAAATAATATTTTTAAAATATTCACATCGAATAAAGTTTTATTTACTGTTTTATTTCATAACGTATAATTGTCAAAGTTTTAAAATAATTCATATTTTCCGAAAACATTTCAAATGTTTGGGCATTTTTAGTTTTTCATATTTTTGGTTGATCCGTAGAATGGCCATATATATGTTCATTTTATATGTTCGTTTTTCTAGTGTGCAAGAATCCCATTTTAATTCACACAACGATTTTTCTGAATTAATATATATAGTTTCCTTTTCTTTTTAGAGGCTTGCGAACCTTATACCTTCAACCCAGGCAACGAAATGCATTGTCAACGATGTCCTAAAGGAACCTTCCAACGTGCCATCGGTTCCAGAATGTGTCTACCCTGCAATTCACTCCTAGATGACCCCAGCTGTTTTCTTCCTGGAACTGTAAGTACGTCTTTCTTTCCCCATATCAAAAAATAACCCCTGATTGTATTCAAATAGGTCGCTGATTTGTCTCGAAAATATTATTTAATCCCCATTGTGTTGATGATTTCGATTTTGGCCTTAATTGCGTCTTGCGTGATCTTCGGTAGAAAAGAAAATAGACCTTTTGTCTATAAAGAAGTAAAGAAACGATCGAAAGGAAAAATAGATAAAGAAAATATTGAGGAAAATGATGAAATTGGGGATGAATTAGAACCAAGAGAGAGTAGGAAGTCTAGTAAGAAAAGTACAAGTACGTCGCAAAATCTGTCGAAAAAAGAATTAAAGGTTATTAACTTTTAAAGAATCATTTCATTTAAATTATGTAAAGATATATTTACAACCAAATTCGAGACTTTGTTTTGTGTTCTTATTTAATATTTTTACATTACCACTTCTACATGGTTAAATATAGCGATCTATACCTACTAATAAAATTTGATTTCTACGTAAAATAACTATCAGATACGTCAACATTCAGGCCTATTCTTTAACAGAGTGGTTTATTTTTATCCATTAGATACATTTTTGACAATTACAATTCCAATTTTTTTGTTAGAAAACACTTTATTAGTGAATTTTTTTATAAAAATTTGAAATGTACCTTAAATTCTTTGTAATATTTTTTCCTTTTAGTGGTTTAGGAGAAACAATGCGTTAAAAGCAGATATATTTTATTGAAATTTTCACTGAACTTATGCGCTCGTATTTCATATTTTTTGGTGCAACCGGACTTCCAAAATCCAATTTTGACGTGACTATTATGGTAACGGCCGCGAAATTGGATGTACACTAAAATCACTTTGACCCTTCAGAATTGACATAATCACATTTCTAAAATATGATAACAATAAGTTTCTTGGTTTATTTTTTAAAATAAATACAATAAATATTGTAAAATAGTTATTTCAGAAATTATTTAATCCCTTTTCAACGATTTTTTTACAAAATTAATTATTTGTTTATCAAATTACATATTTTTTACGGTTGCACAAAAAATAGTGTATGCAAGCTTGTTCACGAAATCCTTTAGCGCCCTCGAGATTATTACCACTCCTGTGTGATTAAAGGTAGCGTTTGTGTAGGGTAAAAAATTTAAATCAAAATAAAAGTTTGTATAAGGTGTGTCAAACAGTATTTCATTGAAATTTTCTCTAATATTTTTGTCATGCGCTCCTACTACCTACTTCATATTTTTATTTACCACTTCAACACAGTTAAAATAGCGATTTATGCGACCAAAATATGAAATACACACGAAATGGGATGTTCCAGTGTTATGGAATTTATGCAAAATAGTATCTTTTTTCTATAGTTTTCATCTTCATATAGGAAGAAAATACAATAAATCAAGTTTAGGAAAAGGTTTCATTTATAATTTGATATTAGAAAATTAAAATTATTTACATATAGTTTGGTTTACGAAAGATGACAATTCAAGGTCATTTATTAACGGTATGGTATAATATTACTAGCAGATAACTTCACTGCATTTCGTATACATAGACGTGCAACATGAAATATTTATGTATACAATTTAACTGAAAAAATAAGTGTAATTTATATGAAAATTATGTTTCTTTTTAAATAACACCTTTCTCAAAGATTTATGCTCTTCACCTAAGTATTTGCAAAACCCAATAATATAGACTAGACAAAAACCATAAAATAATATTTTGATTTAAATGTCAACGTCACTGGGTAACTATTAGGACAGAGGGCAGTGCAGTAGATAATTAGATATCTGTAATTCTACGACATACGTCGTTATTATTTGTAATGTGTTGGAAAGTAATGTCACCATTTACGTATATTTGTCACACAACATAAACTCTATAGACATACGTCAAATAATCTTCCTCTTTCTAACATGAAATGTTGCTAAGTTATTATTGTATAAAATGCTGTGTATTCTTTCTTCGAACAAGTGACCATGAATAGTCATTTTTCGTGAACCAAAGTATATCTGGAAACGTCTGCAAACTGACGTAGGTTCTATTTGTTGTTACTCATTTCAGATTAAATATATGCCGTTAGAAACACTGATGGCGCTAGTGTAGGATTATTCCATGGCCAACTTCATTGAATTGCGCTACGCTTATTATGGCCGTCTCAAATGTCACTAAAATTACACAAGCAAAATTTACAAATTTAGCTCGTCCAGTAGCGCCCGCACGACGTAGCATTGTACTATTTTGAGAAATTAGCTAGTCATAAATATATAAATTAGAACAAATTAAAATTTAAATATTTTGTATTTACTTTTGATAAACTGAGAGCATGTTTGCACATTTAGATGTGCAAACATGCTTCATTGACAGAGACCAAAGAGAATGTGAGACGTAGACACTATTATCTTCCTAGTACTCACTCTGAAAATTTCGTTTATGTAACTTTAGTGGCATTTAAGACGGCCATAATAAGTGTAGCGCAATTCAATAAAGTTGGCCATGTACCAAATCGGTAAATAACTCGACAAAATTTTATATGGGAGAACAACGATCTGAAACGACCAGAATAAGCGTAGCACAATTCAATGAAGTTGGCTATGTTTATTCAGGGAAGATGAGTATTCAAGGTCATTTTTGAGCCGTCTGATATATTACTTGCAGATAACTTCACTGCATTTCGTATCCATAGGCGTGCAACCTGAAATATTTATTCACATACTGGCAAAATTAGGGGGACGCCAAAAAGCTATGTATTTCAAAAAGTATGAAGCATCTGTCTTTCATGTTTGTGTTGGTAATTCTTCATCTACAACAAATAACAACTGACGATATAACACCTAAATAAAGCCACCTAATAAAGACTAATTATCATTTATCGAGGTGTTAAATATTGCTCGGTCTTTAGTTTAATTAAATATGGGTGTTTAATTCGTGTTCACTATAGATCAAGGGTTGACAATCATTTCTGCTTTTGTTGTCGTTTCATTTTTAAGTATTTAAAATAACTCTCACCAGATCAGCTATTTTCATTATTTTTAATGAAACAAAGGACAGAAAATTAATCTTTTTTATAATATATAAATAAAAGAACTAGTCTATCAACCACGATTGTCATGCACAGCCAACTAATGAATCAGTTTTTTATTTTGTCAAAATTAAATATTATAATGTTTTTATTATTATTTAGTCAAAATTGAATAAAACATTGTATAGTTTATTTTTCTTTGTAGTGTTTTTTACATCATTATCTTTCGAAGTAATAATCGAAAAACTATTATCTCTTCCTCTGTTTTACACATGGTGTACAATAATTTGTCGATTATTACTTCGAGAGATAATGACGTAAAGAACACTACGAGAAAAATAAACTATATAAACCACGTGAGTTAAGAATGTTTATTCACTTTTCATGAATAAACATTATCTTAACTCACTCGGTGTTTAAATATCTATTATTTATACTATATTTACCATTATTTATAAATTATGAATTGTTAATTATTATTAATTTGGGAATACGCATTCCCCCTTTTTTTCTATGTTGTTAGATCCTCCTTTACGTAATTTATAATTTGGAATTAACTGAAATCTTACAACAATGTTATTTTTATAAATAAATAAATATTTCATCACGGCATATTACCCATTGCTGGGCGTGCCAATCTGCTTTATACAGATTTCGGTAATGATGGAATATTTGTACCGTACGGGCGCTTACCAGGCGTCACCTCACGGGCACCCATAGCTGGCGTGGAGAGTGCACCACAGGGGTCAATTTTGTGCCATTAAAATTCGATGTAATTTTTGGCGTCGGTCGGGATCGAACCCGGATATATTCACATTTCTTAATCTGTTATTTAAATCTTTTGTTATATGTATATCACTGTAATAATGTGTTTTTCTTTGTATTATTTACGGAATGTTACCAACCGTTGGTATAAAGTTTGTAACTTTAAAACGAATAAATATATTATTATTATTACTATTAATTTTTACTTAAAAATAATAATTTTCCATTTCTTTAACATTTTTTTTTTACTTTAAATACTTAATTGAAACGACAAAAAAGCAGAAATGATTGTTAATCCCTGATCTATAGTGAACACTAATTAAAGACCTAAATTTAATAAAACTAAAGATTGAACATTGCAAGTGATATATAAATGATTTTTTTGAAAAAAATGTTTCTTGTTAAATAATGCTGTTCTCAAAGTTTTATCTTTTGCCGAAGTTTTTGCATAGAACAAAAATATAGACTTGAGGTAAACCATACAATAGTTTGAAATAAATTTCGTCACTGGATAAACATTATACTTCATTTCACGTAAGAAAATAGTTGATGGTGCTTGAAAGCCGACCGTTTTTACATGCTTTAAATAGATAATTTAAATTCATGAAACCAAACTTTGGCAATATTAAATATTTGTATTTGTAAAAATGTACCAAACCTGAATATTAAACATTACAACAAATCGTGGTTAAACATCACTTAATTCTGTAGATTTTTGTCTGGTGATATTGTGAACTAGGTTAGTATTCTGACAAATCAAAGAGCAGAATTTATATCCCTATTTAAACTAACGAATTTTCTTACGTGAAATGAAGTATAGTACTGAGGACAGTGTAGTATATAATTACATCTGTCAAACCACATAAATTCAATAGACATACGTCAAATAATCTTTCTCTTCCTAATACTAATTGTTGCTAAGTTACTGCTAAATAAAGTGCTGTGTATTCTTTCTTTGAACAAATGACCTTGAATAGTCATCTTTCGCGAATGATAGTATAGTTACTACGCATGGATAAAATGAATATCCCTGTATAGTTTTTTTTTTTGTTTTCCGCAGTATTCCGTTTTTTCTCTAAAGACTGAATACAAGCTTTGCTTTATAAAGGCGTACTGAAGTTATTTTAATAATAAAATCTAAGAATTTTATTTCTGTACTACTATAACTTTACTCTATGTTCTTATTTATTTATTTTTAAATGTCATTATACAGGCTTTTAAATCGAATCAAATTTACTCAATTTCAAATGATCATAACTCGTCATTTTCAAATAGAACACATTATTATGTAGTTGTGTTTCTTTTTCTATTTTCTTCATATGTTATTAAGGGTATCTTATACTTAAAAGCAATCATTTCGGAGTTTTTTTACCATTTTTCTCTAAATTTATTTGTTCGATTAAAAATTAAATCTAGCATACCATTGAAATTGTGTGTTTTTTTATAAGAAACATTTGCAATAATAAAAGTATTTAACATGAGTCAATAAATAAAACTATTATTAATATCAGTGCGATTAGGTAATAATAATTTATTGATATGAATCTTTCGCAAGAAGAATTATTACCTAATCGTATTAATATTAATAAATAGTATTATTTATTGACTAATGCTAAATACTTTTATTATTGCAAATGTTTCTTATAAAAAAAACACAATTTCAATGGTTTCTAGATTTAATTTTTAATTGAACAAATAAATTTAGAGAAAAATAGTGAAAAAGTCCGGAATTATTGGTTTTGTGCATAGGATATACTTAATAACATATGAAGATAATACAAAAAGAAATACAAGTGAATAATAAAATATAGTGTGTTCTATTTGAAAATGACGAGTTATGATCATTTGATATTGAGTAAATTTGATTCACGTATAATGATATTTTTTTAAAAATCTGATGTGGCCAGCACAATACCTTTCGTCAATTCTACGTATTTTGTACAAATTCTATGGACGTTTTCTTTTTAGGGGAGAAATGAACTGATCTTATCTCGTACTGAACTGAACTGAACTACTAAAAAGAACAGTATGTTTCTTAAAATAAGAAGTAGAAAATAAAAACATATATAGCATTATATTTATAACATAATCTACTGAATTGGCTTATGGCTATAATCTGTTGTATTATCTTATGTGATTTGTTTTTGCCCCCTTAAATTATTTTACATTTTTATATTTCCAGTAAAATCATTTCACAAAGATATTATATAAATTTTATTTGACACTGACATCTGTTAATTAGTAATATTTGAATATTCTGTTTCCATGGTGCAGCTTTTAGCAGCATTAGCTTGCAAGATATTTCTGTATAATTCTTTATTTCTAAATTCACTGAATATGAAGAAAAAAGTATAATTAAATCGAATAAAAAATAACATTATTTTATTTATAATAACATAAAAGGTCAAAAAATGATATTTAATAGCGCTTTTTCAAGAAAAACTGTTAAAATCTTCAAATTAGGGTACTTCCGGTTAACCAATCATAACCAAAATGTAATAAACTCTTCATATGGACGTACCAAAGAGGAATATGAAAGAATTATAATTTTTGGAATTGTAGTATTGGAGTTATCGAAAGAGATTTTTTTGTCACAAACACACATACAGATATCATCGTAAAAATAGTAAATTCGTATTGTAGGGACTCTAAAACGTACTTATTCATTAAAAACTCACCATCGAATATTTTGACCAAAGACAATACCTTCCTTACCTTTAGGTGACGGAAGGTAAAAATTAAATGAGAACAGAGTATAGTTATAGTTGTACAGGAAAAAAAATTCTTAATTTTTACTATAAAAGTAACTTCAGTACGCCTTTATAAAACAAAGCGTGTATTCGATCCTTTCATAGAAAAAACGGAATAACTTGGCAATGCTGCGTAAAACTAAAAAAAGTGAACAAAATATAATTCAAAATATATGAAAATATATAGGATTTTCCATTTTAAAAAAAGGCAAACAATTCTCATCGAGCCGTAATGCAACATTCTGTATATGTGAAAATTAATTTACGTTATGCTCCTTGAGTAGACGAATAAATTCTGTGAATAAGGGCGTTATCGAAGGTCATTTCAAAAATTCACTCTGTTTATTTATAGTCCTACTGGACTGTTAAAAAACTTATGCCATTACGTATCAAATTCATTAAACATTAATTTATTCGGTAAAGTAGTTCGGCATTTACAGATCGTTAAAAACTGCAAGTTAAGATTAAACAAGCTCCAAATTGGTTGCAAATATACTTTACTTTGGTATAAATTCATCATTCTGAAAAATATATTAATAAATTAAAGGTGATTCATAAACGACAACCTTCGATGGAGGCGAACTATTTAAACGTCAACAAAAGCAGAGCAAGTAGAAAGAGCATGCCTAGCGTTCAAACTACACCGTCTTCTTTCTCAAAGAATAAGAAAGCTCCTCCCACTCCACCTCCAATTGATTTCTGAGGCAAATAAATAAGAAGACTTTTTAATAGATACTTTATTTTTATTCTAGTTTTACTATATACAATAAATATGCAAAAATAGTCTATAGCATTAAGGTGAAATGTGAACTCGGGTCGATTTTTAGTCTTATTAGAAATTTCTGTACTAAACTGCTAATAAATATCTTTAATAAGATTGTTTTTCTTTCTAATTTTAGTGACTAAACAACCACTGGAAACCAACCAAAATAGTGACAATTATTTCCGAATACGCGGATAGTGCAGGGTCCATTTTTCATCCAAATATCATCTCTAATTTTGGTAAGAGTTTCTAGGAGAATGCGATAAATTTTTGTGAATTAATTCAACCAAGCAAATTCTGGAGGCTTTTCAGAATTTGTAGTGATCTTAATATTATTAAAATTATTAATATTAGGAACGGTTTGTTTTGCCAATTCTTGAATCGTTGCACAAGTCGGTTTTTTTATATTTTTGTCTATAACTTTTTTCTTCCGTTTCGGAAGTATGTTTTTCGGTAGATTTATTCCAAAATTCCTGTCTTTGGTCATAGCTTTCAATATTTTGGAGAATCTAATATGTTTTTTTCGCGTCATCATTATTTTCATGTTTTCTATATGGCTGTCATGGGCAGGGTTCATTCCTATTGGTGAAATTTTTTCCAATTCTGAGACGTCCATATGAGGGCGTAAAGCTGAAAGCGCCCGCGAAACGCCAGCCTAAAAAAATAAAATTTATTAGTCATTTTCTCCAGATAATGGAACCATTTGAAATGATTCACTCCTTCTCTGCCAACAACATTCTGGGATAGTAATTATTGTGACTGATTTTTACAAAATCGAGCAACGTGAGGGTATTAAGTTTTGCGTAAAGCTCGGTAATTTTTTTTTACAATAATAACTTATGCAATTGAGAAATATCTAAATTTTATACAGGGTGTTAATAAATACATGTTACAATTTTATCGGGTATGTAGGGGTGCAAATAGCTACAATTTTAATTGGCTGTGACCTATCACTTCAGTTATTAATTTTACATATTTAATTTTTTTTTAAATAATTTTATTTATTTTTGTAAAACGCCAGGATATATTTGAACTTCTTGTGCTACTGTACACTCAGCCTTACATTAATACCATTTTAGGGTAATCACAAACAGTGTGATCATTAATAATGCGTTTGCAACTTAGTGCTAAAAGTTAAAATATACAAAATAATAACTGAAGTGATAGGTCACAGCTAACTAAAATTAAGGTAACTCTTTCAAGAGTTGTACCTCGAAAACGGTGCGTTTCCAGATATGAATTTATTAGTAAAAGTTAGTCTGTTTTACATCCCTACATACCCTATATATTTCTAACACATATTCATTAACAGCCTGTATTTGAAACATTTTTCTCGATTACTATAGTCGCGATCAAATGAGTATGGACTTGATACTCAACTTTTTCACTTCTCCGCACCCTATCCGCCACTTCTTCATAACTTAGCATTATCAACATATCCAGTGAACTGGCACAGTGTAGAAATCTCAAGTTCATACTTATTTGACGGTAAGTATAATAATACTTTTTCCTACAGTCTACGTAGGAAGTAGCCATTTGCTCTCTCTTTTGTCAACGCAAAATGTCACTTTGCCGCTCTAGCACGACAAAGTAGAAAAAACGCTTGCTGTCCAAACTTCTAACTATACAATGTTGAGAAATATCACTTGTCTACATTCTTAATGGAAACGTTTAGTCAGCAACTAATGACACTGCAGTGACACATTTACCACCTTTACAAATCAATCTGACATATAACTGCTCTGTCGGTATATTACATAACCAAAAAAAAAATGCCGCACTATTGTGAAAATAAAATAGGGCATTCATTTACAAAAACGAAAGTATAAAATGTTTAGATTAGATTGAAGCAATAGGTCAAGAAGAATGGGAAATAACGATAAATTAAAATTAAATATAAAAGACGTTTTTTCTTTATATTAATCCTTATTAATTGAGTAGTAGTGTAAGTACAAAGTATACATTTTATTTTTGTTATGGTGGAAGACCCCACTGTAGCGACTGTAGAAAAAATCTTGTGTGTTTCGAGCGTAAATGGACATTGTCGATTTCGAGAGAATGCCGCGCGACGCAATGTCCTATTTTGCGCTCTTAATACACAAATAGCTATAGAACAGCGTTTTTCAACCTTTTGGTCACCGCGACCCTATAAAACCCAGGGATATCCATGACAACGCCTTTTTTTAAAAAAAAATCTGATGTGGCCAGCACATTACCTTCCGTCTATCCTGTGTATAATGTACAAATTCCTTACATCTTCTTGCAAAAGATCCTATATTTCCAGTAAAATTACTTCATAAACAAACTATACAAATTGCACTTGACACTGACGTCTTCTTCTTTAGGAATCACTATTTTTTATTTTCTTCTATTCATTTCTATTTTGCGTGTCGTCCTCATTCAGTTCCTTTTCTCTCAAGTCTTTCGCAATTCAGTCCTTCCATCTTATCTTTGGTCTTCCTCTGTTTCTACTACTAAGCTATTTCATTCTTCTTCCAATATATTCTTCATCTTTCCTCATGACATGTTCAAACCAATGTAATCGTCTCTCTTGTATCTTTCCAGAAACTTTTATCACTCAAGCCATTACCCTTATCCTTTAATTCCTTACCCTATCTTTCCGTGTCTTCCCCAATATCAATCACAATATCCTCATCTCTGCCATATTCATTTTCTTTTCATTGATACTGACATTTGTCAATTTAAATTATCTAAATTATTAGCAGTTTCCATGGTTAGCATAACTTGCTGATTTATGAAATTTAATATCTTTATAATTCTTTAACTCTATATCTGTTGAATATGAAGTATAAAATACAATCCAATCGTATAGAGAATAATATATTCTTTAAAAATAAATGTCAATAAATGATATTTAACTGATTTCTTTTTCAAGAAAAACTGTAAAAAGATGCAAATGAGGGTACTTCCAGTGGACCAATTATAACCAAAATCTAATGATGTCTGCATATGGATCTAAACTCGAGGAATACGAAAAAATTATAATTTTTGAAACCGTGGTATTGGAGTTATGCGATCCCGATTGCGATCCGAAACGATCGTCGCATATATACATACAGACATCATCGTAAAAATAGTAAATTCGTATTCTAGGGAACCCAAAACTCACTATCGATTTTTTTGACCAAAGACAATACCTTCCTTACCGAAAGGTGACGGAAGGTAAAAAAATGTATTGTATATTAATTTTAGCCTGTTTAAACTAAGATAATGATTACTTATAAATTATTTTATCAAAACAGTGAAATTAAAAATTATTTAATAATTTTGTGACGTTACGTCTCCAATTTCGCTAATATCAATGGCGTAGTAAGAATGAACGGGACCGTATGCAAACCAAAAGTAAAAATGAGTCTACAACTTTGAATAGGCCCAAAATATTTTCGCTCCTACATCTTTTAAAAAATGGATACCCTCTTTGGCTCGTGGATCCGTGCCCACTGCATTTTCCATGTTTACTCGCCTGTTCTTGTCGCTGTAATCGCGCTACTTTTTTTGTCACTCTACTTCTCTGTCTCACAGCGGACAAGTAGTATCTCTCTCTGATGGGGATGTGATGTCTCAAGCAATTTTCAACAACTTCATAATTTTTTTCTCCGGCATTATTAATTATAATTAAATAAAAAAGTTTAACATATGAAAAATGAATTTTCAAAAACGTTTTAATTTAAGAATGAATGGCGACCAAAAAAAATCTTTAACGGACCTAAGGTTGAGAGTTGCTGCTTTAGAAGATATTTGAAAAAGAAAAAAAAATCAAGAAATTCATCTTTGCGTTATTATCTAGTGCCATATGATTATTTTGGAACAATAAAAGCACATTTGAGATGCCCCCCCCCCAAAGGTGCACAAAAAGTTCCATTTAACAGACCGTATATTTTATAGTTCTCGAGATCCCAATTGTGGCAGTTTTAAATAGGACACACACAATTACAGTCCTAGAACTTGCGATATCACCTTTTACATTTTTCACTTTCATACACCAAATCATTCTTCATGCGATATATAACTTAAGATCTATTAAATATTTACTGGTTTATTTACTTGTCCATGTCTTAAATAATGTTCGGTTACATCAGCTCCCATCAATTCGTGAGTTAAGTCCATTCGAATATTCACAATTTTATTTATAAACCAGAGCAGTAAAAATGAAGTTAACATACTCCAAGTTATTAGACAAACACATGATAGAGTTTGTATACCTAATAGGTACCAGCCCCCACCTAAAAATGGGCATATAATAATTTGGAAAATATTATAAATATGTTGTATACCTCTGAATAAACCCCTTCGGCCGTTTGTTGTATCCAAAGGCACTGGGTTTTGAGCAAATAAACCTACAGCTATAACTCCTAAAATATTAAACAATATTTATATATCTATTTGATTTAGGAATCAAAAAGGTCACACAGAAATTCCAAAAAGTCTTTCTCACCCCATATTCCGCCAATTCCATGTACGCTAGTCGCTCCTACAGGGTCGTCAACGCCCATTTTGTCTATTAAGGGCATGGTGATACATGCAAGGGCTGCTCCAACAGTACCTATCAGAAGGGCTTCCCACCCAGAGTATAAGAAACAGCCAGCTGTAATGGCTACTAGGGCAGCTAGAACTCCATTGATGATGTCCAGGACATCTATGCGCCCCTTGTGCTTGCACATGGACCAAGCAAGGGCGAAGCACCCACCACCAAAACTTGCCATCATCGTCATAACGGCTGCGCGTGCCGCATACTCCCACTTCGCGCCAGATAGCTGCAAAATAATATATACTTAGGTATGGTTTTATTATATGACGAAGAGATTTTGAATATGTAGAGGTTTCATAATTTATTTATTTTCATTTTTTAATGTTAGTCCGTACATAAAAATATTAGACATGTATTTTGTTTATAATACGCCAAAAAAAAGCCAATACCAGCGCGAACATAGCGGTGGCGATCCAAGCTCTTGGCTTGCGCGTTCGAATAGCCATTAACTAATAGCATTTACAAGTGTCCAGCACGTCACAAACATGGCTGATACTGAATTTTATGCGATCGACTCAGGCTAGACTTAAATGCATTAAAGTTTTATTTTGATATTAGAGTAATAAAAATCTGAAAATTAACAATTATTTATTTTCATCTTAATATGACTTACATGAACATTGGTATCTAACAATTTTTTTTAAAGCCGTAGACTTGGAAACCCCTATTTTGACAAAAAAATGTGAAATGCGATTCTTTACCTCGAAGGTACAGATTTGTACGTGATGCCGTGTACTTACCCCATATGTACTTCCAGAATTAAATGCTAACCAACCCCACCATAGCACAAACAGACCCATAACTGCATTTACCGGACACCCTAGAGGCAAAGGGTCTAGTCCTTTATCGTATCGTCCAAACCTAGGGCCTAACATAATCGCAGAGGCAAAAGCAGAAGTTCCGCCTGCAAAAAATATCACATATTACTCACAAAATTCTATTTAATTTCACAAAAATCTCATTTACCTACTAGATGTACTGGTCCCGAACCGGCTATATCAACTGCACCCAATTTTTTTAGAAATCCTTGGTCACCCCATACCCATCCAGCGGGTATGCAATAAACTAACGTATTCAGGAGGGAAAATAGGCAATAAGCTTTGAAATTACACCTAAAAATGGATATCGGTGAATTAAAGTAATAAATACATTCCATTTGCAATTTTGTAGAAAAAATGTTTAGAATATCGTGAGAACTTTTTCCGCAAAGACATAACAAAGTTTATTATTTTAATCTTAAAACAACAAATTATGAGAGCAAAGTTATTAACTTTTAATAACTAATGATTAATTGCTTTTTCGTTGTCAAAATAAACAAATAAATTCTTACCTTTCTGCCATTGCGCCGCTAACAATAGTTGTTGATGTTGTAGCAAAAGACATTTGGAAAATAAATGCGGAATATATTGCACCTTTCAGTGGGTCTTTAAGGGATGGATCTACGAAAAAATCGCCGAAGGCTATAAAAGGATTTGTCCAGGAACTACGACCGAAGGATAGAGCGAAACCGAAAGCCCAATACGTCAATCCTAAAAAGAAATAAATAAAAATATTTGTTAACCATTTCAACACGCGCGTGTTTTTCATTGCGTCGCGGCGACGAGAGATGGCAGCAACGTGTAAAAAATAAGCGAATTCTCAAGATTATTTTGTTTTCTTGCTGTTTTAGCTGAAGAAATAAAATAAATCGATCATTTTGTAATGAATTTATATTATTTCTAGCATCTATTTTATAAAAGTAACAAATTATTTTTATTTTCTTTATAAATGAATACATATAGCAGATTTTAAAGTTTGCTTTTTTCTACTCAAAATAGAGGATCAAGTAGCACAATAACCGGAAGCAGTGGTGAGCTACAGGGTCGCGGCTTGCGCGAGCCCTTTGTTCGAGCCTTTGTTAAATTTTTCTCTAATTTGCGAGCCCCTTTTTGTTCTTATTATTTTTTCCAAAAAGAACAAATAATTTCTTAAAAAACATTTTATAACGTCAAAGTAAAACGGTAGCCTATTAATTGAGTGAGCCCTTTGTTAAAATTTGAGCGAGCTCTATTAATATTTTTATAGCTCACCACTGACCGCAAGGGTAGATAAAATGATACTTTAACAGCAAGTAACGTCACCAGAAAGATCTGTATGTTGAATAAAACCATAACTTAACATAATTTAATTTATAATTGATTTTTCTATTTTTTTTTGTAATCTGCTATAGGCGATGGGAAATAAAATCGCAGCGCCAAAGTGGAATTAATGTTAACGGGATAATTTGACATTTACTAAATTTATTTATGCATGAAGTGTATAATATTAAGAGATATTAGATATGTAAACGTAAATATTATAAACATAATAGATAATACTTGTTTATACAATCAAGAAAATGTCACGTGTATAATTTATCCCATCAACTATAGTTCCGAAAATACCACCAGATGTCATATTGCTTATTTCCCATCGCCTATAGAAAAAAAATAGAATTTTATAGATACACGTCGATAAAATTTAATTATCGCTCATCAGTTTCCATTTTTTGTTCGTTGATAAATATATTTTTTTTAACCAGAAACGTGTTTATACTTTTATTTCAGTTTCTCATCCTTGGCACACTATTATTTACATCTATCTCCCATTTACTTACACATCGATCGCCAGCAATTAATTGTTATTGTAATAATTATAATAACAAATGATTGATTTCCAATTATTGGTAATTAATCATTGTCTCAGAATTATTTGAATAAATTTATTGTTTCGCATTTTTTCTGCTTTTTTTCTAACAGATTTTTAATGATTTGAAATCGGGGTTCTGAACAAACCATGGCAAAATATACCATCACTAGCTGACACCCTACGGCCTTTCTATGCTTATTATTTAAGAACCTTCTTTGGTACTTCTAGCGTCGCGAGTCAATTTGTATTAACCCGTAACAATTAACAATACGATTTTAGTGTTAATTTGAAGATATTTCGAACAGTTCAGGAGATATGAACCCCCAAAAATGCATGTTTTCATGTTTAATTTCGGCCAAAAATGTGAGGTTGAAAATGGTTTAATATCACGATATCAGTTAAAGAGTGTTTATTATTGCAAAAATGAATTTTAGAGGGTTGATTAGAAATTTTCCGGTATAAAGGTGGATAAACTTTCGGTGAAAAACTCCTCCGGGTTAAAAATAGTACATTTTTGTGAGCTTTAAAAGCAGTCGATATCTCGATTTCGGGCGTCAAAAAGGCCAGGGAGTTCGTAAAATAGGATCAAAATTTTGGGAAAAATTTGCCCCAAAAACATGCATTTTATTTTGATCAAAACTCCTCAACGGTTTAAATTATCTTCAATTTAACAAGAAATTCATATTCTACGAGGTTTAAAATATAAATTAACTCATTTTCAAATATTAAAACCGTTTGGACAAAGTTTTATTATTTATTTACATATTTCTATGACGCCCGTTACGATTTTTTTCCCAAACATTAAAACTTATATTTGGTTAGGACTTCGGCTAAAATTAACAGAATATATATATATTATTTTTTTTGTTAAAATTTGTGTACAATTTTGGTGATATGTTTCAGTAATTATATTTAACAAATTATATGCCGCTGAATTTCTTACCTCCTAATACGATGTCGGCAACATTCTTCATCATGATATTAACTTCATTTTTCACAGAAACACATCCAGATTCCAGCATTCCGAAACCTATAATACTATGAATATACTTTTTTTAAATTTTAATTTATTACTATTTTACCTGTTTGCATTGTAAATATCATAAACGAACTGGTGATAATCCAGTTTGTATCTCCAGGATCTATGTCGTAAAGCCATGGCAAATCACTTTTATTTGTAGAATTGTTTTCCGTAATATTTGGATCTACAGAGAAATCCATGTTGACATTATGATGTATCTTGTTACAGATTCGAGAAGTTTGTCATTGCGTAAGGATAAGAGTTGGTGAAGCCTGTAAACATGTTAAATATTAACGAAATAAATCTGTTTTGAACCAAAGAGAATATTTAATTTGTGCCCAGGTCATTTTTTATTTAGAAGAAATTACAGGGGTAAGATTACGTCATACTGTGTTAAACGATTTGTGATTTATTCGTAGGTATGTGAGAATAGTTACTTTCTATAAAGGTAATGTATAATATTTGTTTACTGAGTGCTGTAAAAAACCGATTGTGGGCACTCCGACCAACATCAAACTATTTAAATTGCAGTGACCGCCGTAGTGCATTCTTCATAATAGCTCTGAAAAACCATAAAATAATGTCTGGTACAAATATTTCATTACCAAAACATAATAATTGATAATAAAACCATATTGGTATACCCAGAATGGGATTGAATATCTTTAGTTGGTCATATGGAATGTCACTTGTTTTCATTTTGTCTTACCGATTGTCATTTTGCTAATGAAACATATGATAGTATAACTGTTTTTTGATTGAATATATTGCTTGTACAATATTTTGAAATCCATAAAAGGGTGTAGAATACCAGTGTAGCTATAAGGAAGTGTGTTTGAATTTGAAGTAGAATTGTATTTCCCGGGCCTTGCCTTGCCGTGCCGCTGGAGCTGTTAGGTCAGTCCGTTCCGTCGCGTGTGTCAGCCATCAGTAGTGAATCGAAAATGGCCGCCAGTGACGACGAGCCGATGCATTTGTACGAGGTATTTCAGAATTGTTTCAATAAAATCGCAAATAAACAACCAGGTGAGTGCATAAATATTTGTATTCAATGTTTAGACATGTGTTCTGCTAGTTTTCGACGCCGGTTTTCCAACTTGTTTTAGTTTATTTTGAACATTTGGTTGCGCGTGTCACCCAAAACATCTCAACAGCTTGTTTTAAAACCTAAATTTCTACTATATTTTCTCATAATATCCCCCACTGAAAAGTGCACAACAGTGCTGAGTTCGTGTGTGGTGTTTGTTTTATAATTGTGATGAAAATAAATTTGTCCAGTGACATATTTACAGTTGGCTTCAGATTACTGTCAATTCTCGTCATCTTTTGTGGTGCTTTTTGTTCAATCATGTGGTGTTTATGTTATTTTAACCAAAAATCTACTCTGCAGAAAAGTTTCGCTCGAATTTATGGCCAAAAATGTAAGTTTTAAACAGAAAAGTGTTGGATTTGACACTATGGTAAATATAAACAAAATAGTTTTCGTTTTATTAAATCTCCGAATGGCCTTGAGTTTAAAAGATAGTTCATAAAACAATACATTCAAATAGATCCAATAATAATTGATAGTGTTTCTCGCATAATAATTGATGGAAATTTATAAACAAATTCTATAAAGTCAAATAATAAATGTTAGTAATAATCTTTAGTTAGCATAGCATAAAATTTGCAGCATAAACGTCGCTTTATAAACTTTTAATATAATATTTACGACTAATAAAATATTAAAAACATTGAAGGAATAAACAAAAATATTGGACGTTAAAAATAACCTGTGGAATAAAATTGCTAATAATCGCAGTAAGCCAGTACTGTTCACTTGTTTCTGTATTGTTTTATTATTCATTTGTTTATATTGTGATTTTATGTTTCATTGTAGTGCAATGTAGTCGTGTTTCTGAAACCGTTATTTCTTATTAACACATTTTTACCACCTTGGTTCATATTGTTATTGAAATGCTCTAACAATATACAACGTAAGACGATTTGTACCCGTTATTTAGCTGCTTAAGTACTACGAAAATTCAAGAGCATTGGTGAGTGAAATATACATAATAAATACGAAATCAAATTTTTATCAATGGATTTATCATAATGATACGGAAAGAATTGTATAGTCGCTTATAAAATGGGATCAAATACAAGAGAAATTGTCTCAACTCCCGTCCGTTTTGAAAAGTTTCTCCGTAAACAAATACGAACTTAAGACCGTATTTATATTTAATTAATAATATAATTTCGACCTTACAGTACTTACTGTTAAAGGTCATTATCCTATACACAAAGTTCTCTTATGTTATGGCTTTTTATGCGTCCGCAACATCAAAGTTAGGTTAAGTACGCCTCATCTATCTCTTTCTACCCAACTAATCTCTCCCGGGAGAGAAAAAGACGGATGCAGACGTATGTCTGAGATGATTTCAACTCTCGTACGTATAGCAGCTGCCCGCTCTAACCAACCATAGCAAGCCGTAGCAATTATGTTCGTAAAGTTCTTAAACATTTTTTATTTTGGGTTTTTTTTCCTGTATTTTTGTTGTACGTACGAAACCGTTACTGATTATTAAGTTGGGTAGTTGTCAGTTTTTGGAATTTTGTTTTTGGACAATCGCAGGTGCAATTGTTATGCGATTGTTTTAAGGCGCGGATTTTGAATTGGGTCAGAAAGTTTGTCGGAATGAGGTAGGGCATAGGCGTGCCGTAGGGTTGCGAAATTCACTCCGGGAACTTTATATCTGAACATAAAGAATTTTATTTCAATGTTTATTGTTCTTTTATGATAACTTTTACTATTACATTCATTTTTATACCTAATTTTGGGTTTAAGATTTCTAGTTATTGCATTTTGATTATGGACTAACTTAAAACACAAACCACGAATTATTATTATATTAGAAGTGGTTTTAATGTTCACTTAACGGACCAAAGGTCCAGTATTTTTCAAAGTTGTTGTTCTACAGAACTTTTTCGATAAAATAAATATATTAATCATCACGGCTTATTAACCATTTCTGGGTGTGTCAATTTGTTTTCACAAATTTTGGTAATGACGATATATCTGTACCGCTGAGGACGTTTATAGTTCATGATCACTCTGGCTTTTTAATCCGGAACAAATGGATAACATAGCAAATCAAAATAGTCATTACTTTCAAATTATTTAAGTTCATAATTTGAGGGGTTTAAAAAATCGAACTGTAAAATTGGGATTTTCTTAGTGATATTTTCCATTTATATAATTCTGTAATTCATTTTAACACAAGGAATAAATTCAAAATTTCCATAGTACAATCTATCTATACGTTGATTGGCGTCAACCATGTTAAAACCAAAAAAAAATTTCTATTGCTCTAAATATGACTTTTAAAGTTACTAGTCCTAGTTTAAAAACAGGGTATAGTATAGCGCAAAGTTTAACCTAACCTACACTTTGTAAATAATGACTATCTTTTTTTACTATACGTTCATCATTTATGGTTTTCTAATGTTACGCATTAAAAAATCAGAGATAGATCACCACCTTCCGGATTATCAAAGTTGTCGTGGGGAGTGCACCACAGGGGTCACTTGTGTGCTAGTTGAAAATTGGAAATAATTTTCAAATGTCAAGTTCGGTTCAGCTAAAACGGATACAGCCATGTAAACTCTTTCAAAATTGACTACATATAAACTAAATTCTTTGCAGAAGCTGTAGCCTGAAATCTTTTATTTAAAATGCAAATAAAATATGTCAAGAGACTGCTAAATTCTTGGCCATATATATTTTAATATTTTGACCTATATTTTTATTTGTGGTTTTAGTAAATGATATATTTTACTCATAACCGGTATTTTAAAGATAGCTACACATTTTTTAAAGTGTACTATTTAAAAAATATTGGAAAAATAATATAACAATTGAAATTTATTTTAAATTATTCGACTAGCATATTTTGCTACACTGTTGCATTTTTATTGATATAAGCAATCGGAAATACTTCAAATACTTTCAAGTATTCAGCAGTGTCTTGCTAGTTGTCCATTTTATTTTAAGTTACTTTCCTGTTCGTATAATGAAATGAGTAATGTGATTACAAATAATAAAAAATCCGATGTGGCCAGCACATTACTTTCCGCCAGTTCTATGTATTTTGTATAAATTCCATACAGAAAGTTTATTGTAAAATATTTGGACGGGGTTTAGAATAGAGCCCGAGTCCAGCTTTTAAAATTCATTTTTTTTAAAGGACACTATTCTTTTACGTAATTATATTTCGCGTAAAATTATAACACAAACATACAATGTAAATTATTGCACTTGACACTGGCATATGTCTGAGACTTTTCTGAAATCTGAATATAGTTCTTAGTTGTTTCCATTGTTATAGTATAGCTGACTGATTTATGATTTTTTATATATAATTTTTTAACTCTATACCCCATTGAATATGAAGTATAAACTGAAATCAAATCGTATAGAAAATAAAATATTCATTAATATTTATAATAACTTACAAGTCAAAAAATGATATTTAACTGCGTTTTTTCAAAAAAACTGTTGAAAGTTGCAAATGAGGATACTTCCGGGTAACCAATTATAACCAAAATCTAATCTTCGTTTCGATGTAAACTCAAGGAATACGAAAATATAATTTTTGGAATTATGGTATTGCAGTTATGCGATCCGAAACGATGGTCACATACACACACGCACACACACACATACATACAGACATCATCGTAAAAATAGTAAAATCGTATTCTAGAGATCATGAACGTGCTTATTCATTAAAAACTCTCCATCGAACTTTTTGACCAGACAATACCTTCCTTCTTAAAGGTGACTGGTTGACAGAAGGTAAAAATCTCATGTGGCGAACACAATACCACCTGCCATTAAATTTTTATTAATTTAAATACATACCTACATATTTATTAATGCTGCTAACTAAATGACAGTGACATTTATGTGTTAGTTACATACTTTTGAAATCTGAACTGTGTAACTAAGAAATAGTTTATCTTCAAAACATAGACGCTGGGATTTATAAAATAGATTATTTTTTAAATTTATCTGTTAAATATGGGGTCTCGTGGCCGTGTGCCTGAGTGTCTAGTCGCGAATCTGGGGACCCGGGTTCGATCCCGACAGACGCCAAAAATTACATCGCATTTTAATGGCACAAAATTCACCCCTGTGGCGCACTCTCCACGCCAGCAGTGAGTGCCCGTGAGGTGACGCCTGGTAAGCGCCCACACGGTACAAATATTCCATTATTACCGATATCTGTGTACGAAGCAGATTGGCACACCCAGCAATGGGTAATATGGCGTGATGAAATTTTTATTTATTTTATTTAAATATATCTTTAATTTTTATAATAACATAAATTGCGAAAAATGACATTTAAAGTTATTTTTCGAAGAAAAACTATTTTGAGCTTCAAGTAAAGTGCCATTTCTGGTCATCCGAATTACACCAAAATCTAATGGCTTTTTTCCATATTAGAGTAGCGTCGAAATACAAGGTTTCAAAATTTTCCGAATGATAGTATTTGAGAGGATCCACACTGACACACATACACCTATACATACACATACACCCACAGACATCATTGTGAAAATGTTAAAATTGGATTCTAGGAACCTTAAAACGGGGTTTTAACCAAAATCTCGATAAGCGATTTTTAGCACGATCCCTATACCTTCCTTACCAAAGGTAGAGGAAGGAAAAATGCTTTTTCAAACATAAATTGGTTAGTATGGTCAGGGTTTTAAAATAACCTGAAAAGGTGATGTATGAATTTAGTGACAGAAATATTTTTAAGAAAACATGATATCTATTACATTTTGTGTAATTCCCCAAAAACTCTACGTCCATGAGGAGGGTCAATTAAAGCAAGTCCTACTTCCTGAATCAGACTTGAAATTCGTTAATTCTAATAGATTCGTTTATCTTTATTCACTTAATGGAAAACTTTTTAGTTTAAATTCTAGAATATGTTTAGTTTTAAATAGAGCAAAACGTGAAGCAATTTAATCATTTAAATCCAAAGGAATCTTAGTGATATTTTTATGTTTTAAATCAACAAAAAGTGTTTGCATGAAACAATGGCAATAGCTACATCTTTATTTTTTAAAACGAGAGTCATGGTAAAATTATTGAGAATAAGACTTTTGAAGACCACACTGCAAAAAGGGGAATGTTACATTTTGTAATGCAATGAGTTTTAAGTTGAGGTATGCGTCATATACATCAAATACGGTAGAATTTCATGTACAAACTTCTAGTGCAATAAGGGTAATAGGCCGGTTTACACCTATATAGCTAACCAAATAATAACTTCTGACTATATTACTACTAATGGCCGTTAGCACCGATGTCTATGCACCGATGTGATCATAAGTTTTATTTTGCTAATTTTTACTTTAAGTTAAGGTTCACCTAAATTTAATTCTATTGCAAATGTAAATTTTAAGTTCTACTTATCTAAAAATACGATTTGATTAAAAAGTAAACGGTTTTGATTTAGGTAATACAGGAATGCAGTTAGTTTGACGTTTATCATTTGAAAAAAAATGACAATTTAGTATTTAAAAGTCGCAAAGTTTATTATTAAATGTTAGTGATAATATTAATGAATAAAAATCACAAAAAAATGGGAACAGACGGTAGTAATATAGTGTAACTATGGCGCCACCCTAGGCATAGGCATGTGCTTTCTAGAACAACGTAATAAAATTTGTGCACTTTAGTAGGCGTGCCCGCTAGCCCAAAGTACCTACTCATATTTGGAGAATCCGATATTAAAAGTGACATGTAGTTTAATTTATTAGGATTATAAATATATAGTCATGGCATATTACCCATTGCTGGGTGTGCCAATCTGCTTTGTATACAGATTTCGGTAATGAAGACTGAAGACCCTATTTGTACCGTGCGGATATTTACCATGCGAATCTGAGGAACTGGGTTTGATTCAGAACGACGCCAAATATTTGAATTTTAAATGGCACAAAATTGACCCCTGTGGTGCACTCTCCACGCCTGCAATGAATACCCATTCGGTGACGCCTGGTATTTGGATTCTCCTTTAAAAAATTATACTGATCTTGCTAGGGCTAAACTAGAGTTAGAAAAACTTCAATTAAAATTCATCATCGTAGTATTCAATCATATCCATTATCAAAGTCAATTTTAAAGATTAAGTGTACTTTAAGGCACAGAAATCGGAGGCTTAAGTAAGTATAACTTAGCATACGGTGCAATACATTTTTAAAATTTAAGTTCCACTTAATGTTAATTTATACTATTTAAGTAGGTACAGTGCAAACGGCCATAAGACATTTATCCCTTGTAAACATATCCGGGTTATCATTATGTGGTCAAAATCGAATATGTTATTTCCAACCATATAGGAATTTTAAATACCAAATTTCAGAAATTTTGATAATATTTTAATATATTTTTTTCAAGAAAATCTGATCAGAGCTACAAGTAAAGTACCACTTCCGGTTTATTAATTTTAGCAAAAATCTAATATGTTATTCTCATTAATATGTCTTAAATTCTAAATTTGAAAAGTTTTGGATTATATTTTTTGATATAATTTTTCATTAAAAAGGCTTCAAGTAAAGTAATACTTCCGGTTTATCATATATAGTCAAAATCTAATATTATGTTGTTTTCAATTCTGTATGAGTTTTAAATACCAAATTTGATAAATTTTAGATTATAATATTCTTCACGAAAATCTGCTCAGAGCTTCATGTAAAGTATCACTTCCGGTTATTAATTTTAGTCAAAATCTACTATGCTATTCCCATTGATATAAATGTATATACATGATGTCTGGGAAGATGCCCCCCCTTAACTATTTTATTAAAATAATAGAAAGAAAAAAAATGGCATACAAGTTCTCATTTTATAAAACATTGAGCTTGCTTCATAAAACCGTTTCATGCGATAATTTATGTTTTTTTTTTTATTTTAAATATTTCAGTTATAAAAGGGATATATCATTGCTAGCATTTTCCCCCTATGTTCTAATTACAATAAAAAATTCTCGTAGTGTTTATTGAAATTTTTATAAACTCGTCTCCCCAATAATTATCATTTTCAATCAATGAATTAAAACTAGTAGTAATTATTTTCCACCACAAGATAAATTGAAGACGGCGAAAATTGTAACGAATAATTGATAAAGGTCACAAACAACA
This sequence comes from Harpalus rufipes, assembly GCA_951394225.1. Classification (NCBI taxonomy): domain Eukaryota; kingdom Metazoa; phylum Arthropoda; class Insecta; order Coleoptera; family Carabidae; genus Harpalus; species Harpalus rufipes. The sequence goes on along the minus strand of OX596281.1, from coordinate 20,837,430 downwards.
AAGAAAAGTAAGAGAGACATAGAAACGACAAATATACGATGCGTGTTAGATAGTGTGCCATGGATGATAAATTCCTAATGAGATGACGATCGCCGAGACAAATGAAGTCGGGAGAAGAGGAGAAAACAAGCGACATATACGGCATGGCCCTTAATATATAATAATAATATATTATTATTACCTCGATTATTACTTATTTCTGGGTGTGCCAATCACATAACACTCATCCACGCATATTTTATAATAAAAATAAAATAAAAATAGAAGTCGCATATTGTTTGTATTGACAATTGATAACAATGAGCGAACCCAATCATATTGTAAATAGTTGTTGTGAAATTTATTGTTTAATATATTGTATAATGAAAAACATACATTGTTTTTTACTTACAGAAAAATATTTAATTTTTTTAACGGTATTGGTGTAAAGGTTAGAGATGACTAAATATTTTTAATACTGAAAATTAGTCAATAAACTTCAAATGAAAATATTATTTTATTTGGATATAGTAAATGTTTTTATGTCTCATAAAATGTTAGACAGGGTTGGTTTTAAAGAAAATTTAACAAATTGTATATTACTTCAAGTATAAAACTCAATTTTTTTAACTTAGATATTCAGATGTTTCGATTTTCAACCTTTTTCTCTTGTAAAAATTGAGCCACTTGACTTTGGTCAAGTCACAACGAATACCTTATTTTTTTATGATTTTTGATCATTTTTAGTAATTTTGCTTTACAGATTGTATTAGTTGTTCAAAACTTAGTATACCAACTTACGTAATTTTGTCCGTAGAATAGATTGGCAAAGTCACCATAATCATATTTCAACTCATTTTTGGATTATGGGTCCAAATTTGAACCCAAATGTTTCAGGTAAAAAAGGAATATGTATCAAAATGCGGTTTGAAAAATGTAAAAAAATCTGGCTACGTATAGCTAGCAGGCCCATGTCAGCAGAACCTAATGAAAATTAGTGCATATTTTTTTGCTATTTATTTGCCAATTAATTACCACAATGCCAATTTAATTGCCACTTTTTTTAAAAAGATACGGGGGGACTGCTAGCTTGACAATCAAGTTAGCAGTCCCCTGGACTGTAATGCGTTACATTATAAAATATTAGTGTGTAGGAATTAATTGCCATTTAATTGCCACTTATTCATTGAAGATTTAAATAAATTCAGGCAAAAAAGTAAAAAAAAAATAAAAAAATACTACGATTAACATAAGACTTATAAATTCCATATCCAACTGATTATAGCAGAACCCAACAAAATGTATTCTACCATAAAGTTTAGACGTTACTAAACCAGTATAAACTATATCCCTTTTAATTACCGCATATTAACCGATTAAAACAATATTATATGAGAATGAATCAATATAACGTACTTTCATTCTAACATTGAGCTTTCTAAATTAATTGCTCTAGCAGACCCCAACAAAATGCATTCTACCATAAAGTTTAGACGTTACTAAACCAGTATAAACTATATCCCTTTTAATTACCACATATTAACCGATTAAAACAATATTATATGAGAATGAATCAATATAACGTACTTTCATTCTAACATTGAGCTTTCTAAATTAATTGCTCTAGCAGACCCCAACAAAATGCATTCTACTGTAAAGTTTAGACGTTACTAAACCAGTATAAACTATATCCCTTTTAATTACCACATATTAACCGATTAAAACAATATTATATGAGAATGAATCAATATAACGTTCTTTCATTCTAACATTGAGCTTTCTAAATTAATTGCTCTAGCAGACCCCAACAAAATGCTTTCTACCATAAAGTTTAGACGTTACTAAACCAGTATAAACTATATCCCTTTTAATTACCACATATTAACCGATTAAAACAATATTATGTGAGAATGAATCAATATAACGTACTTTCATTCTAACATTGAGCTTTCTAAATTAATTGCTCTAGCAGACCCCAACAAAATGCATTCTACTGTAAAGTTTAGACGTTACTAAACCAGTATAAACTATATCCCTTTTAATTACCACATATTAACCGATTAAAACAATATTATATGAGAATGAATCAATATAACGTTCTTTCATTCTAACATTGAGCTTTCTAAATTAATTGCTCTAGCAGACCCCAACAAAATGCTTTCTACCATAAAGTTTAGACGTTACTAAACCAGTATAAACTATATCCCTTTTAATTACCACATATTAACCGATTAAAACAATATTATGTGAGAATGAATCAATATAACGTACTTTCATTCTAACATTGAGCTTTCTAAATTAATTGCTCTAGCAGACCCCAACAAAATGCATTCTACTGTAAAGTTTAGACGTTACTAAACCAGTATAAACTATATCCCTTTTAATTACCACATATTAACCGATTAAAACAATATTATATGAGAATGAATCAATATAACGTACTTTCATTCTAACATTGAGCTTTCTAAATTAATTGCTCTAGCAGACCCCAACAAAATGCATTCTACTGTAAAGTTTAGACGTTACTAAACCAGTATAAACTATATCCCTTTTAATTACCACATATTAACCGATTAAAACAATATTATATGAGAATGAATCAATATAACGTTCTTTCATTCTAACATTGAGCTTTCTAAATTAATTGCTCTAGCAGACCCCAACAAAATGCTTTCTACCATAAAGTTTAGACGTTACTAAACCAGTATAAACTATATCCCTTTTAATTACCACATATTAACCGATTAAAACAATATTATGTGAGAATGAATCAATATAACGTACTTTCATTCTAACATTGAGCTTTCTAAATTAATTGCTCTAGCAGACCCCAACAAAATGCATTCTACTGTAAAGTTTAGACGTTACTAAACCAGTATAAACTATATCCCTTTTAATTACCACATATTAACCGATTAAAACAATATTATATGAGAATGAATCAATATAACGTACTTTCATTCTAACATTGAGCTTTCTAAATTAATTGCTCTAGCAGACCCCAACAAAATGCATTCTACTGTAAAGTTTAGACGTTACTAAACCAGTATAAACTATATCCCTTTTAATTACCACATATTAACCGATTAAAACAATATTATATGAGAATGAATCAATATAACGTTCTTTCATTCTAACATTGAGCTTTCTAAATTAATTGCTCTAGCAGACCCCAACAAAATGCTTTCTACCATAAAGTTTAGACGTTACTAAACCAGTATAAACTATATCCCTTTTAATTACCACATATTAACCGATTAAAACAATATTATGTGAGAATGAATCAATATAACGTACTTTCATTCTAACATTGAGCTTTCTAAATTAATTGCTCTAGCAGACCCCAACAAAATGCATTCTACTGTAAAGTTTAGACGTTACTAAACCAGTATAAACTATATCCCTTTTAATTACCCCATATTAACCGATTAAAACAATATTATATGAGAATGAATCAATATAACGTTCTTTCATTCTAACATTGAGCTTTCTAAATTAATTGCTCTAGCAGACCCCAACAAAATGCTTTCTACCATAAAGTTTAGACGTTACTAAACCAGTATAAACTATATCCCTTTTAATTACCACATATTAACCGATTAAAACAATATTATGTGAGAATGAATCAATATAACGTACTTTCATTCTAACATTGAGCTTTCTAAATTAATTGCTCTAGCAGACCCCAACAAAATGCATTCTACTGTAAAGTTTAGACGTTACTAAACCAGTATAAACTATATCCCTTTTAATTACCACATATTAACCGATTAAAACAATATTATATGAGAATGAATCAATATAACGTTCTTTCATTCTAACATTGAGCTTTCTAAATTAATTGCTCTAGCAGACCCCAACAAAATGCTTTCTACCATAAAGTTTAGACGTTACTAAACCAGTATAAACTATATCCCTTTTAATTACCACATATTAACCGATTAAAACAATATTATGTGAGAATGAATCAATATAACGTCCTTTCATTCTAACATTGAGCTTTCTAAATTAATTGCTCTAGCAGACCCCAACAAAATGCATTCTACTGTAAATTTTAGACGTTACTAAACCAGTATAAACTATATCCCTTTTAATTACCACATATTAACCGATTAAAACAATATTATGTGAGAATGAATCAATATAACGTACTTTCATTCTAACATTGAGCTTTCTAAATTAATTGCTCTAGCAGACCCCAACAAAATGCATTCTACTGTAAAGTTTAGACGTTACTAAACCAGTATAAACTATATCCCTTTTAATTACCACATATTAACCGATTAAAACAATATTATATGAGAATGAATCAATATAACGTACTTCCATTCTAACATTGAGCTTTCTAAATTAATTGCTCTAGCAGACCCCAACAAAATGCTTTCTACCATAAAGTTTAGACGTTACTAAACCAGTATAAACTATATCCCTTTTTATTACCACATATTAACCGATTAAAACAATATTATATGAGAATGAATCAATATAATTTCCTTTCATCTAACATTGAGCATTCTAAATTAATTGCTGTAGCAGACCCCAACAAAATGCATTCTACCATAAAGTTTAGACGTTACTAAACCAGTATAAACTATATCCCTTTTAATTACCATATATTAACCGATTAAAACAATATTATATGAGAATGAATCAATATAATATCCTTTCATTCTAACATTGAGCATTCTAAATTAATTGCTGTAGCAGACCCCAACAAAATGCATTCTACTGTAAAGTTTAGACGTTACTAAACCAGTATAAACTATATCCCTTTTAATTATCATATATTAACCGATTAAAACAATATTATATGAGAATGAATCAATATAATTTCCTTTCATTCTAACATTGAGCATTCTAAATTAATTGCTCTAGCAGACCCCAACAAAATGCATTCTACTGTAAAGTTTAGACGTTACTAAACCAGTATAAACCATATCCCTTTTAATTACCACATATTAACCGATTAAAACAATATTATATGAGAATGAATCAATATAATTTCTTTTCATTCTAACATTGAGCATTCTAAATTAATTGCTCTAGCAGACCCCAACAAAATGCATTCTACCATAAAGTTTAGACGTTACTAAACCAGTATAAACTATATCCCTTTTAATTACCACATATTAACCGATTAAAACAATATTATATGAGAATGAATCAATATAATTTCTTTTCATTCTAACATTGAGCATTCTAAATTAATTTCTCTAGCAGACCCCAACAAAATGCATTCTACCATAAAGTTTAGACGTTACTAAACCAGTATAAACTGTATCCCTTTTAATTACCACATATTAACCGATTAAAACAATATTATATGAGATTGAATCAATATAATTTCCTTCCATTCTAACATTGAGCATTCTAAATTAATTGCTGTAGCAGACCCCAACAAAATGCATTCTACCATAAAGTTTAGACGTTACTAAACCAGTATAAACTATATCCCTTTTAATTATCATATATTAACCGATTAAAACAATATTATATGAGAATGAATCAATATAATTTCCTTTCATTCTAACATTGAGCATTCTAAATTAATTGCTCTAGCAGACCCCAACAAAATGCATTCTACCATAAAGTTTAGACGTTACTAAACCAGTATAAACTATATCCCTTTTAATTACCACATATTAACCGATTAAAACAAGATTATGTGGGAATGAATCAATATAATGTACTTTCATTCTAACATTGAGCATTCTAAATTAATTGCTCTAGCAGACCCCAACAAAATGCATTCTACCATAAAGTTTAGACATTAATAAACCAGTATAAACTATATCCCTTTTAATTACCACATATTAACAGATTAAAACAATATTATTTGAGAATGTATCAATATACCGTACTTTCATTCTAACATTGAGCTTTGTAAATTAATTGCACCAGCAAAACGCCAACAATATGCATTCTACCATAAAGTTTAGACATTAATAAACTAGTATAAACCATATCCCTATTAATTACCACATACTAACCGTTTAAAATCATATTATATGAATAAGAAACAATACACCGTACTTTCATTATAACATTGAGCTTTGTAAATTAACTGCTCTAGCAGGACCCAACAAAATGGATTCTACCATAATGTTTAGACGCTAATAAACCAGTATAATTTATATACCTTTTAATTACCACATACTAACCGATTAAAACCATATTATATGAGAAAGAAACAGTATACCGTACTTTCATTATAACATTGAGCTTTGTAAATTAATTGCTCTAGCAGAACCCAACAAAATGGAATCTACCATCAAGTTTAGACATTAACAAACCAGTATAAAATATATCCCTTTTAATTACCACTAACTAACCGATTAAAATAATATATGAGGATGAATCAATATACCGTACTTTCAGTCTAACATTGTGCTTTGTAAATTAATTGCTCTAGCAGAACTCAACAAAATGCATTGTACCATAAAGTTTAGACGTTAATAAACCAGTATAAATTATATCCCTTTTAACTAACTAACCGATTAAAAAATATTATATGATAATAATAATAATCAATATACCGTACTTTTTTAATTGGTTTGTATGTGGTAATTAAAAGGGATATAGTTTATACTTGTTTATTAATAACTAAGCGTTATGGTAGACTGCATTTTGTTGGGTCCTGCTGTAAAATTAATTTACAGAGCCCAATGTTAGAATGAAAGTACGGTATATTGATTCATCCTCAAATAATATTATTTTAATGGGTTAGTATGTGGTAATTAAATGGGATATAAATTATACTGGTTTATTAATGTCTAAACTTTATGGTACAATGCATGTTGTTGGGTTCTACTAGAGCAATTAATTTACAAAGCTCAATGTTATAATGAAAGTACGGTATATTGATTCATTCTCATATAATATTGTTTTAATCGGTTAGTTAGTGGTAATTAAAAGAGATATAATTTATATTGGGTTACTAACGTCTAAACTTTATGGTAGAATGCATTTTTTTGGGTCCTGCTAGAGCAATTAATTTACAAAGCTCAATGTTATAATGAAAGTACGGTATATTGATTCATTCTCATATAATATTGTTTTAATCGGTTAATATGTGGTAATTAAAAGGGATGTAGTTTTTAATGGTTTATTTATGGCTAAACTTTATGGTAGAATGCATTTTGTTGGGTTCTGCTAGAGCAATTAATTTAGAAACTCAATGTTAGAATGAAAGTACGTTATATTGATTCATTCTCATATAATACAGTTTTAATCGGTTAATATGTGGTAATTAAAAAGGATATAGTTTATACTGGTTTAGTAACGTCTAAAATTTATGGTAGAATGCATTTTGTTGGGTTCTGCTAGAGCAATTAATTTAGAAACTCAATGTTAGAATGAAAGTACGTTATATTGATTCATTCTCATATAATACAGTTTTAATCGGTTAATATCTGGTAATTAAAAGGGATATAGTTTATACTGGTTTAGTAACGTCTAAACTTTATGGTAGAATGCATTTTGTTGGGGTCTGCTAGAGCAATTAATTTAGAAAGCTCAATGTTAGAAAGAAAGTACGTTATATTGATTCATTCTCATATAATATTGTTTTAATCGGTTAATATGTGGTAATTAAAAGGGATATAGTTTATACTGGTTTAGTAACGTCTAAACTTTATGGTAGAATACATTTTGTTGGGGTCTGCTTCAGCAATTAATTTAGAATGCTCAATGTTAGAATGGAAGGAAATTATATTGATTCATTCTCATATAATATTGTTTTAATCGGTTAATATGTGGTAATTAAAAGGGATATAGTTTATACCGGTTTAGTAACGTCTAAACTTTACAGTAGAATGCATTTTGTTGGGCTCTGCTAGAGCAATTAATTTAGAATGCTCAATGTTAGAATGAAAGGAAATTATATTCATTCATTCTCATATAATATTGCTTTAATCGGTTAATATGTGGTAATTAAAAGGGATATAGTTTATACTGGTTTAGTAACGTCTAAACTTTATGGTAGAATGCATTTTGTTGGGGTCTGCTAGAGCAATTAATTTAGAAAGCTCAATGGTAGAATGAAAGTACGTTATATTGATTCATTCTCATATAATATTGTTTTAATCGGTTAATATGTGGTAATTAAAAGAGATATAGTTTATACTGGTTTAGTAACGTCTAAACTTTATGGTAGAATACATTTTGTTGGGGTCTGCTTCAGCAATTAATTTAGAAAGCTCATTGTTAGAATGAAAGGAAATTATATTGATTCATTCTCATATAATATTGTTTTATTCGGTTAATATGTGGTAATTAAAAGGGATATAGTTTATACTGGTTTATTAATGTCTAAACTTTATGGTAGAATGCATTTTGTTGGGCTCTGCTAGAGCAATTAATTTAGAAAGCTCAATGTTAGAATGAAAGTACATTATATTGATTCATTCTCATATAATATTGTTTTAGTCGGTTAATATGTGCTAATTAAAAGGGATATAGTTTATACTGGTTTAGTAACGTCTAAACTTTATGGTAGAATGCATTTTGTTGGGGTCTGCTAGAGCAATTAATTTAGAAAGCTCAATGTTAGAATGAAAGGAAATTATATTGATTCATTCTCATATAATATTGTTTTAATCGGTTAATATGTGGTAATTAAAAGGGATATAGTTTATACTGGTTTAGTAACGTCTAAACTTTATGGTAGAATGTATTTTGTTGGGGTCTGCTAGAGAAATTAATTTAGAATGCTCAATGTTAGAATGAAAAGAAATTATATTGATTCATTCTCATATAATATTGTTTTAATCGGTTAATATGTGGTAATTAAAAGGGATATAGTTTATACTGGTTTAGTAACGTCTAAACTTTATGGTAGAATGCATTTTGTTGGGGTCTGCTAGAGCAATTAATTTAGAAAGCTCATTGTTAGAATGAAAGTATATATTGATTCATTCTCATATAATATTGTTTTAATCGGTTAATATGTGGTAATTAAAAGAGATATAGTTTATACTGGTTTAGTAACGTCTAAACTTTATGGTAGAATGCATTTTGTTGGGGTCTGCTACAGCAATTAATTTAGAATGCTCAATGTTAGAATGGAAGGAAATTATATTGATTCAATCTCATATAATATTGTTTTAATCGGTTAATATGTGGTAATTAAAAGGGATATAGTTTATACTGGTTTAGTAACGTCTAAACTTTATGGTAGAATGCATTTTGTTGGGGTCTGCTAGAGCAATTAATTTAGAATGCTCAATGTTAGAATGAAAAGAAATTATATTGATTCATTCTCATATAATATTGTTTTAATCGGTTAATATGTGGTAATTAAAAGGGATATAGTTTATACTAGTTTAGTAACGTCTAAACTTTATGGTAGAATGCATTTTGTAGGGTTCTGCTAGAGCAATTAATTTAGAATGCTCAATGTTAGAATGAAAAGAAATTATATTGATTCATTCTCATATAATATTGTTTTAATCGGTTAATATGTGGTAATTAAAAGGGATATAGTTTATACTGGTTTAGTAACGACTAAACTTTATGGTAGAATGCATTTTGTAGGGTTCTGCTAGAGCAATTAATTTACAAAGCTCAATGTTAGAGTGAAACTACGTTATATTGATTCATTCTCATATAATATTGTTTTAATCGGTTAATATGTGGTAATTAAAAGGGATATAGTTTATACTGGTTTAGTAACGTCTAAACTTTATGGTAGAATGCATTTTGTTGGGGTCTGCTAGAGCAATTAATTTAGAAAGCTCAATGTTAGAATGAAAGTATATATTGATTCATTCTCATATAATATTGTTTTAATCGGTTAATATGTGGTAATTAAAAGAGATATAGTTTATACTGGTTTAGTAACGTCTAAACTTTACGGTAGAATGCATTTTGTTGGGGTCTGCTAGAGCAATTAATTTAGAAAGCTCATTGTTAGAATGAAAGGAAATTATATTGATTCATTCTCACATAATATTGTTTTAATCGGTTAATATGTGGTAATTAAAAGGGATACAGTTTATACTGGTTTAGTAACGTCTAAACTTTACAGTAGAATGCATTTTGTTGGGGTCTGCTAGAGCAATTAATTTAGAATGCTCAATGTTAGAATGAAAGGAAATTATATTGATTCATTCTCATATAATAGTTTTAATCGGTTAATATGTGGTAATTAAAAGGGATATAGTTTATACTGGTTTAGTAACGTCTAAACTTTACGGTAGAATGCATTTTGTTGGGGTCTGCTAGAGCAATTAATTTAGAAAGCTCATTGTTAGAATGAAAGGAAATTATATTGATTCATTCTCACATAATATTGTTTTAATCGGTTAATATGTGGTAATTAAAAGGGATACAGTTTATACTGGTTTAGTAACGTCTAAACTTTACAGTAGAATGCATTTTGTTGGGGTCTGCTAGAGCAATTAATTTAGAAAGCTCAATGTTAGAATGAAAAGAAATTATATTGATTCATTCTCATATAATATTGTTTTAATCGGTTATAATATGTGGTAATTAAAAGGGATATAGTTTATACTGGTTTAGTAACGTCTAAACTTTATGGTAGAATGCATTTTGTAGGGTTCTGCTAGAGCAATTAATTTACAAAGCTCAATGTTAGAATGAAAGTACGTTATATTGATTCATTCTCATATAATATTGTTTTAATCGGTTAATATGTGGTAATTAAAAGGGATATAGTTTATACTGGTTTAGTAACGTCTAAACTTTATGGTAGAATGCATTTTGTAGGGTTCTGCTAGAGCAATTAATTTACAAAGCTCAATGTTAGAGTGAAACTACGTTATATTGATTCATTCTCATATAATATTGTTTTAATCGGTTAATATGTGGTAATTAAAAGGGATATAGTTTATACTGGTTTAGTAACGTCTAAACTTTATGGTAGAATGCATTTTGTTGGGGTCTGCTAGAGCAATTAATTTAGAAAGCTCAATGTTAGAATGAAAGTATATATTGATTCATTCTCATATAATATTGTTTTAATCGGTTAATATGTGGTAATTAAAAGAGATATAGTTTATACTGGTTTAGTAACGTCTAAACTTTATGGTAGAATGCATTTTGTTGGGGTCTGCTAGAGCAATTAATTTAGAAAGCTCATTGTTAGAATGAAAGGAAATTATATTGATTCATTCTCACATAATATTGTTTTAATCGGTTAATATGTGGTAATTAAAAGGGATACAGTTTATACTGGTTTAGTAACGTCTAAACTTTACAGTAGAATGCATTTTGTTGGGGTCTGCTAGAGCAATTAATTTAGAATGCTCAATGTTAGAATGAAAGGAAATTATATTGATTCATTCTCATATAATATTGTTTTAATCGGTTAATATATGGTAATTAAAAGGGATATAGTTTATACTGGTAGAATGCATTTTGTTGGGGTCTGCTAGAGCAATTAATTTAGAATGCTCAATGTTAGAATGAAAGGAAATTATATTGATTCATTCTTATATAATATTGTTTTAATCGGTTAATATGTGGTAATTAAAAGGGATATAGTTTATACTGGTTTAGTAACGTCTAAACTTTATGGTAGAATGCATTTTGTTGGGGTCTGCTAGAGCAATTAATTTAGAAAGCTCAATGTTAGAATGAAAGTATATATTGATTCATTCTCATATAATATTGTTTTAATCGATTAATATGTGGTAATTAAAAGAGATATAGTTTATACTGGTTTAGTAACGTCTAAACTTTATGGTAGAATGCATTTTGTTGGGGTCTGCTAGAGCAATTAATTTAGAAAGCTCATTGTTAGAATGAAAGGAAATTATATTGATTCATTCTCACATAATATTGTTTTAATCGGTTAATATGTGGTAATTAAAAGGGATACAGTTTATACTGGTTTAGTAACGTCTAAACTTTACAGTAGAATGTATTTTGTTGGGGTCTGCTAGAGCAATTAATTTAGAATGCTCAATGTTAGAATGAAAGGAAATTATATTGATTCATTCTCATATAATATTGTTTTAATCGGTTAATATGTGGTAATTAAAAGGGATATAGTTTATACTGGTAGAATGCATTTTGTTGGGGTCTGCTAGAGCAATTAATTTAGAAAGCTCATTGTTAGAATGAAAGGAAATTATATTGATTCATTCTCATATAATATTATTTTAATCGGTTAATATGTGGTAATTAAAAGGGATATAGTTTATACTGGTTTAGTAACGTCTAAACTTTATGGTAGAATGCATTTTGTTGGGGTCTGCTACAGCAATTAATTTAGAATGCTCAATGTTAGAATGGAAGGAAATTATATTGATTCAATCTCATATAATATTGTTTTAATCGGTTAATATGTGGTAATTAAAAGGGATACAGTTTATACTGGTTTAGTAACGTCTAAACTTTATGGTAGAATGCATTTTGTTGGGGTCTGCTAGAGCAATTAATTTAGAAAGCTCAATGTTAGAATGAAAAGAAATTATATTGATTCATTCTCATATAATATTGTTTTAATCGGTTAATATGCGGTAATTAAAAGGGATATAGTTTATACTGGTTTAGTATCGTCTAATCTTTATGGTAGAATGCATTTTGTAGGGTTCTGCTAGAGCAATTAATTTACAAAGCTCAATGTTAGAATGAAAGTACGTTATATTGATTCATTCTCATATAATATTGTTTTAATCGGTTAATATGTGGTAATTAAAAGGGATATAGTTTATACTGGTTTAGTAACGTCTAAACTTTATGGTAGAATGCATTTTGTTGGGGTCTGCTAGAGCAATTAATTTAGAATGCTCAATGTTAGAATGAAAAGAAATTATATTGATTCATTCTCATATAATATTGTTTTAATCGGTTAATATGTGGTAATTAAAAGGGATATAGTTTATACTGGTTTAGTAACGTCTAAACTTTATGGTAGAATGCATTTTGTTGGAGTCTGCTACAGCAATTAATTTAGAAAGCTCAATGTTAGAATGAAAGTACGTTATATTGATTCATTCTCATATAATATTGTTTTAATCGGTTAATATGCGGTAATTAAAAGGGATATAGTTTATACTGGTTTAGTAACGTCTAAACTTTATGGTAGAATACATTTTGTTGGGTTCTGCTATAATCAGTTGGATATGGAATTTATAAGTCTTATGTTAATCGTAGTATTTTTTATTTTTTTTTACTTTTTTGCCTGAATTTATTTAAATCTTCAATGAATAAGTGGCAATTAAATGGCAATTAATTCCTATACACTAATATTTTATAATGTAACGCATTACAGTCCAGGGGACTGCTAACTTGATTGTCAAGCTAGCAGTCCCCCCGTATCTTTTTAAAAAAAGTGGCAATTAAATTGGCATTGTGGTAATTAATTGGCAAATAAATAGCAAAAAAATATGCACTAGTTTTCATTAGGTTCTGCTGACATGGGCCTGCTAGCTATACGCAGCCAAAAAATCTGATATTGCCAACACAATACCTCCCGTTTAATTTAATTTTTATTCATGTAAATACTTAAAATTAAATTTAAATATCGGGTTCGATCCCGATCGACGCCAAATATTTCGAAATTTAAATGCCACAAAAATGACCCCTGTGGTGCACTCTCCACGCCAGCAATAAGTGCTCGTGAGGTGACACCTGGTAAACGCCCATACGGTACAAATATGTCATCATCGTTACTGAAATCTGTGTACAAAGCAGATTGGCAGACCCAGCAATGGGTATGCCGTGAGGATATATTTATTTTATTTATTTTTATACTTACGTAATATTTATTGCTGGCGTGGAGAGTGCACCACAGGGGTCAATTTTGTGCCATTTAAAATTCTAAAATATTTGGCGTCGGTCGGAATCGAACCCGTTCCCCCGATTCGCGTGAAGTGACATCTGTGTACAAAGCAGATTGGCTCACCCAGCAATGGGTAATATGCCGTGATGATATATATTTTTATTATCTTATCTATATTCCTACATATGTACTTATGCTGGAAACTGTATTAAATTCCTTTCCATATAATTATTGTTCCATTTACTATTTGCAAACCTGTAGCAAATTTTATAATCCTTAATTTTTATATAACCATAAATCTCGAAAAAATAACATTCAGAGGTATTTTTCGAAGAAAAACTATTTTGAGCTTCCAGTAAAGTGCCATTTTCGGTTATCTGATTTACTCTAATACTCTAAAATCTAATGGCATTTTTCCATATAAGAATAAGGTAGAAATACAAGGTTTCAAAATTTTCTGAACGATAGTATTTGAATTAGAGCGTAAATAGGATCCACACACACAAATATCATGGTGAAAATGTTAAAATTGGATTGTAGGGACGTGGTCATTTACCAAAATCTCGATATGCGATTTTTAGCACGATCCCTATACCTCCCGTACCAAGGGTAGGGAGGTAAAACTGATTTTTGAAATTTTGAAAAATTGGTATTTGTAGATTTAGGACATAGTGCTTATTTTTCGGTTGTAGATACATTTAAAAAGTGAAGTGAAGTACATATTTTCAGGTTAGAATATCTAAAGATTGGAGCTGCCACATACAAGCAAAATAATCGAAAATTACAGTGGAGTTGTGGAGTCCTTTACTATTTTAATTTTTTTTTATGTGTTTTGTTCTATGACGTAGATGTTAGTTCATATTGCTCTCAAGCACTCAACATAAAAAGAGAAATACAGTAGACATCCTGTAATCCGAAATGCTAAATGTACAGGGTTATACGGACTAATATTATTCTGTAATTGGGATGTGAGTGTCATGTTGAATTATAAATTATAACTAAATAATTAATTCTTTAAAAAAAATCATAATTTTTTGTTTGTTTTTGGGAATTCATTCCGGTTTTGATCGCCAGTCGTAGAAGTATTATGTATTATTATTTAACAAATAATATGTATGTACATACACCCACCAGTTGTAATCTAGGGCTGAAATGATTATTACATCCCGCCAATTGAGGGGTGGAAACTAAAGCAAAATATGATAGATTTTTTTTTCAAGAATCACACATGCAAGTTATTGCGTTTGGAGAAATTTTATACCACAGTTCGGATTAAAAGAGTCCTTGTTCGGATTATCGTCATTCTACTCCATATTTGGATTACTGGATGTGCGGATTAACTTGGCTCCGGATTAAAGGGTCTCTACAGTATGTATATCTAAAATAACTTTGGTGGATAACAAGCAATTTAATAAAATAATTAATAAAAAAACTACATACCGGCGGGCGTTGACCGCGACACTGCAACTTTAACATGTAAAATCATACTTTCATAAATAAATAAATATATTATCACGGCATACTACCCATTGCTGGGTGTGCCAATCTACTTTCACAGACATCGGTAATGATGAAATATTTGTACCGTGCGGGCGTTTACCAGGCGTCACCTCACTGGCGTGAAGAGTGCACCACAGGGTCAATTTAGTGCCATAAAAACTCGAAGTAATTTTTGGCGTCGGTCGGGATCGAACCCGGGCCTCCAGATTCGCGACCAGACACTCAGGCACACGGCCACGAGACCCCATGGGGTCTCATATTTTCTTAATTTCATAATTTTCTGCTTCCCTTCAAATAAATGTTGTAGAGCATAAAATTCTACATTAGAATCAATAACAAAATTAATTTTCCATGTTGTACTCGTATAAGGGCAAAAATAAGGTATTAAAATTTCGAAAATCACCCCAAAAACAGCGATAGCCAAAGAATTGAAACTAAAAATTAACAAATGTTAGTGATTTATATGTCAACCTAGGTTAATTTATTTTTATTATTATTTTAATCAATAGATAATTGTTTACTTGTACAGATATTACAAATAATATTTAATAAAAATATATAAACGTAACTTGACAGGTAAAACATCAAACATTTGTTAATTTATCTGTTTCAATTTCATGGCTATCGCTGTTTTTGGGTTGATTTTCGACATTTTCATACCTAATTTCTGCCGTTACAAAACATGTAAAATTAATTTTGCGTATTGATTCAGATGCAGAATTTGAAGCTGTACAACTTGTAGTTGAAGCATTTTTACCTAAAATAATTAGAGAAGCAGGAAATTACGAAAATATGGTTAAAGTCCTATGTTCCGGTGTCGCGGTCAACACCCTGTATATTGTAGTCCAAGTTTTGATTGCCACTGGCAGCCTATGTCGATCAACATCTTTTATTTTTATACACACCTTTTATTTCGCATGGCAATATAAATATAAACAAATATTATTTGGTTGACTCTCGTTATTTTTTTTCTGCATGTATTTACTTGAAGGCAGAAAATTTGAAAGTAGTGACAATTTAGAATAAAGTAGATGTGTGTCGTAGATTTTAAGGGCATTATAGTCGCCGTCAAATAAATGTGGACTGATGCTCAGCTTTTTCACTTCTCCGCACTCTGTTCATTCCCCTGCGGTGTTGCCGTTTCTTCATAACTTAGCATTTTCAACATAACTTCGGAAATGGCAATATAGTCTAGAAATCCCCAGTCCATACTTATTTGACGGTAAGTATAAAAACTCGAATATTTTAAGAACTATTAATTTTGTTTACATTTCGTTAGGTCGTACATACGGTTTTAAAGTATGGTTTTAATCAGATGACCCGTGGTCTAATTTGTTACTATGGTGGAGAATCCATTTAAAATTATTCCATAATTAAAATTTTACGAAGTACGTCTCTGTAAATTTAATACGTGCGTGAAAATATGAAATAGTATAAATTTTATTACATTTATACCAACAAAATTTAATGTATCTAAAATAAAATAAATCATTCCGTACATTAAAAATCTATGTCTAAATTGAAACTTCATTCTTTTCCACAAAACAGTTATTCTAAATTAATTTGTTAATAAAAAATTACAATGACAGCCAAATATGACAAGCCAAAATTCATTTTTTGCTGTGCGTATTTTGAATTTTAAGTTATGCATACCGGTTTTTTTGACAGATAGATATGGTCACAATCTCATTGATATTGTATTCTTAATTTGAATTGGGAGAACTGTAGGATAGAGATAGAAAATCACCTTGAATCGACAGATGTAACCGAAAAGATAAAATTATTAAAGATATTATAACATGCAGGTGCAAATATTGTTTATACTTGTAGATACTATCTTTTGTTTAGTTATTAACAGGTAGATTGTATAGTCAATATTTTAATAAAAAAAATATTGTATCAAGTTTTTAATTATTATTAAATGTTATAATAGAAACGTTTAAATTCAAAGAGATGTAAGCACCAGTTTTATGTTATAATCCGTTCACTGATCCATTAGAACAAGTAAAATTACTTGGAAAGAACACGGAAATCCTAGAAAAGGATGTATGTATATGTGAATATGTAAAACAAAAATCTTATGCGAATAAATAGTCTATAAAAAAATAATAAAAATGTATATGAAACATCTCTAAATTTCTAATAATTACAAAGTTATTTGTAAATTAAATAGTCGACTTTCGATATTTCAAAATATCGATTTTTATCGACTAGTCGAATATACAAAAAGGCGAAATAATCGAAAGTCACAAAATTGGTCAAAATAATTGAAAAGTCGAAATAATCTAAAAAGTCTAAATTATAAATATAAGTCTAAATTCGACTAATCGATATTGTAAGTTTTTAAAAATCGATGGACTTTTTTGAAAAGTCGAATATGTATCAATATATCTACTATTTTACCAGAGTCGCCACAACATTTGACTTAGTACAATTAATTGATTAAAAAAACAAAAGCACATCTAAGATGACCTCTGAATGTTAAACAAAAAATTTCATTTAATCGAAGTCGTAACTTTTATAGTTTTCGAGATAGCAGAGGTAAACCCCGTAAGAACTCATTTTTGACTGCCTTGTATCTCGGAAACTATTGAAGATCGAACCCATGTTAATTAAGGTTTTTAGGCATTTTGATCAGTACTATATCTCCTTAAAAATGTACCCTTTTTTATCAGCTTGTATGTATTTAAAAGGAAATGTATATCTTGAGACATGTTTGGCTGAGAATTCCATCGTTTCCGGATGAGCCAGCAGTATAGAATGTATTTTTTGTCTTCCAAGGCATAAAATGAGGTGACTACACTACTATGAATCATCTAAGAAGTGATCTGATCTATTTATTTGTTTTATCAAACATCTGTAACGCGATACCATAAGTTCTTAGAACTATTAAATATTTTTTAACTTTCAACAGTTTAAAATTAAAACGTTTAATGCAATATTAGAATTTGAACAGTTTAATTATTGGCTAGTTTAGATTTTTTTTTTAGATAATTTTCATTCATAAAATGTTATCTTTAAAACACGTGGGACAATTGACACTCATAGATAATAGATTTATAGATTATAATTGTTTAATAATTTTATTGATCTTCAAAATTAATTCATATAATTTCGTAATGTGAACAAATTATTCATTAACGTTTTATTACCTATTTCTGGAAGTGCCAATCTGCTTGTTATCGCACGGGCTTCCAAAGCTGTCGTGGAGAGAACACTACATAGAATCAGTTTTGTGCTATTTGAAAATTGGTAATAATTTTTAAGTTTGACGTTGGCCGGATTCGAACCCGTGCCGTCACAAAATACGAAACAATAATAGGTTTGTTCCAGTATATTAGAAAATCAGTACGGAAGTGTTCAACGCATGTTAAAGAAGCGTTCCAAAATACAGGGTGGGGCAGAAAAACCTATCCGATTTCAAATCCCTTTTTCTCAAAAGAGGGAGCAGGTAGAGTAGTAGGGTAAAAACCGTTAGAAAGCCGGTTTTATGCCATTTGTCAGTAGTCAACATGCCTTGGTCTGGTGAACATCGTGCTTTTGTTATTGAGCGGTTTATCGAATGCGGCGGTTCGATAATTGCTACACAACGTGCTTTTCGAATTCATTTCGGACTCGGGCGTCATGATCCTGTTCCACATCACGCTACGATTAAAGTGTGGGTGTCAAATTTTAGACAGACGAGTTCAGCATTGAAAAAGAAGTCGCCTGGACGTCCCAGGACAGCAACAGGACCTGAAAACGTGGCCAATGTGAGAGCCGCGATTGAACGTTCCCCGCGTCGTTCGGCGCGAAAACATTCGCTCGCTTTGGCGATTTCCAACCGCAGTATTCGGCGCATTTTGCACCGGGACCTCAAAATGCATCCCTACAAAATGGTTGTTGCACAGGAATTAAGTGAAAGGGATTTTGAAACCCGTACGAACCTGTGTCGCGATCTCCGAGAACTCCCAAACGACGATGTTGTGCTCTTCACGGACGAAGCCCATTTTCACCTTTGTGGTGCCGTTAACAGGCAGAATTTTCGATATTGGAGTGACGAAAATCCTCGAGAAATCCATCAGGAACCCCTCCATAGCCCAAAAGTGACTGTGTGGTGTGCTCTTTCCCGCCTAGGCGTCTGGGGGCCTTACTTTTTTGAAGAAAATGGGCAAACCGTAACGGTCAACAGCGAGCGCTATTGTTTCATGCTGGAAAATTTTCTTAGACCCAAAATGGAAGAAAATGGCGTGGAAAATGTGTGGTTTCAACAGGATGGGGCAACCGCCCACACATCGCGACGATCAATGGACATTCTCAGGGAACTGTTTCCCGGTCGCCTCATTTCCCTGAGAGGTGATCTTGGCTGGCCGCCGCGCTCACCGGATCTCACTCCATGTGACTTCTTCCTTTGGGGTTACCTCAAATCGAAGGTTTACCAGCATCGACCAAGGACCCTTCTTGCTTTACGAAGGGAAATTGCTCGGGCAATTGAAGAAATTCCTGTGGAAATGACGGTGAAAGTCATGGAAAGCTACCGCGAGCGCCTAAATCAGTGTATCCGCTCCCAAGGACGACATTTGAGTGATGTGCTTTTCAAAACTTAAATTTAAAAATGGCATAAAATTTGCGATATGTTAATAAAAATTTTTTTTGACAAGTTCAGTGGTTTTAATTTTATAACGTTTTGAAATCGGATAGGTTTTTCTGCCCCACCCTGTACATCAAACTAGACCACAAACGCAATTTTGTTATTCGGGCAAAATTGAAATATGCCTGGTGTCCGTACTATTCGAAATATAAATACATGATATAGAACTTACAAAAAAGATTTGTTAAATACTGCTGGTTTAAGTAGAATGGTGTTTATGATAATAACTCGAATAGCAATATTAGATTGCGTACATTTAACTTATTGTCACTGGAAAACCGTAGAAATGTTATAAATGTTTTACATGTCTTTAAATTAGCAAATATGATTGTTGATGGTCTAACCCTACCTAGATTAAATTTTTTTTGTACCTGGAGTAAATTAAACATTAATTGTACATTTTTTATACAAATGTAACAAATTTTGAAATTAATTCACCAACTAACCGTATGTCCAAAATGTTTAATGAATTAAGTTTTGAATATGACATGTTTCTTGATACATAAAATTGTTTTAGATCAAAGACAATTTCGTCCTCTATATATTGCGTTTGTGACTAGACCTTCCAACTTGTTTCGGACCGATCGCAAATCAGTTTGGAAGTAGTCAATCAAAACAGTCAGTGAACTGGAGCATGTAATAACAGTCAGAACATACATAATTAACGAAATTTTATCAGCTATAAATTTCTTGTTGCAAGTTTACATGATGTTGAATAATGTTGCTGTTTTATAGAGAATTTAATCAAATTTCATTGCTATGAGAGGTTTAAGTAAATAAACTGATTTTCAGTTTCCACAGTCAAGTAATCATGAATATGATGTTTAGGAACATTATATTCACAAATGCATATTACGATTTCGAACCGGTACAGAACTATACTTCATTTCACGTAAGAAAATAGTAGATGGCGCTTGAGAGTTTGTTTTACATGAATTAAATAAATAATTTAAATTCGTGAAACTAAGCTTTGTCAATAATAATCATATTGTGTTATTAGGAGTAAAAGTGTCTTTGTGTGCCTCGCGTGCAATTGTCCGACTCGCTTCGCTCGTCGTGCAAACTTCCACACTCCCCACACAAAGTATCACTTTTACTCCGAATGACACATTATATTTTTTCTTCAAACGTAGATATTTAAAGAAAAATATCTACTACTGACGTCACATTTTACGTAAATTACGTTTGCATTTCAATTGCCCTGTAGCTATGGATACTTGTTTGTTCACTTTTTGTTATAAATATTGAAGTGAAAATTTTAATGTTTGATGTTAAAATAAAAACTGTACAATTTTATATCCTCCTTGTGTGTAATTATGTCGGAATTTGAAGTATTATAATGTACGCCCCCTGAATTTGTTCAATTTATTGTTGTAATTTAACAGAGTGGCTGAAAGATATGTCCAGGAATCACTGCAAAACAATATAAACGTTTCTTATCACTTTAATTCTAAATATTATTATGTTCATTACCGTCCCTGTAATTGTAATCTGTAAGTCTGCTATTCTTTAATATGTTATTTCCTTAAAAGTAAACTCTGTTTATATTTCAATTCATAGGTTATTTATTTAAATTTGACAACTATTGATGGTATTTAGTAACTTTATTCTTAGGTTACCTAGCGTGTTATAGTGACATTTAGGGCGATTTTACAGGTTTCTTTTATACAAGTTACTTCTAATTCGTTGATTCTGTATAGTTTCTATGGATATTTATTTATTTTATTTCTACCTTGTGAATCAAGTCACAAAAGATGCTACTTTAATGACGTTTGAAGAAAAATATTTTTATCTATGAAAATATGCAAGACCCTGAATAACAAGTTTTCGAAAAAAAAAAATGGAATGGACGATACTGTGGTAAGGAAAGTATATTCTATCTGCTTATTACTACTACAATTAACATAGCTTAAGCTTTAATATTCTTGTTTAATATAGGCTAGTGGTCTATTTTCTTCTATACGACGAAATTTAGTTCTGACTTGCCCCATGAATTTTGAATTTTCTACAGGTTTGCGTTAATACTTTTTGTATATATTTTATGGATAAATTTATAAAATTATCTATAATTTTAATCTCAGAGCCTACGCTTTAAACACAACTCCATGGATACACAGTTCAGATCTCAAATGTATGTAACTGACATATATAATTCACTGTCAACAAATAATTATTTCAAATAATAATAGTAACATTTTAAAAAGAAAATAGTAAATGGGACAATAATTATATGGAAAAGAGCTTAATACAGTTTCCAGCAGGGACTAAAACCGAAAAATATTTCGTTCAGTTCTTATCCGAACGAAACCGAAAAATTTCGTTTCCGTTCTTAATGTTCCCACCTAAATATTTTCGTTTTCGTTTTCGTTCACAGTAGTTAAATACCGGTTAATACCGGTTATAACTATTAATGAGTAACAATTGATGAAAATATAGAAATATAATAAGTTTTTTTTTTATTAAACATGAAAATAAAACATACATATAAAGGAAAGATAATACATATATAAAAATAAGAAAAGCTTATGCTATGGCCTGATTTTTTTACGATAAAGAATAAAACATTAATTACATTTTATTTCACCTAACTAATAGTATGTTTTCAAGCAAATCTTCCTTTATGTTAGTTCTCTTATATAAGTACTTAACATAACTAATAAAACGTATACCGACAGTGTGTGCAAATGAAAATTATCGCAGTCAGTGTTCAATGATGAAACTACGAGTATACCGTTTAACCTAACACGTAACAGGGTTAGCTACTGGAGAGCTACTTTGAAAATCTGCTTGTTTGCAAATCAAATATCTGAAAATTCAATAATATTTGCCTGTAAAATATTTGCTGTAAATAAAATAAAATATTAAATAAAATAACGGTTAAAACCGGTAACCGATATAAATTATTTCGTTTTCAATCATGAACGAAAAAAATTTATTGCGTTTTCGTTTCCGTTTTCGTTCTTATAAAAATTTCGGTTTATTTCGTTATTTCGTTTTCGTTTTCGTTTCGTTCTTGGCCCTGGTTTCCAGCGTAAGTAAATATGTAGGAATATAAGAAAGATAATAAAAATATATAATATATCATCAAGGCATATTACCCATTGCTGGGTGAGCCAATCTGCTTTGTACACAGATGTCGGTAATAATCATGACATATTTGTACCGTGCGGGCGTTTACCAGGCGTCACATCACGCGAATCTAGGGAAACGAGTTCGATCCCAACCGACGCCAAATATTTTAGAATTTTAAATGGCACAAAATTAACCCCTGTGGTGCATTGTCCACGCCAGCAATGAATATAGGTAAGTATTAAATAAATAAAATAAATATAACATCACGGCATATTATTCATTGCTGGGTGTGCCAATCTGCTTTGTACACAGATATCGGTAACGATAATGATATATTTGTACCCTGCGGGCGTTTACCAGGTGTCACCTCACGAGCACTTATTGCTGGCGTGGAGAGTGCACCACAGGGGTCATTTTTGTGCCATTTAAAAATCGAAATATTTGGCGTCGATCGAGATCGAACCCGATATTTAACTTTAATTTAATTTTAAGTATTTACATGAATAAAAATTAAATTAAGCGGGAGGTATTGTGTTGGCCACATCAGATTTTTTTTATCAAATCTCCTATCTACAAAACACGACAATGAGTCAAAATAATTTAGTATAGAAACAAACTTGTTTATCTATACAACTATTTGTTCATAAAATTAGTTCCATCTTTGGCTTTACATTTTTTCAACCACGTATGGAATTTTATGACACTTAAAAACATTGGTCGCTAGTATGAACAGTGAAGGGTGATTAGCGAGCATATATCTAGCTTTGTTTTATCTCTGTCAATCGCTTATATATTATTTTAGAGAAAAATACTTCAAATAAAAGTTATAGAAAAATTAATTGTACTCCTTTTTTATTTGAACTATTTTTCTCTAAAATACTCCATGAACGGTTGACAGAGATAAAACAATGCTAATCAAATGCTCGCTACCCTTAATCACTTGTTCATACTTGCGGCCATTGAGTCCTTTGAATTTAAGTACTTTCATTATTTATTTTTATAAAACAATATTTGTTATTCTTACCTATTGTTTTACACTCGTTCACATTGTTCTACATCACCTACTGAAAATCGAAACCATATTTTTATTTCCAACTTTCGTATCTGATATTATCTTTCTTGAAATAATATCCTATATGTCTTCCATGTGTGATATATGATGCATCCAGTAGTTTGACTCATGGGTGACGCATGTGGGGCAAAGAGGGTATACGAAATAGTTTACTCTGAAAATAATTAGATTCGTAATGGAATTTCCTATGAGATGAAGAGTATTTTTTATTTTAAAATTGTTTATATTGGACCAGTGGTGTAGTTCATATTTTCTAGAAACGGGGGTTGAAAATTGTTGGATGTATGTCTATGCGGAGTGAAGTATATAATAAACTTTTCAAAACTTGATGAAATATTATGTAAAATTATATAGATAAACAGTAAATTGTAGACATTAAATATTATTGTGATATCCAATCTATTTTTTTTATCTATGTGTGTAAGAAAGTCAGTGAAGGTTATGTACATACGTATAAACATACAGTATTTTTTTAAAGATGTTCGGTCAAGGTCATCTGTATTATGAACGAATTAACAAATTGGCATACATTTATCTCATTTGCAAAGACTACAAGCGTGTGCGATATGGATGGATATAACACGCTTGTCTTTCAAAAATTCATATTGCTTCGACTAAGTTAGGACATTCCATTTTAAAACGATGCTCGTTCTAGACAATACTTTCGCTATAATGTAAGTTTATTTATTAATTCAGATATATTACCTTGATTCATGGCCGTACGAATAACGTTACTTTCTGTGTCACTGACACTATGTCAGAATCTCATTTTTCACATATTTGGTTTTACATTTGTTAATAAACTTACCAGTTGCCTTAGTTTTGAATTTTGATTGCATTTTCTGTAACATGTATTTTCATAATAAAATAACAATAGTATTTTATGTACCCCCATAAAAACTAAGTAAACAACACTACTGTATTTGTCGGAATGGACGGAGTTAAAATCTTAATTCATACATTTTGTAGATGGTAGGCGTTATTCAACGTATCTTTCACTTTCATATCAACGTATGGAGTTTGGCGTGGCATCATAAATTTAAACAAGTATTATTTGGTTTACTTCTGATGTTATTTTCTGTATTCATATACTTGAAAATGAATTCCCCCGTATTTAAAAAAGGCGACAGCAGAAGGTGGTGAGAATTTGGAATAGAGTAAATGTATGACGTAGATGTGAAAATGAGGAAATGGCATTAAAAATAAAAACTCGATTATTTTAAAAACGAATATTTTTTTAAAAATTTTGACATACAGTTTTAAGGTCTAGTTAAATAAATGGCCCATCTCCTAATTTGTTACTACCGTGGAAGACCCCATAGGCTATTTCCCGCACTCATTTTGAGCTTGAGAACACTTATTTCTTGCACGATTGTAGAAAATATATTTAAATTGGTGTGTCGCCGCCTGACGTTTCAGGGTGTCATATTTGTCACAAGGCAACAGCAATTGACGGACTTCTGTTGGAATAATATACACGGTTTTATAAAACCATCAATTGTTTTACTCTTTGTTACGGCAGAATTTTTATTATTTCTAATACTTTACTTCTCATTTGTTGGTATTTGCATGCTCATCTTTACATAGCGTGATCTAAGACGACGAATCTTCTTCGGAAATGCTTTGTTCATGTCAATGGGAACCCATCCGCAAAATCATGCTGGAGAAATGGTTTACTAATATATCGTTGATTGTGTCTTGGTCTGGATCGATAGGTAAAATCTATGGCTTGATAAAAAAGAGTCAATGTCAATTTTATTAACTAAAATGAGATTAAGTCGGCTACGAAACGCTGTATTTTTAAATACAAGAACAACCAAAGTCTAACAGGAATGTCATGTTATAAAAGAAGAAAATGTTGAAGGATTTTATGGCCACATTCTGTAGAAAACTGTAAGTTTTAACAGATCTGTTAATACGTAAATAATGAACGCAAGCTACCACACTAGTCAACAAAAATGATGTGTTTTCGTCAGTTTTTTACACAACTGTAAGAGTTACAGTTTTGTACAGAATACAGCCATTAGTGCTATATAGTATAGATAGTTTGCTTAAATCACAGAATTAGTGATATTTGTAGTGAACATTAATATTAATACTGTGCACAGTTTTACAGGATTATTAACGCAGAAAATTTCTTGTTGATTTTAAATCACTCATTTCTAAAATGTTGACATTGGTAGTTTTTGCATTTAATTTGCAGATGTTTATCTAAGTTATTTATTTAAAGAACAATCAATTATTAAATGTCCGCTAAGCAGCCGTTAGTTTCTTGAATGTTATTAAAAATTTCTAATGTAGAGTATATTTCTAACAGTTTTGCGTTCTATATAGAGTAAAATTTCAGCGTTAGCAATATGGCAAAGCTACACTGGAAATAACAGTTCAAAAAATAAAAATCTCCCAGATACAATCAGATTCCAGTATATGTGCTAACGTAGACCATCAATAAATCAAGTTTCGTAACTGTATTCGAGATTCTATCACACTAAAAGAATAGAATTCGTAGACAAACAACGTAGATTTACTCAATCCAAAAAGAAAACATTTTAAAAGTAATAGGTTGCCTATCCTTATATAGATATATGAATATTATACAGTACCTTCCTGCAAATTTGTAAAAATTATTGTACTCAAGTGTGGATCAAAAACAGTTGCATGTTTCTTTTTATCAAATTATTAAAATGTGACTAATTTTAAATAATGTTATAGCATTTTTTTTCTTTAAATATAAAACTTTTCATTCATAATTTTAAGAAAGTTTCAACATTACCCAACCTAACGCAAAAAACATGCTAGGAAAACTCAGGTCAAGTTTTGTGCGTTATGTCACAGCGACACTCCGTTGATTTTCGTTTGAAGGGGGAAATAATACGGAGCGGGAGATCTGAATAATTTATATTAATATATTACGTGCAGACTCATAGTTTTATAATAATTATTATCATGTATTTGTTAGACATTATTTGTAAATAATAGTTATTTAACTATCAAGTGTGTTAATGAGGGTGATTAATGATGGAGACATTTTAACGCGTGAGCGTAGCTCACGCGTTAATTGTTGAGGTCATTAATCGCCAATTAACACACGTGTTAGTTACAATATTTTTTCGTTGACCGTATCTTACTTAAATGGAAAATCTAATTTTATTCCATGACATTTTTTTTTAGGTTAGTAATGGTTAACCGAACGTCAAATTTTACGTCAGAAAATCAATAAATTTTGTCATTAATGCTAGACAACACAAGCGGATTTTTATGTTATTTGAGGAATTTTATTCTTTCAAATTCATTTTAAAGGTATGCTACGTGAATATACCTAGCTAGTAAGTGTCAAAAGCATGACTTTTAATTCTGTCTACCTTTTTGCTACAATACATGCTGTGTTCCATGTGGTGACCGCACCCAATAAATCGTTTATTAATAAAAATCATGCATTAATAGGGGTCATTAATGAATGATTTTCTATACATTAAGATAGCCTATTAATAAACGGTCGACGGAAATAGATATTTATAGTTAAGATAATGTTTGTTCATGAAAAGAAAGTTTAGGCCATGAGCCCGTAGGGTGAGTGGGTTATAACCTCTTTGAGTGAATAAACTATTGTTCTATGTACAATTTTCTTTTGAAAACGTTACTGTTATTAATTTTAAATAATTATTTTTTTGACTATCACATTTATCTGTCAGTTCCATACATTTGAGCTGAACTGTGTAACCATGGAGTTGTGTGCATAAGCTCCGAGATATAATTTTATAAATTTATCCATAAAATATATAGACAAAGTATTAATGCAAACCTGTAGAAAATGAAATAATCTTTAAGTTCCCGGTTATCCGATTGACACCAAAATCTAATGGCTTCTTTCCATATTAGAACAAGGTAGAAATACAAGGTTTCAAAATTTTCTGAACGATAGTATTTGAGTTAGAGCGTAAAGAGGATCCACACATACACGCACACATACATACACACAGACATCATCGTGAAAATGTTAGAAATGGAATCTAAGGACCTTAAAACGTGGTCATTTACCAAAATGTCGATATGCGATTTTTAGCACGATCCCTATACCTCCCTTACCAAGGGTAGCGCGAGGTAAAAACAAATATTAAATATATATTTTTATGTTTTCTTCAAATTTCGCTCTCCTCATTATTACGTCTTGAACATCTAACAGGCTGGAACGAAATAACAATGGAATCGAATGTCGCTATTGCTTGTATTCTCCATACCATGGTGGTAGGAATAATATGGAGAGAGCATAAACTTGAATTATGGGCAAGGGAAATGTAATCCAGTGGGGACGCACGCAGATATTGTAGTAGTACACTTTGTGGTGGGGATTCGCGAAACATCTAAATTAAAACCAATAAAAAACGCGGTATATATCAAAATGTCGCAAGCGGTAAAACATTTCTTCAACATTCGTACACGTACAAAAAAATGCAATGCACAGTTAACAGCAAAAACCTTGTATAACTTCAAACTGACATTGGACACATTGTAGAGGAGGAATCGGCTTCACTACTCCCTCCATATTATTCCTACCTCCATGCCCCATACTGTGGGTAGGTTATTGTTGTTGTGAGTACATATTTGAAGAAATATACAAGCTAAGTAAACTGTTCAACAACGATCCCCCGTTCGGTTTTTCTATTATTTTGTACAAGCCCCGTACGTTTTTTGTATTAAACCACGCCATGTGGATTTTAATTTGTTTCGTCCTAATTTTAATAAAAACTGCGCTTTAACGGTATGATGTCACAGCTTCAAAATGATTACTAGTATTCAGTATTATCGGGCCGATCCTACAACCTCTAGTTTAAGTGACAGTTTATTAACCATTGGTTAAGAATAAACTGAAGGTTGCGAACAACTGTTTTAACTTTCAGTTAGCTCTAACCAAAGGTGGTAAGCACAATTTTGCAACATATTCATTGGTTAACAACACTGTCACTTTAACTAGAGGTGATAAGAGCGGACCTTACAAGCGCACATATTAAAGTTCTGACGTGTGAATTAGGCTCGGTCTTTTCACCTCTGGATAAAGTGTCAGTTAACTTATTTGCCAGATAAAATGAAAATATCGCATCGATATTACAGCGTAAATTGACAAAATTAAACACACGTCAATTATACGATGCGATATTTTTCTTTTATCTGGCAAATAAGTTAACTGGCACTTTATCCAGAGGTGAAAAGATCGGGCCTTGTGAAATGTTTTATTCAATCTTTCAGAAAAAAATAAATCGAAGAATAAGTACCGAACTCCATTCTAAATGAAAGTTACAGAACATTATAAAACTGATCATTTTATCTTATTTTAGCCAAGTGACAAGCCATCAAACCTATATGAAAATGGGGTACAATACCGTAGTCAAATTTTAACTATCTTATAGATAAGAAAGCAAAAATATACGTAAATAATAGAACTAATAATGGGGTGTACTATAGCCGATGGGAAATAAGATTGCAGCGCCAATGTGGAACTAATGTTAACGGGATAATTTGACATTTACTAATTGTATTTATGCATTAAGTGTATAATATTACAGATATTACATATGTAAACGTAAATATTATAAGCATAATAGATAACACTTGTGTTTATACAACCAAGAAAATGTTACGTGTATAATTTATCCTGGCAACTATAGTTCCGAAAATACCACCAGATGTCATATTGGTTATTTCCCATCGCCTATACCATAGTCAGATTTTAACTATGATAGATAAGAATGCGAAAATATATGTACAATATTAATTAATTCGTAAACCAAGTGATTGAAGTTGATTCATAATTAGGATGATGTATCAGGTCTTCGCAATTTGATTGCTTGCCTGATTTTAAAAACGGACTCGCGCACTTGTTTCACCCGTCTACCGTGAAACATCAATGGAAAAACGATAGCGCCATCCGCAGCCATAGTTTGTTTTATAATATTGTTAAACAATAGTCATACTGTTTCAATATTCTATAATTTATTAGAAAAATAAATGCATTTTATTTATGTTATTTATACTTACTAATAATTTCTTCACGAATATAACGTATATAAGCTTATACGTATATAAAAATGATTCAGCTATGTGAACATGAAACATTTGTACTCTCTAGAACTCTCAGTTTGTCGACCACTGGTGAAGACCTGCTGCGTCACGAACCAAATTCTTAACTTTAAAAATCTGATATGGCCAACACAATACCTCCCATTTGATTTAATTTTTATTCATGTAAATACTTAAAATTAAATTAAATTTAAATACCGGCTTCGATCCCGACCAACGCCAAATATTTAGAATTTTAAATGGCACAAAAATGACCCCTGTGGTGCACTCTCCACACCAGCAATAAGTGCTCGTGAGGTGACACCAGGTAAACACCCGCACGGTACAAATATGTCATCCTTACCGAAGAAATCTGTGTACAAAGCAGATTGGCAGACCCAGCAATGGGTAATATGCCGTGATGATATATTTTATTTATTTATATACTTACTTATATTCATTGCTGGAGAGTGCACCACAGGAGTCATTTTTGTCCCATTTCAAATTCTAAAATATTTGGCGTCGGTCGGAATCGAACCCGTTCCCAAGATTTGCGTAAAGTGACGCCTGGTAAACGCCGGCACGGAACAAATATGTCATCATTATTACCGACATCTGCGTACAAAGCAGATTGGCTCACCCATCAATGGGTAATATGCCGTGATGATATATGTTTATATTATCTTACCTATATTTTTACATATTTACTTATGCTGCACACTGTATTAAGTTCATTTCCATATAATTATTGTTCCATTTACTATTTTCTTTTTAAAACGTTAATATTATTATTTGAAATGATTAGTTTGTTGACAGTGGCACATATCTGTCAGTTACAAACGTTTGAGATCTGAACTGTGTTACCATGTGTATGACTTGTGTTTAAAGCGTAGATTAAAACTATAGATAATTTTATAAATTTATCCATAAAATATATACAAAAAGTATTAATGCAAACCTGTAGAAAATTTAAAAAACTTTAATTTTTATAATAACAAATTTCGAAAAAAGTAACATTTTAATGTATTTTTCGAAGAAAAACTATTTTGAGCTTCCAGTAAAGTGTAATTTCTGGTTATCTGATTTACTCCAAAATCTAATGGCATCTTCCCATACAAGAGTAAGGTAGAAATACAAGGTTTCAAAATTTTATGAACGATAGACTTGCGTTAGAGCGTAAAGAGGATCCACACACATACACACACTCACACACAGACATCATCGTGAAAATGTTAAAATTGGATTCTAGGGACCTTAAAACGTGCTCATTTACCAAAATCTCGACATGCGATTTTAGCACGACCCCTATACCTCCCTTACCAAGGGTAGTGGGAGGTAAAAATTCATATCTCGCTTATTACGTAAAATTTTCTAGTCGCGTTCGCACTAAAGTTCATCTTGTTCTTCCAGAATTTTTTTTAATTGGTACAGGACCCTATTAGCAAAATATGCGAAAATCAGTGTGTACCTAGTAATGTTTTACAACTAATACAAAGAGTACCTAGAATTTGTCAAGCTGTTATTGAAGCCAGAGGAGGGTTTTCCAAATAATCGTATATACAGGTGACACTGAAAAACGGGCCATTCAAAGTGGTTTTTATTTATAATTATTTTTTAACTCTCTGTCCATATTTGTAAACGAGGCTTAGAGGCTCGCAAATCATAGTATTTCACAAGATGGTAGCGCATCCGGTTTAACCGGAAATGACGTTAACTATTATATTTCAAGTGGGACACCCTATATATTTTTATATATTTGGAATCAACGATATGGTTGAAGTTCATTTTTTATTAAAGAAATAAATTACTAAAACGTAAGAGAAAATTATGAATAATTAATCTGGTAAGCCATGTCAGG
Source organism: Harpalus rufipes (assembly GCA_951394225.1). NCBI lineage: Eukaryota > Metazoa > Arthropoda > Insecta > Coleoptera > Carabidae > Harpalus > Harpalus rufipes. The sequence goes on along the minus strand of OX596281.1, from coordinate 20,805,515 downwards.
TAGCTGTGATAACAAATTGATAATTTTTTACCTCCCGCTACCCTTGGTATGGGAGGTATAGGGCTCGTGTTAAAAATCACATGTCGAGATTTTGGTAAATGACCACGTTTTAAGGTCCCTAATCCATTTTTAACATTTTCACGATAATGTCTGTGTGTATGTATGTGTGTGTGTGGATCTTTTATACGCTCTAACTCAAATACTATCATTCAGAAAGTTTTGAAACCATGTATTTCTACCTTATTCTAACATGGAAATATCTGATTAGAATTTGGTGGCAATCGGATAACCGGAAATGGTAGTTTACTTGAAGCTCAAGATAGTTTTTCTTCAAAAATACTTTTAAATGTAATTTTTTCTCAATTTGTTATTATAAAAATTATTCCATTTTCTACAAGTTTGCTTTAATACTTTTTCTATATATTCTATGGATAATTTTATAAAGTAATATAAAAATTATATACAAAGGTAAATGGCGGGAGGTACTGTGTTGGTCACATCAGATTTTTTGTAACAAAATATGGAATTTTACAAAAATAACACTGTTTAAACAATTTACTTAAATGTTACTTAATATTATCTTAGTTATTTTTACATCTTGCCTGATACCATGGCGTAACAGGTTTACATGTTGACTGCGGATGAAGTGTTAACACGTCATGTGCTTGCATTGTCTGAGGCGGGTGACGTGTGAACACGTCAAGCTTTTAGGAGAATTCAAAATAGTTTTTAGACTTCAGCCCGGGGGTGAATTATTATAAATTACTATTGATGTGTTAATTATATTCATATTCATATTTATTTGACCATTAATACAATAACAAATTGTTTATGGCAAGTCAAAATAATAATAATAAATTATGCATCATTTTCTTTTACATTTTTATAATTTATCTCTTCATAAAAATGCACTTCAACCATATCGTTGAATTCGTAATTTTACGCAGATTTCAAATATATTAAAACATATAGGGTGTCCCATTTGAAATATGAAGGTTAATGTCACTTCCGGTCAAACCAGAAGTGCTACCATCATGCCACATACCATGATTTGTGAGCCCCTAAGCCTAGTTTACAAATATTCAATTACAAAATAATTATAAATAAAAAAAAAATTTGAGTGGCCCGTTTTTCAGTGTCACCTGTATGTGAATTCACTAAGTTTTTTATTTCTTGCGACATTGAGTTTACATTTTTCTTCAAATGATTCAATGTTAAATTATTTATTGCAACAAATAACATGATTCTATCTCTCATTGCTATCTGTTTCTTTTTTATGACTTCTTGTAGAACAAATAATATGTCCTAAAGAATTCAAAAACTTTCACAAATTTTTTAATTATTCTTTTTGACTACAAGGCAGGTGTACGTACAATACAAAGGTTAAAATGGATTTAAATCCTGATTTTGTTGCGTAATCGAAAAGTGTAACAGAGAAATTAGACGTTGTCGTATGTTAAGATCGACCTTAATTTCAGTTCTCATTGTTGGATTTTGTCAAGATTTAAATGATTATTTATTTATCATATCGTATATTCATAAGTAGAATAATTGGACATGTAAATTCAAACAGATCTGTGTCATTTTTATTTCTGAATATCAATAAAAAATATTTTGTTCAAAACAAAAATGATAATTGGTCCTTCTTTTATTAATATTTTTATCCATTTTGTATAAAATACTTGCTCAGCACTTCCGGGGACCTTGAGGTCCAGAGTTTGAGCCAAAATATTTTATTGTTTGTACCTACTTGTTTACTCAGTCCTTTGTTCATAAAAATTAGTTCCATCTCTAGTTTTACATTTTAACCACATCTGGAATTTTATAACACTTGTGACGTTTCTAAAATATAGATCTAACATTATTATATTGAAAGACAAGTATTACAATTATTGTTCCTTATTGCACTACGAGTAGGTACAGTAGGCGAGTTACCCAAAGTACGATAATTACAAATGGACATTGTAATACGAGTTTTTCATGCTATTTTTCCTAATTCGCATTTATTTACTTTTATTTCAAAATTATTTTTGAAAGAAATATTAAAATATCAAGGTTGGGAAATATTTGAAATTTAATTTGACAATTTCACAACAGATATTTAGAATTTAGGTTACAGATAAAATTTATATTTATTATGTTATGAACCTACAAATAAATACTTGTACTTTAATTTAAAAGAGTGTTTTACTGTTTGATGTAATAATTATTTTACCATCAAAAATCTAATGGCAGTAATGGGGTCATTTAAAAAAAATCGTTTTTTTTAATAAAATCGTGAAATCCATCTCATTTAATAAATATAGTAATATAAAATAACATGAAATATATGCGACTTTTCATTCGTAAATTTGTTAATAATCTTTCGCGGTTGGAAAATTCGTGACGTCACGGTTTGTTACTCACACAAAGACATTCCTCACATACACACACACACACACATTTACGGTCCATGTTATTTCCGTTTGCTGTTGTAAACAAACTAACCTAAAATTGTGACAGGTGACAGCAGAGTTAAAAGTAAAGGCATGTAAATAAAACATTTATTAAAATACATATCAAAAGTTGTATGAAATATGTTTTTAGTTAACAATATGTTGCTGTCACAAAATCAAACTGACAAGTGATGACCCAAACAATCGTAGTTCCAAATAAAACCAATAGAGAGCTCTACTGTTGCATCCGCTAAATCGTGACGTAGTCATGACGTTAGTTTCCAAATATTTGAAATTAGACAACTTTTAAAAAATATCTCCGATCCTAAAGACTTGTAAGGTGTAAAAAATACAGCTACATATTTAATTTGACCTATTCTTTCAAGAAAAAAATAAATTAGAAAATGCGAAATGACCCCATTATCCATGAATAATGACAGGTTTTGAGTACTAAAATGAAAGATATGTATTTGACACTTAGACTGAGTTACCAACTTTACAAATAAAAAAACCCCAAAAACAATTGAACAAAATTGTTCATTGTAACACTATTTTTAGCAAAAACAGTTGTACAAAATTCACTTTGTGAACGCGAAATAGGAAAAATATTTTTCTTATTACTGTTTGAAAAAGTCCTTTATTTGTCCTTACTTGTTGAACAAATAGTTATCTTAGTTCTAAAATCCAGGGATGTGGAGTTGGAGTCGGAATCATAGAGCACGGCAATTTTTAGTGGAGTTGGAGTCTACATTAAATCTTATGACTCCGACACCAAATTTTACAAAATATAAATTGGTTTCTTTACTACTAAGTATATTATTGAACAATGAAACAACAAATAATTTAAAAATAATATGTACGAAAGGGAAAATTATTGTTGTATTCATCATAAATAAATGTATTACATAACCATTATATGCTATAGGAGGTAGGCATGATTTAGAATTAGTATAATTGGTCGGAGACAGAGTCTGAGTCGAATATTTAAAAAAAAAATCCCCGACTCCACGCCCCTGCTAAAATCCCGTTAAATTTCCATGCTTTTGTTCCTACAATGTCGTTCATATAAATAAGACTACTAGTGATGCAACAGATAGTGGTTTTTCAAAAAACCGGATAACGAATATTCAGCCCAATCAGAAAGCCAGATAACAAATTATCCGACCGGATAATAAACTTGTATATGTAGTTAATTAATATTCAATCTAGTGTACAAGTTTTAACATCAAATTTTGTTTTTACACTTTTTGCACTATATTTTATCTATCATAAAGACATTATGAACATTGTAGAAATTTTATAATACAAATCTATTTTTATTCTTATTTTTTCTCTAAATGTTATGCTACTTTGCATCACTTTTTAATTATATCATTTCATATATACCTAGAATAAAATGCATTGAAATAAAATAATTGAAATGTTTAATTTTATTAAAAAATAATTACGGAAATCCAAATTTTAAATATACAATTATCCGGCTCGGCGAAGTTGGCTGGAAATCAGTTGCATCCCAAAAGAATACAAATGAGATTTTTTTACAAAAACCTAACATGTCTAAAAATGAAATTTAAACCCGTTCATTGTATGACTGTGGTAATTTTTCTAATTGCGCGACAATTGAGCGATGGTCAACCAGGTGATGGTTAATTGATAACGGTTATTTGGGCGACAAAATTTTAATTTTTAAAAATAGTTAAAATAACTAACCCAACGCATTTTTTTTAATTCGACACATCTATTGTTTTATCATTCAGTTGTCCGTTGCCCAGAAGACGATCACCCATGCGCTATCGCCTAGTTGGCCTTATTAGAATATTTCTCCGTACCTATAATAAGCTTAAAACAAGGCGATGGATTTGAAATTATATTTTGTGGATCCATCATTAATTATAAATTTCTTTTGGTACAAATTTTGCATTTGCTGGATGCAATAAAATTATAAAAATGAAGTAGACTTGAAAAAATAAAGTTAAAACTTCTTTAGTTTTTACCAGAAACAAAAAAGTCTTGTTTTGTTCTTGTTCGAAATTGCGCGGATTAGTATTTCGTATTTTCTTCGTTCTTTGCTGAAACCTTCCTGCTCAATAATACAGAAACTTCAATAAATTTCAATTTTGGTAAATTATCATTAAATAATCGTGCGGAAAATATCTACGATCTTCTTACATCTTCCATCTACTTTTCGGCATTTTGAGTTACTCCACTCCACTGTAATTTTACATCCAAAAATATGATTGTCTTGTAGGGGTTTCAGTAGCAGATAATCATTTGTGGTTGAGTGACTATTGTCTACTAGTGTTCCGGAGTCGTGTCCGGACTTTCCGGTCAGCTTCGATGCTAATGACACTCCGGATAGCTCCGGAGATCGGTATCAACTCCGGGATAAAGTCCAAGCGAACGCTGGTGCCATCATGCGGGAAACTACATTACCACTGATAACGAAATACAACAATTAAGACTTGGAATTAACGGATGGACGAACATAGCACAGGATGAGATGTTGAATAGATGTAGAATTGTCTGTATTATTTCTGTAGCTTAATCCAAGAACAACCAATGTCAGAGTGATTGATTGTTTAATCGGCTATGTCATTCTGATTCCGATTTCTCTTAATAGAACCGTTCGTTGTGAAACTAAATTCTGGATACGCCAGGCCCACCCTGCAAAAGATAAGGGACAAAACAAACCTCCCTTGCAACTGAACAAGATGCGAACAAAACAAAAAAAGTTTAAGTCCATATTGGACTCCCCATCTTTTTTTTAACGTGCAATTATGTACTTTTATTTGGATTCGGCGAAGATGTCATTATTCTTTATTTTATTCCATTTTTTTTAATTTTGGAGGCAAATTTAAAAGAACCCACATCTCTTTATGACTTTAATTTGTGAAATTTTCCTTTGGTGTGATAAGTATACATGAAACATGGTCGTCCTAGTTTTATTTTAGAATTATTCTCATTCTTTCTTGCATTTTTTATTATATCATTGACTGTAAAATATTACAATTGGACCAATGTTATGTCAAAGAAGAAGAAATACTTATTATAATAACCTATGTATATGTTATAGTAAATAAGTAAATGTACATAGTAGCATAAATAAAATAAATATTTAATCACGGAATGTTACCCATTACTGGGTGTGCCATATTGCTTTGTACACAGATATCGGAAATGGTGAAATATATGTACCGTGCGGAGGTTTACCAGGCGTTACTTCACGGGCACTCATTGTTGGCGTGGAGATTACACCACAGCAATCAATTTTGTGCCATTAAAATTCGAAGTAATTTTTGGCGTCGGTCGGGATCGAACCCGGGTTCCCAGATTAGCGACCAGACACTCAGGCACACGGCCACGAGACCTCATGATCTGTACATTCTCCGGCAAATGTAGATAGAGATTTGCTTAAAATTTTATTCTCGTGCAATTCAACTAAATATAACAACAATAACCTCACCTAACACACAAAACTAACCCCTAGTTTTCCAAGAGTGACTTTTGTGTGTGTGAGATTATTGCTGCTGTGTTTGGTAGAATTGTAAGAAAAAAAAAATTTGGGAAAGTTTCTACATTTACCGATAATATGCACATTATCCCACTATGTACCTTTACTGTAACATATACATGTCATTAAAATACCGAGAGCTTTAGTGCTATACGATGGTGGCCATTTCGGGATTAGAGAACAAAAACAAATATTTATCATCGAAAATGGCTTTATTGTTTTTCAAAATATTCTCCATGAAGACTTTTTCATGCGTGTGAACCAATTTTCGAAGCACTTTTTCCACTCCGATTGAGATATCTCCAAAACATGCATTTTGAACGCATCAACCGCTTCTTCAAGTGCCGAAAAACGTTGACCTCACAATTTGTTTTTGATTTTCGGGAATAAAAAGTCATTGGGTGCCAAATCAGAACTGTACGGCGGATGACTCATCAAATCGACATTTTGAGCGCTCAAAAAGTTACTTGTTCGAGCTGATGTATGAGAGCTCGCATTTTCGTGGTGGAGAATGATCCGTCTTCTTCGGCGGTTGTTTTTCCTTATTTCTCTGAAGACTTGCTGCAGAATTGATCGTTCTACGTTACACCAATGGTACGGTTGAGACATGTCAAGTTTGCTTTCAAGTGCTTCGAGCACGAACGACTTTTGTTGAGGTTGGCTCGCCTGGAAGACCCATACAGTCGACTGCTGTTAATTTCGGGCTCATACCACAATTCGTCACCTCTCACGATGTCATACACATGTTTTGAAGCACTGCGATCGATTTTTTTTGAGTATTTCTTGCAACCAATTGACACGTGCTTGTTTTTGAACGATTGTCAAATTATGTGGAATCCAACGCGAACATTTTTTTTACGGGCAAATGTTCATTTAATATTGAATGTATGCTGGTCCCACAAATGTCCAAGGATCTCACGATGTCACATGACGATCTTGCAGTATCAGTTCACGCACCGCATTAATGTTTTTCGGAACAACAATCGATTTTGGACGACCTTCATAAAATTCGTCCTTGAGCAAACTACAGCCACGATAGAATTCGTTAAACCATCGATAAACACTGGTCCTTGATGTTGCTTCATCACCAAAAATCGAATTAAGATCATCGATGCACTGTTGTTGAGTTATCCACGTCGAAAATTGTAAAAAATAATCGCACGAAAGTGTTCACGATTTAATTCCATTTTTTGGCCGATATGAATTTTTCAAGTTACTGTAAACAACACAAATAGCGCGCGTATGTCAAAATGTTCTGAGCACGTATACCGTCAAAAATGTCAAATTTTACGATAGAGACGTCAGTTGCCAGATGGCAGCACTATAGGGTTGCCCAATCCCGAAATGTAAAAGACAATCCTCGTAGACTTAAACAGTGTAAATCACAGAATTAGTGACATTTGTATTTAACATTAATAGTTGCCAAGTTTGAAAAAAGGTACTTTCGATATTATTTTACAAGTTTCTCATTGATTGAAAATTACGAAATGTTGACGTTGGTTGCACTTGCATTAAGTCACAGATATATAACGCATATTTAATCACACTCGAGCGCTATAAACTGACCATTTATTTGTTCATTTAAATGTTGTTTTATTATTTTAGTGGTTGATAGGTACTCTTCCGATTATAATTTAAACTAAAATATTATTTCTTTGTTACAGAAAAACCAACATTTCCTAGTACATATGGCGGAAGCATGGACAATGGAATGGTGAGTTCATTTTTATTTTTTATTAACTTTATAAATACTTATAGTTTAATGATAAATATATGTACTTGATAAGTAGGGGATATGCATATACGAGGGTCATTCAATAAGTAAAGAGAAAAATGGCTATAGCTCAAAAACGGTTTATTTCAATCTTTCAAAAGTAAGGCTATTTTTCAACATAATCACCCCCCACAGTTATGCACTTGTCCCATCTTTCTTGCAGCTTCCTAATTCCCTTAGCGAAGAATTCTTTCGATTTACCCCGAAGCCACTTTTGCACCGCTTCCTTAACTTCCTCATTGTTAGCAAATCTTTTTCCACGTAGGGCGTCTTTGAGTGGTCCAAACAGGTAAAAATCAGATGGGGCGAGGTCGGGACTGCAGGCAGGATGAGGTAAGACCTCCCAACCCAATTCTTGAAGCTTATCACGGGGCAGCTGGGCTGTATGAGGGCGGGCGTTATCGTGCTGAAGAATGACTCCTTTTGACAAGAGTCCACGGCGTTTGCTCCTGATAGCTGGTCTAACTTTGTGTTCTAGCATCTCAGAGTAGTATTGGCTATTGATAGTTCGCTGGTCTTCAAGGAAATCGCAATACACCAGAAACTTCCACTGGACGTCCACATCGGGGTTCATCACCTACACTTGTTCGGCCACTTTTAAACCAATCAACCCGCTTGTAAAAATTCGCACGGTTCATACAACTTTTACCGTACTGTATTAACATTCTAGAAAAAATTTCACTTGGTTTTACACCTTCTGCGACTAAAAATCTAATGACTGAGCACTGCTCTTCTAAGGTGCAATCTTCTAGTGGACTTGCCATGGTGAACTGAAAATTTTGAGGTTATGTTGACATAAAATGATGAAACAGCTGATCAGAGCATATCCCAAGGTTGCCAACTAACACCCCTGTACACATTCATTGAATAGTTTTAAAATTATAGAATTTGTCTCTTTACTTATTGAATGACCCTCGTATATGGCCTCTTTTAGAGACTGTAGTCTGACAATTTCAGTTAAAATACAAGTAAAACCTGTTATTTATTTATAAAACAGGTTGAATTTCTGAGGGTCTCGTCACTGAGTTCGTAATCGATTTTGGTTTCGATGGCCTGGGTTCGAATTCGATCCAAATTCTTTTTTTAAATTTCAAGTAACACAAAAATAATCTTTGTTGTGTTTTTTCACGACATCGTTGAAAGCCCGTGAGGTGACGCCTGACAAGCACCTTCAAGGGTACAGATATATTGTTATTACCGAAATCTGCGAATAAAGTCAGATTGACAAACCCAGAAGACGGTTATACTAGTTTATTTAGTGGGCCTACTCTTGCTTCACCTTACAAATCACAGACGAGTATACATACACTTCCTGATTTGTAGAAATCGTGTAATATAGCTTATCTCAACTTTTAGTGAATTGACATGACTTTACTGACGATGCGGTTAAACCGAACGGGTCACTTTGAGTGATCATCACGGATGAATCATCCAAAGTGCACCGTGTAAGTGTACGATGATCAACAAATCATCGAAAGTTATCATGTGGTATGAACAGTGAATGAAGTTAAACCTGTTCTACTTTTGGTCACTCTTGATGAATCCTAGCTGATGAAAATCCAGAGTGAACCATCTAAACATACGTTCGCTGCAGTGTTCATCCAAAAATCTTACCCTTGTTATGCCAAGCATGCTCTCTGCGCTCGTATAACTGTCACTATCGGATGATGTTGTTTTGTGCAGTAATTACGTAACAAACTATATTTCTGTAGTTTAGTATTTCTATAGTATTATTGAGTAGACTTAGTGATGCTTCTAAAATATTTATTTGAATTATCAATGTTTGGCGCCTTGTAAAAACTATATGAAGACTGGGATCGTATGACAGAAGGTAGATGCTGGACCGCTGGAGAACTGTGTGGAGGAAGGCGAGTGCAGCACCCTCGGACATAGGCAGGCTGAATAGGGAATTCCGATCGTGACGTCATAAAGTTCGCCATCTGTGGTAAAATCTGGAACTATACGGACAAACAAACATGATTTCTGTTGATATGTATACGATTCGTGCTGAAAATGATTTTTACCTCTCGCTAAGAGAGGTATTGCATTCATGCTAAAAATCGCATGTCCAGATTTTATTGAATAAGCACGTTTTAAGGTCCCTACAATCCGATTTTAACATTTTTACGATGTTGTCTGTGTGTGTGTGTGTGGATGTATGTATGTGTGTGTGTGTGTGTGTGTGTGTGTGTGTGTGTGTGTGTATGTAGTATGTTGGAAGGACGATTACTCAAAAACTATAAGACTTTAAATTTGTTTAACTACGTATTTCCCAATCGGACATTCATGGGAAGATCTGAAAAGGTTTTGGTAACAATTGGACAACCGGAAGTAGAAGATTCTTGAGAAATAATCTTCAAAATAATATTTTTTGAAAATTTTTCTTGGTAATATTAAAGAAAATTAAATTCTTTATCTGATACATTTAAATGTTTTATTATATATTCTATAGATTTAGAGATAAAAGAAATATAATATATAAAATAATCTGTTATAATAAATTTTACAGCCGAAAGAATGCCATGGAAAATAGTTGCAAATTTAAATTATTTGTAACTGACAGATAAATGTCAGTGGCAGAAATACGGAGACATTACTGAAGACTTTTTCTGGGAAGTACATACATTATATTATTTCTTAATGTATTAATAAATACATAACATATATCCTTCAAAAATACTGTCAATCCTGGTAATGAATTGGAAACATTTCGAAAAATTAGAAGAGGACAAAATTTCTTCAAAAAATGAATTTAAAATTGATCAATCTAAATATAAGAAATAGATATATGTAAGTAGAATTTTTGATGTAGAGTGTAGTATACAAGAAATGTTAAATACAATAGGGCGCGAGCAGTCATGTGATTTTGTTGGCCCTGACTAGCAGATATGGGGGCCCATGACAGAATGATAGCTAGTAATTATGTATATAGATGTCAAGTATCATAATTTCTCATTCTAAATTTAGTGATTTTCCAATTCCATGTGGTTTATTTTCCTCGACAAGTAAATTCCACACTCCTGGTGAAAAATTAACTACGTGTATTTAGAAAATCTTGAAGTTTTGAATGAAAAATTGACAAGTGATATCCATGTACATAATTACTAATTATCATTCTGAAACGGGCCCCCACATCTGCTTGTTAAGGCCAACAATGTAACATGACTGTTATATACTTATGTAACCAAAAAAATAAGTGGCGAGAGGTATTGTGCTGGCCACAACAGATTTTTTTAAGTGCAAAGTTAGTGCCAGGGGTGAAATTTAAAAAAAAGAAACGCATTGAAGATCATTCGGTTAATAAATTAAGATGGTTAAAGTGCCATAGTCTGAAAAGGGCGATGTTATTTTAAGGTTAATTCTGGTTAGTTGTAATGTATATTTTTAATATAGTTTTAAGGTTTTCAAAATTTAAAATTGAATGAATGCAGGACGTAGTGAAAGCGGTGATATTAGTAAATGGGTATCTCCGTCACTACGTTAGTTTCATGTAATACGCGTGGTGTAGTTGATGTAAATTTAAAGTGTGGCTATTTTCCATTGCAAAACATACCAGACCTATTTAACTATGGATGCATGTACCACTACTTCTATGAAATTATTCCGTTTGATGTAGTTACGGATAAACCATTTATATTTTTGTGAGGCAGGTGGCTTGGGATATAGAATAAAATTAACTCCTCTCATATATTTTTTATATTTATACTTGGAATCACTTACGGAGGCCATACATGCACCTAATACCCATATTTTTTAATATAAACCACAAATATCACAAGGCAGTTAACTTGACAATATGAATATGGTTACTTGTTTGTCCGCATAGTTCACAAAAATACCGCAACGGGGCGCTTAAAATTTGCTTAATCGGAATCCCCTATTTCAACCGCCACAGTACTTCCCCGCCAGTGCCAACGTTCATCTAATAAATTATAACAAATAATTTTAATTCCAACTTGCATTGCAATATTACTTACTTTTGATGAGACTGTAAACAAAAAATGAATTCACTGATGAATTTATTTTGAATAATTCATTGACGATGATCACCCAAAGTGATTCGTGGAATTTTAACTTCATCTTCATTTTCATACCGACCGGTCAGGGTAGAATAAAAAAAAAATAACAGTGTGCATGCGCTACATCAACAACGCTTGTGATGCACCGGTTAGTCATGCGCACTGAACGTTTAAAAAAATATTATTGTAGTAAATTTAACTATGAATGTGTATTTCTTTATTGAATTTGTAAACATTGATTTTAGTTAAATTTAATCTCGAATAATTTGAATCATAATAGCTAAGTATAATAACACCTGTGCGAAATGAAATATTGGAAAATACTAATACGGTTCTGTCTTCCACCCGTTTTAAGCTTCTAAAGAAATCACTTGCTGTGAAGGTATGTAAAATCCAGTTTCCTATAAGTTGAGACAGGCTTTACTCAAAATGTTTTTCTAATATAATTCGTAATGAAAATTACGAACAAAACAACAAAATTGAACATTATTTTATCCTGTTTTTGAAGAGATATATCATCAAAACCATATCAACCAAAGTTAATGAACTGTGCAACTATGGAAGATTTCGCAAAAAGTTTGGAAATCAGTTTCTAGTAACGTTTTACAAAAACTATTACTCGTAGAAAGAATGCCTAGTGCAAAGTTTGTCAAAAAAAATCTGATGTTTAAAATTTTGTTAATCCACCCCTGTTTTTTCGGCCCCCGTGCCAACTTAGAGCAGAAATCTCCCAATAAATAATGCCCTTGTCTCGAGAATGACTCTTGAAAACTCGTGTTTTTATAACTTGAAAAAAACGCTCAACAAAATTACTAGTTTCGTCTCTTCCAAACTTACTTACCGAACAAACTTCTTATACCCGTACCCTTATCAACAGAGAGCGGCAATTTGTTCACCCCTACACGCCACACACATAGTAGAAAGGGTGGAAAATAATAGCCGCTCTGTAGAAATAGCGATAGGGAATGTAATTTCTGTTGTAAGTTTAATAGACGATCCGTAAGATAAGTTTCTGGATCGCAAGGGCGCAGTGTTTAATTTATTATTTTATTTCTTCAAAGTTTTTATTGCTACTTTCATACCGATAACTATTTAATTATCGTTTTATTTCTGGTATTAATAATTGAAAAGAACGTTTACTAAATTATATGTTAGTAGGACAGACGTTTTCGTTATAATACATATGTAGATTGTTATTTAATGTCTTACTAAATTCATAAATATTTAAGTATCTTATTCTTTTAGTTATACTCGTAACAAGAATCACTAAATAAGAAAAGAGGTTATGTATTTGTATGTCGCATTTTTATAATTTTACGAAAGACAAAAACTATCCAGCAATTGGCAAATGATTCAATATTTAAATTGTGGCGGGTACCGGGGCACGATGGAGTTTTGTTTTGGGTAGTGGAAAGCAGATGAGCATAAAAGAAATAAATTACCTTTTTACGGGTCTGAACTTTCCTTGTGGCCTCTTGAAAAGCGGAGTCAGTCAGAAGACATTCTTGTCCTCAGTCAGACTATGAAGTTCATTTCACTCTCCTACAAACGCCAAGCTGCTATAGGCTGGTTATGAATATTGTGCATTGACTTACAGGTACACTTCATAGTAGACTATTACTACAAGATTATCCCCTATTTAAACAAGTAGAAATACAGAGATGTATTCTAATATTTTTAATCGGTTATAATGTTTATTATACAAAACATTGAAAATATACGACAAAAATATGTATGTAGTTAATGTTAAATAAGATAAACGCAACATAAAAAGGTAGAAATACAAGTAAAATTCAATACTGACTGACACTATCAAATAACGCCTGCATAAGCCAGGTAATAACCGCAGATTATGAAATCAATGCACAATATCTAAAATCTACCTATATGAGCTTTCAAATAAAAAGGATCTTAGAATTTATGACAGGTATCCTTACTGGTTATTGTCCTCTGAAATATACATATATAAATATATACGTGAACATTTCGTTTGTGTTCGCATTTATGATTAATTAAAAGAACAAAATATTCACCTCTTTCTGCCAGGGCGCTCTAATTCTACGTAAAAAAATAATACGTATTCATTTTTCCCATTCATGGTATTCTTATTATAGCCATATTTTAATCAAATTAATATACAAAATTTGTATGTATTTTTCTCAAAAAAATCGTTATGTAAGGATATAAAAATTACCACTGAATTCAGAATTAAATTCTCTAACGACTGAATAATAAAAAATATATGCTCTCATTTAAAATAAAAAATCTGTTGTGGCCAGCACAATACCTCTCGCCACTTCCTTTTTTTTGGTTACATAAGTATAGGGCACGAACAGTCATGTTACATTGTTGGCCTTAACAACCGTTTCAGAATGATAATTAGTAATTATGTACATAGATGTCAAATGTCAGAATTTTTCATTAAAAATTTTAAGATTTTCTAAATTCACGTAGTTAATTTGTCACCAGGAGTGTGGAATTTACTTGTCGAGGAAAATAAACCACATGGAATTTGAAAATCTGACATTGGCCCCATATCTGCTTGTCAAGTCACATGACTGCTCGCGCGCTAATGTTTTTAACATTTCTTATATACCTACACTCTATACCAAAAATTCTACTTACATCTATTCCATATATTTAGATTATTTTAAATTTAAATTCATTCTATGAAAAAAAATTGTCCTACTCTTCCAATATTTCGAGATGTTTCCAATTCATTGTCGGAAGTAACAGTATTTCTGAAGGGTATGTGTAATATACCTATAATATTAAATATTTAACTATTAAGAAATAATATAATGTATGTATTTCCCAGAAAAAGTCTTCAGTAATGTCTCCAGATTTCTGACACTGACATTTATCTGTCAGTTACAAACAATTTAAATTTTCAACTATTTTCCATGGCATTCTTAGGGCTGTAGAATTTATTACAACAGATTATTTTATATATTATATTTCTTTTATCTCTAAATCTATAGAATATATAATAAAATATTTTAATGTATCAGATAGAGAATTTAATTGTCTTTAGTATTACCAAGAAAAAAATTCAAAAAATAATATTTTGAAGATTTTTTTTTCAAGAATCTTCTACTTCCGGTTGTCCAATTGTTACCAAAACCTTTTCAGATCTTCCCATGAATGTCCGATTGGGAAATACGTAGTTAAACAAATATAAAGTCTTATGGTTTTTGAGTAATCGTCCTTCCAACATCCCACACACACACACACACACACACACACACACATACACACACACATCCACACACACACACACACACACACAGACATCATCGTAAAAATGTTAAAATCGGATTGTAGGGATCTTAAAACGTGCTTATTCAATAAAATCTGGATATGCGATTTTTAGCATGAATGCAATACCTCTCTTAGCGAGAGGTAAAAAAGGTTAGATCCCGTATTTTGAGAAGTATTGATAATACATATATATTTTTTTCGTTAAATTTGTCTTGTAAAATAGAAATTGTTTGCCCATTTAACGGTCTTTCTACAAAAACCTACGTCTTATAGTTCTCAAGAAAGAAATGGTGGCTCATTTAAACTGTACATCCTGTATAGATAAAGGGTTTTCCAATAAGAGGTGTTATTTTGATATTCAAAGAAAAATGCCATTTTTTTTATATAAATGATCGGATGTTTATTTCATTATAAAGAGGAAGGTATGCCGTTAATAGTGCAAAATAACATCAGGCAAATGACCACCACGACCACGCTGACAGGACAATATTCTTTTCATGAAATTTTCCATAACCAAATCGCAAAGTGGCTGTCCTATGTCCTCGATAGCCTCACGAATTCCATCTTTGAGGTCTTGAGTCGACGCTGGGCAGTTGGCGTAGACCTTCTCTTTCACGTGGCCCCAAAGAAAGAAGTCGCAAGGTGTTAAATCACAAGATCTCGGTGGCCAATTGTGATCACCTCTTCGAGAGATAACACGGTCCGGAAACTTTTCCCGTAAAAGATCAATGGTTTCGTTGCTTGTGTGGCACGTAGCGCCGTCTTGTTGAAAGTAAACGTTGTCCAGATCAATACCATCTAATTCCGGCCATAAAAAATCGTTAATCATCTCTCGATAGCGCAATCCATTCACCGTAACTGTTGCTCCAGCCTCATTTTCGAAAAAGTAAGGTCCAATGACTCCGCCGGACCATAAACCGCACCAAACAGTCACACGTTGAGGATAGAGAGGCTTTTCAACAATAACTCTTGGGTTTTCTGAGCCCCAGATGCGACAATTTTGTTTGTTGACGAAGCCACCGAGGTGGAAATGGGCCTCATCACTCAAGATGATTTTCCGATGGAATTCCGGATCATTTTCATGCATTTCAACGACCCAATCAGCAAAGACACGACGTTGTTGATGATCGGCCGGCTTGAGTTCTTGTGTTAACTGGACTTTATAAGCCTTAAGACCCAAATCTTTATGCAAAATACGGTGTAATGACGTTTGTGGAATGCCTAATTCCAAAGAACGACGAGGAATGGACAAACCTGGGTTTTCTTCAACACTTTCGGCTACAGCAGCAATATTCTCGGCTGTTCTTGAGCGACGTGCACGGGTTTTATTCTTCACATCACTAACTTGTCCCAACAGCTCGAATTTTTCCACTAATTTCTGTATTGCGGTCCGACAAGGTGCTTCACGACGACCCAAAAATTGTCGAGTTTTACGAACCGTCTCTGCCAAATTTTCACCATTTTTATAGTGAATTTTAATAATTTCAATGCGTTGTTGAAGCGTGTGTCGTTCCATTTTTATTAATGGCGTAGTTTCTACTTGTCAAATGTCAAAAAATGACAGCTTCAAAAGCGACATCTACCGAAATAGCGGGCTATTCAAAATAACACCTCTTATTGGCAAACCCTTTATTTAGAGAATTTTTGGGATCATTTTTTTAATTGATGCCTTTGATGTTCAAGTAAACTTAAAGATGTAGTAATGGTAGAAATGGATTTAGTATGCGATTATTTCTAGAAATGAAAGTCGAGTAAATTGTTACACCAAGTTGGTAATATGTCAAAAAATGGGTATTTGACATTTAATCGGTGCATATTTCTTGGAATAACGCATACTTAATATATTTTTACTACGTCTAAAGCCGTAAGTTTGAAAATATTGACATTTAAACATTCAGAACATATTCTCTAAATCTCTGTTTATAAGTTTTACTGCCAGATAATATTCGACAAAAACTTTTTTCATATTAAACACCTAGTTAGTGGCTTTAGAGCGCCATATGGCATGTGAATGTCCAGTTGTAGCCTTAAGGAATTTCAATCATTTCGGTAAAAGGTACCTCACGGGAAATGAGAACTGGAAACTGACACCGCGAGCAGTATCTATCTAACATTCACAACATATTCTCTAAATCTCTGTTTATAAGTTTTACTGCCAGATAATATTCGACAAAAACTTTTCTCATATTAAACATCTAGTTAGTGGGTTTAGAGCGCCATATGGCATGTGAATGTCCAGTTGTAGCCCTAAGGAATTCCAATCATTTCGGTAAAAGGTACCTCACGGGAAATGAGAACTGGAAACTGACACCGCGAGCAGTATCTATCTTCATTCACTATAGATAACAGTGACAAAGACAAAAGTGACTACCATTTATACCTCTTATCCTTATAATAATAATAAATAATGATAATAATGATTAAATATTTTTTTTATTTAATTTTGCCCAAAATCAGTACAAATTTGTTAATGAATTGAAACCCTTTTTACTTTTAACAAAATAAAAAAGACAGAGCTATAAACAAATTAACTATTACAAACTAACTAAAAACACAGTGCATCATAAGAATACATACGTCTGTACCGCTGAGGGTGCTATCTGAAGATACTCTCATCTGTATCTACAATCAATGTTTTTCTCCGTAGGCATACGGCCTAAGCCCAGCAGGTCCAGCATACGTAGGTGGTGCGACCTCTCCGGGCACGACTCCCACAGCGGAACCTTTCGCTGCAGACAGCCCGTATTTCCCATTTAGTACGCGACCTGGAGCGGCAGCCACGTTACAGCCTCAAAGACACTCACCAGCCAAACCCAGAAGGGCACAGCCCCCACCTGGGCCACCTGGAGCACCACCAGGACCTGCAGGACCTGGTCCCCAGCCACAGCAAGCCAAGGAAGTTGTGCCGAATGGAGATGGCGACCAGCATTGGGTCACGGTAAGAGATTTTTTTTAAATTTATAGTTGTCAGACACGTGTTCAAATTAATATTTTTTTGTGGTTAAAGGTTAAAGTGTTTGTTTTTGTTACTTATTTATAATTCTGGAAGCAAGAAATTTTAATAGCGAGTCCTAAAAGTACTGAAACATTATAAATGTGCCGAATATCAATTTAAGACATCAAACAGAATGCATAAACAAATTCGTTCATTTCTGAGATCTGATGCTTAGATTCGAATTTGAGGTTCGATACTGAGTATTGGATCTCTAACTGGTTAGAGATCCAATACTCATATTCGGATCAAAGGTCCAATTCTCAAATCCGAATATAAATGCGTGATCCGATACTATAATCTGAATCCGATTTTAATTTGGACCTTCACCCGGATTTCAGCACTAATTTTACCTTTTTTAAATTAGGAGAAATTATTACTCGTAAACATATTTGCCAGACGAAAGAAAACATTTTTTTCACTTTGAATCATCGGAGACATTCTAAAAATAGAAGTTTGGTTTATACAAGTATGTTGTACCTTAATATTAAAGCTCATTTAAAAGCACAAATACACGATTTAATTTTATTGAATAAGTATTATTTTTATAAAAATTATGAACGAAATTGATGTCACCGTTGCGATAAAAAAGTATTATTTAAAGTATAAACAAATATGTACAGTCAAATGTCTCTAAAAATGGCATTCCAAATGTAATGACGTCATTTAATTAATTTTTATGAACCAGGTAGTGAAGCCGATTGATCTAGATGATGGAGATGACAGCTATAGTGTACTTTAAAACTTGAAATTAGAAATAATATGAACGGTATATATTGAAAAGTATTTTCTTTTTAATTATAATTGATTACAATAATAAGAATAATTGATTACGACAATTTATATATAAGAAAACAGCTCTGAATGCACACCATAGAACTTGAATTATAAAATACACTTAGAATTGATGAAAAGGGCCTTAAAAAGCAATTTACTTTCACTATACATGTAAATAGTTAAATAGATATGTCGATTTGCAGACTGACTGAGTAAAACTGCTAATGTTTCCCATTGATTTTTTACGGACGGATCACTATTTTTTTTGCGACGAAATAGATCCCCATTTAAATTCATTTTTGATATTTTGTACCGTCACATGTAACAGAAGCAGTACAAACTCTGTAAAATGTAATAATATTCAAAAATAAGTACTTAGGAAATACAGAACTGAAAACTGTCGTGTGATAACCTCAAAATATAATACATCTTCTACGGACAGACGAGAATGAAATTAGGGGAACATTGATTCATTTGTCTTCCTCAGAGTATTCAAAATAATTTCTTTACACAGTTTCAATATTTTTTCACTGCTAAATTTTTGACTGTCACATATGTAAACACACAAATTATTCATATAGCTCAAGTTACGGCATATGGAAACAAACGCTGCGTAAAAATAAAACAATCAAGACAAATACATTGCAAAAAAACACGTAATTTCTCTATTCATACACTGCAACCACGTGATCACATTGGAATTCCATTCTAAGAAAAATATGACCATACATGTATTTATTCGTGGAACGATGGGTAGAATATAAGAACAAAGGGAGATATGATCTCTTAGTGCGTATCTCCATAAAACCCGATTAGAGGAGTGAAGTTTATGATGCAGTTACGGGATTGTTTCGTCGCGTCAACACCCCTATATTGAAATAGAACATACACCCCGTACAGCACAAAATATACTCACTCTTGTTACCGCGAAATATCTGTGAAAGCCAGAACAACCTATAACAATTTGACGTAATTTTGGTATGGAGTGATTTAAAACCAGCAAAAAACTTTCATTGTTAATTATACCGAAATAAATAAAATAAATGAATATAACATCACAGCATATTACCCATTGCTGGGTGTGCCAATCTGCTTTGTTCACAGATTACGGTAATGATGGTGACATATTTGTACCGTGCGGACGTTTACCACACGTCATGTCACGGACACTCATAGCTGTTGTGGAGAGTGCACCACAGGGGTCATTTTAGTGCCATTTAAAATTCGAAATATTTCTTTTGGCGTAGGTCGAGATCGAACCCGGTTCCCCAAATTCGCGGCCAGACACTTAGGCACTCTGCAACGAGACCCCATAAATTAGTACAATTTATTTTTTAAGGTTGGTGGCTATGAATGTGAAAATACATCATATGTCAAATTTTGCTAAATAAATAATGGACACAAACGATTGTTACCAATTTTAATTTTATATATTTTTTTATTTAAAAGAGAATAAGAAGAGAAGAAATATAGTACCTAATAAAGTTAGAAGAAATAAAAAATATAGTAGATACAGTTTGATTCACTAAAGATGACTATTGAGGGTCATTTATAAACCGTCTGACATAATATTACTTGCAGATAACTTCACTGCATTTCGTATAACATAGACGTGCTACATGAAATATTTATAGATACATTTTAACTGAAAAAAATAAATGTAATTTATTTGAAAATTATGTTTCTTTTTAAATAATGCCTTTCTCAAAGATTTATGCTCTTCACCAATGTTTTTGCAAAACACAAAAACATAGACTTGACATAAACCATGGAATATTAATTTGATTTAAAGGTCAACGTCACTGGGTAAATATTAGCACGGAGGGCAGTGTAGTAGAGTAGTAGATAATTAGATATCTGTAACTCTACGACATACGTCATTATTATTTGTAATGTGTTAGAAAGTAATATCACCGTTTACGTATATGTCATACAACAGAAACTACATAGACAGACGTCAAGTAATATTTATTTTTCTAACATGAAATGGTGCTGAGCTACTACTGTATAAAATGCTGCATATTCTTTCTTCGAGCAAGTGTCCTTGAATGGTCATCATTCGTGAACCAAAGTATAGTTAGTCATACAAGAATAAGGTTAGAGTTTGAATGTTTCAACGTCACATTAGTATCACCAACTGACATCAAATTCCCTAAATTTTGAAACTACGATTAAAAATGGCATAAAAGGCGCAAAATAGAAAAAAATAGTATAAAAAACAGGTAAATATTTGAATGTGCGGGACCCATGAGAGCGCGAGGCCTCCGACAGAATTGCGAAAAATCGATGTCTGAGCCAAGATTTCCAATAAATTAATCATTATCCACTAATAATTCTAGGCTATAAATGTCTGCATGAATTATACATTGTGTTGGTTATGTTAGAAAGAAAGAACATCTTTTATATCTTGGTATAATAAGAATTCAAAACTGAAAAATAAAGTACGTAAATTAAAAATTATTTCATAACAACCGGGCCCTGCGGGCCCCATATCACAGCGGGCCTGTAGACCGTGGCCTCGTAGGCCTAGGCGGTAATAAGGCCCAATAAAAAACTCATTTCATAATTGTCGATTATTTTGCTCTGCGTCGTGTCGTTACCCAAACTTCCCATAAAATAACATGACAAATGACATTAGTTCTTTAATATACTATTTTTTTATTCAACGCTTAAAACAGATGAACTCTATTGCACCGTTTCTAAATTCAGTGCTTTACTCATCGGAGCTTCATAAGTTCAATCGAACTTGAGATCCGATGAAAATGGTAACGGGATTCATGTTTTTTATATATATTGTGTTGACATTTGATATTGTTATCATTATTATCAATTAATGCAAATAGTTCTGTATCACAGTTTGTTGAATTTTTACTCTTCTTATCTATAGTGGAAGAATCTAAAGAAATTAACAACTTATGGATCACAAACTCGCTTCTCGCTTCCATTTTTAAATTAAGTAGCTTTTCGTCACAACCGTTATTTTATTCTTTCTTCAATGGTTCCATCGAACATACCAGTACTCAATTTAAAATAGGTTGAAATTTAGCGCAATTTTTTTTGAGAAATAAAAAAAACGCCTTACCTTTTTGTGAAACTTGGCAGCATTAATACGTTCACTGGGGAGATTTTTTTTTCGAGATTTCCGCAGTAGTGCAGTACATACAATTTGACTCTTATATAACCAAATCGAATTCTGCAATGAGGGTTATGTTTCTGAATTTTTATTTTACTTATTTCTATTTAATAATATGTATATTGATGAAGAGGAATAGTAGGTTGGGGACTATGATACACGTTCAAATCTTATTTACTTTGGCGTCACCGAAATAGTTTAGGTCCCTTATCGTATACATTAGATTTGAATTATGTTTATGGATACAGTTTCCGCAAAATCGCAACTTGGGAATTAAATTTAGTTACACTATGAGAATGTATAAACAGGAACTGTGAAAAATAATATTATTATAGACTCGAGCACTGAAATCATAGAAATTGTTTATAAATAAATAATCATCACGGCATATTACCCATTTCTGGGTGCGCCAATCTGCTTTATGCACTATATCGGTAATGATGAAATATTTGTAGCGTGCGGGCGCTTATCAGGCGTCAGCTTACGGGCATTCATTGCTGGCGTGGGGAGTGAACCACAGGGGTAATTTTTGTGTCATTTGAAATTTGAAATATTTTTTGGCATCGGTCAGGATCGAATCCGGGTCCCCAGATTTGTGACCAGACACTCAAACACACGGCCACGAGAAATTGTATATTGTAATATAAATCAGAAGCATAGTCATAGTAGGTATGTAAATTTTTACAGTCGTTCGTATTGTAGATTAAATAAAACTGTAGTTCAAATCTATTTTAAATATAATTTGTGTTTATACTTCTTGTTTGCTCATCATTACCGATATCTGTGTACAAAGCAGATTGGCACACCCAGCAATGGGCAATATGCCGTGATGATATATTTATTTATTTATTTTATTTGTTTACACATCCATTTTCAACAAGAACAAATTGATCCCTAAACGCAGTGAACATTTTAATTATGATTGCAAATTGTCACTAATTCTACGATTTGAACTGATTATTTCAAATCCTTCAAAATTACACTAAAATATCTACATCATTGGTTATTATTCTTAAATATTTTCTTGTTTTATGACATAACATTGGCTTAATGCATCGTTTTTCAATCTTTTTGTCGCGACCTCTAAAAAGCCTAAAATTAACTAAACAACCTCACGACCTCCCTAATAATTAGGGATTAATTATACATATATTTTAACCGTTTTTACATTTTACTAATGACAGACAAAATCAATGCTTTAGTTTAATCAACAAGCATTGTATTTTAATTATCCGCCTTGAAACACGAAATTTTGAAGATCCTATTACCTATTCATCGCGTATTGGAGTTAGTGATGCACGCGATATGAGACGAGAAATGTAATATATCGATCTCGTCTCGTTTTCGGATCCGTAATCTCGTACTAGTCTCGCATAACGCTACGAAACGAGACGTAATGTAAGAGATTTCTCGCCTCATGCACGTCTAATAATGCACACGAGGCGAGAAATTTAAAATACCGATCTCGTCTCGTTTTCGGATCCGCAATCTCGTTCTCGTCTCGCATAACGCTACGAGACGAGGCGAGATGCGAGAGTACTCTCGTCTCGTGCATCAATAGTTGGAGAGCATAAAAAAGCATTTACGCGAATTGAAAATTCAGTTACGGGAATATTTTCTGGTGATAACGATAATTTGCCGAAAAGAAGGGTTTTCAATCCGTTTGATGAAAATATTGTTGAAATTCACAATCAACTGATTGAAATATTAGCTGACAAAACAACTAGAATTTTTGTCTCAAGGTTTAGATAAGTTTTGGTTTGCACGACGAAGTGAATACGGAAGCGTAGTATAACGGATGCTTTGAAAACATTGATTCCATTTGCCATTTCTTACCTGTACGAAAAAGGCTTTTCGACTATGATGGCATTAAAAACTAAATAAAGAAATCGTCTATTCACGTATAAAAAAATAGAAAATATAACTTCATGGCATATTACCTATTGTTGGGTGTTGGGTGTGCCAATTTACTTTGTACACTGTAATATTATAACTAGCAAATAGTTAAATATATATTTTTATTTATATGCGAATACAAAAATGATTATACATAACTTGACATTTCATTGATATCTTCATTGTCTTCCCTTTTCTCCCCAGTAACGGGTATCACGCCTACTATTACATATCATCCCCCTTCTTTAACCGGGAGATGCGCGGTAGGCTTTGTGATATTTTCGGACGGATGTGTCGGCGGTTTCGTATCAGTTTCCTCCTAGTCCTGTCACACTGGACTAGATAGTTGCGTCCGACGAAGTCAAGGATGATGCCGGTGTCATTCCACTCTTTGCTGATGTGGTCTTGAACCCAAACATCGGTTCCCTGTAAAAGAGGTGGAAGAGCTTTACCTTTTATCCTTTTTTGTTTTTGGCCTCTTGTAGATTCTTTGTTCTGAGAAGCTGGTTGAGCGGCTAAATCTGGTACCAATGAACGGATTGGAGTACCGAAGAGTAATTCCGCTGGGGATTTGTTGTTGTTCTTCGGGGTGTTGCGAAGTTCTAGTAGAGCTTTGGCGAAATCATCCGTCTCCATTCCCCCCTTTTTTCTGGCGGAAGTGCGAATTACGTGCTTAGCAATTCGCACAGCGGCTTCAGCGATTCCGTTAGAAGAAGGAAAATGCGGAGCGGAGAATACTTGATTGACTCCCCAAGAGTGAAGAAAATTTCGCATAATTTTAGATGTGAATTGAGGTCCACCGTCTGTCCGGAATTTCATGGGTATGCCAAATAAACTAAAATAACGTCGAAGAACAGGAAGAGTCTTTTGAGCTGTTGGTGGATTTTTAAATTTGTGAATTTCAATCCAACCAGTGTAACGGCAAGTGTAAACAAGATAGTCTTTTCCTCCATATTGAAAGTAATCTGCACATACTTCTTGAAAAGGTTTTGTTGGGGCTGGATCCACCAAATATGGTTCGGGTGATAGTGATGGGCGATCTTGTTGACATTCGGTACATGCTTTAACAGTATTAGCGATGTCTGTAGATATACCTGGCCAGAAAATAGTGCCTTGTGCTCTTTGGCGGATACGGGTGATTCCCTGGTGCGCTGCATGCAGAAGATTTAACATTTTGGACCTTTGTGATATAGGGATAACAATGGCGCCATTGTAAAGGATGAAGTCTCCTTTAACGGCAAGTTCATGTCTAATATTGAAGAATGGACGTAAATCGCTGGACATACATGAAGCACTTTTTGGAAATGATGATTTGGTTATCATCTGTAATAAATGTTGATAATTGTTGTCCTGACGTGCAGCGGCTTGAACATTTTCAAGAATTAAGTCACGGGTATTGTCCATAGCATTGTCATGTCGTAACTCAGCGATAACTGTGTTGATTCTGATTTCTAGATCAGATGTTAATTCTTGTTCTAATGAAATGTCTTCCTGGTTTGGTTTGTCAGTCGGTGATCTTGAAAGTGCGTCCGAAATAGTATGAAGTTTGCCTTGTTTCCATTCTACAGTAAATGTGTAAGGTAAGAGTCTTTGTCGTAGGCGAAGAAGACGAGGATTTTCAATAGAATCTAGACCTTTGGTTTGTAGTAAAGCTAGTAGTGGTTTGTGATCTACTACTACTGTAAAAGTTTTACCTATCAGGTAGATTCGACATTTCTGGATTGCCCATACAACAGCAAGCATTTCGAGCTCTGTGATTGCATAGCGTGATTCAGTATCAGTGACGAACCGTGATCCCAGTTGCACAATACAGTAGGACTGCTTTGGATGTATCTGTAACAGTGCAAAGCCTAATCCGTTCCTTGATGCATCAGTATGCAAGAAAGTTGGTAGGGCAGGGTCATATGGCTGTAAAATCGGAGGTGAAGTAAGGATTTGTTTTACCTTCTCGAAAGTTGTATTTGCTTCTGGTGTCCAAAGGAAATTTGTTGCTGCCTCTTTCTTAAGGAGTGTGCGAAGGGGTGATGCGACTTCTGCAAGATCTTTTGAGAATTGTCCAAACTGATTAGCAAGACCGAGAAATGACCGCATTCCGGTGATGCTTTCTGGTCTTGGGAAATTCTTGATTGCCGAAATTTTCTTGTCGTCGATTGTGATGCCCTCATTATTGACTTTGTAGCCCACGTATTCGACGTCTGTCTTGGCAAAGTTGAATTTCTGTGCGGATAGTGTGATATGATGTTCTCTGCAGCGACGAAGAACTTCTTGGACTCGTTGCCCGTGTTCTTCTATTGTTCCTCCAGTGTGAATTAGGATATCATCGACGACTTTTTCTACACCTTCTAAACCTTGAAGAGTGAGGTCTCCACGTCGACAATATTCGTCACCTGTTGCGTTGAGTCCCATTGGAGCTCTGAGGAAACGAAAGCGGCCTTCGGGTGTGATGAATGTCGTGAGATGTCGGTCTTCTTCCGCGCCATGTAATATTATAACTAGCAAATAGTTAAATATATATTTTTATTTATATGCGAATACAAAAATGATTATACATAACTTGACATTTCATTGATATCTTCATTGTCTTCCCTTTTCTCGTTACCCAGTAACGGGTATCACGCCTACTATTACATATCATACACAGATTTCGGTAATTATGATAATATATTTGTACCATGCGGCCACTCAATATACAATAGTTATTTACATAATCAGTTATGAAAAGAATGACATTGTTTGATGAACATAATAATTATGTGAGTCAAACAATATCACGTTTTCATAACGTATTATGTACAATATATTATCTAATTCCACTAAAATAATTTAAAAATACATAAAATAATATACAGATTTCAAAATCAATTTACAAAAGCGTTGCCGTGAAAATAAATGAATCAGTGTACAGTAAAAATTTTGAAAGATATCCGATCAAGGTCTTCTACGAATTGTATGAATTCAGATTTTTGCTCCGTCCATTCTGACAAATTCAGTAGTGTCGTTTGCTTAGTTTTTATGAGGGTACATAAGATACTACTGTTGTTTTATTATTATAAAAATGTGTTACAATAAAAGCATTCGAAATTCAAAAATAAGTCAACTGGTAAATTTATTAGCAAATGTAAAACCAAATATGTGAAAAATAAGATACTGATACAATGTCAGTGACACTGACAGAAAATAACGTTATTCGTACGGCTATGAATCAAGGTATTGTATCTGAAATAATAAATAAACCTACGTTACAGCGAAAGTATTATCAACAACGAGCATCGTTTTAAAGTGGGATGTCTTAACTTAGTCGAAACAATATGAATTTTTGAAAGACAAGCGTGTTATATTCATCCTTATCGCACACGCTTATAGCCTTTGCAAAGGAAAGAGATAAATGTATGCCAATTTGTTAATTCGTTCATGATACATATAACCTTGATCGGACATCTTTAAAAAAATTAATGTATGCGTTATATCATTGAAAATGAGTTCAGATTATGTTATGAAACCGATGTATATCTTCCTGCTTATGTAGAGGAATTAAATGTGAGTCAATAATTCATAAATTGATATTAAAGAAATCATTATTGATATAGTCATATTTCTTTTATTATCATTTTATCAGTTGCGTAACTCAGTTATGTAAAGATTTTTATAAGACTCATTTCTTATCAATTATGTAAAAAGTGACATGTCATAACGCCATAAAATTTAGGTAAATTTCAACTTTTTAAAACGGAAATAGATAAAAACTTGTAAGTGAAGCACAAACCCAAGTGTCGCATTAATTCATTAATAAGTTTTATATCTTAATATCAAACTAAATTATAATTTATTAATTACTAAAAGGTTTTTTTTGTACGTAAGTGTTTCATTTTTTCTGACTGATTGCGACCCCCCCCCGTATATCTGATCACGATCCCCCGGTTGAGAAACAATGGTTTAATGGATATACCTACCGTTACAGTTAGTCGTTGGTTGTTATTGATGTAAAAATATATTAAACCACAGAGTTAATATTAATTTTGGAGATTTCAATGACGGATCTTGATTGAAACTTCTACAATATTCAAAATATTTTAATATATTTTTTATAAATTTAATACAATCATTGTGATTTGAAAATGATTATAGTAATAAAAAAAAATTACTCGTATACTTTATAATCTGTATAGAACATAGAACTAATTATAATTTATCTGTGACCGAGTGTTACAATTTATAATATAATTTCTCTAGTTTCTTGACTCGATTTAATGTTGACTGTAATGTTTTGTGCAGGGTAGGGATCCTCTCTGGTCACGGTGAATGATGTTAGGTGTAGGGCGAGGGTTGCACAGGGATGTTACTAGGGTTAGGGGTGGGTGATTTGCCAAAGTGACAAGCCAATTATACCCTGTGTCGCAGTTGACTCAATCTTACATTTATTTTACACTCTACACTACACAGAACTTACTAAGTATAGTTAAATTCAACTCAGATGATCCAAATTATTCTACAAAAACTAAGAATAGACATATGCATGATAATTTCTTAAAAATTTGCAACAAACAGAAGAATTAGAAACTTTATTTTCTCAGATCAGATGAGTATAAAAAAGAAATATATCATGTGCCAATTTGCTCTGTACGCAGATATGGGTAATGAAGATAACATAATCGAACCATGTGGGCGTGTACCAGGCATCATGTCACGGGTACTCATTGCTGACATGGAGGTGGAATGTGCACCACAGGGGTCACTTTTGTGCCAATTAAAATTCGAAATAATTTTTGGTGTCGGTTGAGAATGAACCCGGATCACCAGATTCCCGACAAGTTTTAATTTAACTACATTTGTTGTTAAGTTATTTGTTGATTAGTTCGTTAAGACTAAATTAATATAATTTTGACCCTCTTTTATATATCCGATTGACTTTTCACACATACGTAGTTTCGATGGCAGTACAGTATTTTCGTGAGAAAAGTTAAATTAATTATTGCGCTAAAAAGGAAAATAGTATATTGAGGAATAAATTCACAGAAGAGTGGAGTTTAAGACGCAAGCCGTAGACAAGTGGTGTAATCATACGAGTGGTAAGAAAGGCTACATGCATGTATTGCATATGCATTATACTTTTTCTACGATTGATTCAACGAAAGTATTGTAACGTTTATTTATTTGGGTGAAGTGTACAAATAAGGGAGATTAATTAAAATAATACATTTATTAAACGATAAATAATTACGATAAATATTAAAAAGATAACAAAAGTAATTAACACTATGATTAAATAATTATAAATACTAATTTAAGACTAAGATGCTTAAACAGATTATTTATTTAAATAACATTTATATCACTATATTTATTTATATAACTACATTAATTTATGTTAACAACTCGTACACTGTTTATTTATATGACCCACTGTTCATTGCAGACTATTTCTGCTGGCTTTGACGACGGGTTTATATAGCGCGATGTCGTTCTCGAACTCTCTGACGCCATAAATGACATTGAATACAAAAGATTTAGGTCAGCGGTGTAATAAAAACGTCTAGTCGTATGGGTTATTCCGCCGTCGGGGATTACGTCATCGCTCGGGAATATTCTACCAGTAGCGGCGCCCGTATACTCTTAAGTCAGGGGCGCACGTTACAGTATTTAAAATTCATCAAATATCAAAAAGTAATCGCAGCAATTTATTCTAAATTCGAGGATAAATCAAATATTATCGGAACTGATTTTTTTTTAAACCTGGCCTTATTTTACAATGTATACAAAAACATATTATTTTTCTACATAAACCCGCGTCATAGAAACGTATTTTTCTTAACCAATTGGGAACGTTTTAATCCCTTCATTGTAGAAACTATCGGGGTGTTCACGTAGACATTGAAGCACAAACTTCTCCACCGCAAGGTTGTCATCGAATCGCTGGTCTCCCATCGCTTCTTTGAGGGGTCCAAAAAGGTTATAATTACGTGGTGACAAGTCGGGATTGTAGGGTAGATGTTTCAACATTTCCCAGCCGATTCTGTCTAATTTTTGTGTCGTATCGTTTACTGCTTGGAGCCTGGCGTTGTCATGAAGCAAGATGTCATTCCTGATAGATGCGTTTTTATTTTCCTTCGATAGGACAATTTTTATTATTTATTGTTATGCGTCCATCGGTCTGCATGAGATTCCAAACCGCCTCGATGTTGGCTTCGGTAACGCTCGTCCTTGGGCGGTGATCGTGGCTCTCGACCCTTTCTTGCCCTTCGGAGAACTCCTTATACCAGGCAAAGACACAGGTCCTTGACAACTTGTTGTCCCCAAACTGGGTCTTGAACCTCTGCAAAATTTCGGTTGGACTTACGCCTTCTTTCGCTAAAAACTTGATAATAATCCGTTGTTCTATTTCTGAACGAATTGGGGTCATATTTAACCCCTCTCTATCAGCCCAGGTTACCTACTAATCAACCCCTCCCGGGTCTATGACCTCTCCGGAATTTAAAAAAATCAGTCCCGTTTATATTTGATTCACCCTCATATTATTCGTTCCAAAAAGCATAAGACTTATGAGTTAGTGTAAAATAGACTCTAAACAATGAATAGTATAATACGTATTCAATATTTACTGAGGCAGACAGCCTAAAGAAAATTTATTTTTCCTTTGTAGTGCATTTTAATAAACGCTTATTTTTATTTTACATTCTTCCAAATTGTTTCAATCCTATCCAGCGGCGTACTCTCTTTTTCTGAGTCTGGGGAGTTGTCTTCACAACCTACCCTTGTTCCTTGATTGAAGTGCAGTCCGATTGCGAACAAATCACCTTCGACTATCCCTTTCTTACGTCTCATTCGATCTCTGTCTTTCCTACATAGTGTAGAGATGGGTCTATTTAGTTTGATGCTGGTTGTCAGGACAATCGATTTGATAATTTGTTAGTGTTGATAGAAATAGAAACGCTCGAATTGAGGATTTATCTTAGAAGAGAATTTAGTTTAGATTTAGAATATTTGTCCCTTCATGTGATTGGTTGTGGTTCTAATGGGGTCCTTCACCATAGTAACAAATTATTATTTTTATTAAAACTAGACGTTAAGCTACTATGAAGAGGACTATCAAAGTTTTAAAAAGTGTTGTAAAATATTCGAGTTTTTAATGCCCTTAACAGCTACGTCACACATCTACTCTATTCTAAATTCTTACTATTTTGAAGCCCTCTATTATCGTCTTTTTGAAACTCGGAATCCATTTTCAAATAATTGAATGCAGAAAATAACAATAAAGGTAAACAAGATAATACTTGTTTGAATTTATGATTCTACGCCAGACAAAATATACGTGCGTTTATATGAAAGTGAAAGACATATTTAATGACATAGGCTGATAATGGCAATCTAAACTTGAACTATAATACACGTAGTTTTTTTTATGAATTATTTTATTAAATTGTTTACTATTGTAACGTTTTATTTATATGGGTGAAGTGTAAAAATCAGAGAAATATTATTAATTAAAGTAATACGTTTATTAAATGATAAATAATTAGGATAAATATTAAAAAGATAATAAAAGTAACTAACACTATGATTAAATAATTATAAACACTAATTTAAGACTAAGACTATTATTAAATGCTTAAACACTAAGATTATTTATTTAACCAATATTTATATCACTACATTTATTTATGTTAACAACTCGTAGAATGTTTATTTATATCACCCCGAGTTCATTGATCGTTGCTTCTATATCACAAACTATCTTTTCGCTGTCGTTTGGACGGTATTTATACAGCCCAGCGTCCTTCTGGAACCCTCCGACCCCACAGTGATACCGAGTACAATAGATTTAGGTCATTGGTCATCAACACGTCTCATTCCGTATGGGTTATTCCGTCGCCGGGATTACGTCATCGCTCGGGAACATTCCACAAGTAACGGCGTCCGAATACTCTTCAGTCCGTGGCGCACGTTACACTATTTACGCATATTTCCAATTATGCGGGGGCCTATTCTGTAACAAAGTGGTTAATTTTTAGCAATTGGTTAAAATTGTTATCCAATAGATATGGATTTGACAATTAAAAATATAGTTTTTTGTGAATTGTTAACATACTTGATAAGTATTTTTTTTAACCCTTTACGAAAAATTAACCACTGAGTTACGAAATAGGCCCAATTGACATCAATTAGTAATTATTATATGAGGGATTATGGTATTCACGAAGATGACGTTTGCGTCATGAGCTGTAGGCGAGTGATGTAAAACATCCGAGTGAATAACAACCATAAGCCCGAATATAATACTATACTTTCTCTTCTCCTGTAAATTTGGAAATAACTTGAATAAATATTTTCGAAGCAACTTTAAAAATACTCAATTTATTGGAACAATATTTAACAAACAGAACATTAAATTGATTTTTGATTATTATTTATTAAGGTAACTATTTAATTATTGGCTATTGGCGCGAGGATATATTGTAAAATTTGTACAATTGTAAGATTCAGAGCCGGGGTGATAATATCCATTGTTAAATTCTCACTGAAGTAATTTTGGCGGGATGCAATTCTCTTCGTCGCTTCCAGTATCCATTTTCACATAGTTTAGCACTTTTAAAACGTAAACACAAAAATATAATATGACGAGTGACGATGACAAAACTGTCAACTGTTAGAAGGCCGTAGGAAGTGTGATCACGGCAAAATTAAAATAAACGTGAAAAATTGATTTCTGGTTCTGTGATTGCCTGAGAAGAATGAATTATATCTACTATAATTAATCTAAAAAAATTAAATGACAGGGATATATATTTTACAGGAGTAAAAAATCTGATGTGGCCAGCACATTACCTTCCGTCAATCCTGTATATTATGTACAAAATCCATACATAAATTTTCTTGCAGAAGATTCTATATTTCCAGTAAAATTATTTCACAATCAAACTATGCAAATTGCACTTGACACTGACATCTTCTTTAGCTTTTCCCATTCGTCAGGGGTCGGTGTTTTTTATTTTCTTCTTCGACTCATTTCTGTTTTGCGTGTCGTTCTCACTCGCAGTTCCTTTTCCTCTCGTCTTCCGCAATACAGCCCTTTCATCTTATCTTTGGTCTTCCTCTGTTTCTTTTATATTCTATTACTAAGCTATTCATTCTTCCAATATATTCTTCATCTTTCCTCATGACATGTTCAAATCAATGTAATGGTCTTCTTTTTAGTTTGTGAGAAGGTAGTGTGGAACACGACGTGAAGCGTAGTAGTTCAAATTTGCGAACAAAATACGTTAAAAAATTACAATTAATTTCATAATTCAGCCAGCTATGCTATAACCATCAAAACAGCTACTATGTTAAGGTAATTCTGATTGACAGATGTCCGTGCAAGTGTAATTTACATAGTAGTACGCTTGTGTTATAATTTTACTGGAATATAGAATCTTTTGCAAGAAGCTCTGTATAGAATTAATACAAGTGCGAGTCACATCAGATTTTTTTCTTTAAATGAATAAAACACATATGTAGCATAAAATAATATTATTAATAAAAATAACATTTAACAGCGTTTTTAAAAATAGTAAAATCGTATTCGATGGATCCAAAAATGTGCTTATTTATTAAAAACCCACCACCAATTTTTTTAACCAAAGAACAATATCTTCCTTACTAAAGGTAAAATTATTACGAATAACAGTTAAGACTTTCTAAATCTGTAGATCGCTTTCAATTTAGATGAAATTTCATTAAAAATAAAAAGTAAATACCTGGTGGAAAACCCCATTGCTCATTGCATAAAATTAACTCTGCCATGGCAGAGCCGGTGAGGTGATGCCTAGTACGCGTCCTTAAGGAACTGATATATCGTAACCAGAAATGAGTAATAAGGGTATTATTATTGTAAGTTGTAAATAGTCGGTGTACCACTCTGTAATAAACTTTTAATAACAGTGTTGATTTGTTGTTAATTACTGAGAATAATTACTAATTAGTAAGTGCGGTATGTGAAACATTTCTTAGTTGCAATCAATTATAACTTAACGTCATTGTGTGAAGTTAATGAATTCATACGAATAAAAACATGCATTACATTAGTCGTACAAAGAGAAATCATTCAAATTTGTTGACAATTTTTCTATAATTACGTGTTTATATGACTAATAATGACGATATATACAAGTCATCTGATAAATTATCACATTGCGATTAATTTTATAACGAAACCAGAGATTCGCAACTGTTTTCACCACTGAACTCAATATACAGGGTGTTCCAAGATTAAATAACGAAACTTAAATTTTATATAAAGGATCTAAAAATAAGTGGATCTTGTAAACAAAATCTCGGAAATGCTTTTGCAAGATGAGAAGATAATAAAAACGTAACTGGCACGGTGGAAATAAATTTATAATTATAAAATATGAATCAATATTTATATTTTATTGTATACAAAATCACAATATTTTCTTACATAATTTGATCAAAATTATGTTTTTGAATTTTACCTATCAGAATTATTATTGAAATGGATAATTATTCACAAGAAGAAAAGTTTTAAATGTGATTTTCTGGAAAATAGGATGAACTAAGAATTTTAGTAATAAGCGAGATAGGAAGTTTTAACGTTCAGAATTTGGTGCGTTACGTAGTAGGTCTTCACCAGTGGTCGACAAACTATGGTGAAAATGATTAGGCAGAAGACTCACGTCATCAACCTGAAAAAACCTTATAAAAAGAAATATAACTTGTAGAAATTATTAGTTGTTATTTATTTTTTAAAAAAGAAGAAAACATATAGTAGCATTTAAGAAACGTATAAATTAATGAATTTACAATTATTTCTAAATCAATCCTTATTCCTTTTACGGAATATAACATTATTTGATATACGGTCATTCTCAGTATTGTCAACGTATGGTACGAAAATAAACTACAATTATTTCAAATAATTTTATATTCCGTAAAAGGAATAACGATTGACGTAGAAATAATTGCAAATGTCATTAATATATGCATTACTTAATACTAGTACTTTTTTTCTTCTTCTTTTAAAAATAAATAACACCCAATAATTTCTACAAGTTATATTTCATTTTATAAGGTTTTTTTCAGGTTGATGACGTGAGTCTTCTGCCTCATCATTTTCACTATATTAGTTCTAGAGTACAAATGTTTCATATTCGCAGAGCTGAAATATTTTTTCATATAAACTTTTATACGTTATACTCATGAAGAAATTATTATTCACCATAAATAACAAATAAAATGTATTTTATCCTAATAAATTGTAGAACATTGAAACAGTTTGACAGTATTGTGATACAAACTATGGTGGCGGATGGCGCTAGTGTTTTTCCATTGATAATTTCACGGTAGGCGGGCGAAAAAGGCGCGCGAGTCTCGCTTTTAAAATCAGGCAACCAATCAAATTGCAAAGACTTGATACGTCATCCTAATTATTAATCGATGTCAATCACTTGTAGTTTGCGAATTAATTAATATTTAAACAAAATTCTTTCACTAATACTCATTAAGGTACATATATTTTCGCATTCTTATCTACGATAGTTAAAATCTGTCTATGGTATAGTACCCCATTATTGGTACTATTATTTTCATGCATATTTTATAATTTGGAATTATTTCTGACACATAAAACTCCTTTGTATGTGATTTTGTTTCAATTCAATTGCTAGCGCACTATAAAGTAGTAACTTTAATAAAAATTTAAATTCGATTTTCTCGGTTGCAAAACATACAAAATAAAATGTGATTATTGAATTGGAAGCAGAATTTAATTCTAGCATTTATTTTAAGTATTATTGTTTAAAATGAATAGGGTACTTTTCCACTAAGATTATCTGTTTTCCTTTGTTCAATGCCTTTGGCCCGCTTTTCGTGTTACACTCTGCAAAAATTGGTATGTGATCTTTTAAAAGTTGATAGATACTAAAAAACGAAAATTTTAATATACCCTGTCTACAGTCTGTCACAATGAAAATTGTACACTCCCATTTCAGTACAATTTTTATTGAAAACAATATTTTCTTAGTACAATAATATAAAAAAATCATTCTAAATATAACATAAATTAAATAAGAAAGCAAAAACAATATAAATATAAATTTCCATAACATAATTTCAGCATAAACAACAAATATTTATGAATAACATGGTCACACTTTAAATCGTACAACTAATAAATTTAACTAAAAACCGTTTTCAATATTTTGTAGGGTATCCTTTATTTTTAATTACAGCGTGAAATCTTCTAGGGATTGACTGAATTAAATTTTGAATGTAATTTTGGTCAATTTTTTCCATCCCTCTTTAAGAGCAATCTTTAAAACTTCTTTGTTTGAAATTTCATGTTTACGAATTTTATGATCTAATTCATTCCATAATTTTTCTATTATATTTAAGTCTGGAGACTGTGGAGGTTTTTGAATTACTCTCGGACAATTATAAAGGGTCCATTCCTTAGCAATCTTCGCAGTATGTTTCGTATCATTATCGGCATACAATTTAAAAGAATTTAAAATACCCATTTTTTCAGCACTTGTTTTCAAATTATTTTTTTAAATATTTAACTAAACCCATTTATTCATTATTCCATCTATAAAAACTAAATTTCCTACTCCACAAGCAGATACACATCCCCAAACCATTTGTGATCCTGAACCATGTTTCACAGTAGCACGCAGATTTTTGGGTTTTAGCTCTTCATTCAATTTTCGCTAAATTCTAATTTTGCCAACCGAACCAAAACTATTAAATTTTGACATCTGTGAAAATCACATCTTTCCAGAACTCTAAACTTTCATTCACATACTTTTTTGCGAACTCTAATCTCTTCATTCTATTTTTTATGTTAATATAAGGCTTATTACGAGCAATTCTATTGGGGTAATTATGCTTTCTTAATACTCTTCGAACTGTTTCAGCACAAACTTTTATATTTAAATACTTTTTCTAAATTAGATACTATTTTTGGGGCATTAATTTTGGCATAATTTTTAATTTGACGTAAAAACAAATTTACATCGCGTTCAGTTAATTTGCGTTTTGAAATTATTCTAACTTTATTTACTATGCGATTTTGTATTTTGTACCTATTTATGATGTACTAGATAGTTGAACGAGGTCTGTTTAAAATTTCAGAGATTTCTGTATAAGATTTTCCATTTTTAAAGTGACGAAAGACTAGTTCACGTTCTTCTTTTGTAGTTTGCCTCATTTTTCTTTGAAAGACTGAATACAAATGTTTATCTTCAGTGTTAACATTGCTATTACATTAGATAATATGTGACTTGTAATTAAATGTTAACATAATGAATTATATTATTAAATTTTTAAATAAATATGATATGTACGATTTTTAATGTGACCTTCTCTTTTTAGTTTGATCAAAATATAATTTAATTCTGTACTTAGAAATTAAAGTATATTTTTAATTTTTTTAAATTATGAAAAAAGGATTGTTTTTATTTCATAAATGCTATACTATATCGAGTATGCATTATATTTTATACTAGAAATAATTCAAAACACAACCTTTTTATAAGTGTACGATTTTCAATGTGAGCGACTGTATATCTTTCATTTTACATGGAGTTATCGTATCGAACAGTTCTCGTTTGGTAGATATCTTTACACCCTTACATTCTTTTCACTTTCGAAAATATGAAATCTATTTTGTAACTTAATATCTCAATCGTTTGAGATTGTAGATTTCACTGTATAGCAATCTAATAATACGACAGGTAAGCTTTCTGTGGGCCTACAGGTCGACATTCAATTGTCAGAGGGGTAAAGGGATACGGGGCTCATATCCGGTTGTTCTTAGGTCTAGAGGGAGCAAGGACCTGCATCCGGTTTCAATTTACTTGATGTATAGGGTGCCAGAAAAACCACGAGAAAGATAAAGCGATGAAGAAATATATTTCTAAAATATATTTTTATTTGCAGATGTATCTGTACTTTTGAGGGCGCTTATCAGGCGTCACCTCACGAGCCAGAGTGGAAAGAGATTCTAAATAGGTGTTTCAAAAGTGACGCCCGGGCTTTTGAGATTTAATTCAAGTGACTGACTAAAACAAATAGAAAATTAAGAGTGGATATTTTCCTGATTGTCCTTTGTTATCAGGTTATTGATAATAATGTAAATATGTACCTAAAGCCTAAAGCCATAATATTTCGGCCGATTTATATTTCCAACAAACAAATTATACATCCTACGTAAATGGTGAGAAATTTCTACAAATTTATTTCGACTAGTTTAAAAATACATACAGATTTTAAACTTACAAAATCTGAATATGTTATTCGAGTATTCCTCCATTTAATATTGGGTTACATTACTTTTATTATTAATATCAGCTTTAACTCTATTAGGCATTGTATGCCTATGCTCTACAAAATTTTCTGTGAGTATTGTCCAATATGTCTTGCAAGGTAGGTTTTACTGTATGCACTGCATTTTACGAAGTTTTCTGTTGTGCCAAAAGTAAAGGGTCTCGATAGAAGCTAAGTCTGGATTAGAAGATGACCCTTAAAACGCTGGTTGAACTATTTATCACCCGCCATTTGGCCCACAGTTTTTTTTTAAGTTTAAAGTATATTTAAAGCAACCGAAAGAATTGTGTAGAATTTTTTAACCATTTGCAGGTTTTATAATTTGTTAAAAATGTACACCGGTTAAATGTTTAATGCCCAGTTGCACCTACAAGGTTTAAATTTGAAGCTTGGTTTAAACAAAAAAAATGCAAACCGAAATTTTGACAGCAATATATTATAATTCATTTGACATTTCATTTCGATGCAATATTGTCAATTTAAGCCAAGTTTAATATTTAAATTAGGTTGGTGCAATCGGCCATTAGACTCGTAATAATTTTTAAGCTCGGTTTTAAGTTTTTAACGCATGTTCGCTCCAGTTAGTTGCACATCACATAAATCAATTAGGTGACTATGGCGATGTTGATTAATACGCACGCGAAGATCGTAAGACGATAAATATTTGGACAGGGTTACAAACAATAATGTAATTGGTCCAGACATTTTACCTAACCGACATAATGCTGCCTTATATCTTCAGTTTTTAAATGAAAATTGATTACAGTTATTGTTCGATAATTTTTTTTAGCAGTTAGATTAAATTGCTATTCCATCATGATGGTGTAACGTCACATAATGGAATATAATTGAGAAATTCCCTGAATCAAATTTTCCCTGATAGGTGGTTTGGTATTGGTAAGACCTCTTAACATCATCGGTCCTAAATCTTTTTCTGAGATTAATTGAAAAAAAGTGAGCCGTCGCGGGACGCCTGGCAGATGTGAAACATCGAAATTTATTTTTATTGAAGTATTTATTGTTCGAATCTATGAAGGTGGGAATAATATGGAGGGAGTATTTGCAATCGCTAGTGAGGCCGCTTCCCCCTCTGCAATGTGTCGCATGTGATTTTGAAATTACAAGGTCAGTTGTACATTGCATGTTTTTGTATATGCCGTTTACGACTTTTTGATATATTTTGTGTTTTATATTGGTTTTTCTTTAGATATTTCGTGAATCCTCACTACAATGTGTACAGTACCTGCGTCCGTCCCCACCGGGTTACATTCCCCTTTCTCAAAGTTCAAGTTTATGCTCTCCATATTATTCCTACCTCCATGATCGAAACGACATTCAGCTTTTTCAAATTCGCTCCGATACACCGATATACACAAAAGTAAAGCGGTGAGCGTGTAGTATAGAGGAAACGACGCCGACATACTGATAAACAAATGGCGAGCGTGAAGCGCCGAGTCGAGGCGGAGAGTGCTTACGAATCACGAGGCTGGTCGAATGGCACGACCGTCGTGTCATAGGAGTCGTTTATCCCCGTTTAGGCGCGCCATTGGATGTTTCACGTCAAAAAGTTAATAGATTAATACTAAACGTTATTTAAAAATATTTTCTATGCAAAATAAAACGAATTTAGTTTGGCTGCAAACATACACAGATTGTTCTTAAATACACGCTCAGTACACAGTATTCTGTTCTGATAAAATGGACAGCGACGATGATCGGGCAATAGCTAGTGCTATTTTCGTTATCATGGTGCAAAAGAAGAAGAAGAAATCAACACCAAAATGGAAACAACGTAGATTGTGAACAGACCACTCATATTCTTCTTATTGGGACTCTGAATACTCTTGGGTCTTTATTGTGATTAAATTATTCAAACAAATAATATATCATACACGGGATCAGGGAGAGGCTCTAGAATTATAGTCGCCGTCAAGTAAATATGGACTGACGCTCAATTTTTTTCCTTTCTCCGCACCTTGTCCCTTGCTCTGCGGTGTTGCCGTTTCTTCATAACTTATCATTTTTAACATGGCTACTGAAAAGATAACAGTGTAGAAATCTCCAGCCCATACTTATTTGACAGCAAGTAAAATAAAATAAAGAATAACTTCACGTACTATTGTGCACTAAAGAACTAGTGCATCAAACGCGAACTTTGTTGAATCATCGATTTCTGACAATTCACAGCCTTTGGTATACGCCAGTTTAGCGCCTCCAAGAGCGAATTACTGCGAACACACGAACCACGTTGTTTACGAATCGATTTTGAACGAACAAGTCCCTATACACTGTTCACAAATCGCCTGCGAATCATACATTGCGCATCACGAATCGCGAATACACACATAGTCTGTAGCAAGCTTTATAAATTCAGTTTTATGCAAGATTTTGCTACTTCATTTAAAACAATATTTTTCAATAATTTTTATTCCAAACATGATAGTTCCTGCCATCTAGTGATATTTTTTTTGTGTTCGAACCAGTAAAATATAGTTAAGTACAATATTGAAGTACTGCTCTACACCTAAAACTGTTACTGGTTTATTATGTGAGAATGTCGTTATTTTCACAAAGCTTATTCTGTAAAACCATTGTCGTTATATTGAAATATCGTTATTTTTAGTTGGTCGTGAACGAGAAGTATTCACTTGTTATTCAATCCGTTAATTGTCAGATGTTAGAAAATGACGGTGAATTAATTTTTTATTTATATTTGAGTTTAAACAAATTGAGAATAAGTAACAAAACATTTATTTAATAATCTTCTTTACTCAGAACAGAATTAATAATAGAGGTTTCCAAGTTTTTTTTCATTTTTTTTTTTTACCTTTCGCTAAGAGAGCTACATATTGAGCATATGCAGATTTGAATGATTAAGCACGTTTTAAGGTCCCTACAATCCGATTTTAATATTTTTACGATGTCTGTGTGTGTGTATGTGTGTGTGGATGTATGTGTGTGTGTATGTGTGTGGGACGTTGGAAGGACGATTTTTCAAAAACTATAATACTTAATATCTGTACTACGTATTTCTCAATCGGACATTACTGGGAAGAGCTAAAAAAGTTTTCATAATAATTGGACAACTGATAGTAGCAGATTCTTAAATAAATCTTCTAAATATTATTTTTTGAAAAATTTTGTTCTTTAGAAGAGTAAATTCTCTATCAGATACATATAAATATTATATTACATCTTTTATAGATTTAGAGATAAAGAAATATAAGGTATATAATAATCTGTTGTAATAAATCTCACAGCCCAAATAATGTCATGGAAACCAATTGAAAAATGAAAATGTTTGTAACTGACAGATATATGTCAGTGTCAAAAATCCAGACACATTACTGAAGATTTTTTTGTGGGGAAGTACATACATTATATTATTTCTTACTGTATTAATAGTTAAATATTTAAAATTATAGGTCTATTACATATACCCTTCAAAAATACTGTCAATCCCGATAATGAATTGGAAATTTTTCGAAAAATTAGAAGAGTAGGACAAAATTTCTTCATAGAATGAATTTAAAATTAAAAAAATCTAAATATAAAGAATAGATATAAGTAGAATTTTTGGTGTAGAGTGTAGGTATACAAGAAATGTTAAATACAATAGGGCGCGAGCAGTCATATGTAACTTTGTTAAGCAGATATGGGGGCCCGTGTCAGAATGATAGCTAGTAATTATGTACATAGATGTGAAATATAATTTTTCATTCTAAATTTAGTGATTTTTCAATTCTATGTGGTTTATTTTCCTCGACAAGTAAATACCACACTCCTGGTGACAAATTAACTACGTGAATTTAGAAAATCTTGAATTTATAATGAAAAATTTTGACATTTGACATCTATGTACATAATTACTAGTTGTAATTCTGACGCGGGTCTCCATATTTGCTTCTTAAGGCCAACAAAGTCACATAACTGCTCGCGCATTATACTTATGTAACCAAAAATGGAAGTGGCGAGAGGTATTGTGCTGGCCACAACAGATTTTTTAATATGTTAATCTGTACATAAAAATATTAGATCCGTATTTATAGTTTTGCCGAAAAATTACTAATACACCAGAAAAAAAATTATTAAAGTTTCAATAAATGAGTACCTACTTAGGAAATCGACGGTGCGTGTGACGTCATCTACACCGAGAACATACATTTCTAGAGCTGAACATTGTGCGTTCGAACAGCCATTAGCCAATAGCATTTGCCAGTATCCATCACGTCACAAACATGGCTGATATTGAATTTTATGTGCTCGATTTAAATGTATTAAAGTTTCATTTTAATATTAGGGTAACAAAAATCAGAGAATTAACGATTATATTCAGCTTAATATTACTTATACATGATGAACATTGATATCCAATACGTATTTTTTTAAAAGCCGTAGACTTGGAAACCCCTATTAAAACAATAATAACAATATTTTTTGAATATTTTATAGAATCACATCGTTATACTTATAAATAACCTCATTTTTACAGAATAAGCCTGTTAATATGTAGATTTTTATCATTAATAATATAGCAGGACATTTTAAAGTTAATTTAGGTATATTAACGAATGTTTAATGTTGTCAATCAATTAATTTTATGCACCCCATTAATTTTTTGTAAAAAATTATTCCATCCCGTAATATATTCTCTTGATTTACGAATATATCACTGTATTTTCGGTCATTACTTCCCTGTTTTTTCCATGAAACATACGAGCAAACGCATTCACATACATATATGATGTGTTATCAGGCAACTCACGTGATATTTCCCATATATTCAAAACTGAACTGACGATTTTAAATGAACGCAAGTTTAGAAATAATTCGAGCGTTCAAAAACCGAAAATAAATGGAGATAAGTCGCACGCAATGCGAGAGGATTTTTCACCCTAAATACAAATTACAAACATTAACGAAGTGAAACATTTTTGCAACTTTCAAATAACTCGAATAAAGATTAACAGATAACTTTATTGTAACGTTATTGTTCACGAAATAATAGTTAATTAGGGGAAATAATAA
This sequence comes from Harpalus rufipes, assembly GCA_951394225.1. Classification (NCBI taxonomy): domain Eukaryota; kingdom Metazoa; phylum Arthropoda; class Insecta; order Coleoptera; family Carabidae; genus Harpalus; species Harpalus rufipes. Next base: position 20,762,370 of record OX596281.1, on the reverse strand, counting down.
ATAAATGTTTGATACTGTAAGGCAGCGGTTCCCAAACTTTTTCAGTCATGGAACCCATAAGAAATCGCCTGCGTTTTGTAGAACTCCAACGCCAGTCTACATTTTCATTGGCCATTATAATTCCAAAACTAGAGATGCAACCGATACCGTTGTTTCGGCGATATTGTCTTTTAGCCGATGTATCGGAATCGACTATATTTATTTGCTGATACACCAATACGTAAACGCGTCGAGCCTAAGTTATTATAATGCGTGGGGTATCCCAACATTTCATTTCGTTCGACCAACCCTCCAGCATCTGACACCTGGCCCCTGATGCCCACAAAGTCGAGAGATTTGCAAAAGAAGCGGATACGTTGATTTTTTTGGCGCGATGAAGTCCTTTACAAAATTTGAAGAAAGCTGAGCAAAAGTGCTACATGTAGCACTGCAGTTTTCAATTGAATTCTGTGCAATTCATCAGACTGTTCTCAACAGCAGGTCTCATTCAGACAAACTTGCAAAATCCCTCATCTACAATTGAAGTTACAATGTTCTTTAAATAAAAATATTTTTAATATTAATTTTATTTACTAACTTTCCGTCATGTGTGAGCAAAATTTGTATATTTTTGTCCAAAGTAATTTTGGTTTCACAAGTAAATTCGCAGCATTCACCTTTGTCCTTCTTTTATTTTTACTTTTTTCGAAAATTTATTTGTTCATATTGATATCGCCGATATTTTTCAACAATATCGGTATCGTATCGGTACGAGGGCTGTTTGATAAGTTTTTTGAATAAAAAATATTTTTTTCAACAAATAAGCGTTTTATTTCTCTACATAATCTCCTTTTAGCTCGATACATTTAGTCCAACGTTTTTCCAAATTTTTAATTCCTTCCAAAAAATAACTTTTCTCAAGGCTCTCAAAGTAGGCGTTTGTTTCAGAGGTGACCTCTTCATGCGACACAGGTCGACGATTGGAAACAGGAAATAGTCGCAGGGAGCTAAATCTGGAGAATATGCTGGATGGGGTAGCAGTTCGTAGCCCAATTTATGAATTTTTCCCATGGCGACTACACACGTGTACACCCGTTCATTGTCTTGATGGAACAGTACTTTTTTCTTCGCTAAATGCGGACGTTTCTGCTTCAAATCAATATCAAATCGGTTCAAAAGCTCGTAATAATAATCGCCGGTAATCGTTTTACCCTTTTCAAGGTAATCGATGTGAATGACACCGCGTGCATCCCAAAAAACTGTGCCATAACCTTGATGGTCGAAAGACCCACCTTGGTCTTCTTTGGTGCACGTTCACCCGAAGAAACCCACTGTTTTGATTGTTCCTTGGTCTCTGGTGTGGTGTGATGGATTCAAGTTTCGTCTACGGTAACGAAACGACGCAAAAACTCTTTCGGATTGCGGTTGAAGATCGCCAAACACTCCTTTGAAATGGTCACACGGTTGCGCTTATAGTCGAGTGTCAGTAATCGCGGCACCCAGCACGCGGATACCTTTCTCATGTCCAAATATTCATGCAAAACGTGATGCACCCGTTCAGTTGAGATGCCTACAGCCTCAGCCACCTCACGCACTTTCATTCTCCGATCGTTCAATATCATTCCATGAATTTTATCTACGATTTCTGGCGTGACGACTTCTTTTGGGCGACCTGAACGTTCGGCTTCACTTGTGCTGGTACGACCACAACGCAACTCGGTAAACCACTTCTTAACCATTGATATTGATGGAGCAGAGTCCCCATAGTACTTATCAAGCTTTTCCTTGGTTTCGGTGATGGTTTTTTTACGCAAAAAATAATGCTTAATCAACACACGAAATTAACTTTTTTCTATTTTCAATGAAATTAACGAAGTTGTCTATTATAAATAGCTGTCAAACATAAACTAAATGGCGCAGCTTGTTCAAAATTTTTCAGTAGCCTACTAATAGATGGCAGTTGATGGGAGCAGTGTTGTATTTAAAGTTACTGTGCGGGAAATTCAAAAAGTCACGGACTTATCAAACAGCCTTCGTATAATCTATAATATTGTTGCATCCCTACAAAACAAAGCTTCTTGTACCAAAAGTTCTTTGCATAACATGTTTGGATTGAAAAGGGACAATAGTTTGAAAATAACAATTTTCATTGTGGTTCAAGAAAATATTGAGGTTTCAAATCATAAAAATTATAAAACTACCTACTAATGCGACTTGATTTTATTCTTTAGCAGTATTTTTATGTGGGATATTTTTTGATAACTTTATATTTCTGAATTTATTCTTTGTTCGCTGAACCCTTATGAGGCTTTGAGAATCGCTGCTGTAAGGAGAAATGGAGGCCTCCCCCATAGTAAGAAATTTAAAAAAAGTCACAGACCATAAAACTAAAACTGTATAGTGACCATTTTAAAAAGTTATTAATTTTTAAAATATTCGAGTTTTTATTGCCCTTAACATCTACACCATTGTTATCTTTCTCATCACATATATCTACACTATTTCATTTTGCTATCGCCCTTTTTAATTTCTGAATCTATTTGCAATTTGCATATAAATGAAGGCAGAAAATAACAATAAAAAAAAAACGAAAATAATCTGAGTAACACTGTTTTGAACTTTTGAATGTATATTATACCACGTCCGACTGAAATCACGCATATATAGATAGGGTAATGAAAGCTATGTCGAATGACATAGCCTGTAAAATCATGGAATATAAGATTTTTTAAATATTAAATTGATACATATATTTATATATGTCGAAATAGATCAATTATTTATGTGACTCCAATTATTAGTGAAATCCACTGTTTAAAAACAAAATACTTAAAAACACTTAACTGAAGAACACGGAAATCGTAATTTATTTTACTTTCCATGGCATATGGAAAAATACGTAAAAAAATGTTTAAATTATTTAACATTTTTTGCAATATACAAAGATATTTAACCAATAATTGATCATATATTTTAATTTTGAACAATTTATGCCTTTACACTTATTGTTCTAAAAAGAGTTATCGCTAATATAAAACTTCATATTTATTGTTGTATCAAAAAATTGTGCTCGTAACGCCGTATAGAGTTTTAACATTTTGATATCATATTCGTCTTATCTGGACATCTGGACGCAAATAATATAAAAGTGTAAGCCCAACGTTTCACCATTGATGGCGGTAGCGGTATTTGAGACAACTGTCAAAAGTAAATGCTTTGGTCCCTTTGATCCGTAATACGAGCGCACTTTAATGATATCAGCGGTTTTATGGAGCACACTCTTCATAAGAATATAATGTAAAAGCTTTCTCCATAAAAGTGGTCTTATTATAAAAGTGCACTCGTAATACGGGCCTTGTGTTTATAAATTTGTTTTGTGGAAAAATATATTGTTTTAAATGTTTTTATGGATAAAACTGTAATTGTTAATTTTGCAAGTATTTGTTCAATTAAAATTTTTAAAACAGAGTTTAGTGGTTTGTGGCATGTATTGCTTATATGTTCATTTTATCATTGAATGAACCTACAATTTAAGGAACGAGAATTGCGATTTATTGTTTTTTACCTTCCGTCACCTTTAGGTAAGGAAGGTATTGTCTTTGGTCAAAAAATTCAATGATGAGTTTTTACTGAATAAGCACGTTTTAGTGTCCATATAATACGATTTTACCATTTTTACGATGATATCTGTATGTATGTGTGTCTGTGTGTCTGTGTGTCCGTGTGTCTGTGTGTGTGTGACAAAAGTTCCGGATCCAATAATTTCAATACCACGATTCCAAAAATTATATTTTTTTTCGTATTCCTCAAGTTTACATCCAGAAGAACAACTGATTAGATTTTGGTTATAATTGGTCAACCGGAAGTAGTCTCATTTGAAGATTTAACAGTTAAATTTGATTTATTGACATTTAACGTTATTATAACTTAAAGAATATATTATTCTATATACGATTTGATTACAATTTATACTTCATATTCAATAGATACAGAGTTAAAGAATTTTAAAGAAATTAAATTTTATAATTCAGCCAGCTATGCCAAACTTGGGAACTAGTAATATATTCATATAATTCAAATTGACAGATGTCAGTATCAATAAAAAGTAAATTAATGTGGCAGATATGAGGATGTTGAAGTAGATATTGGGGAATACACGGAAAGATACGGTAAGAAAATAACTCTAGTGTTACAAGTTTATAGAAAGATACAAGAAAGACCATTACATTGGTTTGAACATGTCATGAGGAGAAATGAAGAATTATATTGGAACAAGAATGAATAGTTTAGTAATAGGACGTTAAAGAAACAGAGGAAGACCAAAGATAAGATGGAAGGACTGTATTGCGGAAGATTTGAGAAAAAAGGAACTGAATGAGAACGACATGCAAAAATAGCGATCCCTAACGAATGGGAAAAGCTAAAGAAGAAGAAGATGCCAGTGTCAAGTGCAATTTGAATAGTTTGTTTATGAAATAATTTTACTGGAAATTTAGAATCTTTTGTAAGAAAAATTATGGAATTTATACATTATACACGAGAAAGACGGAAGGTATTGTGCTGGCCACAACAGATTTTTTACTTTATTTCTATTTCTTTCGCCTATCCACAAAAATCTTCCCCCTGTATACTTTAAAGTAATAAATTTATCTTGTAATAAGTATAAAAGCATCAGGCTATGTTACAAAGTTCTTTGAACAAGATGAAATATAATAATCTAGAGAAGTGAGGATAATGATAGGGAATTCCAAGGGTGGCTCCAGGGTAATTGCTCTCTAAGGGTAGATAAAGAGATTTAAGGGGTGCTACCTATGATCGTTCGGGGAGTTAATTGAAAAAATACAGGGAAAACTTATTATTTGGAACAGAGGCTTCGAGAAATTCCAAATCACACAAATTACAGAAACTTTTTGATAAATAAAATACAAATAGTGTCTATGAATCTCTGTCACTTCGTAACTTTATCTAGCTATCAAAAAAAATAATTTAATGTGGCTTAATACAAGAACAACCAATGTCAACATTTTGTAATTTTGGGAACGAGTGCTTTAAAATTAACAAGAAACTTTCAGTGGTAATAATTCCATGATACTTGACATTCTGCGCTATTAATGTTGATTACAAATGTCATTATTTTTCTGATTTAAACTGTCTACAACACTAAAGCCTAAAGCCCTTCAGGATATACTAATATGTTATTATTGCATAAGTATTTTCTTTTTTTATGACATGACATTGGTTTAATTTTAATGGATGACGATTCTTCTTCTTCATCTCATGAATAGTAAACGCTACTTCATTTTGGTTCATTTTTTATACTCAAATCTCTGCAGAAACTGAAAAATTCTAATTTGAGACTAACAAATCTCAAAGTACCTAAATATCCTGAAAATTGGGATTGTAAGTTGTTATTTGCACGGCTAGGTATAGTCTACCGAAATAAGTTTTTAATATATCGTTACTCGCTAATTATATTTTTTATGAATTTAATAACTTCAATTTTAGATTTATCCATAATGTGACGGACTACTATATGGCGATAATAGAATAATAATAATAACAATAATAATAATAAATATTTGTAGATGTTTAAATTAGATTTTTATTGAAAAATTATTGGCAATTAAATATTCGACCAGATTAATATTTAATACAAATGATGAACTATTTATTATTTAAGATGGCCTAACATAACCTTTAGCTTTTATTTTTGTCTCAATTCTTTTGGACATGGAATCTTGGGATATATACTAATCCTTGGCATTCTTCTACTGTTAATAAATCCTATACTTCTTGAATTAGGCCCTCAAACCTTCCTGAGTTCTCATATTGCATTGTTCCTCAGTTTTTTGTTTCATTTTGTGCGAGTTTCAATTACATTTAAGTCCAGATTTTTGGAGGACCTATCCAGTATTGTCATGTCATACGTTTTGAACCAATTTCGTGTGGGTTTAGCCATATGACATAAGGCTCCATCATGTTGGAAAATAAACAGCGCCTCTGAATACATTTTTCTATACTGGGCCTTAAGTTATTTTCCTCGTTATTTTCCAATATTTGTTCGTTAATAGTGGTGTTAACAGTTCCATTCATAAACTACATAACTCTTACCGACCCAAAACATAACCCCAGCAGAAAACTTAACGGTGCGTTTTAAATAGTCTCTATATGAAATATCTCATTTTTGCTGTGAATCAATTTTTCTATTATTACCTACATTGATATCAAATTTAGACTCGTTAATAAAAATAATAAATTTCCACTGGTCTTCAAATAAATTGTTCCTGTACTAGAACTATTAACATTTTAAAAAAAATATCACTAAACACACATACTTCCATAATTAACCTGCATTTTGAAAAAATAATTATTGAAATGTATTAATAATGGACTTTGATTTCAATAATACTTTTTTAGAATGCAGGTTCATATCAGAAGTATGCATGTCTAGTGTTGATTTTTAAAAATGTTAATAGTTCTGGTATAGGAACAATTTATTTGAATTTTCGCTTCATATTTTAGTACAAGGGTAACCTTTCCTCTTAACTGTTTTTTTTCTCCTGTCGTTCAATCAGGAACGGTCTTTCTTTAGCTTAAAATGTTCAATTTCTATCTTACTATTTTTTTGCAAAATTTGACATTAATAGATTATTGTATAAAAAGTAAGACCCCTTTTATGAATTTATTTGCTAAAATTTTCTCTGGAAAATATAGATTTTGTACCCTTATTCCACTCTACCGTTATTTCCTTTACCGTCTGTTCTTTTTTTTTACTATTTTTGCTAGTTCTCATTTTTGGCGATTTGATACAAAAATCGGAGGTCGGACTTTGTCCCTACGATTGTTACCGTTTTCATCATAAGATCTTATAAGTCATTGTTGATTTTGACATTTCGATGGCAATTTTCCTCATGTTTTTTCAAAACATTTTTCCATTTACCTATTTCACTTCGGTAGAATGGGGTAGTTACCATATGTTAAAATTTAATGAAATTCTTATTTGTTTACAATATATACTGCAATAAAATTCGCCATTTATTAGGTAAATATGTCAAAAAAATTACTTAAAATATTAATGATTCAAACCGACCTCTTCTCTGTGACGTCACGCTTACATATTTAAAGCCGCAAATATCGCTAGTGTCATTGTACAGCGATGGAATGTAACATGTCAAAGTGACAGTTGATGGTGATACTGACGCCGTGGACATAACCTTGTTTCTATTTATCAACTGTAATACAAAACGTTACAAACATGCTCAAAAAAAAAAAAGTAAAAATATGTGCTAACTTGACAGCAATCTAACCTAACAAACAAGTTCCCCTTACCCCGCAAGACATACGTCGCAAAATATCATTGTTATACTTCGAGCAGCACATCGGAACTAAGTTGCAACGGAAACAGCAAGAGTAACGTCACAGTGGCGAGAATAGACACGTCCCGTATTTTCAGTAATTTTTTTCTCATTTAAAAAAAAAATTGTGCAAAATAAAAAAATACGGAAAATTTAAATTTAAAAAAACTTGCTTCTAATAAAAAAATCAAAAAAGGCGAAACTACCCTATTGCTACATCACGAGGCAATTTAAAATAATACGTTCGGACAAAATTAACAAATTTAAGAAGATATAAATTCAAAAATGCACTATCAATCACAAAACATTCGTTCGTAGTTGAAAATAAATTTCAAAGTCATCTACCCTTGTATTTAGTCATTTCTAAATCAGTTATATACAGTTTTGATCGAATATTTAATTGTCAATAATTTTTCAATAAAAATCAATTTTAAAAAACCACAAATATATTTTTTCTTCCATTTTATCGTTATAGATGGTCAAATTATGATTGAATAATCGAAGATATGAATTTAATAAAAAATATATTAAGCAAATAACGGTATATTAAAAAAACATTTTGATAGAAATTATAAAGTGGCCGAGCATAGGAGTATAGTTGTTGGGGCTCGTTTTTCTCTTAATTTTTTGTAACTTGAAATCTTACAGTCATGCAGCAGTTATTCTTACAAAAGGTTGCCCTTATAGAGAATAGTTAGACTAATTTTCCTTCTTCCGCTATCCAGAAATAAGATGTGACAGAAGTCATTGGTTTAAACACACATCTAATTTATTTAAGGACGTTTCGGGAGTTGTACAACTCCCATCTTCAGCATACAATTAACAAACAATCGGTACCTACTATAAGGACAAGCATAAACTTTATAAGTACATACACCTTTAGAAAATAAAGTAACTTACCAAAAAACATGAAAAAATATTTAAATTTAGAATTTGGTTACATATTGTTGATGTCCAGGCCGCCCTTGCACATATAACATCCCCGAGGGGTGTATAGAGATTAAGAAAATCATCATTTAAACATTTATCAGTCATGATCATTCTAGCGTGATTTTCGTTTATCATACTATCATGGATTATTTCCCATTTATGGGTGCAACAATCTGCTTGTATCTGCAAATTTCGGTAATGTCATACATACCTTACTGACTCTTAATGTAGTCGTAAAGGGACTTCTAACCGGTCACCTTTGTGCTATTTAAATTTTATTTTACCCATAATATAATTTACAAATATAAGTTCTTTATCATTCCTGTATCTTTTAGTAAGTATGTCATCTATTTCATCCCCTCTGGTGTAATTTTGCTAAGCCCCAATTTGAACCCTGTGTGTATTGATTCAAGCTTGTTTGAATAATCTGCTGATGAAGTCACATACAGCTACCTATCTCTCTTGCTCTCATGTGCAACATAAGGGTGAATGTGCAACAGGTGGTTGTTGAACTACTCCCACCCTGACGCGAACTTCATTTGTTTGTTTGGTTAATCACCACGAAGGATGTAATTTGTTAGGTTAGAAAAAGCAACTTCAATAAAAAAATAATAGGGAGATGAATACCGCTTATTTTCGTTTTACTTGAATTTAATGGAACCATGTGTGACACGTAGTTTAAAGTATATTTTCTCATAATTTGAATCGAAATTTCGAAATAGCAGGGCGACCCCAGAAGACATGCGTAAACTACGATTTTCGAAAAGTGTTCCTTGTGTGTGAGGCGATGCCTAAAATTGCTTAAAACTTTAATACATTACCGAAAACTCAAAAATTGATAAATTAGGCCAGTTTTATGTCATGATTTTCCCATTCAATGCATTGTTTTAAATTTCAAGAGATGAGCGTCTATAAACTATTAAATTCCTATTTTTTGACATGTTACTCTTTGATTTTTTTGAAATACTAAATTCATTATTTACCACTTCTTTAAATTAAGTTTACTCGAACACCAAAGGCACAAATTTAATGATTTTGGCACCTAAAAATTCAGAATTTTTCCTCTAAATTAATAGGAAGATTATGCAACAAGTTTATAAAGATAGCTATTAATTAATTCATGCGAGTGTTTTAATAGTCATTATACAGTAATTTTTTTTAAAGATTTCCGATCAAATGACGAATTAACAAATTGGCATACATTTATCTCTGTCATCTGCAAGAACTACAAGCGTGTGCGTAAAAAATGGATATAACACGCTTGTCTTTCAAAAATTCATATTGTTTCGACTAAGTCAGGACATTACATTTTAAAATGATGCTCGTTGCTGATAATAGGTCGCTGTAACGATTATTTATTAATTCAGATATATTACCTTGATTCATAATCGTACAAATAATAAATTTTCACTGGCCTTGCCACTGACACTGTATCAGTATCTTATTTTTCACATATTTGGTTTTACATTTGATCAGATATCTTTTAAAAAATTACTGTACATGAGTTGCATACACTTTTTTTTCTACAACTATTCATAATAATTAAAAAAAACTATCAAACAATAAATTGGTTATAAAATCCATCTGTATCATCATAATAAGTGTCATTCAAGTACAGATTACACATACTTCATACATAATTATATTAAAGCATAGGAGTAGAAAAAATGTTTTATTTATTAATCACTTCTAAACTTTATTTATTGATACCGTCTACTATGTACTTTTAAAAATTAATCTTTACTAGTTACTAACTTGTAGAATTGCTTGCTAAGTGTTAAAATTTTACATGTTAGTTACCACGTTAATAACGTTGTGGACATGTGTAAATTGTATTTTGTTACTGCCATACGTATTAAAAATAAGTGTCAATTGCAACTGACAGGTTTAGGCTATAAATTTAAATTTTATTTGCAAATATAATATTGTACAATACTCGCCAGGTAACTATTTTACTGCGTCAAGGAGGTGACAGGCTCGCCTACTCGGCTCACTAGTTATTTCCTCCTTCCATCAGTAAAAACCGTTTTACCTGGCTTGTAATCTAAAATACTATTACAGGACAGATAATATTTAAGAAAAACTATTATCTCATGTTAAACCCGTATGTCACGGTTTCTCATGTAAAAAAATGTATAAAAAAAAACTATTCATACAAGTAGGATCTATAGATTTAGGATTTGTTTTGAAAAGTCGCAAACTTAATTAGTATTGCGGACGTGAGATTTGTGCATTATGGTACGTTATGGTAATTTATACATATTAGAAAAAGTTGCAAATGAGATATATCCACATATTGACAAAAATAGTTAATGAAAATTTAAAAATTCTACATTTTGGTATGCACGTCTATTTCAAAAAATAAATATCGAATTAAATGTTAAACACTACTTTTGGCAGAGGAAACCTTCAATTTTTTAAATTATCGCATAGTACTAGATTTATTTTTACGGTGCCTTTAAAATAAGTTTACTGGATTACCAAAGATATAAATTCAAGAATTTTATACTCTAAAATTGTATGTATAAAACCGTACATTAAATTTTACTGTACATATAATGTTTGAAAACACTGTTTTCTTATGCTAATGATTGTTTGGGACACCCGGTATAGCAATTTAAATAAATTTTATTGCAAAACCGTTATGATTGTATAAGTTAATATATATAGCAAATTTAATTACCTATTTCATATAGCAGTAATCATTTTTTAATTTGTTATTTGTTTGTTTTTATATAGCATTTGTTAATTTCCCATAAACTGTTTTATTCGCATTCACTAATAAAAAAAACAGAAGATCCCTTATATCAGCATTTCTCAATCGCCACTCTGCGAAAAAATTTCACCGGTTCGCAAAAGAATATATGAAAGTTAAATAGTAATCTGAAACTACTGTAATACGGGATAAAAGTTTGGAAATTTAAAATTAATGATGTATACTCATAAAATACATTACTTAGAAATATAACCAAATTTTGCAATAAAGAGAACATACATATAAACAGTTTTTCGGCAATGTCGATCATAAAAAATAAATTAAGAAACCGCCTCTGTCCGTAGATTCATCTGTTCTTCTAGCTTGTCGAATTTGGAACCTAATATTGACAACAAATTAATTTGTAATTTTATGTTTTTGTAATTAATATTGTGTTTGTAAAGGTCATTTTGTGATTTCCTACTGGATATTTCGAAATAAATAATAATAATATGGGTACATATTTCAAAAACAGGTATACCTACTGACATATTTATGTAGTAAAATGGTACTGTTAGAAAATAGATAAACATAATTTAGCTTATAATGATCGGGCCATGTAAAATTATCCGAAATTTAACTGGTCTGCGATGAGGAAAATGTTGAGAAACATTGCCTTAGATCGAGCCAAGTGAAGACAAGTATGTGAAATCTAACGTCGTATAGTTATGAATCGTCGTTTATCACGAATAATATTGTGCGTAATATCTAGTGATCTATGAAAATATTTTCGATATTACTCAAAAAATTCCTGGCTTCACCTTGGGTTCGGGTTACACGTACGTTACATGCATGAACGCTGGGTCATCATATATGTCAGTTTGTGCATATGTGTAAGTGGTGTCGTGTTGCCTGTTTGTCTGCCGTAGTCGACTTTGATTCTCAGCTATTTAAAAATGGCGGACACTATCGCGATCTGCACATTTTTCTGCAAGCTTTCAATGAACCGCGATACCGCATGTGAACATCGCATTGGCCTTGGAAAGATTGTAAGAAGTGAGATGTTGTACTTTTACAGGGCTGTACTTAACAAAAATTAGTTATTAAATCATATTGTAAAGTAAACAAAAAAAATCTGATGTGGCCAGCACATTACCTTCCGTCAGTTCTACGTATTTTATACAAATTCCATACAGACAGTTTCTTGGAAAAGATTCTATATTTCCAGTAAAATTATAACACGAACTTCTTCAGTTTTTCCCATTTGTTAGGGGTCGCTTTCTTAATTTTCTTCTTCCACTCATTTCTATTTTACGTGTCATCCTCATTTAAGTCTTCCGTAATACAGTCCTGCCATCTTCTCTTTAGTGTTCCTCTTTTTCTCTTGTATCTTTATAGAAACTTCTATCACTCGAGCCATTTCCCTTATCCTCTTATTCCCTATCCCATCTTTCCGCGTCTTATGAACACACCATGTAAATGCACTTTACACACGTAAGTCAATTAGAATTATTTTTTTCAAGAAAAACTGTTAGAACTGCAAATGAGGGAGGGTACTTCTGGTTGACCAGTTATAACCAAAATCTAATCAACTCTTCCGTATGGATGTAACGAAGAAGAATACGAAAGAATTATCATTTTTAGAATTATAGTATGGAGTTATCGACGGAGAAAATTTCGTCGCACACACACACACACACACACACACATACACACACACACACACACACACACACACACACATACATATATATATATATATATATATATATATATATATATATATATATATATATATATATATATATATATATATATATTACACACACACATACAGACATCTTAAGAATTGTAAAAGCATATACTAGGGACCCTAAAACGTGTTTATTCATTAAAAAGTCACCATCGAATTTTTTGACCAAAGACATACAGTATTTTTTTTTAAAGATGCTCGTTGTTGATAATACTTTCGCTGTAACGTAAGTTTATTTATTAATTCAGATACATTACCTTGATTCATAGCCGTACGAATAACGTTATTTTCTGTCGAGTCACTGACACTGACATTGTGTCAGTATCTTATTTTTCACATATTTGGTTTTACATTTGCTAATAAACGTACCAGTTGACTTATTTTTGAATTTTGAATACTTTTATTGTAACATATATTTTTCTAATATTAAAATAACAATAGTATCTTATGTACCCTCATAAAAACTAAGCAAACGACACTACTGAATTTGTCATAATGGACGGAGCAAAAATCTGAATTCATACAATTCGTAGGTGACCTTGATCGGACATCTTTCAAAAATTTTACTGTACCTTTCTTACCTAAAGGTGACGGAAAGTAAAAAAGAGGGTTTTGCACGAAAAAGTAACGATGAATGCAACATTTTCGTGAATACTCTTCAGAGTGTAAGACAAAATATTTTACTATTTGCATTTGATTACCTAACGTAGTCATTTGTTCACAAATTTTGTATTGCCTGTCAAAACAATTAATTTGATATTTAACAAATAAATAACAGCATCGACATATTATATAAATGGAACCAACATAGAGAGAGAGGAATTGACGCGCACCTTAGAAAAGGACAGCGCTAGTTTCGGCAATGTCAAAAGGTGAAAAATAACAGAGTGCTTAGTGTAGTGCCGGTGTGGTCTATTGTTTTGTTTTACTGCGGTTTTGCTGTTCTCTCAAGATTAGTAAAAGTGAAATATATTTCAAAATATTACTACAAATAAGATTCTGCTTTTATATCACTCTAAATAAGAGTAAGTTACAAAGTGAGTAATTTTGATTTAATGTGAAATAGAAATAAATTTAATGTAGCATGCTGGTAATTTGGGTTATGTTCGGTCAATCATATAAGTGATTTATTTTATATTCCAGAATTCTTTTAAAATGGTAATCTCATGCAGTGCATATGAATGCACAGTTCGTTAATCAAAGAGATAAAATTTCACAAGTATTTCGTTTTCGTCGTAAACTGAACTGTCAATCTTATATGATTTTTTTTTTTTTCGAGTAAGTTTCTGAAGAATGAAAAACTGTACAAAATGGCTTATTACAGTTAGATGACACAATTTCAAGCCATCCAAACATTCTGTAATATGCAGCAATCATTTCCATTCGACTGACTGCTTAAATGTATATGAAAATAAAATTTTAAATAAAAAAATCTGATGTGGCCAGCACATAACCTCTCGCCGTATATTTTACCTGGCTGTATGCATAAAGCAAAGATTATTTTTATAAATACAAATAATATATTCATATAAATCTATGACGTATAAACTTCTTTATTATTCAATAATAGCATGTCTCAACATGAAGATATTTTACCATAAATTATGTTACAATAAATTACAAAGTAGAGTTTACCATATATAAATATTAGGCTGGTAACAGCAATTTTCAATTCGAACAACTTTGTTTACTTTTTCTTCATATTCTTCCAGTAAAAACATTAATTTTGGGCGGTCTAAAATGTATATATCTGGATTGTGCATCTATTCTTATATATCTTCTTTTACATTTTATTTTTTCATACTTGTTATATCTAAATAACCTTAATTCCCTTTAATAAAGTGACGGATAGATTGCACTCCGATTTTGTCAATATTTACAACTTACTTGAGAAGAATTTGATAGCTTTTTCGCAATTCAAAGTTACTCTAGTCTACAGTACTGGTGTACATTGTCCCATAATGTTTGATACAAATTTAAGTCCTTCAACCTAGACTTGTCATCTCCATAATAGTCACAGATCAAGAACTAAGGGATTCTCCAAGTACATTTTTAATTCATTACTCATTATTTCTGACACTGACATTTATCTGTCAGTTACAAATAATTTAAATTATCAACTATTTTTCATGGCATTCTTTCGGCTGTCAAATTTATTACAATAGATTATTTTATATATTATACTTCTTTTATCTCTAAATCTATGGAATATCTAATAAAATATTTAAATGTATCAGATAGAGAATTTAATTTTCTTTAATATTACCACGAAAAATTTTCAAAAAATATTATTTAGAAGATTTTTTTTCAAGAATCTTCTACTTCCGGTTGTCCAATTATTACCAAAACCTTTTCAGATCTTCCCATGAATGTCCGATTGGGAAATACGTTGTTAAACAAATTTTAAGTCTTATAGTTTTTGAGTAACCGTCCTTCCAACATCCTACATACATACACACATACATCCACACACACACACACACACACACAGACATCATCGTAAAAATGTTAAAATCGGATTGTAGTGACCTTAAAACGTGCTTATTCAATAAAATCTGGATATGCGATTTTTAGCATGAATCCAATACCTCTCTTAGCGAGAGGTAAAAAATAAGTTTAAGTAAAAGTTCTTTTCTATATGAGTTATTTTTATAAATATTTTAATACACGAATTAAATATTATACGTTAAATCGAATATGAATTACATTTTACACTAATATATCAGACATTTTATTATGAACACTCCTAAGCACTCTGTGTTATTTATCACCTTTTGACATTGCCTAAACTAGAGCTGTCCTTTTCTAAGGTGTGCGTCAATGCTTATACAGTAAAGCAGCATAAATGTTCCGTCAATGAATAACAGACATGACTAACTTCTTGCCTAAAAAAACGAAAGTAAGATGCGAATTCATTAATAAAATTTCCTGTAAAAATGTGGTCGTAGAAAAAGTATAGTACATCACTCTGCCTGTAAAGTTAATTAAATACACATTCGCCCGACGACTCGTGAATATTTTTTTTTCATTAGTACGTAATAAGCATCTTTCAACTTTCGTAACGTAATAATATTTATATTGATAAATAAATAATTAAATATGTAACTACACCGTTAAATGCGTCATATCCCGCGATCTCATTGTTATCATGGAGAGATCACTTTTTGTGCTATTTGAAAATTGGAAATAAATCTCTAATTTCAAGTTTAACGTCGAACGAAATCGAATCCGAGCCGCGAGCCATCCAAATATTAATATCACTATCATTATTTATTTGACAAAGAGTTCAATGCTAATAATAAATGTAATATGAAATAGTCAAATTAAAAATTAAGTTATGTGAAAATCAAATACAGTTATTAAAAACAACACAATATTTATTTCACTTTAGAATTTTCTTACTCTATATTAATAAATTCATAACTCTTTTAAGCGATTCATTCATACATATTTTATTTTATTTCTTCGATCATGTTTTCAGTTTTTTACTGAAAATAAGACCTCCTTCTTTGTTCGTTGTTTCATGATAACATAAATTGTAAATCAAGTATTTCACCCCTCATATTAATATTAAATTAGCCTCTGTGCGTCTTGGATAAAAAGCGCCCTGTAAATTCTTTCTCACCCCTCTGGATTTCGCTAATCTGTATTCAAACGCCTGTCGAAGAACTTTCTTCCTTACTCCCACCCCTGGCCGTAAGGGCGCGAGTACTTTATTATTAAATAACACCCGGGGAACATGTGTGAGGTGGCTATGAATTTTAGAAAAACAAAAACTTTAACGCGTCTTTTTTAGAAAGAAATTTTCAGATATTTAATGTTGAAATTTTATTCAAATCTGGCATTGCAACTAATGAGAATAGCATAATACAGTGTATAACAACAATAAAAAATATATACAGGTTGTTAATTAAAAAGTGGACCATAGGGGTTTAACATGAGAAATCGGTTTTACCATTTAGTTTTAGACAAAAATGTTTCAAATTAAAGTTGTAAATAATTAAATTCTGTAACCTACTTAAATCATTACAGCAGGTATTATTTTGCACGTTTTGTAAACTCTAAAATCGAATTTGAAATTTAATAAATATTGCTTATTTATAAC
The DNA here is from genome assembly GCA_951394225.1 of Harpalus rufipes. Classification (NCBI taxonomy): domain Eukaryota; kingdom Metazoa; phylum Arthropoda; class Insecta; order Coleoptera; family Carabidae; genus Harpalus; species Harpalus rufipes. The sequence continues at coordinate 20,745,553 of OX596281.1, read as the reverse complement.
GTTAATCATGGAATTGAAACAATTAAAAAGAAATGACCAACGTTCTAGAAATGGTACAAGTGTCAATTCAAAATTCCAGACATGCCTCAAATGTAGAAATAAAGATGGAACTAATTTTATCGTAAATGATTAGTGTTTATTTAAAAAGTAAATTATAAATAAGAATATTAATAAAAGAAGAAATTGCATTCATTATTTCGCGAAAACACTATTGTTGATTAAAAAAATATCACAATACGTATTTGAGAAATATTCCCTCATCAGGTAGATGACTGTCCAGCCTTCAAGGTTACCCATCTTTTTCCTTCGACTGTACCACGTCAAGCAGTCTACATTTTCCCCTCTTTGGCCATCCCTGTCTCCCCCCTCTCTTTGTGTACCCCTCGAATTAGAATTCTCTGTAGTGGGCTGCGACGTGAAACAATATCGCGCTGCCTCGTGGTGGGGGTATGCGATTTCCCCGCCCTTTGCTTCACTTCTCCTCTAGTCCTTTACGAAGTCAGATAGGTTAGGAATGCTACTGTTTTACTGGTTACTAAGATACGAAAGTGACAGTGAAGTTTTGTTTTGTTAGTGAGAACTGAGAAATAAGTGATTTTATAGAGATTTATGAGTGTTATAGTTATTTTTATGAATTTTTATTTCGTTTGGCACAAAATATAAGAACGTGAATGATTTATTTTGAGATTTACACTGACATTGGACCTGAATTGAAATAGAATTCATTTAATTATCATTTTGAAAAACAAAATATATATTTGTGAACATCTTTTGACATTTGATTGTTTTATTTATAACCACAAAAAATTAAATTTAAAATTTAAATTTTAATTTAAAGGTTAAAATAAAAATCGTGTTTTCAAATTTAAAGAATTATGTTTACAGTATTTCTAGTCGATAAAAAATACTTGAAAAGGAATTTTTAATAAATTATTGATACCCTATTGAAAGATTAAGTCAGAAACTAGCAACTGTCATAAAAATAATTCAACCCAAGCCACCTTTGATAAATATATGATCACTCAAATGATTTATATTGCAATGCGTACAGGACAGTCAGTCGTACCAGACATACTGGCGACGTAAGATCAAAATGGCGACAGTACATTCTTTGTAATAATAATTATCATAATTGCAATTAACATCAAAGTGTGTAATTGTTGTAAAACAAGTACTTATAAAGACTTTATAAATAGTGGAAAGTATGTACAACATGGAGTATACTCCGAACAACAACTTTTTGACTCGGCAGTCGGCTTTTTGGAAGTATAGTCAGCAACAAAACACGCACTCGGAAAGCGGGGTAAGAAAAAGAAATTTTATTATGTATTTGCAATTTTCAAATAGTGCAATAGTGACCTCCGTGGTACTCTTGCCACGACAGATTTACTTTAACGATACAACTAAAAATAGGAAATCAGTCGTGATTTGTATAAATTATAACATGCAGTACAAAATTTGAAACTGTTACATTGTTCAAATATTTTGGTATAGCTTGTTTCAACTGAATTGACTTGAATGATAATATGAGCCGTGTTCCTTCGGGCTGTGTTTCGCAATCTAAATCATCAAAGTGATCATGATTAAAAATAAGTATGTTTTTTCGTTTGCTATTCATTATCCCCACTTTCTCATTTTGTGCTTACTAGACAATCTGCTCCTTTCCCTTTTGATCATCCTTTTTGAGTGATTACACGGATTCATTTCAGAGCAAATTTAAAAATAACTGACAACAATAGGTTTTCGAGCGTAGAAATTCATCAATGTGGGGTTTATTGCATCAAAAGAAATATGATTTTCCTATAAAAGCATGTAATGACCCGCCATATTTTTGAAAACAAAGAAAATATGTTACATAAATGTTTGTTGATGCTACATGATGCTTGTATTATTCAAGTTGTTTTCTTGATATAATTTTTAAATAATGATTCAAAAGGATCACGATTAAACTAATCAGGATTCACAAAATCACAATCACTGCCCGAAGGAACACGTCTATGATCACCCCCGTATCTACGGAAGATTTTCTTACCAACCCATCAGAGTAGGGTTAGAAAAATAAAATAATTATTATTTGCGTAAATTTAACAATGAATTTGTATTTACTTATCACTTTTTATTTGTATAACATTAAATTTGGCCAAATTTAATCACGAATACGCGAGTCCTTTTCCATATCAGTTGCCCCAGCCGCTTTAATTTCATTTTATTTAGTTAATTTATGATACAAATAACTGACATAAATTATCGACAATTTTTATTAATATTATGGATATTTAGTCGTTCTAAGTTGACACAAACATAGCAAGATATAATTTTTAAAATATTTTATTGTATTGATGTAAAATGAAATAATACTTAGTTTTACCAACAATACAAGAAAAACTGTAAAAAAATTGAACTAATTTAAGTTATAAGGTTTATTAAATAAAATGTCTAAAAGAATTACAGTACCTAGTAATTTACAGTAAATATAATGTCTGGTAGCACAGGACGTATTTTGAAAACGCTGTTTTGAAATTGTCAAATTTCAATATTTAATTTCACCCTTATGTTTAAAGAACGATTTTTTTCAAAATATGAGTTTAAAGGGGAACATATTTTGTATTCAAATAAATATATTAAAAAAAATCTGATGTGGCCAGCACAATACCTTCCGTCAATACTGTGTATTATGTATAAATTCCATACATAAATTTTCTTGCAAAAAATTCTAAATTTCCAGTAAAATTATTTCATAAACAAACTATGCAAATTGCACTTTACACTAACATCTTCTTCTTCTTTAGCTTTCCCCATTCGTTAAGGGGCGCTATTTTTTATTTTCTTCTTCGACTCATTTCTGTTTTACGTGTCGTTCTCATTCAGTTCCTTTTCTCTCAAGTCTTCCGCAATACAGTCCTTCCATCTTATCTTTGGTCTTCCTCTGTTTCTTCAACCTTCTATTACTAAGTTATTCATTCTTCATCCAATATATTCTTCATTTCTCATGACATTTTCAAACCAATGTAATCATCTCGCTTGTATCTTTACAGAAACTTGTAACACTAGACTTATTTCCTTACCTATCTTTCCGTATCTTCCCCAACATCTACTTCAACATCCTCATCTCTGCCATATTCATTTACTTTTCATTGATACTGACATCTGTCAATTTGAATTATCTGAATATATTAGTAATTTTCATGGTTAGCATAGATGGCTGATTTATGAAATTTAATATCTTTATAATTCTTTAACTTTATATCTGTTGAATATGAAGTATAAAATGCAATTAAATCGTATGGAAAATAATATATTCTTTAAGTGTCAATACATCATATTTAACTGTTAAAATCTTCAAATAAGGCTACTTCCGGTTGACCAATTAAAACCAAAATCTAATCACTTGTTCTTCTGGATGTAAACTTGAGGAATAAAAATTATAATTTTTGGAATCGTGGTATTGAAGTTATGCGATCCGAAACTTTTGTCACACACACAGACACGCACACACACACACACACACACACACACATATATATATATATATATATATATATATATATATATATATATATATATATATATATATACTTACATACATACATCGTAAAAATGGTAAAATCGTATTATAGGGACCCTAAAACATGCTTATTTCCTAAAAACTCATCATTAAATTTTTTGACCAAAGACAATACGTTCCTTACCTAAAGGTGACGGAAGGTAACAGTCGTTCTTTAAACATAAGGGTGAAATTAAATATTGGAATTTGGCATTTTTCAAAACAGCGTTTTCAAAACAAGGCTTGTAGTACCAATTATTGCTTTTACTGTAAATTACTATTGTAATTCTTTTAGACATTTTATTTAATAAAAACTAACGTTCTTAAAACTTAAATTTAATAATTTTTTTCAGTTTTTCTTTAATTGTTGGTAAAACCAAGTATTATTTAATTTTACAATAAAACATATTAGAAAACAAATCTTGCTATGTGTCATTAGAACGACAAAATGTCCTTAATATTAATAAATATTGGTGATAATTTGTTAGTTGTTATTTGTATCATAAATTAACTAAATAAAATGAATTAAAGCGGGTGGGCCAACTGATGTGGGGCGGGGCTTGTATTTAGAATTATTACAGCATACATGCATAATAATACCTGTTCTAAGAGAAATATTGGAAAATTCAAATACGGTTCTGTCTTTCAGCCCTTATAAGCTTCTTAAGACATTGTCTTCTGTGTAAACTTAACAAAAGCTATGACATAAAATGTGTCTCAGTAAAGATCTGCAAGATTTTACTAACCTGTCTAATGGTTGGTTATGCTAATAAGTATTTTTTATGATATGACATTGGTCTATTGGATTTCCTTAACAATCAATTGACAACGGTTGTTCTTGCATTAAACCACAGTTATATTTATTTACACTCTGTCTAATTATTATGAAATATCTTTGGCATTAGAATTATTATTATTGAAACTGGAACATATATAATAAAATATCCGTATCTCATGTACTACATATGTAAATAATTAATTAAAATTATTAACAATTATCAATACTTGGTAATTGACATTTACTTAATGATTACTACATGATTTAAATGAATTACAACTTTTTATATTGTTGAAATATCACTGAATAATTCCTTAACTGTTTGTTTTCAAAATGAACTTTACTATTAATCTACGAATTCTTCTCTCTAATTTTGACTAATTTGAAGCTGTTTCTGTGATTTTCATCTCGTCTTTAATTTGAAAAATAAAAAGTTGTTCGTAGAATGTTGCAAGATGGTTACAAATTTATACAAACTTTAAATTACATATTAACCTTTCACAAAGAATATTTTATATGTATTGATTTAATAGGATGAATCAATTTTACTTATTATCGAATGAAGAAATATAAATTTGAGTTAAAAATTCATGAAGTATTAATAGTTTAACGTGTGTTCTCTTAAAACAAACATATCAATTATTTGGTTCAAAATGCATCAATAGAAACACAGGAATATAATAATTTTATTTCATTTACACACCTAAAATCCATGCACACATTTCTGTCCAAAGCGTACTTTGTTCGCCTCGTCCACATTCATACAAACTTTTCATTCGGAAACTTTTTCTCTCTGTATACACTACTACTCACATCTATTGACTTAAACACCGAACGTCCACGCGGCCCTACATCCTCAACTTTACTAATATACAGGGTGTTCACTGTTCAGGATAACGTGGCATTCTTTTATAATCTTTCTAATGGCGATGCTGATTTTTTATCACTTTTGGATTTCGAGTTATGATGTCAGAGTTATAACTTTTATATGTGCGTCTTATTAGAAAGTTTCGTAATTGAAAAGGAAATATTTTTTGCTTTCCAACGATGTATAATTATTTTCCATGTTCATTTGTTTCAAATGCCAAAATTATAATAATAATTATTAATTTTATGTAATCGTCTCGTATCTCTAGAAACTTTTAATACTTGAGTTATTTCCCTTATTCTTTCATTCCTTACCGTATCTTTCCGTGTCTTCCCCAACATCTATCTCAACATCCTCATCTCTGCCACATTCATTTTCTTTTCATTGGCACTGACATATGTCAGTTAGAATTTTCTTAATATATAGTAGCTGTTTCTATGGTTATAGCATAGCTGGCTGATTTATAAAATTTAATTTCTTTATAATTCTTTAACTCTATATCTATTGAGTATGAAATATAAAATGCAATCAATTCGTATAGATAATAGAATATTCTTTAATATTTATAATAACATTAAATATGTAAATAATATTTAACAGTGTTTTTTCAAGAAAAACTGTTAAAATCGTCAAATGAGGGTACTTCCGGTTGACCAATTGTAATCAAAATCTAATCAAGTCTGCATATGGATGTAAGGAAGATGAATACGTAAGAATTGTAATTTTTGGAATTCTAGTGTTGGAAATATCGCGGCCGAAACCGCGGTCACACACACACACGCACATACACATACAGACATCATCGTAAAAATAGTAAATTCGTATGGTAGAGACCCTAAAACGTGCTTATTCATTGAAAACTCACCATCGACTTTTTCCCTTACCTAAAGGTTACTGAAGGTAAAAAACCTCAAAGTTTATATTTTCTTTTGGCCTATCCATTATTTTTTTTTTTCGAATATACAATATATCGCTAAAATGGCCAACTTTTTTCTAATTTAACCGCCTTCGTGTCTTTAAATAGTTGTCGAAATCCCCATGTTGAACACGTTATCTTGGACAACCATATAATATGCGTTTCACACTTGTTCACTCACCATAATTCTCGACATGTTCCCAGTGTTCCCACTCTCTTCACAATTACAATATTCTGCATGCACCAAATTATTCCTCACGAGATCCCGCCTTACATACCCACATAATATACCACGTAAATACTTCATACCTCAATTATACATAGATAGGTATATGAGCTCAAACTCATAATAATTCCACCGGCTTACATTTTCAACAAATTATAAAACCTACACAACTGGTTAGAAATTTCTACACAATTCTTTCGGCTACTTTAAATATAGACTTAAAATTTAAAAAAAAATGTGTGCCAAATGACAGGTGATAATAGTTCGACAGACAGTTAAGGGTCATCTTCTAGGCGAGACCCTTTACTTGTGGCACAATGAAAAACAACTTCGTAAAAATCCAGTGTATACAATAAAACCTACTGTGCAAGACATATAGGACAATACTTTTAATAAATTTTCAGGGCATAGGGATACAATGCCTAGAATTAAAGTTGGTATTACTAATAAAGGCGATGTAACCCAATATTAAATGGCGGAACACTTGCGTAACGTATTTAGTTTTTGTAAGTTTAAAATCTATATTGTAAACAAGTCGAAAAAAAATGTAATTTTTTTTCACCATTTGTGTAGATTTTATAATTTATTGTTAAAAATGTAAACCGGCCGAAATATTATGGGGTTGGGCTCGTATATCGTCATTACCGAAATTTGTAAAATAGAAAAAAAAAACATTTGCTTATGATATATTTATTTCACTGAAATATATTATTGTCTGGAATGGGCATACCTACTATGATAGTGAAGGCTTATTGAATGCTGGCTGCTGGAGGATTCGGCAAACATCGGCACAATTCGTGTAGACGAAAATTACTTCGTCCGGTATGGAGCGTTTAGTGGTTATGGCGCAGGATTTAAATGTGAGGAGTAAGATTGTATGACTGTTCGATTCGACACGAACATGCGCGAACAGGGCCAGCAATTGTCGTTCAATGGGGTTTCAGTTCAGCGTACGCTGATAGCTAGACTATGCAAGTTTCAGTAATTTATTTATTTAATAATGATATCTAGAAATACGGAAGTCATCGTTCTGCGTGTATCTTCTGCATTTCCCGTGTTGTATAATGAATTATTTCTGCCCGATTGTGTTCTGTTTTACCGACTATAAGCCTACTAGATAATTGCTGCATAAATTGTTGTGTATTACATTATTTATTATCCTTATTAATATGTTGAGTAGTTTTTTGCTGCAGTGCATTTTAATGGAGTCTTTGTTACTTCGCCGACAATATCAAGCCACATTCCTGATCCTAGTGTAGATAGCCGCAATTCAAACTGCAATTTGTGAACGCAAAAGTTGTGCAAACAATTCAAAACTTCTAAAATCCACTTTTATTTTATAATTTACAACGTTATTCATTTGGACTCCAATATGGTGGATGAGTCAGCTAGGTATGATCTAATTATCTAGAAGCTGTATCAATCGGTTTGATAAGAATTGACCGTCTGATACGGGTTTTAGTAAAGAAATTTTTATTATTTATTTCTGTGGATAAAGTTCTATTTTATACGTAGATGTTGGAAAAAACATTTGCACACTTTTGAAATCTAAATTTCTACGATTTCAGATAAACTGTTATTTCTGTAATTCTTAAAATTTAGGGTCAAATACTTTTCTCGTAAAGTATATGAAATAAAACTACAAATTGTATTTATAGCGTATTACAAATTGCTTTACATGTGTTACCCTTTTGACATTATAAATTTTTAAAGTGTCATAAAACTTCAAATATCTCCTCCGACAAATCGTCTATCATTTTCGGGAAAGTCACAAAGACTTCTCGTCCAATTTTTCCTCACTTTTCGCTGAACGAGGTCACTTCTTGAGGTCGGATGTCAACTGATAAGTAGCATATTAATTTTAATTGGATTTAAATTGCTTGAAATAAGATTTCTTTGTTTTCAGCACCGTTTTTTGTTTGTAGAGAATTGAGTAGTGCCTGTAGTGCGTAGTATTTAGTGTAAGTGCATTGTTTGCAAGGTCAACAGATTATCACTTTTCCTGATTCGCTTTTGTTTGTGATTTGTCTTTGTCTTCTATCAGATTCCAAGAATTTGATTGGAATTTGTCGCGTAGAGTTCTCGAAATGAAACAGAAGCCTTGAGAGGTACTTTAGGTAGAATTTTAAAAATATCTTTTTTAAATTGTTTTCTCATATGCTAAAGACTCCAATGAGATTTAGAGTATGAGTCAAAATATTGTAGTACTTGCACAATGGGGTCCTTCACCGTAGTAACAAATTAGAAAATGGGTCATTTATATTATAACTAAACCTTAAAACTGTGATAGGGATTATCAAAGTTTAAAATATTCGAGTTCTTAATGTCATTAACATACGTGACACATATCCACTCAATTCCAAATTCTTACTACTTTCAATCATTTTTCTATCGACTTCAAAATCCGGAATCCATTTTTCAAGTAAATAAATGCAGAAAAACAATAACGAAAGTAAACCAAATCATACTTGTTTGAATTAATGATGCCACCCCAGATAGAAATCACGTCCGTTTGTATGGAAATGAAAGATGTTTAATGTCATAGACTGCCAGTGGCAATCAAAACTTGGACTATAATATACGTAGTTTTTTTCTAATTATTCATCCATATTTCCAATTATTGATCATGAAAGTTATTTTAATAGTATACATATTATATCCGAGGTGGGATATGTTTCATTACAGCCGAGAGCTTATGTATTGCGCGAGAGGTTGTGATGAAACTCCCACCGAGGTATGTATACTATTTTATTCACAATAATTATAGTAATATGTCGATTCCTAAGCTTTTAGAGGTTGGGAAATACGTCATTCCTAATTGCAATGACAATCTCTTGGGTTGGAAATAACAGATTACACTTCCACCGCACGGGTTGGAAATTTTTATGTAGGGGTTGCCTAGAAACATTGTCATAGATCTCTATAATATAGTAGGCTAAACAAATTTTAATAGAGCTGTCAAAAAACATTAACCAAATTAAAGGTTAAAACTCAATGATTTATTCTGAAAATTATTGATTTAAAAAGAGAATGATTGTGAATAAAATAGTATACATACCTCGGTGGGAGTTTCAATACAGCCTCGCGCTGTATCTCACTTAGAGGCTTCGCCTCTCGGTAATATACACAAGCCCTCGGCTGTAATGAAACATATCCCACCTCGGATGTAATATACTATTATTCATAGTCATCCTATTTCTAAATCAATAATTAAGAAAATAAATCATTGAGTTATATCCTCTAATTTTAGTTAGGAGGAGTCTAAGGTTAAATTATAACTAAAACTAATACAATTACCCCTTAACCTTAAAATTATAAAATCAGCTGTATACGTATTTCGAGAACTAAGTTCTCATCATCAGTAGTACAAATTAAAGCGGAGATTACTCAACATGTAAACTATGCCAGAGGTCCTAACAACTCTGAGTTGTAGAGCTTAAAATTCTGCATCTGAATCAATAAGCAAAATTAATTTTATTCACAAACATTATAAGTAATTTATGGGGGTTGCCAAGCAACATTGTTATAAATCCCTATAATAAAGTAGGCTAAACAAATTTTAATAGAGCTGTCAAAAAAATATTAATAAAATCAAAGGTTATAACTCATTGATTTATACTATCTCGGTGGGAGTTTCATTACAGCTTGTCGCTGTATCTCACCTCGAGGCTTCGCCTCTCGGTAATATACATAGGCTGACGGCAGACATTTGGTATGAAAATGTCGAAAATCTACCCAAAAATAACGATAGCCATGGAATTGAAACAAATAAATTAACAAATGCTTGACGTTTTACCTGTCAAGTTAGGTTAATATATTTGTATTAGGTATTACTGCTTGTAATCTATTTAAGTGAACAATTATTATTATCTATTAATTTAAATAAATATTTTTTAACTTAGCTTCACAGATAAATCGCAAACATTTGTTAGTTTTTAGTTTCAATTCCATGGTAAATTTTTGAAATTTTCATACCTAATTTTTGCAGTTATAGTATGCAAAATTAATTTTGTTTATTATTTATAATGTAGAATTGTATGCTCTATAACATTTATTTGAAGCTTTTTTACCTAAAATAATTAGGGAAGCAGGAAATTACGAAAGTAAGATTTTACATGTTCCGGTGTTGCGGTCAACACCCTGTATATTTGAAGCTATATAATAATGTTAACTATGTATTTTTTAAAATTTTATTGTAAAACAGAAATAAATGCGAAGAATTTTTTGAAATGTGGGTCAACTCTCCTGGACTTACCCTATTTCCCAACCTCTTCAAGGTTGAAGGTTAAATGCGCCTACCAGCCGTCACCTCAGTTATCGGGGAGAAATCATCACAAAATATTAATAATAATAAGCTTTATTAAAATACTTTGTGAATTATTTCCTCAGGTCTTCTTTTAATTTGTAATGTATTCCACTTATGCAAATAGTTTCTTTAGCTTAATTTGGAATTCTCCTTGCGATGTAGGTCTTAAGTAGTATAGGGCGTAGGCCCCCTCAAACCCCTATTTGTCTAAGACACGACTATCAATTTAAAAACGATTAAAAATTCATGCAATACCGTGAGAACCACGGACAGGAAGACACCTACATTACCGACACGATGTTCTAATGTTCAGCCGACATGTAAAACACATTACAACTATCCATTATTTATTATACTTCTTAAGGGAAAAGGGAAACACCCTACAAGACCTGTTTAGTTTAAGTGTTTATTATATAAGGCAGGTGCATAATATTTTTTTGAACTCCACACGGAAGTTGTAAAGTCTATACATATACGGGATGGTTGGAATAGTAAATAATAATGAACACGAAATATAATTTAGTATAGTTCATTTTATTTTTTGTTTTTCCTGAATTTCGACATAAATTCCTCGTCAAATGCCTTCACCATTTTCACTATTTCACTGCACTGTATTTTATATCATTTTTCTACAAATCTATTAAAAGTAGGCTTTTTAATGTTTGTTTTTATGTTGCACTTTGTGATGATATCAGTATTTAGGATTTTAGGAATTATATTTTTGGGTTTTGTAGAAGCATAGTATGCCTTGAAGTTGACGCACACTAATTATATTTGCTATAATTTGTGCAAAATGTAAAATTTACTTTCAAAGAATAGCTTCTTAGCTTCTATTTTATAAAATATAATATTAATATTTCATCTGAAGCATCAAATTAAATCGAATTGTATAATTCACTTTTGTTGTCAAGTGTTTCCATACATAACAATGGATATCATTAGTGTGCCATTCCGAGTTGTATTCAAGTGAGAAAGATCTAAAAAGTGTTAAAAAGTGACAAACCATTGTTACTTTTAACATTACCTAGTGTTGAATGTGAATTTGTTACTTTGGTAATAACCGATGGAATAACAAATCGACATTTTCAACATATGTCAAAAAAATACGAAAAATTATAATTTTTGGAATCATGGTATTGAAGTTATGGGATTCGGAACTTTTGTCACACACACACAGACACACACACATACATACATACAGACATCATCGTAAAAATGGTAAAATCGTATTATAGGGACCATAAAACATGCTTATTCAGTAAAAACTCATCATTGAATTTTTTGACCAAAGACAATACCTTCCTTACCTAAAGGTGACGGAAGGTAATAATGTATGTAGAACAAATAGTGTATAACATATGTGTTGAAAGTGACATTATTTTGTTAGAAGGTTTGGACCACTCCGCTTTCGTCGTGTTCCAAACTTCCTTACAAAATAAAATGTCATTTTTAACACATAACTATTTTAACACAAAATTGAATGCAACTTGTTTTGACATTTTTAAATTTAAAAAATCACCGACCTTGTCAATATATTCCATTAATACGTAGCTGTCAAGCACAACATATGCGTCCAATATAAATGAAACCTGGCATACAGTTCACAGAGCTTGATGCAAGCGAAATTCAAAAATTCTTGAACTGTATAAAATTACGTAAATACGCTTTCTTACGTCTTCTTCTTATTTGTACCGTGCGGGCGTATATACCAGACGTCATCGCACGGGCATTCATTGCTGGCGTGGAGAGTGCACCACAGGAGCCAATTTTGTGCCATTTAAAATTCGAAATATTTGGCGTCGGTCGAGATCGAACCCAGTTCCTCAGATTCGCGAGCAGACACTCAGGCACACGGCCACGAGACCCCATAAAACTGTATAAGACTTGAATATTAAAAATTACAACAAAACATCACTGGTGTAGATTTTATTTTATAACTGGCAACTGACAGGTGATATTTTTTTAGTTTTTGTAAACTAAGTTTTGCATGCTGTCCAATCCAAATGGCATAATTCATATCCCTATCTAAACCAACGCTATTTTCTTACGTGAAATGAAGTATAGTCAACAATTTATGGTAAACAATGTGAAAATGGTTAGTTGGTTAAATATGATGTCATATCATAACGATACTTTATTTTTATTTAAATGAATTATGAAAATTTGTATAAAATTAGAGAAGTGTAGAAATCAGGAAAGTGAACTTCACTGTCGAAATTTGCCGGTACGGATCTGTGTGTTCTGTGTGACGCAACTCAGTCACGATTTAAAGTTTTATTTGAAACAAGTTTTATTTTTTATCTCATGAGTTGCTGAGTGACCAACACATACTTATACATATATACTTACGTAGTACACATATGAGTAAGAGAAACTGACTGGTGACTTGGCTTCTTGGCACCGGGCTGTCTATACACACCGGACAAATGACACAGTTCTTTTATACAATATAGTTTATATTTACACATAGAGTACTATAAAGTATAGGTGACATTTCTACCTGTAACATACGAAGAGAATATACGTAACTCTTTCAAACATAAATTTTAGTATTATCTTTCATTTTAAGTTTGACAAAGTGACCCCCTGCGTCGCTCTCTCACGACAGCTTTGAGAAGAAAAAGCATTAGCATACCTAGCAATGGGTAATAAACCGTAATGATATTAGTAATTTGTATTCCCTAGCAATATTTATTTTTCAGATAATATATGGGAATTTTCATTTATCTGTAAAAAAATGGTTTAAATTGTGAAATAAAAAAAATCTGATGTGGCCAGCACAATACCTTCCGTTAATCCTGTGTATTATGTATAAATTCCATACATAAATTTTCTTGCAAAAGATTCTAAATTTCCAGTAAAATTATTTCATAAACAAACTATGCAAATTGCACTTGACACTGACATCTTCTTCCTTAGATTTTCCCATTCGTTAGGCGTCGCTATTTTTTATTTTCTTTTTCCACTCATTTCTATTTTACGTGTCGTTCTCATTCAGTTCCTATTCTCTCAAGTCTTCCGCAATACAGTCCTTCTATCTTATCTTTGGTCTTCCTCTATTTCTTCAACCTTCTATTATTATCCTATTTATTCTTCTTCTAATATATTCATCGCGTCTCATTATATGTTCAAACCAATAAAACCGTTTCTATTGTATCTTTCTAAAAACTTCTAACACTAGAGTTATTTCCCTTATTCTTTCATTCCATACCGTATCTTTCCGTGTCTTCCCCATCTATCTCATCATCATCTCTGCCACATTCATTTACTTTTCATTGATACTGACATCTGTCAATTTCAATTATCTGAATATATTAGCAGTTTCCATGATTATAGCTGGCTGATGAATCTTAATATCTTTATAATCTTTATAATATGAGGTATCAATCAAATCGTATAGAGAATAATATATTCTTTAAGTTATAATAACGTTAAATGCGTTTTCAAGAAAAACCATTAAAATCTTCAAATGAGGGTACTTCCGGTTGACCATTTATAACTAAAATCTAATCACCTCTTCTTCTGGATGTAAACTTGAGGAATACGAAAAAATTATAATTTTTGGAATCGTGGCATTGAAGTTATGCGATCCGAAACTTTCATCATACACACACACAAACACACACACATATATACAAACATACATACATACATACATACATACAGACATCGTAAAAATGGTAAAATCGTATTATATGGACCCTAAAACGTGCTTATTCACTAAAAACTCTGAATTTTTTGACCAGACAATACCTTCCTTACCTAAAGGTGATAGAAGGTAAAAAATATATATTATTTTTATATACATATTTTATTCAAGGTGTACATAAAAGATTAATATGGAAAATCAGTTTTATGCAGATTGTTGCCCCCCGTTTAAATTGACAACGATGGTTATAGTATCAAAGAATTTTTTTTGCATCAAATGACACCAAATACATGTAATATTTTGGTTCCATGAACTAATTATTAGATTTATTCAATTTTGTATTAATGGGGTCTGGTGGACGTGTGCCTGAGTGTTGTCTGGTCGTAAATATGGGGACCCGTGTTCGATCCCGACCGACGCCAAAAATTGTACCGAATTTTAATGGCACAAAGTTGACCCCTGTGGTGCAATCTCCACGCTATCAATGAGTGTCCGTGAGGTGACGCCTGGTATGCGCCCGCACGGTACAAATATTTCATCATTACCGAAATATGTGCACAAAGCAGATTGGCTCACCCAGCAGTGGATAATATGCCGTTATGATATATTTATTTATTTGAATTAATAGCAATAGCCATGGCATTTTTGAATAAAAAGATAAACAAATGTTTGACATTTTATCTGTCGGAATTTGTTAGCAACGATATTTGTGTTATTTTACTTTTAATGTTTTATAACAGATTAGAAAATACTTGACAAAAATTTAATTAATAAAATTATAACATAATAAAATTTGCACAAGTTATAGGTTATAACAAATTTTGACACATCCGTATTGGTTATTTTTGCAATAAGTATTTTTCTGTTTTATGACATGCGACAATGATTCAATAGATGTAGACTTCTACAGGTTCCTTTACAGTTCCACTTTAATAAATTGCCATTTTTGTTTAGCCGATTACACAATCAATCTTATTTTGGTCAAAAGTTGAATTACATTGGTTGTTCTTGCATTAACATAGATATATGTACTTATATTTAACATTTTTTATATGAATTGATTATTTTGAAAAGAGGTCAATTCTAATTTACGAAATTATACATGAGAAGCAAAAAACAAGTTGTCATCGGTTTTTGAAGAAGTGGTTTTTATGTTTTTCTTTTGCCAAACTCTGAGATAAAATTTGATAGAAAAAAAGGTACATTTAAAAAAATATATATTTTTAGTACACAGGCTCTACGTCATTTAAATTTTACTGGCAAGGAAATGAGCCTTTTCAAAATGCATATAGGTTGTCAAAGGTCAAGTTTACTTTTATGACAAAAATATGTATTTTTAATGTACTTCGTTCGTGGACTTGACGAGTATACATCATTCAACGTGAAACATACCTGTTTCGCGCAAGAAAATATAAAATTTAGGCGGGGAAAGTCATACCAGAGTTGTTTTTTGTATTGTTATTATTTTTAGATTCATATAATTAAAGTACTGCAAATATAATAGAAATAAGAACTATAATTATAGTAAGAATGAAATAAATAAAATAAATAAATATTTCATCACGGCATATTATCCATTGTTGGGTGTGCCAATCTGCTTACCAGGCGTCACCTCACGGGCATTCATTGCTGGCGTGGAGAGTGCACCACAGGGGTCAATTTTGTGCCATTAAAATTCAATGTAATTTTTGGTGTCGGTCGGGATCGAACCCGGGTCCCCAGATTCGCGACCAGACATTCAGGCACACGGCCACGAGACCCCATGAAATAATAATATAAAATTGGTTCTTGGTCGGGTACGATCTCTTGTTGAACGAGGTATACAGGATGTTCATTTTATTTTGTCTCTATTGCTTCGAGAACTATAAGAGCTACGAGATCGGTTAAATTAGCAAACAATTTCTATTTATTAACATAACAAAAAAATATATATTTTTTTACCAGTGGTTAACAAAATACGGGCTACAACTTTCTTATTTTAAATGGGAACCTATTTTTTTATTTGCATATTCGAGTCAGTATTATTTTCTGAATTCAACGATATTCATATGTACACAAATATTACAAAATATTTAAGAAAAATGCAAATGAAAATTATGCTGATTTAATTTAAATCTGATTGTAATAAGAGTGCTTTGAAGAAAACAATTGAATATTTTGTTTTATGTTAATTTTAGTTTAATGTTAAATCAAATATTTTGTATATATTCTCAGTGATAAATTTAATTTTATTTACGAAGGAAAGCTTGATATGTATGTAGTTTATATTTTGTTTTCTCCATAGTGCTCTTATTACAATCAGATTTAAATTAAATCTGCATAATTTTCATTTGCATATATTCTCATATATTTTGTAATATTAGGGTATTACATATGGATATCGTTGAATTCAGAAAAATATACTAAATCAAATAAGCAAATAAAAAATAGGGTCTCATTTAAAATAAGAAAGTTATATCGGGTATTTTGAGAACCACTGGTAATATATATTGTAATAGTCTAATAAAATAGAAATTGTTTGCTAATTTAACAGTCCTCGTAGTTCTTATAGTTCTCGAGATAACAATAGTGGACAAAATAAAATGAATATCCTGTTGTTCAGTTTTCATATGTTCTTGATTTTCTTGATATTTATAGGAATTTTTTTCTTAGTATGGGTAGGCTGGTAAGCAAGGTTGTGTGTTGGTCACGAGATGCTTGAATGCATGAGATTTGAGGCGTTTTCGTAAGGAATAGATTAATTGACATTCGAGGAATTGATGAATCCGTCAAAAAGTCAATCTGTGAAATGACCGATTAATTTTATTGAGACCTCAGAAACGTTTTAGAATCCCTGTTGTCATTTAGCACCTCACACGTTGTAGGTTAGTTAATTATAATCAGCGAATTACCTGCCCGTCCAACCGCTAATTTTACTATCTTTCTTCAGAGGAAGTTGTTTATTTATATCTCATCTGTTTCTCTCTCTCTCTCTCTCTCTGTTGGTTATGATTTACTCCGAATAGTAAAAATCTTATAGCTAGAATCTGCAGGCCACTCGTTATATGGAGGAAATGAGAAATCAGAAACGGTGCAAAGGATTTGTCTCTCGATGCATTTGTTGATTAACTGTTCTCATTATCCACGCTTAATAAGATTATTTTAGATAGATACGGTGTTATAATTATGTGGAGAACACTTAAAAGATTTTTAATTAGATGCTTTAGAAGAAAACTCGATTAAGAGTTTGTTGAGATAGGAATAAATACGAGGGTCACTCTGTAGAATTATTGAGTATAAGACACATAATTGTTTAGAATTTTATTTACATTTATATGTTCAAAGCAGAGCCGGTCGGACAATGGTTTTGAAACAAATGAGACAAACTTCAAATTATGCACCGAATTTTTTTTAACAATTTTCAATTGGTTAGTTAAAATTTTAATAACACGTATAAATTCTTCAATAATTATCACAGCCTACTCCGAGCTCCATATGAAAATTAATATGAATTTCTTGAAAATGGTGAGATATTTTTTTTTAAGGCGCCTATGAATTTCACGTGCAAAAGTGCCTGTAGAAAGTGCAAGTTAATATTTAGTTTGAATTCACATAAAACAAGTTAAAATCAAAAAACGAAAATGGAAGAATTTACATTTTTATCAATATCTAGTGACCTATGCATTTTTATCGAACAAACTAAACACCACTAGAATGGCCCACTGATGGGACAACTTTTACCCAATTTAACCAACTTCGTAGCTCTTAAGGTTCTCGAAATCCCAATACATTCGTACCTTAAATGGGACACCTGTATAAAAATAATTCTGCTATGCAAACTTGAAACATTTGTAGTCTCTAGAACTAACAGTTTGTCGATTACTGGGGAAGACCTGCTACGTCACGCTGTCACGCAACGGGACTCCTATGTATAAACTTGCATATTATATTTATGAAGAAATTATTATTAAGCATAAAATGCATTTTTCCTAATAAATTATAGAACATGTAACAGTTTGACCATTGTTTGACAATATTGTGATACAAGCTATGGCGGCGGATGGCGCTAGTGTTTTTCCATTGATTGGTTTCACGGCAGGCGGGCGAAACAGGCGCGCGATCTCGCTTTTAAAATCAGGTAACCAATGGAGGGTTATGATTTTGACGTCACACGCAAGAAAGAGAGAGTTGATGTTAAAGTTGAAATGTAAGATCATATTACAAACCATTGCCATTTTTAAAGTTCTGTCTTCTGTCACTTGTGTTATGACATTTGAGTTTTACAAAATACAATGACTTTAGATGGCTGTGGAAATTTAAAGAACTTCACATTTATCATGTATTCTTTATAATTATAGCGCGACACTGTTGAAACGACCATACATTCACTTCATATTTGGCATCATCTTGCAACTGTCACCATGACAGCGATTTGTTTATAATTTTAGCAACGGAGTGAACTGAGTCACAAATATATTTCATCGTAGTTCAAGGAAAATATCAATAGATGGCAGCACGAAAGTATGCCTCTGTATAACCCTTATTCTTGCTCGTTCGTAATTACATTCGTATTCGTATTGGCTTTCGTTTTCATGTTAGTAGTAATAGTAGTCTGTGATTCAAAAATAATATTATATATGTCAATATCAGTGTCAATTATATTGTCACATTTATTTAGATCACTTACAAGTTAAGAGTTCACTTTTATCATATATTTATTAACGATTAATAAATTTATTTTTTTAACTTGTAAATGATGTGAATAAATGCTGCAATACAGTTGACACAGACAATGATATATCCAATATTGTTTTTGGAACACAGACTACTGTGACTACTAACATGAAAACGAACGAAATGACGAACGCTCAAGAATATGGGCCCTGATACGTCTTCCTAATTATTACTCGACTACAATCACTTGTAGTTTGCGAACTAATTAATATTTAAGCAAAATTCTTTCACTAATATTCATTAATTTACGTATATTTTAGCATTCTTATCCAATAGCGTTTTCAGCTTATGATTTGAGTGCGCACTAACGTACACTAAGTTCTTGTTTTGTTTTCATCTTACGTTTGCATTTTCTTCGTTGTAGCGTTTTCGGCTTGTCGTGAAATTGCTCTCAGTTCGCAAGAATGCTCACTTTTGTGCACCGACTTAGGGATGCGCAAAATTATTAAAACATCGATGTTAACAAGGATCGATTTTTTTTTGGAAAAATTGTATTTATCTTCGTCTTATTCTTTAAACATGAAAATTTAAATAATAAAATAGAAAAAATATATAAATTACAATATGAAAATAATAATTATATACTTAAAAATAAGCTTCCATATTTTAAGAATAGTAAAACAATAAAAATATAGGTAAAAATAATAATTTTGACAATCGCTTTCCTTTTAATTTGTTACATTGCTGTGTTAAAATTACCCCCTCTTTAGAAAATAGCCTTTCCGAGGGCACCGATGTAGCGACTACACCAAAGTGGGGTAATCGCCCTTCATGTTTTCTCACAGCATCAAATTTCTACAGAGGGCACTGAAGATATTGTGTTATTTCTGAAGATTTATCCGCATCATAGAAATATATTTTTAAAAACATCGATGTCGATGTCGACCGATGTTATCGAAAAAAATAAAATCGTGCTAAACATCGAACATCGAAAGCGAAATATCGATGTTTCCAAAACATCGATGTATCGTGCGCATCCCTACACCGACTACAGGAGCAAGTGCACAAATATCATTGAAAATATGGCGTCTAAAAATAAAATCATATTGACAATGCTCCAGGAATTGTTAGAAGTTCTTTATCATCAAATGATGAAGAGTTATTAAATGAAATAATAAAACTTGATCGGTAACAATGGCCAAAAATAAAAAGTATGTTCAAAATGTTGTACATAAATATACAAATAAACATGTGAGTAGGTATTTGAAATAAAATTATTTTCGCTTTTAGTTCAAAGATATTTTTCGGTTACTTCTTTGAAATTAATAGATAATTAAAAAAAAACGCGCTAAACTACCAGGCTCTTGACTTGCACTCATTTATGGTCTCGTTTTCAAGTTAAACTTGCAGACTTGCACTAGAATAGTTTGGGTCGAAACTGATTCCATGCATTTACGCAACACAGTGCACTGAGTGCGCATTGATACCCTATAACATATTTAAAATTTGATCATGGTATTGTACCTCATTACATTTACAGTCTCCGCAGTTCCATACTTTGAAATAATACTGGATACATTAATGTCTGGCTCGCTGCTTCTTGGTTTTGTTGGTGTGTCTTTCTGAATCCATACGAGACTCTCTTGGCGTGTAAGTACCTACGTCGAAAAAAGAAATGTGTCGTCACTTTTTTTTAAATTGATGTCCGCCACTATCTTAATAGTGTTAAAGTTTGTTAGTAAATTCTTACAGGTTCTGCTTTTTGAAAATCAGAAAGGAAGCACAAAACGACACAACTTTTTTTAAATACTCGTAGGATATCTAGTATTAATAGCTGAGAGTCTATTCTTCAGTTGATGCTCTATTACCGCTTAAGTGGCTGTATTGTCTTCTTTTTTCGATAAACAGCTGTAGAAGGATACCTGTTCTTTTTGGTGCTGAACCGATTTTTTTTCTCTTTCAAATTCTTTATACCAGCTGTAAATTGTAGCCAAAGGCGCCTGTTCATATTTAATAAAAACTGAATCTAAACTTTCTTTGCACTTATAAGCACTTTAATCTTTTTTGAAATCATAATAAATTATGATTCGAAAATGCTATCTGATTAATTCCATATTTGCACTCATAATGAATAGTTTAAAATAATAAATAACTGTTTAATATGATTGTGAAAATTTTGTTTCCGCGGCCTAACCTGGTTTTCTTATTCTATATAATTATATAATTCTAGCGTGATCCTCGTACAGCATGAATTTTTATCGAATGTTGCTGACTTCTTAACTTTCTTAATTTTGGTGTTTTTCGCATGGTCCCGAATTTTAAAGATATGCAGGAAATATAATAAATCGCTGGGGTTATAAATCTTGTATAGATGACGCAGTAAAATCTCTTATGCCAGAGTGGCTTTATATTATATAGAAATATGCTGAGTATTGCAATGTCCAGTAGGGTTAGCCTTGTCTTGTATCTCGTATCCACTACCAATCATAAATTCCCATGTGAAATATCAAATATCTCGCTGATCGGAAACAAATACGAAGCGGAGAACAGGACCGTACCAAATGAATTTAAACAAAGAGGAAGAGAGAGAGAGAGAGATAAATTCATAGTTACCAGTACCAAGTACCATGTCCAACAATAAAATAGTTATTTAACTATTTAGGACCGATATATATTCACCCTAATTCACCCTCTGGTTAAACTGTCAACCGTATTATTGAGACTTAACTACTTATTGTAACGTTTATTTATTTGGGTGAAGTGTAAAAGATCAGAGAAATATTATTAATAAAAATGAGAGTTTATTAAACGATAATTAAATTAAGAAAAATGTAATAAAAATAACGATCACTATGATTAAATAAATATAAAACACTAATTTAAGACTAAGGCCCGGTTTCATAAAAAAAATAATCTATGTTTAAATTTTTACTTCCAAAGTAAATTAAAAAAAAAATTGAACAAATGCAACGCGATTTTTTGACAGCAATGAATTTAATGTCGTAAGAATTAGTTATAATTTAAATCAGTGGAATGATTTTGATTTCTTTAATAGATTTCGATTGAAAAAAATCACTGTTCGTTCTCTTTTTGATCAAATAGAACATATGTTACATTCGCTGTCAAATAAGTATGGACTGATGCTCAACTTTTTCCCTTCTCCGAGTCCTGACCCTTGCCCTGCGGTGTTGCCGCTTCTTTATAACTTAACATTTTCAACATTGCCACGGAATTGACAACAATGTAGAAATCTTCATACCTTCCTTACTTACTCATTTGACAATATAATAAATTCGAAGCCAGACGATTCGATTCGTGTATCCTTTACTGTAGCGTCGTCCGTTTTCTTATTTTCATTGCAGGCCAATTCAGGAATTAAACACGTTTTTAAATTATTCATTCCACTATTTGTGATGTTAACTCCTCGCTTTTTTATTCATAACAATAAATAGTCTGAACTAAATTGTATGCACCAGCAAACTCACAGCTACCTCAGTGGTTCTTAGTAACAGTACACATTCACAAACGTCAAAAAATCTAACCTTAAATTGTTATTTTTGAAAATAAACATAACCTATATATCGATGGTTTACAGCACATTTGTTGTATGTCCAGTTTTCTATATTTTGAATAAATTGAAATTTAAAATTTACTCAAGAATGATAATTCACCAATGAAAGATAATAATTTATTCACAACAATGTCCGGACATACAATATCTATACTATATAATACGAAACCTTTAAATGCACATATAATTTAAGTGGCATGCTACATATGTTAAGTAAAAATAAATAACAATGGGACGTACAATAATTGGAAATAATAATAAATTTCGTTTTGTGGACATATAAGGATATACTATGTTTGTACGGGACAAAGATATAGTCATATACAAAAATTATATAGTAAAAACTGGAAATAGGAAAAAAGTGGACATACAATAATTGTGCTTTAAACCATCGATATGGTTTAGTTTCATTTCCTGTTGATACATAGTTACCTATACACAGAAAATTGAAATACATTATGGCTGGTACCACAAGCCTTGTTTTAACTAAAACGATGTTTTAAGAAATGTCAAATTTCATTATTTAATATTAATAATAAATAATATTAAATTCATCAAAATATGTTTTTAAAGCAAAACATAGTTTATAATCATACGTAATATAACAAGTGATATGATTATCATCGATGATATTCTCGAGTGAAATCGAGCTGCAGATTTCACGAGTCCGAAGGACAAGTTGAAATGTGCTGCTTCGGTTTCACGAGCAATATCTTCGATTATTAATCATATCACGAGCTTATATTTAATGAGAGAGTTTGAATTATTGTTATTATTTATTTGTATACTCAAAATTAACTGTCAATGTCATAAATAAAGAAAACAAATCCCTTAGTAACGAATATAAATACAGTGATAATTTCCTTGTTTTTTATCATCGCTGTGATAGACCATGTAGCTAGGGAGATTCTGAATGTTGATTGGCGGAAAACACGTTACGTAACTAAGGAATTATATTCTCAAACAAATCGCTCTTTAAACGTAGGGGTGAAATTAAATATTGAAATTTGAATTTGACAATTTTTAAAACCAGGCTTGTGGTACCAGCCTATGTCTTTTATTACACATTTAATATAGAATTAAGTTCTACCAACCTGCGCAATTTTGGACCATCTATTGTTTAGCTCTGTTAGTATCAAAATCGTTTAAAATATGAAAATACCGAACCATTTAATAGTCTGGTTAATTTAATAGGTTGGTTAGCTAACGACGGATTTAATCGAGACTTAAAGTATCCTTAGTCTATTATTATTTTAAACTGGTTTTAAATAAATACAACAAATCAGAATAGAGAATAAACACTTAACAAAATTAACGTCACACGCAAGAGGGAGATAGATCTCGATCCAACCCCCCACCCCCCTCGTTGTCTTACGTCCCTCTCCCTAGTACTATTTTAAAGCAATAATAGATTAAAACTATAATAATTATTAAGTGACGTTTGACGTTTATGATATTTACATGGTTACATCTTTCAATTTGTACTGTGAATGGCTGATGACAGTTCTTAGTTTGGAATGTCGTAACCGTAGCAAACATTAGTGCTATACTGTGCCGCTAGAGGCGCCCGTCCAAATTGCAATTGTGTAAATGTCCATTAGGTTATCGCTGAATGAGATGCAAACAGAATGACAGGAATAGTACTATGGAGTAGGAAAGGGACGTAAGACAACGAGGAGGGGGGTTGTTTGTATCGATATCTTCTATCTCCCTCTTGCGTGTGACGTCAATTCTATAAGTGTATTAACACTACACACTATTTATTTACATGATATTTATTTCAATATATATTTATATCACTAATTATTTATTTCGATATGACTAGCTGGGCTGGACTGAACTAACTGAACTCACTAACCGAACGAACCGCACAGAGCTGCGTGTACAGCACTCTATTCATCTAGCAAACTCTTGAACATTTTAGGCGAGAACAAGTAATTAAGCTTATATCTCTATTTGTTTACACAACTGTTAATATCACTTCCGGTAAAACCGGAAGCGTTACTACCATGCCAAATATCATGATTTGTGAGCCCCTAAGCTTAAATTACAAATATATAAAGAAAATTAAAAAATAATTGTAAATAAAAAAAAAACTATTTTGAGTAGCTCATTTATGTGTCACTTGTATTATTTCAATCGACTATTGAAATTTTATCCACATATACAGGCTTTAACAACAAAACCGAACACCGCTATTATTTTCTTAATTATTATAGTTACAAAAAAATATTATTGAACAGAGTTGTAGGAGACCAAGGGGGACATCACATTAGAGAAGAAAATATTTTTTTTTAACCAGTGGTTCTCAATTTGCAACACAAAGTTTTATTTTTTTCAAATGGGATTATACATATTTATTATGCCTATTCGATAGCGTATTTTGTCCTGAATTCAACCATGTATTAGTTTTATACCCTTACATAATAAAACTAATGAAAAAAATGCGATTGAAATTTAAGTACATTTGATTTTTTCTTTTTTTAGTAACCTATGTATGAAAAACAAAAACTACTATTTGTCAATTTGAATTATTTAGGATAAAAATCAAATAGAACACTGTTTATAACGTTTTTAACAAATATCTGTTTCATTTTCATTTTTAGCTCAATTGTTTTTCATTCATAAAAAATAATTATAAAAAGAAAATTTATTTAAATTTCAAATGAATTTTTCTCAATATTTTTGTTATGTAAGAATATAAAATAATCTCATGGTTGAATTCAGAAAAAAATGCTCTATCGCGTAGGCATAAAAAATATGTATAATCCCATTTGACAAAATATAACTTTATATTGTAACTTGAGAAAAAATATTTTCTTCTCTAATGGAATGCCCCCTTTGTTCTATAGTATTTTTTTTGTAACTAGAATAATAAAGAAAATAATGGCGGTGGTCGATTTTGGTGTTACACTCTATATACATTATGTATTTTTCCTTTTTTGTTTTTTTTTTAAATATTTGTTTATTTGCTACCAAGTTACTGTAACATTTGTTTACTTACTACGTTTGGATAAAATTGAAAGAGTTTTGTAGTTTCTGCAAAGGTTTGAGTACAAAAAATGAGTAAAATGAAACAGCATTAAACTCGTAAAGTTTTTGACATAAGAGGACTGAACCAAAATTTATTCATGAATGGATGATTGATGTAAATGGGGAAAATGCGTCGTCGTATTTTACAGTGAAATTATGGTGTAAGCAATTTTTATGAGGCCGGAAATCGATTAAGTATGGCCCAAAGGACGAAGGAAAAGAACAAAAGGATGAAAGTTTTATACCCGGTTGCAAAAACGTTCATCAACGCTTTGTTTAATTAACGGACAATGAAAATGAACAAATTCGAATCAGTTTTCTTGTTCTTATGACACTTAAATCATTGGTGTCAAAAAATCGCGTTGCCTTTGTTCGTTTTGATGATCCGTTAATTAAACAAAGTATTGATGCACGTTTCTGCTACCGGGCATTAGTGATCACAAACGAAATGGCTAAGTAGATATACTAAACCTATTAAATATTCAATTCGTTCAGCCATCCCAATTATAATTTTGTTCAAATTAGCTTGATTTTCATGATCTATATCTATATTAAATTAAAATATTTTGCAGAAGGTGCCAAAATATTTTAACCATAAACTAAGGTTAAGTTGAATAAATGGCTCAACAAGTAATAATTAAAATGCAAATAAAGTGTCATAAGTAACTGAAAGAAAATATTATTTGAATGTCATGAATTCCTGGTGGAAAAATATCGAAAGCCCTCTGTACAATTCAAATTTTTTGCTGGGCAATCTGTTTGAAATAATTCCCAATACTGTCCTAACCCCACCTCAATAAACTTTCCTCTAACAGAGCAAAATATCAATTTATGGCTTCTACGTGAGATATATACATAGACATTTTTATCATATCACAAAATAAAAAATATATCCACTCGTTCTCTTCGGGGGCGAAGGGGTTTCCGAACATATTGGAAGGCTGAAATATTGAAGTGCGATCGGAGCGCCAAAGGACGACACAGGAATAACAATTCCACCGAGGAGTTTTGACAATGGAGTGACCGAACGTGGAAAGGATGATAATTTGGATAATTCATACCAGTTGATGGCCATTTAATAATGAATAGCGGGGCAAGGTCTTGAATTTTTATGCGAATTTTTTATTGACTTCCTCGTACAAGATTTAATTGATTATTAATTATTTATTATGTAACTTGTTTGTTACATAATAATGTGTACAACATATGGTACTATGGTACACTCTCCGAAATAGTTAAGTGTCCGTGAGACCAAAAAGTGCCTCATTTTTTATTCTGTTCAGTTCAAAATTTCTTAAATATATTTTACAAAAATTAAAATAGGTAATAAAATGATGCTCTAATTTTTTTTTTTTAATTGGCCAACTTTAGTGCTCTCTCTTTAGCTTTGACGCCTGGTATATTCCCTCAAAGTAGACACTGTTACGTAGTCATATGGGCAACGGATAAGTGGGTGCTGTACATCTAGACTGTAAAGTAATGGATGTGTATAATTACAAAATTGTGTGTTAGGTTAGGTTATGTTTCGAAAACTATAAGCGCTACTTTTAGTATTTTTGCTTTTGCAAAAAAAATGCTAAACGTACAAAAAAAATTCTGTCGCCCAGATAACCGTCGCCCAATTAACCATCGCCAGGGTGTTCAGTGCCAAGTTGATCGCTGCGCAATAGGAGTTTCCATGTCTACGGCTTTTAAGAAAATATTTATTGGATATCAATGTTGATCATGTATAAGTAATATTAAGGTGTAATCGTTAATTTTCTGATTTTTATTACACTAATATTAAATTGAAACTTTAATGCATTTAAATCGAGCGCTTAAAATTTATTTATTTATTTATTTATTTATTTATATATATATATATATAAATAAATAAATTAAATAAATATATCATCACGGCATATTACCCATTGCTGGGTGTGCCAATCTGCTTTGTAGACAGATATCGGTAATGATGAAATATTTGTACCGTGCGGACGCTTACTTGGAAATCCCTATTGTCGAGTACCGTTCTCAATGTTCTCTTTAGATGTGAAATTAAAAAAAAAATTGTTAGTCATGCATTATAATACGAAGTAACAAATGAAAGAATAATAATAAACATAAAATACATGTTATTTGACCATTTGAGATCAAATATTACCGAGCCCGAGAATTTTGCCTCCCTACCCCGTCCCCTTCTTATTGAAGATATAGCTACTAGATAAATCTTAGCTGACTCGTCCGCCATTTTGGAGCCACTTCAATCATTCATTATCACTGTTAATCATAGAAATTATCTACAATGACGGGTTGTTCTGCTTCAAATTGTGTAAAGTATTTGAGAAATGGTTATAATTTTTACAGGTAAATTATTCTAATATATTTTATTACTTATGCTATACATGCAGGGTGAGTCTGGGACGAGGTCTGGGAAGACGCCCCCTAGAAAAAAATGGGTCATATGAAAGTTTTATTATTTTAAATATACTATTTGATGGCAGATATTTTTTATGTCAGATTTACAAGATACGACTATCAATTTTTACTTTTTAAATAGCAACCTATAATTAAAATATAACAGCCATATTTTCTCTTCTCAACGATATATGTTTTTATTAATGTATTTGAAAAAAATCGAGAAAAATTAGGTAATTGAGAAATATGGGTAATAATTTTTATTCAAATATTATAGGTGGCTATGTGGAAATAAACGAAATGTAATAATGTTAAATAGTTAAATTAATATCAACAAACAATACATTTGTTTGTTATTTATTTTCTCAGTCACCTAGAATATTTGAATAAAAATTATTTCTCATATATCTCAATAATTATTTTATTTTCCTTGATTTTTTTCAAATGCATTAATAAAAACTAATACATCGTCGAAAAGAAAAAAAAATGGAGGATAATATTTTAGTAAACTAATTATAAGTTGCTATTTTAAAAATAAAAGTTGATAGTTGTATCTTTGTAAACCTGGCTTTATAAAAAATATCTACATCTGCCATCAAATAGTATATCTATAATAATATTTTTTTATATGAGCCAGTGTTTTCTGTTATTTATAATAAAAAATTAAAGGGGGAGGGGCGTCTTCGCAGACTCACCCTGTATATTTTTCTCTAACCTCAAAATTTTTAACGAACCGTATTTTTTCTTGTTTTAATTATTTTATTAAATATAATATGAGAAATATGGAAGTTATATTTAATTAAGAAATATAATTATTACATAAACTTATTTCATAATTTACTGCGTTCATTTTGGGTCCAATATGGCGGACGAGTCAGCTATGTATTATCTAGTAGATGTAGGCCTAGATATGTCGTCATTACTGAAATCTGCTCAGACGTGGAAAATTAACCGTGATTACATTTATTAACGATTATATTATTTAAATTAAATATTCAAAGTATTTGTCTGGAAACAATCATGTTACCTACCTGCAACTTCTTCTGATATAATATTCTTATCCATTTTTTTTTAAATGCATGCTAACACTTTGACCAAGAAGTCAAGAATATGAGTCAAAATATTTTATTATTATTTGTACAGAATCCTTTGTTCATAAAATTAAGTCTGTCGTTGGTTTTACATTTATTTCAACCAACCATATCTGGAATTTTATGACCCGGACTATATCTGAAACACGCGGTTTTGCTCATACAGGTGGTCAATAATCAGGGAATAGAATAGTCAGGGAATTTAGTTTTTTTATCAAAATATTTTGTTTTGTTGCTTTTTGACGGCGTGAAATTTTATCTTTTTACCTCTGGCTAAGAAATATATTGGATTTTTAGCATAAAAATCGCATATCCAGATTTTAGTGAATAAGCACGTTTTAAGATCCCTAGAATCCGAATTTAACATTTATACGATGATGTGTGTGTTTGTGTGTTGATGTTGGAGGCACGATTTCTCAAATTCTATACGACTAAAGACCTGTTTAACTACGGATTCCGTAATCTAACATTAACGGGAAGAGTTGAATAGGTTTTGGTAACAATTGGACAACCGGAAGTAACAGATATTATTTTTTGAAAATTTATGTTATTACAAATATTAAAGAACATAAAATTCTCTATCCGATACATTTAATTTTTTTATTATATCTTCTATATATTTTGAGATAAAAAGTACAATATATAAAATAATCTATTGTAATAAATCTCTCAGCCCAAACAACTCCATGGTCACCTGTTGTGAAATTATTGAAATGTTTGTAAATGACAGATAATTGTCAGTGTCAAAAATCAAGAGACATTATCGAAGGCTTTTTCTGGGAAGGCCATTTAATAATTCTAATTGAATTATTTAAAATTATGGGTGTATTATATATACCCTTCATAAATACCGCCAATCCCATCAATGATTTTAAAGAATCTCGAACATTTAGGAAAGTTGGAGAAATTTGCTCATAGAATGAATTTAAAATCATAAAAAAAATATCTTTAGTATTAGGAATAGATGTAATAACTTTTTGAGTGTGCAAGAAATGTTAAATACAATACTTATATAACATATGGAAATGGCGAGAGGTATGAGGTATTCTGTTGTCCACAACAGATTTTTTTCATATTTATTGGGATGATTTTTCTTTTTTATTGAGAAAGAAATTGCTATGAAACCAAAAAAAAATCGTCGGGTAAAATTAATGGAAATGTCAGGGAATTGCAATCTTATGTAACTGGGATAATGAACACTCAAAATAAAAAAAATACGTATTATTTTCGTCGAATACGCCAAAGGACGACACGTACGATTTTACCACCATTATACATTGAAATAAATCAATTTTTATAATAATTTAATTCAATTTTAATGTTAGTTAGTAATGTGGCCAATTTTGTAATAAGCGCCATCATATTTTCTATTTATATGACTGATTTCTATCGTTGGTACATTGGGCTCATACGCACTGTGTTCGAAAGGAGTTGGAGTGGATTTTTATCACGTGACATTGTAGGGCTCTGGAATAAACAAGAATCCCCAATACCCGAACCCGTTCATTTTGACAGTTCGAGATGTCTTTTAAAATTACTACATATATTATATATTTGTAAAATGAATAATTTCATTCATCCTGTTGTACATATGGCAAGAATGTATTTTGAACACAGCTTTGAATATAATTCTTCAGATAACGACGATATTTTATTACCGAAAGTAGAGAACCATGACTGATTTTTGTGTACCTTCTGTGAATGATAAACAATTCAAATATCATTTTCGAATGTGTCCCACTACATTTGAAGATCTTTTAAAGAAATGCAAAATTCATATTACGCATGTCTGCTCTGGTGTTTGCTCTTTTAGATGTGGAACTTGTGAAGCAAGTTCTTTTTGCTCTACTCCGAAATATCCGAATGCTTTATTAAAGTACTATTCACTCCAAATTAAACATTCGAACACACAATGTGAATTTAGAGTAAAAATATTATTATTCCCGAACGCACCACGTATTGTGGGTGTATCACTGTACATACTCAGTACTACTCTGACATTTGTTCAAATTTCCCGCACAGGGAAAATTTTAGTTCATTTGAAAAGTAGCGTTATTTGAAATTATATTATAGGGAACACACGTATCGTCCTAATTTTCATACATTGCCCCGTTCATATCTTGTTTCGTTCAGTTTCCTATCCCTAACGTTCAAATCTTGACCATGAAGTTGGCGTAAATGAATTTGGCGCGCTCACAATTTAAAAACTACAGAGTTATTGTTAGTATTTTTATTTAAAATTTGTACTGCGGAGTGTATTTTTTAAATTGTGAGCGCGCGAATTTCATATGCGCTAACTTCATGGTCAAGATTTGAACGTTAGTAAACCGAACGAAACAAGAGATGAACAGGAACACGAACAGGGCGATGTATGGGTATTAGGACGCTGCACACCTAGCAGTGCTTATATTTCCTTTGTGCATCATACACATATTTTTAGACTAGGTATTTTTATTATTATTATTTTCATTTTTTTAATTTTTATCATCATCATTACCGAAATCTGTGAACAAAGCAGATTGGCACATCCAGCAATGGCTAATATGTCGTGATGATATATATGATGTTAATTAATTTCCAATAGAACAAAATAAAAAGCAAATAATAATTAAAAGACACTGAAAATTAAATAATAATATAATCTATAACAAACTACACACTAGGAAAAATAAACGAGCCGATAAATTATGCTTATTCATAAGCGTATACCGTATTCATGAGATCCGGACCAGCTGAATATGTATACGTATTCAGTCGGAATAAGGCAACATAGCTGACAAAAAGTAGTGGGGATTATCTTTCAGTATGACTTGTATTCGCTATCTCTGTCTAGTTTCAAAATTGACCCCCTTTCTTTTTTAGACTTCGAATATATTTATATTTTATTGTATATGTATCATATTTCCAAATACATATTACAATTTGTAATCATTTGTTTTTCTTTTCTTTAGTACGGCAGCGATGAATTCTCACACGACAGCCCGCGGTACACCTCCCCGGGAGCCCCCTACTACCAACCCGACCCATCTTCAGGGGACGTCTGGCCACAGTCTTACCAACCATACCAGCCCTACGACCCCTACAGCAGTCTGGACCCCGCTGCAGGCGAAGTCCACCAGCTGCCGCCTATGTCGTCGTTCCGCCCCGCGGTGAATGGGGCCGCGGGGGCAGCGCCCTACGTGGAGCAGAGCGCCAGCAGTTACAGCAGTGCACCCAGCACGCCGGTCAGCAGTCCGCCGCCCTTAGCGCCTGCGGCGTGGCTGGGGAGTCATCCCCATTCGCCCCACTATGCGGTTCCTGTTGCTGCGCCCCAAACGCAGTTGCACATGGTGAGGACAACTTTTTTTATTTTCATATATATTTTTTTTAATATTAAATACAGTTTGAAACGAACACAATTCAACGAAATAATATTTAATAGTTTTTCATTATCATAAGTAATAAACCTATATAAGGTTTTCCAAGTTCCAAGCAATTCTTGACAGCAATTTAACATAGGAAAATTATGCTATCAATTAGTATATGTCCCGTAAAAAAATTAATGGGGTTCTTTCTACATAATATTTTAAAGCATAAAATTCTGAATTTTTTGATGCCAAAATTTTAGAATATTTTGTAATGGTAACCCGGGTAATATATTGTGATGATATATTTATTTTATTTAATTACCAATAACGTAAATTCAAAAATTTGGTGTTACAGCATGGCCAACTTCATTCATTGCGTTACGCTTATTATGGCCGTTTCAAATCGTTGTTTTCCCTTATAAAAATTTGTCGTAAGTTTTTGTACAGATTTGGTACGGATAGTAGTGACATCTAGTTATTTTTATTTCAATTAGGAGGATAGTGTCAGTGTTCCTGATCCTTCTTGGTTTCTTTCAATGAAATTGAGATTTGCATATGTGCTGTTATTTTATTAAAAGTAAATACATATAAAATATTTAAAAATTAGTTTATTACAATTTATTTATTTATGATAAGATAATTTCTCAATATGATACAAAGTTACGCCGTGCGTGCTACTTGGCGTACTTTTTCTGTAAATTTCGTTTGTGTAATTTTAGTGACATTTGAGACGGCAATAATAAGCGTAGCGCAATTCAATTAGGTTGGCCATGGTAAAAAGAAACTAGAATTATATTCTCGAAAATTCTATGTATAAAGAAAATATAATGTTACAGGACAGATAATATTTGAATAAAACTGTTTTACCATGTTATATTGCAATGTCATTGTCAAGGATTGCTTGGGATTCCCGATATATTTTCCCTTGGGTGACGCCTTAAGTGCATATAGTTGTCTCAAAAATGACATCCGTGCTTTTGAGATTTGATCCTAAGGGCTAATTAGAATATTTTCATTTTATTTTAGTCCCCAAAAGCACTGACGTTACTTATGAGACCCTTGTAAATCTTCATTAATGGAATCCGTAAAGAAAACAGATCGGTATACCTTTAAATGGATAAAAAAAACGTGATTTATTTAAAAAAGTAAATAATAAATTTGTGTAAATTTTTCCTTTGTTGAATTGTTCGTTTTAGGCGTAAGACTGCCGTTCCTTTGTAGTTTTAAAGTTTTCAATTTGAATAATTTGTACATTATTGCTGCGTGACTATTATGGTAGTTAGTGTTTTATTTCTGCTAGTGTTGTTTTGTTTGTTTTGCATGGTGTTTTGTTTTGTTTTTGCGTGAAGCCCGCGCCCGAACAGCAACGGCTCGACGACGCCATCGGCCTGTTACGAGACCACGCCGAAATCAACGTAAGTAACAGACAAAGATATAGATTTTCGATCATCTCATCTTCAAACTTTCTTCTCTTCTCAGCATCTTTGATCTGATCTTCACCTATGGAGATTACATTGTAACAGTGTTTCTAACTTTCTGTTCTGTTCTTTTTTCAATCTTTTCTTACATTTTACTATTAAAATATTAATTATTTACGATATTTTGTACTAACTATATAATAGTTATGATGAATAAAAATAAACTTTCTTATTAAACAAATTAAAATATAAATATGTAATATAATTCCTATATTACTAAGGCCCGGTTTTTTCACCTCCTGATAAAGTGCCAGTTAACTTATCTGCCAGATAAAAGAAAAATATCGCATCAAATAATTGACGTGTGTATAATTTTCTCAATTTACACTGTAATATCGATGCGTAATTTTTATTTTATCTGGCAGTTAAGTTAACTGATACTTTATCCGGAGGTGAAAAAACCGGGCCTAAGAGTAAAACTGTTTTAATCCGTCATACAACATGGTAGTTGGGTTCCTAGAAAATTTCGTATTACGCGAGACTAGGAATCAATGCATATTTGAAGATTTTGTTCAAAAATAAAGTAAAAATGTTATAGAGATCTTGATGACTACAAATTTCTCGCGTTGTTTTCATATTGGTTCCGAAAATATCAAATATGTATGTATATACAGGTGTTAAAGAAGGGTTAATTTTTTAAGGGCTTATAGTCCTGACCAAAATGAGCAAAAAAGCTTAAGGAGGCAATGTATGGCAAGAAAAATAAGATTTGTATTTTTACCATGCATTGCCCCCTTAATCAACATGGGTCCGATCTTCAATAGTTTCCGAGATATAAGACTTTTTACGGGGTTTTATCTCTGCTATCTCGAAAACTGTAAGAGTTAAGACTTCAATTAAATGAGACTTTTTGTATACATTTCAGAAGTAATCTTAGATGTGCTTTTAACTTTCAAAAAAAAAAAACGAATAATTTTACTAAGTTAAATGTTGTGGCGACCTTAGCCAATATTTAATTTTCAAATATCTTCGTAACTATCAGAAATTGAGAAAAAATGTTTCATATAAAATTTTATTTTTTTATAGTCTTATTACTAACAGATAACAAAATTATGTTCGATCACTATCTTTATCAGTTTTTCTTTGATTTTTCGTTTTTCTCGGAAACAATTGAAGATCAGACCTGTGTTGAATAAGCTTTTTTACTCATTTTGGTCAATACTAAATAAGGTGTCTACTTTTTTGTGTAACACAGGAAATATAATGGTAAATTTTTCATATTGCTGTAAATTCAGCCTTATTAATTTTAGAACAAAAGTGTAAATACAAAAAAATGTTCAAAATTAAAAACTGCATCTAACAAATTCAAAATTATTGTATATATGCGTGTCATTTGTGAAAGAAAGGCAAAATAAAAGTAATATTTTTTAGCTATTATAGAGTGCCATGAGCAATAATAGCACAAAATGTTAAACAGTTGTATTGCTTGAGTTTGGCAAATGACATCTGTCATAAAGTTTTTTCATTTATCAGTAATCATGTATACATCTACCATCGCAGAAATACCTAATGAAACAATATTAACAATTAAATATTAATTAATAAACTATTATCTGGCAAAGTCAAATAATACGACTATTTGAATTACATGTTTTGCCTTGCATGGCACTTTGTAAAAACTTAAAGACGGATATTTTATTTTACGTTTATCTCATAACAAGAACCTATTAACATTAATAATTTGAAGCTCATTTGATGCAGTTTTTATTTCTGAACATTTTTGTATTTACACTTTAGATCTAAAATTAATAGGGCGGAATTTACCGCCATATGAAAATTTTACCATTGTATTTCTCCTATGGTCCATAGAAAAGTAGACACCCGGTATAACCTCAATTTTTTTACCCTTTTTAACACCTTGTATATTTATGTTTTAAATTGTTTTTTAGCCTACACTTTTTCACATATAAAAATTTAGCACAATACTTTTAACATAAAAAAAATCTGTTGTGGCCACCACAATACCTCTCCCCCTTTCCATTTTGGGATATAATAAGTATTTTGTAGACAAAAAAATATAATTACATCTATTCTTTATATTTAGATATTTTTTATAATTCGAAATTCATTATATGAACAAGATTTCTCCTACTCTTCTAAATGTTCGAGGTTCTTCCAATTTATTGACCGGATTGGCGGTATTTCTAAAGGGTTTATATAATATACCTATAATTTTATATATTTAATTAATAATACAATAAAAAATGTTAAATGTCGTTCCCAGAAAAAGCCTTCAGTCCTATCTCTGAATTTTTGACACTGACATTAGTGATATTTATCTGTCAATTACAAACATTATATTTCTCACCTGGTTACCATGGAGTTGTTTGGGGTGTGAGATTTACTACAACAGATTATTTTATGTATTATATTTCTATATCTGTAAACCTATAAAAGATATAATAAAAATGTATCGAATAGAGAATTTTATGTTCTTTAATATTTGTAATAACATAAATTTTCAAAAAAATAATGTTTATTATATCATCGTAAAAATGTTATAATTGAATTCTAGAGACTTTAAAACGTGCTTATTTACTAAAATCTAGATATGCGATTTTTAGCATGAATCCAATACCTCTCTTAGCGAGAGGTAAAAAGAAGGACGCATGTATTGTACACGTACACTATTGGAGAAAAAAATGAAATATAGATAGCAGGTCGGGCGACGACAAAATGGCGGTAGAATAGGGGATTCGTAGGTACTAGTAAAATAGTGGTATCATTTATTTTAAAAATAAATATTTATTTCACTAAACCATCAAATGATAAAAAGTAATGATGTTCCCATTCTCTAGTTTCACAAATATCTCACCAGATGTCAGCTACTTTGATTTTTCTACGTTCAGTTCAACAAAAATATTCAAAATTCGAAAATATTTTGCTTGCGCTACAAATAGCTGCCAAAATCAAATGTTAAATATCAATCGCAGCAATCTGTTAAAAATTGTATTCGTGCCAAAAAAGTGTAAAAGCTGTTAGGGGCGTATTGCGTAAAATACATTCTATAAGGAATGCATCGCATATTTTACGCATCTCTATTAAAGTTAAAAACTTCACGTACTGCAATCAATGTGTGAAGCTGCTACTTCATACATGGGTGTAGATTTATTAACCGGTTAATCTAACCGTTTAAAAAGTTACGTTCTCGATTTCTTTTAAACTAAACTATAACTGTTATTTTTTCGGTATCTTGCCCTATTAAAAATAATATTAAAAGAACATATCGCGGGTGACTGGACAATATCAACTGTGATTTTGATTTTACAAAACGTTTACGGGGTACTTTTAAATTACAAATTAAAAAAAAAAAAACATGCAGAATCTAAATCTACTAATAACTCATTCGGTTTTCAAAATATCGTGTTATATAAATATACACCGTGTTGTAATAGTGTATTTTCTTAAATAAAAATTTAAAAAATCATTCATTCAACAATCATCTAACCCCTGACATAAATAAATAATATGGAATGCACTAAATAATCAATCATATATTTATTTACTGAAATTTCTGAATAAGACAGCTACACGCAGAAATAAGTAAAAGGCATAATAATATATTCATATACTTGTATGTATTAAATTTTAAAAATTCTCATTCTGTGTTTAAATCTGCAGGGCACCAGGATGGAAGAACGGCTGGACGATGCCATCAACGTCCTCCGCAACCACGCCGAACCCCTCGGCGGACTCGGGGGAGCCTTAGGCCCTCAGATCCCACCCCTAGGAGGGTACGTACCCGCTCAGGGCGTTGCAGAGCCTGCTTTTCCGGACCCTGTAAAAGTGGAACGACCGGCACATACCGCACACCAAGGAAAGAAGCGTAAAGAGCCCCCAGACACGTCACAAGATACCAAGCCATCCTCTAGTGTGGAGCCCAGCCAGGCGAACTCGACGTCACAGCCGCCTAAACAGACCAAGCGGGCGAGGAGATAGTGAGTAGATGTAGATTGGAATTTTTGTTGAAAACGTGTAAGAGTTGAAATAAGGGTTTGAATTATTTTCTATCATAATTTACACTATAAGAATTTTAAATTTTGCGGGTGTGGAAAAAGGAATGGGATCATTTAATTTTTTTTTATATATAAAATCCTGAAATCCGTCTCATTTAATAAATATAGTAATATAAAATAACATGAAATATGTGACTTTTCATTCATAAAGTTGCTAATAAACTTTCGCGGCTGTAAAATTCGTGACGTCATGGTTTGTTACACAAAGACATTCCTCTCACACACGCACAAACACATTTACGGTTTCCGTTTGCTGTTGTAAACAAACTAACCTAAAATTGTGACAGGTGACAGCAGAGTTAAGAGTAAAAGTATGTAAATAAAACATTTATTAAAATAAATATCAAAAGTTGTATGAAATATGTTTGTAGTTAACAA
This sequence comes from Harpalus rufipes, assembly GCA_951394225.1. Classification (NCBI taxonomy): domain Eukaryota; kingdom Metazoa; phylum Arthropoda; class Insecta; order Coleoptera; family Carabidae; genus Harpalus; species Harpalus rufipes. The sequence continues at coordinate 20,707,302 of OX596281.1, read as the reverse complement.
TATGTTGCTGTCACAAAATCAAACTGATAAGTGATAACCCAAATAATCATAGTTCGAAACAAAACCAATAGAAGCTCTACTGCCGCATTCGCTAAGCCGTGACGTACCCGTGTCAGCGTCCAAATATTTGAAATTAAAGACAACGTTTAAAAAAAATTATCTCTGATTCAAAAGACTTATAAGGTGTAAGACATAATACCTACATATTTAATTTGGCCTATTCTTAAAAAAAAAAAATAGAAAATGTGAAATGACATTATGTGAGTTGTCGTGTTGAATAATGTTAAAAATATATGTTTATTTTTAATATAACAATATCAGATTTACTGTAATTTGCTTTTTAAAAATTCCAGTTGACATGTATAAATAGGAGTTTCTAAGTTTTTTCATTTTTTAATATCTTAATCTGTAGCTACATAAAAATATTAGACCCGCATTTTGTATTATCGCCGAAAAATTAATACGCCAGAAAAAATATTAAAGTTTCAATAAATGAGGCTCGAGAAATCTACGGCGCGTGTGACGTCATCTATACCGAGAACATACATTTCTAGGACTGAGTGAGACTGATAACAAACGCGCTGGGTACGTCATTTCGTGTCACGTCATAACCAGCGCGAACATGGCGGAACCAATAACTTTTGCCAGTGCCCAGTACGTCACAAACATGGCTGATACTTAATTTTATGCGCTCGATATAAATATAATTAGAGTTTCATTTTAATATTAGGGTAATAAAAACCAGAAAATTAACGATTATATTCACTTTGAGGAACAATTGTATCGAATATGTATTTTTTTAAAAGCCGTACACTTCGAAACATGTATTAATGTAGATATCAACTGCTGACAGATACGATACCGAAAATTGGAGATCCATCGAAGTTCACTCATGCTCATTTTTGCAATGAATTTTAACAAGAAAAAAATTACACAATGACAATGAGTATTATTCTCGAAAACCCTCAAAGCGTAAGCGATTTTGAAACTAAACAGTTTGTAAATAACGTCTATTTTATTTTGCTATAAGTTTTCCATTTGCTGTTTTCTTTATTATATATAAAAATTCAAAGATATGAAAAAAACTGTATTATATATTAAGGTAGCTGTCACTCGAGTGTACCTATTCAAAAACTTGTTCTATGTTCAAAATAAAATTAAGCTAATACCGTTTATATTTGCAATAACTTATATTTTTTAACATTATATACACAGATTGCATCAAAATAGTTAAAAGCTAATAGTTTTTTTTTAACTGTGCTACTCGCACTAACACTTACACAAGTATCGTATTTCAATATACTCACACTAAAATATGAATGTTGAAGAATAACTGTGGCAAGGTCGCACCTAGACATTTAATGGTATATTCGGGTATAAAAGTAATAAGATATTTTGAGATATAATACTAATTCTAAACTACAAATGGAAACTGCAAAACAAATTAATATATTTCTTTCTTAAAATTACAAAAGTAGTACTATACTGTTTAAACTTTTTATGCTTTTCACGTAAAATACCCATTTAAAAAACATTTCCTTCGAATGTACGTCTGAAATTCCTTTAACCAAAGATCACCTCTTATTCGTTAATACCAAAGCGGGCGTTGTTAACTGATACTCCATCTTCAGATTATAATTTTCTACAGGCAATAAAATTAAATCTGAGTGGTAAATAATTTTCAAATTTTTACATGAAATCCGTTAATTAGTTTTCTATAACATACTAATTTTTCGATTAAATGTCGGTATGTATATAAAAGTTATAATTTAAAATGTGTTTATTTTGCCATTTCCTATTCTTCACGTGTTAAAAAGGCCAAATTTAATTGCAAATATCTCAGGTACCGCGTGGTCAATTATTTTAAAACTTGGAGAGCAGGTAAATTATACTTCAGTTGAGATATACATAAAATTTCAGTAAGGAGCAGAATCTACGTCACAAATTTTACTGGCTAAGTTATGACTGAGGTATACGGAGGTCAGGTATGAGCGCGGAGCTGGATTAAAAATTCTCACGAAGACTGTGTACTATTTTATTAACAATCAATTAGTAATCATTGAATTTTAAACATTCATTTTATAAATATTTTTTGGAGTTTTACTAACCGATTGTGAATAAAATTAAATTATTGATATTTTAAAAAATGGTAGTGAAGTGATATGAAATATTCAAAGACTTATTTCAAATTTTCAACTCTATATGTATAAAAACATTTCCAACTATGCTATTTAAATTCAATATTATTATTGTGACTATCAGAATAATGTTTTTATAAAATATTTTTAAATTTTGCATTCCATTCTGATAAAATTATGACGTTAAATATTTATTTATAGAAATTTATCACTTATTTTCCAAACATTTGCATTATATTAATAATTTTATTAACTATTCCAAATCAAAACAATTTACATAAAATCAAACATATTTATCATAAAATCGACTTCATTATGAATACATTTCTTAGTTAGTACAAGTGAGTAAAGACATTTTATCAACAAGCGTTAATATAATGTTTTTACTTTCAAGTGGTATACAATTTTCCAACACCTTAAGGTTCTTCTAAAATCACACAAAAAATATTTAAGATGACGTTTGTAAAGACAAGTTTTGTTCATCCCTTAAGTGTTATTTTAGTAACGAAATAAGTAGGTGTTGGAATACAATTTTGTGAATGTATTTGTTGCTTATAATGGTTAAACTGAAGCATATTGTTTGCTGTTGGTCTTCCCCATTCCTATGTTTGACTTGTGTGTAGTTGTTCAAGTGGAGCTGAGGATGACTTAAATGATGATCCCAGCAACAAGGCCGTGCGTGAAAAAGAACGCAGGCAGGCCAATAACGTACGGGAGAGGTATGTTACACTACACAAGGAAGACCCTTACAATTACTCCTTTCTCTTCCTCATAAGTCACTCCTTACTTCTTGCAACGTGTGCTTACGACTCTTTCACTAAACATCTTCTGCATGGAAAGAAAATAATTGTGTATCTTTGACCATAATACTTCATACGTTTCAATATGTACGTTCACAATAGGGTCAGCCCAAAGAGTATTGATTTTCATAAAAAAAGACATTTACTTCGTATTATAAATATTCATGGGGTCGCGTGGCCGTGTGCCGAATTTTAATGGCACAAAATTGACCCCAGTGGTGTGCTCTCCACGCCAGAAATGAGTGTCCGTGAGGTGATATCTGGTAAATGCCCGCACGGTGCAAATATTTCATCATTACCGATGTCTGTGTACAGAGCAGATTGGCACACCCAGCAATGGGTAATATGCCGAGGTGATATATTTATTTTATTTATTTATACATACATACTTTTCATTAAGGACTGTTTTTCATGAGTTAACACGAATTTCGTGTTAATTTGAAGATCATTTAAACCGTTGAGGAGTTGTTAGCAAAATAAAATGCATGTTTTTGGTGCAAATTTTTCACAATTTTTTTTCCAAAATTTTGACCTTATTTTCCGGAATCCCTAAGGTTTTTTTTTAAACTTAAAATATTGATAAATTAATCCCTTCAGAGTGCGTTTTGCAAGAATGAACACTATCTTCAACCGAAATGGAGATATTGACAGATTTTTAACCTCCCTTTTTTACCTAAAAAGATACAATTTTTGAACCCGGGTTTGAGGAGTTTTTGACCGGAAATTTAACCACTTTTATACCGAAAATGTACAAATCAACCCCTTAAAGTTTATTTTTGCGAGAACAAACATTCTATCTTTAATAGAAATCGTGATATTAAACCATTTTTATCCTCACATATTTGGCCGAAACTAAACATGAAAATATGCATTTTTGTGGGCTTATAACTCGTGAACTATTTTAAATATCTTAAGATTAACACTAAAATCGAGATGTACGAGATTAAAATGTAAATTAACTCGCGGCTGCGAAGCCCGCGGGGTGTCAGCTAGTCAAATATAAAATCGTAAAATAAATATTAGAATACTGAAATTGCCACTATAAAACGCTCTTGTCCGTTCTTATATTACACAAATACTCTGAACAATCTACACCATCTGATGACATCATCAGACAAATCTGACTACTTTTTCAGAGATAATAAACGAAAACGTCTTGTAATTATTTGCAAAATCGTGTATTTCGCACATGGTACTTTCACGTCTAGCGCGAAAAACGCCATCATTTTGCAACTATACACATAAATAGCTCATCTGGGTTTCATTGTTTTTTTTATGTAGGGTTTTTTCGGTTGGGGAAAATAAGACCAGCCCTGTAAAATTTATGTACGAATAATTAAATATTCTGAATTAATAATATAAGGCACGAGGGACAAAACAACCTGTTGCTGTTAACGTTTCAAAATGTTTCTTGAATTTTCCAAAATCGCTTGTTGGTGATGGTGACCATTTTGCTTTTTCGTGCATTCTATCGTAGATACAAACGATAAATTTAGTATTATTTGGCATTTGTAATATGGTGAAAACCAGATTTGAACGAATGACAACAGAAAGCTGTTAAAGAAGTCCGGAAACAAAATGCATACGGAACTCGCACAGTAGTTTAGTATATCCATATCAACGGTGACTAAATTTCTAAATAGTTGAAATCTCGAAGAAGGCTACGTTTTAAAGCACCGGGCACTGTGAAGGAAATATTGACTACTGGTTCTGATCAACCTAAACCATCCATACACCATACGTACTATATGCTGTCGACTGGAGACCGTTGGATTCAATGGACGGTAACTTATGAGGAAGCTATTCATTTCTGAACCACCACCATGCTTTATAGTTCCGTAGTTGATACTTGTAGTGAGAGAAGTAGTGCAACGCGATCGGTTGCTTTTCTTATTAAAGGTACGGTTTCCTAGACGCGACAAGCCGCGGCGGCTGGTCGCCGCGACTTTACTCCGATCGCTAGTCGCAGAGCATTACTGTTTTCCTAGACGCGACAGCTGCAGTTCGAAATGAAGCGAATTATGTTACAAAATAATTACATTTTACAAATGTAAATTTCAATTTATAATAGCATTAAGTTTTTTTTATATTATTTCATTTACAATTACCTAATTTTTCTATTTTCTCTGTAATCCCCATCCATATTTCGTCTTTATATATTACATATTTATACTTATCATTGATCATATCATACAAAACATTATTTTCTCGAACTTCTTCAACTGATTTCCCATCATCTAAGGCTGAAAATGCTGATTTCGCCATCCTGTCGCCGGCGACTGTCGCGGAGTACTGCTCACTATACCAGTCATTCGTTTGTCGCCGCGGCAGACGATTTGCCGGGCAGTCGCGGTCGCGCCGAGGAAACCACTTCTTACAATTTGCGTATACGCAGAGGTGCCGCGCGACCTGTCGCCGCGGCTTGTCGCGTCTAGGAAACCGTACCTTAAAGCGATATCGGCCATTTGCTGCAACACTGACATAACTAAAAAAAAATCCATTTTCGAGTTGGTCTTACAAAACTAAATGTTTCTGCTAGTACTTATTGCTTACAGAACGACATAACTAAGCTACTAAAATTCACTGAGAGAGAGAGCAGTTGTGTCACTAATGTGTTTTCATATTTAGATTAGTTTTGTTTCAACACTGACTTATCTCAGTTTTAAGTTGAATAATGTTTTTTGCTTCATGAAGAGTGTCATTTGTAATTTTACTGAATTATAACAATATAAATATTTACCTACATTTTAAAAATAAAATTATATCTCAAAACTTTTCGTTTTCCGGAAAACAACAAATTTTGAGTTATGTCATTGTTGCAGCAAATGAGCGATATATTCCATTTCATGACAAGTATTGTTGAAATGTATGAATTATTACAAGACAAAGATATTGATAATTGTTAAATATTTCAAACACAATTAATTATAAAAAGTTGATATTTTCCCTATCCTGTCCTCTTCCGTAAGGCTCATATTCATAAAACTAATGTTGTCACTGACTGTGTGATCAGCATTTGATTCTGAATTGGGCAGCGCATGCTACACCATTTTATTTTATTTTGTACACATGTGAATATGGGCCTTGTCTCTCTCGTGGCGCGGTGCAAAAAAAAAAACGAAAAAAGGCTTGCTTCAGTTTAACTGACTCTTCTAGCCGGTTGTGGGTGTGAGATGCTGACGATTCTGTCACTGTCGTAGTTGTTCAAGTGTCGACGAAACAGAGGAGGCAGAGTTAGACCCTGACACCAAAGCACAAAGAGAGAAAGAGAGGCGGCAGGCCAACAATGCGAGAGAAAGGTGAATAGGAGCCTCTATTCAGTGGCCGTATGTTCACATGTGTTCCAAACTTACTCTCTTCTTTTTATTATTTGATTTGCTACCTAAACATCCACTTAGACTAAATATTGCTTGTACTATTAAATTTAATTCATATGTCCTCTTTTCTTCAAAGCCAAATAAATACACATATTTACAGCAGAAATTTTGACTAGAATATTATGAAAAATTGATCATATTCTTTCTATTTGTGAATTATACTTTGTATGTGAAAAAATCACAACCAATTACTTCCATCTTTCGCTTTACAATTCAATCACGTCTGGATTTCAATGAAATATATCATTTCTGAAACTTTGAGCTTGGTTCATAGAACGTTTTCTTGAAAAATTCATATACAGCTGTATCAGAACTAGTGTAAAAAAATATTAGCATGTTCCTGAAATCATTTTAAGTAATTTTTTTTAAGAAATAGCAGCATTTTAAAATAAAAATTTAACTAAGATATCCACCTACTTTTAAAACAAAACAACAATGCTAAATTAATCTGAAATTGACATTTTTTACCTGGATTTTTGAATTTATTGTGAAATGGGACGGGTTTAGTGTTCGGAATACAATTTATAGAATTCATAATTCTCTGATTCGTCGAAGTCGGCTTTGGAGCTCAAGGGGCATATTTTGAACACTTATAAGAAATAAAATAAATATTTTTTCTACAAATCTATTAAAAGTGGCTTTTTAATGTATATTTTTAGGGTTAAAAATGTAATTTTATGACACTAGTGTTAAAAGTAACCGATTATTGTTACTAATATTTGAAATATAAATTTAAAAAAAATAGTGTATGATATACGTGTTAAAAATGTCACTTTAAAGCAGGGCATCGAACCTGAACCTGAACCGAATCAAAACCAGAACCAAACCGTAATATTTTAGCGAACCCAGAACCGAACCTTAAATATATTTTTCAATTGCACCCGAGTCAGAACTGAACCCAGTATTAAAATTCGGGTTCAGGGTTCAGCTCCGGTTCAGGTTCAATTTGAGTTCGAAATGTACGCGTAATCGTAATATAGCCGATAATCGACGCCTGTGTTGTCTGTTTGTGAAAATTGTGTTCTTGTCTTGCGTAAATTCCGGCTCGCATTTTAAATTATTTTTATATATGGATTATTATTCCAAAAACATTAATTCAGTTTTCATTAGATCGAACCGAACCTGAATCCAATACCTGAACCTGAAACAAAACCGCAAATTTTATTAATGTTTGAACCAGAACCGCTCCCGAACCCGTCTCTGAAAAAATAAATTAACCTGAATTTGAACCGAACCCAGTTTTTGGCGGGTTCGATGCCCTACTTTAAAGACAAATAACTATTATGTTTCCATATTTTATTCTTTTGTTTTAAAAGTATATATGTTGATTTTTTTTATTGCGGCTATTTATGAAACTGATCCTCTTGTAATTCGGTAACTAAAAGGAATAGGATCTATGTTAACACGACATTTATTACTTAAAATAATCTCAGGAATATGCTATGGTGAAAATGATTAGGCAGAAGACTCACGTCATCAACCTGAAAAAAAACCTTATAAAAAGAAATATAACTTGTAGAAATTATTAGTTGTTATTTTTTTTAAAAAAAAGAAGAAAAAACATACATTTATTACTTAAAATAATCTCAGGAATATGCTATGGTGAAAATGATTAGGCAGAAGACTCACGTCATCAACCTGAAAAAAAACCTTATAAAAAGAAATATAACTTGTAGAAATTATTAGTTGTTATTTTTTTTTTAAAAAAGAAGAAAAAACATACTAGTATTAAAGAAACGTATATATTAATGAATTTACAATTATTCAATCCTTATTCCTTTTACGGAATATAAAATTATTTGACATAATATGGTCATTCTCTGTAGTGCCAACGTATGCTACGAAAATAAACTACAATTATTTCAAATAATGTTATATTCCCTAAAAAGAATAACTATTGACTTAGAAATAATTGCAAATAACATTAATATATACATTACTTAATACTAGTACTTTTTTTTCTTTATCTTTTAAAAATAAATAACACCCAAAAATTTCTACAAGTTATATTTCATTTTATAAGGTTTTTTCAGGTTGATGACGTGAGTCTTCTGCCTAAACATTTCCACTAAATTTTTTTTACACTAATCCTGTTACATCCTGTATACAGAACGTTCGAATTTCGAAAGTCACCATTGTGATCTTAAAACTATAAGACATACATACGATTTTGTTTATGGAACATCTGGTGTTTCTTTGGAAGGCCATCTTAGATGTGCTTTTGTTTTCTCATAAATTTTCATGAGCTACTAGATCATAAAAAAATGATTTTAGTAAAAAAAAAAATTTACACCTAGCAGCGTATGAAATAGTTATTTGCATACCCAATGCTGAAAGTGTTTCTTTGTCGAACCAAACGAAAGTTTGTGTACTTTCAACACGTGTTATACACACTATTTTTTTACTCCTGCAAGATAAAAAAAGTAAATAAATATATATATTTTTTTAAATAATGTATTTATTGTCAATTTTTGTATTTGTGATGCGTATCTATTGACAACAACAAACATTCATAAGTAAAATTCGTTGATTACTGCAAAGTTTTGCAACACAAAGAGTCGCTTTCAGCATGTAAAACAAACCAGAAAATTGTATTTTCAGAGCAGGAATAGAAAAATATTTTTGTATCGATTAATTTTTGAGATATAATACAAATTTACATTTTTTAAATGGACAATGTCAACTAGTTAATGGCCAAGTGGACGCCGGAGATCTGGGCGATAAAATAATAGATATGTAGAATCACAAAATTGTGCATTAGGTTAGGTTAGGTACATTTAGAAAATTTAAAGCGTAAATATTTTTTTAAAGTTTCTGTTGCTCAAAATTGTCTATAAAAAAATCGTATTTATTCTGTATAGTTTTCACAAATTATTAATTTTTTATCGGATATTATTAATTTGTCTATTTTTTATCAAAATTAAATTAATAAATTTAAAAAGGATTTTTGATGAAAAATAGGGATGCCGAAATGTGAAAGATGAATAAAGCAAAATGGTTTTAAATAAACACTTCAAAAGTCTTATTCACACTTTTCAATTTAATAACAAAGTTATCTGTTATTAAATTGAATAGTGTGAATAATAATAATATATTTAAAACCATTTTCCTTTAAAAAAGGATCTGACGCCTGTATTCAAAAATTTAAACTAAAGAATTTATTTGAAAGCAAAAAACAATAGAATCGAACTTCATAGAAATTTAATTTTGTAGTCTTTTTGCTTTTTTGCAAAATTTCTGTGCTGTAAGTGTGATGTCAAAATATATCTTTGAAATATATAGATATCATGGTAAATTGGGGAATTTAGTCTATAAATCGTCGTTCCATCTTTCAGGATACGTATTAGAGATATAAACGAAGCACTAAAAGAATTAGGAAGAATGTGTATGACACACTTAAAAACAGACAAACCCCAGACCAAATTAGGAATATTAAACATGGCCGTGGAGGTCATCATGACATTGGAACAGCAAGTTAGAGGTATTATTATAGATTGTTGTTGGTGTAAGAAAGATTTCTAAAGGATTTGCTTGTTGCAGAACGAAATTTAAATCCAAAAGCAGCGTGTTTGAAACGAAGGGAAGAAGAAAAAGCGGAAGACGGCGCCAAATTGGGACCTGCAGGACACCATATGATTCCCAATGCTCACTACCCTGCGATACCTGTATGTTTCACAAACTTTTTATTTATTTATATTTAGATGGAAATATTAACATTGTGTTTTCTTCACCATAATAGGCCAGTCCAAATCTACAGCTATTTTGAATATAAATAAATGATAATAAAAAGTAAGCATAATTTCAAAAAATAAAAATTTAGATAATATCTACGAGAGTCATTCAAATATAAACCGGCTGTTCAAAATCTGTTTATTCAGACGGTGCAGTGCCCGATATTGCATTTTGCCATTTAGTATTTAGGTCTGCTTCACATAAATACTTCTTCGAATGGCACATTTATGACATCCATTGCTTTGTATAGGAACAGTTCATGACAACAAAAGTGAATTATACAATTCGATTTAATTTAATGATTCAGATTAAATAAATGTTAATATTATATTTCATAAAATAGAAGCTAAGTAAATTTGACATTTTGCCCAAATTATAGCAACGAACATGGTTATGATTAGTTTAATTAATGCCTGTCAATTTGCATAGTGTGCTCCTACAAAACCCTAAAATCTAAATCCTAAATAATGACGGCATTTAGGGCATATAATTTAGGATTTAAGGATATAAGGGTGATAAAAGTGCAACATCGGACACAGCCTTACTTTTTCATATATAGGTTATTTTTGTATAGTGTACGTACACGTCATGTTGCCACCAATGTTAAAATCAGCTAAGTGGAAGTAAACATCTGCTATAGCAGCCGTCAAATAAGTATGGAATATAGATTTCTACACTGTTGCCATTTCAGAGGCCGTATTGAAAATGCTAAGTTATGTAAAACGGCAACACCGCAGGGCAAGGGACAGGGACAGGGTGCGGAGAAGGGAAAAAATCGAACATCAGTCCATACTTATTTTGACAGCGAGTATAGTAAGAATATACCTATTAAACTGCATACCGCTAAAAGGCACACAAGAAATGTGCGCAACATTTTGCACTCTTCAAGTGTGAACAAGACCCTTATGTGCGCGCCTGCACTTGTAGACACGAGGACATGTAACGTATCTGACGTGTGATATGATTCTGACGTTTCGTTATGGAAATTATTTTTATAATTAATATATTAAATAACAAATCTACTAAATTAAAATCATATAGTACACACATGATATAGCCTCATAATGAAACGTGATTAAAACACTCGGCTCATCGTCTCATACGCGTTTCATTATGAACGCTATATCAAACTTGTATCCTTAATATCTATAAAATGATCTCAATATAATATAATAAAAACTCAGCTGGTTTTGGCATGGATGGTCAATATGACGTGTACGTACTCTATATAGTTCCCTTAATAATTAAGCACGTGCGCCACCGATTTGGCAGCTTTCTGATTTCCGTATCATAAAAACTGAGACGCATCTAAAGCCATTTTGCACATGAGTGTTTCCACCTTTTCGTTATTTTCGAATCGTTTTGCTCCAAACAAATGATAATTACACGGGTACACGTTCGGGCTGTAAGGAGAATGGGTAGTCCAATGCAATGGGGTAGTTACCATATGTTAAATTTAATGAAATTCTTATTTGTTTACAATGTATGACTCATAATAAGATATATACCGTAATAAAATTCGCCATTTATTATGTAAATATTTCAAAAAAGTTATTTAAAATATTATATGATTCAAATCGCCCTCTTCTTTATGACGTCACGCTTACATAATTAAAGCCGCAAATGTCGCTAGTGTCGTTGTGTTACAGCGATGGGATGTCACAAAGTGACAGTTGATGGTGATCGACGTCGTGGACATAACCTTGTTTCTATTTGTTTCTTATGCATATCTTCTATCTTTCTCGTAAGTAAAAAATATACATTATTATGGATTGTCTTTAAAATAAAAAAGTAAAAATACATGCTAACTTGACAGCAATCTAACCTAACAAATAAGTTCCCCTTACCCCGCAAGACATATGTCGCAAAATATCTTTGTCATACTTCAAGCAGTACGTCGGAACTAAGTTGCAACGGAAGAGACGTCACAATGGCGGGAATAGGTATGTCCGGTATTTTCTGTAATTTTTTTCTCATTTAAAAACCAAAATTATGCAAAATTAAAAAATATGGAAAATTTAAAAATACTTGCTTCCAATAAAAAAAAACAAAAAAGGCGAAACTACCCCATTGCGGAAAATTTTCTTGGATTACTCTTGCAATGTAAGGCCAATATGGGTGGAACCCATCGCGACGAAATTTTTCAGCGCTAACTAGTTCCAAATGAGCAAGGACATAATGCCATGGCTTATCCCAATTTGGACATCTTTAATAAGATCGCGATTTTTTTTTTCAACTTTGTTGGATTTGAAAAAACTGATAACAAATATAAATACTACGTTGTGCAGTGACTTTGATACTACTTACTCTTCATCATAGCTACTGACACGTAGTGTAAGAAGCAAATTTAGACATGTCCACTGATTTCCTCAAGCAGCCTCAGCCGAGTGTGGTCGCTTATTGATCGGCGATAAAAAGATCGGTTTATATTTCCCTTACTCTCGTATTTTCAAATTTTTAATTAAAAAAACATGGCCGGGCCTTTTGGTATACCTAAAATATTCCATTGAATACCTTATATTTTCCTGTAAAACCTACGAAATATTTACGTTTGTTATACCATATATCTCTAACGTTATTTTTAATCTCAAAGGAGTGACATAAAACGATGAAACGATAAAATTATATTTACGAAGAAACCTAAAATATTACCACGTGTGCCTGCGAATCTGAGGACCCGGATTCGATCCCGAACAACTCCAAAATTATCGAATTTTAAATAGCACAAAGGTGATTCCAATGTGCACTCTTCGTGCTAAAAATGAGTGCCCGTGATGTGACGCCTGATAAATGCCGGCACGGTACGAATACTTAAATTATCAGCACATCCAGAAATGGGTAATATGCCGTGATGATATATTTATTACTGATTTCACAGGGCTGTACGTTCCCATTCGTCGTTAGAAGGTGTACACATTTGAATTTAGTCGCAGTATAAATGGTAATGATATAGAATAAAAAGCCTTCATATGATAAATTTGTTGACATAACGTAATATTTCTATGTAAATAATGTGTATACGCAAAGCTGGATTATATCATCGAAAAGAAAAAATTCATAGAATTCAAAACGGGGTCTTTGTAACAAATTGTTTAGACTTAAAGCAAATGGGTGCTAATAGATTTCTATGTATTTTCATAGTCTAGGCACAGAATAGAGACATATACAGAAGTGACACTCCGTGTCGGTTCCTTTATCTTGCGCTATGCCGTTCTATGATCTTGGATTGTCTGGGATCTTTAAATTTGTTGGCAGATTTACGTGGCAAGGACTCGCAAACTGAGACAGCTGCTTCCCTTGGAATATGCGAAATATAATAATTTCTATTTGATAAGTATTTTTCCTATCTTTTGTTATAGAGATAACATAATTCTTTGCTTAGAAATCGATTTCTGTATTTTCATACTTTTATTATTGCCCCCTTATTGGAAAGCGTTAATTATTATAACATTCCGATTTTAACCGATGTACCCTTTAAATCTGTTCGCACACTTTATCTCTTCTCTAATTTTCGTTTCTCTCTCGGATTGTCGTCTCTGTATTCAGTCTCTATTCTGTGGTCTAGGGGCGTTTAATAGTTGTATGTTGATTTTTCGAGTTTAAAAATAAATAAACAATACGTGGTAATAATTTACGTATTACTTAGTTCCCTATAACATTTGAATTTCTATAGTAATTATTTGGATTTTTTACAGATAATACATCACAAAATACTAAAAGAATCTTATAATTTTATTTTCCTTTAATTACCATTATCTATGTAAAAAATCGCATTGAATTTGCACTATTTAAAAACAAGCAGAATTGTGTTAGAATTAGATAATATATTAATTTAAAATTAGACTTTCTAATTTAAAGTTTTCCTTATATTATTTTAATACATTAATAACAAATTTAAGATAAATTGTATTCTTTAATCTTTATTTAGTAGCCAATATATTTTAATACGAACAGATTTGAACAGCCCGGATTCGATTCTTCATCGGTATAGAAATATCGTCATTACCGAAATCTGCGTATAGAAGCAGATTGGCACACCCAGAAATGGGTAATAAGCCGTAATGATATATTTATTTTACACATTAATAATTGATCGTAAGGGAGAGAAGTTATAGGATATTTTTGATTGTAGGGCCCTCCCCCGAATCTGCCGCACAACCCATCGCAGCCGCAATAGCATCGCTAGCCCGCGCCTTCGCCCCTCTGTACATACATCACGCCACGTCAGCGTCACGTCACGTCACATCGCCACATCGCGTCAGATCAGTTCATCGTACAAACCAATACATACCCCCAAAACAACAACAAAACAAACCAGAAAGAATCATTGCTGCAATCATCATTTATATTTCATTATTATTATTATTATTCATTATTATTATATACATAATATTATATATTTTTTTAATACAACGTGTTCTGTAGTGAGATTTTCTAATGAACCATCAATCGCATTTCAACTCCTGAGTTTTTGATTGGATGGAAATGGTTATTTGTTAACATTTTGCATGTTTTTAGCGTTTTATATTTGTAAATATATAGATGACATTTATTATTTAACAAACGGTTCTATATTTTATATTTGGAAATTGAAACTTGATGTGATAAACTCTAAATTTCTGTCTAATCATTGACTCTGATAGATGAAGTGAGATTGAATTTCTACTGCGCCAGTATTTTAGAAATTGTGCCATGACAGGCAAGTTATAAAAACGCAGAACTTTTCATCAAAAAAATGTACAAAATGTTTGAAATTTCATCAGGCGAAAAATGAAATCTCAAAATTGGACCGTGCGCACTCGATTCGCAATCAGATCACTTTATATTTTTAATAAAATTCTGGCGGAGAATCTGAGTAATGCGGTAGGTGAATTGTTTTGCGTGAAAACATCGAATTTTTGTCTCACTGGATGCCATTAAGAACAAATTGTTTTTATTTATTTTCGTTTTAAGACCAAATCAATTGTAATCTTGCTTCGTTTTATATATAGCTGAAATTTTTTGGGTAACCTAGAAAACGTATGCAATTTTTAAGTTATATATTTAGTTTATACTACAATATATTTTTAAGAAATAATTTTATTTAGTAGGAATATTATTTAGTGTAAGAATCTTGTAACATGATTTGAATTTGTTTTACATTCGTATTGTGACGTAATTTATATTTTGTTGTTGAAGTCTAAGACTGCTCTTGAACAACTTAAGCAAACTCAGTATTAGGAATGTGGAATGATTGTTATCATACCAGTATGATACGAGAAGTTGGCTTTACTTAATTACTTTATTGTTGTATGATATTGTACGGGATGAACCAAAAAAATTACACACTTATAAGTTACACATTTCGCGATCAAGGACATGAAAATTATGTCAAAATTTAAACTTTTCTCGTATTTGTAGCATTAAAAATTACTATACGAGTTTTGAAAATGCTCTAAATAAAAAGAATATGTACAGATACACAGACGATCATATTGTACATTTACTACGAGTTGCCGAAATAATTTTAATTATATATTTATAAACTTTTCCTTTTTTTTCTAGCTTTAAAAATTATTATGCTACAGATTTTAAAAATGTATTATGGATAAATCGCAGATTTTTTTTTCTCAAAATTTAAACTTCCCGAAACTATTATAGCGACGGATCATATTACATTTGTTGCGTTACAAAACAATTTTAATTGTATATATGAATCGCAGAAAATTATATGAACATTTGTTCCGAATTTAAAATCGAACATATTATTTTACAGTATTTATTTTCATCATGGTCATTTGAAACTATTACAATAAATTTTTCAATTAGTGGCGATAAACAATATTATATTGTGAAATTAACATGAGTATGAAATAAGATATATTTATTTATTGTTTACAAATATCGAAACATGTTGTTCAAAATATATGTTCTGAAACTCAAAATACATACAGGAAATAAACGATTCCTGCACTATTGCGGGAAATTATTGTTGTCATAGAAACAATTATCATAACCGCTTCAAAATATTATGTATAGGAGACGACAAAATCCCCCATTTGGCCACCATTTTATCTAAGTAAAATAGTGATATTTGTTGTTCTTACTTCAAACGAAACGATTTAGTGCAAAATATCATTTATATTCAAAATAAATATTTATTTCACTACATCAAAAGATGATAAAAAGTAATGTTTTCCCTATTTGCTACGTTCACAAATCTCTCACCAGATGTCAGCTACTTCATTTTTTTCTCCAATATTTTTTCTTATTTTTGTTAACGATTACAGAAAAAAAATCTTGTAACACCTGCGGAAACGTGATTATTAGCGCTTTCCATTTATATAATCAGTGCGCACTAGCTGAATTTTACGTGTTTCATTTATACTTTTCGATTGAAATGAACTGAACCTTCCTGAGTGCGCACTTTCATGCAGTCTGTCAAATTCATATATTTTGAGTTGTAAAAAGTATTTTTTAGTCCAATGGATGTAAAAATTTAAGTCTTCACAGCATGAATCTTATGTAGTAATATCCATTGCTACGTAACCTCCCTAGTTGACAGTGACAGCTAACAAACTTGTAATGTTGCATTTAAAATGCACCACACATGTGTTGTAACAACTATAGTTGCCGTCAAATAAGTATGGACTGGAGATTTCTACACTGTTGCCAGTTCACAGGCCATGTTGAAATTGCTAAGTTATGAAGAAACAGCAACACCGCAGGGCAAGGGCAGGATGCGGAGAAGGGAGAAAGTTGAGCATCAGTCCATACTCATTTGACGGCGAGCATAGTGCCGGCCATGACATCATTAGCTGCACTCAGTGTAAAACTAAATATATAAATGGAAAACGCTATATATGAAACTTCATGCTAATTACGAAAATCGCTGCGCTCGATTTAGAGAACTTTCATTTCAGAATCACTAATTTCCCGCATTTATTACAAATATAACTATTAACATAAAATTTGAGTGAAGGCTCAGTTGAAAAGTGGTGCAAGTTTAAAAAAATAGTATTTTCTTTAATAAAAAGATCAGTGTAGTTCGAACATACTACACAGAAGATGTTGATAGTATCTTTAAGAAACACCATTTATTTTGTATCCTACGCAGATTATTTGAAAAAAAAAAAAACTTTCTATTCGCGATATGTGTAGCTTTTGATAGTGGTGTAATATTTTTGGGATAGTCTTGTATTTGTCTTCTCGTATGTGCTGTATGCCTCACACCAGTGACCCACTGAAGAGTAGTCTTACATCATTCCGAAATGGGCAGCCAATTACTGGCAGCGATTCTCTTTAGATTCATTCGCTCGTTATTTTATATTTTACTTTCATTTTTATCATTTGCCTTGCAACTTTGTTGGAATACTAGTTTCGAGTTAGGTTTTAATTGTTTTATCAATTAAAAAAAGTTTGTATTTGATTGTCTTTCTTTGAAACTGCAATATTGAGAACACAAATAGTATTGTTTAAAGGCAAAGGCATAGACTAATCACTTTTTAAGGATTTCTTGGTATTGGTGCAGTTGTTGTTCGCGACGTTTTTGTAAATGATGTGAAATGATTGTAGGAATACAAGTGAAATTGTATTATTTTTGCATACATTTTTTTAAGCACAGTGATTGTAATGTTATGTATAAAATGTAGAGTCATTTACAAAAACAATGAACGAAGCATGAAATTATTTTAATGAAGTGATTAGTTGACAAAGCCGTGATGAAAAGGGCTTTGATGATGATGTTAAATCATGATGTATAAAGCTAAAACAATGTGTTTTTACGTATATATAAAATATATAAATATATATATTTAAATAAATTACTGCGATAAAACTAATATAGGTATGTCTATTAGGCATTTGGACATTCAGAAAAAACATATTATAAACTATATGTAATATACATACGTACATAAATATACTATGTGCCATTTTTCCATAATATCTATTTTTTTTTCAACATTTGGCTTAAAATTTGCACGTTTTACAGAAACAAAAATAATACATTTTTCTCTGTTTACAGGTTAATGAATTTCCCTAACCAAATACCCACACCACGGATGCGATAAATACAGCTTAATAATATACAAGATATCTATTTATATTCTTTATTGTTGTAGCATTCTATATTTTTGTAAAATTTAGGTTGGTTCTTAAAGATGTTTTTAAACCTGACTTTAAGGGGTATACAGGTGTCCGGATTTCGAAGACCACCATTGGGTTGAAGGTTGGGATCCTCGCAGGGCATCGAACCCGAAACAAACCATATCATTTTAGTGAACCCAGAACCGAACCTCAGATATGTTTCTGTTGAACCCGAGTCGGAACCGAACCAGGTATTAAAATTCGGGTTCAGGGTTCAGCTCGGGTTCAGGTTCACTTTCATTTTGAAACGTAAGCATAATCGTAATACAGCCGATTATCGACGCCTTCGGCATCCGCGTTGCTGCCTGTGTTGATTGCTTGTGAAAATTGTGTTCGCATTTTTAATAAAGATTTGTTATTCAAAAAAGCATTAATTCAATTTTCATTAGGTCGAACCGAACTTGAACCCGGAACAAAACCGCAAATTTTATTAATGCTTGAACCAGAACCACACGCGAACCTATTTTTCAAAAAAATAATTAACCTGACCCTGAATCGAACCCAGTTTTTGGCGGGTTCGATGCCCTGGTTCCTCGCTATAAGAGATACGACTTAGGTTAAATAGGACATGTGGTGCGCTTTTGAGGAACCATCTTAGATGTGCTTTTGTTTTGTTAAAAATTCTCGATAACTACTAAATAATAACAAAAAATTTGATGTGGCCAACACATTACCTTCCATCAATTCTACGTATTTTGTATAAATTCCACACAGATTTTTGAGAAATGAACTGATCTTACGTCTTACTGAACTGAACTACTCATTAAAAAAATTGTTGTGGCCAGCACAATACCTCTCGCCATTTTCATTTTATGTTGCATAGGGCGCGAGCAGTTATGTGACTTTGTTGGCCTTAGCAAGCAGATATGGGGACCCGTGTCAGAATGACAGCTGGTAATATACATAGGTATCAAGTATCATAAGTTTTCATTCGAAACATCATGATTTTCTAAATCCATGTGGATTATTTTCCTCGGCTAGTATATTCCATACTAATGAATGACAAACAGAATATTATGAAATATTGAATGAAAAATTATGACATATGACAATTGTGACATCTATGCAAATAACTACTAGCCGTCATTCTGTCACGGATCCTCATATCTGCTTGCCAAGGCCAACAAAGTCACATGCGGCTGGTCGCGCCCTATAAGTAACGAATTTAACACTTCTTGTACACACAAATAATTGAAATTGTTTCTCTTCTTTCGTTCTATGAGAAATTTTATCCGCAAAATACTTCAAATTCATTGACGGTATTAGCGGTATTTCTTAAGGATATATGTAATATTGACATACCTGCAATTTAAATAAATATTTAATTAATAATACAATAATATATTTTAAATGTACTCATACCTCCCAGAACTGACACTGACATTTTGCATTTATTTGTCAATTTCTAAAATTTTAATATCGCAACTGTTTTTCTGGCAACGAGATTTATTACAACCACAATTACAACAGATTATTCTATATTATTATATAGAATATCTCCAAACCTATACGAGATATAATAAAAAATTTAAATGTGTCAGATTGAGAATTTAATTATCTTTAAAATTTTCAAAAAATAATATTTAGAAATATTTTTTTTTAGAAACTACCACTTCCGGTTGTCCAATTGTTACCAGAACCTATTCAACTCTTCCCATTACTGTTAGATTGAGGAATCCGTAGTCAAACAGGTCTTTAGTCCTATAGAATTTGAGAAATCGTGTCTCCAACAACCTCACACATCCACACACACACACACAGGCATCATTGTAAAAATGTTAAAATCGGATTCTATGGACCTTAAATCGTGCTTATTCAATAAAATCTGGATATGCGATTTTTAGCATGAATCCAATACCTCTCTTAGCGAGAGGTAAAAAGCAGTATGTTTTTTAAAATAAGTATAAAATAAAAACAGGTATATAGTATTTTATTTATAACATAATAATCTGCTGAATTGACTTGTGGCTATAATAATCTGTTGTATTACCTTACGTGATTTGTTTTTGTCACATTAAATTATTTTACATTTATATTTCCAGTAAAATCATTTCACAAAGATATTATGTAAATTTTATTTGTCATTGACATATGTCAATTAGTAATATTTGAATATTCCGTTTTCATGGTGCATCTAAGTAGCGTAGGTTGCAAGATATTTCTTTATACCCTTTATGTCTAAATTCATTGAATATGAAGAAAATAATATAATTAAATCGAATAGAGAAGAAACTATTCTTTAATATTAATAATAACGTAAAAGGTCAAAATATGATATTTAACAGCGTTTTTTTCAAAAAAAAAATCTTCAATTTAAGAGCACTTTCGGTTAACCAATCGTAACCAAAATCTAATCAACTCTTCATATGGAAAGAGGAATATGAAAGTATTATAATTTTTGAAATTGTAATATTGGAGTTATGCGATCCGGAACAATCGTCACATACACAGACATCATCGTAAAAATAGTAAATTCGTATTCTAGGGACTCTAATATATGCTTATTCATTAAAACTCACCATGGAATTTTTTGACCAAAAACAATACCTTATCTATAAAGTGACGGAGGGTAAAAATAAGCTAATGATAGAGGCACAGGGCGTTGCGTCATTCGATTCTAGTTTTTAACAATTAAATAAAGTATTGTACTCGAAACAACGATAGAAGCAACTTTTGGTACAAAAAGAAATTCAATAGTCGGAAAAGTACAACTTACCGTAGGTAAAATATTTTGTAGAATATAATATTGAAATTTACATTGAAATTTAAAAATTTATTACAGTTAAAAATTATATAAATGTGAAAAATACATTTTATGTATTGTCCCTCTGAAGGATGGGTACGAACTCAAAAAACCTTGCACGATATGGCGATGAAACGTAGTTCGTGTAATTAAATACTGATTTTATTGTAACCGAAAGTGGTAGTTAAAAAGAAAATTCTAAATATTATTTGAAAATTACTACAAAGATAATTAAATTCTTAATCTGACACATTTAATTTTTTTTATTATTATATCCTATAAGTTTGGAAATATAGTATATAATAATATAGAATAATGAGTGCCCGTGAGGTGACGCCTGGTAAGCGCCCACACGGTACAAATATTCCATCATTACCGATATCTGTGTACGAAGCAAATTGGCACACCCAGCAATGGGTAATATGCCGTGATGAAATATTTATTTATTTATTTATATTTAAATGTTTGTAATTGATAGATAAATGCAAAATGTCAGTGTCAAAAATCAGCTGTTTTACTATCATTACTGAAAGATTTTTCTGGGAGGTACGAGAACATTTAATATATCTTATTGTAATATTAATTAAATATGTATTTAAAATTGTAGGTATGTTAATATTATATATATCCTTAAGAAATACCGCTAATAGCGTCACTGAATTTGAAGAATTTTCAACATATTAGAAGAGTAGGACAAAATTCCACATAGAACGAAAGAAGATATACAATTTCAATTATTTGTCTCAGAATGACGGCTGGTAGTTTTTTATATAGATGTCACAATTGTCATATGTCATAATTTTTTATTCAAAATTTCAAATTATTCTGATGTTTATTTGTCATCAATAGTATGGAATATACTTGTTGAGGAAAATAATCCACATGGAATTGGAAAATCATGATGTTTTGAAGGAAAAATTATGATACTTGACACCTATGTACATTATTACTAGCTATCATTCTGACACGGCCCCCCCATATCTGCTTGTCAAGGCCAACAAAGTCACATGACTCCTCGCGCCATATGCAACATAAAATGAAAATGGCGAGAGGTACTGTGCTGGCCACGAGTACGTGCCATAGCGTCTAAATGTCATAGCGCCCAAATTCCATAGCGTCTAAATTCCACACCGTCTAAATTGCATAGCGTCTAAAAGATGCCCCCCCACCAATTGCCATAGCGGCTAAATTTGACCTGGCTTATTTCGGCCACTACCAGTGGTGTTGGTAATACAACAAACTGTAAATATGTCTACATTTATTTGGAATTGTACAACAGATGGCGAGTTTGTTGTGTATTTCATACAGTGCTACAGTGAGTATAAGGAGGTACTATAGTAGTCAACAACAGTTACCCAAATAAATACTGTACAATAGTTTACGAATACAACGGGTTTGTAATGTAAATGAAGAATATGCACTGAAAGACAAATATAATTCAATATATAAACATAATGTAAATAACACAAATATGAATTAACTATTATCTACCTGTTTCATCAAATTTACCAATATGAAAGTACATGTAATAAGTGCATTTAAATATAAGTATGTAAAAAAATAAAAATTTGCATGTTTAAATTTATATTTGGTATGGATTAAAATATAAAACGTTTTATTTTAAAAAAATAATTACTCTAAATTCATACAGATAGCCAGAAAGAAGGTTTACAACTTTATTATTGAATTATAAAAATAAAATAAATATATCATCACGGCATATTATCCATTACTGGGTGTGCCAATCTGCTTTGTACATAAATATCGGTAATGATGAAATATACAGTGTGTCCCCGGATTAAGTATACAAGAGGGAAAAGATCTTTATTTCTAATTTTACAAAAGAATGTTATAGGACGAACTTTTTTGCTTAACTTGAAACTCTTTTGTCATTTAAACCTTTAATTATTAATATTTTAATTTCCATCCTCGAAATTAGGAAAGTGCCTTCGATATATGGCTTGCTTAACCCACTTGCAACATGTGTCATGTTTAATATGTCATGTGTGGTTATGTTTTTATAAGTAATACGAGTAATATCGCAAAACTTATTTTCATTGCAATATTTGTATGTAGTTTAATGTATTAAAAAATTGGATAAGAGATACTATGTCTGCCCGTAACATTTGAGGAAGTGCAGAATAGCTTTAAAGAGCTGCGTCGGAGGATTGAGTTATGTAACGACGAAGGTAGAGGGTTAATAGAATAATTTAATATTTGATTTTTGTTTGAATAATTTAATAAAAACCTATTTTTTTTGTTTATTATTATTATATATAAATGAATTTTTATTACTTTTATAGATTCATGGTGTGATTATTTAATATTCCTTTATAATATCACATTTCTTACAAATAAATAGAGAATGAATCCACCCTGCATCAACTGTTTATAATTTAAATGTTTTGTTATCGTATGGAGACATTTTTATTATAAAATTATGAATATTTTCAATATTTATTCCATAAATAAATGAATATAGCTAAATTATTTATTTATATATTTATGTATAATACGTAACATAATGCTTTTCACTTTGTATTAAAAAAAATCCCGCACTTGCCCAAAAATAAAAATCTGTTGTGGCCAGCACAATAATACCTCTCGCCACTTCCGTTTTTGGTTACATAAGTATAGGGCGCGAGCAGTCATGTGACATTGTTGGCCTTGACAAGCAGATATGGGGGTTCGTGTCAAAATGAAAATTATTAATTTTGTACATATATATCAAATGTTAGAATTTTTAATCAAAATTTCAAGATTTTCTAAATTCACGTAGTTAGTTTGTCATACTTGACAAGCAGATATGGAGGCGAGTATGGAGGCCCTTGTCAAAATGGCAGTAATTATTTACATTAATGTCAAATGTCATAATTTTTCACGTGGTTAATTTGTAACCAGGTATGAGGAATTTACTTGTCGAGGAAAATAAACCACATGGAATTGGAATATCATGAAATCCAAATGTGCGGGATTAGATTTGCTGCCATAAAAATCAAAAGAAATTTACAAAGAAAGCATAGAAATTAGAAATTTATGGATAGGAGAAAAAATATTCAATCGTTTGCCAAAGAATGTTATGCCAGCATATTTTGCAAATTTATCCGAGAAAATGAAATCTTCTAGTTTGTGGTCCCAGTACTCCATGGTGAGGGCCATGTTAAACGTAAAACACAATGTTGGCATACCAAAATACATGAAATTGTGTGATTTTTTTCAAAAAGTAAACATCATGGATATTTGGCAAAAAAAAAATTATCAACAAGACTTCCAAAATATATTAAATATGTCCCAGATAATAAGTATTTATTGTATTAAAGTGATATCTTATTTTGTGAGAAGGTATATTAAACAGTATTTTTTTGATTTAAATTTGTACTTCTAATATTTTTCTGACATATGCCGATGTGGCCGCGGCCAGCACGTCCCAGCTCTGAGCACCGAAGTTTACCGAACGCAATAAATGGAAAAATGCGATTGGTCCAGCAACTGTATTCGGCTAACTTCTGTGCTCTGTGCTGAGACGTGCTGAACGCGGCCTAAAAATGAAAAATTGTCTACAATAATTAATTTGTTCAGCAAGGAAATAAGCGATAGGGATAGCGACAACGATTTTTCCAAAACTCCCTCTAATACATATAAAATTATCAGACTCATTTATTAATTTTGATGATACTAACCACACAAATTTTACAGGTTATGGCAGTATGTATTTATTCCCTAAATATTTTGAGAGTGCCACTTCGAAATTATTATAAATAAATAGTATGTATTATAACAAATTATTTAATGTATTTTAATATAGCGCCCCCCGTAAAAGGGATACAAAAAAAAATCAAAATTTAATCATTGTTGTAATTCGGAAAAATACCTGCAGAAATTTCATTACACACGGAAAATAAACTGAAGGAAAGGAAAATAAATACAAATAAATTATATTAAATACTTCTATTTGCTGCATTTAATTTTTGTGTTTGCTTTAAAAATGTATAGAGGTTAGAATTTATGTTTGTGTTATAACTTGTATCATAGATGGCACTGTAGCATAAAGCTAGATATACATATAACATTAATAGAAAAAAAATATATGAAGACATTAATTGTACGTTGACAGAATTTTTAATAAAAAAAACGTATTTCCCTCACTTGAGAACCACATGCACTACACAGCCATATGGGAGAAAAGTTTCATATGAAAAGATTAATATCGATAAAAGTTATATACAGGTGTTTCCTTTAAAACAACCAGCGCTTTTTTGGGCGAACTAATGACTTTAGAGAAAAATGTTATATACAAAAAATTACCAGGAAAAAGGGCTTAATTTATGAGGAATAATAAATAAATAATTCAACCAGTGGTTCTCAAACGGTAGAATAAAATTATATTTTTTTAAATGGCAACCAATATAAATTTTTTGTCCATTAGATAGAGAATTTTTTTCTGATTTCAACGATATAAATATGATATGGGGTTGTATAACAATTATTTCGAGAAAAATGATATTAAAAATCAGAAATAATTTTACAATATTGAAGTAGGCTATGCAATAAACAACTATTAATACGACTATTGCCTAGGTTACGATAGTATATTATTTTCTTATATCTAAAATAACTTGTTTTACTAAGAAATTCATAATATTGTTCTCAATAATTCACAAGTGGGTTACACTTTTTGGGGATAAAGCCGTGAAAATCTTCGTATCGTAGAATTTAAATTTCTTTCACACTCTCCATACATAACAGTAAGATTAAAATAGTCTAAATTTGTTAATTCTTGCAACTGCAAAGCCATTTTTTATTAATAAGTAATTAAACAATTACGAAAACAAACACTTAATAACGTAAGTAACAAAACTATCTGTCACCTGTATCATTTGTTTGCATTTGTTTATTGCATAGCCTACTTCAATATTGTAGAATTATTTCTGATTTTTAATATCATTTTTCTCGAAATAATTGTTATACAACCCCATATCATATTTATATCATTGTAATCAGAAAAAAAAATTCTATCTAATGGACAAAAAAATTATATAGGTTGCCATTTAAAAAAATATAATTTTATTCTACCGTTTGAGAACCACTGGTTGAATTTTTTATTTATTATTCCTCATAAATTAAGCCCTTTTTCCTGGTAATTTTTTGTATATAACATTTTTCTCTAAAGTCATTAGTTCGCCCAAAAAAGCGCTGGTTGTTTTAAAGGAAACACCCTGTATATACTTGTTGATTTTTGTTATTATTTCCTCTCAATAAATTATGAGATCCTTATTTTCTAATAATATTAAGAATATTCAAATAGAGCAAATTAAACATAAAGGTATAGTTTAAACAATGTTCGTCATAAATGTATAATAAAGCAAGCTCAATCTAATTTTTTTTTAGATATCTTGTTTTTTGTTTCAAATGAATTGATATGAAAACAAGTTATTTTTTTGTACCTCTCCTTAGCGTGGCACTGTAACAAAAAATAAGGAGTAATTTATTATAATGTTATTATTTTTATTTATAATAATTCGTAAGCGAAACAGTTTCATATTTCATATAGGAGATATATGAAAAATATATGTATGTATGTACATGGGATACACTGCACAAATTTAAATTTGTTAAAATTGCCGCGTTTTGCAAGCCAAACTTACACTCGGTAAATGTAGTTTCTGGAGAATTTCTTTTGTTAGACCTTATAATATTTTTTTCCCTCTAAATATTATATATTCATATATACATGTATGGTTATTATAATTTGATTTGTACTTTCCTTTCCTAGGACGGATCACACAATCTTTATGAATTTTTTTCACATCCCTCTACGGGTGGTGCCATATTGAAATGTATATTCAATAAGTTGTTATAATATTTACTGTTTATTTATAATAATTTCATGGCGGCACGCGGACTTCTATAGGAGATATCTGAGATTATACGGAAATATAAGGCGAGTCACACTATCAAAACATTATGATATAATCGAATAAAAAATAAGTTTTTGATTATTTTTTTCTACGAAATTGCGATTTAACACTCATTTTCCACACGCGAATGAAAACATTGGAAGAAGTACGACCCCTGCGCCAAAAGAATTGGCCTACATCTTTTTCTTAACTTACAAGGCAACAACTCGTATACATTTTTAATGATAACGCGTATTGTTTCAGCAATAAATTAATTCTAATAATACAAAAGTAAGTTTAGGGTTAATAGTTGAATAAGTGTAAACAATAAATTAAATTTAAAAAAATGTCATCACGGCATACCTATTGCTGGGTGCGCCAAGCTGCTTTCTATGCAGATATCGATAATGACGATGACATATTCGTACCGTGTGGACATTTACCATCAAACGTCATCTCACGGGCACTCATTGCTGGCTTGGAGAGTACAGAGTTCACTTTTGTGCCAATTAAAATTCTAATTAAGTTTTGGCATCGATCGGGATCAAACCCGGATCGCGACCAGACACACAGGCACATGGCTATGAGACCCCATTAAATAACAGAGAAACAAATTCAGTTATTAAATTTAGTAATTTTATACGAAAAATTAAACAAATAAATAGATGTAGCCCAATTCTTTTGGCGCAGGGCTCGTACATTTTTCATAATTTTATATTATTTAGTAACGATTTCTCTTTTTATAACATATTTAGAAAACTGTAACAAAGATAATAAACTATTTTTTCATATATTTTAAACGTTATGTTTTATTTGTAATTTTGTGATTGTTTATTATTTGTTTGATACATTCTACATTCTGTGTGTATATTTATTTGGCAGGTATTATTTAAAAAGTTCCACCATAAAAAAATGAATTAGCCAATTAAAACACTACTAATTTCAACAGATTAATTTTTTAATTGTTAAAATGTCAAAGTTAAACTAAACAAAATGAAACAATTTATTGAATTATTATAATGATAATTAATATTTACACTACGTAAAGAATTTAACCTTTTTTAGAACCATAAAAGTTAATTTAAATATCTAAATATCTTTATTTATGAACTCTACGAAATACATACATAACTATACTAATATACAATATCTTAGGCTTTACGTATGCAGCGTCATGTTTATACATCCTTCTGTCATTTCTTGTTTCTTTCAGTTTCATAACGTTCAAATCTTGACCATGAAGTTAGCGCAGAGAATTTCGCGCGCCCACATTTTTAAAAGTACATTCTGCAGTACTAATTTTAAATAAAAAATATTAACAAAAACTCTACCTACTCCGATTCAATAAATAATTTTCAGGTATATTTTGTACTCAGGAGTGTACTTTTTAAATTGTGAGCGCGCCAAGTTCATCTGCGCGAACTTCATGGTCAAGATTTTAACGTTAGGAAACTGAATGAAACAAGAAGTAAACGGGGCGATGATGAACATTAGGACGATGTGTGTGTTCCCAATTATATCTTATAGGTAATTATATTTAATTTTACAATAAAATAGTTGTATTCTTCGTAACAAGTTCTATGTTATCTGTTTTTGTTTCAAAATTGGTTACTTATATTCCTGGTAGCAAATATTAAATATTAATTTATATTAATGTTAAATTACATATAAATTTCATTATGTTTTAATTACTTACTTATCCTTTCATCCACTTTGTTATAACTGTACTGCGCAAAATATTGGATACCTCATGTGTCAGCCTTTATTTCGTAAATATAACGCCAGCCAGCAGTAATCATGACATCACGATATTCTCCTTGTACGATACTTTCGCAATCATTTTGGTCAAATGCTGTGTTGATCTCTTGAAGATTATATTAAAATTAGTTAAACAGCAACAGAGATAAATTTAAAATAGCAATTTTAAATTTTAGTATCCCAGAAGTGAGGTTAATCACACCACAAATATCGTGTAAATTAAAATTAAAACTGTAAGCTTATCATTTTCTTTGTCATTATAAATAAATATATTCTTGAAGAACATAAATTTTATTATTTTTTCACTACTTATTTATCCTTTCATCCAGCTTATTATAACTAATGCAAAATATTGGATGCCTTTTCTTTTACATATTCCTCATAACCTTCTTAATTGTTTTACAATACTTTTACTCAAATAAGTAATGTATTGAATGCTTAAATATTTGTAAACACAAATATTAATTGAAATTCAGAATGATGACAAATTTAATCACCGACAATTTGGTGTTTTAAATTCATATGTACCCTCATGAAAACTAACCAAACGACACTACTGAATTTGTCAGAATGGGCGGAGCAAAAATCTGAATTCATACAATTCGTAGATAACCATGATCGGACATTTTTTAAAAATTTTACTGTACAAACATTTTAAAATACAATAAAAATAATTAAACTTAAGACTAAACAATAAGAAGAATGAATAAAATATTCTTTAATTTTTTTGGCGGTAAAATAACAAACTTCCGAACTATACTTGTTAAAACCATGGGGTCTCGTGGCCGTGTGCCTGAGTGTCTGGTCGCGAATCTGGGGGCCCGGGTTCGATCCCGACCGACGCCAAAAATTACATCGAATTTTAATGGCACAAAATTGACCCCTGTGGCGCACTTTCCACGCCAGCATTGAGTGCCCGTGAGGTGACGCCTGGTAAGCGCCCACACGGTACAAATATTCCATCATTACCGACATCTGTGTATGAAGCAGATTGGCATACCCAGCAATGGGTAATATGCCGTGATGAAATATTTATTTTATTTTTTTTTATATTTTTTCCATAAGGGTGCCGAAAATTCACATATATATTTATTTTATTTTTAAAAGATTTTGACGACTTTTCGAGTATTTTCTTTTATTTATTTATTTTAACTGTTTTGACGGGATGTTGTTATTTTTTTTTATTAATATTTTGACTGCAATCCAGTAATCTATTAATTTCCATACACCCATCCAGTCAAGAAGCTTCATCATCTACTATTCTATTAACCCTCCACCTTCGTCGTTACATAACTCAATCCTCCGACGCAGCTCTTTAAAGCTATTCTGCACTTCCTCAAATGTTACGGGCAGACATAGTATCTCTTATCCAATTTTTTAATACATTAAACTACATACAAATATTGCAATGAAAATAAGTTTTGCGATATTACTCGTATTACTTATAAAAACATAACCACACATGACATATTAAACATGACACATGTTGCAAGTGGGTTAAGCAAGCCATATATCGAAGGCACTTTCCTAATTTCGAGGATGGAAATTAAAATATTAATAATTAAAGGTTTAAATGACAAAAGAGTTTCAAGTTAAGCAAAAAAGTTCGTCCTATAACATTCTTTTGTAAAATTAGAAATAAAGATCTTTTCCCTCTTGTATACTTAATCCGGGGACACACTGTATATTTCATCATTACCGATATTTATGTACAAAGCAGATTGGCACACCCAGTAATGGATAATATGCCGTGATGATATATTTATTTTATTTTTATAATTCAATAATAAAGTTGTAAACCTTCTTTCTGGCTATCTGTATGAATTTAGAGTAATTATTTTTTTAAAATAAAACGTTTTATATTTTAATCCATACCAAATATAAATTTAAACATGCAAATTTTTATTTTTTTACATACTTATATTTAAATGCACTTATTACATGTACTTTCATATTGGTAAATTTGATGAAACAGGTAGATAATAGTTAATTCATATTTGTGTTATTTACATTATGTTTATATAATGAATTATATTTGTCTTTCAGTGCATATTCTTCATTTACATTACAAACCCGTTGTATTCGTAAACTATTGTACAGTATTTATTTGGTTAACTGTTGTTGACTACTATAGTACCTCCTTATACTCACTGTAGCACTGTATGAAATACACAACAAACTCGCCATCTGTTGTACAATTCCAAATAAATGTAGACATATTTACAGTTTGCTGTATTACCAACACCACTGGTAGTGGCCGAAATAAGCCAGGTCAAATTTAGCCGCTATGGCAATTGGTGGGGGGGCATCTTTTAGACGCTATGCAATTTAGACGGTGTGGAATTTAGACGCTATGGAATTTGGGCGCTATGACATTTAGACGCTATGGAATGCTTCGCTGGCCACAACACATTTTTTGCTAATGAAGTGAATTACAAGCCGGGGGCACTAAGATCAGTTGTTTCGAAGGTTACCGGAAACTGCTGAATGCCCGTTCTCTACTGGCTGACATGTTGATTTTTAAACACCATGACTCAACATTCGAATTACGTCAGGGGCAAGGGGAAACCAATTTGGAGAAGAATCAGAAGATACACAAACAACCATTCCGTTACCATAGCAACAGTTTGTTGATTTGTTTTCAAACCTAAGTTTTTGATTATTGTTAACAATGGAACAAGAAAAGGAAAACGAAAAGTTCTTTTTGTTACATGATGCTGTTAAGCGGTAAGTTCGATACATTGTTGTTTTTATTTTCTTATAATTAAAAACAGTTTTGAGGATTATGAACACGCAATTAGCAACAATATACCAGTCGAAGAATTGTTGAATATACAAAACGAATGTTTGAACCTAATTAACGAAGTAATTCATTATTCAAATTCCGAACCCTATTCAGTAAGTTAACCTATTATTTAGCATACATTCCTATACCTTTTTCCATTAGTTAGCATTATTTTACATTCGCCTCGACCTCCTGGGCCATATAAAAAATCAGAAATGCCTAAAAATCAAGTAGTTTTGAATATTACAATCACTCGTACACCACGTTTATCTGTTTTACCTTCCTTACAAAAAAATATTCGACGAAAACCGGAAGCACGAAACTGAAATAAAGAAACAAATATTGGAAGAACAGAACGAATACCGAAAATAAACTAAGAAATGTAATCAAAAATACTTTAGTTGTACCGAGGGAAAAAGGATTAGAAGAAATAGCGGGGGTAGAAGAAGCATAAAATACTTTATCAGAAGCAATTGTGTTTCCTATACAGTTTCCAAGGTAGAAAGAATTTTTATCTACTGTTTGTGAACAAGTTTTTGTACTATTTTTCTCTTTTAAAATGAAATAATTTTCAAATAAATTACACAATTTTTTAGTTAAAATGTATCCATAAATATTTCTTGCTGCACGCCTATGCATACGAAATGCAGTAAAATTATATACAAGTAATATTATATCAGACGGCTTATAAATGACCTTGAATAGTCATCTTTCGTGAGTCAAACTATACTATGTAGCTAGAGATGATAGACGCATTAATTTTGGATTCGGAGTGACCCACAAAACATTGTTAAATTATCTGCGAATATATTACATACAGAATGTTTATTTTAAGTGGTACACTTTTACTGTTACGAGAACTTAGGGAGCTATGAAGTCGGTTAAATTAGCAAACAATTTCTATTTTATAAGAATACTTTAATGAGCGAAACAAGACTTTTTTATAGACCAGTGCTTCTCAAAATACGGGGTAACTTAATTTAAATGGCAACCGATATTTTTTTATTTGCTTAATCGATTCAATATTTTTTTCTGAATTCAACGATATCTATATGTAAAACCCTAAAATTACCAAATATTTGAAAAAAATGCAAATGAAAATTGTGTTGATTTATTCTATTTTGCATCTGTAACAAAGCTGTTACAGCACCTAAAAACGTTCGTTAATAGCTCATTCGAGTGCTGTAATAGACAATTTATTTCTTAAAGGTTGGTGGCTATCAATGTCAAAAAATATCAAATGTCAAATCTTGCTAAATAAAGGAACACAAACAATTATTAAGAATATTATTTTTATATAATTATAACTTAGAAAGTAGTAATAAGAAGAGACGAAATAGAATAGTAAAGTTAGAAAGAAATAGAATATGTCGTAGATACAGTTTGTTTCATTCAAGGTCACTTGTTCGATGAAAGAATAGGCAGCACGCAGCACTGTATACAGCAGTAGCTTAACTACATACATATATCTTGTTAAAAAGAAAAAGATTATTTAACGTGTCTATATAATATATGTTGTGTGACAAATATACGTAAATGATGGCAATACTTTCTAACAAACTACAAATAATAATGACGTATGTCGTAGAGTTACAGATATATAATTAGCTACTACACTGCCCCCTGTGCTAAAGTTTACCCAGTGACGTTGATGTTTAAATCAAATTATTATTCATTGTTTGAGTTTTCCAAAAACATAGGTGAAGAACATAAATCTTCGAAAAAGGCATTATTTAAAAAGAAACAATTTTCAATTAAATTACACTTATTTTTTTCAGTTAAAATGTATCCAAGAATATTTCATATTGCACGCCTATCATATGTAATGCAGTGAACCAAACTCATAGACTACACACTCTTTAGACCTGCGATGTGTTGTGTACTTGAACTGGACATAACACCTGGGGCCTGTTTCTCAAAAAATACGGGACTAGTATTACTAGTCCCTACACTAGTAATACTAGTGAAGTTTACTAGTTTTTGTTTCTGAAATATACAAGTGTAAAATACTAGTTACAAGTTGGGGACTAGTATTTACTAGTGTATTTGATAAAAATTACTAGTATTTTGTTTCTCAAAATATTTGTGTTGTCTGTCAGACTAGTAATTTAGTAGAGAAAAGCTACAAGTGTCAAAAGTCTTGTAAATTTTGAATACTAATTTTACTAGTCTTATTATTTTATAGTTTTTTTTTTTTTCTTTTTCATAAGTAATTCAATGGTTCTTTGTTAATTTTTATTTAGTTTCATGTAGTGTTTGCCGTTGTTTAGTGTTAATATATTTTTAAAAAATAGTATAGTAATGTGGTCGAGTGATTCTGTGTCCAGTGACGAAGAAGTAGTTGTGCGTCGTCAAAAACTATTTAAAGCAAGAATAAATTATGCTCATACAGAAACCTCATATGAGTTCAACGAGAGATTTAGACTCACGGCAAATAAGTTAGAAACATTAATTAATTTATTGGGACCTATTCTTCAGCGAAATACGAACAGAAACCATGCATTATCCGTAAAAATGCAACTTCAAATTGCTCTGCATTGGCTTGGAACAGGCGTTCAGTTTCACGCTGTTGGAGATATGCACGGTGTTTGCAAGGCGAGTGTATGCAGAGTTGTACATAATGTGGTGAATGGTGTTGTAGACATTATGTTTCCACAATTTGTGCAATGGCCAACAAATATGCCTAGCATTGTTGAACAATTTTTTAAACTCGGAGGATTTCCAATGGTTTGTGGCTGTATAGACGGAACTTTAATTAAAATAGATGCCCCCAAAGAAAATGAGAAACAATTTGTAGACCGACACGGAAACCATTCTATAAATTGTATGGTGGTGTGTGGATCAGATTTAAAATTTTATTATTCCTATGCTAATTGGCCAGGACAAACACATGACGCGAGGGTATTAAGGAGAAGTGGGTTATTTAATAGAATGGAAAGAGGTTGGAGGCCTATACCAAATGGTATTATTCTTGGAGACAGCGGATATCCACTAAAAAAGTGGCTCATACCTCCAATTATGACAGGTATAAATGATAATGCCAACTTACGTTTTCTTCGTGCTCATAAGACAACAAGAAGAGTAATAGAATGTGCAATTGGAGTACTGAAAGAAAAATTTCCGTGTTTAAATTATTTACGAGTTGACCCAATGTTTGCATGTCAAGTTTTTAATTGTTGTGTAACACTGCAACTTTGCACGAAATATAATTAATGAAGATTTGGATGCTATTATAAATGAGCCTGATCCTAATGATTCTAACGTAAATATTGGTCAAGATTTAGAGGAAGAAGTGGATATGCTAGCTGCTGAAAAGTTCCAAAGAATTCAAAATTATTTTCGAACATAATTAAGAAGCGAAATTTAACTTTATTTACAATTATTTTTTAATAACATTAATAAAACTTGAATAACTTATTCTAAAAAATTTAATTCTCTACCATCTTCTCCCACTATTTCTCCGTTTTCATTTAATGTATAAATACTCATATTATCATTATTGAAACCTTCTTTGTCATCTTTTATCCCTACTGTAAATTTTGATCTATTTTTAAATCCCAATTCCTTCTCTTTTTGTAAAATTTCCAATTTCGTTTTGTAATTTTGCAATTCTAAATACTCAATTTGCAGTTTTAATTTTTGCTTCTTTAGGCCTAACTCGTTTTCATGTTCTTCATGAGATGAACACCCTTTTGTTACAAATCTTTTTAATTTTTTTGGTCGAATTTCCGTCAAATTTACAGGGGGAACCAGTGGCTGTATGATGGAATTATTTCCTGAGGTTGATGGAGCACTGGTATTCAATCTTATATCTTCCAATTGCCCAATGTGCTGTCGACCGTCAGGCAAACCCATAATGCATGAATGTATGCCCTACAATGTCATGTATGCAAGCGATTAATTTAGTACACTAATTAATAAAGTAAAAATATCTTCCTCATTACTTATGATATTCATATTTTGTAAAATATTTTCGTCTTCCATCATTAGATCTTTTTGATTTAAACCTACAATGGATGGTGATTCTTTTCCTATAATTTCTAAAATAATATCATCAATGGGAGTTTTTTTTGACTTCTTCCCAACACCTCCTCCAGTTTGTTTAGCATTGTCAATTTTAGTCTATTGGATTAAATATGCTATTAGTTTATTATATTATTAAATATAGTATTGTTATATGATTATGAGGATTAGGTCTATGAGACAGTGTTTTCTTAACGTATTGTATCTTAATATATTTTAGTTTTTTAAGTGTAATTATCATAGGGAAAGAATCTTACCAATGTAGTCTTTTTTAAGTTTGGCCAAAATGTGTCTCTTATATATTTATAATCCTTCTCCTGCCTAACTAATCCTAAAGCGTGACATGATTGGCAAATTTTTGTCCATTCGTTAACTTTATCAGCTTTAGATAATTTATTAGAGAATGCGCCAAATAATATATCTTTTGCATCTCGAATCATTCCCAAAATAGTTAATTTTGCATCCATTGTAGTCATTTTTATTGAAATTTAATTTCAAAAATGAAAATGTCAATGTCAGTAAAAAAATTGAATTACTTGATTTCAAGTATATTTGATTTTACTTGAGTAATAAAATTTCACTTGTAACTAGTAACTTGTGAACTAGTAAAATACTTTTCAGAAACATTCTTTCAGAAACACAATTTACTAGTACTATTAAAAATTTCACTTGTAACTAGTAACTTGTAAACTAGTATTTTTTGAGAAACAGGCCCCTGGTGATTGGAATAGAACTAAAATGTAAATTAGGCAATCCGCTTTTCATTTTATTCTAAATATTTTAATTTTGTTAGTTAATATAAATGTATTTTGATATTAAAATGTATGTGCACAAATATGATGTTAAATTATATTTTTTCAATAATATGCAAATATAAAATTTTAATTTCAAAATACATTCAACAACTTATTACATTGAAATAATTATAACTGGGTTGAAAATAAACACGGATATCTTATATGAACACATAAAATTAAACAATATTCTATTAAAAACTCGCTCAGTTAGAAACACGGAAGGTACAATTAATAATCAAAGCAAATTAAATAGAATTGAAAACAAATATTTTCAAATCTCAAATTTACGTCAAATTCAAATGTTTCCCATGCATCCTTATTTTTCACCTCAGAAAAACACGTGGACCAATAGTTGCGTCGATATTAAATATGTAGGTTCTTAGCTACGTTAGCTACATCTTATTATAAAATAATTCTAAATACAAAGTTTCTTTTAGGAATGATAAACAAAAACAGGTAAATTACATTTAAGTAAAATAAAATATATCTTCATACATTTTACAATTGTGTAAATTAATAAATGAGGTGTTATCATTACGTTGTTTTTGACATTAAAATATTGGATTCTTTGGTCATTGAAAATTTCCTACATTGCATCTAAACGCTGTTTATATGTAACATACCTAATGTCCCATTGCGTTTTGTGAATCCGTGACATTTGCTACAAAATTAATAGCTCTTGGCAAATACTTCTTTTTAATATGGTCCGTATATTGTTACTAATGAATACAATAACTATATTATCCTTAAGACTCGGGGGGATATTTTTTATTAATTAATAACCGCAAATATAATGGTGTACCCATGAAGTAAATAATTTTTATGTCATACTGGTTTCTAAAGCAACGTTTTTCGAACGATTTATAGAACATAAAGTGAAACTTTAAAGTCCTAGAACTTTAAAATATTATTTTAAAGTCCTAAGACTTTAAATTTTTATCTTCAAAATCAAAATGGTTTATTAATAGCTATTGGTTTATTTACAGTTAGTTTATTACAATGTAGGTTTATTTACATATATGTATATTGAATGTGCAAGCTGTCAGTTCTTTAACAACTACTCCTGCATCCGAAATAGAGGGGTGCAGGTTGAGCTGATTTCCAGAAGAAAATTCATTGGGAACGGACATCGAATTCCCAGCACTGGTCGAAATTTCGGTTGATGTTGTTGCCTCGTATGTTTCAACAACTACTTTCTGTTCGGAATTTAGTATCAATTTTGCACATTTTTTCTTATTTTCGAGTGAGTCGTCCAAATAACCTTCGGCCACAGTGGAACTCTTCCAACCCCCATGTCTTTTGATACTGGTTAAATCCGCGCCGGCGTTCGCTAACAAATTAGCCGAACTGCGTCGAAAGCAGTGCCCTGTGTACTGTTCTGCGTACGGCAACTTTAAATATTTGGCTATCTCGGAAGGTACTTTCGCTAAGGTATGCAGTCCGACACGCTGGATACTACATTTATTCGATTTATAATATATGAATAATTTGTTGTGATTAATGTGTCCTGGGCGCAATGCTCTGTATTTTCTATACAATTCAAGAGGATTTGTACCATCCATTTCATCAGTTACTGTGAATACTCTCTTTCGTGTCAGGAATTGTTATGATAAGAACATCTTTATCTTGAATATCCTGTACGGATATATTGTACAATTCCTCCCGCCTGCAGGCTCCACAAATCCCAAATAAAATAACAGTCTAAAGAAGAGTTAGAAAATTAGGTTTGTATGATATTTAAAGTGTAATAAAAAATACCTTCATAAGAAGATATGTTCCATCTGGAGCCTCCGCCATGAATTTATTTATCTCTTCCCGTGTCAATATTAATGTTTTTTTCGGTTCATATCCAACTGACTGTTGTTTTAAAAACGCCTTCAATTTATAATATTTTTCAATATCGACATCTTCTTTTGCTCGGAGTGTTGATTTCAGCATGGAAAACTTATACCATAACGATGAAGATTTCATTCCTTTGGACTAAAGACAAAATAATGTATTAAATTAATACTAAACGAATACCTACATTTTTACAAATTACCTTCTCTGAAAAATAGGCTAAAAGGACATCTTCATTTACAATTTTCACATGCTTAGTTGTTTTCCACGTATTAAACGATCCGTATTCCCTTTCATATTGAATCTTCGATTTCCGCGGCAATAAATTCATCTTTACCTCTTCCGCTTGGTCTAAAATATCTTGAGGAATATTTTTTTCGGTCATTATAACAACAACGATTGAGAAAGAAACCGGTGCACAGAACCGTCAATGAATTTTTATTTATTTATTTATAAACAAACTTTTGTAGTTCTGATGCTCGCGTTGCTAGTTGCGTCTTAGCCTCCTTACTTAAAACTAATATTGCTAAAAATTGCTGGAGATTTCTTTTAATAATTTAACAACTTTAGAAACCAGTATGAAATAAAATTATGTATGTATCTCAGACGAAAAGTGTTTTTAAGGGTGCGTTAACGTATTGCGGGTCGCATACACAAAATAGTGATTTTTTTGTCAACAATTTCTCTTTTCTGTGTAATGATATTTGTCTTAAACATACATAATTAAAATACATATTTTTTTGTTTGTGGAGTGAAATAAATTTTAGTTATTTTACATTATTGTTGACAATAATAGAAAAAATATTTCTCGAAATGAATGATAAAATCGCTCCAAATTTATCTCAAACCATAAAGTTTGTAAAATATGTTAGTAATACTAAATTTGAACTTTATTGCTCTGCTGGATTTTGAGAAATTGGTGTCAAAAAATATAGTGAAATAATTGGCCTCAATAGCAAAAGTTTTCGTAAAATAGTTCACACTGTTTTCTATAGATGTCTATCCTCGTTTGTCGGTATTACAGAGTAAAGCGTGGCAAATTTAAAATGAGACAAAATTTAATATTGGTAATAAGATTGATTTTAATTGCAACAAATGGAATACTTTTTACATTATTAATCTAAAATAATATGTGTATTCAACATATAAACTCAGAGAAGTTTTAATGAAGTCGTGTGGGCAAAGCAATCGAAACAAATGTTCAGGATCATAATTTTTCTTCATATACCTACGAACAGTTATTTATTAGAATGTCAACTGTTTAATTTCCGATCATTAATTTTTAATTGACAAAAAAGCAAAATATTTTATTTTGTAAAGTTATATAAATAATAATGAATGAAACAAAAAATTGAAATAAATTTGAAATCTCCGTGAAAGATAAAAAAATACAATACATAAACAATGAACAATATTTGAGAAAAACAAAATATTTATATAAATTTCTATAATTTTAGTAACATTTGTATAAAATAAAAATAAAATCAACTTATTTTAAATTGATAATTATGTCCACTTGTGTGCATTCGCAAATGAGAGACACGATTTGTCTATACCTGCCGCATA
This sequence comes from Harpalus rufipes, assembly GCA_951394225.1. Classification (NCBI taxonomy): domain Eukaryota; kingdom Metazoa; phylum Arthropoda; class Insecta; order Coleoptera; family Carabidae; genus Harpalus; species Harpalus rufipes. Next base: position 20,667,720 of record OX596281.1, on the reverse strand, counting down.
TGCCCTTTATATTTTTGAGTGCGGATAGGAGTATATGGGTAATAAAGTAAAATGGTTCACTGGCCCTTTGTTTTCGCGTTCCTACAAATTATTATTCTATTGTTCAGAACTTTTTTTAATCCTCGGCAAATGGATATTAGGTTAAACATGTCGGTAAGCAATGGTTAATACCGACAAATGACATAGGTTTGTTGTTCTTAAAAGTCGATAAAACTCTTTTGATTATAAGGCATGTGTAATAATAATGATATAATTAGTTTAAAAATAATATATTTATAAAATTATAGGTAATTTATTTCATAAAAACCCCTACTTAGATATCTTATTTTTTATTTGTTGAGCTTTTTGTATATATTCCGGGTCTAAGCCAATTGCCTCTAATAATTTTGGGCAATACGCATTCCAGATAAAATCGCTCAAAAAAATTATGTCTGCACTCCCAGAAAGTACATACAAAATTAAAATGCCAATTTATGCCATTTATGGAAGGGTGAATCTTCACCTTCCACCTGCTTGATATTGGTTGCATTTCGCGTCATATTTCTGTTGAATTTCATTAGAAATCCCCTAATCTTTTACCTCGAATTGCCGTTCTTTGTCTCTATACCACAACAAACAACCCTAATCAGCCTTACCGCAGCCACATCAGGGCGGCAATGGTACATTATAGAATCATATATAAGTACTGCAAGGACAGTGAAAGAAATTGTTTGATTTAATAACATTTTTATTACAATATTGCAGTCATTCCAGATTCATTTTGGCTCTTTTTTATTGTAAATTTTTCTATATTTATTTGCAATTACATCAACTGTCACTACATCAATATAACATCATCAGATAATTTTTTATAAGGAAAAAAATAATCAAGATCAGTGTCCGCATCTAGTATTTCCGCTATAACCAAGAGTCGCGAATAGAATATTACTTTCATAATTTACTCGTATGTTTCATGTTCAATTGTTTTTATATATTTTTCATTAAAATAGTTGGATAAAATACTACTAATTTGCTCATTAACCTTCTCGCTATTTTTTCAAATACAGAAATTTAAATAGAGAATCATTTGACTGAATCACCCGTATGTTTATTTATTTGAGGAATAATATCCCTTTTTATGGAAATAAGTAAATTTCTGGATTGCAGTCAAAATTATTTTATTTTCGGCCTCAACCGGTTTCGGCATCCCTTGTGCCTTCTTCAAGAGCTATAAATTGTTACAAAATTTTGAAAAAACTTGTAAATACATCGTTTGCTTACGTGAGAATTTTTTAAATTTGTATGAAGATGAACACATTAAAATATAGACACATTAAAATAACAACAAAAACCATGACAACACACGTAGGACGTGAACACAGTTAAAAAACTAAATAAATATAATAAAATATTCATTTATTTACTTTACTCCGATCCGTTTGACCTACATAAATGGCGACGCAGTATGAGGATTTTATTTTATATATTCCGCTTTTTTCAAGAATATTTTTATGGATCATTTTATTGTTTACTAAAGTGTTTTTTTTTTTTAATTCAAACGAGTCGTAGTTTTAATCTTAGATTAATAGAACATATTAGTGCAATTTCGAAAACTAAATATACATCAAATGTAGCTAAGCACTGTATATTGGAAAATCATAATGTTAACGTAAAAAAAAATATTTGTGAAACATCTGTGTTCTAAAGGATTAAAGATGGACTATTTAGAAACAATGGAAATCCAAAAGGCTTTGAAAGACGGTAAAGTTCTTAGGAACTAACAAATAGACCTTTATAAATCTTCATTGATTTGTCTACTTTGATCCCCATTCATGTAATTATAACTGCTATTTAAATTGTATCATGTTTTCGTCTCAATTAGTTCTTTCCTGATGAAGGCCGAACAAGCCGAAATACGTATTGAAATAAAATTTCACTTATTGAAACTAACCGAGTATTTAATTTTTTGTATTATCATTTTTTATACTATATCATTTAATATTTGAGAATACTGCGTAAGGACATGTTAATGTACTTCTAAAATTTATACAAAAAAATATTTTTCCTGCAAAATAGCTATTTGTTTGTAGCTGAACAAATTGAAAATCTAGCCAGCATCTGACCAAGACGGACGTTGGTTGAAAGTTGTAAAAGTTAGCGGTCGGCTTATTCGCTTTGTGCCTTCCAGGTAGACAACGAAAAATACCGTTATGTTAGTATGGATCAGAACCGTAATTCGCCATCTATTAGGGATATTTGTATATATTCAGAGAAGTAGTTGTACGTTAAAGCGCTACTACATCATGGCGCTGTTTAGAAAACGCACCCTTAAGGTACTCGCAAGTAATTACGGCCTCGGCTACCCGCCTTGGCCGTAAACAACTTGCTCATACGTTAAAGATTCACTTTTCGTCCTAGATACATAAAATACTATTATTGTTGTTATTAAAGATAGTCTTTGTTTCTAATTTAGCTAATATTATACCTATAATGTTATAAACAAAATGCAATAAATATATTATCCTTAAGACCCGTAAGACAATTTGTATAAATTAATTACCGTAAAAATTCTAACACCCGTGATGAAAATATATTTTTTTATTGTTATTAAAGATAGTCTTTGTTTATACTTTGCTAATATTATCCCTATATTGTTAGAAAGAAAATGTAATAACTATATTATCCTGAAGACCCGTAGGACAATTTGTATGAATTAATTAATGTTAAAATTCTAAGACCCTTGACGTAAATATATTTTTACTTCCTTGTACGTAAGTAAAGGAAGTATTGTAATCGCGAAAAATTTCGGTTTTCAGATTTCAGCGGAAATATCCATTTTGATCATCCCTGAATCCATTTTGACTAATTTCGTCGTGACGTCTGTACGTACGTACGTATCTCGCATAACTCAAAAACGGTAAGCCGTAGAAAGTTGAAATTTTGTATTTCGGACTCCTATAACATCTAGTTGTGCACCTCCCTTTCTGGTTATTACACAATTTCCAGAAGTGGCACTTTACATGAATAGTAGATATAATAGATTTTAATGAAAAACTGCTTTGAAATAGAATCCAAAACTTTTCAAATTTGGTATACAAGACGTTTATGTCAATCGAAATAACATAATAGATATTGGTTAAAATAGGCTAACCGGAAGTGGTACATTACTTGAAGTTGTTAACAGTTTTTCTTGAATAAAATGATTTTATTTTGATTTTAGAAATAAATGCATCAAATAAAAGTTTTAGAGAATTAATTTCTGCGTCTAGCACATCAAGTATTAATAAATTAGCCCTTTGTATAAGCGAGATATGTAAATTTAAATATTATATACTTTTTTGTTTTTGTAATAAAGCTTGCTATGTGATTAGGACAAAAACATAAAAAAAAGTTCATATCAAATTACGTTAAATACAACCTTCCTTACCTAGAGGTGACGGAAGGTAAAAAGGTGTTAGCTTATTTAGAATCCCATCCGAAGAACATAAAGAAAAATTTAGTTGAATTTTGTAAATTGACTGGATTTAACCAGTCATGCGGATATTTGGAAACATTAATTTGTAATGTTATTATACATTATGTAAAGAATATTTAGACGAAATGCACATCATAAATTTTAATTTCATTTATTAAAAATCAGCATTTAAATCCGTATAAATATTTAATGCATTCATATTCGGCTCAATATGTTGTACCTAGATATATTTTCCAATCTGATTTTTATATGGGTGTCTATAACTTTGATTACTGATAGGTACAATACCTACTCAATTTGATCTTGATATGTTTGTATGTCTTTTCAAATTTTGCGGTTTTAATTGGAGCCAAAATGACGCACATGCACGCTACTTTTAATCTAGGGACATACGTAAAGTTCCTAAATTACCAAAATAGCGTGATTCATTAGGCTTGTGTATCAGCAATTTGGAGCCAAAATGGCGAGTTGTTGGTGGGTCTTGTCACTTATAAAATTTATTTAAAAATGCTTCGGGTTGCAAGAATAGATCTGAAAAGTGTTTTCTACTATATAAAATATTACGTGAATGAAAAAGTAAAGATATTAGTGTAACTTTATAAGAACTCATTTGTCGGTTGTTAGGTTATTTTGTTTTCGTACATATTTATTGATCGATAAAGTCAATAATAATAAATTATAATACATAATTAATAAATACTTTACGTTTAATTTTTTTATAACGATATATTGGCGCGTAAATTTTGAGCCAAAATTGCGGCAAATCGCGGTACTTTAGTAATCAAGGGACTTCAGAACTTCATTCATACGCATGGCCAACTTCATTGAATTGCGCGACGGTTATTATGGCAGTCTCAAATCTCTCTAAAATTACACAAACGAAATTTACAGATTTAGTACGTCAACTAGTACCACGCACGGCGTAACATTCTATCATTTTGAGAAATTGTCACAAATAAATAAATAATTAATAAAAAAATATTTTTTAAATATTTTAAATCTCTCTAAAATTACACAAACGAAATTTACAGATTTAGTACGTCAACTAGTACCACGCACGGCGTAACATTCTATCATTTTGAGAAATTGTCACAAATAAATAAATAATAAAAAAATATTTTTTAAATATTTTAAATTTACTTTTGATACACTGTGAGCAAATTTCCATACCTAAATTTAATTGACAGAGGACTAAGGAGAATCAGGGACACTGACACTATCCTCCTAATTGAAATAAAAATGATTAGATGATTGTACTATCCGTACAAAATCTAAAAAACTCACGACAAAATTTTATATGGGAAAACGATTTGAAACGGTTAAATAGCGTAGCGATGGTCATACGTGATAGATAGCATCATCTATACATAGTTAATGTACGAGTTTCAAGTGTGTGTGTACATACGTTATTCGATTGAACAGACAGAGAACAGATTCGGCTGGACTTCTTCCAATTTTTTTTTACTTACTTTAGGTAAGGAAGGTATTGTCTTTGGTCAAAAAATTCAATGATGAGTTTTTAGTGAATAAGCATGTCCCTATAATATGATTTTACCATTTTTACGATGATGTCTGCATGTATGTGTGTGTGTGACGAAAGTTTCGGATCGCACAACTTCAATACCACGATTCCAAAAATTATATTTGTTTCGCATTCCTCAAGTTTACATCCAGAAGAACAACTGATTAGATTTTGGTTATAATTGGTGAACCGAAAGTAGCCTCATTTGAAGATATAAGTTAAATTTGATTTATTGACATTTAACGTTATTATATCTTAAAGAATATGTTATTCTCTATACGATTTGATTGCATTTTATACTTCAATTTCAATAGATGTAGAGTTAAAAAAAATTAAAGAAATTAAATTTTATAAATCAGCCAGCTATGCAAAACATGGAAGCTACTAATATATTCATGTAATTTAAATTGACAGATTTCAGTATAAATAAAAAGTAAATTAATGTGGCAGAGATGAGGATGTTGAAAAATGGGGAAGACAAGGAAGGATAGGTAAGGAAATACAAGTTTCTAGAAAGATACAAGAGAGATGATTACATTTGTTTGAAAATATCACGAGAAATGAAGAATATATTGGATGAAGAATGAATAGTTTAGTAATAGAAGGTTGAAGAAACAGAGGAGGAGCAAAGATAAAATGGAAGGACTGTATTGCGGAGGACTTGAGAGAAAAGGAACTGAATGAGAACGACACGTAAAACAGAAAAGAATGGAAGAAGAAAATAAAAAATCGCGACCCCTAACGAATGGGAAAAGCTAAAGAAGAAGATGTTAGTGTCAAGAGCAATTTGCATAGTTTGTTTATGAAATAGCTTTACTGGAAATTTATAATCTTTTGCAAGAAAATTTATGTATGGAATTTTTATACATAATACACAGGATTGACGGAAGGTTTTGTGCTGGCCACAACAGATTTTTATTTAGTATAAGAGTTCACAAAATTGACCATCCATCCTATTTTACATGATGTTCTTCTAGTTTAACCGGAACTTTCATATTTCAAATAAGACACCTATATATTTTTATATATTTGGTTTCTAAGTAAAATTACAAATTCCGCGATATGCTTGAAGTGAATTTTTATTGAAGATATAAATTACAAAAACGTAAAAGAAAATTATTAATAATTAACCTGTTAAGCCGTGATATTAAGCAGACTGTGAAAACAGTTGAGATAATATTGAGTAATATTGAATTGTTTAAATAATAAGTTATTTTTGTAATGTTCTCTATTTTGTTAAAATGATCAATTTGTTATCACAGTCTACCTGATATGGCTTATCAGATTAATTATTCATCATTTTCTCTTACATTTTTGAAATTTATTCCTTCAATAGAAATTACAAGTATCTAAAAGGTATATGAATGCAACGGAAAGTATTTACGTTATTTTCGTGCTATTATTTGAAATATATCTATAAATTTAAATTTCTAAATGATAATTTCTAACAAATTCGTTAAATTTATCGTACAACAGTAATTGGTCAATGCCCGAAGTCCTTTGCTAGAGATCTCCTGTAGTTCTCAATTGGATGTCTGTTTTCAGTGGGATGGAGCAACAGATCATACTGTTTTTGTAGAATAAAGGTTTGAAATGTAGACCTTCTTTTGGCTCATCCTGTACATAATTGAAAAAAAAAATGTAAACGGGAAATAAAGTAAAGTAAACAATATTTTATTATATAGATATAGATATATTTGAAAACTCCAATAATGTACAAAAAATATTTGTGTAATTAAATTATGTATGTTTGTCAATTTGTTCATCATCTTTTAATTTTGTGTTTGTGGATGGGTAATTTGTAATTGACAATAATTAATTTTTATAATATATGCGCACTATAATAAAAACTATGTAACTAGGAACAAGTGAGAACGTATCACGTACCCATGCCCGCCCCTAGCCAGCAACAAGGGCGGCGGCGCGGGACGGGGCAGCGGGGCGCCACGTCCCCAGCCGCGCGCACATATCACAATGTCAACCCCGAGGAGTGTGGAATAGCAGTAGCTTCACCAACTAATCCACAACCTCCAACTACAGGGTAACCATCAACCAACAACGAACGAACGAACGAATGCAGTTGCGATACGCATACGCTTCATCACGCATTTGTAATTTGTAGTAAACAAATAGACTCGATCTGCTTTGCTTTGCTTCGGAGTTAAGTGTGTCTCGTGGTGTATTGTATAGGTACAACTGCATGAATCATTACAATGTAACACGAATATTCAAATAACGTACTTTTAAATTATGTATAAAATATTAACAGTTACTATTTTTGGTAATGCATAGCATGAACACTCATTTGAAAGGAAGACCGACAATAAACAAATCCAAATAATAACAGATGCACGCATCAGGCGCGATTACGTAACTCAAATTTCTTCTTCAAAAAACGTCCAATAATAAAATATAAAGGTATTTAATCATATATAAATATAATGTGAATGTCCCGCAATATCTGTTTGTAGTATGTACAATTGCACGATCCACATTCTCATCTCTGTCTTCTCGAGACAAGGATGAGACCTGGCTTCCTAGTTGTCTCTAGCTTAACTTAACATAATTACAAGCAAATATATTTAATGCACTTTGTATGTGTACTATACACAAACTATCCTGTCTAGATTACAGCCTGCGGTACTTATAACCGATGAGGTACCTATGTAGATAATAATATATTCATATACATATATGTATAATATATTATATAATTATATATGTACTTTGAATGAATCGTATGTACATCAACAATCAAATCAGGTCCCACTATCACACAACTGTTAACTGTACACTTGAAGGAAAGAGTGTTGAGGGCTTAGGGCTTTGGGCCTGGGCTCAGCTCGGATCTCGTTTCAAACCTTCACTCCGACAGAAGTTTCTGCAGTAATGACGACTTCTGATCACCTTGTCTGCCCATCTCCTCCGTAGTAGTCTACAACACACACACAACAAAATTAATTATAAAATACTACTCAAAAAACTTCTAACACTATAGCTGTTTTTTGGCGACACACTGGTTTGATGCTGGTTCATGGTGTTTTAAAACTTATTATTTCCTCGCACAAAAACGGTTCAGACAATGACGTCACAGTACGACCGTTTTGAAACAGTTTCGAACCAGCCGGCAGCAATTTAAAAATATTTTGAAGTAGGGGGAGGACGTTTAACCAACAAATTTGACAGATTCAATTAATTCGAAATAATAAATAGAAATCTTCCTCCAAATACCTGTCTATGCAGATTTTAAAAATACCTCCATTCTAACATGCGTTTTACGATAAAATAGTATTATTCAATTGTTCTCTATATCACTACTATCCCTTAAAAAACGCAGGAAATTAATTTGCTCTATGGTATTTAGTCACCTTGAATCAACTTCTTCTTCAACCGTAGTTACAAATAAACTTTACAAACGATACACATTAAAGCTATGTCTTTCAAATTCAAATACAACATCATGATGTTATTATTTTAAAACCATTCATTTTGGCGAGTCACAAAACGATGACGTCAGATACGAAAACGGTTTGGAAACCTTATTGAAAACGGTTCGTCACCAAAAAACAGCCTATATATAAAATCAAGTTGTTATTACAAGCTTAAAATCCAGTGCAAGCCACTTTCAAGGAAAACCAAAAAATAAAATACAAAAACTATTCTTATTCTAATATTTATATTAAATACATTAAAATATTAAACAAAATAATTACTTTCATTCATCCCAAATATAAAACAAGACATTAGAACATGTTTTCTGTGTTTGGGATGACTATCACCACAAAAGAAAAATATTATTGTTAGTTCAGTGTTAAAATAACGCCCAGTGCACATGCAAGCTCAGCAGCAGAAGACACATAAGCACACAGGGAACAGAAGAGAGAAAGAAAGGTTAATGATGAAGAAACGAGCAGTAGCGACGGCGGCGGCGGCTTGTGGCTTACCCTGGAGGACGAGGACAGAGTCGGTGGTGGTTGCGGAGACATTGATCCCATATCTGACCCCATCGCACCCCAAAGTTTCGGGCTATCACTTGCACCTACACGCAACAATCACAGTCAATGCATCACCCACCATTTTGCTAAATAGACTATGTTTGCACGCCCAGGTTTATTATTATACGTTATACCCCAGTCAATTTTAATTAATTAAAATTCACTTTCAACAAAACCGTGTTTACATTATTTACATCTTATGGATAAATACATAACACTAAATATGTCAGTTTCTTCTCAAATTTCAGATTAGATTTTGTGTTATATGTGTACAAGTATATTATTACAGCATAATTTATTTACTTACATTTAAATATTGCTATTTTTTGTTCAATACAAGATTTGCTAAAAATAATGGATTGCTTTTAATTTTTCTTATTGATTCGAAATTGTTATTTAATAAAATTCTCTATAACATAAAATCATGTTATGCTGCTTTAATGGTCGGTGTCACCAGCGTAACTTTTAAAACGTTCCTTCAATGGAAAATATTACATCGAAATGAAATGACAAATGATTTTTTAAGCATTTCTGTCAAATTTTAAATTGTCAATTTTTTGTATAAGTGTCACTTAAAATTTAAGCCTGGTTGACGCAACTGGGCATTAAAAAAATTTAAATATTTAAAAATTGAAATGGATTACAAAAATATTTCCAAAAATGCGAAAAAAACAACTAGTGTAACGCTTGGTTGTATCAATTATTTTGTTTTACTTTAACTAATATATTTCCAAATAAATGAACTGTTTACACTACAATAGACTGTGGTAATAATAATTACAGTACTTTTTTATTAAAAAAAAAAAAAAAATTTTTTTATGAAAATATGTGATTTAAATCAAATGGTTTATATCAGACAAACCTTTATATACACAGCAGATGGTATTTTGAGAAAAAGCGTTAAAAATGTTTGCTATATACACATAGTACACAATGTTGGACAATGGGGTATTCCGATGATATGGAATTGATATGAAATAGTAACTTTTTTCTATAGTTTACACCTTCATATAGTAGGAAAATATAATAAAACATGTTTAATTCATAATTTAACGTTAAATCTAGATACGTGCTTGAAAATTATGACGTCAAATCAATTTGTTGCATGTGTTAAAAAACACAGATGGTGCCAGTAATTACAACACGCGCGGCGGAATCCACGACAGGTAAATTATCAGAATCAGCCTTCTTATAATCAGGTTCCATAATTATTAAATAATACTCTTATTTTTACCAAAAAACAAACACTGAAATACACGCTGTTACTGAAACCGAATGTAAACAAACAATAGCTGTCATGAACATGTGGATTTAGGCGCTGAAGTTCGTTGCAGATGTCACTATCGATTTGACGTCATAAGCGCGTCATGATAAGAAAATTTAAATTGCAGTTGAAATTTTTAAAAATTCATATCTCAATTGATGTACACATTTTTTTTACTCAAAATTAGATATTGATAGTCCTACTGGTATGTACTAATGAAAAAAAAAAATGTCGGAATAACCCATTGTAGGGAACTTTTCAAACTGAAATATTTTCTCTATAACACAGGTTATATTTTAGTTCATTTTCAACTGTTACCTTGCCGTGGAGATATTTAGAAATTGCCGCAATCATGTAACAAAGACATTTTAAGTGTTCAGTTACCTACCCACCCTAAATCTTTCTAACAGTCTAACTCTAACCCAAGAAAATTGAAATATGGAAAAATTGTGTACTGTAGAACTTGTACAAAAAGCAGAAACAGGTTTTATTCACTTCAAAAATTACAATCAAATTATTATAAATTGTTTAACGTTTTTACTTCCTTGTATGTAAGTAAAGGAAGTATTGTAATCGCGAAAAATTTCGGTTTTCAGATTTCAGCGGAAATATCCATTTTGATCATCCCTGAATCCATTTTGACTAATTTCGTCGTGACGTCTGTACGTACGTCCGTACGTACGTATCTCGCATAACTCAAAAACGGTAAGCCGTAGAAAGTTGAAATTTTGTATTTAGGACTCCTATAACATCTAGTTGTGCACCTCCCTTTCTGGTTATTACACAATTTCCAGAAGTGGCACTTTACATGAAGCGTATAATAGATTTTAATGAAAAACTGTATTAAAATATAATCCAAAACTTTTCAAATTTGGTATACAAGACGTTCATGTCAATCGAAATAGCATAATAGATTTTGGTTAAAATAGGCTAACCGGAAGTGGTACATTACTTGAAGTTGTCAACAGTTTTTCTTGAATAAAATGATTTTATTTTGATTTTAGAAATAAATGCTTCAAATAAAAGTTTTAGAGAATTAATTTCTGCGTCTAGCACATCAAGTATTATTAAATTAGCCCTTTGTATAAGCGAGATATGTAAATTTAAAAATTATATACTTTTTTGTTTTTGTAATAAAGCTTGCTATGGATTAGGACAAAAACATAAAAAAAAATGTTCATGTCAAATTACGTTAAATACGTGCAATTTTATGATTCATACAATAACAAATATTATATTTTTATTGTGAAATTAGGTAGTCAAATTCATTGTTGCAATCAAATATTTCTTTGTTGTAATCAAAACTCTCTTTAAAAAGAACCGGGTTAGATTATGGTCGCTATATATCTTACTGTTTTGAAGTTAAAATTAATATTTTGTAATTTATTTATTAAAAAAATATGTATAGTTTTATAATCGTACAGGGAAATCGTGTGGTGATCAGATTTTTTTTTTTAAATTTCTTATTGTGCTAAGACTTATGGTAAATGTAATACTGTGCTATCGTAGTTCGACCGAGCTCTAAACGTATGGCCGGCTGTGCACATTTGAGTTAATGCGCACAATATGAAGCGGGAAGGATCGTACGAAGGTCGAAAGTATAGTGAACGATGGCAGAAAATGAAGAAATATTAATTTATATTTGAGAAGTATAAAAATATTTGCTAATTTTGAAAATATATAAGGTATTAGCTATTGCATTAATTAATATCAGAAGCTTTCTGGGTTTCATAAACGCCAAATTAAAATGAAGTTTTTTCTCATATTCATGTAGTTCGCGAACAAGAGTAATTTTATAATTTTGTATAATAAATCTACAAAAGTATCGGGATACATTCGAAAATGAGTTTTAAACTGCCCGTCAGACATAATATTTAGAATTGTTCAGCATAATTATTTACTTTTTCTAAAATATTTTAATCACACTCCCCTTCTTCGTCCAACTCATCAAAAAATATTTCACGCGCTACCATTACTACATTTGTAAGAACACGAAAATCCATGTTCAGCCGTCAATTAAACATATACGGTTAATATAAAATCGATATTAGTAATAATAATCTGAACTTACACTGATTCTACTGCTAAATTTATCTGTCACGATAATATCAAACGTACAAGCTGCACAAATTCGTTCTTTTAATTTCAATATGCACAAAGTACAGTGATTACTCATGCACAGCACAGCTCAAGATAACCGAACGGTGCGTTCGGATTGAAGTATGTAGTTATGCATTTAGGCGTAATTCGTTTTGATTGCAGTCTCGCGCTCAGTATAATACAAAAATTTCATGTATTTAATTTAAATAGGAAAAATATAATGAGTCTATATCTGTGATTTTATATAGAGATAACTTATTTAATAGCCCTTTTCTGTACAAAACCTACGTCTTACAATCTGTAAAAAAATGACAAAACCACATTTATTTTTGTTGAATAATATAAAATTATATATAAGAGTGACAGCTTTCATTATTTACAGATCTGAGACTTGCAATTTTGTACAGAATACGACAATAAATTTTCAAAGTAAATTTTCCGAATATGTGTTATTTAATATACGCTAATGGTCTAATGAATGGAAAGATAGAATAGGGTAGCTTGGTAGGTAACCGTACACTTACAAAGGGCTTTTGTTACATGGTTGGGGAAATGCTAAATCCCTTTACAAGGTGGCTATGTTAAATTAACTAAAGTATACCAATCTGTAAGCCATTAACAATTAAAATCCACGTGTTCATAACTTACATTTTACTTATAAAGTGAGCGTGCCAATTATAGTCCATAAACTGGTTAAATGCATTTTTATTATCAAATTAATTTGCATCTTTTCAGTTTAATGTTCTATAAATTTAGAACATGAAGACGAAGATCCCTAGTGAAATATATTGTTATAAAACGGACATATGTATAACAGACACCCTATACATATTATTAACAATGTACAATATGTACAACTACACACAAATTTAAGAATTCCAATATGGTTCAAAAAGTTATAGCACTCAAATTTTGTATAACCAAAATTAAGTGCATAACAAAAAAAAAGATTCTGAACACAACATAAACCACAATTCTATAATATATACACAAGATAGTGTTAGGTACACAAATACAAAAATGATCTATAATTAATCCGTACCTGAGGTAGGCATCTCGAAAGATAAACCAAGGGCTTCTAAATCTGATGGTGAGACCTGCTGCTGGGACTGTCTTACGTTAGGGGGTGGAGCTTGCCCCGTGCGGGCCCCAACCACTGCCCGGAGCTCTTGTCTGACGAATTCTGAGGTAGTGTTCATCCCGTTTCCGGTACCAGCGCCGCCTAAGATGAGAGTCAGAAACAATTAGTTAAAATACAAAAAAATATGTGATGATAAACCACTTAGGAATCATTGTTTATTATAAGTACATAGTTTACCTTGTTACGAAAGCGTGTGGGTAAACATAAACTACATGTAGCACATGCATAATGCATTTGACATTCGCAATGCGTTTTTAAATCAGATTAATATTTTAATAACATGTATCTTCCAATTACAAAAGAAACAAAACAAATCAACAATTTCTAATAAAAATTCTATTCATCGCTATTTATTTTTTGTACTACCGACATCGTAAAAGATCTCTACTACTCCATGAGATGGTGTAGATATAGAGATAAGGAAATGGTATTAAAAATTTGATTATTTTAAAAACTAATATTTTTTTTTAACTTTGATAGTTTTAACTTATAGTTTTAAGGTCTAGTTGTAATATAAATGACCCATGTTCTAATTTGTTACTACATTGGCCTGTAAATGAGATGAGTATGCATACAATACACTCAATGTAACTGATTTATATACACTAATAATATTTGTAAATTTTTCACAATTTGACATATCTAATTATTTGTAAGACCTTACTTAATCTGAAGAAGGTATAAGGGCATACCGAAACGTCGGTTTTGTAAGAATAAATACTACATGAGTATGGCTGACATTTAGATTATTTGTTAAAACCTATTACGATAGCAATACCGCCGGTCATTATCATAAGCTATTTTTTTTTATTAAATAGTAGTCGGTAGTAGAAAAAGTATTTCAATATTAGCTGCGTAAGCCCTTTTCAGCCTCGGTAGTTACATAGGCTTCGGAATTTGCTCGGCCCGATAATAAACTACCTTCTCGGCCAAAAACAATTACTTCCGCAACTAATTTCATAGCTTGCAAGTAATAAGAATATTTGTGCAGAAAAGCTAATTGCGTGATGTACTCGTATATGATTTTAGAAAAATACATCAGGCAAAAGCTATACCAACGCAAAAGCACATAAATATTAATTGATATAACATTTACTGAAAACAAAAGCATATATTAAACACAAAAAGCAACACATAAACATTTGCACTATTAATAACAACAAATATTAAAATGAGCACATATGGTGGCGTGACACGTGAGACACAGTGCGAGATGGTTCTGGTGGTTAGGTTTCAGGACTAAAGGACAGTTGTAGAGGGATCCCTGATGGTTTAATGAGAACTAGCGAACGATACGATCGGATGACGTGAAGCCAACAATGATGAAGTGAACGGATTTTTATTGACACATATACGCTTGTTAATCACACAGTGAACGTGAGGCTAGGGGCGGCGCCATCTGTGCTGGAATGAGCGGACTCTGCTTTGCAAAGTGTATCATGATTGTATAATGTACATCTTGCCAACTATATCTTCCTTTCATTAACAATGGGGTACTATACCATAGTCAAATTTTATCTTAGATAAAAAGAGAAAATTATGTAAATTAATGAGCATTAATGACAAAAAAGTTCAAATATTAATTAGTTCGCAAATTACAAGCGATTGAAGTCGATTAATAATTAGTATAACGTATCATGTCCTAAGCAATTTAATTAATTAATATAACATTATTCTATTCATTTTTATAAATATAATTTTCATTTGACCTGAAGTTATCCACGCGTCACATCAGCTGTGCTTCTTACATTTTATTTTGTAAAGGTTTGAGATTAAATAGAAGTGTGTTTAGCTACTGAAACAATTGAGTTGAATATATTCTCGCTAGTATTTTTTGCACGATGGCATAAAACAACGTTTCTCCCACATGTTTATACTTTCCTAAATTTCAGGTTATCTTTAAATGTTGCGAAAATAAAAATGGCTGTAGATGAACTGCTTACGTCACTGAGCGAGGCGGGGAAAATCAGCCGCGTTTTAAACAATGTCATTTTTAATTGCAATTTTTTCATTATTATATTATTAAAAATTGATTTGAGAAAAAATAAAAAAATACGGGTCTATTATTTCTATTTCTTTATCGATTAAAGTTAAAATGTAAAACTTCTTTCTTAGTTCATCTTGTTCTTCCAGAAAAAAATTGGTATGGAACCCCATTATGATAGAAAGAAATAGTTTGCATTTATATGACTGACTGTTGCGCAAAATTGGGTAAAATACTTCACAAAAGTAATTTAATATGAACACTTGGGAATTAAAGTGTGTACGCTAAGTTTTGTTAAAAATAAGTTAGTAGCACATGGACAACAAACAAAAAGAATTATTTCCAAGTAAAGCAACTCATTTTTTTACAAAAACTTAACTTATATTGTCCTAATTTCTAGTGGTTCACAAAAAAGTATTTTAAACATAAATAATACTGAAATAACCTCGAAAAGTAAATATTTTTTTAAAATAATATTTAAGATTATTTTTGTACATATTCATTTACAAAAACAAGGCAATCTATATTATTTTTTTTATCTAATATTAATATAAACTTTTTAGATAAATAATTTACATTCGTCAACGCATTTCTGTTGATGACAAAAATGTATCATTTGATTTTATACAATTTTGTGTTTTAGTGCCCAATTTTGCTGTTGTGTATGTTATGTAAGTGTGTTAGATTGTGTTTGTGAAAGTGTGAAGCAAGTGAGGCAGTGAGTGTAGGTGGTTTGGTGATTCGGTTGCAGATCTTGTGTCGGTTGATACACTTACCGCCCTGCAGGTGCGGCGGCGGGCCCCTGCCCCTATCAGCGCCATTGTACGCTAACTGTAAACCCGCCTGATCGTAACAGTACTGGGGGTCTTGTTGGTACATCATTGGGTGCTGGTGTTGATGTGGGTGTGGGGGAGGGGGAGGGTAAGGGGAGTGAAGGGTGCCGGGCCCCGGCCCGGGGGGATGGTCTCCCCGCCCGACATATGGCCGGGGGGATCCTAGGCCACCTGCAACACAACGCCACGAGTGCTAAATCATCTTCACAACAGACGGTTCCGATATTCGACCCCAATCACTTCATGTTCTAGAAATATTGTCTTGAAAACAGTAGTGGCAGTTGAATATGACCAGTCAAACACAAAATATGTTATATTAGCGAAATTAAAACCAAATTAAATAAATGTATAATAATTCTCTATGCAGCGAAGTCATGCATCAGTAGAAACCCTCAAGTCAAATCTACCGAGCCTATCGACTATCTAATCTACGGATGCATTAAGGTTGGTTTATCCAGATGAATAAGAATAAAACATAGTGATAAAGTTCGTTAATGAACAAACAACAGTTTCAATCATTAACAAAAAAATATTCGTATTTGCAGATAAAATAATGACAACAATAATTATTTAAAATACTTCAAACGTTTAAAATCATATAATTATGTCATTAGATTATTTTTCATTGTATTATATTATATTGTGACTTAATTAATAAAATATGCATATGCAAGCGTGCCCGCAAGAATTTTCGTAAGATGGGGCTGAAATAGTATATTAATAACCGCGGTGGAAAGTGTTTCATTACTGTCGAGGGCGAAGCGCCGAGGTTAGTTATAGCTCGAGAAGTAATGAAACTTTTCACCGAGGTCAGTATACTGTTTTATTCACAATCGGAAATTAATAATGAGTAATTGATATTAAAAAATAAAATAATAAGAATAACATAACATGGTCTGAGCTTGTTCATTTGTCACAAGAACTGTCAGTTTGATTTCTAACCTTAAATTTTGATTTCACAGTTATCTACACTTATTATTTACAATATCTATCGTTTCTTTACATATACAATGTAAAGAAGCTTTGTTTATATGTAAATACCTATCACTGATTTCTCAGGGTGGGAATTGGAAATAGCCCTGAAGTTGGAATGTGGCATCTTCCCGCCTTGGAAAGTATTGGCGATGAAAATGAACTCGTAGCCGCCTGGTGGCAAAATTATGAACTTGTCTAAAGAGTAATCAAACTGTTGTGTTTAAGGTTGTCATACTTCACTTTAAACAATACTGCACTTCAAATCAATTTACATTTAAAATATATATGAACTTTATTTATTTATTTCCCTGTCTCACACGGTACAAATTCTGACAATTACTTTTTGCGCCGGCCATTTTGTAAAATCGGTCTACCTCTATCGGTCATTTTCGTTGCCAATATTGGAAAGTGTCAACTTTCCATCCTCTTGGTAAGTGAGGTTCATAATGACTAACTTCCTAACTTTTTAAAAGTCAGAAATCGTCATATTACTAACCGATTGTGAATAAAATAATTTACTACCGGAGGGTTGCTACCGACTCATTTCATTAGATGGTTACTGTTGTACATAACAAAAACAAAGATTTCGTTTTCAGTTATTGATAAATTTTCAGATTCGCAAGGGAGTTAGTTTTGTTTTTGAAAATTAAGTATTTTTAATATTATTATAAATGAATAAATGTGTATATAATATATAAATATTTGTTTATTAACGTTATTTTTTCTTCTTTAAAATCATGGGGCTGAGCCCCATCTTGCCCTAGGGTACCTCTATATACAGGATATGGCCCAATGGCCATGGGCCAAGATCGCCACCATAACGGTCCAATGTCTACTGTCAAATATACTGAAAATTGGATGAATTTACGGTTCCCTATTTAATTGTAAGATTGTCAGTAATATGACATATTACAACAGAATATTAAATAATTAAACTATGAAAAGATAATAAAAATTAATTTATTACATAAATATTATTATGACATATATTTACTCCCCTCTTATTTTCCTGCAAAAATCTTTCGTTTTTCAGCGATTTTAAGTCTGTAAACTATAAATCTACAAACAATTTTGTTTTTTATACAATAATGTAGCGTTCGTGGATCCGACGCCCCTGACTCTAGGAGTACGTGATCGCCGCCGCTGGTCGAACGTGCTATAACGGAAGCCGCGCTGGGCGATGATGTAATCGGGAGAGCTATCGGCGTAGTAATCAACACGTCGGGACCTGTTTAATTACTTAGGGTCACCGGATCTTTTGTATTCGATGTTATTATGGCGTCGAATGTTCCAGAAGGACGCCGGATATATAAATACTCAGGGAAGTATTCTGTTATAGACACGAGTTGTGCAATGAACCTTTGGTGATATAAGTAATCTATGAGTTGTCAACATAAATAAATATAGTTATATAAATAAATATAGTAAAATATTGTTTAAATAAATAATCTTGGTGTTTAAGTATTTAATAATATTCTTAGTATTAAATTAGTATTTATAATTTTTTAATCATAGTGTTAATTACATTTATTATCTTTATTTTAATTATTTATCGTTTAATAAACTATTATTTCATTTAACAATATTTCTCTGATTTTTACACCACCCAAATAAATAAACGTTACAATAATAATATTAACACTTTTCACATCTCACAAAGACCACATGAATTAAACAGTTGCACTTGCATCTTGCTCTACAGTATCTCCATATATAAGATATGACCATAGCGTGGTTCGCGTTTCGTCCGCCATTACCCTGACTGTCATTTGTACTGTTGTTACCCAAATTATTTGGTATTTTCGTGGCTATTTGGTTTATCTTTACAATATATCTCATTTCTTTTAAATATATAGGGAAATGAATTTTCAGTATAAATGGCTGCGATCTTGGCCCATATATACTATATAGAGGTGTCCTATCTGCGGGCGACCATGAAGTTTGGCACGGGAACCATGAGAAATAAAAAAATGTCATTTATGATCTGTTACGGTTATTTATCTTGTGCTTGTTTTATTTCAAAACTACATAAAACGGTCAAGTAACCCTGCATAAATTTGTATTTTATGTTTTATTCCCTATTCCTTATGAAAAGTTGCATAAACCAGCCTTTAAGTACTTCATTATAATCCCTCAATTTTATAAAAACTTGGATTAAAAAGATCTGCACACTACTTTTTCAAACCATGCTAGATATTTAATAAGTGGAAGACTCTAACAAGACCACATAAAGTAAATCAGTTTGTGCTATATGAAAACGGAAATAAAAATTTAGAAGAAATTTTTCATCAATAGAATTGAAGTTGTCAAAAAGTCAAAGCAATATGAGAAGATAAGATCGTGCGGATTTACCTGGCAGTTGCGTTGTAGCGGAGGGTGCACTAATAGTTCTCTGCAGCCGCATCTGCTGCTGGAACTGACTCTGATTGAAGCCGGAGGTGGGCGATGCGGGTGGCGGGAACGTTTCAGCAGGGAACGGTGACTGTCTTGTTGCAGCGGACCCGGGACTGCCTATCGCTCGTTGTTGTTGCGTGGGTTGTTGCCGTTGGACTTGGAAGCCGCGGCTGGTGTTGTTGTAAGGACCCTGGATTATACATTTCCAATTAAACTCACTCTACAAGCATAATATAAACAAAGATTATAATCATTGTATTATGAAATTATTTTGAACGTCATGTTATATTTTGAAAATCGTATTCCAAGTTTCTAAAAAAGTAATAATTCATTAGAATTTCAAGAAAATTGGCAAACCAAAAGCGGCACTTTATTTAAAGTTCCAAATATTTTTTCTTAGAAAAATACCTTTACATGTGCCCCTAAACACTATATAGGAATCTCGAGAACTATAAAAGATAAGAGTTTCATTGCCACAACAATTGTTTTTAACGTTAAGGACCGTTTTCATAATAAACTTTATATTCACTTTAAAATTAAAGTTGTATTCGTTTCCATAATATAACTTTAGCATTATAGCATTACTTTAAAGTAATTTTAAAGACTTAAAATGAGCTTGATTATGAAACCGGCCCTAATTGTAGCATTTTTGCTGTTTAAAACAAATGAACATAGATAAATTAATCATCACTCCGCCCTCGTATCTAATATCGCAAATCTGAAAATATTTTTAAGTGGTCTGTTTTTTTTACCGGTCAGTGTATTATTATTTCACGCTTGGAAATTATTCGTAAAAACTAAAAATTGTATATTTATATTTTCATTTATTTAATGACACATGCATATTTTTTAATTTTTTTTTTCTAATAACGATACACCACTAATATGGCCTCCTTATGGGGCAACCTTTGTTTAATTAACTGGCTTCGTATCTATTATAGTTTTCGAAATTCTTATTTATGTTTAATTTTCCACAATTTTGTATTTATACTTTTTCTACATGGATAAATTTATAAAATAATCTGTTTTAACATATTACTCAGTCTACGATTTTAAGATTATACATGTCTTTGGATAAAGAGTTGAGGTATGTGGCTAATAAACAAATAAATTTAAATTTTAAATGGTACGATTTTTGAAAAGAAAATATTAGATATTAAACTAGCTGATACCCAGCGGACTTCACAGCCGCGAGCATTTTGTGTGCTTGGTATTCGATGTGCAGTTGTATTATTAAATTATATATCCTACCGAAACGATACATAACGATATTTGAAGATATTTCAAACAGTTCAAAAGTTACGAACCCCAAAAAATGCATGTTTTCATGTTTAGTTCCGGCCAAAAATGAGTCAATATTACGATTTCGATTGAAGTGTGAGTCGAGTGTTTACTCTTGCAAAAATTAACTTTAGAGGGTTGATTTGTATATTTCCGGTATAAAAGTGGTTAAATTTCCAGTTAAAAATCGGTCAATATCTCGATTTCGGTTTAAGATAAAGTGTTATTTCTTGAAAAAACGAACTCTGGTAGGTCGATTTGATATATTAATATTTAAGGGTCAAAACGGCCTTAGGGATTTCGGAAAATAGAATCGAAATTTTGGAAACAATTGGGAAAAAATTGCTCCAAAAATTTTGCTCAACTTCTCAATGGTTTAAATTATCTTCAAATTACCACGAAATTCGTGTTCTACGGGATTTAAAATATAAATTAACTCAATTCTCAATCTCAAAACTGTCTGGATACAGTTTTATTTAAACATTTCTAAGATGACACCCATTGCAAATTTTTCGCAATTCTTCCAAACATCAAAACTTTTATTTGGTTATGAATTCGGCTGAAGTTTATAGGAAACACATAAAATTAACTGAAAATCATTTATTTATACTTAAAATTTGTCGAAAATGTTGATTTTTTAATGGAAGTATTTGATTGACATCAGAAAAGTGTAGTTAAAAATCATATCTCAAAAACATTCGGGCGGGTAGTTTACAGTGCTAAAGTGCTCGAACTATGTTTTGACATTTTGATTCTGTCGGTAAGGCCGCATTCAAAATCAATGCCAATGCTTTTCCTAGGTAAACTTTGAAATTATAAAAAAACTAAGCAAAATTTTGAACTCTAACAACTTCTACGACACGTCCTGAAACTGAAAGAACATCTCTACAAAACTTGGCGTCGATATATAAAACGGAGTAGATTTGTAGAGCGGTCAAGTTTTTCCTTTTTACCTCTCGCTAAGAGAGGTATTGGATTCATGCTAAAAATCGCATATCCAGATTTTATTGAATAAGCACGTTTTAAGGTCCCTACAATCCGATTTTAACATTTTTACGATGATGTCTGTGTGTGTGTGTGTGTGTGTGTGTGTGTGTGTGTGTGTGTGTGTGTGTGTGTGTGGATGTGTGTGTGTGGGATGTTGGAAGGACGGTTACTCAAAAACTATAAGACTTAAAATTTGTTTAACAACGTATTTCCCAATCGGACATTCATGGGAAGATCTGAAAAGGTTTTGGTAACAATTGGACAACCGGAAGTAGAAGATTCTTGAAAAAAAATCTTCTAAATATTATTTTTTGAAAATTTTTCTTGATAATATTAAAGAAAAATAAATTCTCTTTCTGATACATTTAAATATTTTTATACATATTTTATAGATTTAGAGATAAAAGGAATATAATATATAAAATAATGTTGTAATTAATTTTACAACCGAAAGGATGCCATGAAAAATAGTTGCAAATTTAAATTATTTGTAACTGACAGATAAATGTCAGTGTCAGAAATAATGAGTAATGAATTAAAAATGTACTTGGAGAATCCCTTAGTTCTTGATCTGTGACTATTATGGAGATGACAAGTCTAGGTTGAAGGACTTAAATTTGTTTCAAACATTATGGGACAATGTACACCAGTACTGTAGACTAGAGTAACTTTGAATTGCGAAAAAGCTATCAAATTCTTCTCAAGTAAGTTGTAAATATTGACAAAATCGGAGTGCAATCTATCCGTCACTTTATTAAAGGGAATTAAGGTTATTTAGATATAACAAGTATGAAAAAATAAAATGTAAAAGAAGATATATAAGAATAGATGCACAATCCAGATATATACATTTTAGACCGCCCAAAATTAATGTTTTTACTAGAAGAATATGAAGAGAAAGTAAACAAAGTTGTTCGAATTGAAAATTGCTGTTACCAGCCTAATATTTATATATGGTAAACTCTACTTTGTAATTTATTGTAACATAATTTATGGTAAAATATCTTCATGTTGAGACATGCTATTATTGAATAATAAATAAGTTTATACGTCATAGATTTATATGAATATATTATTTGTATTTATAAAAATAATCTTTGCTTTATGCATACAGCCAGGTAAAATATACGGCGAGAGGTTATGTGCTGGCCACATCAGATTTTTTATATGATATATTAAAGTAAATGGCGAGAGGTAATTTTCTTGCCACACATGATTTTTAGTTATTTGTCTCCTTCCGAAAATTTGCCCTAATTCTATGGTGGTTTAAAAAAAGTGATTTAATTTTTTCTTACCAATTGGGCGTTGAGTATAGGATTCTGTTGTTGCTGAAGGCTTAACCGATTGGCAACTTGTGTTTGTGCCCAGGTGGTAGGTTGTGTAGACTGTTGTCCAGGAGGGTAACTCTGCCTTGGCGACAACTGTTGTTGGAAAGGCGGGTGTGGAGATAACCTGGCACCTCCTTGTTGAAAACTGTTTACTGAAACTGGCGCTGCGGGATATCCACTTTGCTGTTGATTCAGTGGCGATGTCATCTATAGAAAAATGTTACAATAAATACAGTTAACAATAATAAATTTTCACTTTATACCTGTGCCTGACTAGTGTTGTTGACATTCATAATAGAATTATTATATCCGGGACTTAACTGCGAATCTGGCACACTAGATGATCTCTGCAATGTAACATTGGGAGCTACTGTATTATTAATCAAATTATCAATATTCTGCAATCCCGGGTTCAAATCTGCAGCTGCAGCGTTTGAAGGTATCAATAACTGCTGTTGTTGTTGCTGCTGTAATAAACGTCTTTTATGTTGTTCTTGTTGTTGCTGCAGAAGTTGCCGTTGTTTCTGAATAAGAAGTTGTTGCTGTTGACCTGCAGCCATAGAATACTGGCCACCAGCTCCAGGGCGAACTGACTGTACTCCAGGACGTTGTTGTTGAAGGGCAAATCCAGCAGAAGAATTTTGACGCTGGTAGACAGGAAGTTGTGGGAAACCTCCAGCAGTTGCTTGTTGTTGCGTTGTTTGAGCCTGTGTCATCTGCGGAAAGGATTTTTAATTTCAGTATAATAAAAATTAAAATGGCAGAACAACTAGATATTTTATAAGTG
The DNA here is from genome assembly GCA_951394225.1 of Harpalus rufipes. NCBI lineage: Eukaryota > Metazoa > Arthropoda > Insecta > Coleoptera > Carabidae > Harpalus > Harpalus rufipes. The sequence continues at coordinate 20,643,675 of OX596281.1, read as the reverse complement.
CGTTTTTGATCTGACCTACGTATTCGGACAATAATTATTCGATCAGAATGAAAAACGCTTAAAACACATATAGTATCGAACAATAAGTAATTCAAGACACTATCGTACTAAATTTGGCAAGTACTTATGCATGCAATACAGATGTGTGTTGCGACAAAAATAGATCGACTTTATGCGTTATAATTTTAAATAATTGCCTGAAAAATTATTAATATTATTCATTACAATATTTTTGTGAACGGTTTCCAACAGTACTTCAATTGTATTAAATATCAGGTGACTATTTGCGAGTTATAGACACATATTCAAATCAGCTCATTACTTTTTTCATTCACCACTTTTACACGGTGAAAAATAGGATAACGTCGTGTCTTATTATGTGTTACAATATTCTAGCGAATGACTTGTTCACAAATAAAACACACTTTAATTCCATAGAAATTTCATTAATATTTTGAAGTTTCAAACCTACTAACCAGTCTTCATCAACAATTATGAAATACGTGATAGGAAAAAAAAATTCATGTCGAATTCAAACTTTGTTATATTGGGTGGTTAATGGTGATTAGCGAACAGTTGATTAGCAGTGTTTATCTTTGTCAATCGTTTATAGAATATTTTAGAGAAAAATACTTTAAATAAAAGTTGCGTACAATTAATTTTTCTATAACTGTTATTTGAAGCTTTTCTCTAAAATAATCCCTAATCGATTGACAGAGCTAAAACAGTGTTAATCAATTCCTCCCTAATCATCCTTAATCACTTGTTCATGCTACCACCCAATGTCTTTAATGGTGTCGGAATAGTGGATGAAATATGAGAAATTTACCGAATTGAAACTGTTGAAAATATTAAAGAAATTTCTTTGGAAATGAAGTTATGTGTTATTCGTGAACCACTCATCCTGTACTACAATAAGGAAGATATTTTCGTGCTGAACTTGTATTTTGAAACCGCGTTGTCCTATTTTTAACTTGTGAGAGTGGTTAATGAAAAAAGAGTATTAAGTATGTAACATTGTCTACTTTTTTGTCTAATTTAAGTTTCTTGCATAAATTATTATCCTGGTTAATATTTTAAAAATAAATACAAGATTTTTATAAAGTCGCTCTATTTTTGACTCACCGCACATCTGTATTCAAATATATAAGTACTTTAGTACGTTACTTTTGAATTACTTATTTAACGTCCATAAGATTTTATGAATAGGTCACCTTTACATAATATAAGAAGTTTGAAAATATATTTAATAATTAAAATAGGTATAGGAGAATATTTTTATTAGTTCCTACGGAGTCGCTCTATTTATGTCCCATACTGCATATCGTAAAAAAAATCACATTTTTACACTGTGCCTATAATAAAATGAGCAGAAAAAACACTAAAATTAACTACCATTTATTATAGCCAAGATGAAAATGTTTTATAAAAATAAAAGGCAAATAGATATTCAGTAGTTAATTTGCTTCGTTAACTTGTTCATAGTTGTTAAAAAGCACACTAAAAAAACAGGTCTGTTCGTTTGTCTTACTCTAAATATATAGGAGTACTCTAATATTTTTTTTGTGCAACCGGCCGCGAAATAGGCATTTCGCAGCCGCAATATAGGCCATGAAATTGAGTAAACAATCACTATGACAAGTGTTTTGTTTATCAAATGTCAATTCCATAGCTACCTTGAAAGCCAACTTTCAATTTACAGTGAAACTGTTTAAAATTAATTAAACTTGTAATTACATATTTTTTATGGTTGCACAAAAAATATTGTGTACACCTTGTCCGCGAAATCCTTTAGCGTCCTCGAGATTGTCTTGCCTCGGCCGCAAGCGGCCTCGGCGACAATTTTTCTCTCGGTACGCTAGAGTGATTTCGCAGCCTTGGTATACAAATAACTATCTTTTATTCGCTTAGATCAGATTTAAGCAATTACTTGGAGTGTATACAAAGGAAAATATGTATCATTTAATAGAAAACGAAATAATAAAAAAATTTACGATGATATGGTGTATATGTCGTTGGACAGTAGTAATAAAGATGAAATTGTTCACAAAAATTTAAAACCAAAGAAATTGAAAAAAATATAAGTACAAATATTTTATTCATTATTAAATTTTCGTGATATAAATATTTTGCAATTCATATTTATGTACGTTAATCACATAATTCAGATAATCTGAACACAACCCAACTGAGAAAATTTCCCACAATACACTTTCTTACTCCTCCTTTCTGCATGGAGTTAGAAACTCATGCAGCAGAGATGAGCAATTGCTCGATTAAAACCGAACAAAATCCAAGTAATGATCTGTCACAATCGAACGTGAATTTCCGCATGGAGTAGAAACAGTAAGACAAAGGAACAGATCTAAAATCGCGTTAACTGGATGACACTCTCCGCGACTCAATTTTTGAAGTTAGCGCGAATCTGTTCAAATGCACCACCTCATGACTCGGGGCTTGGAAATATTACTCGAACACACAATTACTTACCGCTTGTGAATATGCAGGCGGCGTGCTTGGCAATGAAATTGTAGGCGAAGAAGGACTCTTCACAGCTGTTTCGCACTGCATTAACGACTTTTGTATAGCATTGATAGCCATCTTCTCGTTCATAGCTGGGTGGAAATTGTTATTGTTTTGTGGAGGTTCATTGACGTCCAACATGTTCAGTAAAGCAGAGCTGTCTGCATCCGGCACAAAATCAATTACAGAGTCCAAGATATCAGAGAGTATCGGATCGGATGACTGTATGTCCCACGACGTGAGTTCTGTACTCGTTGGTGCAGGGGTTGCGTACGTATTTGTGTCCATTTGGGTAAACTGACCTCGGGTGGACTGAGGTTGTCTGTAATATGAAGATAGTTTTAATAAACCTATATTTTCCAAAATAATTTAATAAAAATTAGTGGCGGAAACTGGGGTAGTTAGATTCGAGTTATGGTACCACAGTATTCGTTGCCCTAACGAATTAACTCAGTACTAACGTTGTTTATGTTCATAACATAGGCAATGTGCACATTTTGTGCGTCAGCGAGGCGTTAGAGGCTAACGGCTACTTTGGTACCCTTGGGTATCGAATCAATTTTGACATTTCGAGAAATCAAAATATTGAAAATGTAATGTGACTATACTTTATTTCACTCAAGAAAATAACATTGGTTTAGATAGGGATATGAGTTCTGCTCTTTTATTGGTCAGAATACAAACTTATTTACAAAAACGAAAAAAAATATCAGCTGTCACAGTTGTAAATTATCAATTAAAAATCTACAGAATTAAATAATGTTTAACCATGTTTTATTGTAATTTTTATTTTTCAGGTCTTGTACATTTTTACAGATAAAAATATTTATTATTGGCCAAGTTTAGTTTCACGAATTTAAATTATTTATTTAATGCATAGGCAACATACTGTTTAGACCTGAAAATCGCGTGTACTTGAACTGAACATTACACCTGGTGATTGGAATAGAACTAAAATATAAAGTAGGCAATCCACTTTTATTTTATAATATAAATGTATTTTGATATTAAAACAAGCATAATGTTAAATTATATTTTTGCAATAATATACATAATAAAATTTTAATTTCAAAATACATTCGATAACTTATATCATTGAAATAATTATAACTGGGTTGAAAATAAAATACGGATATCTTATATGAACACATATAAAATAAACAATATTACATTAATAACTCGCTCAGTAGAAACACAGAAGATACAATTAATAATCAAAGTAAATTAAATAAAATCAAAACCATAAATATATTCAAATGTCAAATTCACGTCAAATTCTAATGTTCCCCCACACATCCTTATTTTCCACCTCAGAAAAACACGTGGACTAACAGATGCGTCGATATTAAATATGTAGGTTCTTAATGCAACCTTAGCGACATCTATTGACCGGAATTGAGTACTACTGTCATATGCATGTAAAAACGGTCGGCTCTCACAAGTGCCACTACTATTTTCTTACGTGAAACAAAGTATAATTGAAAAAAATCAAAATACCAGCGAAGGTACTGTAGCAAAAAATATAACTTTTCTCATATGTGTGATGTAAACCATTTTATCATTTTTAGTTTTATATTATATTTTATAATATTAGTTATACTACAAGATACATTACATACGGAAATTGCGATTAAAGAGTTGGTGAACTTGCCAAGTTCAACCATGGCCATTTTTTTTTTGAAAGACGCTACGCTGACACTTATTATGGCCGTCTCAAATGTCACTAAAATTACACCAACGAAATTTACAGAGACAGTACATCAAGTACATTATACTATTATGAAAAATTATACTGTGACAAATAAATAAATTATAACAAATATTTTTTTAAATATTTTGTATGTACTTTTGATAGCACATTTGAACATCTAAACTTCATTGACAGAGACCAAGGAGGATCAGGAACACTGACACTATGCTCCTAATTGAAATAAAAATAACTAGATGTCACTACTATCCGTACCAAACGTAAATAATTCATGACAAATTTTTATATGGGAAACTAACGATTTGAAACGGCCATAATAAGTATAGTGCAATTGAATGAAATTGGCCATGGTTCGATGTTATCATATCTTTCTACTATATTAGCAATAAATCAAGATTCTTCAATGAAAATATACCAGGGTCCAAATGGAATCAGTGACACAAGCTCAGGAAGGAAAATACACGAAAAATACGAACCCTGTGAATTTCTACCTGACCATTAACATTATATGGTAGACGAATTATGTCAAAAATAGTCTTTTATTTCATACAATTGCTTGCAATTGAAACACATTTTTATAAAATTCATTGTTTCAATAATACGACCATTGTTTGAATATTATTCATACGAAAAGTATCTTTTACAATGCGAAAATATGTAAATCTAAAACAATTTTTCATGTCAATAGAAGATATTTGTTAAAATGTTACAATTTCTTAAGCATCTATTGACATGTATTTTTAAGATCGCAGCGCTGGGGTGGCAAGTTTTGAACTACAGGTTGAATGAGATATGAGGTTAACCAACTGTCAAATGGGCAAACACATAACTTATAGAATTGTGTATTTCGCAAAGTACTGTATTATATTTAATTTTCTTTTTATATTATTTTATAGTAGGTTTTATATTATCCATTCAGGGTAAATTAATGTAAATTCCCAGTACATTTTTATAAAATTTTAACTTAAATTGTATAACCACTTCTGTTTTAAATGAAATCTTCAAAGAAATAATTAAAATAGCAAAATTTCATGATTATATTTCGTATTCATTTGTGAACATTAGTAATAGGATGTATTCATGGAAGTGAAGATAACTTAAATGATATTTTTGTGAACATTTATAAGACTAACCTCGTTTTGAAACAACGTTTTCTTTGAAATATAATGAATAAATCTTCAAAGTATACAAGACGGATATATTAATTTATAATTTTCTGATCCACACACTGTATTATTATCTTTTTTCATCTTGTCAAGAATATTTTTAATGTAAATACGAGCTTTTCGTTTACGCGGGAATTCGTGACAACATAATTTATTGCCTTTCTAACAGGACAATGTGCACTCAAGTAAGCAGCAATATTTGTTACTCATATTACAATATATATGTCAATTTAGATACACAAATACGTATAATATTTAACAATTTTAATATTATACTTTTAATACCAAGTCAACCTGTAGTTCATTATTTTGCCACCAGATGTCATATCGCTTAGCAATACTTGCCAATTCCTCATATAATCTTCTACGAAATTTATAAAATTTGATAATTCAATCGGTAATTTTATAATAATTATTATGTCCTACGTTGCGTCACATAATATTTGATGTCCTATCATTAGCATTCATAGCAAATATTTTATAAAATAGAAATTGCAAACTTATTCTCACATAAAACATAACTTTGTTACGTTACCAAAATGAACCAAAGCTGTCATTTTTGTCCGTTACCGGCGCTGACTACTTTTGTGCACACCGCCTATAAATTACACATAAATTAATATATTTACCTTATCATAAATTTGCAAACATAAAATATGATGACTTTTCATACAAAGCATTCACCGCACTCACAAATAATGGTAAGTTCGTTTAGAAAAATTAAAACTAACAATTCACGTACGATAGTCCTTGGAGGGTACATGTTGACATAAGTTTTAGCTGTATTACACTTCACAATAAATTGTACAATTTTGCGACCTTCAATTTATTGGCAAGTGTAATACAGCAAAATTGTACAATTTCTTTTGAAAATAAATTGCACAATAAATTGTGAAAATTAGAACGTGTTCTATTTTTCCACAATTTTTTGGTTACTTCACCAGTGCCAACTGAATAATATTTGACATATTGAACAATTTCTATTTGACTATTTCGATGTTTGACTACGCGTCACACAATGGGCGTAGAAGGAAAATCGAAAATTTAAAACAAGTAATATTTGCCTTGATGCAAACACGGAACAAAGCACGAACTGTAAACACATACAACAAAAGGTTAACCTCGAAACGCAGCGGTTGGTAGCCCTGCTCCCAACAACAATAAATTGGCAGAAACTTGTGACGTGTAAAATGCTCATATTTTCAAAATAAATTGTGTGATTTATTGTACAATAAATTGTGCAATTTATTGTTAAGTGTAATACGGGTATTAGTTGTAAACAAGAAATAAACAATTTGAAAATATCTGGTAATGCACCGTCATAGTGCATGAATCGCTCTGTAAGTAAATGTCTGACGTGGTACTGTAAACTGTACTGTTTGTGTTCGTGTGTACTGCGTTACAACATACAAATCTTGCCCACTTGACGCAAGCGCAGTTTAATTTCGCGCGCTCACAAATTAAAAAAAAACACTCCGCAGTACAAATTATAAAAAAAATAATCCCAATCCAATATTAACTAAGATATTCTGATCCGATTCAATAAATGATTCTCACTTACAAAATAGGCAGCGTGCAGACACGTGACTCAAGTGACCTTGAAGTGCTTTGAATCAGCTGATTTGTGACAAGCGCACGCTTGTCACTTTGACAACAATAATGTCATATTGCCAAGAACTTATTTTGATTTTGAACTGCTAAAGTTATTATTTTACAATTTTCAGACAGTAAAACACACGAAAATAAAAATAATAACTTACATAACAGTACAACATTAAAATAAAGTCAAAATATTGTTCTTGTCAACGTGGCATCAAAATGACAAGCGCAAACAAATAAGCTGATTCCAAGCACATCAAGGTCGCTCCAGTTACGTGTCTGCTAGTGACCTATTGACGATTCAAATTAAATTTTCACGCCTTTATATAGACCTGTTGTGACGTCACAACTGGGTTGTATACGAGCTATCAATCTGTCACTGATACTGCATTTTATATTTTTTAGAGAAATTTAAAAAGATGAAACTTGTGTTAAAGAATATTTTAAATTATTTAAATGGTTTGCAAATTCCAGAAAATTTCTATGAACGCAAATAATACATTCTGGGCATACTTTTAGTTCAAAATTTAACCACCAGATAGAATTTGCTTAACTTGAATTGCGAAGAGACCTCAATTTAACAAGTCATCTTCCTATCTCGTTCTATCTCTGTACATAATGGCGCCTGCAACGCAACTGCCAGCTGACATGACTTGGCTTACTATGTGCAGATCCCATTGCGTATATTTTCTATTTCTTTAAATTGAAAAGGTCTATTTGTATTACGAAGTGTACTTTTTAAATGAGCCGAATTCACATTTTTTTTAAAGTATTTTAAATAAAAGTCTATAAATATTTTTTATATACTACATTTGACGTAAGAAAATAGTAAATGGCGCTTGAGAGCCGTTCGTTTCTACGTACATTAAATAAAAAAAATCTGTAAAAATGACAAGACATGAATATTAAAAATTACAACAAAACGTGGTTAAACATCACTTCATTCTGTAGATTTTATTTGATAACTTACAACTGACAGGTGTTATTTTTTTTCGTTTTTGTGAACTAGGTTTGCATTCTGACCAATCAAAGGGCAGATTTTATAACCCTATCTAAACCAACGCTATTTTGAAATGAAGTATAGTAAACAAAAATATTTATTATTTTCGTAAATAATTAAATAAAATTATTGGCGCCAGATAAAGTAATGAAAAACCCCCCACTTCTGTGACGTCTGAGTACATACAGCACGTCATTCATAGCCAATAGGACAGTTTGTCCATCACCTACGCTATTTATATAAATAAAGTAGGCGATAGTTTGTCACATGTTAAACTATACGTATGTACTTTGACGCCACATTCTGTTTCAAATCGTGAATTTTTCAAAATATTACACAAATTTCAATAATTAATTGAATAGTGGACATTTTGTGATATTTTCAAATTTGAGGTTCTTTAAAGAACAATATTTTTTAAATTTAGCATGTACTGAGAAGTCATAAAAATTATTGCAACAGTCCTATTATTTAAATTAAATTTCGTACCTGAGATGTTGCGCGTTCTGCATGTGACCATCGTTGCCGCCCGGCGTGAGCATCTGATTTAGGTAACTTGTTTGTGGTCGAGTGGGCATTCTTCCTCTTCCAGCAGTAGAACGTGAGTCCACATTATTAGTGTTGGATTGTGAAGTGACAGTCAGCCCAAAATCATTTTTAGTTACGCGTGGCAGCTTATCCTGCGGTGTTGCAGATATCACAGAAGCAGGGATGGGCGGGATAGGTGTGTTGATTGATGGCTGCTTAGCAAGAAGCCTTGCCAACATTTTATTCTTCTCACACAGCTTACTGTTTCCCACTGATGGACCTGAAGATGATACCTGAAATAATATAATAAGATATCATTACAATCATTGAACTCAATGGAACGCGCTCTGACATTCACAATGCGAGATGAGAGAGATTATGCCCAACTCTTTCAGCCGCTATGTTACTGTAGGAAAGTAGCTTCATAGCGCGTTTCAGTCAGTAAATATATTGCGTTCAGTGAAAACAAAAAATATGATTAAAATATCTACCTGTCCGCCATCGTTTGGTTTTTTGGATAAGAGGTCATCTCGTTCGTCGCTGGGTCGTTTGCGAGCCTTGCCAGGTCCCAGGTCACCAGAAGGAGGAGACGGTGAGGATGTGAACCCAAGACTTCGCAGCAACGCGTCATCGTGGTTTTGAGCCGAAGTAGGTGCCGAGCCTTGACTTGTGGGCTCCGGCACCCTACGCTCCTCGTCTTGCTCCTTAAGTAGCTGCTGTAACAGTTCGCTCTGTTTTTTCAACCCTGCACGCTGTTCTAAGTCGTCGTCATCGCTCTTTTCATTTAACAACTGTAAATGATACGGATTCAAATTAATTTATTTTCAAATCAATTTAGTACATATCAATATACTTCCAACTATTATTAAACAATTACTAATATTATAATGGAACAATATATTTACAGTTTTCCATTTAAAATATTAGAAACTATTTTAATAACATTTTTAGAAATATAGAGAAGTCTACTAAAATTCAATTTTAGCACTAAGAGTTATTTACATTGTTTATCTACTAAAGAACAGCATGCAGAAGGTTGAAATTTATTGGAAATCTAAAACTAATTAAGATTTCTCTGCAATAAGAAAAGTAGTGCAGTTTAATTTTCAAGAAACAAAAATATTATGAACAAAAAGAGCGCATGTATTTTCCATTCATTCATTTTAAAGACTCCATTCATGTCGATCATACTGTGTGTATGTGGCCCAAAATATATTTTATCCTCAAACCACAAACCCAAAATAACAGAATAACAAACATAGATACTTACCCTGAGTAGCATGTTATTAGCTTGCTTGGGCTGATCGGTCGAACCGGACGCTTGTCCTGGACTGGGACCTGGGCCAGAAGAACCTGAGTTTCTATTTCCAAGGAGCCCTCTAGGACTAGTTCGATTCTCCGAGCGCGTCTCTTCGTCGTCTTCCTGATTCAGCAAGCCCTTCAGTATCCGATGCTTATTACGAACTTCAGCGTCGTTGGCTGAATCGTTAGAAGTGGCAGGTGGTTTGGTAAGCAGGTTACGTAGACGGCCGGAGTCGGCCATGGCTGACGCTTCCTCCAGGACATTCTCTTTGGTGTCCTTGGAGGGTTCGTCGGCGGGAAACGTCGGATCGGCCAGCGGGCTGAAGGAGAAGCTAGCAGAATATGGGTTCCCGGAAGGGTGCGGGGTAGAGGCGGCAGCGGACGGGCTGGGCTGAGCCGCAAAGGGGCTGGAGAGCGCAGGTTGCGCTGGGCTGTACACGGGGGCACTAGGAGGTCGTGGCGTTGGGGTGGACACCGGAGTAACACTAGCGCATGAGTCCGGCCGCGGAGGCGCGTCACTCCACGTCTGCCCTCCCAACTCGCCCCAAGTTGATGTTGGAAACAAGTCAAACTCCAGGTCGGTGTTGAGGGAGAATGCGTATGATGCATTGGATATGGGCGTGAGTGAATTGTTACTGGATGTGGCTGATGAACCACCATCGCTTGCTGCAGACACCGAGCCTCCGAACCGGCTGGTTGGAACCCCGTTACGGGTGCCATTCATTACCGACGGCATCAATGGGCCTGCTACGTTGCCGCTGTCCAACTCCAGATTGGGTTCATGCTCACTGCACAACAAATACAACAATTATTAACGGTCACAAACAAAAAATTAACTACGTAAGAAAGTTATCAATGGGGCACTTGCACGTGATGTTTCAACATGACGACTAACAGATGATTGTGGATAAACAAACCTTTAGTTTACATTGGGTGTTATGAAAAAATATAGTCCCGTAAGCTTTTATTGTTTTTTTTTTACAGTACTTATTGTTTCTTATGAAAAAAGCGATTAGAGTGTATAAAGGTGAATGTATGAGTAGTGTTTCCCGTAATTTTTTTTTGAGGATTTTGTTATTATTTATTAGTTCGCAGTTATTAAATTAAAACTAACCTAATCGTAGTTATTTGTGTATACTTTTATTACATATGAAACAATTTAAATTTAATCAGATATGAATATAATTATTGTAAGTTAATTTTCTTTAATAATTTGTATAAAAAAAACAAGAATGTTAATAATAAGGATCTAAATTATTTAAATTTATCATGTGATTAACATACTTTGGTTTCCAACGATAAATTATTGGCGTAAGAACTTAATAAGTTCATCTGTAATAAATAAAAATATCAATTAAAATACATATTGATAATAAGAAATATATTGTGGACATACATTATATGTATGGTGTTTCGTTATTTGCGAAAAAATGCATAGGTCACTAGATATAGGCGAAATGTGAATATGCAGTTTTTTATTTTTCCAAATATTTTTTAAGTGTGCAGTATTACTTGATTTTAATTTGCACATTGTTAAGGCACTTTTTTATCTTGTTTCGAATGGCGATACTGATTTTTTTTTTATCACTGTGGGTTCCGAGTTATGATGGCAAACTTTAAATTTTTATATGGATGCTTTATTAGAAAGTTACACCATTGAAAAGATTTTTTTTTCCTAATGATGTATAATATGTCTTTTATTTATTTTAAACAATTCTGTGATCTGGATCTAGAGTCCGCATACATTGTATAAGCGGAATCCAATGCAAAATATAACCGTTGTAATAATTGAGTGCAAAATATTTTAATTGTTATCAATAATTATATTGTTCAATATAATTTATTAATGAAATTTTGTTGTTTTTAAAATATATTTACAAATACGACTGATTTGTTTTACTTGTAAATAATGCATACACCTATCTTTAATTTTGGCTAGTTACATTTTAATGTAACATGTATAATTTTGCGAAAAACTGAATTTATTGAACTGAAAACACATTCGCTTCGCTGCATAAGATGCAATGTTAAGTTGAAGCTTGGTTACCCAGAATCAGCTGTTCACACGCCATGTTGTGACGTAGGTACAAGTGCCCTATAAATATGAGGTCTATGTGCGGTTGTAAAAATAAGATTAGATTCAAAAAAGAAGAATATAATGTCAATTATCATAAGTTATATATTTATTGACGCTATACTCTTCTTTGACTACAGCATGCGTTAATACGTATCAATAAAATAAGAGTAATACCATCGTGTTATTGAAACTTATCGTATGTTATTTGGAACGTAATACGTATTATCACAAGTGTACAATTACAGTTACGGTATTCTAGGATGTATGTTAATGTCTAAGACAACTCATTCGACACACAAGGGTGCGCGCGTGCACGCAATGAGAAGAGGCGGTCGGGGTAGGACCGGACCGAGGAGTGTGTGCTTACCCGATGATGGAGTGTGTAGCCATGATGAAGTCTTCGTCCGGCGGGTTGTTCTTGAACAACTTGGATTTTGTTTGCACGTGAATGTACTTGTCTGGCGAAGAAATTCGTAGTCGATAGATCTCGCTGGTGGCTTGACCTGTGTTCAGTGTCTCCTTTAAATGTGAAGTGAGTTTGTGCACCTCCTGTTGTAAGACCAGATCTTGAATAATACGACCCATTAGTTCCTTATTGAGGAAAGGTGAGTAAGTAGCTGATACTCCAGATATATCAATGCCAACAATTTTGCCGGTTGTATTGAGTTTGGTAGTGAATTGCTCTATGGAGGAGCCGGTGGCTTTTTCACATTGCGGCACTCGGCGTGCCAGACACATGAGGCACGGGCCGGGATCACCGCTAGCACCATCCTCCACGTCTCCTACGCTATTACCTGCCGCGTGGCTGTACGGCAACTGCGTACTAGAGATATGCATCTGTTCGTACTGTTGGCAACGCGTCTGCCGTTCCTCGAAGCTTTCATCTTGTTCATTAGGGTGTTTCACTAGCAGCCGGCAGTAAAAGGAGCGCGAACGGCCCGTATTATTGTTCTGGCTGCCGGCAGCGTCGTTGGGTTGCGAGGAGCCGGCGCCCGAGCCGGAGCCCCAACTGATGGAGGGTAGCAGCGTGCTGCTGAAGCGCGCATGGTCGCCGTGGTGGATAAAGTTATAGACGGACTTGCCCAGCACTTCTTCGCGGGAGTATTTGATGTAGCTGGTGACGTTGTCGGTGACGAACTCGACCTTCCCCTCGGCGCTGACGACGAAGAGGAAGCCGTCGAGCGCTTCGAGCAGGAGCGGCGCGATCACCTCGTTGGCCAGGATGGTAGGGCGCGACGAGGATACTTCGCCCTGCTGCACTGCATCGGGCTGGCCTTGGCCTGTGCCGCTGCCGCTGCTGCTTCCGCCCCCGCCTGCTTCCTCGCGTGCCTTTATGTTGCGGATTTGGTTGACCGTCTCCTGCAGGATGGCGCACTTGTCCGGCTTGACGGACAGTGAGCTCATGTCCCCGAAGTTCGCGGAGATCAGCTCGGCCAGCTCCTCTATGTAGATGTTCTCCTGCTCACGCCGCCGCTTCTCATTGTTGCACTTGTTGCTGCAACAGACAACGGCAGGTCACCACCGCAACCTGGGCTCGGACTCGCGCGCGCACACACGCACTTGCCTCGTTACACACCATTCTCTACCACATACTCGCATACAGCACACGAGACCGCTCCATCACCGGATAATAATTAACATAACACTCTACCTCTATAGGGTACTTACATTTGCGCCTGCGGTTTCGTGTCGGATTTCTTCCTTTTCTTTGTGGCTCCGCCGGCCACTGCGCTCATCTTGACCCAGCACGGGTCCTGCAGCTCACAAGGGCCGAGCCTGCAATACACAAACAAAATACCCAGTTAACATCACATGCGGACATTCTTGCTATAGCTATAAATACACACACGTCAATTTCATGTCTTCCGACACTCTTCAACTATAATAACTCCGCAAACAATTACACATTACGCATCCTACTGAACTGACATCACGTCACTAATGCTGTCGTATAGCTACTCTACACTGATAACACTCTACTATCTATTTGCTATTATCAATTATTTTAAAATTAGCTTTGTTTTCTAATCATTGCTGCTTGATAGCTTTGCGAATCGCACACTTATCTGGCAAAAATTAGAATTTTTACCATTAAACATTTTATCCTTGATTTCGTCAGTTTATTTAAAACAAATATAACAATGACACAAAAATATAAAAGTAGATAATAAATATATTTTCTATAAAATAATTGTACACAATATAATACCTATTCAAAATTGGAAAATATACATATTAATGGAATAGTGGGAGGTACCTAATAATATGTTAGTCACATTTTTGTCCTTTCCCATAATTATATAAACTTTACCATTTTTTATGTTGTCATTAAATGTTATCAACAAATTTCAACTTAATAAAAAATGATATCCATGAACTTTTTGATATAGTGTTGAGTCTTGTACTTGAACCAGAATGAGATAAGAATATAGTTCAGTGTTCAGTGGTAAAATTATGTAATATGTGGAAGGCCCCTGAAAATTTGAATTCCAAAATTCGAAGGATTATTTAATTTTGTAATTAAATCTTAACTGATCCGTCCCAACTACCAATAGCCGATTTTAGTGTCAACTGAACCTTCGCCTCCTAATAAATAGCTATGCTTTAGTTCCAGCGGGGGGTAATATGTGAAGGATTTTTAATTTAAACCTCTTTTTAGGAGGCAAAATTTATTTGTTATTTATTTAAAATACCATCCCATTTAAGAAAATTTAAGACAATGTAACTTTATGTTATGGTCGAGGTCATGGTTTGAGAACCACTGGTTTACATTTTTTTTTCAATACGTGAATGTTCCCCTTGATTTACTACAACTTTTATTTGAATGATTTTTTTCGATTCCCAACATCAAAGAAAATTAACGAGCTGATCACTTTTCTTGCAAGACCCTGTATATATTTAGAATTTCTTCAGTAATATAATCCCGCTCGACAAAATCCCACCCTTAACACTGAATTATCCTATTAGCTATATCTCCCCTGATTTAGTACATGTTCGCTACCGAGCTAATTTGAGTGTACTCCTGTGGTGGACTATTGCTATTTCGGCAATTTTTGATACAATATTACAATAGCTCAGTGACCACAAAAGTGCTTGTAAATACTGGGGATTGGTGTAATGCGCTCAGTATAGACCGCAGATACGATGTACCTCCTCCACTCATGAACCGAGAAAAATGTAGTCGCAAATAAATATCCATGGTCACTATAGCGGCCGCGGTTCACCAGGAAGAACCGCAAAGTCCACTATAGTGGCCGTCGGTACCGAGAGTGGTAAGTAATGTATGTGAAGGAATAAACATAATCACAGTGTTCAGTGTTGGTATTTCTTCAAATCCCATTCGACCGGTTGGTTCAGTTCACATGTGACGCTATCGCTGTGTCGTGGCCGTCTAGTTCGACAATCAATATCGTCGGCGGGCGGATATCGACCGGGGCGTCTGGGCGCCGCACACGCAACAGGCGGCGCCACTCACGCATGCGGCCGCGCAAACACCACACAGACGCACTGCGTACAGTGCGGTGCATGCGGCAGACAAATACATGAGCAGTTACAAAAAAAATATGAAAAATGCAACAATAATAATATAGATTCTTTGCCCAATGTGATGAGTTTTGAACTATAATATACATTCTGTTAATAATGAATATTTGCAAGATGTTACGGTATTAGCATGGCATTCACAGTCACAAGGTCACAGCTGTTGTGAAGAGCGCATCATTTGCGCGATTTGAAATTTCTAATTATTGAATTTGGCTTGGCCAGATTTGATCAGATTTCATTATAGTACCGGATGGCGTTCAAAATCAGTTACATAAGCATTTAACCCTCCAAGTACTGGCATGGGATATGTACGTATCCCATTCGTATTTAAAATCTTATTGCGTGCTCAGGTTTTACTGGTGGGGGATACAACTCCACGTAATCTTAACAAACTGTTGTTTTTGTATTTATGTAGTGCAGTTGGATTTTTGTTCTGTTAGTTTTGAGTTACCACCATTTTCTTTCAATAGTATACGTTTGTATTCTGTGCTACCGTTATATTTATTACCTACTTTTTTTTTTTAACATGAGTATCAGAAATACGAGTAATGATCCCAATTAATGCATTTTGTTATTTGAATAGATATTTTTGTAACAAGTGCGGGAAATTATTGATTCTGAAACGAATGTAAGTTCTTTGAAACGAACGCATCAATTATTTCCCGTAATTGTGCGGGAATCGGTTATTTCCCGCAATCATTGAGTTTGAGAACATTTATTTCCCGCAGGATTGTAGAAAAAACAGTTATCCCCTTGCGCGTTGCTCCCCAAATTAGTTTAGAAAAAATACTTGACATAAAAGTTGTAGAGCATAAAATTCTGCATAAATTAGTAAAAAAAAATATTTCGTATGTTTTATAACATTTTTTTTATGTAAAACTTTGTATTTTTCAACTTTTCTATTGATTGTGAAATTGTGATACGGGCGAGGGGTTCTCCAACCTCTACTTTAGAGAGTATGAACTTACAATACTACCAGCATTACAGGAATGTATGTTTCATTCATGTGGCAACATAAATTACGGGGTACATAGGGTAAAGAAAATTGAGGGCATGTAGCACTGACCAAAATGAGAAAAAAAGCTTAATCAACATGGGTCCAATCTTCAATAATTTCCGAGATGGTAGTGAGTCATCTTACATATGCTTTTGTTTTACAATATATATAATTGTACCTAGATCTAGATAAATGTTGTGGCGACATTGGCAAATATTTAATTTTCAAATAACTTCGTAACTATTGAAAAGGAGAAAAATATTTCATATAAAATTTTATTGTTTTTTATAGTTTATTTACTCACAGACAAAATTTGTTCGATCACTATCTGTCACTTTTTCTTCGATTCTAGTATAAAATGGCCTCTTGTTAAAGATCAGACCTATGTTGATAAAGCTTTTTTTACTCATTACTCAGTACTATATACCCTCAAAATTTGTACCCTTTTTTTAACATCCTGTATAAAAGCAATTTTTTTTCGAAACACGTAAAAATACGTCAATAAAAAATTACAAAAATCTATTCCGAAAAAAATGAGTATTTTCATAATCTTATAGTACTTATTTTAAAAAGTACGATAGAAGAAACTTTTGTAATAAATAGAAAACTGAAAATGACAAGTTCAAACAAAGAATGTTTTTAACTAGAATTTTTTTTTATAATTATCTATTTTAATAGATTTCATTGTAACTCCTGTTTGAATATTTTAAGCATACTCGATATAAAATGAGCAATACATATTGTTAAAATTTATCATAAATGAAGCGGATAGGATGTTACACAAGATAGTGGTTTTGATAATTTCAAATTTGGTCTGATAAATATGTTTCATTCTCATTAACAAAACTTCCTGATAGAGCATATCCTTCACTTCATAGATGAATGAATGTATGGTGGTTGGTTACCGCATTCAAAGATTAAAATATGATTATCAAAATTTTAAAAAGTTATTGTTCTTTCCTTAGAGAATTAATTATACAAGATGTTTATATTATTTAATTTTGACTGCTATTTATTGCATCAAAATCTGAAATAAACAGATAATCAATCAATATTAAATGATCAGCAACTTATAATAAAAATGTTATTTAACCTAATTTGATATAAACTAACCTAACCATAAAATAACCTAACCTAATGTAACCTGGAGTCAATATTCATATTTATTGATAATTTATTTTACAAAATACTGAACAAACAAATAAATAAATATAAACTTTTTATTTTTATCTGAAAATCCATATTTGTTTGATAGTATTACTGGACAAATTTCTAATATAAAAGTGAAAGTTCTGGCAACTTATTTAACCCTCCCTTATTTTTGATCTCATTCCTCATTCGCCTCAAGGGCAACGTCTGAGTCGAGAATAGGCGTCAAGGCAACTTGAGGCAGGTTAGTCCAGCGATAGCAGAGACATCTGTTACCGCTCGTAAAAACACCGGAGAGCCGCAGGATCCCAACACTGCCGGCTCCGGTTTACGACCGTGACGTCAATGATCATCTGGGGATGTAAACACGGAGAATGAACCAAGAATTGTGTTTACGTTTTGTTTATGGTAAACACAAGACTTTTGTTTGAAGGAAATTACTCAATTCGCGAATTTGTGAGGATGAAAATGAGAACTGAAACCTTGAAGTATTTAACTGGAGGGTTATACGGAGGCATATTTTCGCGCTGCTATCTATTGATATTTGTCTTGAACTACACTTGTAACTCATTTCGCAGAAGACATAACTTTAAAAATGGCGATGGTTTGTTTGTAATATGATCTTCCATCTCAACTTTTACCTCAACTTTCTCTTTCTTCCGTGTGACAGCAAAATCATAACCCTCCATTCGAATAGATCTAGGAGCCATTTTTATGTTATAATATTTTGCTTGAAACAATAACGGTAACTGAAATTGCATTTTATTAAAATACAACATACACCAGCGGTTCCCAAACTTTTTCAGTCATGGAGCCCTCATGAAATCCAATTCTATCCTACCCATTTATTGGACATTGTGAATTCAAAACTAGGGATGCAACCGATACCGATATATCGGCGATATTGTCTTTTAGCCGATGTATCGGAATCGACGAATTTACTTGCCGATACATTAATACGTTTCGAATTTCGCGCTTTAAAAAACCACGTAAACGCGTCGAGCCCGAGTTATTAGGCATGTTCGTTCGGATTGTGATTAGTGAACATAGTTTCAAGATGTTAAAGCGATTGATTGTGTTTGCGTCTTGCTTGTAACAAAATGTAGTTTATTTAATCTTTTATAACAATTATGTAATGTTAAATATTAAAATGTAACTTATTTAAGTGTATCAAACCAAAGGTTTGAACTGATTATGACTTTATTAATAGTCGAAACGTCTTGTAAATTTTTATTCATCGAGAAAATAAAATTTGAATAAAAATAAAAACCAACATTCAACGGATTACTAAGGCCCTACCTTAATTTACTAAAAATATATAAATTATAATTATGGATTATGTCGTCAAAAAGAGAACAATTTTTATAAAATCGAACCCTGGACCTTTGTAAAATTGTATAGATTTCAAGCAATTTGTGACAAAAATGTCTTAAGAGTTTTCTTTATAGTTTCATAGTTCAGCGGTGTTTAATCAATTTATGCCTATCTCTCGCGTTTAAAATATAAACTATACTTACATAACCCTTTGTTTATGAAATTATTAGTTTCTCACAATTCAAACCGGCTATAAATGTACAGTATCGGACATCAATAGAGCGATTCCGTAGGAACTAATAACAGATACTTCCCCATATTTTAATTATTCAATATATTTTCAAACTACTTATATAATGAAAAGGTGACATATTCATATAATCTTATGGACGTTAAATAAGTAATTCAAAAATATCGTACTAAATTTCACAAGTACTTACAGTAAAATTTTTGAAAGATGTCCGATCAAGGTTGTCTACGAATTGTATGAATTCAGATTTTTGCTCCGCCAATTCTGACAAATTCAGTAGTGTCGTTTGCTTAGTTTTTATGAGGGTACATAAGATATTGCTGTTATTTTATTATTATAAAAATATATGTTACAATAAAAGCATTCAAAATTCAAAAATAAGTCAACTGGTAAGTTTATTAGCAAATGTAGAACCAAATATGTGAAAAATAAGATAATGACACAATGTCAGTGTCAGTGATACTGACAGAAAATAATGTTGTTCGTACGGTTATGAATCAAGGTAATGTTTCTGAATTAGTATCTAAACTTACGTTACAGCGGAAGTATTATCAACAACAAGCATCGTTTTAAAATGGAATGTCGTAACTTAGTCGAAACAATATGAATTTTTGAAAGACAAGCGTGTTATATCCATCCTTATCGCACACGCTTAAAGCCTTTGTAAAGGAGGGGGATAAATGTATGCTAATTTGTTAATTCGTTCATGATACAGATGACCTTGTTCGGACATCTTTCAAAATTTTTTAATAAATACATACAGGTATTTATACAGATGGGAGGTGCGACAAAAATAGAGCGACTTTAAAAAAATTAACCAAGATAACAATTTTTGGAAGAAATATAAATTAGACAAATATAAGCAATGTTACATATTTAATACTTATATACTAATAATTATTAAGTGTTAACAATTACTCGAAAGTTCCGTCAAACAGCATTTATTCGTATTTGCTCTTTGAATTTTTTTTACGATGTTTAATAAATTAACTGAATGTTTTGTACGAAAGTATTTTGTGCACATGAATTGTAACAATCTGTAAGCTCTTACTACCCTGAAGAAGGTGCAAGGGTGCACCGAAACGTTGGTATAGAAAGAATAAATGCTGTTTGACTGAACTTTTGAGTAATTGCTATCATTTAATCCACATCATAGTCGAGAAATTACCCACAATTTAATAATTATTTATAATACATTGAAATCATCGTGGCATCAAATTAAGTAAATTCAAAATTCTCGATGATTTTGTGGTTTATAGATTTCAAATTTCAATGCATCCGTTATAAACTTAAATAATTGTTTAGAATAATTAATATATTTATTTGCCATATTTTTGTCAATAGTTTTCAACAGATTTTCAATAATTGTATTAAAGATAAGGTGATTATTTAATTCGGCAAATCGGCTCATTACTCTTTTTTCATTCACCACTCTAACACGGTTAAAAATAGGACAACACAGTTTCAAAATATGAATTCAGCATGAAATTCTCTTTCTTATTATGTATTACACGATTTTAGCGAACGAGTGGTTCACAAATAAAATATAACTTCAATTTCAAAGAAATTTCTTTCATATTTTGAACAGTTTCAAATCGGCAAATTTCTCATATTTCATCCATTACTCCGACACTGTCAAAGACATTGTAACACGGTTTGAATTCGACATGAATTTTTCTTTCCTATCATGTGTACGTTTGTTGCTGAGGAGTGGTTAGATTTGAAGATGTTCAATATCTGATTATCAATGTCATTAATTTTATGCTCAAATTTATAGAGTGACTTTTTAATAATACTTTGTTTTCATAACATTGATTCTTGTTTTGTTCCAGTTATAATTAATGGAAATTTATAAACTTCATGCACGTGTACTACTAGTACCATAATCAAAATATGAAGTCTTAGCAACTGCATTAAATTAACACGATTGAAAAGAAGTTTTAATAATATTACTTCATTTTCTTTGGCGTGAAAATAGAAAAAGAATTTTTAATTTGAGCATTTATTAAACAAACAAACACATTTCATTGTTGTTGTCATATTTGTCAAGCGTTTGTGGAGAAAAATTTATTTGTTGAACATTCCAAAGACAAGTGTGTGATTTATTGTTATGTTGATTGCACAAAGCTATGACGTTCATTGTTAGCTATTATTTTCCCAAAACAATAATAAATGAATTATTGCTTTAATATCAGAACCTACTTCAACGTAAAATTGCCTTTGGGGATTTCCTATCTTGGTACTAATAAATTCTTTAAACTACACACTTGCGAATAGATAGCTAGCATTAAATATACAAATTGTATATATGTTACACGTAAACAGCTATTTATGAAATAACCATTGTCCGAGGCAAATAGTATATGTTTATTTGATTTTCAGTATTTAAAGTTATACTCGTATACACTACAACAAAATTTTCTATAACATAGACCAGCGTTTCTTCACCTTTTCTAAAACGCGGACCCCTCTATATTAACATTGGAGATAGCGGAATCTTTAGAAATTAAACCTTTAAAAACACTAGTAAAATGTGGAAATAGAACTTTTTTAACTTAAGTTTTATCGGCGGGATAGCACAGTGGTAGAGTGCTAGCCTCTGGACTCAGAGGTCGTAGGTTCGAATCCGGGTCAGGTCGAATTTTCTCGACTGATCTTGATCGGTATCTACTCCCGTTACCTTTCCAAGTTGGGATACAATTAACTTGGCAATCACTAAGCTAATCTGGCACCGGTTAGTGGTTGTAACAAGGGCTTGCTCGGGTGGGCAACACACATGACATCTACGCAAGGAACTTCGTGGCAATTGTAAAAAAATTAAATAGATGTTGTGTGTGAGACCACCGTAGGGATATAACCTGTAAGAGTTGAAAATCCTGAAATAATATATACATATATATATATACTTAAGTTTTATAGAAGGAGAAATAAAGAAGGAAATTATTAAAAACCGAAAGTTTTGAGATTTATTTAACAAAAGAAAGGACACAAAACCACTGTAGGAATAAAATAGTTGTAGAATACGAGTAGTTCACTAAAACTTTGATGCTGTATCTCACTAACCAGCTTGTTAGTATCAGGTTTTATAGTAAATCGTTGTATTCTGAGATCATAATCGACATTTTTCAATCTAATCCTGTTTGTTTTCCGTATGAACAAGTGTAGAAAACGCCCTTTCACACAAACACCTAGTTACAAACGAGATCAGTACTTTCAATGTCTTCTTCGTTTGAGAAAGTAATCAGCAACCAGAGTAAAAATGATATTCTGATATTACGGCCACGGCTGCAACATAGTCGCCAAACGGACCCTGTGCGGCTGTATCTGCCATGTATAAAAAATTATTTAGTATTACTCGAGAAGTAAAGAAGCCTAAAAATTCGGAAGACTTCTTTCCTTGATCATTTGTTTTACAGTTTCATCTGTTTATTTATTCGGTAGTAGGTAGTCTAGGTATATTATTTATTGCTGCAGTTACGGACCCCAGGAACCCAAGACGTGCCGACATAGACCGTCGAAACAAAAGACCGACCGGTGGCAGGATCTGTCTTTTTTTATATTTTACTCTTGCAAGTTACAACGTGTTGAATAGGCCAGTTGTAAGTAGTTTTAAAGAATCAGTATGAAAAATAACAAAATAGATAAAAATGATGAAACAATTAAGTACAATTATTAAATTATTTTGTGTCATACGTCGAAAGGACGTAAATGTTTAGTATGCTATAAACTAAATGGAAAAGATTAATAAAAGAGAAGTAGCATATTGTTTTGAGCAAAACATCTTTTGTAGCGTTAAAATAAAAATGGCACATAGATTTCTTTGAATTTAAATACTTCAATAAATTAAACACAAATATGTAATTAGGTTTGCATCGGTTAGGTTAATTTAGATTAGAATTCTCGGAAGAATACATTTTATATTGTAAACATTACAGCAAAACAATTTGTTAAATATTATAAAAAACCTTTTAAAATATTTTGTTCGTTGAAATAACATTCCTTATCACAACTACACTGTTTACTCGACACTATTAGAATAATATTACTCGAATATAAACTTTATTCTTCCAGATAAGATAAAAAATTATCTACTTTACGCCATAACTCAACGTTATGAAAATATTTCAATACAAATCAATTATTTCAAAATATTCACAACATCACAAGAAATTAAAAAAAATAAAACAATGAACAATCAAAGCAATGCATAACAAATGAATCATTTATAAAACAAAAGAACTTAGAGTTGTCATTACACACTCACGATTGAGGCATTACTTCACAGATGGTTGTACCATCTGGTTATGGCATGAACCACATGGTTTTGCGGCTGTGTGCAATTATGATTCCCACACTCTCAGCAACAAAGCAACAAAGTTTTGCATGCATGTGCATGTGTAAACCGATAGGTAATTATTAGTTTAATGTCAACCTAGTACGCTGTGTTATTTTGTCATCCTGACACTGCTCTGGAATTAAGGATGAGCCACTTAGGATGCAGATGACGGAATGGACCTTGAGGCTGTATATATTTTTCTTTGATTGACAACTCTTTTCCTGATACATATGTTTATGAAATGGAAATACAATAAGATCGATATATGCAAGATAAATTGTTTACCAGTAGGAATATTTTTCCAGAAATTTTTTTATGAGTAAATATGTTTTTTAGCATTTTTATAATTTAATGTATTCTTCATTTAATGTATTCGTGATATATCAGTTATTATCTTCATTTACTTGTACTGTGCAGCCGTAATTACATGTTTCATTCAATTATTTTTAATGAAATCTTCCATTTACAACACAAAATTAATCCCTCTAGTGCACTCTATCAGTGCCTCGAATGTAATGTGTAGTACAATTATTATTCTTCTATATGTGTATATGAGTATATGTGTCAGTGAGTACATTAAACAAAAAAAAGTTCATATTTTAAAGTTAGTGTACCTACCTACTCCAAATGTTCCAATAGACCAATAGAGGATCATTTAATAGGATACTATAAAACTATACCATAGTCAAAAATTAACTATCTTAGATAAGAAAGTGAAAAAATAAATAAATTACAAGCTATTGAAAGTTTGAGTGACGTTTGATGTCTCAAGTTGTTGGCTGACTAAAAACGAGACGTGCGGAACATTGAATGAGGACATGAACTTCATAAATTTATATCTTGCTTATTAACGAATTTTTCAAGAAATTCGACCGGAACTAAAATTCTAGTTTTAAGTGTCATAAAATTCCAAATATGAAACAATTTCACAGACAAAGTAAATAAATACAAGTACTAAATTAATTTAATTTAAACGCCGAATGATTGTAAGAAGTGCTATGTCTGGCAAGTATTTAAAACAAAATGCGAAAGAAAACAATAAAAGAAGAATTTGCAATTATCG
This sequence comes from Harpalus rufipes, assembly GCA_951394225.1. Classification (NCBI taxonomy): domain Eukaryota; kingdom Metazoa; phylum Arthropoda; class Insecta; order Coleoptera; family Carabidae; genus Harpalus; species Harpalus rufipes. The sequence continues at coordinate 20,619,123 of OX596281.1, read as the reverse complement.
TTATTGTTAGTGCCCAATTATCGGATTACCTGCAGTCTAGGCGTACAGATTTTGGGGGAGAACAATTTTCATATTTTATTATAGAAGAGCGCACGACTACCTAAAGGTGGCACTTAGATCTGTTCGCATTTAAATGCTATGATTACTGAATAAAAAAATCTGATGTGGCCAACACATGACCTCTCGCCATTTCCATTTTATGTTACATATAAATAAATAATACATAAATATATCAGCACGGCATATTACCCATTGCTGGGTGTGCCAATCTGCTTTGTACGCAGATATCGGTAAACGATGAAATATTTGTACCGTGTAGGCGCTTACTAGGCGTCATCTCACGGGTACTCATTGCTGTCGCGGAAAGTGCACTACAGGGGTCAATTTTGTGTCGGTCGGGATCGAACCCGAATTATATCTATTCTTTCGTTTATGAGGAATTTTCTCCTATTCACTGACGGTATTAGCGGTATTTCTTAAGGTATGTAATATTAATATACCTATAATTTTAAATATCTACCGGCTACAATTTATTAATAAGAATAAATATGATTAAACATTGTACGAAAAAAAAATACAACTATAAAATTGTTCTTCAGGGGATATGGGGCAGAGTGGGGCAAGACAACAAATTTTATTTTTTTTGACAACGAAAAGTAGGTATGCGAAAAGTGATTGAACGAGAAGAGTGTACTAAGTACGTAATTGTACCATGCGCAAAATGGTGGTAATAATGTTAGTTCCAATGGAGACAAAGGTAATTTTTCATATGCAGTGTTTTAAATTCGAATTTGCAGATTATGTTTGAATTTATACTTTTTACATAAATTGAGGCTACCCGTGAGGCAAATTGACAGGGGCACAATGACGAATTCGTCACCATCTGGGATAAGCGCGAGTTTATGTATGTATGTACACTTTTGTGCAATAAAATTAAGCACAAAAAATATTTTATAGTTTAAAGTGGACTTGATAAGATGCCTAGCAACGAAAATATGTAAATTTGTCATTTTTCTTATTAATGTCAAAATGCCGCGTCATTTAGACAGTAATTCTAAGATTAGAATTATAACTTATAACTAGACAATGGTTTCTCTATAAGACAAATCGCTCGACTGATGAACATCAGTAAAGACATCGTCTTCAGAATTAAGAAACGCTAATTGCTCAGTAAGTTTTTCTATTTATTTATCTATTTTATAGCGATCAAGTATGGTGTTTGTCATTCATTGGAACTGATGCTAAGCAATTAAAATAAACAAGAAATATACAACTAAAATTTGCGAAAAAAAATATTCGCAAAACTTGTGCTTAATTTTATTGCACAGAAGTGTACGTTGAAGAAAAAGGATGAGAAGAAGTGAGAAACAAATGCGTAACAATAAAAAGGAATGTTTTACAGTAAACGGTTTCAGGTTAACTACAATTATTCAAAAAGACAAACATTTTATGCCTTGGTTGCGAGGTATCTTATTATATAATATAATCCTCCATCTGAGGAATGGATGATAGTGTGCCTTGCTCCAATATGCTCGTCATTTTGCCCCATAGGTGTAATACAAGCTTGCTTCAAAATGTAATGTGTTTCTGTTTTCGAGTTTTTCCTTAAGCTCATCATCTTGCCCTACTCACACCCCACGAGTATGTTTATGTGAACATTTTTAACCATAATCAAAATATATTAAAATAAGCAAACTATCACATTTATTGGTAAAAAGTTGAAGTAATTTAAAATGGCCAATAACAATATTTAACCATGAGAGAATAATTTTACAGGTTCAGTATTAAACATAAATAAAATCGATCTATACATTAGACACAAAAAGGAAAAAAAAAAGAAATAAATAGTATTAGTTTAGTTGTATTATGTCGTTGCAAAATTCCACTCTCCCTATAAAAATCTGAATCGTACATGCATTATATCTCTTCTAAGAAATATATTCAACATTATTGTAATACCAATGCCGATAAAAGTATTCAATATCATACGCTAACGCTATTATATAACAAAACATTCACGTTCATATGAAATAAGAGCATATAAAATCTTCACCTTGAGACTGAATCTATTCAGCGTAATACTTTCAAACTTGGGCTAGGCACGCGTGGCGCTACTGTAGCTCGTAAGCCGCTTATGCGCTTACAGTGTTGTCACATTGAAACATTCAACATTCGAATATCGCATCACAGGCGACGTAGATCTGCGTTTGTGGCTTGTTTATGCGACGCGATCCCGTGTTTTGTTATTAACGATGTTTTGATTTTTGTCGAAATCATTGTATGCGAGGAAATAATCTGCTTTCCTATGCAAACTTGAGTTGTTTTTATAAATATAGCATAGAATTTATTTGAAAGTTTTGTATTTTATTCATGATTTATTTTGTAATGTATTTTTGTTGTGAAATATAAATTTGCACACATGAAAAGAATATTATTTTTTACAGAACTAAGTATCGTATATTTTATGCTAAAACTGCACAGTAAAAAGTATTTTTAGAGCTATATACAACATACATGCATACATGCACGCTATTCCTGACAAACGAGGTTCAACATAAATAAAAAAATTCAAGCAACGATCATCCGTTTACATCTCAAACAAACTACTTTTATTTTTATCGACATTCATAATCCCATTAGTACATTTATTTCTAACTTCCACTTAGAAAATCTTTCTCCCTCTCGCTCTCTCTCAGCACACCAATTATAACATTTATATACTTACACATTGGACGTTCGTAACAAGACACCCTAAATAATATCAACATGTATTATATTCATTCGCCATTTTTTGCAGATGGTCAAACGATTTCAATTGCCTTATTTCCATCTTTTGATGTTCGTAACATTCGTAATCACACATTCTGTATGTATTATGTATGTTACAGCAGTGGTTCCGAAACTTTTTCTACATTTTTGTCGGCCATTGTGAACCCAAAACTGCGGATGTAACCAATATTGTCTTTTAGACAAGTGATATCTGAAAGCCTGTAATGCAAGAGAAGCGATTGGTTTTCTGACGGCTGACACAATGTAGTTCTTTACGAAAATTTAAAAAAATCTGCGCAAAAGTACAAAAGAAGATCGAAATTTCTTGTGGCGATTATTAAACTTTTCTTGAAAAGTTGATCCTGGGATGTGCAAACGGTCTTGCTCTATCGTTAATATTACCCAAAATACCTTAAAAAAACACCTGCACTTATACTTTTACTGTAACTTTTTATTTACATTTCATAATTCACTAAAGGGTTGGCAGTCGCGACCCGCATTTTGAAAAACTCTAAACCAAAATATTTCGCTTTCACGACAATCGTTTTCCTTTTGTACTTTCTCATCCATAGATACTTATGCTTAACAGCTTTGAAAGTTTTTAAATAATTTGACAGGTTTTAAGTTCCCCAATAATTACAGTATGACTGCTTTGGCAATTTTTAAATCACCAGAAATTAATTTCACAATTTCTAAATCCCAGAAATTAGTTTGAAAGCCTTACAAAAGAATATTAGTTGGAAGCTTTTAAAGAATGGAAGGATTGAATGGAGAAGTGTATTATTGTCAAAGGAAACTATTTTGAACATATTTAAAAAAAAAATCTGTTGTGGCCAGCACAATACCTCTCGCCACTTCCGTTTTTGGTTACATAAGTACCTATATAGGGCGCGAGCAGACATGTGACATTGTTGGCCTTAACAAGCAGATATGGGGGCCCGTTTCAGAATGATAATTAGTAATTATTTACATAGATGTCAAATGTCAGAATTTTTCATTAAAAATTTCAAGATTTTCTAAATTCACATAGTTAATTTTCCACCAGGAGTTGTCGAATTTACTTGTCGAGGAAAATAAACCATATGGTATTGGAAAAACACTAAATTTAGAATGAGAAATTATGATATTTGATATCTATGTACATTTAATAGCTATCATTCTGACACGAGCCACCATATCTGCTTGTCAAGGCCAACAAAGTCACATGACTGCTCGCGCCCTATTGTGTTTAACATTTCTTGTATACTTACACTCTATACCAAAAATTCTACTTACATATTCCTTATGTTTAGATTGTTTAATTTTAAATTCATTCTATGAAGAAATTTTGTCCTACTCTTCTAATTTTGGAAATGTTTCCAATTCATTGTCGGGATTGACAGTATTTTTGAAGAGTATATGTAATATACCTATAATTTTAAATATTTAACTTTTAGTACAATAAGAATTAATATAATGCATGTACTTCCCAGAAATAATCTTCAGTAATGAAAGAACAAAAATTTTCAAAAAATAATATTTAGATTTTTTTTAAAAATCTGCTACTTCCGGTTGTCCAATTATTACCAAAACATTTTCAGCTCTTCCCAGTAATGTCCGATTGAGAAAGACGTAGTTAAACAAATATTAAGTATTATAGTTTTTGAAAAATCCTCAGCGAGAGTTAAAAAACCGTGTCTTATTCTCGATAATTCTATTGTGGACCTCTTATAAACATAACTTAACGCACAAAACTCGCACCCGCAAAACTTGGAACGCTATAGTTGTTTTTGTATTTTACAAAAAACTATAAAAAAAACCTCAAAAATGTCTATGCCCGAGTTTTATAGGTATTGGTTTCTTGCGTTAGGTTATGGTTATGTTTGTAAGTTGCAAGCTAAAAATGTACAAATATTGAGAAAAACAGTAAATGAAACCTAATAGATTTGTGCAATGTTGACAATGAACACTTTTTGACCTTTGCCCGGACGAAATATACTTAACCGAATATCTAGAAATAGAAGGTCACGTTTGAAGCAAATGTACCAAGGTCATTCAGTATAGTGCAATGCACTTAATTTTCATGACTTTTTAATTTCCGTGCCAATAAATACATAATAAAATCAGGATTTAAACTATAATAAAATTATCACATTGTAGTACAGATAACGATAAGCACACGTCTAAAAGAAAAAATCTGTTGTGGCCAGCACAATACCTTCCGTCAAACCTGTGTATTATGTACAAATTCCATACATAAATTTTCTTCTAAAAGATTCTAATTTTTTGGTATTTTATGATTCCCTTTCTCGGCAACTGAATTCCATTCTCCTGATAACAAACAAACCACATGAAATAAGAAAATCATGAAATTTTGAATGAAAAATTATGACACTTGTCAGTTATGGACATAATTAATTGCTGTCATTTTGATACGGGTTCCCATATCTGCTTGCCAAAGGCACGCGCCCTATACATATTTTTTTTTGCAAAAGATGCTATATTTCCAGTAAAGTTATTTCATAAACAAACTATGCAAATTGCACTTGACACTGACATCTACTTCTTCTTCTTTAGTTTTTCCCATTCGTTAGGGGGTCGCTATTTTTTATTTTCTTCTTCCACTCATTTTTGTTTTGCGTGTCTTCCTCATTCAGTTCCTTTTCTCTCAAGTCTTCTGCAATACAATATTTTCATCTTATATTTGGTCTTCCTATGTTTCTTCCACCTTCTATTAATATATTCATCGCTTCTCATGACATGTTCAAACCAATGTAATCGTCTTTCTTATATCCAGAAACTTCTAACAATAGAGTTACTTCCCTTATTCTGTCATTGATTTACATTTTATTGATACTGACATCTGTCAATTTGAATTACCTGAACATATTAGCAGTTTCCATGGTTAAGTTAGCATAGCTGGCTGAATTATGTAATTTATATGAATTTTTTTATCTTTATTATTCTTTAATCCTATATCTGTTAAATATGAAATATAAAATGCAATCAAATCGTATAGACAATAATATATTCTTTAAGTTATAATAACATTTAACTGAGTTTTTCAAGAAAAACTGCTAAAATCTTCAAATGAGGGTACTTCCGGTTGACCAATTATAACCAAAATCTAATCAAGTCTGCATATGGTTGTAAGGAAGAGGAATACGCAAGAATTGTAATTTTTAGAATTCTAGTATTGGAGATATCGTGCAGGAAAAAACGGTCACATACACACACACACACATACACACATACACACACACACGCACATACGAACACACACACACACATACAGACATCATCGTAAAAATAGTAAAATCGTATTGTAAAGACCCTAAAACGTGCTTATTCAATGGAAACTCACCACCGATTTTTTTGACCAAAGACAATACCTTCCTTACCTATAGGTGACGGAAGGTAAAAAAGAATCCTCTTTTGCATGTATCAACAGAACAATATTTTATTGTGCTATTGGGACAGTGAGAGAATAATACAAAAGCTGTAAAAGATATGCACCAGTATAATGTAACAAAATATTATTCTTATAGATGATTATCTTATAACAGCGGTTCCCAAACTTTTTCAGTCATGCAACCCTTATGAAATCCAATTCTATCCTACATATTTATTGGCCATTGTGAATTCAAAACTAGGGATGCAACCAATACTAATATATCGGCGATATTGTCTTTCAGCCGATTATCGGAATCGCTATTTATTTGTCGATACACCAATACGTTTCGAATTTCGTGGTTTCAAAAACGACGTAAACGCGCCAAGCACAAGTTTTTACAAAGCGTGGGGCATGGGGAATCTCAACATTTCATTTCGTTCGACCAACCAAGTTCTTAATATTGCAAGAGAAACGGATACGATGATGTTTTGGCGAGTTGAACTTCTTTACAAAATTTGAAAAAAGCTGCGATGCAGTTTCCAGATGAATTCTATGGAATTCAAGAGACTGTTTTCAGCAGCAGGTCTCAATCAGACAGTCAATCGCTTTTCTCCACAAAAATGGAAGATGCAATGTTTTTTAAATACAAAAAAATAAGATGTTAATTTTATTTATTAAATTTTACAAATGTATGAGCAAAATTTGTGTTTCTTTGTCCAAAGCAATTTTGGTTTCACAAGTAAATAAGCAGCATTCACCTTTTTCTTTCATTTATACTTCTAAAATTTATTTGTTGTCGATATTTTTCAACAATATAGGTAAGGTATCGCCGTATCGCATCGGCAGAACCTAGTATCGTTGCATCCCTACATAACAAAAGATTTTGTACTACAAGTTCTTTGCATAATATATTTGGATTCAAAAGAAACAATAGATTGAAAATAACAATTTTCATAATCGTCCAAGAAAATATTGAGAAGTACCAAATCATAAAAATTATAAAACTACTTATTAATGTGACAATTTTACTCTTTAGTACGTATTTTTTATGTGGGATGTTTTTTGATATTATATTTCTAAATTTATTCATTGTTCGCGGAAACCCTACGGCTTCCACGGAATCCTTCGTTTCGCGGAACACACTTTGGGAACCACTGATTTATAATACAATCTACAATATGATTATTCTATTACAGTTTCAAGTTTCAACCTGGCATGTATTGCATATATAAATTATTGATAACCGAATTAGTTACGATGTCAGGGAAATTAAATTAAATGCACTATGCCGTACATTCTGGATTTGTCTTTCAATATCTCGATTAATGCGTCCATCGTTAGACATGCTATCAAATATACAACCTCATTCATTATTTGCAATAACAAATGGCAGACTCTAAAAAACTTTGAATGCAAAATCACGAACCGCGACAATTTTTTAATTTACTGGAGTTTTTCACGGTTGTATTGTGTCAAAACCAAACTTGCAAAACATAAAACAATACTTCCGATTTCGATACAAGTTGTGACATGTTCGTTAGTCATCCATCTCATTGTCTTTGTCTATTAATACGTGAAGATGATTGGGCATTTTGAATTATCCGATAAAATCGTATTACAGAATGTTATCTTGAAACAGGAAGCACTGTTTCAGATTTCCCGCGCGGGGTTGACGTCATCATTTCCTTTGTCTATTTTTGTAAGGTAGACTATTTACAGGAATTTTAAACATAGTATAAAATATCGTACTAAATTTCAATTAAGTTTTCATTTTATATATTTATATTTATTATCGAAAATATTAGAAAACTGTTACCCACAGTCACACATACTAGAATGTGGAATGTCAAGAATTTCATTTATTTATTAACAAATTTAGCATGGTTTCAGATCGCAAAATGATTAAAGTACCTTAAATAATTCATAAATATCAATAATAGATCTTTTCAATTTAAAAGCTATCTCTCTCTATCTGTGCACTTATGAATATAGTAATAGCGTTTTCAGCTTATTAAAATTCCAGTGTGATGTGCACTACACTGGTTTTGTGAACAGTGCAAATCAGATGGCAAGCGAAAAACAAGTTCGTAATTCAGTTCGCATTTATACAAAAATTTGATTAGGTATTGATGTTAGGTTCATTGTTAAAGGCATTGACAAGTTAAAAATTGACTTTACATAAGTCAAAACTATTTCATAATTAGACAAAAACCAAATCTTGCTCCGTCTTAGTTCCTGATATAGCTTGTTAAAATTTCGATGATGACGTCATCTACATCGATGTCGCGCTGCAGAATACAGTATGCATAGCGAATGGGAGCAGGCGGTGCTGATATAGTGTAACTATGGCGGCACACTAGCCATGTACTTGCTAGAACTATGTAATAAAATTTGTGCACTTTAGTAGGCGCGTGTTAGCACAAAGTACTTATAATTGGAAAGTCCGGTATTAAAAGTGACAGATAGTTCAAATTACTGGATTCTTCTTTAAAAAAATGCGATCTTGTAGTAGAAGAAAGGAATAATAAAATTTGAGTCCGAATACAAAACAAGTATGTGTTTGTGTAGATCGTTTTGAAAAATAATAATTTTTAGTTATACAACTGGTATCATTATCATTAACATTGTTTCATGTGGATTTGGCTTTATAATTGTACTTTTAGGACAAAAACATTAAAAAAAATGTCAAATGTCAGTGGTCATTCAAAATTATCTACGCAACAGTACATGGCTAGGATGCTGCCACCTACATTGAGCTTTGCCTGCCTGCTCCCATTGCTATGAGTCTTGTAAGGGTCTGCGTGTATTTTCAAAGATATTTTGATTTTTCAACCTATTATGGTAACTATATCTCCATATTTGTATGAAAATGTTAAACAAAATGAAGAAAATCATGAATTAGACAATGAAATAACATGGTGTAATTGCAATTGTTGTGAATTAATGACAGTACAGAATGTTATTGCTGTACAGAATCGCAGACTATTAGTGAGTTACGTGGTAGGTGGTAATAGTGATTTTTTTAAACAATAGTTTTGGAACATACATTCTTTAAAAACAGCTAAATATCACATGTTAGTCAAAGCATATGCTACAAGAAGAAAAATGTTAAAAATGGAAAATAATACTGTCTGGAGGCATGTAACTTATATATATCCAATTATTTGTATATAAGGTAAATGCTTGTATACCATTAGACAAGAAAAAATATGGGTTATTCCTTCTTGTGTGTTAAAAATTAGAGACAAATACCCGGATACAAAGAATAATTATTTAGGGTTTTAAGCTGTTAATGAAAATATTTATTTTATTTTTGATCATTAAAGCCTATTTCTACCAATTAAACATTGAGAACTGATCACAAATAAATATTATCAATTACTTATTTTACGTGTTTATTTTATTTATTATACAAGAAATATGTCTAATTAGAAAATAAAAATAAGAACTTGGAAGCGCAGTTATTCACGTTTTATTTTTTATATTTGCTTGTACGTAATTTAGATATGGATATTGTGTAGGATTGTAGGTATATAAATCATAAATCACGTTTCTTATATTTACCCGATATTCTACCTTGTTGACATTACTTGTTTAGATATGATATCTATAGTTATTAATATTTGTCATTAATAGAAAATTCATTAATATATGTAATTAATAAGCGATATTTTAAACAGTAATGAAACTAATTAATAAACAATCAACTGAAACATTGTTTTAATCACTAGTGCCTTAAAATAAATACATATCTATAGAAATCAAGAAAAATTGTGTCAGTTTTAGTTTAAAAAATGCCTTAAATGTAAGAGTTTTAGTATTGTACTCCGGGATAAAGGTATTTTATCTACTTGATGCGCTACAGACTACACTTTACGTTTGTGGATAAAATATGTTTTTACTCATCGTAAATAACTATTAAAGTACGCGATCAAAGTAATCGCGTATCCCATAAAAAAAAATTCACTTTACTTTGGAAAACATTGTTTAAAGAATATTGTTTTCGTATTCAATAATAATCTAATTAATTTTAAGAAATTGTTATATAAGACCTATTAGTCACATTATCATCACACTTTTTAAGCTTCCTATATAACATATTTGGTTGTGAAATAAAATGTATTTCTCTATCAAATATCTTGGTGTTATCTAGACTGCGATCAGAGCAATCGAGCAATCACATTACGAATTACAGTCAAGTATTGAACATAATAACATTATCGCAAGGGAGGTCCCTCTCTCTGCCAGCTGATGTTATCATTCCCATCATGATTAGATTAGCCGTGAGCGATGCGGCTGATTGAGGCCATGGTCCCCCAGAAATGTTTACGGTGACACTCATTTTTATTTCCAAACACTGTACTGTAAATGCTTTCCACACGGAATTTTGATCAGCACGGTCAGGTTTTTTTGCGTAGAACTTTTCCTGTTTATTCAACAACAGAAGTTATAAACAGTATTTTTTTTCTACTGTTAATTGTTGATTAAATTAGACAGTTAAAAACTATAGTTGAATTTACCTACAATGAGACAGCAGAATCTTATCCATAGATGATCTGTCAACTGATATTTATATTTACTTATCCTATCTATTAATATTTTTGAAAAATTTAGAAGTACCTAAATTAAATCAAATTGTTTCAAAAAAATGTTTAAAAACATTATTCGCGTTGTAAGCATTTGTACATGTCTTCAGAGAGATCTATACGTCACATCCAAAATGATGTGCACTACTATTTTTTATGAAACCATAAAAATTATAAGCCATAATATATTTACCTTCCTTTTTTTGCAAGAAAATTTATGTATGGAATTTATACATAATACACAGAATTGACGGAAGGTATTGTGCTGGCCACAACAGATTTTTTTTTTAATACGTAGATGTAAAAAATATATTATTAATTCATTCATTAAAAACCTGAGGTCCATTCAAGATCCCTCTTAGGAAATATTGATTTTAGGCACCGGAATTTAAGAGTTAAAATAACTTTTGTGGTCATATTTTGACTGGCAGCCTACTCATATACATATATCATTCAACAATTATAACTATTTCTTAAATGATTTGCACAATTTGGAGCAAAACAACCTATAATTGTGGATAAATTCTATGATTAATAATACTGCAACACTGATTGAGTGATTTAAGTGGCTATAGGGGTGCTATAGGTGCTAGATAAAGCACAGCTGACTCGTCCGCCATTTTGGAGCCACTTTAATCATTCAATATCAGTGTTAATCATAGAAATTATCTATAATGAATGATGAAATGTTCTGCTTCAAATTGCGCAAATCATTTGAGAAATGGTTGTAATTTTTACAGGTAAATCGTACATATTATATGTTTTATTACTTATGTAATTCATATATTTTTCTCTAACCTCAAAACGTAATGAACCGTAGTTTTTCTTGTTTTATTATTTTAAATACATAAATATAATATAACAAATATGGAAGTTATATTTAATTATGAAAAATAATTACTACATAAACTTATAAAAAATCCACTTTTATTTTATAATTTACTGCGTTCATTTTGGCTCCAATATGGCGGACGACTCAGATAGGTATTATCTATTAGCTGTAGTCCTTCGGCCATAAGTAGAGAGAACCGACATACGTAACCATTAATATGGCAATAAAAATATATAATAATTGTTTAAAGAATACATATATAAAAATCAGATAAGTAAAATTTATTATTTTGGCTAGTTTTCATAGTCAGATTAATTATTGGTTTTAATGTACCCTTTCTTTAATATAATATTGAAGGTTATCGCACTCATCACCTGTCGTTATTATAATTAATATAATATGTAAGTTATTTTGGTTTTATAATTAATTACAACAATGACAGTATTAATTACAATAATCAAAACATAGTTATTGATAATGAACAATAATACAACATTTATATTCACGTTTCCTAACTGATTACAACAATGACAAGTATTGAGATTATAATAAATAAAACATAAATTATAAAAAAAAAATATTTAAGCAAATTTTCTTTGGATGTTAATATAAAAATACTCAGATATAATAAATATGTGTATGTTAGAGTATATTTAAAGTCAATCGCGAATTTATGAGCACAATATGCATAGTGCACAAGGATTTAAAAAATCGTCAATATTGTACCATATTTTATCATATTATCTTCGTATTTATAAAATAATTTAATATCTTAAGACTTGTTTATTTTTATTAATTGTACATTTTTTTGATGTGAGAAACCAATCTTCTAATTTCCCATATTCACTAAGTATTATTACACGATTTTTTTTCACGGATTTTTCGGGAACGGATAGGCCGCGTAAAATAGGTTTGGGTATTAAAATGTATAACTTTTTTAAACTTTGATAATCCTTTCATACAATTTAAGGTTTTTAATGTAAATGATCTATATTTTAATTTATTATAGTGGAGAACCGAATTTAAAATTTGTAATGACTTGAAAAATTATATCTCGCTTAAATAAATATTTATGATTCAAGCAAGAAGTGGTTTCCGAACAATATAATTAAAAAGAATACCACATTCCCCCAAATAAAATATTCATCGTCTCATATCTTCTTCATTTTTTAATTTGAATAAAAAAATCTTGTCTTATAAACAAACAGAAGGAGTAAATATGCGAACAGTTGTCGTGTTTGTAAGCACTTCTCTGCCAGCAAAAAATCACTACTCTACTAACAATACCACCATTAAATATAAAATAAACAAATCGCAGACAGTGATGGGACGTTGCTCATACATATTCATATTATGTAAGTGCAAAACACACCGAACAACACCATTTGCGAATCGGTTTAATAAGATGGAAATGTTTTTCAACAACCAAATCAGACATCGAGCCGATTTTTTGCTATAAATATCTACGCCTTCAATATTGCTATTCATATTGAATGTGAATGTGATTTTATTTTCTGTTGGATTCAGATATTGAAGCTGTAAATGGAGTTATACGTGTATGTGATATATTATTCGTTATTTACATTGAGTAACTTTTAATTTGATTTAAAAATAAATGTACAAACATGTGGGTCGTATTTTTCAAAGTTTATTGCTTATTGAATGAAATTTTACAATACCAGCATAAAAATCATAACTAATCAATTAAATCATATTTTTTTTATCACAGATTCCAGTAGATCAATTTTTATTTATATTGAAGCACAAAACGACTGATAAAACTGTAAGTAATTTTCAATCATCATGTTTTAATTATATTTATCTTTACTTTCAGTGTTATCACTAATAATATAAGAAAACAATATTAGAAAATATGGTTAAATTTCGGTGGTATACAAATTACGTGTTAATAATTGCATGAAATCTGAGTCAAGTATCACACGTACGCAGATATCTGCAACTGATTTGACGCAACTTTAAAAAATACTCATCTCGTGTTCACACGCAGAGTTACATATATTTTAGGTTATTTACATATTTATGTTGGTAACGATCTCTAATTACATTTATCAACGTTTCCAAATATGTATCCAAATTATTGTCTGTGGCATACATTTTTAAACTTCACATCAAAACATAAACTCGTGTGTTTAGGGACTTTTAAGTTTTATGGCGCATGCGTATATCGTTTTTAAGCACATATCTGCAACTTATCTACGAAGATTTCAAACGTGTTCGTAAACTAGTTGCAAGAAACTAGTCTCTATCATACGCAAAAAGTTGCATGAAATAAACAAAGTTGCAAAAAATCTGTGACAAGTTGCGCGTATATGCTTACGTGTGATACCCCCTTTACAAATCGACGTGTCAGTATAGGTACATTTATACCTTACTAATTACCTTCAGCAGAATAAGATCTTATGGAATCATAAACATAATTTCATGAACAATATGTCCGAATTGACGAATGTATTTATATGTACAGGAATTTATGTTTTTGAATCTGATGAAGGTATAAGAGTCGGTTTTGTAAAAATATATGTTGTATGACTGAAATTTCGAGTAGGATTGGGACGGATTATCCGGCGGTACCACTAATTCTGGCTTGAAAACCGTAACTACCGTTCTGACGAACTGTCAAATTTGTTCAAAAAGTAAAAAACTAACAATTTAGAATATAAAAGGGAAAATTCATACCTTTTTTACTAAAATAGAATAAATATTAATATTTACTAAAAATCATAATGTATTTTTTAAAAATTATTATGTATAAAATATAAAGAATAGCTTTTCTGCATTCTGTGTTGTTAATCTAGACCTATTTCCAATATAGATATCTATTTCTGAAATTAATCGTTCTGATTAGACACTATTAGCTGGGCTAGCTATATTTCTTATATAGCAAGAAATGTTTTCTGATGATTATCCTACCACAAAATTGTATCTGATTTTCTGTCTACAATTACAATTTTGTAATAAAGATTAAATTGATCAAGTGTGTTGATCTGAGAATTTGTAGTATGTGTATATGTTGAAGGTTACACATATCATTGTAACACTGCCACAAATCAATGAGTAATTCCTACGCTCTCTTTTTTCATAGTAGTTAAGAGGCCCATCTGGCGGCCAGATTAAATCCAGCGATTCGGTTCGGCCGTTAGCCGGATAATCCGATTCCGGTATTCCGATAAAATCCCTAATTTCGAGCTCTTCACACAATAGTTGTCGGAAAATTTTCGAACGGATTAAACAATTGTCACACAATAATTAATAAAATGGTTAGACCAAGAGTACATTTGTTTTTATTTTCCCTTAAATTCCACCAAATGCCGAATACAAATTCTCTTTTAATAATTAATAAGTATTCCTATTTCAATATTTACAATAACAAATATTTAATGTTGAATTTTCATTTCTAATTACACAAAACTAATGAATGTATAATAAATACATGAAAATATTATTCAAACATGCAAATATATAATTGAAAAAGAGAGTATTTTTTAAAACGCCCTATTTTGTTATGCATAATTCATAAAGTTACTCAATTACGCAGCCAAAATAAATTTACTCCATAACCGCGTTTTTAAATTAACTTCCAACGCAAATAAATATTTATTATCCTGAAACAAAATGGCGCACAGTCAAACAGGGCGTTATTGCGGCCTCACTTCACTAAATAGTTAATTTTTGCGCGTAAATGTAATGGCCCCAAGCATGTAACAAGAAACGGAAGCAAACATTTGCTTAAATAAATTTCATTTCAGTGTGTTTGTCTGCAGACTTCCTTACCGACACAACCGCTGCCTACGGCACAGCAGATATCTAACTTACCGACTAATTACAATCTCTTTGATCATATTTCATTACGAACAAGAAGTTTGTTTTCGACGGTAAATAGTGAATTTTAAATTGTTCTGACAGGGAAGTGAAGAAAAGAAAAATCGTCTTTTGTAGTTTTTATCTTAGTGCGAAATTTGGGAGTTTTCGATAATTTACTGCTGCGAACAACAGCCTTCTCAATACCGGAAATTAAAATGAACAAAAACCAAATTTTCACAGAGTTAATTGAAATGATCAATTTCGGACTGAAAAATGTTTACTCAGTTCACAAAAGTTAATTAAACTTTAAATTTGACAGAACATCCTAATCAAAAACTTTTGTAAAATATAATTATTTTTGACGGTTCAAATAGTAAAATACCAAGGGCTGGTTTTGTAAACGTTCAAGTAAATTTACTAATTTACAAATTCAAATTAATTTTCATGTCCTACCTGTTGAAAGTGTTTTGTGTACCATTTTAACTATAATAGTTTAATTTTTATTTTAAAAAAAAATAGAATAGGTATATGTTGTCCTTATCGAAATCTACAAATAGAAGCTATTAGCACACCCAAAAATGGGTAATACTCTGTGATGATACAAATTTAAAAATTATTCTGGGATGATGTTAATCTAGCATAATTCCATGGTGGAATTTGCAACATTATTTTAACCCACCAAGTAAGTGGAATCGAATCAGAACGAATGCGGGTGAAAATTACCGAGCGAGTAGGTACAATAGGAATTAGGAATGTTCAAGATCGGTAATTAATTATGTGAGTAGGTACATATGGAAAACTGTAAAACGTTCAAGAATTTACAGCCTATAAGCTATGAAGCGAGTACCTACATTTGTAATTATTATTGAAAATCTTATTTATTAAGTGATTAATATATTAGTATGCAAATAAATAAAGTAAGTAATGATAATGCGGAGAACTACCCCCTCAAACAAGTACATACGAGCCCAAACTCTTATTAGTTCGGACGGTTAACATTTTTAACAAACAAATTTTAAAATGATAAGAAATTTTGCATTTATCTGTCAATTACAAACATTTAAATATCTCAACTGTTTTTTGGGCAACGAGATTTATTACAACAGATTATTTTATATTATTATATCCTATATATCCAAACCTATACGAGATATAATAAAAAAATTAAATGTGTCAAATTGAGAATTTAATTATCTTTAATATTTGTAGTAACAAATTTTCAAAAAATAATATTTAGAAATTTTTTTTAGAAACTACCACTTCCGGTTGTCCAATTGTAACCAGAATCCATTCAACTCTTCCCATTACTGTTAGATTGAGGAATCCGTAGTCAAACAGGTCTTTAGTCGTATAGAATTTGAGAAATCGTATCTCCAACAACCTAACACACACACACACACAAACACACACACATCCATACCATTGTAAACATGTTAAAATCGGATTTTATGGACCTTAAATTTATTCAATAAAATCTGGATATGCGATTTTTAGCATGAATCCAATACCTCTCTTAGCGAGAGGTAAAAATAATACCGATTTACTCTTGGTAACACATACGCGCTATAAATTTAGTTATTAATTTGTTATTGTATTTCTGAACTGTGTTGTTTCGTCATAAGCATGTCCCACCATATATTATAGTAAATATTTTAAACATTACTTGTATAGTGTACATTACGAACGTGTAATTTATTTATGAATACTAACTTTATAGTTTTAGTTGTTTAAATTGTTTTAAAATGTGTACCGTTACATTTTATTATGAAATACATCACGACAACAATCTTAATAAAATAAAAGAATATAAACAATTACATGTTGCATATATGAGTATTATAATTAGTAATAACAGTTAGCAACAACATTCTAAGAAAAAGACAAAAGTAAGTTAACGATAGTTGATAATAGTAAATAGATTTAAACGGCGCTACTAGTTACTGAAATTGCAGTTTAGTGTGTAGCGATAAACCTAGTTACTACTTTTGCATAATAGAAGAATATCTATCTACAAGTAGTATATGGACTCAAATATAAACAACTTTTATTATCGGTAAAACATTTTATGTGTGTTGACGCTATATACTGATAAATAAACATTTAAAATAACACTTTAGTAATAACTTTAACTACTACTTATCATGTTATAAATCCATAACGTTGGAAATATTATTGTACATTATTTCAAATTTAATTAATAGCCATAAATTTTATACCTATGAGCAAAGTTTGAAAATTTTATATCAGTTATTTTTAGCCTTTTATAAAATAGCATTACGAAATCCGAAAATTCTATAATTTATAATACATATATTTTTAAGCAGGTCCGTGGGCACAATATCCTTAATAATAGTTTGTAACTTTCATATAACACTGTAATTTGGATATTTTTATTAAATAATAATAATAGTATGTATTTGGAAAAACAATGTTTAAAAAAAACACTAACAATAATTACCATCATGAATCGCGAATACACGCATAGTCTTTGAATGACAATTTTTATGTACTTAGTGCCTATTTCAAATAAAATTAATTAAGAAAATTGCGAATTTCTTTGTGAAACAAATACATAAAATAAATTACAAAGTTACGTCTAGTTTCACTAGTTTACGAACATCTGAGTCAACTCATGGAGCCATCGTCAGAAGTCGGCCAGCACAACAAGTAACCACAGACGCGTTTCGCACTTATTGGTGCTCATCAGTGTGGTGTAACCTGTGGTCTCTGTCCGGTTCACAGTGATGGACTCGTTGTGCTGACGTTGATCATATGATCATCTATAATGGTAAAAGGCCTGTAGAGGTATGTTAATACCATCAGAGCCCTCTACCAAGAAATATTTTGACTATCGTCAAACAGGCCTTTTACAATTATAGATGATCATATGATCACCGCCAGCACAACGAGTCATTGTCTCTGCTTCAGGAGTCCACTTACTGTGGACCAGACAGAGACCACAGGTTACACCACACTGATGAGTACCAATAAGTGCGAAACACGTCTGTGGTTACTTGTTGTGCTGGCCGGCTCCATGAGTTGACTCAGGTGTTCGTAAACTAGTGAAACTAGACGTAACTTTGTAATTTATTTTGTGTATTTGTTTCGCAGAGAAATTCGCAATTTGCTTACTTAATTTTATTTGAAATAGGCACTAAGTACATAAAAATTGTCATTCAAAGTGCAGAAATCGGCAGTAAAATGATACAACGATTTCATACAAATGCAGTTTCGTCAACCTTATGATATTTATTTTACATGTAAGATAATTTGGGAAGGTGTACAATGAACAATTCGCAAAGTTCGTTAACGAAACGCCGCTTATGTGGAACTAAAATATCCTTCATCTGCAGCCATTTTGAAAATCGAATGCTGATTGTTGACATATGTTAAGTTTATTGTTCGTGGATTATAAATTTTGTTAAGTCATAATATCTATTTTTATAAACTTGTTAGTTATACTGAATACGTTTATACATAATTTGTGCCAAGTATTTGCAAAATGTAATCGAGCGACCATTAACAATCAAAAACCCAAATATGTCATTTGAGTAACAATGTTGCGGGTTGGTGTACACAGTTGTCATATTGTAGAACACAGAACTACCGCAGCGCCATTTGACCTTTCGGTGTTAAATCACTTTGCAAATAGTAAATTTATACGTAAAAAGACAAAAAAAATATAAGCAAGAAGAACAAACTAAATTTTCCTCGGTCCTAAGGGCCTCGACAAAAAAATTCCATGTTAGTGATAAAAAATATAAATTCAGTGCCTTGCTACATAAATAACTATTTATGCTTTACGTTTGACAAGTGTATATTTTTAAAAAAATATATTTTTTTAAAAATAATCGTTACTTCAAATTTCTCGAGTGTGAAGTGTTGTAAAAACAAAACTAATCACAATCTTCGTTGGTTTGGTGGTCTACTCTAGTGAGTTGAATTGGTACTAACGTCCTTTACAATAATGACATAAATTATACATGACATAAATTCATTATTATATTTTACCTTGTCTAAAAATTTGCAGAACAGATAATATTAGTCACACTCACAACTAATGATAGGTAGGTACGTTAGAATTAAAAACAAAAATGATATTTCCTGAAACAAAAGTACAGTCCTTGGAGTCCACAGACTGACATGAGAGTTTGTTGTAACAAGAAGTATACAACTGGAAAATTTCGGGTAATCACCTACGTAGCAATAACAATAATCATACCGTGATCTTTATTTACTGAAATTGAAATTATGAATGAAAACTTTGATTTTTACAATAATTTTTACATATGTTCAGATTTAGTTAAAATTTTAGAAACATTTACACCATTTGTTTTTAATTTTTACAAGAACTTATTGGCCCGTATAGTAAGAGCGCACTTTTATAATAAAAGCGCTTTTATGGAGCGCGCTTTTACATTATATTCTTATGAGGCGTGTGTTCAAAAAAGTGATTTTATTATAAAAGTGCGCACGTAATACGGGCCATAGTTTTTCACAGTAGAATGTTCTACATATAATGTGCAAAACTTATTAAAAGATGTTATATAAAAACCACTAAACGTCAAAATGGAAAAAATATTTGTTTGGATGTAAAAAAGGTTGAATTTACTCCTAAACAAATATCCCGGTTTAATAGCGATATATCTGTACCATTGCGAGTACTTATAAGTACTTACTACCGGGAATCACGGCACGGACACTGAAAGTTGTCGTGAAGAAATTTTAATAAACAAACTATGTTACATAAGTGAAATATCAACATTCCTGAATTTTTATCCGATTTTATGAGTGAAAAATAAATTTATAAACATCTCTAAAAAGTTAACCTAATTTACATTTTTTTGCATTTTCTCACCCATTGGAATTTGCTAATTCAATTAATCGCGGATTAAACCGCAAGTCAATAATTAATTTCTAATTATTCATAATTAAGATGAATAATGATCGGAAGATTTCCAAGGCAAGTGAAGAAGAGAAAGATCGTCAAGTAGAAAACGGAAACGCTTTCATCAGTAAAGTTATTACTTTTGCACATATATGGATTTTTCTTTCAACATATACTACTTCGTTTTTTGCAGAGCTTTCTTTTCTTTCACTGAGAACAATATTCAAATTTGACATCAAACGTATAAAGAAGGTTTCATTTCATAAAGAATGATGCAGTGCTATTATTATACTTCTTTTTTATGAGAACGTAAAAACAGTATAAAATTGATCAAAATATATTAAAATTAATGTTAAATGTTAAACATCACAAATAAACTAGACATATACAAAAATAACTTAGCTTCGCTATTCTTATAAAACAGCTTACAAATTATGTGAAAGGAAAAATAGCCTACTATTCAGTATTACTTTAGCTCTACTAAATATGTACATTTGTACTAAATTTTGTTTTAGATTAAGCATTGGCAATATTTTAGAACTAATTAGATAACTTTTATTCTACAATAAATGAAATGATACTTTGTACACAGTAAATTACTTTATGATTAGAATACAGTTCGTAATTACAATTTTATCTACAGTTAGGTATTTGCTAACAGCGCAAAAATTGTTGCCAATGACATATTCCGATAAAGTTTAGCAAGTATGATATCACGGTCATTAAAATATCTTTTCCTTTTATAGGTTCGTGATGACAGAATATATTCCACTACATATCTTATTTGATATACATTATTTTCACTTCACAATATTTATATAAAATAATGTGACGATTTAATTTATTAATCTAAATTTATTATGACAAATCTTTTGTTATACTGTCAGCAGAGACAGAGAACATTTATTAATAAGCAGGACTAGATAATTAAATTAAACATTCAGTCAGTTAGGTTACATGGTAGGTAATATTTCTATATATGACAATGCAAGAATAACCATGTTTTTTACCAAAATTAGATTTATTGTGTAATAGGTAATCATTGTCAGTAAAAAAATCTCGAAGGGCCTTTAGTGGTAGCGCCGGTTTAAATCGCAGAATTAGGGATTTTTATGAAGATTAGTGCAGAATGCACGGTTTCACCGAATATGGTATCGAAAGTTTCTTCTTGATATTCACTTGTCCCCAAAAGTACGAAATGTTCATATTGGTTGTTTTTGCATTAACCTCGGTATTAACGTACAGATTTATAAAACTTATTAGAAAACCAGGAAAATATTTACTATAAATTTAAATGAATTTTTATTTTAAACAATGCAATATTGTGCATTTAGTTTTTACAAAAACATGTTTATTTTTCATCTTTTACCCTTAACTGGTATTGTGGGGTATTTCGACACCTCAGCGACTACAGTTTTATAAAAATCATGTAGTTTGAACTAAAATTTTGTATTGTTGTTCTAGGTACTTTTGTAAACTTAGACGCTCGTTTGAATAGCAATACTGGTCACTATTGAAAAATAGCCGTTTTGCGAAAAAATAGGGTTTCGGGTGTGCTAACACCCCACCATACTATTTACGTGCGTAATTTTTTTTCTCCGATGAAAGCATTAGCAAAATATTTCTCCCCATACTATTATTATTATTATTTCTATTACTCTCATAATTATTATTATTACTATTAGGTACTCTCATAATTATTATTATTATTATATTTGTTTATTTTTCCGATAAAGCTATTATTATTACTTTTGATTGTTAAACCACTGAAATTACTCATAAGGTGATCATATTCAATTATTCTGAGCAGATGAACACAAAAAATGAAATGAGAAAAAAAATGACAAAAATTATTGTGAAAAAGAACACCCCGTCAGTTTTTTGCTGCTAGATAATAATTATTTTTTTCTATAGCAGGCAGTAACAATGGACCCTAGACTTTGGCCACACATTTGTTTTTTGTATTATTTTCCTCAATTTTTTTCTTTTTGTTCAAAGAAAACTGTGTATTTAAATATATGTGAACAATTTGTAAAACAGATAAATTAATTTTGTTTGCAAAAGGTTAATTACTAAACTATAGCCACTCAGAAGCATAGATAGTATTAAATAAATTTTGAATTTAATCTTTATAGTTTAATAACGGAATATAGATTTGAAAATATGAATATGAAGACCAATCCTATAAAGCGTTACTTTCTCATTAAAAAATCTCCCTGAAAATATCTCTTTCCAGTCGGTTGGAGATAAAATATTTTATAATTCTCTTTCTGTTTCTTGTCGGTCAAAGTCAACGCCGCTACATTTGAAAGTACGTCGCGACCGAGAGAGAATCGCAATGCAATGCGCGTGCGCAGACACTGACCGTGAAAGTGCACAACACGGCAACTTGACAAACCAGCAGCAGCGATCGTAACGCTGAGATTTGGCAACGCTGCGCCAGGTAAGTTAGGTAAGTTTCGACCGACTTGACTTGAGTGATTGATTTTGCAGGTGACAATGATGGTAATGAAACTGAAATTTGTTCAGAGTTTTAAAGAATGGAGTTAATTTTAAAGTAATAGGATTGAAAAATGTGGCTTCTCTAACAAGGGATTAAAAGATTAGGAAGCCAATGAAAAAGAAATTCATTTTGTGAGCTAATTTTTTTTTAATTACACAATTTGTGTGTCATAACTTGGAACTTATAGAACTCTAACGGTGATTTAACAAATACTATTTTATAATATGATAGTGCTTTACGTTGTATGTACATTATTAAAGAAAAAAAAAAAGAAAACTTAAAAATTTGGGATAGTAAATAATTGGAAAAATTGAAATTCTCTGATAATTTAATGTTTATTTTTTTTCACAACATATTTTTTTATATTTATATAGTTTGTTTCAAATTTTGTTTCTAGATACATTTTTATCTTGTAATTTATATTAAACATAAAAAAATGATTATAATCACACAAAAAAATATTTAAAAAATATGTACATCACCAAAATTATTTATTTTATTTCCTTGCACGCAAAAGCAACAAAACGAAATATATTTTCCCTTACAATTGCCTTAGCTTTTCCATGATTCCATGACTGTTGGATGTGTTGGCCATCTTGAAATTGTACAATTTCTTTAAAAAAATGTACAATAATAAATAAATAAAATTATTTAATCATACTCGTATGTATCTTATTACCCATTTCTAGGTGCGTCAATCTACTTTTATCCGTAGATCTTAGAAATAATATTTGGAATTTGGATATAATTTTGTAGTGTCTGAAGGATGTAACGAAAAAATGTGTGAACGAATTTGACTTACTTATTGTAATTTACAATGAATTGTGTAGTCAAATAAACTCAGCGAACTATATAACACGGATAAACTAAAGATATATGATATATTTATTTACTTTAAGATTGCCGTATCGAAGGTTACTGTATAGTTTATAGTATACACCTTGCAGTGTTTTATTACATATAATAGTTTGTTTTATGATTATCATATTTCAAAATTCAAATACATACTTGTAATGTTCCAGTGACACCGGAATGTATGTTTTATGATACGTTCGATAAAACGGACAGAAAATCAATACTTTATGTCTCTGTAAAGTCATCCAAATAACAAATAACACATTTTTTTTTCTGTTTATATCAAAAAAATATTCTTCCTATTTCGCGTTCACAAAGTGAATTTTGTACAACTGTTTTTATCAGAAACAGTGATACAATGAACAATTTTGTACAAAAGTTATTGGGGATTGTTCAAATTAAAGTATTTATTTGTAGGTTCATAACAGAATAACTATAAATTTTAACTCTAACCTAACTTGTAAGTAACAGTTGTCAAAATGTTAAAGTAAATTAAATTTCAAATGTTTATTGAAACTGTCAATAGTACCAACCTTCATATTTAAATATTTCTTTCAATAAATATTTTGAAATAAAAGTAAATTAAAGCTAAATAGGAAAAATAGTAACAAAAACATGTATTACAATGTCCATTTGCAATTACAATAAAGATCATTGTAATACTTGTCTTTCAAAATACTAATAATACATCGCATATTTAGTACAGGTTTGTGTTATTCTACAAATTTGGGTTAAAAAGAATTTCAAAATTAGAATGTAATATTATTGGCACGCTTATTGATGTTAGAATGAGCACATTCTACTACACGATTTTTCGTGACATTTTACTGGTATGACTGTATTAAATACACAAAATAGCTAGGCAACGGACATAATGAAAATCTGAAAACCCTGTCACCAATCCAACTACATATTTTTATTATTCAGATTTGTCCTAACAGATCTGTTCAGCCCCAGGCCCACCCAGCAAGAATATAACGAATAAAAAATGTCCCTTAATGGAAATAGGGTATTCTATCATGATCACCATTAAAAATTTATAAAAATATTTATAATAAGTTGATCGGTAAACAAGAGCGAAAAAACAAAAAAAAATGTTATAAATTAATTGTTGCAAAAGATATGAAGCATTTAAATTTTGCTGATGTACTAGTTGTACTACCAATGGGAGACCAGTTGAAATCCCTACCCCATGTTCAAATGTGATAATAGGCCGCATCTTCAGTATGCACATGCTCGGGTCTACTTCGGATCGTTCGGGAGCGTTCGTGTGCAGCTGTATTAGTATGTAATGCTAAGCGATATGCCATCTTGTGACAAAATAATGAACTACAACTTTTATTAATGTGTGCAATATTAAAAAAATGTTAAATACTACATACAAATACGTTTTTGTGTATCTACATCGACATACGGGTGGCGTTCGAAATCCGTTACATAGACGTTTAACATGAGAAATTAAAATATTTTGAATATTTGCTTCCCATTCAAACTGAAAAACTTTGTACACATATTCGTGAATACCTATTGCTATTTTAATATAACCAATTTTATCTGAATATATTAAATAAATATAAAGATAAAAAATAAAGAAATTCGGTATAGTTTTGATCCCACTACCTATAACATATAACGTTTTTTAATTTAATTTAATTATTCCTTATTAATTTTGAATAATAAATTATTATTATGGCTGCTTACATGAGTTGCATATTGTAATGTGAGAAAGCAATAAAATTATGATGTCAAGCGCTATCAATATAGTTTGAGAATGTCAAAATGTTTTTGGGGTACAAGAAAAATTATGCAATCAATTACTTAAGAAAGGTTTTCTTATATATATTTTTTCTAATAGTATCTATGTAAGTTTACAATTAAATATATTTTATTTCCATTTTTTCAATACTTACAAAACACCTTCTCGAAAACCCATGAACCACTGATTGATTGCACGCCGTTAGTACTGTAACTGTACAACTTGTACGTCACTATCACGTGACAACAAAATCAAATTTTAAAAATTAATATCTCGCTTAGCAAAAGGAATTTTTAACTAGGGTTTTCACAGGTACTCTTAGATATACATGCTCTTTAAGATTTTTTTTTAAAAAAAACGAGAGAATATTTTATTATTATATATTTATATAAGAAATAATATAATGAAAACCGAAACAGAAATAATAGTACAAAACACTAGTAACAGAATGCTATTCAAGCATTCGCTCGTTTGCGTACCCGCCGCCCGCAGTTCGTATCTAAATTTCTGCCTCGTGCTAAAATAGGTAGCCTTTTGTAACTTATAGATTTAATTTTAATATATTATACTGTACAAGGTATTAATTTTTGGCGTTTAACCACATAAGAACATAAATACGCTGCGCTCATAATACGGGCCATTGTTTAAATATTTAATATTTTATTTAAACATTCAGCCCCCCCCCTATAAAAATGGCATTCGAACACGCATATCTTTTGTCACTTATTTAATTTTGTATTAGAGTATTACAGACAAGTCTATAAGCTTTTTATCTAAGATAGGTACTTGATTTATGTAAGTATGTACAACTAGTAAATAAATAATATTTGAAAGTTCATACTTCAGGCTGATTTTTATCAATTAACTTTTGGAATCAGTAGCGATCTGTTTTATTTTTATATTATAAAATTTTAAAAAATATTTGTTTATTTATGCAGAAAAAAATGTAATATCTATAGTTTGTCAAATTTGAATGTAATTAAAATAATAAAAGTAATTTTAGTGTAACGTGAACTGATAGCTTTAACAACAAAATTCTTATTCCTTCAATCTCCCCCATTTCTTCCAGCATTTGGGCAACAATACCGCAATCACGTTGCCATTGAGCACTTTGTTGGTTGCACATCGTTTGTCATTCGTTTTAGTGGCGCAGTGAGCCGTATGCGGCGCTGCTGCAGCTCGTTCACAGAATCGCGGTTTGCTATGCCAGTACTGGACACGGTACACCGTTGTTTTATCGTTCCTTGTTCAGCTCAGCACCGTGTTTGTGGTCGCTGTTGCTTACTTACCGTCGTGCGCTTGTGAAACGGTAACGCGAAAAAGTGTTACGACAATTTGACATTTCGTTACGCGACTCTGAAATACTATGTGATATTATACCAGGGACGGATTGGAGGTTATTGCAGAGTTGTTTACTCAAAAATGGATATAACAGAACGAAATGATATCTTACTACGAGAAATGAAATTGTTCTTTATATGAACTTATTTATGGTTTTCTTATCCTACTGTACTATTACAGCGTATATATTTTTATGAAATGTTCCATATATCGTTTGATTACAATAATAAAGTTGTTATTGTTGCCTTGATTACAACAATAAAATGTTGGGTTAAACAATAAAAATTGAAAATAGTTTTTAATTTATTTCTGAAATGGTTAAATATTCACTAAAATTATGTGTACTGTACCTATTCTTATTTATTACTATTGCCCTCGTGATGCATTCGGTTACGCAGCTAAAGCGTTAAAGTACAGTTTTTCATATTATTTATTTCGCCTGGAAAACGCATTCTAAAGCGATTTGAAAACATGTTATGAAAGACAGTTTTTACATACCTGAGTATTTCGCGGTCTGAAACGAAAGTTTTTTTGGGACACATAATCAAACTAAAATTTCGGTGGAACTTGGTTTTTGGGACATAATATAACGGATTATACTGTATTTTAGTATATACAAGGTTTTACCTATGGAACTATTACCTAAATTATTGTTACGTATATGGCAAATATATTTTTATTAATGGCAAATCAATTGACATACACAGATTAGCATGGGGCCCCCGGGCAAATGCCAAAACCATACTTCATCGTACTACATGTCTCTGTCTGTACTAACGGAATATAAAAATTTCAAAGAGAAAATCACACACGGTTAAATATCAGTTATTTTATTTCTGTAGATTTTATCTGACAATTATCAGATGACAGTATAATAGTAGATATTTTTCGCTATTGGGCACTACGGGTGTTTGCATCAGAGGACAGGAATTTAAATCCGTATGTAAATCTAAATAAATGGTACATTCTTAACTAAAAAGCTGTATATGAGGAGTAACATAAATAAGATTTACCGCACAATAATAACCAGTGGCCAGTACATTACCTCTCGCCATTTAATTACTCTTAATTTATTATATTTCTTTGCATACCTATGGAATATTTTCTTCTCCATAATCTTAATGTTGAATTAATTCGAATTTACTTTGTGATAGTTACGTTTACTGCTCGTCAATTACAAATATATATAAAGATTGATTTATTCATTAGGTACCTATTTTTTAAAAAAGTAATATTTTAATATTTCTTCTTAAAATTCTACCATTATTCATTTGAAATAATCAGACATTTCATTAAATCCTATTCATTTTATATGAAAAATTGTCAAAAGTGGCGCTGTGGCTTTTGACCTTCAAAAAAGGATCGAAATAGGCGTATTTTGACGAATAATAAACAGACAAAATAGTTAAAAGTGAATTCTGTGCGTTAGATGGTTAGATTACGACAGAGAAGCCAATTTTTACTTTTTTTATCATGTTGATTGGATATGAAAATGAATAGGATGCAAAAAGTTTTTTGTATTCTAAGGTGAGGACAGCTTTCTGAAGTCTCACAAAAAATAGGTTTAAATTTCGAATTTTACCGAAAATGCCTCATCATAATAGATCAAATTAATTATTTTTTTCACAAAATTTTGGACAAAATGACCAGTTCGCCTCATCATAATAGATCAAATTAATTAATTTTTTCACAAAATTTTGGACAAAATGATCAGTTCGCCTCTGTCTAAAACGGTGTTCATGATTTGATACACTTTTTGTCAAGGGGATATAGCTTGAGACCTTTAAACGTGCTTCCAGTGAAGCAGAAAAGAAAATAGTAACAAGACAATGTGTTGACAACAATTTTATAATACTTGTTAAGTAACTAGAAAAATGTTACATTTATTTTATATAACTGTTACAATAATGTATAAAAAAATTGCATGTGTTTACTTTACATGATATTTCGTTATGTCAAATAAATGTGTTGTAGTTGTCGTTATTTCTAAATATACTTTCGCAAGAAATAATACGAGTTTTTCTGATTTAGAAATGTCAATTCATTTTGAAATACGACAAAATATAAGATGAAATTCGCAGAAAATTTTGACATATGTATTTTAATGCTAATGTGTAATTGCGATTTAGCTGGTGTACAAAAATGTATAAATTATGAGTTTTAAACCTAATAAATTATACTATGTTGCAAAGATTGTAGGATGTCAGCCTACACAATCAGGGCCGTGCCTGACGGGCGTTCATTGCGTGCACCGCACGCAGGCGGCCGAAATTAAGAGGCGGCCAAATCGTTACAAGTTGTTTACTGGGCAAAAATACAATCGGTTTGTTTTCATTAAGATACGAAGTAAAAACAGTTTCTCTAATCTAATCTATCTAAAAAGAGTTTCTCAGAAATAAGAAATGTATAAAAACTGATTAGGTCGTTGTAGTATTTATATACCTAGTCATGCAGCGAATCCGAATTTTTTCGAACATTGCACGAGCGACGAGCCGAAATAGTTTTTTCAATTGACCGGCGTCGCGTAAGCGGTCTTATTCGTCTTATTAGTCGTATTAGTCTATAGACTAGCGAGGATAAATCGTTATTTGTGTCCTGTGTGTGATCCGATATTATTAAAGTCTTTAATTTAACGAATAAAAATAAATTGCTTAATTCCTGAAAACTTTTAGTTGTGTGTTCGTGTGGTGAAATTTAATAAAAAGTTTATTTACTCGACAAAGACTGAAAAAGGTAATACACAAAAAATGTAAAATTTGGGTAGACTTTCACTTTTTGGGCCCGGGAAATTTTGGCGGGTCTTTTTGGAGGGAAAAGGCCTTTTGATATGAAATTCTTAAATAAATATTTAATAATATTAAAAAAAATTAAAAAAAAATTAAATAATAATTAAAATAAATAATAAAATAGTGCAATTTAATATTAAATTACTTAAAATCTTCCTTAATTTATACTAAAAAATGAATATCTTTCTCATTTTGAATGCATTTATATAATAATTAAAAGTTGTTTGTTTGCATACGAGATTCTCTGTTTAAATCGCTCACAACCCGCCGATGGAAAATCAAGCATTTGAACTTGTGTAGCCGAAAGCAACTCTTTAAATTAAGCTTATGATTCCTTTTTATAATAGCAATGTTATTGTTATTAAATGGAAGAAATTTACCTGACATTGAACTAGAAAACAGTTATATGTGGTTGAATTTTCCTCTCCGTTTTCATTTTCAAAATAAATCTTGACATATTTATGTTTAAAAATATGTTTTACTTAAAAAGCTTATAAATGATTTTCTTATCGTGTCATCCTATGCGCATTAAAATATACATTAATTATAGATTTTAAGTAATTTAATATTAAATTGCGCTATTTTATTATTTATTTTAATTATTATTTAATTTTTTTTTTTAAATTTTTTTTAATATTATTAAATATTTTTTAATATTTATTTAAGAATTTCATATCAAAAGGCCTTTTCCCTCCAAAAAGACCCGCCAAAATTTCCCGGGCCCAAAATTGAAAGTCTACCCTAAAATTTAATATCACTGCTCATTTACATTTTTAAAGGCCTACGAATGTCTGAAAGGAAAACGAAAAGATTGTCTGGAGCGCAATATAAAAGAAAGCGAGAGGAAAAGCAAAATGAAGCTAAAAAAATGTTTGGCTCATTAACAAAGTTTTTAGTAAAATCGCCAGAACCGGAAAGTAGTTGTAGTAGCCAATTAAATCCAATTGATGATTTGTTTTGCGATAAAAATGAAAATGAATTATCTGTCGAAAATGAAAAGGCTAATGACAATACTAGTAGTACCGACGAAATGGAAACAGAAGATAATAAGGATATCGATCTATACAATACCGATACCGCTGAAATTGATAAAGCATATTTTGCTATGTGTATGGATTTAAATGATCCAGCTTGCTGGCCTTTAACAATTACCACTAAAATATTGGATATATTAATCGAAAAAGGACCCATACAAAATAAACAATCTACATATCCAATTAATGAATTGGGAAGATCATTTTCATCAACTTATTTCTATAGAAAAATGCCAAATGGTGAAAAATTTAATCGTGAGTGGTTAATCTATTCTCCAAAAACGGATTCCATATTTTGCTTCTGTTGTAAATTATTTGGCAAACAAGAAATAAAATTAGTTAATGAAGGCTTCAATGATTGGCAACACACATCTGATAATTTATCTCGTCATGAAAAAACATCGCTGCATATCGGAAATTGCACCAATTGGAAAAATTTGGAATTAAATTTAAAAAACAAAGCTACAATTGATAAAAATTTGCAACGGTATTATGACGCAGAGAAAAAACGATGGTATCAAATTGTCGTACGCATGATATCTGTGGTACAATTTCTGGCAGTACAGGGTTTAGCGTTTAGAGGTAGCTCGAGCAGATTGTATGAAAACAATAATGGAAATTTTCTAAAAGCAATTGAAATGATAGGAAAATTTGATGATGTTATGGCAGATCACATAAATCGCATTCAACAATCAGTTGCTTTAAAGAACCATATGCCACATTATGCGGGAAATCGCTTCCAAAATGAAATAATTAGTATCCTTGCAGCGCAAATTCAAAAATATATTTTGTCAGCAATAAAAGACGCCAAATATTTTTCAGTAATTTTGGATTGTACGCCGGACATGGGACATGTCGAGCAAATTACAATAATTTTGAGATATGTGCATATTCAAAATGACGAAGTAGAAGTGAGAGAAAATTTCGTTGGTTTTTCTCCAGCTCAAAAAAGTACTGGAGAAGCTTTTTACGACTTTTTAATTGAAAAATTAAGCTCTCTTAAATTAAATGTTAACGATATGAGAGGCCAGGGGTATGATAATGGATCAAATATGGCTGGAAAACATATTGGATTGCAGAAACGAATTTTGGACAATTATCCACGAGCTTTGTTTATGCCATGCAACGCGCATACATTAAATTTGGTCGTCAATGATGCAGCGAAAGTTTCTTTTTCAACTGTGGATTTTTTTAGTAATGTGTCAGCAATATACAATTACTTTTCCGGATCACCTTTTCGATGGCAAATTTTAAAAAAACATGTAAAATCGTTAACAGTAAAACAAGTTAGCGTAACCCGGTGGGAATCAAGGATTAAGGCGATTAGACCACTGCGTCATGAATTAGGTGAAATTTATGACAGCCTAATAGAACTAGCGGAAGAATGTTCAACACCAATAGGTCAACATGAAGCTAAATGTTTGGCAATGAAAATTAAATCGTACAAATTTATTTGTTCCACAGTAATATGGTACGAAATCTTAGAAAAAGTAAATATTATTAGTAAAATGATGCAGACCGTTTCTTGGAATCTTACTTCATGTGCTGAATCTATTAATAATATTTTAATTTTTTTCCAAAGTATTAGAAATGATGAAAATTTCGAAAAGTATTTGAAAATTGCTGATGAATTATGTGAATCACTTGAAATACAACCGGAATTTCCTGTTGAAATTAATCTACGTCGACGCCATAAGCGAAAACAATTTGACTATGAAGGAGATGAGGATATTCAGTTAACTGCTAAAGAAAATTTCAAAATTAATTTTTTCTATGTAATATTGGATACAGCCATTTCATCTGTTACTACCCGATTTGAAACATTATCCAATTTCGAACAGTCTTTCGGATTTTTATATAAATTTGTTGAAATAGGAGAGGACGACATAAAAAAAAGTTGCTTCGACTTTCATAATAAATTCAAGGATGGCGAATCGTGCGACATAAACGGAGCAGAATTATACGAAGAGTTAATTTCATTGAAAATAATTATAAAAGATAGGAAACAACCCGAAGAACTCCTAAAGTATTTGTACAAACACAATTTACAAAATTCATTTCCAAATGTATCTACAAGCTTAAAACTATTATTGACCATGCCTGTATCAGTTGCGTCTGGAGAACGTAGTTTTTCTAAATTGAAAATCATAAAAAATTACCTACGTACTTCCATGACGCAAGAACGTATGAGCAATCTTTCAATTATCGCGATTGAAAGTGAAATTGCTGAATCTTTAAATATTCACGAAGCAATTGACGATTTTGTCAGTAAAAAATCCCGTAGGATTAACTTTTAATATGTACTTTATTTAATAATTGCTTCGTGAAGATTCAGCAATTTCACTTTCAATCGCGATAATTGAAAGATTGAAAGATTTCCCTAATTAACCGGTAACCTAACCGAAATAATTTTATGAAACCGGTTAATTAACCAAAAACCTTTACTATTTTCAATATCAATAAATAATACGTAAGATTTGATTTTTAAAATCAAATAATTTTAAATTGTCACTGAGCGACACCTAGGATTTTAAATTATCGTATTCCTATGTTCTTTATGTTTGATAATTTTGTCTGTGATTATAATACCAATACCATAATTACTTTTTTTCATGTTATTATTAAAGTAAGTAAATTAATTCTATTTTGTATACCTCCCAAGTTGCAAGTCAGCCCAGATCTGCCATTGGCCACTGAGCTTTGTTATCCTAATATGTTAGTATAGATTTAAGGGTTATTCCTTGTTCTTTATGTTTGATAATTTTGTCTGTGTTTATAAAACCAATACCATAATTTTTTTCATGTTATTATTTTTGTTTAAATTTTAAATAAAAAAATGTTTATTTTGTGCATTTTTTTTTCTTAAATTTCATCCAAACATATAAATCTCATAAAACCGGTTTTTAGCCGGTTTTTCTTTTCAGAAACCGGTTTTGGGAACAAAACCAATATTTTTTTTCGTTCTCGATTTCGGTTAACCAAAAACTGATTTTTTTCCCGGTTTGATGCCCTGTGTATAATAATAAACATTAAAAATTAAAGTAGTTTTTTTTAATGTTATCCTGGGGGCGGCCATACAGACTGGCACGCAGGCGGCCATATACCCAGGCACGGCCCTGTACACAATTAAAATGCAACAAAACTGTCAATGAAACAGGTGTAACTCAAACCATATGCTCTAGTTAAACGAATTTAATTACTTTCATGCATAAAATATTAGATATTCTTTGCATATTAGATTACGAGTACATGAACACATTCACTTCAAGCTAAAAGTTACTGAACAATATACACATCTTTTGTAAGAAATGATATGAAAATTTGATATTTTATTATCCGTTCATCGTTCATTAACGGGTTTCATTAATGAATTATTTTGATTTTCTTTTATTAATTTCAGTATAAATAAGCATCTATAATAATACTACTAAACAATATGTCGTGTCAAATGTTATTAACCTAAAAATAATTGCCATGCCACAAAATTAGATTTTCTCTAACTTAATAATATATTTAAAATAAAAATGATAAAATACCCAAGACGGACTGTTTAATTATTATTTGTTTCAGACATTTGCAACATCTATCAATAATAGTTATTTGTTCAACTAGACACTAATAGTTATGGCTACAAGGGATGTAAGCACCATTATCATTCGAGAGTAGCCGAATGTACCTCGTGCTGCATATAGGATTTTTTCCACTCCTGATGAATTATATTTTTTACTCGATTTTTTACCTATTCATTTTTACTGCCAAATATATCAAGGAATACCGTTGAATATTGATTGTAAAAAGAATCTTAGTATTCCATGGAAAATTTAAGAAGAAAAACGCAGCCATCTGTCACATTTGACACGTCAATGGTAACCTTGACGTAGACATATTTATGAAATGAGGCCAATTTGATAGAAATTAAATTGAAAACCATAAATTATAAGAATGAGCTAATATCTAACTGTTGGTATTTCACAAAGAGGGAGGTAAGTTCAGCTGCGTAGGGAAGTGAGGACAATACTTACATCCCGTCAATAATAGACACCGACACCTTGACGGTAAAACAAAGAATAATAATAATAAACAATGTCCTAATAGCCTACTTACGATGCTGCCTAGGCTATAAAAACGATATTTAACAGACTGTTAGCTGTCAAAAAACGCACTTATAGTATAGTCCGACACAACTTTAGTGAACTGGCTTTTGCTGCGCCATCAGGTGATTTCTTACTAAGTTTATAGAGTTTGGGAGACGGAACTGTATTTGAATTGTTTAATAAATCATTTTGCAAAGGTTATCTGTTATAGTTCTAAAATTCGAGATTAAATTGGATCAAAATCAATGTTACACAAACGAAAATAAACACACAATCATAGTTAAATCTACCAAAATAATAATTATTTAAATTTTTGCTAATCTTATCCTCATCATTCGGTAAGACATATCCCGCAGAGTCGGGGTTGACCGTACCACTGAAGTCAAATCAATTAAGTTAAGACATGCTATACAATATGAAAAAAACATACCTCTTCAAATAAAAGTCTCAAACAAATATATTTTGTAGTTCCCAAGGGTTATATAATATAATTCAAATTCATTTAAAATTGTAATCAAATTAATTATTGACAACTCTATAAAAATATATTTTTCTATTTTTATAATTAAATATGTAAAACAGTTCGTTATTAAAATAATAGGAATACATTAAAAATTTCACCATTCCAATTTACACTTCTGATTGGCTATAACTCAACATTATTTATACACAAATAAATTTTCTATTTTGACGCTGTCATTTTGACAATCAATTTTAAGAAATTAATCACATGCAAGATTTTTCCTATGTTAATTTTGAAATAAAAATTTCTTACAAAAACGACGCCTACAGTAATGTAGATTAACAAATTCACACATATGAACATAATTATGTAATTTAAATTAAGTATGGAATGTAAATATTGTGGTGTTTTGTACTGTGTAAATATGTCTTTTGGAGTCACTCCTTCTAGTTTAAAATGTATAATAGTATAAAGGAATTTTGTAGCGCCCGGAAACATTTCTTGCGTAATGCGTATCATTTAATAATGTAAACAGGTTTTCTGCACATTTCAATAACTGTTGTATCAAATTTCCAAGAAGAAAAAACTTATTTGTCTCTGTTTATCATCCGTCATATCTTACTATCTGTTTGGTCTTGTGTGACTCCCTGTAAAAGTGATCGCGCTAGTCAGTGTGGTATAAAAAACTAATGTATGTTTTTTGTGATTTTTTCGGTGCCGGCCAAACCAGTTTGAGCATTTCCCAGCGTAGCAGGCTTGCTGCGATGAAGCGATGTAGGTAACTCAGCCATTTCGTAGATCGTTAGAATATGTCGGCAATGCAACGTTATTTCCCCGATATTTTGACACGCTTTTTTAGAACTGTTGACAACGAGCGAATCCAACAATAATAATTGTTTACAGCATATAAACAAGAGGTTATTTTTGCTGAAGTTAACTGATCTGTCAAATTAATGTATCATACTGTAAATATTTTTATTATTAGTGATATTCGTATTATTTATACATATTATTTATCCATTATACACTATATATTGTTTATAATATTAAATACACAACAGAGATTGTAAACCGGCATCTCTGCCGAATCGCTGTAAATAATTAAATAAATAAATATAAAATACATGTTTCGACTTGGCTTGAATTAGTTTTTCATTCATTCAAGAATAATTTGAGAAAGCTTTCAACTTCTAGCAATCTATACATAGGATACGAGTATAATAAATAGTATTAAATCAATCATATTTTTAATTTAGACCGACGAAGACAAATTGCATCTTCTAATTTAATGTAAAATGATTGTTATTTCTGCATAATAAAAAAAAAAAACTAATAATATCCTTATCGCCAATTATGTTTTTATGCGCCAGTCTCCATACTTAAGTCTTCTCATTTCAAAAATATAATTTACGATTTTCGTCGTAAAAGTGGTTGTTAAGAGCGTAGAAAATTGATAAACATTCATCGTACGTGACTATTTTCAACTGTTTTCAAGGCATTCTAGAATCACTGGTCCGGAATTCTCTACCTGCTCAAATTACATCCTTTGTATCAAAATATCTACGAAACCTTTTCTTTTTCTAACATCTGTTAGAAGTTAGATGGTTTTCAACAGCCATATTTTCAAAATGGTTTTACTACTCCATAAATAAAAACCAATTTTAGGTCGTATAACAATAAATGTTTGTTCAAGTTTAAATTGCTTAATGTGAAAATAATTGAAATACAATTTTCGATAACAATGACGTTCCAAAAATGGAAGAATTTTGATTATATTTGGAATTGATTGCGAACGTGATGTTCGAAATTAATTTCCCAGTTACGTTTTTTACAGTGATTGGTATTTAATTTATTTGATTTATTCGAATGTATAATTGTTTTCGCATTCTTATTCTTCCTTGTCCGTCATTTAATAAAGAGACCATTTTTCATTATGAAGAACGCTTGAAAAATTAAACGAGCGCAGTATAATGGAAAAGATTTAGCGTTTGAATCAAATAATGCTCTCAATTTTAATGAAATTTGGTGATAGAATTAAGTTCACTGTATATGAAATTTAAATTGTCTTTAAAATTTATGTTTATGCATTAAAATGGAACCAAATTCGTGAGTCTATGCGGATAAAATTGTTTGCTTATAGTTAAATATTAAAAACATTTTGAGTACTGTACGAATAAATCCCTATTATTTTGTTGTTGTCAAACACAAATTTATTCTTATAACACCGACGTTTGCACCTTCTTCAGGGTAGTAAGATCTTACAGATTGTTACATATCACGTACACAAAATACATTCGTACTAAACATTAAATAAAATAAAATAAATAAATATTTCAACACGGCATATTATTCATCGCTGGATGTGCCAATCTGCTTTATACAGATATCGGTAATGATGGAATATTTGTACCGTGCGGGCGCTTACCAGGCGTCACCTCACGGGCACTCATAGCTGGCGTGGAGAGTACACCACAGGGGTCAATTTTGTGCCATTAAAATTTGATGTAATTTTTGGCGTCAGTCGGGATCGAACCCGGGTCCCCAGATTCGCGACCATACATTCAGGCACACGGCCACGAGACCTCATAAACATTCAGTTTTTATATTTGGTACAAAAATTGAAAGAGCACACAGACATTCATTTGTTCTGAAAATCGACAACAGAGAGAGAGAGAGAGCAAATGAATGTACATATGTGTGCTCTTTGAAATTTTTATACGATGTATAAAAACTGAAAGTTCAGTACGAATGTATTTTGTGCAAATGTAACAATCTGTAATGTCTTACTACCCTGAAGAAGGTGCAAGTGTGCACCGAAACGTCGGTTTTATAAGGATAAATGCTGTTTGACTGAGATTTCGAGAAATTGTTAATACATTAAACAAAACTGCAATTATCGTTGATAACAAAACGTTACTTTGTTTTGTATTGTGCAATTATACAGCAAAATTTTATGATTCATTCATATTAGGTTTGTTCGTTTCACTAATATGCGTCTACGGTTTACTGCTGAGTCCATATACTTTGCATAGACACGGCAGTAAACCGTAGACGCGAAATAGCGAAACAAACAGTCCTAATGTGAAATGTGTATTTAAAATAAATTCAGGAACTTAAAAAATTGTATCACCGCAAATATTGTTAGAAACCGTTAATTGAAAACACTCTTCTTTTATACAAGAATTTTAAATTTCACTATATTCATGTAAATGCTGCGACTTTTTCGTAATTATTTTTTCATAATACCGCACAAAACGAATTATTATTTTGTAAATTTGTTGCGAATCATTATTTCTAATTTGTTTAAAACTTGGTTTATGATACGAACTTTATTGATGGTATATAAGATATAAGACGCAGTATCAACAGTCAACTCAAAAACAACAACTCCGATAACATTTTCAAACGTAAATTGTTTGAATTTTGAAAAGAATTTGAAGGAAATAAACGCAGAAAAGGCGATTATAATTCATTTCAAAAAACATCATTATATTCAGAGGTATAATTTCTTTAATAGCCCTTCTAACAAAAGACACAATATGAGACGCTCGAAAAATAAAATCCTTCACATACCGGGTGTAAAAATCAGGAAATGACATCTCCTCATCTCCCAGCATGGGTGGTGAGACCGCCCCATACAGCATCGTTGAATGTTCCAGCATCGAAAAGTCCAAAGCTTTTTTGTGAGTGGGGGGATATTAACAGCTGTTGACGTAACAACCGGCGAAATTTCAGGTAGAGAAGCAGGTAGAATAAGCTCAGAACTTGTGCAACTTAGAATTCGGCAGTGACAATATAATTTCCACTATCGGCAGGATTTTTGGCAGTGCGTAATCACAATTAATCACAGTTAGAATTGAACACAATTTTTACGTAGCTAGTCACACACTTAACAACTAACAAACTTGAACAATGAACACATGAAACGAAGTTTTAAAAATCACTATCACTTAATTCACTATTGTCTTCTTTTTCCGTGGTGTGTAGTTTAAGATTTTGGAAGATGATTAATTGTAGTTTCATCTTCACTTCCTATGCGGCGAGTTGGTTTCTTGTACTTGCGCGAAGCAACTCGATGTTGCTTGGGCAACCGCCGACGACTCAATGGCAAGCGCAACGTTAGCCGACTGCGGCCAGCAAGAATTGGGGTTAGTAGGTCGTAGTGACGTAGCGGAGCGCGCACTCACATGCACACGCACGACGTGCGCGCGATTCGCAAGCGACGTTGCCGGATTGACGAGATGAAAAGTTGAAAACGAATACTTGCGATAGTGGAAGAAACTAAAAGAGACAATGCTTCCACTCAATCAACTCAGATTTGTTTCAATACAAACATAAAATAGTTACAGATGTTTATTTCTTTTATGTTTGAAATGATTTTATCAAGTATTCTAATTATTAGTTGATATAATGAAATAAAATGTGATTATTATTATTATCTAAATTAATGGGAATAGTAAAAAAAAGAAAAATTAAACCACATGCCACAGGGAATTTTGATGATTAATATTTTGACCTAGACCTGAATTCAACCCTGGATACACCAAATTACAACCTGTCACCTCATTTCAAGTAGAATAGTAATTAAAATATAATACTAACATTTGCCTAAACTATACAATTCTTAAAAACGGTTGCTACAAATTATGAAACACTACGAAATATCGCAAAGGTTGTACGTTCATTTTTTTGTGACGAAGGTAATTACCTTCGTCACCATGTTAAAATATTTAGAATCAGGCTCTCAACTACGCGGGGGTTATGTCGTACGATGAGAAATATAGCTACAAATGTTGAAAATACCTTAATTTTGTTGCTAAATATTGCTTCAGTTTTAAAATTATTAAAACATTTGGTACTCAAATTATTTAGTTTGTAAATTAAAAAGGACACGGTTGCCAATATAAGAAACAATATAATTAAAATATGTAATATAATTCATAATGTGGTAATGAAATTTTAAATCGAAGTAAACACAAAACTAGCATAGCTGAATATACAATATTTGTGCTTTAAGCTATAAATATATAAATACGTATATGAGTTTAATAAAAATAATTTGTCTTAATTTCGTTTATTATTTGTAAATGTAGAATTTGAACGGAAAAAGAAAAAAAAATGTATGTATGATTAGATGCAACACATAAATAGTTATTTTACGCATTCAAGCCATAATAATTTTGAATACCTACCAATTTTAGAAGAAGCATTTTGCTTTATACAGAATCAACACTTACTAATTAATTGTATAAGGTAAATAGTTAATAAATGTCGCAAAATTTCATTATTTAATTAAAAGTTCATAATATCGAAATAAAATTTATTGTCAAAAAATATGACTCTGTCGGGTCCAGCAATAAAACTAGAAATATCGTATCTATGACAAAGCGGCATATCCATTTATGTTAAAGGCACAGAAAAAATATTTTTACTATACAGAGCAGGAAAACAATTAGAGTGTACGTAATAAGCGGCTCAAATAATCGCTCATTATGGTATCCATTTTAAGCCAACAGTGAGCAATATGCCGTTTTGTCATAATTACGATATTTCTAGTTTTATTGCTTGACCCGAGAGAGTCAATTTTTACTTTACTTTACTTAGGGCCGTCTTCATAA
Organism: Harpalus rufipes; assembly: GCA_951394225.1. NCBI lineage: Eukaryota > Metazoa > Arthropoda > Insecta > Coleoptera > Carabidae > Harpalus > Harpalus rufipes. The sequence continues at coordinate 20,578,403 of OX596281.1, read as the reverse complement.
TCAGGCTCACTTTAAGACTTTAATTAAAATTACTTTAAGACTTCATCTTTATTTTAAAGTAATGCTACAGAGCTTGTTAAAGTGCTAAAGTGATATGAAAACAAACAAAATTTAATTACAATTAAAGTGTTAAAGTAAAGATAAAGTTATTATGAAAACGGCCCTTATGAAGTTTGAACTAAAGAATCGATTTACAACAAAAGTACAATCGTAGATAAAATTAACTATGCAAAATTGAATAATTCTAATATTTCAAGAAACATTTGCTTAATTTTTTCATCATTTTGGTGTATAGAATTCACACTTAATATATTGGCAACTGAATTCTTTACATACTATTCATCTATAGTGTAGAAAGTGTGTAGTAAACATCATCAACTAATGGGTAGTCAAAGCTATTTTGGAGAGAAATCTACAAAATTTAATCATTGGACTTAAACCTAACTTATTTGGAACTAATTCTGTCATTTTAGTACATAATTATTAAGATAAATGTAAAAGTTATTTATATGAAATTATTAACAAACCAGTTAGAAACCTGATTGTGTATTTAAAAATAAATATTTTCCTTAATTAATTAATCAAAACAAGTTATTTAAATTTAGTTCGAAATTCCGAATCCATTTTCTGTCAAGAATGTGTCCTTCAGTTAACATTTCCCCTCGCATTTCTCTGTTTCTAGTCACTGCATTTTGCAGTTTATAATTCGGGTAAAATGTAAACAATACTTATATAACTGTGTGTTGTGAGTGGGTGCCCCCGCGCATATTTTGGCATGCACGCCAATGGACCGTGAAGCCACTTGTGAAGGCCTGGTCAAAAATAGTCAGTTCGGTTTTGATTCCTTCGACCTCCGAGGAAATGTCCCAGTGGTTCTGTACGTACGCTCACACATGCATACTAATTTACAAATAAACAACACGTATGTGACGTGTGCTCACATATAAAACGGGCAAACCTTTTTCGATTTTGGGGCGTTGAGAAATATGACATTGCCTTGCATAATGTTACTGAAATACGAGCATTATTTTATGTCATCAAGAGAAATCTTTTATGAGCAAATGTTCCACTGTAATATTAAGAAAAAATGGATCGTTATCTTAGTTATTTAAATTTAAATTCAAAGGGGGTCTATGTGTCAAAAAATGTACAAGATTTTTAGGTAAACACGTTCTTCGAGCCATTCCTAATATTTTAGAAATGGTACAAGTGTCAAATTTCCAAGCGTGGTTGAAATGTAAAGCCAATGACGGAACAAATTTTTTTAACGAAAGATTATGAAGGTAAACAAATACACGTACTAAAATATTTTAACATATGTTGAAGGGCCGCAAAAGTTTAGCATGTATTTACACAAAATGGATGCGAATATTAATAAAAGAAAAAGTAGCAACTATTATTAGAAAAATAGATTATAATTTTGCCTCTAAGGAGACAATATTTCAAAAATAAAAGTTTGTATTATTTTGAGAGATCAGAACCTTTTGTCATTGCACCCCTACGACTTAATCGCGAACATGCATACCCCTTCTTAAAAGAAAACTTCTTGTGAAAAAAAAAAACATAGTACGATACACAATATCTTTATTGCACGTTAACACAAGAAAATGAATGAAATTTTAATGAGACTGTTGGGAGGGGGTAGACATGATCCTAATTCGCTCGACTCTAGTATTAAAGAACACCATGAGCGAGCAAGAAGTGCATGGTCTCTATGGAGCAACGGATTATTATCAAGTTTTTGGATAAAGAAGGCGTATGGAGGCCGCAAAATTGTTCTATTAAAGGAAAAGAAAAATGCAAACTGTAAGATATGTCATCTTGTTTCATGACAACGCCAGGTCCCAAACAGCAAACACTACGAGGTAAACATGGGACAGAATCGGCCGGGAAACACTCCCGACTTGTCACCATGTGACTTTCACCTTTTTGTGCCAATATACCTATTAAACTATATACCGCTAAACCCCTATTTCTTGTATAAGTGGAAAGTGTCCGCAACTTTATTATATATCCAACCTTGTCTAGCGCTCGTACACGTGTCTACAAACGCAGGCGCGCATAGACGGTAGGCGAATAACGAGTCGAATGCAGTTGACGCATACGCATACGGAGCCATGTTCACGATTGAAGAGTGAAAAATGTTCCGGACATTTCTTGTGTGCTTTTCAGCGGTATATAGCTTAATACGATAAAGGGATTAAAAAGTTCCCAACCCGTTTAGAAAAATGCGTTTCTAGAACGGGGGATTATGTAGAAAAATAGTTTGTTTTTGTATACTTCGTAAAATAAAGCTAAAATTAAAAAAAAAAACAGTCTCGTTTATATTTGATTCACCGTCGTGTGCCAGCGCGGGTAATTCAATTTTAAATATTATCACTACGTTACCCACGTTGGCCCAGATGCATTCAATTTCAAAAAATGTTATAGTTATAATTATCATTTTTGTAAAGCAACCTTGTATTTTCATTGTTGCTATTATTTTTTTGGTTGTCATGTTTTGTGTTTATATATTTTCTGTATTCAGTTGTTGTAATAGATCCGACCTGAGCACAAGAAATAAATTTAGCTGCTCAAATTCAAGAATTTAATTATTTCCTTTGTCCACCTTCAAGTTTCAGCTTTAATGTGTACCGATAATACGTTGCACAGTCGTATGCTACTGTTATAAACGAGGAAAAGACTCCTTTAACATCTAAAATTGGGAGAAAGGTAAAGGGGGTTCATTTATAAACTAAAGTATGCGCAGGTTCAGTCTCAACTTATCGTGCGCCAACTATAAAAGATATGGGAGCATAATAGGGGTTTCGATGTCTATGGCTTTTAAAAAAAATACTTATTGGATATCAATGCTCATCGTATATAAGTAATATTAAGATGAATATAATCGTTAATTTTCTGATTTTTATTACCCTAATATCAAAATGAAACTTTAATACGTTTAAATCGAGCGCATAAAATTCAGTATCAGCCATGTTTGTAAGTTTTGGACACTGGCAAATCCTATTGGTTAATGGCTGTTTTAACGCGCAAGCCACGCCTCCGCCACGTTCAGTTCTAGAAACGTATGTTCTCGGTGTAGATGACGTCACACGTGCCGCCTATATTCTCGGTCCTCATTTATTAAAACTTTAGTAATTTTTTCTGGCGTATTAGATTTTTTTCGGTGAAAATACAAAATATGGGTCTAATATTTTTAAGTACAGACTAACATATTAAAAAATGAAAAAAACTTGTAAACCCCTATTATTACAATTCAGAACCTAAAATTCTCTGTTCCTAAGTCGTTTGTGTTGTCAAGGTGTGAATGTTTCGATTATTAACTGCCGATTAACACATGCTTTATCTACAATACTTTTCTATTGATCGTATGTTATTAAATTGGAGAAAATCTAATTCCATGACAATGGTTTCTTTTTAGGTTAGAAAGGTTGGCATTATAGGTGACATTAATTGTCTAGTAGTGGTCTACGGTTACTTATACTAACATTATTTATTTAAAAAATCAAAATGATTCAATAATAGATGTCATTAATAAATGATTATTTATACATTAGTAAACTTCATTTCAATGGAAAAATAATAATGTTGAAAATTAATCACACTTTAAAAGTTAGTTACATAGATAAATTAATAAATATATCAACACGGCGTATTACCCAACGATTTATAGGCGTGTCAATCTAATTTGTATTCAGATATTGGTAATGATGAATATTAGGAATGACGACGGGTACCTAGGTACTCGCAATCTATCCGATAATGATGTACCCGGGTATAAAATTTCTTACCCGATTACATGAAATATATCCGCTGCCTGTTAATTACAAGATACCCTTTAATTACTCGAATACCCAAAATTTACGCATTATTAGAATATTCGCGCATGTGTGTATAGTCTGCCTCTGTCTCTGTCGCTGCTTGATGCACAGTTATTACAATATTAATTCGAAATTGGACCACACTATACGTATACCATATTTATATTTAGTATGTCTTCAAAGATTTCAATTATCTTAAATTTAACGAGTTGAGGTTAGCTCTTAGCCGGTTACCAAACGTTAAAAGAAAAGCGTTCCATTTTTCCAGCCCGGTGTCGGTTAAACCGTAATCATTTTCAGTAGTTATGTTATAAAGGTATAACCGATAATTAATGAGTTACATGTACTTAAAGGGTAACGGGTAATTGAAGTGTATCGGGTAATTAATGGGTAAAAGGATACTATCCGGGTAGTTGTTTGGGTATTCGGGTGCCAAAATTATCGGAATTCGTCATTCCTAATGAATATATTTGTACCGTGCGGACGTTTACCAGGCGTCACCTCACGAGCATTCATTGCTGGTGTGGAGAGTGCACCACACGGGTCACTTTTGTACCATTTTAAATTCGAAATAATTATGGCGTCGGTCGGGTTGCCAAATTCGGGGCCAGACACTCAGGCATACGGCCACGAGACTCCATAGTTACATATATAGGAAAATAATCGTTTGTTTTATAAATTTGTTTTAAATAACTAAAATAATTAAAGGATAATTGTAATTCATTTCTGGTGTATACTGCATCATAATAGATGGATAACATTACTAGAAAAACTGCATTCTTTAAGAAATTTCATTAATTAATCATAGTTGTTGTGTTGACCATCAAATGTTCCTTTCTGTATACCACACTTCCAAGATTCTGACCAATTTGGATGACTACTCGTATAGTCTTACTCATTTTTCCCGCGAACCAGTGGCGTAACATGAATTGGGGACACGGTCGCCCAGTAGGGTATTTCCAACTCCACAAGGAGCAAGTTTCGCTACTTCCGCTCGACTACGCTGGTAGCTATATGTCAAGCGGTAATCAATGGAGTTGGGATCGATTCCGGTAAAATGAGAACGTTGGAAGCACGAAATACAACACACAACACGAGGATTTTTTCGCGAAGAACAAGGGGCATTACAATGAAGTATAGTTCAGGATGATGACAATAGGAGCACGATACTTGTACGCAGTAATATAATACGACTCAGTTCAAATATCATACAATCGTACCTACTGTAAAAAAAATACTTGTAATACGTGTTTAAGATCTAAAGATCCCTTTAAACATATGTTCAATTAATTCTTACAGGTATAGAGAGGTACGTAAGTCACTATTTACGATATTTTTCTTCTTTTTGAATTTTATTTACATACTCCATATTTTATTTATGTATATAGGTAGTGAAAATTTGTATATTAAGGCAAAAAAATAGAAAATGGATTATTTAAAACTTGACCTTAAAACTGTATAGACTATAAAAGTTACAAAAAAATTCAATCAAACCGTAGAGAGAATAAAATATTTTTTGATATTTATAATAACGTAAATTGTCAGAATGAGATTTTAATAAATAAATAAATATATCATCACGGCTTGTTACCCATTGCTGGGTGTGTCAATCTGCTTTGTACACAGATATCGGTAGTGATAAAATATTTGTACTGTGCAGGCGCTTACCAGGCCTCACCTCACGGGCACTCAATGCTGGCGTGGAGAGTGCACCACAGGGTTCAATTTAGTGCCATTTAATTATTTTTTGGCGTCGGTCGGAATCGAACCCGGGTCCCCAGATTCGCGACCAGACCCTCACGCCCCCTGTTAAGAACTTCAATATTTCCGGTTGCCTAATGGGGTCCTCCACTCTATTTTTTATTATTTTACAGGAAAGTTCGTTTAATTTTAAAGCAATTCGTAGTATTAAGAAGTCATAATTATTTTTACTTTAACTGCATTTGATTTTTAACGAAACCTATAGTTATCTTTCTCGCACCAGTGTCTATAGTGGCTGCGCGAGAAAGATACCAATAGTTGTGACGTCACTGTGGCACTGAAAATAAATTCAAATATCTCGCAAAGTAATCATTCAAAAAATGTTTTTTAAAATCTTAATCGTTATTTATTGAATAGTACTTCAAGGATAAAGTGTACATTTTATTATTTTTTGTTATGGTGGAGGACCCCATTGTAACCAAAATCTATTCAACTCATCTTATGGACGTACAGAAGTGGAATAAGAAAAAAATATAATTTTTGGGATTGTAGCAGTGGAGTTATCGAAATTTTTGTCACATACAAACTGATGCACACATACACACCTATATGCAGACATGATCGTAAAAACAGTAAAATCGTATTCTAGAGACCGTAAAACGTGCTTATTCATTAAAAGTCACCATCAAATTTTTTATCCAAGACAATATCGTGTAATAGTTTTAAGTATTGTTTTATAAAATAATATGTATATAATCATTAAGTGATAAAATAATAATAAATTTGGAAAATGATTCAGTAAATGTTTCATCAGAACTAGAAGTATTTTTTGTATAAATTTCCTCTTCATTTACTGCTAACCAAAAATGTGAGTCTTTCTTATTTACTTATACTATAAATATATTTTTAATTTTGTGTTTTCGCCAGTTAGTTGACTTACGATATTAACTGGTTCAAAGAAAAATGTCTTCAATATAAATAGGAAACTAAAATGGGTTACTGAGGCAGCAGTTTCAAGAACAGCACGAGATATTATTTAAGACGATTTTCGAATTGTATCAAATTAAACTCCAACAAAAAATATAGATAGATAAATATTGGAAAATTTACATAATCTTTGAAATGATTTTCAACTAGAGTCAATTCCTACCGATTTAGAAATAGCCTGCATACTTCATTGTATATGTATTTATTTATTTAGCCAGATGCAACTGTGTTGTTAATTCTAAATCTGCCAGTATAAATCATACGAACATCGTTTATATTCCAGTAAATAAATAATCCTCTTAGCAACATAGCAGAAAGTAACAAAGTAACGAAAGTACTTTTCCATCTTGAAGAAAGTACGTATGTAATACCGTTACTAGTGAAGGGAGTATTCTAACCTAATAAACAGCAAACAGTAACTGTTTCTATTTGTTACAATTGTACAATAACACACGTAACTGACCTAATGTGATAAGAATGGGAATAATAGCTACAATGATAGCGCGAAGTAAGAACAAAAACCAAATGTGACCCATAAAACAAATGGAATATATTCAGATGATTTAAAAGTGACAGTTTTGAGTTATTAAAGTTGAAGACATAGCATTTGTATCAGGGATTTTGAATTGCTAAAATTGGCATCATCGATAAAAATAGTTTGGAAATTGAAATAATTTTTTGCGTCTCTAGTTTGGAAAGGCTATAGTTTTGAGACGAGATTTTTTATTATTAATAATTTTCAAAAAATGATGATTACTGAAATGAGCCAGGGTTGAAAAAAAACCCAGATGTTATATAAAAACTCAATCTACCTAGATTTTATTTTATATTGAGGATTTTTGGGTCTTATTGTTTTTTTTTGGGCTTTATTGGGTTATATGTTTTTAGTTATGTTTTGAGTTTTATGTTTAAAAATATGCTTAATGTGATGCTTAATGTGCTTATCAGGAAAAAAAAAAATTTGTGGACAAATGACTATTTTCGCATTTAAATCGAAGATAAATATATATTTCTACCATTTATTTTTGAAGAAACTGTTATTAAATAGTTCTCTTCGGTAAAATGATGACATATTATGGAAACGAAAAATACAAAACTTTGCCAGAAGGTTTTTGTTATCTGATATTAAAATGTTAATAATATAATTCTTATTTTATTTTCAATGGTTATATAAATGTAAGAAAAATAAATAATTTATATTTATTTAAAAATCCATATACTTTTATTGTCTTACAACTTATAATATGTATTATGTATTACTTAAAGAAAAAAAAATCTGATGTGGCCAGCACATAACCTCTCGCCGTATATTTTACCTGGCTGTATGCATAAAGCAAAGAATATTTTTATAAATACAAATAATATATTCATATAAATCTAGAACGTATAAACTTCTTTATTATTCAATAATAGCATGTCTCAACATGAAGATATTTTACCATAAATTATGTTACAATAAATTACAAAGTAGAGTTTACCATATATAAATATTAGGCTGGTAACTGCAATTTTCAATTCGAACAACGTTGTTTACTTTCTCTTCATATTCTTCTAGTAAAAACATTAATTTTGGGCGGTCTAAAATGTATATATGGATTGTGCATCTATTCTTACATATCTTCTTTTACATTTTATTTTTTCATACATGTTATATCTAAATAACACTAATTCCCTTTAATAAAGTGACGGATAGATTGCACTCCGATTATTCTTATATCGATGTGTAATTTTGTCAATATTTACAACTTACTTGAGAAGAATTTGATAGCTTTTTCGCAATTCAAAGTTACTCTAGTCTATAGTACTGGTGTACATTGTCCCATAATGTTTGAAACAAATTTAAGTCCTTCAACCTAGACTTGTCATCTCCATAATAGTCACAGATCAAGAACTAAGGGATTCTCCAAGTACATTTTTCTTTCATTAATCATTATTTCTGACACTGACATTTATCTGTCAGTTACAAATAATTTAAATTATCAACTATTTTTCATGGCATTCTTTCGGCTGTCAAATTTATTACAACAGATTATTTTATATATTATACTTCTTTTATCTCTAAATCTATGGAATATATAATAAAATATTTAAATGTATCAGATAGAGAATTTAATTTTCTTTAATATTACCACGAAAAATTTTCAAAAAATAATATTTAGAAGATTTTTTTTCAAGAATCTTCTACTTCCGGTTGTCCAATTATTACCAAAACCTTTTCAGATCTTCCCATGAATGTCCGATTGGGAAATACGTTGTTAAACAAATTTTAAGTCTTATAGTTTTTGAGTAACCGTCCTTCCAACATCCCACACACACACACACACACACACACACACACACACACACACACACACAGACATCATCGTAAAAATGTTAAAATCGGATTGTAGGGACCTTAAAACGTGCTTATTCAATAAAATCTGGATATGCGATTTTTAGCATGAATGCAATACCTCTCTTAGCGAGAGGTAAAATATGTCAAGAATAAATAAAAATACATATTGAAGTGCATATACGTACATACAGCGTGTTAACTGCAACACCGTAGCATAGGACTTTAACATGTAAAATCATACTTTCGTAATTTCTTGCTTTCCTAATTATTTTAAGTAAGAAAAGCTTCAAATAAAAGTTGCAGAGCATCTAAATTAATATGCAAAATTTATTTTGTATGACCTACATTGGCAAAAATTAGGTATGAAAATGTCAAAAATCACTCCTGAAATAGCGATAGCCATGAAATTGAAACTAAAAATTAACAAATGTTAGCGATTTATCAGTCAAGCTAGTTTCATTTATTTTATTATTTGTAATTTCTATGAAAGTGAAAAAAAATATTTATTTAAATTAATAGATAATTTGTTCACTTGAACTGATATATTTCATAAAAATATATGTACGTAACTTTTCAGGTAAAACAAGGTGTTAATTTGCCTGTTTTAATTCCAAAGTTTAACATGAAGAGACAACTTTTTGGTGTTAGTCACATAAAAAATAATTATTCAAAAAAAAAAAAAAATACAAATATTTTCTAGTCGCTTGTAAATTATTTATAATCTCATTGCACAAACGTCAAATAAATACGTAGTAAATTAAAAATAGCTTACATATTATATTTTTCTTTTCAATACCTTGATTTATTAATTAAAAAAAACATATGTGCATAAATTGCCAAAAGCAGTATACATGATTAATTATTTTCTAAACATTTTATGTACAGTATTACGTCAGATTTCATTAGCAGAACATAAAAACTATGTTTCGCTATTAACACTTATGTATTATGTTCTAATTAACAATAATCATTAATTATAAAAATACGTGGGTGACTTACAGTTTATTTTATGAGCTTAAACACTAAATAAACAAATTAAATGCGAAGTTGTATATTTTAGCAAATATGAATTAAATTATTTATAATTAGTATGTTTACTTTATGTAGATATAACACTATTTATTTATTACATATATTTCATGCAATAAAAATGTTTCTTTTATCTATAAAATAGGTTAGAAAATGTCGAGAATCTTTGTGCCACGTAAATCAGAAGAGATTCAAGATTCAACCTTCAAGCACATTTTCCAGAATTTCTTTGATGAATTCCTAAAATAATTACTTTCAAATTAATTTTTTTTATAAAGAAAGAATTTTTAATTAAAAAATGTTTTAAATTACACGAAATTCACTTCACTTAACATAATACTCATCAAGATGTATTAAATTTTATAGCAAATAAAATTTATTTCACCAACAATGATTGATAAAACGAGTAAACATTAAATTATTATTATGTTACTGTAGAGCAGAGCAAATATTGACAAACACAATTTGTTCAATACAAATTCCATGTTTTATAATTAAAAACCGCTGTGCGTGCCATGTCCTACAAATAGGTTGATAATGATTAAATTTGAAGTGTCAGCGTTTTCGTGATACAGTTAATTCAATAACACCTATGTATTTCTGTGAAATCTGCTTTTAATTAAAATAATAATCATTTTTAATATTTACAATTCATTTTGAAAAAATAATATTGAGCTAGTAATAAATTGTAAATAATATAAAACGATAATTGTGGTCTATTCCATTAGTTAAAATGTTTTCAATGTTACGATGTTATTATAACAATGATAAAAGCTTACTACGAAATTTAAATAATATAATTATATAAATGTATTAAATGAATTTTTATTCATAACTATAATCTGCTTAATTGCTAAGGCGGCTACACAATACACAATAGACCGGGAACGGTAACCAAGATTTTGTCAACGCATTAACTTTTATTTGGTAATGAAACTGGCTAAAATTTACAAAATACAACAAGTAAATTAACGAAAATAATTTATTTATACTAAAACATTAATTTGTAGGTATATGCAATTTTTTTTTGACAACTAAAAAGTTTTGTTTCTAGGCTATTTTACAACCGCCTTTCCAAACTGTATGCGAAATATTATTTCATGAAAAATTGTGGCGATATGTCAACATGAAAGAAATTTAAGAGTTTAATAAAAATTAAAATCATGATAGTTAAAACAATGGGTACCTACCCATGAAATTTATTTCCAATTTTTAAATCGCACAAAACTGGTCCTCGTGTTGCTCATTCCACGCCAATTTTGGAAGAGATTGGAGCGAATTAATTAGTAAATTTATGGCTTCAAATTTTGTAATCATCACGAAGAATGTTTTATCCAACTATTCTAAAAATTAAAAAAAAACAATCCACTGACTAGTTTCTTAGAAAAACGCTTATAAAGTTGGCGTTTTCAACGTTTTAATAAGCTCTTATGATAGAAACATTTCCGCAGAAACTTTTTTTTTGTTTTAAAATGATTTTTCCAACTTTGTTGAACAAAAAACAAGTATAATACAGCTGAAGATTTGTAGTATATTATAAGATATTATAATGCCTTCTTACCGTTCAAATTAACCTGAATGTTAAATAATTATTTTTTCATTTTATAATAAAACTAATTATGTTTGTGCTTTTTTAGAACTTTTGATTATTGAAATTGATAGAAAAATTTAATATAATAATTTTACAAGGCGCGCTGTTGCTACAAAACGTTCTTCGACCACATATGTTCAAAATACTGAAGTCATTTCAGTTACAAGTTAATTATGTATTTTAAGCTCAATATCCTCTTATTAATTAAAATTTTAAGTTTTTGCAATTATTTTAGAAATTAAAAGAACAAAAAAATATAAATTTTATTTTGATTCATTAGTTCCGCTGCACTGCAACCTCTTTAAGAGCCCGCGAGGTGACGTCTGAGCACCCTCACCGGTATAGATATTTTGTCATTGCAAAATGTAGAAGAACTATGGATGTAGTCAAAAGGGTATGAAACGAAATACCGTAAAGTGTTATTCGCAACCTTATTAAATCCATGGCTCAACGAATAGAAACCATGACAAGAGCGCAAGGTGGACACAACTCTTATTGAATTTTTCATTTCCCGTATTTTTGATGTGAAATTTTAATCATTTATTTGTAAAATAATAAACAAACTCTATGCTAAATTTCGTTCGTTTATTCTTATTATTTTTTGGTGTCCCGATTTCAAAGACAGCTAGTGTATATCTGCGAATGAAAGCAGATTGACAAATCCAGAAATGAATAAATTTCACATATCCTCTTACAACAATGTTGTATCCGTACGAAATACATTCAATTTCAAGTATAAAACTAATGTTAAATAATAAAACTCATTGTTAAAGTAACAAACCAATGACTCTTCCACTGTTAATACAATCTTTCACGTTATCACTATCAATTTCCCTGGACTGCAAGCAATTTAAGTTTTATATCCTCGATTAAACAACTAGTCTAAGCGTGACACAACAACCCCTGATGCTCTCGAGACAGATGCTCCCGCTGTGGATTGGATTCTCTGGACGTCGCCGATAAAAATGCAATAAAAAATAAGATAAATCACCCCTGTGTGTCGCCCAAGTGACGGGTAATTGAGAAGGAAGCAAGAAAAACTTCCCCAACAAGAGATATGGTCCGAGAGAGTCTGGATAATCAAATCTGCATTGAGGAAAAAATCCACAGAGCTCTGGAAGACCAACGTCATTTCGTTTTATTGTTAGAGGATTGTTTGGAGTAGTTGAATGAAAATGGAATGCAGCAAAGAAAATTAAATTGAAAGTGGGTTAAGATTAAAATTCTAATGCTACTAGGAAATGCAGTTGGAGATTGTTATTATTTTTCAGCAGATATACATGTAGGACAGTTATGAGTTCTTGGATCATGATTATTATAGCTTTTTCTGGAAATATCAGTTATTATCAGGCTTTAATTAATAACATAATATGATACTTTTATCTTACATTTTATCTACATGCATTACAAAACATACTACATGATATATGATATTTTATGAAATTTAAACCAACTTTTATTCATGTTTTGAACCTCTTTATTTATTTTCTACATAATATGTATCTTACCAGTATTACTCCAATCAAATAAAGTATAAAATGTTTGCGCATATAAATATGAAGTTGTGTGAATAACTGTTAAACTTTGAAACGGTGAATGCTCGTAAAACTGACATTTTTACATCAGTCGGAAAATAAGAAACTTGTTATTTATGCAACCCAATTAAAATGTTTCATTTTCTTGAATTGCGTACAATAATATTTATATCTGCTAATTATTTTGGAAGAAATATTTAATAATCTCAAAAATATCAATCGAAGTAAAATAATAACACGAATTGGTCATTTACAGCATTGGTTTTATACTTTTTGAAATATTAAGAAAAGTGACTACAAGTAGTTTATAGACGAAACACGAAAATTAAAGATTTATGTAGTAAAAGTAAAGTATGTACTATTATTTATTCATAGATGTAGAAAATATCAATTTATGGTACAAGTGAGTAAAGATATATTTTACTTACAAGTGGAAAGGGTATGTAGCAAACGAGGTTTTAGATAAGTTTAATAGTTAATACATAGTTATTTACAAACTACGTTTAAAAGATGTAATTCCCACATTAGCGCTTTGTCCATACTTTAATAATTGAGCAACAAAAATTAATGTATAATATAAAAAAAATTATGTGGCTAGCACATTACCTCCAGTTCTACATATTTTGCACAAATTCCGAAAAAAAGGTTTCCTGAATAAGATTCTATATTTCCAGTAACATTATAACACAAGCATAAGGTACAATGTAAATTGCACTTGACACTGACATCTGTCTTAATATAGTATCTGTTTCCATGGTTGCAGCATACCTGGCTTATTTATGAAATTTAATTTCTTTATATTTTTTTTAACTCTATATCCATTGAATAAGATGTATAAAATGAAATAAAACCGTATAGAGAATAAAATATTCTTTAATATTTATAATAACATAAAATGTCAAAAATTATATTTAACTGCATTTTTTTTTTAAGAAAAACTGTTAAAATCTTTAAATGAGGGTACTTCCGGTAGACAATTATAACTAAAATCTCATCAAATCTTCATAACGATGTAAAGGAGAAGAATACGAAAACAATTTGGAACTGTAATACTAGAGTTATCGGAGGACCCTTGTTGAAATAAATATGTGTTATTTCGTCGTCAAAGATATCTAAAGCACTGCTACCTTAATTAATTATTATTGTGATAGATGTGTATAAAAATGATATGTACTTAATTTAATTTTTTTTATATGATTTCATATGCACCTCAAGTCGTACAGTGCAATTTTCAGACTCGAATGCTTGCAGCACCTCGGCCCTACGGGCCTTAGTTGCAAACTGCAATCTTGGCCGGAAACTGCACCTACGAATCTCGGTACATAAATAAATATTTATATATACTTGTAGTTTTAAACGCATATTTTCTTGGTAACGAGATTCCATTAGTTAATGAAGTATTACTTTACGTATGAGTGATGTTAAAAAACTTTAATGTGTTGAAAATGAAATTACAAACGAATCTAAATGGGTGCACACTTATTTCATATTTTTCTTGTATTTGTTTTTTCTCGTATTTGTCCCTGATATTATGACAATAACACAAACCTATTTGAGCCATTTACCAAGTAGCCGTTATCTCCAAACATGTGGCTAAAGGCCACGTAACCTATATACCAAATCGTCCTTTTTATTACTTTTACATTTCCCTCCTAACGCGTATCACTTCTTACAACGCGTTTATTCGATTAATCCCTACTGTTATAAATAACCGAAAATCAAACATTTGTGTGTGATATTTCTCCGGTTCGTGCTCTGTGGGGCCCCGCGGCGCTATACCCCAGGGCGTTATCGCGGCCTAGAAAACAAAGCCCCGAACTGCACTCAGCCACACGCATGAGACAAGGGGTGGGGGAAATCGAGCGGAAAAACAACCGATAACGAAGGGAGAAAACAGTTGAAGTAATGGTGGTTTATGGTTATGATTCAAAGGTATTGGGATAGAGATTGTAAATCGGTGACCCATTTTCTGTTTTTGTTTTATATTGGGAAGTTAATGGCCGTAAAAAGTGTTTTATACGAATCTTTGGTTTTGAAATGGGGAGGACGTTGGTTATGTCAAATGCAGATGGACATGATCGTTCCAAGTCTAAAATGAGAAGAATATACAGCATATTCTATATGCCTTTTGATTTTAATAATATATAATGTTCTTTAGATTATTTGGACAAATTCTAATAACTAAAATTAAAGTGAACCTGTAGGTGTAGGTCAAAGATGTTAAATGGAAATTTTGTCGTATTTATTTTTTTAATCATTATTTTTAACAAATATAAAATAAATTAAATATAATTTATTTAATTTATCTATTGAGAATAAAAATTTATATGTGGATATCATTTTTTCAATGCTACTAGTATAATAAAAAAAATCTTTTACATGTACTTATTTCTTGTAATAACCAACTAATTAAAAAGTCAATTTCAACCTTTTATTATACAGGTATATCATTAGTAATATACTACATTAATTTTAAACAATAAGTCTGTCTATCTTTACAGTCCGCATAAAACGTACGTAAAATAATAAAACGAGCAATAAAATTAAATAATAGCGTAAGTATTTAGTTACAGGTTAGAACAACTATCAAATTTTACTTTTGTTGTTTCGGAATACATGCAAAATGATGTAATATTTTAATTCTTTTCACATTTAACTGTGAAATTAGGAAATTTCGAAATGTATTGTAGGAAGTGTTTTACAACGTTTGCAAATAATTACACGACTTTTATAGCTAAATGCGTTAAAAGCATTTAAACTGAAAATTTTATTTCAACCAGATGCTATCATGTTTTGTATGTAATTAAACAAAAAAAAACCTCATGTGGCCATTACATTATGTCAAGAAATGTGCTTTTCCTTAAATGAATACAAGGCGTGATCTGGCCGAAATAAAACTTAAAAAAGCAATCCCATGGTGTTTGATGTTCTTTTCAAGATAATTTTAAAAGCGGGTGAGGTAAGGGTCCCCTGCTGTGCAATTTAATATTTCTAACTATGTACAAAATAATGTAGCCTTGTTTATATATCACTGAAAAACTTATAAAATAAGCAAAAATTTCAACATAGGTTCCCATTAAAAAAATATGTTTGTGTTAAATTATTAAGTTTAAAAAATTCTAATTACGCCATTTTATTATACGTAAAAAAACGATACAAAATTTGTCTAAACAATTTTTCTCTAATTATTATAAGATATGAG
This sequence comes from Harpalus rufipes, assembly GCA_951394225.1. Classification (NCBI taxonomy): domain Eukaryota; kingdom Metazoa; phylum Arthropoda; class Insecta; order Coleoptera; family Carabidae; genus Harpalus; species Harpalus rufipes. The sequence continues at coordinate 20,562,202 of OX596281.1, read as the reverse complement.
ATATTTTCGAAATTAGCGAAAAATGATTTTTTGCCTGTAGCTCAAAAACAAAAGAAGATCGAAAATTCCTGTGGCGATTATTAAATACACCAATTGGGATATTTCAATAAGAATGCGAACCTGGTGGTGAAATTTGAAACTAAAACAAAGGAGCAATTTTATTTTATTCGTATACTTTTACATACGCGCGTACAGTTAATAGTGGAAAATAGGTAATAGAACTAATGTTTACAATTAATTAAACTACTACTATCGAATATTTATTGTAAAACTGGCCCTTAAGAGAAAAACTAAACTGTATACATAACCTAAAAACTACTAACTAAAGTAACTAAAATGAAAAAAAATAATTAATCTACTGCTACAATTAATAAAATAGGAAATAAGGGAATATACTCTACCTAAAATAATAATAAACACTCAAAGGAAAGTCGAAATACAAGTAGAATCAAAGAAAAATTACTGACAGTATAGATACGCTTATGGAAGGTGAACAAATGTGCTCCCTTGTACAAGGTTTGACGTTGATGCACAACGCCATCTCTACGTAGTGAAATATTCTAATATTGGTACACTTGGCAAGTGTACCAGCTCATGTAGGCCATTAACAAGTAAAGGCGCTCACACGACGAACAATTTTATTAAAAATACGTCAGCAAATTGCTACAGTGTTGACGGGAATAAATATAAGTGTTAATCATCATAGATAGTGGTTGTCCTGGAAGTCGTCACATCCGCAGTCTTTAGGGTAATGAGTGGGCGTTGGAAAAAAGATTAGCAGATGATTGATGGTATTTTTGAATATAAGTCGTGATAGGTAAGACATCCAAACACTATTTCATTTGACCACTCCATTTTAATTTTGAATCATTTAAACAATAATTAAATAGAAATGTATTTTCAAAACACATAACGTTTTTCATCCGCTTATACATAGTTAAATGAATAGGATAATAGGAATAGTAGTGAACCAAGACACAATTTAACTATGTACAATTCGTGTGAGCGCAACCAAAAAGTATAGACAAGTTAAGACTATGCCAAGTGTAGCTATAATTGTGATCCCTTTGACTTCTGCCATTTTTACCGATAGACGATGAGAAATTGGCCAGCACTCACCAGTGACAAAAAAATGTTCAAATAAATTATGATAAGTATACGCCATTAGCAAATACTGGCCAAATACACCAATCGTCTAAACCCGGCTTTAAGCGGTTAGCATTGGTCGCCGATTATTTGTTCGGTTAAAAGAGGTGTCCGTTTAAAGGAAAATTAAATTTAAACAGTGAAATCTTCGTAGCCTAATGTTCCGAAATTTCCTTAGCTTTCGCTCTAATTATAGGTCCGGACAAAGGAATGTTATTTCATGCCTTAGCAAACTATTCATGTGTAAGTTTATCTATGTTGAGGTCCTCCGTTTTAAAAGCTCCTCTTCTGTTGTTGCTTAAAATGTGAATCAAAATTTTTCAATAGTTCTATCCTCTTTTTTACAATTTCACCTGTTTGAGATTTCCCGATATTTAACCCGGCTGCTAACTTATGTATACGTTTTTGTTTATCGAAAACATCAATAACTTGTAGCTTTTCTCGCAACATTAACATATGTTTAAGAGTACATGTTCTCATTTTTTAACATATAACCCAATATGTAGTCGTGCGTATTGTACTGTAATAAGAATAAATACGAACGACTGCTTTTGACTCAAGCCGAAATATATCGTAAACAGTGGAATCCCAGTATAATGCTAATGATTTTAAATAACGTCTGTTTATCAGAGGTCATTTCGTAAAAATGGAATCCAAAATTAGTGTCCGTGTCTGTTTAATAGCGTGTCCTCTTAGAGATATGTTTATTAGGAAAATCAAAATATAAATGCCGGTTCCCGTAAAAATGTCCAATTAATAGAGATGTCCGTTGAGAGATTTTACTGTATTGCCTATCTGGATAAATTTTGCAAAAATGTACATTTTCCTAAACAATTTATGATACATTAACATTAAAACCAAAATTAATATATACGAGGTCTGTTCAATAAGTTTCGAACCTTTAGTCGGCAAAAATACAATTATTCATTTCGAGGTCTGGAACCCTAATCCCCTTCAAAAGTAGTCTCCTTGGTAATACACACACACATTTCGCCTAGCGGTTCCGGCATTATTGAAAACATTTCTGGGAGGCTTCTTGTGGAATGGTGTTTAGCTGGGTTTTGCATAATGTCTTTTTTTGACTCAAATCGGATCCTTTTCAACTTGCGGAACAATCACAAGGAGCCATGTCGGGAGGGCAAGAAGCCTGACGAATGAGGAAAATTTGTTTGGTCAAGAAATTTTGAATCAAATGCGATGAATAAGCGGGTGCATTATCGCGATGGTGCTGCCAAGTGTTAGCTCCTCGTTCGCAAGTTCTCTGACAGTGATACGACGGTCCTGCCACAGTCCTCACTTGGTCAATAACAGTGCCATTTCAGTTTGTGTGGCCTACCGGGACGTGAGTTGCTGTCCACAGACATGCATCCATCTTTGAAATGACTGTACCACTCCTTTATTCGTGAGATGCTCATGGCATCGTCCCCGAAAGCTTGTTGAATTTTCCGAATGGTTTCAGCTTGGGTTTCTCTAACGTTTTGGCATTTTTTTTTTTACAATATCGCTGCTCAAGTTGTTCATCCTTCATTTAACAAAAATTGAAAATCCGACGATCGTTCAATACACTTACTCACTCTGAGTGAGCCACTCAGAAACTGACTGCCAGCGACACATGTATTCTGCGACCGGGAAAAAATTCACAGATACACATGAATGTCCGTTACACATCCCCACTGAAGAACACCACCAGTACTTCATTTGTTTACACAAAAAAAATAAAGCTCAATACTTTTTGAACACACCTCGTATTCTGGCGATATACCTATGTGGCTTAATGCAAAAACTACCAATGTCAAATTTTGACTAATGAGAAAATGAGATTGATTGTACTACTCGGCTAAAAAAACGTACATTTTTATACGAAAGAACTACTAAGGTCTAACTGTAAAGGCATATATGAATCCATTGAAAGAATGTGATAAAAAAAACTTGCAATAATAATAACAAATGTTACTGTAATCTTGAAGAGCTTTAGTGCCATATAGATAGTTTAAATTACTGAATTAGTGTTATTTTATTTATAATAATATATGAAAAGCAAAAAAACGCACCCAATAATGGGTAATAAGCAATGATATTTATTTTTTCCGTCGTAAATATTACCTATGTATATAAACAACACACTACTGATACAGTACTGCTTACGATAAACAAGTATTATGTAATACTGCGCAAAATTCTTAGATTCATACCATTTTTTACATCCAAATCAAAATTTCATTGAAAATTCCACTCTGATCTCATCTGTTCGAGGTAAACCCCAAATTAAGAAACTAAGCGAATTTCCCCCAGTCTTAACTCGTCCACCTCAGTCGGAACCTTGCATTACGTGTTTTCCTTGCACTGTGCTGCGTTGCCAAACGTCGGCTCGCTAACAGAAACAGAAACGAGAAACAGTTAGCCGAGAGAGGAGATGAGCGCAGTGTGCTAGAGAGCCAGAGAGACGGACACTGATAACACACTCTCTCACCAACATCGATTGGTGACGTAATCAAGTGACGTAAGAGATAGAACACCTGCAACGATGCAGTGATGAGTGAATCACACGGGATTGAATGAGTGAATGCCGGATAAGATTCTCGGGATATTTTGGAAAGAAATAAGTTTTCAAATGAAAACTTAGAATCCATAAAGAAACTTACAGGTTACATTAGGTATTTAGCGGTTAGGAATGTTCGTTATCTATGAAATCACTGATACCGTAATGTAATTTGTTCATGAAGATAATAAATATTTTTGAATATCTTTGTTGTTATAATATGGGAGTCAGGCTAAAATGATTGAGAATAAAAAAATCATATAGGACGTGGAAAACAAATTTATAGGTACACTATAATTTTAAATAGTTATTATTACCTTCCGCTACCCTTGGTAAGGGAGGTATAGGGATCGTGCTAAAAATAGCATATCGAGATTTTGGTAAATGACCATGTTTTAACGTCCCTAGAATCCATTTTTAACATTTTCACGATGATGTCTGTGTGTATGTATGTATGCATGTGTGTGGATCCTATTTACGCTCTAACTCAACTACTATCGTTCAGAAAATTTTGAAACCTTGTATTTCTACCTTGCTCTTATATGGAAATATCCCATTAAATTTTGGAGTAAATCAGATAACCGAAAATGGCACTTTACTGGAAGCTCAAAATTGTTTTTCTTCGAAAAATACCTTTAAATGTTATTTTATCGACATTTATGTTATATAAAAATTAAAGATCATTAAATTTTCTACAGGTTTGCATTAATACTTTTTCTATATATTTTATGGATAAATTTATAAAACAATCTATAATTTTAATCCCGGAGCCTACGTTTTATACACAACTCATTCACATGGTTACACAATTCAGATCTCAAATGTTTGTAACTGACAGATATATGTCACTGTCAACGAACTAATCATTTCAAATAATAATGTTAACGTTTTTAAAATACGCCAGTAATGAATATAGCTAAGTACATAAATAAATAAAATAAATTTATCATCACGGCATATTACGCATTTCTGGGTCTGCCAATTTCTTCGGTAAAGATGATGGCATATTTGTACCGTGCGGGCGTTTACAAGGTGTCACCTCACGAGCACTTATTGCTGGCGTGGAGAGTGCACCACATGGGTAATTTTTGTGCCATTTAAAATTCAAAATATTTGGCGTCGGTCGGGATCGAATCCGGTATTTAAATTTAATTTTAAGTATTTACATGAATAAAAATCTGTTGTGGCCAGCACAATACCTCTCGCCATTTTCATTTTATGTAGCATAGGGCGCGAGCAGTTATGTGACTTTGTTGGTCTTGGCAAGCAGATGTGGGGGCCCGTGTCAGAATGAGAGCTAGTAATATAGATAGGTGTCAAGTATCATAAGTTTTAATTCGAAACATTATGATTTTCCAAATCCATGTGGATTATTTTCCTCGACAAGTATATTCCATACTAATGAATGACAAATAAACATCAGAACATTTTGAAATTTTGAATGAAAAATTATAACATATGACAATTGTGACATCTACGTAAAAACTACTAGCCGTCATTCTGACACGGATCCTCATCTGCTTGCCAAGGCCAACAAAGTCACAGGTCTGTTCGCGGCCTATAAGTACACACAAATAATTGAAATTGTTTCTCTTTTTTCGTTCTATAAGAAATTTTATCCTACTATTCTATTATGTTCAAAATTCTTTAAATTCATTGACGGTATTAGCGGTATTTCTTAAGGATATATGTAATATTAACATATCTGTAATTTAAATATATAATTAATTAATATTACAATAATATATATTAAATGTACTCTTACCTCCCAGAAAAATCTGACATTTTGCATTTACATGTCAATTACAAAAATTTAAATATCGCAAATGTTTTTCGGGCAACGAGATTTATTACAACAGATTATTCTATATTATTAAATATATACTATATCTCCAAACCTATACGAGATATAATAAATTAATTAAGTGTGTCAGATTGAGAATTTAATTATCTTTAATATTTGTAGTAACAGATTTTCAAAAAATCTGATGTGGCCAGCACATAACCTCTCGCCGTATATTTTACCTGGCTGTATGCATAAAGCAAAGAATATTTTTATAAATACAAATAATATATTCATATAAATCTATGACGTATAAACTTCTTTATTATTCAATAATAGCATGTCTCAACATGAAGATATTTTACCATAAATTATGTTACAATAAATTACAAAGTAGAGTTTACCATATATAAATATTAGGCTGGTAACAGAAATTTTCAATTCGAACAACTTTGTTTACTTTCTCTTCATATTCTTCTAGTAAAAACATTAATTTTGGGCGGTCTAAAATGTATATATCTGGATTGTGCATCTATTCTTATATATCTTCTTTTACATTTTATTTTTTCATACTTGTTATATCTAAGTAACCTTAATTCCCTTTAATAAAGTGACGGATAGATTGCACTCCGATTATTCTTATATCGATGTGTAATTTTGTCAATATTTACAACTTACTTGAGAAGAATTTGATAGCTTTTTCGCAATTCAAAGTTACTCTAGTCTACAGTACTGGTGTACATTGTCCCATAATGTTTGACACAAATTTAAGTCCTTCAACCTAGACTTGTCATCTCCATAATAGTCACAGATCAAGAATTAAGGGATTCTCCAAATACATTTTTCTTTCATTACTCATTATTTCTGACACTGACATTTATCTGTCAGTTACAAATAATTTAAATTTGCAACTATTTTTCATGGCATTCTTTCGGTTGTAAAATTAATTACAACATTATTTTATATATTATATTCCTTTTATCTCTAAATCTATAAAATATGTATAATAATATTTAAATGTATCAGAAAGAGAATTTATTTTTCTTTAATATTATCAAGAAAAATTTTCAAAAAATAATATTTAGAAGATTTTTTTTCAAAAATCTTCTACTTCCGGTTGTCCAATTGTTACCAAAACCTTTTCAGATCTTCCCATGAATGTCCGATTGGGAAATACGTTGTTAAACAAATTTTAAATCTTATAGTTTTTGAGTAACCGTCCTTCCAACATCCCACACACACACATCCACACACACACACACACACACACACACACACACACACACACACACACACACACACACAGACATCATCGTAAAAATGTTAAAATCGGATTGTAGGGACCTTAAAACGTGCTTATTCAATAAAATCTGGATATGCGATTTTTAGCATGAATCCAATACCTCTCTTAGCGAGAGGTAAACATAATATTTAATTTTTTTTTTTTTTAGAAACTACCACTTCCGGTTGTCCAATTGTTACCAGAACCTATTCAAGTCTTCCCATTACTGTTAGATTGAGGAATCCGTAGTCAAACAGGTCTTTAGTCTTATAGAATTTGAGAAATCGTGTCTCCAACAACCTCACACACACACACACACATCCACACACACACACACACACACACACACACAGACATCATTGTAAAAATGTTAAAATCGGATTCTATGGACCTTAAATCGTGCTTATTCAATAAAATCTGGATATGCGATTTTTAGCATGAATCCAATACCTTACTTAGCGAGAGGTAAAAATTAAATTAAACGGGAGGTATTGTGTTGGCCACATCAGATTTTTTATATAGGTATCATTTAAACATTTGAAATTAAATTACTTAAAGTAACGTTGTAAGCAAAATTACGGAATTAATCAGAGAGCATTGTCGAATGATTTATAATTTGATAGTTTTTAAGTTAGCCTGAAATCAATTTTACGTGTTTGGTCGGTTTGAGGTTAGGACTATAGTCGTTACATGTTGCCATTTTATTAAATGATAAAAAAGCTAAAATTACAAAGCACTGATAAGACACATACCAGAAAATTCAAAATATCTAAGAGTCAAAGTATGACTGAAATATATTATGATACCTCCTTTCCCTAGATGTTTGCTATTACCGTCTTCTTTTACTGAACTATCTCTGTCACGAGCATAAATGACATCAGACAAATTCTAATGCCATTTTTCTCAAAGTCTAGTACATACCTATTTAACATTTTTTTAAAAATACAGTTATATTAGTTTAAACTCTAAAATTAAATAGATTATTAAGATATTTATGGTCACATTCCATTATGGGTGTTTGATATCAGATAGTATATTTTATTTCTTAAGGAGTTGAAAATCAGTTTGATCAGCAATAAATTATTCTGAAATATGAACTATTAAATGAGGAGTATAATATTTTAATATGATTAATAATAAAAATTGCAATAACCCTCTAAAATATGCTTTTAGAAGAATTATATTTATTTAATGTTTTTTATCGCTTTGATGTGAAGATTGGACCTCGAAAGTAGGGGCCATGTATTTATGGACATTTTAAAATGATATTCTTAATATTCAAATTCTTGTCATTCTTATATCTGTATGCGACTTGCAAGTATTCACCTTATTAATGTATTCGTCGAAATGATTAAAAGAAGCGGTACTTTTGAAGTTACATTGTTGTATCTAGCGATTCATTTATGGTTTGCGTGCTTATTTACAACAGATAACATTTAAATAAATATGCAATTTATTTTGTATATCATTAAAATACACTGATAAGTTACTAACTTAAATTTTTTTGAAGTTTTTTTGTTAGATTTACGGTAATGCACTGTGTAAAATTTGGACGACCCTTGCTATTTGGGTTACCCGTAAAGTCGTAAAGACAAATTTGGGAAGCGACCCTTAAAATTGTTTTATTACGGGTGACTAATAAAGTTAACACCAGTAATTCTTAAAAGATTTTATGGGTGCCACATTCTTCACTTTTACGGAACAAACCTGTCTTTAAATGACATTTTAAAATATTTATGGCATTTTAAAAGTATTTATATAGGTACTACTCAGTTTAACAAAAGGCATCATGAGAAATACAGCTCTTTATAAGCTCGTACAGTAAGTGAATTTTTTGCTGAAGAGAGGAAAAATCGAGGTTACTAATAATAAATTTGAAACTGTTTATAGAGTTTTGTTCCACATTATTGTAACTAAAACAAAACAAGTTTGTTTGAATTATCTATCACTTTTTTACCAGCTTTCCATTAAATTATGTGAGAAGAGAAGAATTTTGAAAGAAAGAGGTTTGGGCATATTTGAAGAGAGATTGCATTCAAAAAATGATAATGACATGTTGCAAAAAAAATTAACACATCTTTTACCTCTCGCTAAGAGGTATTGGATTTGTGCTCAAAATCTCATATCCAGATTTTAGTGAATAAGCACGTTTTAAGGTCCCTAGGATCCGATTATAACATTTTTACGATAATGTCTGTGTGTGTGAGAGGTCGTTGGAGGCACGATTTCTCAAATTCTATAAGACTGTCTAACTACGGATTCCTCAATCTAACAGTAATGGGATGAGAATAGGTTCTGGTAACAATTGGACAACCGGAAGGGGTAGTTGCTAAAAAAAAAATTCTAAATATTATTTTTAGAAAATTTTGTTACTACAAATAATAAAGATAATTAAATTCTCAATCTGACATATTTTTTTTTTTATTATATCTCGTATAGGTTTGGAGAGCATATAATAATATAGAATCTGTTGCAATAAATCTCGTTGCCCAGAAAACAGTTGAGATATTTAAATGTTTGTAATTGACAGATAAATGCAAAATGTCAGTGTCAAAAATCAGTAGTTATATTAACATTACTGGAAGATTTTTCTGTGAGGTACGAGTACATTTAATATATATTATTGTATATTGTATTTTTAATTAAATATGTATTTAAATTATAGGTATGTTAATTATTACATATATCCTTAAAAAATACCGCTAATACCGTCAATAATTTGAAGAAATTTGAACATATTAGAATAGCAGGACAAAATTTCTCATAAAACGAAAGAAGAGATACAATTTCAATTATTTGTGTATACAATTATTTTTAAATTCGTTACTTATAGGGCGCGAGCAGTCATGTGACTTTGTTGGCCTTGGCAAGCAGATATGAGGATCCGTGTCAGAATGACAGTTAGTAGTTATTTACATAGATGTCACAAAAAATTATGACATATGACAATGTCATAATTTTTCATTCAAAATATTCAGATATTGATTTGTCATCAATATGTATGGAATATACTCGTCGAGGAAAATAATCCACATGGATTTGGAAAATGGCGAGAGGTATTGTGCTGGCCCCAACAGATTTTTTATTCTGAAATTCGAATAAGTACCTTCTTTAGTATTAGTAAATATGATTTTCTGTTCAAATTTCTGTATATATTAAACACAGTAGCAATTTAATAGTATACTGTTTCAATTGGCGCCAAATTACACTACCTGTGATGTGACGTTCAAGAAATACTAGCCAGTGACATAACTGAAAAGATAAAAATTAAAAGTATTTAATATTTCTTATTTAATTATATGATAAAAGGTTTTATCTTTACTTGAGATAACCATTTCATTCATCCTTCTTCGTTTTGAGGCACTACTAAAACTTTTTTTTTACTATTATTATTTCTATTTGGGCACAAATCTCTTTTCTACAATCATGTCCGAGTCTTTACATAATATAAAAATCTGTTGTGGCCAGCACAATACCTCTCGCCACTTCCTTTTTTTGGTTAAGTATAGGGCGCGAACAGTCATGTTACATTGTTGGTCTTGACAAGCAGATGTGGGGGCCCGTTTCAGAATGATAATTAGTAATTATGTACATAAATGTCAGAATTTTTCATTAAAAATTTCAGGATTTTCTAAATTCACGTAGTTAATTTGTCACCAGGAGTGTGGAATTGACTTGTCGAGGAAAATAAATCACATGAAATTGGAAAATCACTAAATTTAGAATGAGAAATTATGATATATGACATCTATATACATAATTACTAGCTATAATTCTGACATTGGCGCCCATATCTGCTTGTCAAGGCCAAAAAGTCACATAACTACTCGCGCCTTAATGTATTTAACATTTCTTGTATACTTACACTCTACACCAAAAATTCTACTTATATCTATTCCATATATTTAGATTTTTTAAATTTAAATTCATTCTATGAAGAAATTTTTCGTGATGTTTCCAATTCATTGTCGGAAGTAACAGCATATATGAAGGGTATGTGTAATATACCTATAATATTAAATATTAAACTATTAATGCAATAAGAAATAATATAATGTATATACTTCCCAGAAAAAATCTTCAGTAATGTCTCCGGATTTCTGACACTGACATTTTTTGACAATTTAAATCCATGGCATTCTTTCGGTTGTAAAATTAATTACAACATTATTTTATATATTATATTCCTTTTATCTCTAAATCTATAAAATATGTATAAAAATATTTAAATGTATCAGAAAGAGAATTTATTTTTCTTTAATATTATCAAGAAAAATTTTCAAAAAATAATATTTAGAAGATTTTTTTTCAAGAATCTTCTACTTCCGGTTGTCCAATTGTTACCAAAACCTTTTCAGATCTTCCCGGGAATGTCCGATTGGGAAATACGTTGTTAAACAAATTTTAAGTCTTATAGTTTTTGAGTAACCGTCCTTCCAACATCCCACACACACACACACACACACACACACATCCACACACACACACACACACACACACAGACATCATCGTAAAAATGTTAAAATCGGATTGTAAGGACCTTAAAACGTGCTTATTCAATAAAATCTGGATATGCGATTTTTAGCATGAATGCAATACCTCTCTTAGCGAGAGGTAAAAAATCACTAAAATCAGTAATATAGATAGAACTAGTATCTAGTATATAATTGACAGCTGTCACGGCCGTCACACGTTTAAATTCTTTCGGCGGGAAATGTGAGCCACTTCCTCATTGGTTAGTAATTGCTTGACGTCATCAGGCAACAGAAAAGGCGGCAATTTAAAGAATATATTTTCAGATACAATTTACTAATGAATAGGGAGTAATATGAAAGAAAATAAAAAATCGTGCAACACCTCATTCAAGAGAAAATAAATGGGAGAAGGAAGAGGAAGAAGAAAATTTGGATTATTAACAGATGTCAAAGAGGGAAGGACACGAGGGAGGCAGTTTTTTAGTTGAAACCAGTTGAAAGAAAGAGTTCATTAATGATGATGACGTGACGTGTCCAGCAAATTCATCTCGGAAAATTCATAGCACAAAATTCGTTCTAAGAAAATTAATCACAGCATCACTCATCGGTTATATTAAGTTAGATTAGAGTAAGTTACATTTGGGTAAGTTACATTAGGGTCGATTAAGATAAGTTACGTTAGGTTTGTTTAGGGTAAGATACATTAGCAGGGCTATTCTGTTAAGCATCGTTATGATATAACGAATCGTTCAAACGTTATATCGTTAAAATAATAACGAAAATCGTTTAATGGGCTTATTCTTTACGTTCATTATGACATTATGCATTGTTATATCGTTATTATAACGATAATCGTTAAAGTGGTATACTGTAAACAATAATTTAATTCTACATAACGAAAAAAGGATAACGATATTGTTATTTTTTAACGATTGGAAAAATCATTCGTCAACATCAACGTAAACGTTTTGTCAATAAGTCCGTATTTTTATTCATGTCAAAATAAAATTGCTATTATGTTGAATAGTGAACTCAAAAACCCATCATATTATAGATTTTTACAAGGTAATATTAAAATAATTTAATAAGTTTTTATTCCTAGTGCCTAGCGCAAGCTTCCCAATTTGTCTATAGATGGCAGTAGTAGCTCAAGCATAGCCTACAACAAGAAGAAACAGTCTGACAGGTTAACAGCTGACTCCCACCAGAACTAATCTAACCTAGAAGTTTTGTGAGTGATATGAATTATTTTAGATATTTCATTTAAAATTATAATTTGATTTTAGGGAATAAAGATCTTAACTTGATCCCAAAGTTATTATTTTTTAAAATATGTTACAGAAAATGGATACGAAAATAACGATTATCGTTTTCATAATAACGATTTGGTTATGACAACGATTCGTTAAGCGAATATTTTATAGAATAGGCCTACAGATTATATTAATTTTTTTACGATGAATTCTTGCGGTGAATTTTTTTTTGCAATGTTGATGATGGAGAGTGCAGAGGACGCTGAGAGTAAGAATACGAATTATTAATTTATAAATATCTAAATCTATTTTCCAAGAGAATTAAGTAGTTCATAACTTTTTGTCCCGTTAGTGTTGGTTTTATTTACGGGCTTAGTAACGAGAGACTTCAGTTATGCATTATATAAATGTTGTTGTTGCTAGGATAGCAAATATCACTTAGTCGGCAGTTTAAAAAAAAAGTTAATTAGTTTTATCTAAGATATAATAAATTTATATTTAGAATAAATATTCATAAAATATAGTAATCACAAACTTCCACGTTCTAAATGTGTACTTAAAGTATTAAAAAGAGAAATTGCATACTGCATTGTTAATCAGAAAATCAGTTATAATTTTAACACCACGTTTCAGAAAAAAATATAGCACCTTAAGCGTTTGCCTTTGCATGTTGGCTAAACGTTACAGAGAAAAAAATACTCCAGTATTTCTGCATATGCAAGTGCAGCTGTAATTCTAGATCTAAATGGAAAGGCTCACAGGTATATACACACGAATGAAGAAAATTACTCGACTGTAAATTATATTTATTCTGAATTTTAAACTATACTGTAGTTTAAATGTAAGATTGGTGGTTATATGTAAAATACAGCCTTAGGTATAAAGTTAAATGCAGGAAATAATTGAAAGGTAAAGTAACACTCACTTATTTTTGAATGACTGAATGAATTATTGGGAGTCGAAATTGTATTACACATACAAAGTTTAAGTATTTACTTTTTCATTTTTACTTGGAAATAATAACCTTTGTATGTATTTGTATATACATTTACAGTTTATTTAAAACATGTAATTTCAATCAAACACAAGTTGTTTACTAAATACCAGAAATAATCAGTTTAATACAAATAAATTTTAAACTCAATTTTTATTATTTCAGTGAAATTTAAAAGATTAAAATACTGTATAAAATTTATATCAAGAATTAGAAATGAAATTCTGCTAGCAAATAATAAACGAGTAAAACGGGGTTGAGCTTACATCGATGGTTTCATAAAACCACATTCGTCCTGATGACGCTTGTTCTCATTCAACTGTTTTCGCCATGTGACCTATACAAGATGACTTAAAAAATTGGAATAAATGTCTATTTTCTTTTAATTTTAGACTTTAAATTAAATATTCGCCATATAGGTTACTTTTTGGTATGAAAAAGTAGTGAATTCTACATCCGGTTAGGCCGGAAGTGTTTTTTTTAAATGATCCCAAATTCTTACATTTTCATTAAAAATTAAGTAGTTATAGTTCATCCAGAGATCATGTTCCGAAGACTCGTTATCGTTTTATTATGGGTTCACAATAGCTAAAACCGCAATGCCAAAATATTTCGGTCCGTACAGTCGACCAGTTCAGTATTTGCAATGCTGGTATATATTTTACGCCCAGTATTCGACTGTAGACCAAGACTGCACTTTTCAGATTTTCTAAACAGATTACCAGGGCTGTATTTGCTAATATTTAAAATTTTAATGCGTTAATCTTTTGAACTTAGAATTTCCCTAATTCTCTTATAGCTTATTATAAGGTCTGTGAACTTGTCTCCAAAGGATTATAAAACCGTTATTTGTGGCTATGTAGGTATATAAATAGGTGGTGAGTTTAATTATTTTCACTTGTCATTTGTACCTCCTAACTAGTGTACGAAGGCTGAAAGTTTTTTTGTTTTGTTAAATTAAATTCAACAGTCAACAACGTTAACAATGTTTCGCCCGTGGGAAGAAAACGAAGAATTAGAAAGTGCTAGTAAAAGTGTATTACCATCGCCTAATATATTTAAACCTTTTTTGCACGAACATGGACAACAAATCGTGTTGAATGTTTACAAAGGACTTTTGGAGGAATATGAAGAATCAGTTGCTCTTAAGAAAACTTGCCAACTAACAAAGGTATGTGATAAAACTGTTAAAAAAATTATCAGAAACATCTTTTGCAGACTATCATGAAAATATGTCGGCTGAACTCTTCGAACGTTGGTTTGAAAATAATTTACTTCTTAATATTGCACCAAATTCAGTAATAGTCATGGATAATGCCACCTACCATTCGCGATAAGAGAATAAAATTCCGACGACAGCAACAAGAAAGGCGATTTTTTAGTAAAGAAAAATATGCCAATACCAGAAAGGGCAACAAAAAATGATTTACTTAAAATTATAAAAGAGCAGAATTTTGATAAGTCTTACGTTATAGACAATATGGCACAACAGGCAGGGTATAAAATATTACGTTTACCACCTTATTATTGCATATTCAATCCGATTGAGTTAATTTGGAGCCAACTAAAAAACAATGTTAGATCAAAAAATGTATCACCACAATTAAATTCTAGTGTAGTTCAATTAGTCAGGGAAGAAGTTGAAAATATTGGCCAGCAACAATGGAGTAACTGTATTCAACATATCATAAAAGAAGAAAATAAATTTATATCACTTTACAAAGACGTGAATCTATTAATTATATCTTTAAGGGATTCAGATATGTCCGATAACAATTCTGAAGACGAGGACGAGTGCACGATGTCCGAATAAATATTCATATATTTTTTTAAACGACATGTGGTTATAGGCCTCTTGGGGAAATCGCCACTATAAACAAAGATTAACGGTCCTGCAATTAGTACCTCCTGGGTGGTCACGGAAATCTGATTATACAATATATTTTTTAAAACAGTTAAATATTAAACAATTTTTTTTTACTGTTTTGAAAAGTAAAATGTGTGGAATGAAATATTTCAAACCCCTACTCAAATTTTTCATTACAGCCCTGGCACATGCCAGGCTATTGGGACCCTCTATTGTACTGCCGTAATAAAACGATAACGAGTCTTCGGAACATGATCCCTGGATGAACTATAATATATTTTTAGAATGAATATTTCATTTATAAATTTATAAACCAATCCAAATTGAGGATTCTACCTAGTTCCCAAGTTTTATTTCGACAAAACACCATCATAAAAAAATAATCGTATCCTTCGAGCCAATAAGATGCTTTATTTCTACAAGCAAATGAGTTTTGAAAACGCGGGGCAACTAGCTCTCGAGACAATTCCACTTCTGATATTATATATGATTATCAGTTTGCCATGACAGTTGTTGTTTTTAAAAAAATATTTTCACATTTAGGTACCTGACGCATAATTTGTTTTCGTTTATTTTAAATGCCAAAATATCACGAGAAAAGTAATTGTATTCAAATTTAATTACTCAATACTGAATTTAAAACAGTTTGAATTGTTCGAAATAATCAAAAATAAACAATACATCAGGTATCTTTGGGATCATTATTTTCCTGGAACATATAATCCCCTCCCAATCCAATTTTATCCGGAGATTACAAATTTTCTTTTAAAATTGATAAGTAGTTATATTTATTCATAGTTTCACTAATAAAACTTAAATTCCCCACCCGTCAGCAGACATACAGCCCCAAACAATAACGTTTAGGTTTTATCGTGTGACACAAATTATTTTTATCTATAGCTAGACTTCGCGAAAAAATGTTAATAAGGGCCCTGAATTTTAAAATAGTTATTTTCTCTAAATTTAATTTATTTGGATCAGATAGTAGGGCTTATGGAGAAAATGTAATACCGAGCTAGATACAAATAATTTGTGTGCCACGATGAAACGTTATTGTTTATTGAAGGGTAGGGAATTTAGGTTTTATTAATGAAACTATGAATAAATATAATTATTTATCAATTTTCAAAGAACATTTGCAATCTTCTGTGGATAAAATTGAACTGGGATGGAATTATATATTTCCATCAAGATAAAGATCCCGAACATACAGCACTTATTGTTAAGGAGTGGCTGTTCTCAATTTACTGAAACTTAAAACACCTCCCCGTGTCATGATTTCAACCTTATTGCGAATTTATAGTCGGAACTAGATAGGCGAGATCTAATTTAATAAAACTAATGACTAGGCTACTGGAAGCTGTAATTAAAGCCAATGGTTACATCACTAAACACAAAAAATTAGTATTACATGTTAAATAGTGTTATAACTGTAGGTGTATGGATAATTTTGTCTCAATTTTTGTATGTACATAATTTACTTTCTACATCACAATTACACAAAGTAAACTAAATATTTTTTTAAAATTTAACGACTAGGATTTGATTCAGAAATATTGGAAAAAAACTATGATTAATTTTTTTAATGAATTTCTTTTTTGGAAACCCTAATTTATTTAACCTTTTATTGATAAAAGTAAAATATGCGATAATTTTCTGAACCACTAATGTCAATCGCAGCGCCTCGTTCAAAACTATTTTTTACTCGCATCTAACTTATGTGTGCAACAGAAGAAATACGTAGTTACCTAATAGTGGTATGTAAAACTATATAATGCGAATATTCCTTTGATCTTTTCCTATTTACTCAGAAAATCAAAATTTTATTGCATTTTTTTTACAAATAACCGCAAACCTTTATAACGCAACCTCTTTGATTTTCCTTTCTTTGTCAGTATTTGTTTGCCGGTCGATCCAACATTTATTTCCTAAGCATACCCATGCGCAATCTCCGTTGCAATGAACATTCGCTTCCGCCACGTGCTCGCCACAGGTGGGCTACAAGTGACGTCACTGTTTTTCATTCGTCAAACGATTACAAAACCTACTTACAAGCACAGCTTTGGTGTAAGATGCGCAAGGAAGGCATCACAACTCTGACGTTATCAGGATGAGAAAAGAAGATATTTATAAGCGATTGTTAATTATGTAAAGGACAGTAATGTTAAAAAAAGGTTAATAGGGGATGAACAGATAAACAGACGTAAATTGAGGATAAATATATATTGGAAGTATTTCAATATCGTCATTAAAATGTCATTTTATATTCTGAATACGTACGCAAAGTAAAACAGTTAACATACAAGGAATTATTACTTTTCGACAGATGTATGTTGAACTTACATATGTGTAGGTATGTATGTGATTGAATAACAGAAGTATGAGTTATTGATTAAAACAGTTGAACTTTGAAAGAATAGCGCGATACAGGTGCAATATGTTACTCATTGTTCGATACATAACCATTCAGAAATGTATAAACATTAGTACTGTGTTTTGTACATAAATAGCAGGTGTCCGAACTTTTTAAACCAATGAATAATTATACAATATACACGGTACATCATAAGTTTGAAACAATGCTCGCGTTCAGCCGGGCTAGCGCTATACTAGCAAAATTCTTGTAATTATAAATCATTAATTAATTTATATTATACTTTAGTCCTAACGCAGCTTGAATTTGCAAACATATATCAGTAGAATAAGCTCTTCAGCCACTTTAAAATTTAGTATATTTGGAACAAATTTTTAATAATAAGCTTGAAAACAATGTC
This sequence comes from Harpalus rufipes, assembly GCA_951394225.1. NCBI lineage: Eukaryota > Metazoa > Arthropoda > Insecta > Coleoptera > Carabidae > Harpalus > Harpalus rufipes. Next base: position 20,544,089 of record OX596281.1, on the reverse strand, counting down.
AACACAGTACCTCCCGCCATTTACCTATGTATATAATTTTTATATTACTTTATAAATTTATCCATACAATATATAGAAAAAGTATTAAAGCAAACTTGTAGAAAATGGAATAATCTTTAATTTTTATAATAACAAATTGAGAAAAAAATACATTTAAAGGTATTTTTTGAAGAAAAATTATCTTGAGTTTCAAGTAAACTGCCATTTCCGGTTATCCGATTGCCACCAAAATCTAATCAGATATTTTCATATTAGAATAAGGTAGAAATACATGGTTTCAAAACTTTCTGAATGATAATATTTGAGTTAGAGCGTAAACAGGATCCACATACATACATACACACAGACATCATCGTGAAAATGTTAAAAATGGATTCTAGGGACCTTAAAACGTGGTCATTTACCAAAATCTCGATATGCGATTTTTAGCACGATCCCTATACCTCCCTTACCAAGGGTAGCGGGAGGTAAAAATGTAACACTTGATTTAAAAAATATATGTTGCATTTATAATTAATTATTAAAAGTACAATTTTTTACTTTCAATTCGACTGTGATGTCATATCGACTAATGACAGATGGAAATTGCGCGCGCATAATCGTGGTGTTGTCACCTGTTCTGTGTTCTATCATTTGTTTTTATTATCATCTGCTTAGGTTATCGTTATGGTTAAAAGGTATGGCTTTGTACCGAATTGTACAAACAAATAAGTATGGTTACTTTTCAGGTTTTACTAATAAACCGTGCATTTTGCAAAAAAGAAATTATTAACTGTTGATATAAATCAACAAGATATAAATTGCGCGAATCTGACTTTTCAAAACCACTGTTCATCACGATTACTTAATATTATACAATAATATTTTATTACACCTATATAAATCCCAAGAAATATAAAAAATTCACAACGTAACAGCTATCATGTGTCAACTTATTTAAATGTTAAACTGAATAGATCCGCAATTCTACACGGGCGGCGTTGTTCTATCAGACAGTATGTCTTCACATCGTAAATTTGAACATTCACAGTACAATTCAACGATGTAAACATCATATAAATGTCATTTGCTAAAAAATATGGATAATTAGTTGCTCCAGGTACATCTTCCGGTTTTAGACTCATGTTTAATGCAATAAAATCATTCGGAATAGAAAGCTAGGTTATATCCCTGGATGACAGATGAAAAACACAACGGGAGGGGGTTTCTGTATCGAGATATTCTATCTCTCTCTTGCGTGTGACGTCAATTCTGTTAATAATAATAAATAAAAATCTAAAGAAAAGGTGATCTATCATAGTTTTTATTTTTATTTTTGTCTTAATTATTTTCAACTTTTTCACTCCAAAAAATAAATAATTCATGTTTTATTCAACAAAAGAATGTAGATTTGTTACATATCATTGAATAAGCAAAAATATGAGTTTATTTTCAACATAAGCTCCTATTTAAAAAAATATAAGTTTGTATATCTCGAGAATTATTGTTTTCAAAAAATCTAATTACGCTACTTTATTTTACGCAAAAAATGGTACAAAATTTGTGCCATTTTTCTCAAAATAATTGAGATATTTTCGAAATTAGCGAAAAACGATTTTTTGCCTGCAGCTCAAAAACAAAAGATCGAAAATTCCTGTGGCGACTATTATACTTTTCTCAAAAAAGTTGACTCTGGAATGCGCATACGGTTTTGCTCTATTGTTAATATTAACCGAGATACCTTAAAAAAACATCGAAAATGAAGCACCCTGTACTAACTATAGGGGTTACTGGATTTCAGCGCAAAGTAACTGTAGATTTAGTTGGCTACATTATTCTTGTCAGCTTAATCGTTTTTGAGTTTAAATTTGAAACTACAAGCTCTACGTAAAGACAACGCTTTTAGAATGTGTAATATAATTTCAACTTTAGTTCTAATGTTCATCATGCATTTTAAATGAATTTCATATTGCACGAAGAATATGCACTACGCAACTCCTGTTGTCATAACTCATAACTATGTTAAAACCCTTTTTAACCCAATCTTCCAATTACCCTCTATCAATTCCCCTAACCCACTTCCACTTCCAGTGTGCTTCTGCTTACAAAAGCATTTCTGCCAAGGATGCAGTGAGTAAGAAACAAAGAAAGTGCAGGCTTGCAGTTTGTGCTGCGTTGACACATGCACACGTAACGTATTGAGTAGAGCACAGCACACACTGACACTCACTACGTACGATGAGCACGCCGGCCATGCTGCAGATAACATTTAACATTTGGGGCTCGTGTTGGGAGAAAGAAAAGATAAAAATATGTGGAGAGATAGTGCACGGTGATGGAGAAACGTGGGAAGAGAATGGACAAAGAAATAATTTAATTTTGATTTTTGTAAAAATGTTGTAGATATATTGTTTCTATAATTTAGTGGAGATATAATAAAAATACTTTGCAAATATACTTTTTATGTATTTAGAAACAATAGATCATACTTTTACTAAAGACTATAATTTATGAGATTTATTATTAATCTTTAATTACAAATAATTACAAACTTAAATACCACTTTTTACCTCCCGCTACCCTTGGTAAAGGAGGTATAGGGATCGTGCTAAAAATCGCATATCGAGATTTTGGTAAATAACCACGTTTTAAAATCCCTAGAATCCAATTTTAACATTTTCACGATGATGTGTTATTATAAAAATTAAAGTTTTTAAAATTTTCTACAGGTTTGCATTAATACTTGTTGTATATATTTTATGGATAAATTTATAAGATTATCTATAATTTTAATTCCGGAGCCTACGCTTTAAACACAACTCCATGGTTACACAGTTTAGATCTCAAATATTTGTAACTGGCAGATATATGTCACTGTCAACACTAATCATTTCAAATAATAATAGTAACGTTTTAAAAAGAAAACTGTAAATGGAACAATAATTATATGGAAAGGAACATAATACAGTGTCCAGCATACGAGTAAGCAAATATGTAGGAATATACGTAAGATATATAATATGTATATCATCACGGCATATTACCCATTGCTGGGTGAGCCAATCTGCTTTGTACACAGATTTCGGTAACGATGATGACATATTTGTACCGTGCGGGCGTCACCTTACGCGAATCTCGGGAACCGGGTTCGACTCCGACCGACACCAAATATTTTAGAATTTTAAATGGCATAAAATTGACCCCATGTGGTGCACTCTCCACGCCAGCAAAGAATATATGTAAATATATAAATAAATAAAATAAATATATCATCACGGCACATTACCCATTGCTGGGTGAGTCAATCTGCTTTGTACACAGATTTCGGTAACGATGATGACATATTTGTACCGTGCAGGCGTTTACCAGGTGTCACCTCACGAGCACTTATTGCTGGCGTGATGAGTGCACCACAGGGGTCATTTTTATGTCATTTAAAATTCGAAATATTTGGCGTCGGTCGGGATCGAACCCGGTTTTTTAATTTATTTTTAAATATTTACATGAATAAAAATTAAACTAAACGGGAGATCTTGTGTTGGCCACATCAGATTTTTGGTGTAAAAGGTCCAGATTTTGCCATGGCATTTGTACCGTATTTGTTTGAGTGAATATTATTTGTGATTGTTTTAATCGGCCAAAAATATGGGGTAAGTATTCTAATCGAGTAAAATTTAAGGTAAAATATGTTATGCCAATGTGGATTATGCTAAACAATAAGCGAATACTGTAAAAAAAAACAAAATTTATTTTTTTCCGATGTGAGTTTTCTTGTAACTTTTTTTTGAGATAGAAAGATATCATGTGGCATTTTTAACAAATTTTGTGCATATCACTGATCTGACTTAAATTTTAGATTTATAATAAAATATATTCTCCCTCCCCTCTTTTTTTGAAGAAAGAATGAATGTTTTATTTTCGTAGGCTGCAAAAAGCTAATTTCGTAATGAACTAATTTTATTCATCGTATATGGAGCGTTGGCGAAATACTACTAACATGTGCACGTCGCACTAGATGAGCCAGCAGGCGTTTGGCTCCAAATGTACATACAGAAAGCGAACATCCTATAATTCTCCGGTCCCCCACCACCCGTGCACCATCGTCTGGCAGCCCACATTTAAGGAAATACCGAACCACAAGTGAATTGGCACCGTTAACGGCGTTGCGTTGAGAAACATATAATACATTGCGATTTTTTTTCTGCTCATTAAACTTACGTAGGCATTGTTTAACATTTAAAATGACGAAAAAGTGTTTTAGGATTAATTAAAAATTCTTACTGAGGTTGAAACTACAGGTAATGCCACCCCTGATACAAATATGTGAAAATTGCAAAAAATAAAATAAAAAATTATTAGAATACTCCATTACGGAAAAAATATTTGAAGATTTGTATTTCAATTTAATTGAATCACTCTTTATATTAGAGTTAGAATTGATCAAAATATTCTCCACATCAAAAAGTAGTACTTAGATCCATTTTAAATTAAATCCTTATTTACAAACTAAGTACCGGAAGACATACGTCCCACATGAAACATGAGTTGCTGTTTTACAGAACGAACAAAGCGATTATGATTCCGATGGTCCGGGTTCGATACTAACCGACGTCAAATTTGAAACTTCAAAATTATTTCGCATTATCAAATAACACAAATGTGACTCATATGGTGCTCTCTTCCCAACTTTAAGAGCTCAATTCATACATCCAGAAATTAGCTTTGGTGATGTATTCATTTTACTTAAAAAAAAATTAAAGAATCGCATTTTGTTTGAGCTTTTGTTTGGTAAAAGTGTTTTATTTGAATATCTTTATGAAATCTGCCCAAAATATAATTGATATAAACTTTTTTTTCTCCGCGGAGATTAAATGAGATGATGTGCATGTTTTGTGACATAATTTCATTGTTGTGCTTTGTTTTCCAGGGTTTTGTTTTTGCGCTTCATTTTGACATTTAGCATATCTTGTTATTTTAGATTGTATCTGTAACATTTTTTTAGTCATTTTGCAATTATTTTCACATTACGTTGTAATAGTCGTAATTGTTTTCTTCGTTAAAAGAGTAGTTGCTCTAACCTCCGTAAAACTGTAAAACGAAGGTTAACCAGAACTAAATAGTAATACGTAATATCACAAAACGGAAAATTTATTTCCAAAATATTTACCGGTGTTGTTGTAGAATAAATTTTAGAGATTTATAATTTATTACTGCAAAAATCATAGAATTATTTTGCCATATATGGCTTAGAAAAGTGTAGGTCAGAAATCAGAAATACTTTTCTTTGTTTGACAACAAGATTACGTCACGACATAATTGTTTATGATTCCATAAATTACAATTAATAACAGCGCATTTGCATCGTAATGAACTGGTAACAATCATGATTCACAAATGTATATTTATAACTAAAATGGAGACACAAAAAATGAACTATTTAAACGTACGCACATTCCTAGTACGAGTAATCATTTGCAATTTAAAAATGTATTTTATTTTATTTTTAAACCCCTCAACAGGATTAAATCCCAATTACAGAGTGGGTTTACATACACAAATATCCATGCCTTAGAGGGATTCGAACCATTGAGCCAAGCGGAACCGATATGAAACCTTTTAACTTTGACAAAACAAAATTATACTATAACAATTTATGAAACAGTAGTTTTAATTACACATTATAATAATAATTTTTCACATATTGTTCTCAACTTTAAATAAGCAAGATCGGAAATTAAAATTTTTTAAAATGCGAAATAAAATTAATTTTCCATTTTATAACTCAAAGTTTCAAAGGAAACAAAATCGTAAATACATAACGAAATTGATTTTGTAATAACGTATCTATGTATGTTTAAATCTTGTTATTATTTTCCTTGTTATTTTATTTTACAGCTAAGGAAATATTAAAAGTAATTTTGCACCTGTATCATTCTCATGTAAATTTTCTGAGTATAAACATAATATACTCGTATGTAACTACCTATGTATGTATAAAGGCGCAGTTACACGGCGCGTGGTTCTGCGAACCAGGGTACTGGAGAGCAGTTCGCGATGGTTCGCCTTTTAGAGAACCAAGGGTGACAACACGGTACGTGATTCGTTGAAATTTATGAACCAACGTGTTCAGCGCCTTTGTTCCGTGTCAGTTTACCGACAACCGATGGCTAACCACGAACTACGCACCACGAACCACAAGTCATAGCGAGCCATGTAATGTCAGACGGCGTAGAGTTCGTGGTTCGTCAAGATAAGTTCGCCGAACCACGCGCCGTGTAACTGCGTCTTTAACATTCGTTTTATAATGAAACATTAAATATTGTGAATTATACATCTACGCATGTCTCATCAGTGAATGTAAATATACATATAATATATTCTTATTGTTTAAATTCATATTCAAAGAATATTTAAGTAAAATGAACTTACATATTGTAACTCGTGTCTGTTTAGTATTTATACATTTAATTATAAAACCAAAAAGTTAATAATTTCTACCAATTTAATGACTAATACAAACATTTTCTTAAAAAAAAAATTGTCATATTTGTTATAATATTATTATTTAATAGACAAACTTTATGCTATTAATCACATAAAGCTATGTAACCCCAACAAAAATAGTAATTTATGATACAAGTGAGTAAAGACCTATTTTATATTTTATTCAATACCGGGAAGTATAGCACACGAGGTGATAACATCTGTGAATAACTTTTAACATACATATTTCATTTTTGTCGTTACTTAAATTCACTGGGAATTGAAGAAATTTGAATCCATCTATTAAAATTTTGCTTTAGTAGCCAAATATTAGACGAAAAAATAACACTTTATACTAGTACGCCTTAACAATTAAAAGTTTTGTCATTCATTGTTTAAAAATGGTATTTATACTAAAATATTTTATTAAATGAAAACCCTTTTTTAAAAGAAGTCATTAATAAACGATTATTTCAGGGCAGTTCTGGTTCAAACATTAACACAATTTGCGGTTTTGTTCCAGGTTCAGGTATTGAGTTCAGGTTCGGTTCGACCTAATGAAAACTGAAGTAATGTTTTATGAGTAACAATCTTTATATAGAAATAATTTAAAATGCAAGACAAGAACACGAACATAATTTTTATAAACAAACAAAACAGGCGTCGATTATTGGCTAAATTGCGATTACGCTTACGTTTCGGACTCCAAAATACCTGAACCGGAGCTGAACCCTGAACCCGAATTTTAATACCGGGTTTGGTTCTAACTCGGGTTCTATTGAAAAATATATTTGAGGTTGGGTTCTGGGTTCGCTAAAATGTTACGGTTTGGGGCCGGTTTTGGTTCGGTTCAGGTTCGGGTTCGATGCCCTGGATTTTTTATAAAGTAGTAAAACAAAAAATCAGCATCAACAGAAATATTTAGCATAAATATTAGGCCGTGCCTCCGCAACCGGTATCGGTTGCCGTTATGGCATCGGTTACTATTAGCTCCATAGCTTTATATTATACTACATATAACATCCCTAACTTTTTAGAGACTACATTAACCGTAGTTTTAGTGCAGAAATTAGTTTTGTTGGACCCTGTAACCCTAAAATGTTTATAATGTGCACATCATCCCACTATCCACTTTAATAACATGTAACACTATTACACTATAAGAGAACGTCAACACCTAAATAGTACATGTTCGGTGATTAAAGTCAGTGCATCGCCTATACGCCAGTTGAGAACTGTCAGCTGACTGCCGGCTGCCATCGATTATATTTTTCAGTAGCCAGTTACAAATTCGAACACGGTTAATGAAAATTTTGATTATTTTTGGATGACCACAGCAACCGCGCGAAGTTAGCGGTTACCGCGGTTAGAAATTAGGTTAGAATCTTGTTGTATGTAATTTGTGCGACAATTATGGAGATAAGAGAAGTAGCAAGAGTTATATTCGAAATAAACGTTTCTACTTGAGAATACGCATTTTCGTTGTCGCTTTAGTAAAAGACGAAAAAATATTAGAAGAACAACTATCAGTTAAAATAAACTCACTAAAGAACATCCACGCTTCCATAATTTCAATCTATCTTTTAACAAAAAAATAATTTAATTTGACAGTTAATGTGACAGAGATGATCAACGCCAAAGCATTCGTTTATTCATGTCCGGTTACAAAACCACGCGGTTACGATCTGAAACCAGCACCGAACCGTGGTTTATTTAACGAATATACTATTAGATTGTATCACCATAGACGGCGCGCCGACTCCCGTTGATCATCTTTGTGGGAACCGACGCCGGTTGCGGAGGCACTTCCAAAATATTAAATTAAATATTACCAATATCTTTTAATGAACAAAACAGTTTTCTAAATGTTAAAAAAATTTATTTAATATTGTTCTATTTCTATTTTAAGTTAATTAGAATGCTCGTACATTTTTAATAATCGATATTGGTTATGAAATTAAAATCAATGTCGAACTATACGAAATTGTCATTATAATTAAATTATTTGCTAATAATATGTCTTGTCGTTAAAATATTACGCGCACAACATATACAATGACTTTGTTTAATGAGAATGAAAATAAGTTAATAATACAAGTATGCAAATATGATGAAAATCATAAACTATTGTTTTATTTTGCTTGTGTTTACAAATTTGCAAATAAATATGATATTTATTCTTGCAAAATTTCACTTTTCTTATAGTTGGAGTTTATGTATTTTGGGAGCATTTACGATTGTTTGGTATGATGTAAGACGGTGTGTTTACATTTTCACTTTTTTCCCGTTTCGCATGTTATAAATTGGCGAAAGGGAACTCGGAGAACATGACAGGCCAAGCCGATCTATTATGTGATTCCGTGATTCGCTACACTCAGACACTGGCAGCACGCACGCAGAACTTATCACTAGACAATCACTATTACCGCTTCAATTGGTTCTAGGAACTTAAATAGTTTCATTCTCTTTTAAATTCTTCTAGTTCTACAAGAATACGAATCGATGGTCGATAACAAATAGAGAAGTTTCAAGCTATTTATTTTGCTGTCAGTCACTTTAATTTGACTTAGATTGAATCGAATACTCCAAAGAAGATTCTCATTATATTTTTTCATGGGAATTACTGATGTACAGCTACACACATTAAAAGATCGGCTGTGATTTAGATAATCCTAATTCGTATCTGACAGGTTAAATGTAAACGTAATTCATGTGGTGTATTTGCTTTCAACAATGTCATTATACCGCAATTGAGTTTTTTTTACAGAAACCAAATAAGTCAAAAAATTCATTATCATTTGAAAACTTAAATGTTTCTTGTATAACTGTGGAAATTATTCTCTATTAACATAATAAACATAAAACAGTGTTTAGATTTAGAACGAAATTTATTTTATACACGCTGTTCATTTTATTTTGTCTCGAGAACTATAAGAGCTCTATGAGGTCGGTTAAATTAGCAAACAATTTCTATTTTACAAGCCTAGTACGAGCAAAAATTTTTTTTTCAATCAGTGATTCTCAAAATACGGGATAAAACTTTCTTAAATGGGAACCTATTTTTTTATTAGCTTATTCGATTCAGTATTATTTTCTAAATTCAACAATATACATGTATCAAACCCTAATAATACAAAAATGCAAATGAAAATTATGCTGATTTAATTTAAATCTGATTGTGAAAGAGTGTTTTGAAGAAAACAATTGAATACGAATTGATTACATTTTGTACTTTATATTCAATGGACAGAGTTAAAAAAATTAAATTAAAAGTTATTAAATTTCATAAAGCAGCCAGCTATGTTATAACCCTGGAAATAGCTACTATATTAAGAAAATTGTAATTGAGAGATGTCAGTGTCAAGTGCAATTGACATAGTATTTATGTTTGTGTTATAATTTTACTAGAGAAACCTTTGGTAAATTTTCTGTGTGGAATTTATACAAAATACATAGAACTGACGGAAGGTAATGTGCTGACCAAATCAGAATTTTTATTTGCATATTTTGGTAATGACGAATAATATTAGAACTATTAAAAGCACTTCCTAAGCCTCACTAAATGGCTCTCATAACTGACTTGGAGAAAATACGACAGGACTCACTTTTGTGATATTTGAAAACTGGAAATTATTTTCAAGTTTGACATTGGTTGGATTCGTACGCGGACTGTCAGAATCAGATTGTTTATTTTTACCTCTCGCTAAGAGAGGTATTGGATTCATGCTAAAAATCGCATATCCAGATTTTATTGAATAAGCACGTTTTAAGGTCCCTACAATCCGATTTTAACATTTTTACGATGATGTCTGTGTGTGTGTGTGTGTGTGTGTGTGTGTGTGTGTGTGTGTGTGGATGTGTGTGTGTGGGATGTTGGAAGGACGGTTACTCAAAAACTATAAGACTTAAAATTTGTTTAACAACGTATTTCCCAATCGGACATTCATGGGAAGATCTGAAAAGGTTTTGGTAACAATTGGACAACCGGAAGTAGAAGATTCTTGAAAAAAAATCTTCTAAATATTATTTTTTGAAAATTTTTCTTGATAATATTAAAGAAAAATAAATTCTCTTTCTGATACATTTAAATATTTTTATACATATTTTATAGATTTAGAGATAAAAGGAATATAATATATAAAATAATGTAATTAATTTTACAACCGAAAGGATGCCATGAAAAATAGTTGCAAATTTAAATTATTTGTAACTGACAGATAAATGTCAGTGTCAGAAATAATGAGTAATGAAAGAAAAATGTATTTGGAGAATCCCTTAATTCTTGATCTGTGACTATTATGGAGATGACAAGTCTAGGTTGAAGGACTTAAATTTGTTTCAAACATTATGGGACAATGTACACCAGTACTGTAGACTAGAGTAACTTTGAATTGCGAAAAAGCTATCAAATTCGTCTCAAGTAAGTTGTAAATATTGACAAAATTACACATCGATATAAGAATAATCGGAGTGCAATCTATCCGTCACTTTATTAAAGGGAATTAAGGTTATTTAGATATAACAAGTATGAAAAAATAAAATGTAAAAGAAGATATATAAGAATAGATGCACAATCCAGATATATATATTTTAGACCGCCCAAAATTAATGTTTTTACTAGAAGAATATGAAGAGAAAGTAAACAAGGTTGTTCGAATTGAAAATTGCTGTTACCAGCCTAATATTTATATATGGTAAACTCTACTTTGTAATTTATTGTAACATAATTTATGGTAAATATCTTTATGTTGAGACATGCTATTATTGAATAATAAAGAAGTTTATACGTCATAGATTTATATGAATATATTATTTGTATTTATAAAAATAATCTTTGCTTTATGCATACAGCCAGGTAAAATATACGGCGAGAGGTTATGTGCTGGCCACATCAGATTTTTTTTATTGCATTTTACATTATCCCCTACTCGTGTTATATTCAATTCGAATATCACCCCAGTAAAGCTTTGCTTTCCGCACTCTCACTAGATGGCAGTAGGCGTTTGCGCGGCGGCCAGCTGTTTCGGCGCCGGGATGCCGGCGGGGCGGAGGCCGACGCCGTGCCCTTGACCGTCGCATAACCTGCCTCACGTTGGCGAGGGAGTCCGATCGATACACCCGCTCGCCGCCGCCAACCAGACCCCTATCGAACGGCGGTATCAACGCCAGCTTCAGCTACTGGCGCTACACACTGGGTGTGGTAGCTACAGAAATAAAGAGTGAATGTTATTGAATATTATTATTGCACAATAATATTGAACGTCTAGGGTCTAGACTCTAGCAACAAAAGTAGACAATATCGCAAATAGTCGACGTGAAATACTCCTATATTATGACTTTATAAATTCAGAAAGTTTCTGAATGGAAAATTTATTTTTATTTGGATGTAAATATGGATGGATACATACTAGGAAAATTTTAAATTCACTCTTCTTAGTAAAGTTTGAATATTTACGGCATTAGCCTATCCTAGAACAAAATTTCGATTCCTTATTAGGTGTAACTGAAGTGTGTTATAAGGGGAAATGTTTGGCTTGCCGCATATACAATAAAAATAAATAAAAGCATGCAAAGATTACTTTAAAGAAAATTTTATATGTTTTTTATGGTACAAGTTAGAATGACTGGGGTACATTTCTCATGTGGCCTATATAATTAACACTTGTCATTGTGCGTGCCATACAAAAGGTTACCCACTACCTTTTTAAATGGTTTAATAATATTATGTAATAAATCAAATAAACGTTTGTTTATTCACGAGTTTTTATTTTTGAGCGAGTGTATAAAAACGAGTTTATAAAACGAGTCATATACTATACTTTTTCTAAGACTGCAAAGCAGAAATACATTTTTTTTAAGTTACTTGTTTTTACATAAAGACAGGTATCCGCTACTTTCCGCCTTGTATGCATTGGTGAAGCTAACTTTAGCACGTGCTCAATAAATTACTTCTTAGTGGTTGCTAACTTCACGCCATGTCCAATACAATCGAAACCACAGCTTATTTATTTGTGGTTAAGATGTTTAGCGCCAAGGAAACTAGTATGTTTAATCACATTTTAACAACAGGAGCTTTTTTATAATTTGACATTTCCAAATTTGATAGATAAAAATTGTGCTCAGTAGGTAATATAAATTTACAATAAGGAAATAAATACGGTTATAAGAAGAGAAATATGTATATAGGGTGTTGACTGCGACCGCGGAACATAGGACATAAACATGTAAAAAAATCATACTTTCGTAATTTCCAGCTTCTGTAATTATTTTAGCTAAAAAAGTTTCAAAAACTAGAACAAAAAATTCTACATCAAAATTAATTACGAATGATCTATAACTGCAGAAATTAGATATGAAAATGTCGAAAATCACCCCCTAAAATGGAAATGAAACTAAAAATTAACAAATGGTAGCGATTTATCATCTGTCAAGTCAAGCAAAGTTAATTTATTTTTATTATTATTTGTAATTTCTGTTAAACTGAAAAATTATCTATTTAAATTAATAGATAATTGTTCACTGGAACAGATATTACAAATAATACCTAATGGAAATATATTAATCTAACTTGACAGGTAAAACGTCAAACTTTTGTTAATTTATCTGTTTCAATTCTATAGATATCGCTATTTTTGGGGTGATTTTAGACATTTTCATATCTAATTTCTGCCGGTACAAAGCATACAAAATTAATTTTGATTACTGGTTCAGATACAGAATTTTAAACTCTACAACTTTTATTTGAAATAGTTTTAGTTAAAATAGTATGGAAGCAGGAAATTACAAAAATATGATTTTACATGTTCAAGTTCTAATATCGCAGTCAACATTCTCTATATTTTCAAACTAAAATAAATATTCAGATAAGAAATATCAAATATAGTCATATAAATGTAGGTAATTATACTGCTATTCCTGAGCATATCTACTAGAAATGAAAATAACTTTTTACCTATCTAACATTGTATGTTGGATAATTATGATTACTGTATCTACATTTATGAAAATTTGTGTATGTAGGTACATAGAAAGTTCATTATTGTGAAAGTTTACATAAAATATTAATAACACAGTAAAGTGCGTTTATGCATATGTTATTCTGTTATTACCGGTAGTGGATTTGTGATTATATCTGATTAGATACTGAATTGAATAGAATCAAACAAATTTATTCCAGACAGGATGGAACTCAATCATATGGTTAAAACAGTTGTTTTATAAACGATAATGCACTTATACGTTTTAAAAATAATAGTAGGTATAAAACTGTGTTTTATTGACTTTCCGACGAGAAATTATATTATAATTATCATTTCTTTAGTATATTAAATTACAAGACTGATTTTAAATACAATAGAAGTCATAAGACTTATGAAACTTTTATATTCATATTTACAACTTTTTTTTTTAAATGTCTGATCAAGGTTATCTTCGAATTGTATGAGTTCAAATTTTAGCTCCTTCATTCTGTCAAATTCAGAAGTTACGTTTACATCGTTTGTATGGGGGTACACAAGACACTACTGTTCTTTTGTTATTATACAGAGTGGTCAAAAATGGCTGAAATATAGGGCTCCATACTTATTATGACAGCATTGCAATTTCCATGCGTGTGTACCTTTCGAATTTTGCAAGCTGTAATGATAATAATCCTAAGAACCGTCTTCTATACAGTGTTGCCATCAGGTGTTAAAAAAATTGTACTAGATGACGGTTTAAAATTGTACTAAATTGGGTCCAAGTGTACTGACGCGGGAAATTTGAAAATTTGTGTATAGTTACCAGGTTACTAAGGGAGTATTGCTTCACCTGATTCCTGGAGCCATTAATTTACAACGTTAAATTGGTTAAAAACTAAATTTATGACTAAAAAAAATATAAAAAATTGTTATGCATCATGGCCGAAATGAAATGGGTTGAGATGTACATGTACATCGCGTTCACTATTGGCGGGAATTGTTATGGAGTAACTAAATCTAGGGTTTTTCTAGTTTCCAATATATTGAATAACGGAACCGCGAATTTTAAAATTATTAGTAACGCAGTTCCTACTTGTGGTGGTGCTGCTATCTACTATTACAACTGTCACTTCCTTCAAACTGAAATATCGCGCGAAATTTGATTTTATATGTATTTTATTTTTAATAACGACAATAAAAACGTCGTAACTTGCCAAATTTAAAAATTGTAATAGATTCCTTAAAGAGGTACTAGTGTACTAAAAACGGCAACACTGCTTCTTTATGTTCACCAGAATGAAATTAGGAGCCCCGTCCCACATTACTTACTTTATTTATGGTACAAATAATAACTAACATAAATTATCGCCAATTATTATTAATATTACGGACAGTTTGTCATGCGAATAACACATAAAAAAGATATGTTTTCTAAAATATTTTATTGTTTTAATGTAAAATTAAATAATACTTAGTTTTACCAGAAATTCAAGAAAACCTGAAAAAACGGCTTTTTGAAAATTTCAAATTTTAATATTTAATTTCACCCTTAAGTTAAAAAAATGATTTTTTCAAAATATTTACTTGAATACAAACTATGTTCTACTTTAAAATAATATTTTGAAGAAATCGTTTTTTAAACATAAGGGTGAAATTAAATATTCAAATTTAGCATTTTCATAACAAGGCTTGTGATACCACCATTGTTTTTACTGTAAATTACAACTGTAATTCTTTTAGACATTTTATTTAAGAAAACCTAAAATCCTTAAAACTTAAATTCGTTTAATTTTTATTTTCTATATCAGTATTATTTAATTTTACATTAAAACAATAAAATATTTTAGAAAACATATCTTCCTATGTGTCATTAGAACGACAAAACGTCCGTAATATCAATAAAAATTAGCGATAATTTATTAGTTATTATTTGTATCATAAATTAACTAAATAAAATTAAATTAAAGCGAATGGGCCAACTGATGTAGGATGGGGCTTGTAGTCTTTGACTAAATATTATTTTGGAATTTCATATAAATTATGTGTGTTACCAGTAACAAAGTTAAACCACTTAACTTCCTTTCACTAAAAAATATCGCTTCAGCAAATTAGAAGTTATTTCTTAAAAACTCGAAATTCTTAACTTCCAAACACACTCTTGGAAAATTTACTCTCTGTCAAAACTTAAAAGCAACGGTCATAAATTCCGTTTTATTTTCCGGTGGAAAAGCTTCCTAAGCAGTTTTAAGGCCCGGATGCTGAAAGATTGAGAAGCACTGTGTGATAAATGCCCCACACTCAAGGAGAGGATTTTATTCCAGACGCGTCTATGTTTCCAGTGACATTAAATGGAATTCGCGTTAATAACCCTAAACATCCATTATAATTATTTACAGGACAGAGTAATTTATCATTTTATATTGCTTTTACAATGTGATGTTTTCGTTTTGCATTTTATACACACAATAAAGATCATAATTACACTATTATATTCTACAACAATGTTACTACAATGAAATGTAAACAATAAAAGAATTATTGTTTTTTTAAATTTAATTTATATGTTTCAGTTTTTAATGCGCAAAATAAAAGTTTCAAATGTAATTAATTTTTCTACTGACACAGTTACCGTGACAAAGTGTTTGTACAAGTGGATAAATTTATACCTATTATTTCGAAAATGTTTCATACGACTGCCAGTAGTCTTTTATTAAAAATATTATTAATGCTTATTATCCATGCAAGTGCTCAAACTCATAATAGTTCAACCGGTTTACTTTTTCAAGAAATTATAAGATCTATACAAATGGTTAGAAATTCTAAAAAAAAATCGGCTCTACATTAAATATAGACTTAAAACTTACAAAAACTGTGGGCCAAATAACGGGTGATAATAGTTCGACCGGCATTTTAAGGGTCATCTTCTAGTCCAGACTTAGTTTCTACCGAGACCTTTTACTTTTTTGTACAATGAAAAACAATTTCGTAAAAATCCAGTGCGTACAATAAAACCTACCTTCCAAGACATATGGGACAATACTCACTCATTCATTAATAAAGGCGATGCAATCCAATGTTAAATGGCGGAATACTGGAACATATTCAGTTTTTGTAAGTTTAAAATCTATATTTTAAACTACTCGAAAGAAATTTGTAGAAATTTCTTACTATTTGCGTAGGTTTTATAATTTGTTTCTTGAAAATGTCACCCGGCCGGAATATTATTGACCTGATCTAATCCGTCCGATGTTGCACTTTCATTAGACTCCGTACACGCTAAGATCAAGCCGGCTACGTCATGACTGAGTTCTGCAGACCATTCCAAGTGCTTGTATCTTGCAAAAAAGAAATCAGACTTGGAATATCAAGACCCTTTTAAAAAAATTATTTCATTCGATTCAGATTTTGTGTACTATCTATTCATCAAAAATTTGCAAAAATCCAAGATGGAATAAGCTCAAAAATTACATTTTTCGCAATTTACAGCAAATTAAAAAATATCGATTTTTAATGTTTATCTTGTAATATCTTCGGAACTGTGATATTTTATTAAAATTTTACATAGTTATAATACTAAGCATGTAGTCTCTAAAAGTTTTATTGACAATTGCAAAATATTTTTAATAACCGGATAAATAAATATATTATTCTTAAAATTCATGTAGTCAGAAAAGTACTAAATCTCGTCGTTTTAGGAATTTTATAGTACCTACATACATACATCAGAAGAAATGTGAATAAAGGTCCAAAATTATTTTTAATGAAAAAAATCAATTCAATATATTATTTATGTCACGAGTTAGGAGTTATTAACAATTTATTATACGAAAGAACGCATCGTCGGTTGATCAGCGCGTGGCCGTAGGCACTAATTCCTAATAGGACGAGTACAATTAAATTACAAGGATCGGAGACAAACGTTTCCTATTTTTTCGAAAAGAATACTATAAATAATGAGGATTCAGGAACAATTTGAGATGTGTTGATACATGTTTCAACTTGCATCTTGATTGTTAATACTTAGTAACTTAAGTCAGTCAGTTTTACTCAAAATGATATTCTGAGAGGTTCTTTAACTAAAATTATTTCATGAAAATGTGTTCAAAAAAAAGTAAAGAATTTGGAGTCTGGGATGTGAGATTATAAATAATGTCATAGCTTTCACGATAAGATAATAGCACAAAATAACGATCTACCGTCACTATTAACATTACTGTCATTGTTGACAACGCCCCGCCTCACAAATATAAAATTTACTCTTTAAAAATGTGACACGATCCTAATAAAAACAAAATGTCAAATTTGCTGTCAAAGAATGGCTTCTTAGCTTCTATTTTCTGAAATATAATATTAACATTTAATTTCAAGCATCAAATTAAATGAAATTGTGTAATTCACTTTTGTTGATGTAAAATGTTCCCATATAAACAATGGATATCATTAGTGTGCCATTCGAAATTGTAGATCTAAATACTAAATGCCGAAATACGACGTCGGATACAGCCTAAGTCACAGAATATTTAAAAACATTACGGCTTAACGAATTATAATTGAAACTTTCTAGAACAGACGCTTTTAATTTAGATGAAGTTTAATAATAAAAAACAAATAGTGGTGCACCCTATTGTACGTAAATATGCATGTATTACCTGTGACCTTAAAAAGTACCTACGAGTACAATGTCGACAACATTAAGCGACTTTAGGTTTTAAATAAAATACATTATTTATAATGAAAAAATAGTTTATCAATAACTTTCTTTCGTTAGTATTCTATATAAAAATATTGTTTTCTACTGTACAAATTATGACTCATATCGACTGTGAAAACTATATTTTCTGATAACATTGTAGGAAAACAACTGCAAACGGAAAATTTCAAACAGGAAATATGGCCGAATAGGTGACTGTGTGTTTACAAAACATTTCGTTTTTCATAAGAAACGATAAGTTCAACGTCACAAGTATTGAAGGTAATTTGATTCAAAATATTTTGGCGCAAATCTTTTTGCAACAATAACATATTTTTTTAGTGAAGCACGTAGTTGAAATACTTTACGAGTATGTTTCAATGATAATTTCACTCGTATTTGAAAAGTTTTTACATACTTAAGCCCGTATCAGTCAGTCAGTTTTCTATCAACATCACTGTTTTGAATGTCAAACCATTTGATGTGACGTCACATCCGAGAATTTTATCAAATATAGGTGCCCATTTTATCTGTTCTCGCCTAAAATTTTGAGAATAGGTAAAACAGTATATTTCATAAGCTTTGGTAAATATTAGTAATTTAAATCGAATAATCACAGTAGGTATAAGAGGAAAACAAAATTTTAAAAACCAACTTATGAAATGTAACATGTATTACTTATTAATAAATTTTCAGGCGGGAACAGATAAAATGGGTATCAGTATATATTCTTGGGTCCTAATCCTTAATTCAAAACTGACAATGTTTGTATATTGACGTTAAATAAGTAAGTAAATGATAAATAAGTGAAATATCTAAATAATTTTAAATTTTTGTTGATATGGACTTATGGAGAAATATACATCGTTCAACGAGCATAAGCAACTATAAAATGTGGGCGGGGGAAGTTAAACCAGAGTTGTATTGGTATTAAAGTAAATATAAGAAATATAATTAATGAAATAATAATACAAAATTAGCTCGTGACCGGGTCAGTTCTCTCATCAAACGAGGTATAGTTTTATTTTCAGTAATTATGTAGCTTGCTTAAAATGAACGTTTTTTATTTAGAAATAAAATAGTAAATATTTTTCATTTATGAATTACATTGTATAATAAAATATTTTTATTAAATTGATAGCGCCAAATAAATATCAAAATGAAAAAAATTAGAAAACTAATAAATAATAGAAAATTTATATTGTAGCGGACGTGCACCGACGCGAGCATGCGACCGACGCCGCTGGTCGAACTTTCCTAGAACGGCCGACTCGCCGAGTAAGCGCGTAACCTGAGTGATGACGTAATCGTCGCGGATACCGGTGGAGTATACAAACTAGTCTCGACCTAATCCTTTGTATTCGATGTTATTATCGTAATAATGGGGAACGTTCTAGTAAAACGACACCGGAGGGAAGCCAACCGGGCATTCTGATAAGACACGCATCGTGAAATGAACAGTTGGTAAGTAGTCTACGAATAGTGAACATATAGTTATAAAAAAAAGATTGTGACATAAACATTGTTTAAATAAATAATAATATATGTTTCAGAATTTAATAATATTCCTAGTCTTAAATTAACTAAATAAATAAATTAGTGTTTATAATTCTTTAATCATAGTGTTAGTTATTTTTATTATAAACTTTCATTTCAATTAATAATTAAAAATATTGACAATTAAACTTACGATCTTCTAAGCATTTATTCATATTTCTCATTTGCGTTTCATATTATGTTTTTATCTGCTAGTTTTCATTTTCGTATTTGTAGTTAAGTACGATGCAATATTTTACAACTCACGTAAAAATTTCGTTTTCATTGAAATTATGTAAGCGAATTTAATTTATAAAAGTAGGTTAAAGTTATAAAATAAGTACATTTCGCACCCACATTTATTTATGAAGCGAGTGTTACTGCAAACTTCTACTCATAAAAACTTTAACTAAATCATCTCTATAGTTGCAGCAAGGAATTGAATGAAATTTTACACTTTTCCTTATTTGGTTTCTTAATTAAACTGGTAAATATAAACTACTTTAATTAAGACAGGATAATGAATTTGCGAATATAATATATTTCAATTATTCCTCTAACCTTGAAGTAATATAATATTAAATTTAAAATATGAATGATTCATTCTGTAATAACAACACGCAATTTTACGCTTCAAAAATTTTTATATAAAATATTACCAAATAAAGTTTTTTTATTTCAAAACAATGTGATTTCTTTTTGATTAAATAAAAGAAACACTATATTTATTTTTATATTATGGCGGCCATTTTGTTCAAAATAATACAAAAAGAACATACTAAATAGGCTGAGGTATAAATACTACATTTTGACAAGAAAATTAACTATGTAAGTCAGTTTTACGACTACTTAAAGATACCGGAATGGTACTTGTCTGTTTTAACTACTAGCATAAAATTTCTATTTGACAATTATGTCTTTTTCTTTGCTTCGTTTATCTACATCACTAAAACGTTTAGTTAGGTTAGGTTCTTCAAAATGTTCAGTTTGTAACAAGCTAAATTTGCATGTGTGACTGACAGTTAGGTACTTACATTTTCAATGGAATTTAAATTATCCACCACAGTTAAATGTACTTGTGTTTGTTATCAAATAAATCAGAAATTGAGTTATTGTAGTTTAAATTAGGATAAAACTACTAAAATTAGTGCTCTACTCTTCCTACAAATTAGGAAAATTCTTGTAAAAGATTTGAGACAGAAATTTCAATATGATCTATAATTTTC
Source organism: Harpalus rufipes (assembly GCA_951394225.1). Lineage (NCBI taxonomy): Eukaryota > Metazoa > Arthropoda > Insecta > Coleoptera > Carabidae > Harpalus > Harpalus rufipes. The sequence continues at coordinate 20,523,216 of OX596281.1, read as the reverse complement.
AGAGAGAAAATAAATCAATTATGTTACTTAGGATATGCCTATTAGCCAATTCAATTTAGGTTTTAGGTCACACTCGTTCCAGATACCTGGTACCAAAAATCAAAATGGGATGCTGTACTAATAGTAAAAAATTAGAACATTAATCATTTGTATTAAAACTATAGACCTTAAAGCTGTGTGATAGAAATTAACAACGTTTAAAAATATTTTCAAGTAAATGAATGCAGAAAATAACGAAACAACGAAAGTAAACAAGTAACATTTGTTTGAATTTATAACACGCCAGACAGGTACCATGTGCATTTATATGGAAATGGCAGATATGTTGAATGACTGGCAGCAGTACCTATCGTGCCAGTGGCAATGAAACTTGGACGTAAAAAAATAATTAAATAATTTATTATTTACTATATTTACGTATATTTCAAATTACTGACCATAAAAATTATTTAAAACATATTTGTATAATTTTAGAAGTGTCGAAATTAATAATTTATGTGACTCCAATTATTAGAGAAGAAGCGAACCCCACTGTTTGAGGTCAAAATAAGATTAAAATCTACGTCAAAGAATATTAAAAAATTATTACGGCTTCACGATAAGAAAACAATTAAGACTGTCTGGAACTCCTAGAATGCTTACATTTAGATGAAGATATGTAAAAAATATATAAAAAAAATAGTAGAGGATGCCATTTTCAGATGTGTTAGAAATTTTATCTACAATTTACATTTACAGGAAGGTATGTATGTGCACATAAATAAACAAATATTCCCAAACAATGTACATTAAAATAGTCACTTTCGATTTTTTAAAACCATTTTTAAAAAGTCTTTGTAAATATATAATCTGATCCAACGTAACTTCTAGTTTTTTTTCTGTAAATTTTAAGCCATACTAAAAGTTCTCTATCAAAAGGAATCATTCCTAAATTAATTATTAGTCATTTCGCGTAGGTATTGCCACATACAAACAGCAAGCTGTTTTCTGTGGTATAGCCTAACACACAAGAATAGTTCTTAGATCTTGTTTTTCCTAAAACTTTTAGGCCATATTAAAACATCTATTTGGAAAATCATTTATTTCTAAATTAATAGTTTATTCCTCAATTAGCGTACGAAATTTGTACAATAAGAATTTCGTGTATATCTTATGCCCGTATCCATAGTCGATGTTCAATCTCGCACTTCAGTATTACTTCGCCAAGCATTACTCCGGTCGTTCTCGACCTCAAGTACATTATATATTTCATAGTCGAATCTTCGTGAATTCTCAGTTTGTAAGGTGGGAATCTAGAGAATTTGTATTTATGATGTTGGTATAATTGTACATTATAATATTTTTCTGTCAAATCGTATATTTGACATCTACATATATGTCACAGGTTACAGATACATGAATCATATCATGGATATATCTTCTTAGAACAACCCTTTATATCGTTATTATTTAAGGCTTCTTCTATTATGTCTACAAATTCTAAAAATTCTAGATTATCTTCACGATTCATTATTTAACTTAAATGTCTTATGTGATGGGAATAACAGTGTGACAGTTTCTCATATAACGATCAAGTCTCTAATATTTAAAAAAAAAACATGAAACATTACCTCAAGCATTACTCAAAGTAGCTTGGAGCTCTACTCAAGTAAACCTTCGATCGAAGTACGAATGAAGAAACAAGTAGCGACTATGAAACGAAATATGGTACTCAAGGCATACTCAAGTACTGAGATTTCGAGAACCGTATTTTTAAAACTAAGAATAGCTCATTTGTAATAATATAATCTACAAAACTAACAATTTCTCCTTTATATTTGTATTGCGAAAGGTGCGTGAACTTGGCACATAAACTGTGGGTGCAAATTCTGAAATTTTGCAAATATTTTGCACCTAATTTGCACCTATTTGCACCCTAAATTTTTTTTAACTACCTTTATTAGTTCAAAAGTTATAAACAATTAAACTTTTTTGTGCCAACTTCACGCCAGCACAAAGAAATATTCGGAATCAAATTTTTTATTTACCAATAATTTGCACCCAATTTGCACCCATTTGCACCATCAAAATATTTTTGTTATCTTTTTAAATAAAAAAGTTATTAACAATTACTTTTTTAATTGCCAGCACAGAAAGTGTTCACATTTGATAATTTTTTACGGGAATAATTTGCACCCAGTACAACAAAATTTGCACCCTAAAAAATATTTCCCTATGTTTATTATTTCTAAAGTTATAGACAATTACATTATTTTTGTGATAACTTCACACGAACGTATATCAAAGTCATTAATTATGGATTGTTATGAGGGTGCAAATTACGAAATTTATTTATTATTATTAACTAGGATAGGGTACAATTTGCACCCTAAAAATAATGTCATTTTAACATGTATTTATTTAAATAATAGCGTTCAAATGTAGGAATATGAATTACATCGGTATATATATTGCAACAATGTCATTTATTATGGATTGTTATGAGGGTGCAAATTACGAAATTTATTTATTATTATTAACTAGGATAGGGTACAATTTGCACCCTATAAATAATGTCATTTTAACATGTATTTATTTAAATAATAGCGTTCAAATGTAGGAGTATGAATTACATCGGTATATATATATTGCAACAATGTCATTTATTATGGAATGTTATGAGGGTGCAAATTACGAAATTTATTTATTATTATTAACTAGGGTAGGGTATACTTTGCACCCTAAAAATGATGTCATTTTAACATGTATTTATTTAAATAATAGCGTTCAACCGTGGGAATATGAATTACATCGGTATATATAGCAACAGTGTCATTTATTATGGATTGTTATGAAGGTGCAAATTACGAAATTTATTTATTATTATTAACTAGGGTAGGGTACAATTTGCACCCTATAAATAATGTCATTTTAATATGTATTTATTTAAATAATAGTGTTCAAATGTAGGAATATGAATTACATCGGTATATATATTGCAACAATGTCATTTATTATGGATTGTTATGAGGGTGCAAATTACGAAATTTATTTTTTATTAACTAGGGTACGGTACAATTTACACCCTATAAATAATGTCATTTCAACATGTATTTATTTAAATTATTAATAGGGTTGAAGGTCAAACAATTTTTTTATATTAAATTAAATGTTTTTTATTGAACAAATGTCTAATGATAACAATAATAGTGAAATAAATATGTTTCTCTATACCTACCAAATTATAAATACTTACCGCTTTTGTAATTGTGTGTAAAGGTATGATTTATTAGGTAAAAAATGAAAATAAACAAAAACAAAATAAATAGAATATTTATTAAATTTCAAATTCAACTTACAAAAATATTATACATATTCATGTAAACAGATAATTTTTCGTTGCGAAATATTTCTGTAAAAGTCGAGTTTATGCTAAATTCGCGGTTAAAATAATTTATTGCTCCAGCTCACACACGTGTATATTATTGATAACTAATTTGTGACCTGCGAGAAAGTATAATTTCCGTAGGCAAACAGTTTTTGAAATGCTCTATAGCGACAGATAGATTTTGTTGCGAGGTAATCCTGTAAAATTGGAGTTTTAGCTAAATGCGCCCCTTAAATAATTTATTGCTCCAGCTTACACGCGTAAATATTATTGAAAACTAATAATGACATACGATAAAGTATAATTTCCGTAGAAAAGCAGTTTTTGAAGTCAGATATTCATTAAGTAGGCTAAAACGTCTTGTATGCAATTTGTGTAACGAAAACCTTCAATATTTGCAAGCAATAAATTTTTAATTAGAGCAATAAATTATAACAGATCGTATTCTGTCTTGCGACAGGTTTTTTTTTTAATTTTTGGTTGTGAGCAGCTTGTCTTTAAGCTAGCTCACATCAATTTTCTTCGAATCGGCAAGAGCAATACATTTTAAACATGAGCAATAAATTAGCAATAAATGAGCTTTAAATATTAGAACTATGTTTATTGTCTAGATTCGATGTGGGAGTTGTATGATGACCAGTGTGATCAATATAAAAATGTTAAGAAATACTGTAGTGTTACAGCTCATTTATTAACATACACTTTGCAATTAACATGCTTATGTATAATATTTTTGTAAGTTGAATTTAATAAATATTCTATTTATTTTGTTTTTGTTTATTTTCATTTTTTACCTAATAAAACATACATTTACACACAATTACAAAAGCGGTAAGTATTTATAATTTTGTAGGTATAGAGAAACATATTTATTTCACTATTATTATTATCATTAGACATTTGTTCAATAAAAAAGATTTAATTTAATATAAAAAATGTGTTTGACCTTCAACCCTATTAATAATTTAAATAAATACATGTTAAAATGACATTATTTATATGCTGCAAATTGTACCCTATCCTAGTTAATGATAATAAATAAATTTCGTAATTTGCACCCTCATAACAATCCATAATAAATGACATTGTTACAATATATATACCGATGTAATTCATATTCCTACATTTGAACACTATTATTTAAATAAATACATGTTAAAATGACATTATTTATAGGGTGCAAATTGTACCCTATCCTAAATAATAATAATAAATAAATTTCGTAATTTGCATCCTCATAATAATCCATAATAAATTACATTGTTGCAATATATATACCGATGTAATTCATATTCCTACATTTGAACACTATTATTTAAATAAATACATGTTAAAATGACATTATTTTTAGGGTGCAAATTATACCCTACCCTAGTTAATAATAATAAATAAATTTCGTAATTTGCACCCTCATAACAATCCATAATAAATGACACTGTTGCAATATATACCGATGTAATTCATATTCCCACGGTTGAACGCTATTATTTAAATAAATACAAGTTAAAATGACATCATTTTTAGGGTGCAAATTATACCCTACCCTAGTTAATAATAATAAATAAATTTCGTAATTTGCACCCTCATAACATTCCATAATAAATGACATTGATGCAATATATATATATACCGATGTAATTCATACTCCTACATTTGAACGCTATTATTTAAATAAATACATGTTAAAATGACATTATTTATAGGGTGCAAATTGTACCCTACCCTAGTTAATAATAATAAATAAATTTCGTAATTTGCACCCTCATAACATTCCATAATAAATGACATTGATGCAATATATATATATATACCGATGTAATTCATACTCCTACATTTGAACGCTATTATTTAAATAAATACATGTTAAAATGACATTATTTTTAGGGTGCAAATTGTACCCTATCCTAGTTAATAATAATATATAAATATCGTAATTTGCACCCTCATAACAATCCATAATAAATGACATTGTTGCAATATATATACCGATGTAATTCATATTCCTACATTTGAACGCTATTATTTAAATAAATACATGTTAAAATGACATTATTTTTAGGGTGCAAATTGTACCCTATCCTAGTTAATAACAATAAATAACTTTCGTAATTTGCACCCTTATAACAATCCATAATTAATGACTTTGATGTACGTTCGTGTGAAGTTATCACAAAAATAATGTAATTGTCTATAACTTTAGAAATAATAAAGATAGGGAAATAATTTTTAGGGTGCAAATTTTGTTGTACTGGGTGCAAATTATTCCCGTAAAAAATTGTCAAATGTGAACACTTTCTGTGCTGGCAATTAAAAAAGTAATTGTTAATAACTTTTTTATTTAAAAAGATAACAAAAATATTTTGATGGTGCAAATGGGTGCAAATTGGGTGCAAATTATTGGTAAATAAAAAATTTGATTCCGAATATTTCTTTGTGCTGGCGTGAAGTTGGCACAAAAAAGTTTAATTGTTTATAACTTTTGAACTAGTAAAGGAAGTTAAAAAATTTTTACGGTGCAAATAGGTGCAAATTAGGTGCAAAATATTTGCAAAATTTCAGAATTTGCACCCACAGTTTATGTGCCAAGTTCACGCACCTTATTGCGAAACATATCTACAAAGGTTTTAACAACTCACCGTTTTTATATTTCTCAAAAATCCAACACAAAATATTTCACTTTTTGTTGCACATTTCGTAGTTAAAAATAAATAAATGTTACTAGATCAGTTAGCTTGCTGAAAATGTCGTCTCAAAAGTATCAACTTTGCGAATAACAAGAAAAAAAAACAACTTTGCAATTTTTGACGCAATTAAAAGTGTAACAATAGTTACGAGCTATATTTCAAAACTGTTACACGTTTCATGATCAAAGTTAGCTTTGTCAGCGATTCTCTTTTGTTAAGTTGATACAATAGATGAAGAACATCAACACGTGCATTGTCAAAAGAAATAAATAGTACAGTTAATAGCACATGTGATTTTTATATATATAAATTTTAGTTTTTCATTATTCGCAGCGTGAAAAATATAACTCGTGAAGGAAACATAGTGTATGCAAGGAGCTATTACTACAGAAATTCTAGGAATTACTCAAGGAAATAAATAAAAAAATAACATTGTTATCTGCACACTTTGATTTTGAAATGCAATTCGACATGTGTATATTCTTAACGAAATTTATTATTTTTGTTAGAAAGTGTCTATAATGGTTGGCCTGCTTTGATGTATGGAACATGGAAGTGAATAACTTGAGCGATGGTCGACTGTTTGTAATGGATGAAGAATTCAAGAAAAATAATCGGACAGGCAGTCTACGGATGAAATATTTATTTCAAGCCAACGTTTCGACTATTACATTAGTGTTCATCAGGGTACTATATACTGAAAAAAGTACAGGGCTGTTCGTTTACTATTTTCAAAAATCAATTATTGATTATTAAAAATAATCGATTAATCAAACAATCGATTAATCAAACTGGTCGAAATATCAATAATTGATTAATAAAACATTCACTTAATTAAATAATCCGGCAATTAATTTAAATAATAAACTTATGAATCTATTAGATATATCTATTAAATAATATGAATATCTGAAATAAATAAAACAACATATCTCTGATTACCTCTCGCTAAGAGAGGTATTGGAATCATGCTAAAAATCGCATATCCAGATTTTAGTGAATAAGCACGTTTTAAGGTCCCTAGAATCCGATAATAACATTTTTACGATGGTGTCTCTCTCTCCTTTCTCTCTCTCTCTCTCTCTCTCTCTCTCTCTGTGTGTGTGTGTGTGTGTGTGTGTGTGTGTGTAGGTGTGTGTGTGTAGGTGTGTGTGTGTAGATGTGTGTGTGTGGATGTGTGTGTGTGAGTTTGTTGTAGGTACAATTTCTCAAATTCTATAAGACTAAAGACCTATGTAACTACGGATTCCTCAATCTAACAGTAATGGAATGAGTTGAATAGATTCTGGTAACAATTGGACAACCGGAAGTAGTAGTATTTTATCAAAAATCTTCTAAATATTATTTTTTGAAAATTTATGTTATTACAAATATTAAAAAACAAAATTCTCTATCCCACACATTTAATTTTTTTTTATTATACCTTCTATAGATTTACAGATATAGATATTATATAATCTATAAAACAATCTATTGCAGTAAATCTCACAGCCTACTCACAGCACAAACAAATGTCACTAATGTCTGTGTCAAAAATTCAGAGATAGTACTGAAGGCTTTTTCTGGGAACGATATTTAATATTTGTTATTGTATTATTAATTATATATTTAAAATTATAGGTATATTACATGAACCCTTCGGAAATAACGCCAATCCCGTTTATGAATTGGAAAAACCTCGAACATTTAGAAAAAATGGAGAAAACTTGCTCATAGAATGAATTTAAAATTATATAAAATACGTAAATATAAAAATAAGGTGTAATTAGATTTTTTTGTGTGTACAAGAAATCATTATAAACTGTAAAAAAATTAATCTATTAAAAGACAAAGAATTTGCTAATTCCTATTTACACCGCTGATACTTAAATTTTAAGCTAGACTTAAACAAGAAAAATCTGTTGTGGCCAGCACAATACCTCTCGCCACTTCCTTTTTTGGTTACATAAGTATAGGGCGCGAACAGTCATGTTACATTGTTGGCCTTGACAAGCAGATGTGGGGGCCCGTTTCAGAATGATAATTAGTCAGTATGTTTCATTCAGAATTTCAAGATTTTCTAAATACACGTAGTTAATTTGTCACCAGGAGTGCGGAATTTACTTGTCGAGGAAAATAAACCATATGGAATTGGAAAATCACTAAATTTAGAATGAGAAATTATGATACATCTATATACATAATTACTAGCTATCATTCTGACATGAGTCCCCATATCTGCTTGTCAAGGCGCCCTATTGTATTTAACATTTCTTGTATACCTACATTCTACACCAAAAATTGTACTTACATATATCTATTCCTTATATTTAGATTGTTTAATTTTAAATTCATTATATGAAGAAATTTTGTCCTCTTCTAATTTTTCGAAATGTTTCCAATTCATTGTCAGGATTGACTGTATTTTTGAAGGATATATGTAATAGACCTATAATCTTAAATATTTAACTACTAATACATTAAGAAATAATATAATGTATATGTACTTGCCAGAAAAACTCTTTAGTAATATCTATGAATTTCTGACACTGACATTTATCTGTCAGTTACAAACAGTTCAACTGGTCAACTATTTTCCATGGCATCCTTTCGGCTGTAAAATTTATTATAACGTTATTTTATTTATTATATTTCTTTTATCTCTAAATCCATAGAATATATAATAAAATATTTAAATGTATCAGATAGAGAATTTAATTTTCTTTAATATTACCAAGAAAAATTTTCAAAAAATATTATTTAGAAGATTTTTTTTCAAGAATCTTCTACTTCCGGTTGTCCAATTGTTACCAAAACCTTTTCAGATCTTCCCATGAATGTCCGATCGGAAAATACGTAATTAAACAATTTTTAAGTCTTATAGTTTTTGAGTAATCGTCCTTCCAACATCCTACATACATACACACACACACACACACACACATACATCCACACACACACACACACACACACACAGACATCATCGTAAAAATGTTAAAATCGGATTGTAGGGACCTTAAAACGTGCTTATTCAATAAAATATGGATATGCGATTTTTAGCATGAATGCAATACCTCTCTTAGCGAGAGATAAAAATGCAAATCAAAATTTTTACAGCAATATTCATTTTCTCATTTTCATTTTATATTTTGTTTCGATAGGATTTACGAGCCTATTCTGAAAATCAGTGATTAATTTTTAACGACTGGTTAAAAACTTTATCCAATAGATATTGATTTGACAACTAAAAATCCAATTGGTTAAAAAATTGAACCAGTCGTTAAAAAATAACTACTGAGTAATAGGCCCGATTGTCAATTTAAGGAAAACTTAAAATTTAAGCGTCAGCAGTGCAATTGGGCATAAGTGATATAAGGAAAGTAAAGAGTTAATCAAATTTTAACAAAATTGATTAATCAATACATCACTTAAGGGTCTCGACTCCGCGTGACTCTACATGGAATCTGTTTATCTGAATGAGAAGTGTGGCGCGGTGCGGAGATGTTTAGTCCGGCCCACTTATAGTTGAACATTTGTATTGAGTTGATAGATCCAGAAGAAACGCGTTGGTCAATACAACATTACGTTGAGGTGTAGTGGGGTGGATATTGAAGAATGAATAGCAATAGATGGGGAGAAATGGATTGCTATTATATTCGGAATTTGGAATTGGGATGGGTGGACTTTGCTATATAATAATATATATAAGAAACAAAAAAACTATCATTTTATTGAAATTAAATTAAAGAAATATACTTAATTATTAATTATTTCAATAACCAATTACATACTAGGTAATTATATAAAATATATAAATCATATTCAGAAAGAAAAATAGTCGTTGACAAAGAAGATTTCTAGATATAGAAAAAAAGTTTTTAGAGAAGGAAAAATAAAAATTTCCTTATATAAATAGCAAAATAATATTCAGCAAGTACATTAAATCGGCAAACGAGCCGCAAAAAAATTCAAACTTATGCCTCAATTTGTTTTTTGCGAAATGGAAGCCCTCTTGTATACCGGGGATCAATGAGAACGCAATCCATATAGAACTTTATTAAATGTTGCTCCATGTTTATTTTTCCAAAAGTCTTCATCGTAATCAATTTTTTCCATTGATATACCTTTTGGAGTCCATATTACAAACATGCAATATTTTTTACCAGTAATTCGTAACTAACCCTGGACTTGATAGTAGTATGAATGATTTCGTTTTAAATATAATTTACCATCACGTATTACGCAAAAATTCATTTTTTTCGAAATAACGCCCTTAATAGGTGAAAAATTTTGTGCTGATGAAGGATATTTAATTTCAATTAATCCCGATTCCCCAATCAAACCATCAGGACTTGCTCCTAAGAAAGGATATTCCTTATCAATTTTATTTTATTTCTAATTGACAGATGTCAGTGATTTTGGTTATAGAAATATACAGTCAATAGTAACAATTTACTACGAATACAAAATATACCCCGCACCCCGCACTGGCATCGTCCAGGGTTGAAAAACCATCCCCTCTTCTATTCCTCTCTACCCGTACTCCACCGCGCCTTGACTAGGGCAACTCATTTCAGCTTCCGTAAAATTCCGTAAAATTGGTTTAGAAATTAGTAAATTACATACGTAGTTTTAAAGATAGAACAAAATTTCAAAAACAAGCATATAGAAGGAAAGTGAAACTATGCTTCTACGTTCTTATATTTTCTAATAAATATCTATTTAATTAGATGTATTATTTTGAATATTGTGTAAAATGTGTTTTTTCATTGTTTTGTAATATTGATTGTAAACATAATTTCAAATTTTTAACAACAGGTAAGCGTAGATCCATTCTTTAAGAAATCATGTCGCACAATTTTATTTTTTCAAAATTAATATGTAAGTCATAAACTAAAAACTGCGACACCTTTAATCACGCAACATTTTGCTTAGGAGACGAGACCCTTAATATTGTCCCCCTTTTCAAATACTTCACATTACGAGAGAAAGTTTCCGAGTAGGAAAAATAAAAGCTTGAGCTTGAAAGAATGCTATTAGTTATTTTACGAGAATTTAGTGATTATTTAATCCGTCGCATGTCGCATGTGAAAGAAATAATTTGAGTTTCCCCTCCAAGTTTTAAGCATTTTTATTTCATATATTTCTGAAAGAATACCTTCGTAAAAGCATTATTAGTGTCTAGAATAAAAGCTTTCACTTTTAAAAAGTTTTGCCTAATATATGTGCTTTATATTCATGACTCTAGAAGTTCTTGTTTTCGTAAAACTTTTCGGATTAAATTACAAATAAAAGTTGGAGAACTTATAACTAATCAAATTTGGGAACTTCGTAAGTACACAATTTATAAACGGGTTTCCTTCAACAACAGAAAGTATACGCTTGATTATTCGGATAATTTGAGATGAAAAGTCACAACATTATACGAGACATTCTGGAAAGGTATCTTGAATATCTTCAATTTAAATACAGCCGGCAAATTAGATTTATAACTTGAACTTGGCTTATGCTTTTAATATCTTACAGACAAGATAAATTATTCATGTATTACGATTTTTTTTAGATAGTGTATTTGGATGAAAGACGAGCATATTTCTATAGTTACATAAAAAATATTTAAAATGCTTTGAATATTATTTTTTCTTTCAAACTTACAATTCCCAGTAATTAATTCGCGAGCTTTGCTAATTTTTAAGTCACTAGATACTAATTTGACTGTTTTTAAGTTTTAAGCATTTCAATTTCCTAAAAAAGATTGGTTAGGATTAAGAGCTATTAAGAACACTGCAATTAATTAATAATTAATTAAATGAAATATTATTAACATTAAGCAATTAATAAAAAATAGAAATATCAGTTACATTTGTAAATTCGTAAAAAATAAGTCTTTAATCATAAAACAACAGAACATTAGGAAACGAAAAACGATGTATGTAAGGTAGTATAAAATTTAAAACAAATATGAATTGTATATCTGAAATTAAGGGAACAGGGCGAGCTTTAATCTTTAAAAAATCGTCGATCATTTTATTATAATTAGTAGTGGTAGCTATTTGTGACTCTACTGATAGAATTAACAAACTAGTAAGGTTATCTTGTGACAACCTAGAACGTAAATATGTTTAGATAAGCTTAAATTAAAAAAAAAAAACTTCTTTCGTCCCCAGCAACAGTTACTGGTGTTGTAAGGAGTATCCTTCAGGGCAATAATGGTATTTGTATACAAAGTTTCTAGACCAAATTTAAACAAATGGTTGCATACCTCAAGGGGCGTCAATAGCGATAGAAGATATCGACTAACATAAATAACTCCATTTTTTTAATCAACTCCGCTTAAATCAGAGTGTTCTTCGTCATTTATCAGAATCTGGAAATCGCTGGAAACATTTTTCTATATTATACTTGTAGCCTGCATTTTTGGATTTTATTTCATGACATGTTGTAAAGCATGGCAATATTATTAGTTTTTCATCAGTTATCATTTAATTTATTGTTTACACTTAATCAATTATTAATTCTAAACTTACTTTGTGTTATTAGAATTAATTTACTGCTTAAATTAAACACGTTGCCTTGTAAATTAAGAAAAAGGGATGTAGGCCAATTTTTTTGGCGTAGGGCTCGTACATATGGATAAATTACTCAATTGTGGTTAGGTGCTAACATTTACTCGAAATCTCAGTCATAGATAACGTGACCATTCTTTTATCCTCAGAAGGAGATGGCTGTATATTTTATTGATTTGATAAAGGGATACAATTTGATAAATTTAGAGCTGCCCTCTTTTGCTCAAAGATAACGGGGAGTGGGGGGAAGGAAGTTTTAAATAGCTTTACATTGACACTTACATTTTTTTCGTAGAATAAGCAATTGCAGATTTAATACCATTTTAAGTAAAGAAATAAATAAAATTAATTTGATTAAAATTATTATATTATTTACATACACCAGAATAGGTACATTTTAGGCGCGACAAAGGCAGAAAATGTAGATATATGAACTACAAAACAACTACAATACCCAGATGTTTTGCGGGAAACGCGCGTTCTTATAATTAAAAATACATTTTGTAATTCTTGTTTCACGAATCGTACGTTTCGCGAAAATGGAACAATTTTGTGTTCGATCGGATCATTGAGACAGATAGCAACCGAAGTTTCGGTACACACTTACCTTCATCAGAGAAAATATTACAGGTCCATAAACTTTAAATATCTTTTACAAATGTCGATTTTGTGAACGAAAAATCAATATCTACTGGATACAATTTTAAGCAGTAAGCTGTTGTTAAAAATTAATTACTTTGTTACAGAATAATAGAATAGGCCCCAATTAGAACTAAAATAGTTCACCTTTTGTGTTAATTTACTGCTGGTAACGTCTATCAATGCCCCAGAGTGGAGATTTTAAAAAATACTAAAAAGAATCGTATTCAGTTTCACACATGAAATTGTTTGATAGGTAATTAAATTCATATTTATATCAAATTAAAATTTGCAATTCTATTGGAAAAACAATTATTGCAAATTTGTAAACAACAACTAATGTATTTCTCTTTACAAAATACGACTATAATAAAAGTGATTTATTTCATTGCTTCATTGTTTGCCGTTGCCGTTGAAACAAAGCAAATTCAACTGAAATTGTTTGTAGATTACGATAAATATTACGTAAAAGATGATTTCATATTTTACGTTTTTTTAACTAAAAACAATATCGAACGTAGTATAAGATAATTTGCTTTGACGCTCAATAAAAACGTTGATATTTAACTGGGTCAATACCTACTAACAGTGTCACGTTGTGAAATACATTTTTAATCGTAAAATTACTTATGTGTCAATTAAGCATTTAATTAATATGCTAAATGAGCTAAAAGCCAGCTTTACACTAGTAATACTATGTGAAAAACAGTGTAGGTATATTGGAATCCATATTAGATGATTCTAATAAATTATATTTATGTCAATTACACGTAAAACTATAATTTTGTACTATAACATTATGATAGTATGATTTATAAAACCTTTACTATGTAATTAATTATATTTTATAGTGACATGGTTGATTTATTACAATTTGATTAGAAATAAAATTGAAGTAGTATTTCCGTATAATTAAAAATTTATATTGTGTGCATAATAAAGTTAAATGATATTTATTGTTATAAATATTGTTTTACACATAAATCGTGCAATAAATTTAAAAAGTACACGTTGAGAACAAACGGGCTATACGTCATCACTCAGTTCTACTAACCACGCCTCCAAGGAAATATTCAGCTGCGTGTGCATCATATACATTTTTCTCTATTAATATTTTGTTGTTAATGCAAATCATTAATTTTAATTAGAATATGGTTTTTTCTCATTGAATCGCCATTTACATAAATACAAAGAAAATTTCTACAAAATAATATTTTTATACTTCCGATGAATTATATAGGTACGCTTTAAGATGGGGCGTAATTAATTCGTTTGATCTTACTTTATATTTTTCTAGTATATGGACCTCTCTGAATATAACTGATTTAATTCAAATTGATAATTATAATCTGAAAGTTTAGTTTGAAATAACTTAAAAAAAAACCGAGAATTATTGCAAATAATTTTAATATTACAAAAAAATGTAGAGTTCCATATGATTATCAATAAATTAAAATAAAACTTGAATTAATGAGCGAGTGCGGCCCTGTAAATTTCGCCTCAATGCCTCAATGGCTGGCTGCGATAGCGCCGTGTCTGATATACCGTTACAAGCTCCCCACGTTTGATGCATACCCAGTAAACATAAAATCCTATACACGTCGCGTTTGAGCCTCACGAGCACGCGATATTACGATATTCCGCTTTTCACTTCACTCCTTTTGTTTTCCTGACGTTTACTGCCTTTTTGTTTTGTTTTCCTATTATTATTCCATGTTTTGTATTTTTTATTGGGTTTTTTGTGATAATGTCAGTGGGAATGTAATTTTAACCCAGGTTTTTATCATGTCCGTTGATATGTGTTTAAAAAGCGATTTTCGGAGTATTTTTTTGTGGCAATTTTTGAATTTTTAACAGTTAAATTTTAAATATACCTGTGAATTATAAATTCGTGAATGTGAAACTGTTTGGAAACGAATTATACCTATGTTGTTAATTCTTTGAATTTTTGAATATAACACTGAATAAATAACAAAATATTACTCACAGTACATCGTGAGACCGCATTGCATGACTTTTTCAATAATGACAGATGAATTCCGCTTACCTGAAACAAAAGAATAAATATATAATTAACAATCATATTCTTTTTCTTTCAAGAGATAGACATTTTTTCATGCAACAGTATGAAGTTGTTTGTACTTCATGGTGTTTTAATATAATAATAATATATTGCTATGTATAATAAAAATACAGCATGTCTCAAAAACAACCCCCGTACTTTTGATCTAATATGTAAAACGAGGGGGGTGTTACAGAGGTTCTAATGGTGGTGCTGGCCTTACACTTCTTTTACCCAACGATGACCACGACTTAATTATTCGAAGGACGAACACACATACACACACACTTACACACTTGCACTTATCTTAGATGGCCGATGAACATTTACATTATGGACACAGACATTAAATATTACTAACTAATTTCTTTATTTACACGTATTTACATTTAAACTAACTTATTATTAATGTATTACACTAGACATCATCAAACAAATAAACTAAATAGTTACGTTTTACATTGTAACTCTGCATAGTAGCATCTACTACGCGCTCAAACTAAAAGTCGAGACTACATGTCTTCACACTGAGTTTCTAAGACAGACTATATCAAACAAAACGTTAACTACGTGAGAGGATTATCTCTGAGGGGTTGAAGAGGGTATCATATGGCATCCATATCAAAATATCAGCCCTGCACGTAGGCTTGCAATAACTTCTAGACTTTTTTGTCAACAAATAACTGTCTAATGTCTTTGAAGTTAGACTAAACAGTCAGTTAATAAAAGATGATAACTATTTCTAAACAGAATTTTGACTAACAAAGATAACAAGTTAAAATATTATTCCTGAAACTATAATTTAGAAAAGATTATAAAAAGTTATTTATTTGTTATGAGCTCGCCTTGTCACAAATACAAATCAAAAATTAAGAGTAGAAAATTTTCTGATTGGCTTTCGTTATCAAGTTATTGATAAAAAAAAATGAACATTAAAACTTTATTAAAACGAATAATATTAGAAAACAAGATATTTTCCAGTTTTGTTGTGCTTCCTCCTTGTGACTAGGCACACATTCGCAAGGTTTATCATAGAAACATGAACACTCTGTAGCATTTTTCCACAGCAGCGTGAATACGAATATCGACATAGCCACTTAATTGATTTATGTTGCAAAAGTAATTGGATTGGAGCGTTCGTGCGTTAAAACTTCATCATGCCTCCATGATAAATTGATAAATAGTGCGTATGTTTACCTTGAAGTAGGAGGTAAACTATTTCTGCACATTTTGTGACAAAAGATGTGAAAAATATCTTGTTTTTTACTATTATTCGTTATAAAGTTTAAATATTAATATTTGAAATTACCTTCCGCCACCTTTAGGTAAGGAATGTATTGTCTGGTCAAAAAATTTGATGGAGAGTTTTTGGTAAATAAGCTTGTTTTAGGATCCCTAGAGCCTAGAATACGATTTTACCATATTTACGATGTCTGTATGTATGTGTGTGCGTGTGTGTGTGTATGTGTGTGTATGTGTGTGTATATGTGTGTGTGTGTGTGTATGTGTGGTGTGTATGTGTGTGTGTGTGTGTGTGGGACGATTTTTTCATAGACGATAACTCCAACTAACACTAAAAATTTAAAAATTATAATTCTTTCGTATTCCTCTACTTTACATCCACATGAAGAGTTGATTAGATTTTGGTTATAATTGGTCAACCAGAAATACCTTCATTTTAAGTTCTTAACAGTTTTTCTTGAAAAAACGCAGTTTCGTATTATTTTTTGACATTTTATGTTATTATAAATATTAAAGAATATTTTATTCTCTATACAGTTTGATTACATTTTTTTAGTCATATTTAATTAATATATAGTTAAAAATAATAATTATATTAAATTTCATAAATCAGTCAGCATGGAAACTGTTAATATATTCAGATAATTCATATGGACAGAAGTCTGTGTCATAAAAAGAAAATGTTTGTGATAGAGATCAGGATGTTGAGATAGATATTGGTGAAGACACGGAAAGATAGGATAAGGAATAAGAAGAAAAGGGAAATGGCTCGAAAGATATGAGAGATGATTACATTGGTTTGAACATGTCATGAGGAGAGATGAAGAATATATTGGAAGAAGAATGATCAGCTTAATAATATATAGTAGAAGAAACGATCATTAAATTATTACGGTTCGTTTTGTTACGAAACGTTATATTAATTTATATGAATACAGGTATAAATGTTATTTTCTAAGAAATTGTTTGTTGTAAAAAACCTAGTGATTCATATACAAAACATCTTAAAATAAAGCATGTCCAAATTACATCTGACAGTTATACTTTTTCTACAAAACTTTTGTTTTTATTACTGCAATAAATTAAAAATCCAAAGAAGAAAACAGCCGGCCTTACTAGACTATTACAATGTTAACATTGCCATTTTAATTATGCAAATCGTACACATACATAACGAACCATGGCCGAGCAAGCAACATTTTCATAATACACATATGGGATTTACCTGATTCGTCAGATGGTAAACATTGCTAACGCTATATAGGATGGCAGTGTGTTTATACAGGATATTAGACGTGGAAATTGAGCAGGATGGGTTTCAGGTAACATTTAAAATATGAGATTGTTAAACATTTCAAAATAATCAAATGTTGTGTTTAGAGAATGAAAGACATTGTTTTATTTTTGATATTGTTATCAAAATGACATCATGGTTTTTGTCACGTAGGCACAAACTAATCACTATGAAAATTATCATATTTTTTTTGTCCATTTTAGAATACGCAAAATTATAATATGATGCTATTTTAATAAACATTATGTACAAAGTACAAATAATTGAATAATTGTAAATACCTACTTTATTCAAACATAGTAATACTCGGATTATACAGGGTGTTCAATTTAAATGGGCTTCCATTAAGAGCTACAAAGACGGTTAAATGGGCAAACAATTTCTACCTTACAAGACAAAGTTAAAGAATAGAAAAAATGTTTTTTTTCACCAGTGGGGGGACATATTTTTTATATTTAATTAAAAATAGTGTGTAAATATTGAATAGAATTGTATTATATGTATTTCCAAACAAAAAAATATTATTACTAGTATACTACTGCGGTAGGTATACAATGAAAATTAAGCTGATTCAATATTTTCACGTAACCTTAAACTTCTATATGAATCATTCATTTCCTGTTTTCCTTATTTTTCGTTGGTAAGGATAAATATCAGAGTTTTTTCTTACATACATTTCCGGAAACAATCCTTGATGTTCAAATGACATTAGGTTACATTGTTTGTTTACTACGAAGTGTACCAAAATATATATTTGTAAGTAGGTACATGTAAACATGCATGTATTATAATACCAAGAGATGTACGACATTGATGTCCATTTTGTGTAGAATAAACAAAATAAATAGTGAGATAAAATACCTAATAAAAATTACAGAATAGAAACAATTCAAAATAAAATTGAAAAATATGAGAAATATAATTTGATAGGTATAGGAAATATGTATTAGAAACTTCGATATTAATGGTCAGTAATTTGATATTAAATTTAATTGTTTGATAGTATTAATGATTGTGACACGAAATATGAGCCCAAATTCATAATATTTCGGCCGGTTTACATTTTCAACAAACAAATAATAAAACCTACGCAAATGGTGAGAATTTTCTACAAATTTCTGTAGACTACTTAAAAATATAGATTTTAAACTTACAAAAACTGAGTACGTTATTCAAGAATTCCGCTATTTAATATTGGGTTACACTGCCTTCATTGTAAGTATACCAGCTTTAATTCTATTATGCATTTTATCCCTAAGCCCTGCATATTTTTTCTGTGAGTATTGTCCCAAATATCTTGCCAGGTAGGTTACTGTAAGCACTGGATTTTTTTTGTTGTTTTTCGTTTTGAAAAGTAAAGGTTCTCGGTAGAAACTAAATATGGACTAGAAGATGAGCCTTAAAATGCTGGTCATATTATTACCACCAGTCGTTATGCCCACATTTTTTAAAGTTTTAAGTCTATATTTAAAGTAGGAGAAAGAATTTTGTAGAAATTTCTAACCATTTGTGTAGATTTAATAATTTGTTGAACATGTAAACCGGCCGAATTATTATGAGTTTGGGCTCGTACATACAAATACGAGCATATCTGATTATGTTATAATAACATGTTGAATCAATTTATTTTGTGACAGTTCGAGGGATTTTATACTATATTCCTGCAAGAATAGAATGACCTAAAATTTTTGTGCAAGCGACTTACAAATTGTACATAATTTGCGATATGAATTTTTAAAATCAGAACTTAGCGTTCAACGTTTCATGTCTTTATCAACACCAATGGTCGAGTGCGCTTCTCAGTTTTATGTTTAGGCAACCAATCAAATTACACGTTGCGCAAACTTTCAGTCGGCTATAATTTTCAAAAGAAGTAATATTTACAAAAAAATTGTTCACTAATACACTAATTTATTATGTATATACATATTTTAATTTTTATTATCTAAGATAATTAAATTTTGACTACGGTATAGTATCCTTTTAAATTTACTCTAAAGAGTAAATTTATTACATTTAAAACGAAAATGAAAATATACAAAACGATAATAAGACCAGTAATAATGTACTCAGCCGAAACAATGACAATGACAAAAAAAGATGAAGAAGACTTAAGAATAGCAGAAAGGAAAATAATTAGAGAAATATTAGGACCAGTAAAAATCGCAGAAAACGAATTTAGACCAAGAATGAATCATGAAATCGAACAAATACTAGAAGGAGAAGACATAGTGAAGAAAATAAAGCAACAGAGAATCAAATGGCTAGGGCATATATGGAGAGCAGATGAAAAAGATACAATAAAATCAATAACACAGTGGATGCCAGGAGGAAGAAGAAGACGAGGCAGACCCAGATCCAAATGGCTGCAAGAAGTAGAAGAGGACTTAAAAAATGCAGGAGTAAAGAAATGGCAGGAGAAAACAAGAGATAGAAATATATGGAGAAGCATAAGCGAAAAAGTTTGAGTGAGAGGAAAATGGGGACTGATCCACCCCAGAAAAGGATCTAGAGAGCTTCCTAAGAAGCGGCGCAACCCCTTGGGGGTGTTTAAGTCACTATATATATATAGTATCCTATTTGTACAGTTAAGTAAATTATATTTTAAAGATGTGGTTGCGTGGCTGAGTGTGTTATGTAATCAGTTATGATTCTGTCAATCCGAGTTTGAATTCGACTAATGTCAACTAGGAAAATTATTTCCAATTTTTAAATAGTGTAAAAGTAATGATATATTTATTTATTTATTACTTGCTAGAAAATAAAAAAAAACTATCAAATTTTGCTTTAGTTTCCACCCTTCAATTGGCGGATGTGATAATAATTTCGGCTCGAGATTACAACTAGTGGATACATCTATACGTACATTAAATAATAATACGTAATACTTCGGCGACTGGCGATCAAAGCCAGAATGAACGCCCGAAATAAGCAAAAATTTATTTATTTTTTTCAGAATTAATTATTTTGTTATTATTTCAATTGAACATGACGCTTACATCCCAATTACAGAATAATATTACATATCAATATGAATAGGTAATATAAATACATACACAAGAAAAAAGTTAAAACTAAAAAAGAAGATAATAATTGTTTTTCGATTCCATTTATTAATATCAGCGTTATTTGTTCGCTGAAGTACTGTAATAAATATTTCAGAACATTCTAAATTGACGTTATTTACAGTTATCCATACAAATTCAGTAATCCGAACAAATCGTTAGTCCAAACATCCTCTCACATTTAGCATTTACGATTAAAATGTTTCTACTGTATTTAAAATTGTTTGTTCCTTGCAAATTTCATTGTTTACAATGTAGAGTAATGTACTCTAAAATATAGGAAAAATTATCATGCAAAACTATTTTAATAAAAGAAGAATTTACATGTTTGTTTTATAATGGTTTCCACTATCCATACAATAACTAATATTCTTCTAATGAAATCTATCAATATTTGCTTGAAAATGTCTGTAACAACTGATAACATCAATCAGGAGATAAAACTAGATAAGCCATCACATACGTAGATGGCTATGTTATATAAACAGTTGCCAGGCACTTAGCATTGTGCTGCCATCTTAATCATCGTCATCATGCGCTGCGTCATTGTTCAAACATTGGCTGTGTAAGGAAAATGTTCGACAAACCGGCATTCTCACATAGTGGCCACAGATGAATCATATCTGAGCGATATTTGACAGTACATGTAGACTTCTATGATAGACAAAACAATTTCAGTAAATGAGACACTACATTATAATTATAGACAGTGAAAACACATTTAAATGTTAGGTAAGGTTAGGAGATATTTATATGTAATTTTTTGAACAATATAGCCAAATAAATATGTAATAGAATATACACCGCAATGATATGAGGGTCCTTCTAGAGTGGTTCATATTTTTAAAATTTTATTTCAAATAAGTTCAAGTAATACTTTTTTTCGCCAAAAACTGAAGAAAATATGTAACTACTCTTTGATTATTTCAATATCCGATTCCGGCCAATCAGGTACAGTGAATAATAAATTAATGGAATCTACATCCTTTCAATCTATACACGAATGTCTTATTAAAGAAAAATCATTCATATCTAAAAAAAGGTTTCTGCATTTTTTTTTAAATATGTAAATATTAAATGTCTTATTTGAAAATAAGATAGCTATTTTATCATTTTAAGTCGTGTAATGAATTCTGTGGCACGCTAAATATTCACGGTGCTGTATGTATAGTAAGAAAAAAATTAATTTCACAGCGGTTGAAAATTACTAGTTACATCGTATACTTCATTTAGATTGTTTTAATATTCAGTTTTTTACCTCCCACTACCCTTGGTAAGGGAGGTATAGGGATCGTGCAAAAATGGTAAATGACCACGTTTTAAGGTCCCTATAATCCAATTTTAATATTTTCACGATGGTTTCTGTGTGTGTGCGTGTGTGTGCGTGTGTGTGTGTGTGTGTGTGTGTGTGTGTGTGTGCGTGTGTGTGTCTGTGTGTGTCCATAAAAAGTTGCGCCTTGAGGAATACACGGCCCTCTTTATTTAATTTAAATACTCGGTAAAGACGAATATATTTTTACCGCGTTTACCAGGCGTCACCTCACGGACACTTATTCTCATTAAAAGTTAGATCCCATAATTTGAAAACCACTAATCGAAAAAAATACTGTTTCTTTTCTTTAAATTTGTCTTGTGAAATAGAAATTGTTTGCCCATTTAATCGTTTTTGTAGCTCTTAATAGTTCTCGAAATAGGAATGGTAGCCCATTTAAAAAATAAATACCCTATATATTAATTAAATTTACAATTATTTCTAAGTTAATACTTATTCCTTTTACGGAATATAAAATTATTTGTGAGATTCAATGTAAACAGGGTCATTGCCAGTACTGCCAACGTATGGTACGAAAATCAACTACAATTATTTGAAATAATTTTATATTCCGTAAAATGTAAAAGGATTGACTTAGAAATAATTATAAATTGCATTATATATACGTTTAAAAATAAATAACACCCAATAATTTCTACAAGTTATATTTAATTTTATAAGGTTTTTTTCAGGTTGATGACATGCGTCTTCTGGTATAATTAGCAATGCAGTATAGAGTGAAGCAAACTAGTCATCCGTGCTGAAAGGTTGAAACCATCATCTGAAGCTGTAAACACTTTAAGCTCACTTTTGAGCGCTGCTCGTAACAGCTGCTTTGTTAAGTCTTAAGCCTTTGTCCTAATTAATTAACTAATAAAGACAAGATAGCTAACTGATCCTCTTTACGCGATAGTTTCAGTCACCATGAGTTAGATACATGAAAAGAGGAATTGAAAATGAAAGCAAGAGTCAAAATGGAGGTGCAGTCTTAACTGATTTAACAGCCGATTTTAGTATCAACTGATCCACTTATACCTTAGTGTTTAACTTGACAAAAATAGGTTTTATTTACAGTGGGGGGCCATACAAGAAAAATATTTAGTTTAAACCTATATTAAAGGCATTGGCAATTAAAAATTGACTTTTCACAAATCAAAACTATATTATAATTAGACAAAAATAGCCAAAATTTTGCTACCTGCCTCAGTTCCTGTGATATTGCTTGTTAAAGTTTCGGTGATGACGTCATCTACACTGCTATCGTGCTGTAGCATAACTGTACATAGCGAAATGCTGTGTCCTGCAAGGGTCATGTGTGCATTTTCAAAGATATTTTGATTTCGCAATCCATATTTTGTATGAACCAGTACTGAATGAAGATCAAAACGAAGTGGAATATTTTAAACAAAATAGAGAAAATCGTGAATTTGATAATGAAATAATATGGTCTAATTGCAATTTTTGTGAAATAATGACAAATACAGAATGTTACTGCTGTACATAATCACAGGCTATTAGTGAGTTATGTGGTACTCGTAATAGTGATTGTATTACAAATCACGAATTTTTTGAAACAATAGTTTTGGAATACATTCTTTAAAACAGGTAAATAAATACCACATGTTAGTCAAGGCAGATGATACAAGAGTAAAAATGTTAGAAATGGAAAATAATACTGTTTGGAGACATGTAGCTTACACCCAAATTGTACAATGCGTAAATGCTTGAATAACATTAGGCATTAGGCTAGAAAGAACGATGGGATATATTTTTTAATATAACGATTCGAAGTCTTATACTAAAAAGTGTGGACTCAAACTACAGAACGTTTAGTATATATTTTTTTTCCTATTAATTTTATACATCTACGCACGATACAAATCACGTTTCATATTTTTTTTCGGGATTCTATGAAAAGAAATACAAGTTTTTATTTTTTGTTTTATTATGTGTGCAATCAATCATAAACGCAACAATTACGCAAGAATACTAAAACCTACAATCCCTGAAGGCAAAACCGCACGTTTGTACTAAATAAACTGCAAATATTTTGTCTAAAAGTCTAGATAAACACACAGTGCACTGTAACAGTGTGTACTCTATACCTACTGCTGCACTCGGTGTAGATGACGTCACTGAAGCTACTTATGGTAATTTCAAATAGCTATAACTTTGGAACAAGTAATCGGAGACATATTAAATAAAAATTAATGAAATTCTGATATTATATTAATTCCATTTGTAAAATATCGAAAATAACTTGCCAATGCCTTTAAGGGGCAGATTTAAGATACATAAGAACATATTATTTATATTGAAGATATACTTTTTTGAACGTAACACGATCGCACACAAAAATCGGAATGTTATTGGGCTTCTAAAATAAGAATACGCCTCTACCGACAAAATTCTGAAGTAAATGTAAAGTACATCATGCACGATTTTTTTTTTCTTTACTTTAATCGATTGAAATCCATGCAGGGTGCATGAATTCACAAATTCTTTCTTCATTAATTTAAAATTTACTGCATCATAAATTTTAACACTAGTGTGAATTAGTTATCTTAATAATGACGAATGAAATAAGAAATCGACATTTTTGCCATTATGTCAAGAAATTATTAGAAATACAAATTTAAAAGAAAAAAAGTGTATATAACATACGTTAAAAGTGATTTTACTTTGTTGGAATGTTCAGCTTCGTGTCGTATTGCAAACTTTCTTCTTTAACACATATCATAAATAACTATTATAATATGGGCAACTTTATGTACTCACCACAGTTTTAAAAATAAAAAAATAGTATTTTAGGATTACTAGCTCTTCATATGTGGTGCTTAAATATAAATAATATAATTTGTTGTAGCCATAACTATATTAAATTTATATATCTTGCTTCCTAAAAATTGGTTCAAAATAAATATAAGTAGTACGTACTAGAGATGCGCATTTTCGACCCGAACCCGAAACCCGGCCCGATCCGACCCGAACCACCGTCGGGTTTCGGGTCACGTTTGTGATCAAGATAAATAGTTCGGGTCGGGTTCGGGTCGAGCTGGTTCAGTTCGGGTTGGTTACAGTTCGGGTCGGGCTGGTTCATTTCGGGTTCGGGTCGGATTGATTCAGTTCGGGTCGGGTTCGGGTCAGAAACCGTTCGGGTCGGGTTGGTTCAGTTCAGGTCGGGTTGGTTCAGTTCGGGTCGGGTTGGTTCAGTTCGGGTCAGGAACCGGTCGGGTCGGGATGGTTCAGTACGGGTTGTGTCGGGTTCGGGTTCGGGTCGGGTTCGGCTCTGGTTTAGCTCGGACCGGGTTGGTTCATCTCGGTTTACTTTTACTTCTAATCGTGCCGACGGCCAACTGCTAGTTCATAGGATACCATTTACCATAATTTATTTTTTTGTTTCTACTAACGGAAGATGACTGAAAAGTTTTAAGCTACACTTTTCGTATACATATATTATATTCTAAAAAATTATACAAATGTCAATATCCATTCAAAATACATATGTAAATACAACTACTTTGTATTATTACGCAAAGGTCGGAAAATACGAAACATACATATTAAGTGCAAGCTTACATATTTATTTTTTGAGAAAATCAAATATTGCATATGCTAAATAATATGAGTATGTACATGTACCTATGTACATATTTTCCGAATTTTATACAACTGGTAATTTTAAAATGTGACTTCAAAGAAATACAGTCGTGCGTACCGTACTTTGTTGAAGAAGAGATTATAGTATTTTTTATGTTAAGCCAAAGCCAGATGACCACTTAGAATGATATGTGTAATTTTTGATTACCAGGTATTTATTTTCCTTTTATCAAAAAATAAGTGCACGTTTTGCGAATTTTTGTCAATTGATAATTTGAAATTGTTACTTCAAAGAGAAACCAGCTGATCGTAATTTGAAGAAGAGATTATAATAAATTAATGTGTTCAGCCGGGTGACCTCCTTGGGTGATGGGTGCTGTATGTAATTTGTATTTACTTTGCCCGATATTTTCTAGTTTTACTCGTATTATAGAATTTATCCAATCCCAGATAATTTCTACCTCCATTTGGTTTAAATTTTGTATAATTTCTCATTATACTTCGTTTCGGAATGAGCTGGAGTAATAAATCAAAATTTACAAGAATAGTGTTGGATTGCCAAGGATGCGGCAAATAAATCCGCTAGAAAAATTAGATATAACCGTTGAGTGAATAATGTATGTAGTGTAATATATATTATTCACTCAACGATATAGGTAACTTTACTAAAGTGCTCATAGAATGCTGCACGCTTTGTACCTGGAACAAAATTTACTTCTCTAACAATAGCTAACAACAGAAAGACCTCAATAAACCTTTCGATAATCCCTTCTGAAAACTTGCATAGCCGTAGAGAGAAGTTTTCGGAGGGATTTGTTTATGTATTTACATATGCTTATTATCCAAAAATAAAAGTTCTCTATCAGCATTTATATTTATTTCAATATAATGGGAATTCAGCTGATCTCGAAAAATTAATCGAGAACTGAAATGGTAGATCGAATTCAGTCTTTTCAACTATCCCTTCGCAAACAATTACTGTAGCGCCACTGGAATATGTTCGAAGAACTAGTTTATTAGTGCAGCACATTTTAAAGAGAAATATAGTTTGTTTTTAAAAAGCAGAAAATAAAATATTAAATGGCAATGTTAAGGATAATGTTGATTTGGATTCAAGCTAAATTTAAATACGTCCTTGCTGTAACTTCTTGCTAGGTTGAACGTACATTTTCCTTTCAAACTCATTTATACTGATAGAAGGCATAATTTTATAATTATAATTATAATATTTACTCAAATAGACTAATTGAAATATATATTAATAATAATTAATCATTACCTCCAGACAAACAAAGGATTGTTTCAATTCGGGTCGGGTTAGAGTTGAGTTCGGGTTCGGGTCGGGTTCGGGTCGGGTCGGGTTCGGGTCGGGTTGGTTCAGTTCGGGTCGGGTTGGTTCAGTTCGGGTCGGGTTGGTTCAGTTCAGGTCGGGTTGGTTCAGTTCGGGTTGGGTTGGTTCAGTTCGGGTCGGGTTGGTTCAGTTCGGGTCGGGTTCGGGTCTGATTCTGTTCAGGTCGGGTCGGGTTCGGGTCAGTTCGGGTCAGGTACCGGTCGGGTCGGGTCGGGTTGGGATGGTACATTGTCGGGAACCGTTCGGGTCGGGTTTCATTTTTACGAAAAATGCGCATCTCTAGTACGTACTTCTATTACTACCGTCCACTGTAAAAACATTATGCCTATTTTATAGTGGTATTGGCCACTATAACAACTGGGTTATTAAATTGTATAAAGGATATATACTATCAAAACTAATTTGGAAAAATATAATTTAAAGAGATACTATTAAATCGTGACAAATATTTTATTATTTTTCAACTAGTCTCTTGTTTTTACATTTGCCAGGTAGATTACAGATGTACTGACTTGATAATATAATGTATAGAATGTTCAATAAAAAACCTAATTCGGAGTAGGCTATGAACAGAGAAACGTATGTCTCATCATTATTATTCAATTCAATTTTCCTGAAATTCATTGTAACGAATATTGCCATATATCGTTGTCTAATTTATTTCTGTTTTTAAAATAAGATTCAAGAAAAAAGTTTTGATTTCTTAATAATATTTTTGACAATATCTCGTGTCAAATTGATACAGTATCCCGACCCCACGTTACCCGAACATCCAGTAGCCGAACAAAAACTTTTTAATCCGAACTGCGGGATAAAATGTCTCCGAAACCAACAATAACATGTGGATTCTTGGAAAAACCTGTCAAATTTTGCTTTAGTTTCCATCCGTGGAAGTGGCGGGATATGATAATTATTTCATTCTGAGATTGGAACTGATGGATATTTAATAAATAATAATATACGACTATGTATAATAATTCGGCGATGGCGATTAAAGCCGGAATGAACGCACGAAAACAAATATTTAAGTTTATTTCAGAATTATTTATTATTATTTATTACTCAACAGGACATTTTCACCTTAATTACAGAATAATATTACATAGCAGTATGAAGAGGTAATGTAAATAATATAAAAAACTATAAGATAATAATTATGATTTTTGTTTCTATTTTTTAATTTCAGGGTTATGTTTTCCTGAAGTACCGTAATTAATATTGCAAAACTTTCTAAATTAACGTTATTTACACTTATCCATACAAATATAGTAATTCGAACAAATCGTTAGTCCGAATACCCCCTTATATTTAGCAATTCGGATTAAAGGGTACGTACTGTACTTTAAAATTAAGACATGTTTCTTTGTTCATAGCCTACTCCCAGTTAGGTTTTTTTTTGATACACTGTATAAAAATAATATATATATATATATAAGGGGTAGCATAACACCTACTTCTTGAAAGTCAAAGGGGTAGATAGAAGTGGGTCATTTGATACTAAAATCGGCTGAAGGATCAGATTTCCAAATTGTAAGAAAGGTAGTTGCTTTCATAGTTTTATCCGAAACAGATTTCTCAGTAATATGAATGTGTGTATAACGATATGTAAATAGACAGTCTGTATCTTTATATTCACATACATATTAATGGAAGATGTTATTCTGATCTGAAACAATAGAAAATCCATACATGCTATGTAAAACCTAGTAAGATAGAATGTAAGAATATCAAGGTGGTAAGATTGCCAGTTACTACACTACATGTTAACAAAATTGATCTTTCGCATACACGAACGGCGTATATGTGTAGTGTATCAGAAACATTTTCACGGAATTAATTCTCGGTAGTGTCTGTAACGTACTATACTCTTGCGTAAATGAAGTCTTTTCGTTCAGTAATCTCGGCAATAGTAATTAAGTGGAAGTGGCTTAGAGAGAGACTGAGCAGTAGGCCGTTATTATACATTGCACGCGTTTAATTTGGGCCCGGCTCTGGAAACTACTGGGTCATTATGGATCACGACCAACATAGCAAAGCAAGAACACTGTGCCACACACTACGAACAACCAAACCACGCCAACAAGGATCAAGGAGTGTCTTATTGAGATTAAAAATAAAGTGAAACGACGGTGCCGTACTAAAATTTGTAAGTTTTCATCCTTATTATGTGAGCGTTATACTTGAAAATTATTTTCAACGTTCAAATAGCCCCAAAGAGACTCATGTGGTGTTTTGAGAATCCGTGATCATCTTCAATAGTAAATATATAAAGTCAGTTTCCACGACTTGATCCCCACGTTATTAATCGTAACCATATGGTTTAAATTGCCAGGATGGAGGGAACCGATGCTTCCTTAATGCAGCCCAGTATCATTTTTAATCGAGGAAAGCAGATTGGTACATTCCGAAATGGATAATAAATCATGATGATTTATTTACTATATTTAAGTATGAGGTCAGATATACACTGCTTTTATTTTCATACGTAATATAACAAGTGATATGATTATCATCGATGATATTCTCGAGTGAAACCGAGTTACAGATTTCACGAGTCCGAAGGAAGAGTGAAATGTTCTGCTTCGGTTTCACGAGCAATATCTTCGATTATTGATTATATCACGAGCTTATATTTAATGAGAGAATATATTGAATTTTTGTAACACATTGTGTGTGCTGGTAACCTAACTTTTGATATTCATATCCATATTGTATTAAAACATGATACTTACGAGTTTTATTATTGTTATTACTTATTTTTATACTCAAAATTAACTGTCAATGTCATAAATAAATAAAACTTATCCCTTAGTAACGACTATAAATACGGAGATAATTTCTTTGTTTTTTATCATCGCTGTGATATACATGTACCTAGGTAGATTCTGAATGTTGATTGGCGGAAAATATGTCACGTATCTAGTGAATTATATTTTCATACAAATTTAAAAAAATAAAAAAAACTGACGTGGACAACATAAAACCTCTCACCATTTATTAATTTAAATACATACCTACATATTTATTTATGCTGGAAACTGTATTAAGTACCTTTCCATATAACTATTGCTTTATTTACTATTTTCTGTTTACGTTACTATTATTAATTTGAGATGATTAGTTTTTTGACAGTGACATTTATCTGTCAGTTAGCTACATACATTTGATATCTGAACTGTGTAACCAAAGAGTATTAATGCAAACCTGTAGAAAATTTAATAATCTTTAATTTATAAAAGAACATAAATAAATCTCGAAAAAATAACATTTAAAGGTACTTTTTGAAGAAAAACTATTTTGAGCTTCAAGTAAAGTGCCATTTCCGGTTATCTTATTACACCAGAATCTAATGGCTACTTTCCATATTAGAATAAAGTAGCAGTACAAGGTTTCAAACACACATAAACACAGCATCGTGAAAATGATAAAATTGGATTCTAGGAACCTTAAAACGCGGGCATTTATCAAAATCTCGATTGCGATATTTAGCACGATCCCTATACCTCGGTTACCAAGAGAAGCGGGAGGTAAAAACCATTATATTCATTCTTAATGATGATGAATCTTATTTGTCAAAGACAAACATTTATACTGTATGTGGTTTAAGATTACAGTACAGCGTGGTATAGGGACAACATTTCACGGCTTGTGATTGGTACAAACGTAGGACAGTTTTAAACCGTTCCAATATTGTTTAAATATTGCAACATTTTAAATACATTTGTATAATAAATGAGACCAGCTAAATTGAATGTAAGTGAAATAAATAATTTTAATATAAATATAATTGTAAATAACTTAGTAAAAAGTTTAACAAAAAACAGATAACCTGACAACCTGTCAATAAATGTCATAAATATTTTATATTTTATACAGTTTCGCATATCTGATGAAAGTTGTTTTCAATTGGGTGATAATTAAGACGTTTCATATTCAAATTCTGATTAGATTATTGTAACATTATTATCTTATCAAAATAACACTTGATTCGTATTTAGATTTACCCTTAAATTGTTGCTGCGTGAACCAATCTTATCAAGCTACGCCCACCATTGCAATCTTAAACCAGATACAGTATATATACTTCATTAGTTTTATTTAAAATCGTAGCCCATTTAAACAAAATGTATTTTATAAATTTCTTTTTCTTAAAAGAAAAATAAAAAGTTTCAGTACTAGTTCTACAAAGTATTAGTACTCTTTGATTCAAAAATGGTACAGAAGCTGACTATTATCCATTCAGTTGCGAGAGAAGAAAACATTGAAAACCACTGGTCTTCTGCCTACGGTTTGTAGTAAATTTCTTGTAATCACAAGCCTACAACTTGTGCTTGTGTATAAACAATTAAAATTTAAATTTAAAATGTTATTACTGTAAAGCAGGAATATGAAATGATTTAAAATTACAAACACATAGCGCACATTAGAGTAATAAGGCACGTTCTTGCTCATATTAGGGAAACTTAATAACAATTCCGAGCAGAAAAAGTGGTTTTCATTGTTTCTCACCGGTACAACATGTAATAACAAATCATAAATATGATTTACAGTTAGGAGAAAAAGGAAAATGATTAAAGTGATCGAGGCATTACACAGCACAGTCTGACAATTTCAGCTCATTGTTCTGCACACAATCGAGTTAGTGGGAGGAGGCTCGCATGCTCATTCGCAAACCGCAAGTAATGAGGAGATTCCACTCTATGATTTATGCTCAAGTGTACACAAAATTAACAAAAGAGCGGGATTTTAAACAATGAATTACCAAAAGATTATCATAATCAACATTTAATTTTACGAGTAAACTAAGAATACATTTAAAATTT
Source organism: Harpalus rufipes (assembly GCA_951394225.1). Lineage (NCBI taxonomy): Eukaryota > Metazoa > Arthropoda > Insecta > Coleoptera > Carabidae > Harpalus > Harpalus rufipes. The sequence goes on along the minus strand of OX596281.1, from coordinate 20,491,232 downwards.
TCCTAATACGATCTTAGTTTTTGATAGGCTAGTGCTTAAAGCTTGTTTACCAGTCTTACTACCGAATCCACTACGCAAAAATGATGAAGGACCATGAACGTACATATTTTTGAAATTCAACGCTATGCTAGAGTTTTTTATTTTTTATGTAGCTATAAAGACCTATTTTTAAAACATAATTAGCTATGGAGTAATGTTGCATGGTGATCTGGAGCTTCTTGGTCGCAGAATTTCGAAAGCTTTTGAATTCGCATATGTTATTTTCGAATCGGTTTTAAAACGTTGATAGAACATTTCAAATATTTACAGGAACAATCTTCACCAGTTTCATGGCTTTGTAGTCCGAGCTTTTTCGCTACATCAGTCACTTGTATAGTTTTTTTTCGTTATTTGGTGGTTTTATTAATTGTATCCATATCTAATAAGTAGGTATTATCAGATAGCCAGAGATACCTACCGCTTTACTGAGCAGAAATCATCTGATCAAGCTAATACTTGCGCATATCGTTGCACGAATGGACATTCATTTTATTCACTGACGCTTAAACTCATCCTTTATAGCGCTTGCATTGCAATTTTTAAGGCCTGTATCTTAGAACTGTTACCGTTTTTGCCTCTTTTCAACATATCTTTTGAAAGCCCCACCCATCTATTAGTATAGGACCAATGATTTCACATTTCATTTTTCGAGAAAATGGATATTCATTCTTCTTTCCCTGGCTTTTCAAATATAACTTCTGTTATGTTCGTAATTATTATTGGTTATTTGCTACAGCAATGGTGCTAAGAGTTAGTAACTTTGTTACAGAATTGGGGTGATAACCTGTTTTTCCTACTCCCATTGTTAAAAAGTGGCATAGTACTGGTTTTCACTGTGCAAAGAAATATCTTAATCACAACTTGACAAGTTGCGGCTACAATCGTATTGGAAACGCCGTGATACTAGCGAAGGCTAACAGCTGATTCATTAATCACGGTGTGAAATTAGCTAACAGTAGTCGTTATGTAAAAATTAGTAAACTACAAAATATATTTCTGTATATCTACCATCTTAATTTACAGTCGTTTAAAAAGTATAGTACTTATGTAACTCGTTATAAAACGAATTTTAAAACGGGATAATGATGCCGCAGATTGACATCAGCACTTGACATTACTATAACGCATCTAGATGGCGAAGCAATAATACTTGAACCCAAATTGGTACAAAACAATATTTTGTACGAGTACTACTCATTTTAATACCTTATGAATACATTGATATTTTAGTATAACCTGAAAAACACAAAAATCTAGAAATACATAGAATTGTCAACATGAGAAATATAAAAGCTTTTTCGTTTACTATTCGGCTGCCATTTAGTGATATTATCAATACTGTACTGTATATGTCTACGTCATTATGACGTGCAAGTTCATGGGTTATTATTAAATTAAAAACTCAGAGAAATGGGTCATTGTACATTCGCAAAACAAAAAATACATGTTAATTATTTTTAAGAATACGAGTAACATAAAAATATCAAAAATTAGTGAAATAGTGCTACTTTACAATTGTTGGTAGTACGTAAAATAGCGTTCGTATCACGGATAAAAAGATTCGCCTGTGTATTATCCTAAAAATTGCTGACTTTTTCTATACAATTATATCTCGAATGATAAATTACTACTGCCATTGCTGTGTCTGTTTTCTTTTGCAAAGAAAATTTGGCAGAGTCTAATTCTCTAATCGTGAGATTAGTGTTAGAACATCTCACGAATCTGGTAATTTGGCAACACTAACGTACCGTCACTAAATACAGCACCGAATGTGAATCTAAATTATCTCTTGAAATCTTATCACTAGCATGTACCGTGCACAGAGCACTCATATGCAGATGAGGAGGCCACACGTATTATTATAATAATAATCTCGTATGTATTCCTTGTCAAGAACATAACGACAATAAGGACACTTCGCGATGATACCACAAGAATATTAAAATGATAATTTTTTGCCATAGTTTGTCATGGTTGTCATAACGAAAGTGGAAATAAATGAGTCAATATAACTAATAATATAAACAAATAATTTTGCCTCAGGTAACAATGTAATTAATTTTAGTACCGATATTCTATGATGTAAGTAGTCAGAATTATAATTTATAATGTACCTAGGTACAGTTCAAATTTCCTTAATTAAAAGTGATATGATTAATTAATTAGGTAGGTACTATTTCTTTATAGAGAGAAGTTTTAGTTTGACATACAATTCTTTTTTAAGTAATTCCAATCTAAATTAACTGATCAAATGTTGTGTGTAAATTGTCAATTACTTCTATATGCTACCATAATACTACTTGCACAAATAATCAATTTATATTTGCATTAATATTTTTATATTTGTTTTAACTGTTTCTAAATAATAGTTATTTGTTTAACAAGGCAAAAAGCAGATTCATGCCACGGCGGTGTTTCATATAGACACGGCGGCGCTATCTTTCTATTTAGCCCAGGCAGTGAATTTGCATATTTGCCGTGTTTCGCCGAAAGTTTAGAATTAATAATGATTCAATATTATTTCCATCGTCGTTGTTGTCATTTTGCATAGGAGGTACCACGGCCTTGTTTTGAAAACGCTGTTTTGAAAATGCCAAATTTCAATATTTAATTTCACTTGTGTTTAAAGATTTTTTTTTTCAAATATTTATTTCAATGCAAATTATGTGCTTTAAAATAATATTTTGAAAAAATCGTTCTTTAAACCTAGTGGTGAAATTAAATATTGAAAATTGCCATTTTCAAAACAGCGTTTTCAAAACAAGGCTTGTGGTTCCAGCCATTTTTTTTACTGTAAATTACTACTGTAATTCTTTTACACATTTTATTTAATAAAATCCTTCAGTTTTTCTTGTATTGTTGATAAAGCTAAGTATTATTTAATTTTACATTAAAACAAATATTTTGGAATACATATCTTGCTATGTGCCATTAGAACGACAAATTGTCCATAATATGAAAACTGGCGATAATTTATGTTAATTATTATTTAAATCATAATAAATTAAGTAAATAAAATTAAATTAAAGCGGGTGGCTCAACTGATATGGGAATTTGAATGATTTATTATTTACAGTTCCTTGAGAAAGTAAAATTTTACTGCCTAGCAATTGTAAATAAAATCATACTTTTAATACAAATCGATGAAAAATAATACAGATCAAGTATTTGAACTAAAATTACTTCCAGTTCTCTTTGGAAATTTAAAATTGAAATTATTCTTCTTTTTTTCAATAAAAGACATTCTTAAATTATTAATCAGTCGTTCCTCGTTAATTCCAAAAAATATGAAATTTCTAATAATAGAAGGAACTTTCGTCTATTAGAACAAATTCAGGGAATGAAATTTTCTGACATTTTTATTATTTTCCCTAACAAAATTTAATTTTGTCATACCTATTTATATTTTTTTGATTACGAAATATATCAAATACGAGTATTAATATTGCAATGTGACCGTAAGTTACTCGTCGTTTTACAAAACGGCTATCCAAATTGCAAAACATCGCTGAAAAACGGCTTTTCTATACGGCTACGACATCGACATAATATACACATACGAAAACAATGAGCCTATTTTATTTTTATGTATCGTAGCATATAGTTAATGTATATGTAATGGGAGTAATTAAAAACTGTGTTAAATATTTACTGTCGATCATATTTTAACTGAAAATATTTAAAGTTGTCTAATTAAGTAAACATTACACACATAATAAAATATATATTCTTTTTTGCGTTGTACGCACAATTATCATAAATTTAAATTTATTGATTTAGTCTCCGACGCGTTGCACAAGCGTCATTATAATTTCTGATTAACATTTCCAACAGAAAACTAACAAATAGTCCCCAAAAGTAGGTCAGATTATCGTCACATTTTGGTAATGACACATTTGTACAGTTCTTTGTTTATCATTTCAAAGTAATCAAGTGGTATCTACTTCATGCTAATCTAATGACATAATTATACTAACAAACGTAGAATATATGTAAGTGCAAAGAAGGCGTATTTTTGATTTTGTAATTAGTTACCCTTATTTGGATATTTCAATTAATAAAAATAGTTTAATTAATGTTTGCGCACTAGATAATTGAATCGATTAATGCGTAATAATAAGATTTATGCGATGACTTGCACTTGATGTTCTAATGCAATCTGTTTGCACAAAAAAGTTGATGAGAAATGTGTCTTACAAATGAATTTATGTAGTTATTTTTCATACAAATTTAATTTTCGCAAAATAAAGTTTATTTACTTTAAACCATTAAACTCTATAATAGTGTAGTAAGTACATTTGAAATCACACAAAATTTGTTGATAAATTACATGAATTATATAGCGTGTTCATTGTAAGTGGTACTATTGCTATCTCGAGAAGTATAAGAGCTACGAAGTTGGTTAAATTAGAAAACAATTTCTATTTTATAAAACTACTTAAATTAGCAAAACAATTTTTTTAGACCAGTGGTTCTCAAAATACGGCATACAACTATCTTATTTTAAATGGGAACCTATTTTTTTTTTATTCGCTTATTCGATTTAGTACTTTCTGAATTCAACGATATACATACTGTCATACCTTAATATTACAATTTTTTGAGAAAAATGCAAATGAAAATTTTGGTGATTTAATTTAAATTTGATTGTATAATTAGAGTGCTAAGAAGCAAACAAAATACATATAAACTTTATACATATCACATTTATCTTCGTGAATAAAAATAATTTTATTACTGAGAATGTGTACGAAATATTTGTTTTGACATTAACATGAAACAAAATATTCAATTGTTTTCTCAAATATTTTGTAATATACTCGTAGATATGGATATCGTTGAATTCAAACAATTATACCGAATCGTAAGAGCAAATATAAAAGTTGCCTTTTAAAATAAAGAAAATTATTGTTTACTAATTAAAGTAGTCTTATAAAATATAAAAATATTTGCTAATTTAACCGACTTCGTATAGCTCCTTTACTTCTTGAGGTAGCAATACTTAACCACTTAAAATGAACAACCTCTATACCAAAATGACCGCGAAAGATTACCGAATCTATTAATGCATAAATAATTTCAATATCAATAATTTTGCAACGAAAAACTCTAAAAAACTGTGCACCGATAATTTGAAGCCTAACACAAATAACGAATTAAACAAATGAATTAATATGAGTACTGTGTCAGCGGAGCTCAGCCTACTGCCAGCTGAACATGTTTTAAAATAAGGAAATGATTTGGAAGAAACTATACAAAAATATAGATATAATTTATAACATAAATAAATTTTAAATAATTTTGTATCTATAAACACATTTTTTTTTCGTAAAAGTATGGGGTCTCTTGGCCGCGTGTCTGGTCGCGAACCTGGGGAACCGGGTTCGATACCGACCGACGCCAAATATTTCGAACTTTAAATGACATAAAATTAACCCCTGTGGTGCACTCTCCACGCCAGCTAAGAGTGTCCGTGCGGTGACGCCTAGAAAACACCCGCACGGTATAAATATGACATCATCATTACCGAAATCTGTATACAAAGCAGATTGGCACACCCAGCAATGGATAATATGCCGTGATGATATATTTATTTTATTTTAAAAATATTATTTAGGTATACTATTATTCTGTAGCCTGGTGCTAAAAGGGCCAATGTCCAAAATTGATTAATTTAAGTTATGAAAAAAATCTATAAATATGAAACCAAATTTTACACTGTTAATTATTTATTAGTAAACATGATTAAATTATTTTATGTAAATTATTATACGCGAATTTTTAAAAATTCAATTTGGCAAAATTGGCTATGGCCCTTTTATCACTAAGGTACATTATTATACTACGCTAGAATTGATCGTAGAATGTTAGATATTTTTGCATACAAATCACTGTTTTCAACGGTTTGAGTTGAATTGATTCGACACTGAAGCGTTTTAATTCAATTTTAAAATTAAAGTTAAAGACATATTTTCATGATTTACGAAATCACACAATACTTTAATCACTTTCAAAATTATTTTACAACTGTCAAACTAAAAATCGTATGTTTTACTTTTATGGCATAATGAAAATTATTTAGTATTTTCACGACATACAAAGATGTTTGAACAATAATTTTGAACAGTTTTTATTTTTGAACAACTTATACTTATTGCTCTACATATAAATATAATGTAAAGAGATTTTGCTAATTGAAAATTTTATCACTTTATTTACTAAGGTCAGAAAGAAGAAGACAGTCCGTGTAAAATTTTCAAGTGTCAATCAAGCTCAATAATTTATAAATAGTATAAATATCAGAAAAACCAGACATGATTTAAATAAGTAAAGTCAAAGATGGAACTAATTTTATGAATAAAAGGTTGTGAAGATAAAACATGCACAAATAGTAAAATATTTTGATTGAAACTGTGAACCTCTGAGTCGTAAATGTTTAGCATCATATATTTACACAAACTGGAGAAGAATGTTAATAAAAGAAGATACTATCGTTATTATATCGTGCAAAATACTTCATGTTGAATATTTTTAAAACATAAAAATGGCACTTATCTGTTTAAATTTAAATGATTTTATAATAATTTTGCAAATTAGCTACACGAAAGACATAATTCAGATACGTTAATATGCATGAAATGAAATTTAATTAATTTGAAAATACAATCTACATGAATAATGTGATGCTATATTTGCATTATTTATTTAACTACAAACAAATATAAAATACTAATTACATCTAAATATGAATATCGTTTTCAGTATTCATATTTTTTTAATAGAGTCTAAAATAATTGCATCGAAAATTCGTCACGGTATTGTACCATTGTTTTACGTTTAATTAAATTAATTTTTTCACGCAATCTCTTAATTACCTGTTTTACAAATAACGAGCATCATGTTTAAGCAGATACAGCCAATCAGTAACGTGAATTCGTTTAATTAATTTAACGTAATCATTTGACGTTGACGCAAATCCTAATTCGTAAATTTTTAATTCAAAAATGTTTGGTATTCAAGGATGTAATTTGTTTTTATTGCTTCGATTTACAAAGCTTATAATTTAAACCAATTTAAAGCGATAGATTGTTTTCGTTTTTAATTAGAAAGATAAAAATTCAATTCCAGAAAACAATAGTAGGTACAATGTTGTTATTTATTGATAATTGATATAATATAATTTACATAATTCAGATTGAACCGGTACATTATCAAGTCAAGGGAATAAATTAATAATAAATACTTTTCTGTATTCAGGATGCCAATAAGTATTATTTTTATTTATATTATTAATTTTAGACTTATAGTTTAGATCGTGTGGACAAAATGGACAAAATTGAAACAAATATTTGATACTTAGGTTATTTGAATTTAATTGTAGAGAAACTTTGGAATAATTCTGTTAGTGAAAAAGTTTCAAAATTTATATAAAACATTTTCTTAAGTGTTTACACATATTTTCACTTTTTAAACATTATTAATTATTATTATTAAAAATATAATTATTGTTTTCCATTTTCATTTCGTGATGTCGAATCGCATGATTAGCAAAAAGATTATACTTTACGAAAAATTAAAATTTCGCAATGAAATGATTATTATAGTGAACGTAATACATTTTTTTTATCCCTGCATTAGGTAAGTACGCTTCGCATTTGTCTTAGCGGTGGGTACCTTTTTTAAATACCACAATTAAGTTAAACGGCTTAAATATGCAACACGTAATGTGTATTTAATTCGTCGTGGAGTAAATTCGCCAGCTCCAAGGCTAACTGCCGTCATTAAAATGTTTCGAAATAAGGAAATACGATACGTTCATTATAACACAATTTTTGTTTTATGTATCAACAATGCGAGAAAATTGGTGTATTTGTTAACACATCTAGCTGTCATTATAAATAAATAAGCTCACTCTATTATATAGCATATATAGACTATATGACTAACAGTACAACATAACTAAACTATTCAGGAAATACAAGGTTTTCTTTACATATTTTCATTATAAATCATTTTTGCATTTATTAGTTGCTATAGAAGATACTTGAAGTATCACATTATGAATCACAAAATATTTATTGGTAATTTTTTGTATATATATTATAAGTAAATAATTTAATTTAGTTTATACAGGGTATAACAGAAATAAGTACATTAAATTTAACCAGCGATAGAACTCGTCGAGAGCAACAATATTTCTTAATAACTTTTTTCGAAATCTCAATTTTTTTTTAGCATTTTTACCCCCCATAAATTAACGAGTCGTTTAGGAATTTTTATAATAATTATGATCCAGTTAGCAATAACAATGAAACTATTGTTTTTGACAAATGTGAGTTGACAACTTTTTCTATTAAGTTTTGACAAATAAACCGATTAATAATTATTATAAAAGTTATAATCGGTAAAAATACCTGCCTTTACGGATAGCGAGTATACAAATATTTTGCTGGCCTATGGTGAAGCTGAGGGAAACGCTGCCCAAGGTCGGCAAATTTATTTAGAACGTTTTTCGAATCGTCATCTTCTAAACGTTCGCACTTTTGTACATGCATGTAAATAAAATAAATAAATCTCCGAGATCATGAGTCTTTTAAGCCTGCTGCTCAAGATCGTGGTAGAACTCGCCCTGATCACAGAGAATATTGAAGAGGATGTTTTGGAATAGCATTACAACACATAGTGTCGCCGTAAGTATTGTACTGACAATGACGGTGGGCATTTTGTGATTTCATTTCATCTTTATGCGTTTTCTTGTTCCGTCAATTGTATTGTTCCTGATAAACTGCATCCTATAAAAGTCCTAACATTTTTTAATTGTGTAACCTGCTGTAACAAAAATTTGACGTATGATTTTTTTTTTTGTTACCTTACTCGGGATATTCTATTCTATCTCTTATCCTTCCCAATTTGTGTATAGTTATTATACCTATTTTTGGGTTATTGCCGAAAAAATAGATGTTTTTGGGGTCCAACTTTAAAGTTAATATTCCGCAATCGTAAAGAAATCGATCTGTGGTTTCCAAATTTGGAATGAACACGTTGAGATGTGTCTAAAAATATCACTAATAGATTTTTGAAAAATTTTCAACCTTTTTTACATGAGTGGATTAGAATTTTTGGAGTAATAACTCAAAAATAGACACACTAATATAGCTAGTATTCGATAAAATTATGTAAGGATCAATAACTTTAAAATTCTTGTACTAATTTAGATTGAAAGAAAATTGCTTATGGCCAGTTGCACAGCTTATAGTTAAATAATTGTTAACCGTTGGTTAAATTGACAATATCGCATCGAAACGAAATGTCAAATGAGTTGTTAAATATTACTGTCAAAATTTCGATACGCATTTTTTCTGTTAACCAGTAGTTAAGCCATTAACTATATGCTGTGCAACTGGCCATTAGAGTTGAAAGTACTCGAAAATGGTTGATTTTAAATAACTTGAATCCAGTGATTTTTTTGTTTTGTTTAATAATTATTGACAATTACGGAATTTTTGTTATTAAAAGTAATAAGCACTTTGTTCCTTTTTGCTAATCATCACTTGTTAATAATTTGTGTACAAATCCTGTTACGGTAGCTTCCTAAGAAAGTTTTCATTATCAAAGTGAGCAGTTACTTGTTACAAGTTACTTTCATTGAGCAAACGTCCACTTGCTTCGTAATGTAAGCAAGGTAAGTGCAATGTAACTTGTAAGTTAAGTTAATTTGACAAGTAAATAGAAATCAGTGCCATTCTGTAGTATTTACCAGCTCCCTTCTCTAATTTATTTACGAGTGTGTTTAGTTGTTGCTATATTTGTCTCATTGAAAATTTATTATTTTCACCGTTTAAAGTGTAAATAATAACTGAACATGATGCAAATTTAATTAATGTAACGCATTTTATGATTTGTTTGTTATTACATCAGAGAAATGTTAAATAAATGACACTGATACACATATTTCCTTTACTTAACCAATTTTTAAAACTGTAAAATATTTGCTCAAATATACAGGGTAATAAAACAATTCAGTATTTAATTTTTTTTTTCTTAAATGTTCTGTGCATCTTAAATATATTTGGCGAATATTCGGGGAAGGCGTTAGTAATCAGTAATATTTGTATTACATTTTATTTGATTTGTTGTAGTTACAATTATAAAGACATTTCGATTGTGAATACAACCATCATTAGTACATAAAATAGAATAGTAGCACAAATATATGTAATTGCATTGTGTTTCAAGATGTTGAAGCGATGGCTTCATGCAAAATATAGTCTTGAACGGTTTTCTTTTCTAAAATTTATTTATTTTTTTAATTAACAAAATGTATTAAAAATAAAACAATTTTATATCTGTGCTACTATTATATGTACCGATGATGATTGTATCCACAATCGAAACGTCTTTATAATTTAACTACGAGAAATAGAATGTAATACAAATATTTCGGATTACTAAGTCCTTACCCGCATATTCGTCAATTATTAAAAAAAAACTATTTTTGCCTTCCGTCACCTTTAGGTAAGGAAGGTATTGTCTTTGACCAAAAAAATCAATGATGAGTTTTTAGTGAATTAGCACGTTTTAGGGTCCATATAATACGATTTTACCATTTTTACGATGATGGCTGTTTGTATGTTTGTGTGTGTTTGTATGTGACGAAAGTTTCGGATCGCATAACTTTAATACCACGATTCCAAAAATTATATTTTTTTCGCATTCCTCAAGTTTACATCCAGAAGAAGAGGTGATAAGATTTTGGTTATAAATGGTCCATCGGAAGTACCCTCATTTGCAAGCTTTAACAGCTTTACTTGAAAAAAATCAGTTAAATATCATTTATTGACGTTTTTATAACTTGAAGAATATATTATTCTCTATACGATTTGATCGCATTTTATACTTCATATTCAATAGATATAGAGTTAAAGAATTATAACGATATTCAATTTCATAAATCAGCCAGTTATGCTAACCATGGAAACATCTAATATATAGATAATTCAAATTGACAAATGTCAGTACCAATGTAAAGTAAATGAATGTGGCATGAAAGAATAAGGAAAATAACTCTAGTGTTAGAAGTTTCTAGAAAGATACAAGAGAGACGATTACATTAGTTTGAACATGTCATGAGGAGAGATGAAGAATATATTGGAAAAAGAATGAATAGCTTAGTAATACAAGGTTGAAAAAACAGAGAAAGACCAAAGATAAGATGGAAGGACTGTATTGCGGAAGACTTGAGAGAAAAGGAACTGAATGAGAACGACACGCAGAACAGAAATGAGTGGAAGAAGAAAATAAAAAATAGTGACCCCCTAACGAACGAGAAAAGCTAAAGAAGAAGATGTCAGGATGTCAGTGTCAAGTGCAATTTGCATAGTTTGTTTATGAAATAATTTTACTGGAAATTAAGAACCTTTTGTAAGAAAATTTATGTATTTATACATAATACGGAAGGTATTGTGCTAGCCATATCAGAGTTAAAAAGGTTTTTTTTTCATTTCTTTTTAGGAAAAGCACAGTACCTACATTTTTTTCATTCCTTTTAGGGTAAAGTACATTACAGTTAAAATGGGGTACCCTTCCTTTTTGGAAGTGGATTAAATGATGTTTAAAAAACCAGTTTTAGGGCCAGTCGGAATCCGCGCAGATGCAACCACGTGATTTGAATCGCGGAAAAATATTCTGTGTACAGACAGTCGCATTGAGCGTGCGAATATGCAGGAGAGGGTTGAGGTTACATACAACTCATTTCAAATATGGAAGTCGAAGAAGCAATATGCTGATCCATGGTTACACACGTCCGAAATGGGCGACCACCGCAAAATAACTGAAACACTGAACGCAATGAACGCTCAGTAGACAAGTCATGAGTAGAGATAGATTATGAACGATTATGAATACGATAATGTAAATAAGCTCCGCGCGGTTGATTCCGCTGTATCTGAACTAGCCCTTCATTTACTGTATTAATAGTTTTTGCGAATATATAAGTTTCGATACAGGTTAGAACTCACGTTTTTCATCTTAAAATACTGGTTAACCGATTTATTGAACCTGTTTATAATACGGTTTCTTGCCATGCATACAAGATATTCGGTATGTACTCTACGTTTCATACCTGTATGTAACAGGTTATTTGCAAAATTAAAATAAACGAATAAAATAAATATATCATTCCGACTTATTACCCATTTCTGGGTGTCCAATTCGCTTATATTCGCAGATTTTGTTAATCTCACGGGATGTCAAAGGTATTGGATACAGCAACAAATGAATCACTTTTGTGTAATATGAAATTTGGAAATAATTTATAAGTTGACTGGTCGGATTCGTATCCGGGTCCTCAGAGTCACAACTGGTCGTATAAAACACTCCACCACATGACCCCGTTAGAATAAAAAAAATTCAATTATAATTAAATGGAAATCTATTTCCTTTTGAACTAGCGTCTATAAAAATTTATTTCAGAAACTCTGTTTCCATATCTGCTTGCTAAACCTTTGTATGATCCTCTATGATCTCTCAAAACTCACAGTGAAAACAGCAATGCTCTTCCCGTTCTATTTGAATTCAAATTCTTGTTCCCCTTTCCAATTATCTAACTAGTGTAGCTGTACCATTTCTACATCTTGGCATCTGTGTATGGCATTCTGATAGAGATTACACTGCCGCGAGTAGCACGAGATAAAGAGCTTACAGTTTAAATCAGCGCTTTACCTCGGTTCTGTGCACGCAAACAAACACTCGATCCCCAAATCACAAACAGAGAATACAATACAGTGAAGGCAACAGATTGAATTGAAAGTTTTTAAGGTTAGCTGTCAAAATCAGAGAAGGAAACGCCAAAGATATGTTAAGTGATGTTTTAATAATAGAGACTAGAGGGGATTTTATTATTAGATATTGCGTTGTTGAATGTGAAACCCACCTAAACATAATTGTTATTTTATTAATCGTAAATGTTATGGAAATGAACACAAGTTAACAAGATGTCAAGAAACTATGTAATACACTTTATTCATGTTATTTGTGTATTATACACTCTCCTGCATATGATTATAGAATGGAATGCTATCCAATATACACAATATAAAGCAATTATCGAAAGGCGACTACTGGCTATAAAATAATACAGGAATATAAGGGCTCTATGCTTATGAAATATGACTAATTTTATAGTACAACATAGTTTTAGCCTTCTATATTGACTCACATACTAGTTTAGTAGAAGTCAACAACCAATAAAAGGAAATGAAAATGCACAAGATCAAGCAGGAAAAATAAAAGGATAAAAGACATTGAGAATGTATAAAATCAAATAAAAACAAAGAATAATGAAATAGCCACTACAAAATGGCGTAAAAATGAAAGTAGAAAGTAATAGAGCAAAGTACAAAGTTTCCTCAATACTATAAATATTCGGAAAAAATGTAAGCGCCCAACTGCAACTAACTACTCACCTATCAGAATATTGCAGATGACCTGGTAATACCTCCTATGTGATTTTAGCTAAATTTTACGGGAGACTTCTAAATTATAATGTAAAAAAGACTCGCAAAATCCAATTCTATCAACACCAACAACTTATTTTTACTAAAAATGGAAGGAAACTTGTAAATTACAATGGAAATAGCGACATAAAATCTAAATCTTCTAACTTATTTTTGATTAACATGGTATATAGAAGGTATTGCTAGATCACCCGCGATATAGTGTTTATAACGCATATGTTGTAAATATGTAGATGTGAAATGTATTTAAGATTCAAAGCCCAAGGCGGCGAATAGGGACAATCTGTATCTACTATAGTTTAGAAATGGCATTCAAAACTTTTTAAATACTATGTAAATGTTTCCTGAGATTGTAAATTCGTTTGTACGTCTTAATAATTGATTGTTCTTCAGTTTCAAATGAACAAACAACTTTCAAATATTAATGCTTTAATGGAATACAAGATGATTTTGTTATATCCTCACTCAAATCAAAGCACAGTATTTGTTTATAAACATGTGTAAGTGCAAAATAGCTATTTATGTATTTAGTTGCATAATTATGGTGTTTTTGAAATAGACGTGAAGATTATCGAAGAAACGAAATGAGTTCGGCAACACGCCATGTATGAAAAACATTATTTTGCAAGGAATAACATACAAGGTCTCTTCCAACTCCGTTTTTTTTTAAAGATTCAACATTAATAAGAAAAAAAGAATAAATTGTTATATTAAAAGTTATCTGTTACTTTTTTGCATTAGTGTAAAAAAAGAATATCATTTTGAAATCAAAAAAATGCCATTTGAAAAAATACTTGACGTGACGCGATCTTCACATCTAGTATGAAAAAACTCACCATTTTACAATAATTAAATACATAAATAGCTAACTATAGTAAAAATTTAGGCGTAGTTGAAATGTAAAGATAAAAATCTGTTGTGGCCAGCACAATACCTCTCGCCATTTTCATTTTATGCAGCATAGGGTGCGAGCAGTTATGTGACTTTGTTAGTCTTGGCAAGCAGATGTGGGGCCCCGTGTCAGAATGAGAGATAGTAATATACATAGGTGTCAAGTATCATAAGTTTTAATTCGAAAAATTATGATTATCCAAATCCATGTGGATTATTTTACTCGACAAGTATATTCCATACTAATGGATGACAAATAAACATCAGAACATTTTGAAATTTTGAATGAAAAATTATGACATATGACAATTGTGACATCTATGTAAAAACTACTAGCCGTCATTCTGACACGGATCCTCATCTGCTTGCCAAGGCCAACAAAGTCACTTGTCTGCTCGCGCCCTATAAGTACACACAAATAATTGAAATTATTTCTCTTCTTTCGTTCTATAAGAAATTTTATCCTACTATTCATTATGTTCAAAATTCTTCAAATTCATTGACGGTATTAGCGGTATTTCTTAAGGATATATGTAATATTAACATATCTGTAATTTAAATATATAATTAATTAATAATACAATAATATATATTAAATGTACTCTTATCTCCCAGAAAAATCTGTCACTGACATTTTGCATTTACATGTCAATTACAAAAATTTAAATATCGCAAATGTTTTTCGGGCAACGAGATTTATTACAACAGATTATTCTATATTATTATATACTATATCTCCAAACCTATACGAGATATAATAAAAAAATTAGGTGTGTCATATTGAGAATTTAATAATCTTTAATATTTGTAGTAACAAATTTTCAAAAAATAATATGTAGTTTTTTTTTTAGAAACTACCACTTCCGGTTGTCCAATTGTTACCAGAACTTATTCAACTCTTCCCATTACTGTTAGATTGAGGAATCCGTAGTCAAACAGGTCTTTAGTCTTATAGAATTTGAGAAATTGTGTCTCCAACAACCTCACACACACACATCCACACACACACACACACACACAAACACAGACATCATTGTAAAAATTTTAAAATTGGATTCTATGGACCTTAAATCGTGCTTATTCAATAAAATCTGGATATGCGATTTTTAGCATGAATCCAATACCTCTCTTAGCGAGAGGTAAAAATGGAACTAATTTTATAAAGAGAAAGATGTGCAGAAAAGCTATGTAATTCAAGTATTAAAATAATCTGACTCATACGTCGAAAGATCGTCAGTGTTTAGCATGTATTAAAAACAAAAGGTAAGTATAATAATAAAGAAGTTGCAGCTATCGTTATTGTTTCATGTAAAGCATTTTTTGTTGAATAATAAAATATAAAAATATAGCACGTAAATCCTTTGTCTTTTGAATTCAGTTGGATTTAAAATTATTTTTTTTAGTTAAAGGCTTAAATAAATTCAGAAAGGTTTTGTATTACTCTTAGGATAGGTGGGAAATTAGCAGAATATAGGTACTAGTTTGTACCATCTAGCGGTTTAATTTTAAGTTAAAAAAACAATTCTTCCTTTTATCTTATTTTTATCACTCATGTTTATATACAAAATTTCACTACTTATTTAGGTACTTACTCTTACTGACAAACAAAACTGTCACAATATGTGTAAATCAGTATCACTGTACTCAATTTTACCAACATCTACTCTACCGTACAAAATTCGAACTATTTTAGGTGTTAGCTGTTTACACCGCAATAAATACATTTAAACCGAGGCCTAGCATAGGTCAGGTCACATGAAAAAGTGGCCTGACCTAAGCCAGGCCGCTCCATATTATAGGTGTTGACACCAGGCGGCCCAAATACATTTAGGTCGAATATGGGTCTACGGTGTAAACTAGGCCATTATTAATTCCATAACAACAACTATAGATAACTGTTTATTTGCTAGTGATTTTTTTTTAAGTCACTCACAGAATTTTAACTCACTTTGCAACAAATAATGCAACTAAAATAACATCAGGCACGAAAATAATACTTTCACTACAGGCAGATCAGCCATTTTCATAATTGACATAAAATGACAGAAAGTAATGCTTGTTCATAATTTATAAATAAACGACTTGAAGTCTATCAATGGCACAGCCTACTAATTGATTAGTTTTTTATTTTGACAAAATTAAATTTTATAATCAATTTAATTATTATATCGTCTAAATTGAATAAAATATTGTATAAGCCACATGAGTTAAGAATTTTCATTCATCAAAATAATTTAACTTTCTTTTCTTGAATTAACATTATCTTAACTCATTTGGTGTATAAATATCTATTATATATGTATCTGTTTACTACCATTATAGTCAATAAATTTGTAAGTACCTATATTTAAATTGAACGAACTATAATTTATTGACGTGTTTGTATAAAACTCTCACGATAAGCAAGAAAATTTTGGATGGAACATGGAAGTAACAGAATAAAGATTTAATTTGATTTATTGTGTTCAAACTCAGTTACCTCCTTAATTCAACAATGTTTTGTTTCTAATTTTCCTTTTTCTTTCTTGCCATTCTTCTATTTTTTGTTCTGTTATGATACATGAGCAAAATCATAACGTGTTGCAATTTACAATAGTATTCTCGTTGTTACATTAGCATATAATTAGCATTCTTGCTCCATAACAAGCTGAATTCGGAATGGTTGGATTCTTGCTGGTTCTCACATTCTGCAAAGCTTCTCTGGCCGTTGTGGCTTCTTATCACGGGATCAGCGCGCGTATCATTAAACAGGATGTAATTATAACCGCGGATATATTTAGTAAAAATTAGTCGAGTGGCTTGATCGCTTCAATGGGTAGCCTCGATATTATATTAGCAATAAAGAGAACTATACTTTATTACATTTTTTGATTATTGTAGATAAGTGCATTGTTATAAATCAGTGGTGTTCAACCTTTTGCACTATGCGACCTATATTTTTATGCCAAGTTATTCCACGATATACTCACTTTAACCTATCGTATCAGATTTTCGCCTAGGCATCGTTATTGTGAATTATTCCATGTTACATATACAGGATGTCTCTATAAACTTGCTCACTATTTGTAATTTTTTTTATTTGAAGAGATCAAAAAAAATTTATCAGCGTTTCTAAAATATGGGACCAAATATACATTTTTTTAATGAAGCTATATATTCTTTTATTGGAAAGTGTTTTTTTTTCTCTTTTTAATAAGGTAATTGTGAAAAATTCTACGAGCGCCAGCGCCAAGAAGTAGGCTCCGGTCCCAACCAGAACGAAGAGTAGGCGAAAAACAGAAGCAATTTATAGTAACGAATCCAATATGGTTTTATTGATCGTTTTCGTATAACATCAAAATACAACAATATTGGATTCGTTACTATAAATTGCTTCTGTTTTTCGCCTACTCTTCGTTCTGGTTGGGACCGGAGCCTACTTCTTGGCGCTGGCGCTCGTAGAATTTTTCACATCCTCCCCCGGCAGGAATGCATCAACTTCTAATGGGTAAAGAAGTTGTACTGGTCTACGAATTTTGAGTCTGTTGCTGGTTCTAATTTCGCAGGCTCTGACTTTTCCATCTCGACCCTGAAACAATTGTATAATTCTAACTAATTTCCAGTGTAACCTCGGAAGATGCTGCTCTTGAAGTAGTGCGACGTCTTCCTTTTGAAATTTTTTGGACTTGACGTGATTCGAGTGATGAAATGAACGTAATTGTTGTAAGTAATCAGTGTTCCATCGCTTCCAAAAATATGACGATTTTCGTTCTCTATTCTTCCATAACTTAATTATATCATATTTGGTATTTGTAATTTTCATATCGATTTCAATGCCACAATTATTAGATCCAATCAAAAAATGTGACGGAGTTAAAATTAAAAGATCTGTAGAATCGTTGTCGATATAAGTTAATGGTCGCGAATTTACAGTAGCTTCAACTTCTGCTAATATGGTTTGAAGTTCATCGTAATTTACATGTGATCTTCCGAGAGTAATTTTTAATGCAGCTTTTACCGTCTTAATTAATCGTTCCCAGAATCCACCCCACCATGCAGCTCGTTCAACATTGAAGCGCCAATCTATTCGATGTTTTCTTAATAGTAATGTTGTTTATGTACAATTTTTTAAATAAACGAGTTATTAATAGATAAATAAATAAATAAAATAAAAAAATATTGGCAAGCTTGTAATTTTTTTTCTCGCAATTCTTCATCACTTTTACTGCAAATTAGTTTAAAAAAATATGATGTGGCCAGCACAATATCTTCCGTTAATCCTGTGTATTATGTATAAATTCTATACATAAATTTTCTTGCAAAAGATTCTAAATTTCCAATAAAATTATTTTACAAACTATGCAAATTGCACTGGACACTGACATCTTTTTCTTCTTTAGCTTTTCCCATTCGTTAGGGGTCGCTATTTTTTATTTTCTACTTCCACTTAGTTATGTTTTGCGTGTCGTTGTCATTCAGTTCCTTTTCTCTCAAGTCTTCCGCAATACAGTCCTTCCATCTTATATTTGGTTTTCCTCTGTTTCTTCAACCTTCTATTACAAACTATTCATTCTTCTTTCAATATATTCATCTCTCCTCATGACATATTCAAACCAATGTAATCGTCTCTCTTGTATCTTTCTAGAAACTTGTAACACTACAGTTATTTCCCTTATTCTTTCATGCCTTACTGTATCTTTCCGTGTCTTCCCGAACAATCTATCTCAACATCCTCATCTCTTCCGCATTCATTTACTTTCCATTGATACTGACATCTGCCAATTTGAATTATCTGAATATATTAGCAGTTTCTATAGTTAGCATAGCTGGCCGATTTATGCAATTTAATATCTTTATAATTCCTTAATCTGTTGAATATGAAGTATAAAATGCAATCAAATCGTATAGAGAATAATATATTCTTTAAGTTATAATAATACTTAATGGGTTTTTTCACGAAAAACTGTTAAAATCTTCAAATGAGGGTACTTCCGAGTGACCAATTATAACCAAAATCTAATCACCTCTTTCTTTGGATGTAATCTTGAGGTATACGAAAAAACTATAATTTTTGGAATCGTGATATTGGAGTTCGAAACTAGCGTCACACATAGACAGACACACACACACATACATACATACATCATCGTAAAAATGGTAAAATCATATTATATGGATCCTAAAACGTGCTTATTCACTAAAAACTCAACATTGAATTTTTTAACAAAAGAGAATACCTTCTTTACATAAAGGTGACAGAAGGTAAAAAGAATATTTAAAAAAAAATGTTTCCATGACTAAATTAACTAAAAACATACAAAATTTTCATATTTAAACGTAAATAATTCGTTTATTTTTAGAAAACTCTACATAAACATTACCTTATTGAAAAGAGAAAAAAAAACTCTTTTCGAAAAAGAATAAAAAATATTTGGTTTCATTAAAAAAAATTGTCCCAAATCTTGGAAACCGCTGATACATTTTTTTTGTCGACATGACCAATTTTCTAATATAAAATGGCACAATTTTGCTCATTTAACCAACTTCGCATCTCTTCCAATAAAAAGGATACTAATACTGAGCAACCTTACCGAGACACCTGTGTATGTATATTTTATTTTAATATGTTAGAGACTGCTAGTTTGGACTGACCGATCGCGAACGTCGGATTGAACATCATTGTACGTATAGGTACTAAGTAAATGGTCAGTAGTTAGCAACATAGTTGTGTAATCAATTCGCGATTTAAAGATTGCCTGGAATATACATTACAAGAGTTTAACCACTTTAACACTACACCTTTTAATAGCTCTTATGAACAGTAGAGGCTTGATTATTATGTTTTCATGTAAGCGTATAAACGGAAGATGTGTGATAAATATGTAAAATTACTGATTCTCAAACAGTTAATTTTTGGGGCATCAGCTTATCTGCATTATTTGTATTAAGCATATATAGTCATTTATTTTTATTAAATTTTCTTTGTCGGGTCAAATTCAAATTAATTAGTAGTGAATAAAGAAATAAAGCAAAATGTTTAAAATAAAAAAAAAAATTAAAATAAATATTATTTCAATCTATTTCATGAAACATTTTAAGAATATCTTCAGGATGACAGTACTGTTGCTTTAGTTAATTCAAATTCAAACAAAAACACCTAATGGTAGATATAGTTTGCACGAATGCATCCGAAATTTTATGATAATCGATTCGGGCCTGTGATGTTGTATTTTCAATAATTAAGCATTTTTTACAACGAAGTAATATTTTTTCATCATTATCATTTTACTAAAATTAGTAGTTTAAAGTATGCTACCTTATAATTATTGTAGTTTACTATTTCTTTGCAATGGTTGAATACTCCATTGTTTAAATATGTATTTATTTCTTATGTTTCTTAAATCTAATGCTATTAGCCAGAGCTTTAAATAAATAATTTGTAAAGGAAAGGAATATATATTCATATCTTTCAGAAAATAATAGAAAATAATCACTCAACGTATATAAATCGAGTTACATTTAATGGGAATTTAAATTTCAAGCAATGCAGAATAAATAAATATATCATCACGGCATATTACCCATTGTTGGGTGTGCTAATCTGCTTTATATACAAAGATTTCAGTATGATAATAACATATTTGTACCGTGCGGGCGTTTAACAGGCGACATCTCACGGGCACTCGTTACTGGCGTGGAGACTGAACCACAGAGGTCAATTTTGTGCCATTTAAAATTAGAAATATTTGGTGTCGGTCGGAATCGAACCCGGTTCCCGAGATTCGCGACCAGACACGCAGAATAAGAATAAAATTTCAATTTACCATTAAGGTATTTCTATTACCTTGCTATAAATATTCTAATTTCAGATTCATTTATTTATTAAACGTATCCATATGATTAATGTGCAAATTGACTTCAATATAAAGTTTTTAATCAATTTTACATTCAGCTTAAAACATATGGCGCATGTATGTACATATAACGAGAATTAATTAAAAAATAATTTCAATTAATATTTATAATTACAATTTAAAATACATCCATACAAATATAAGCTGTCATTACACAAATAAAGCGATTTTCAATTGAATTGAATTATTAAATATGGGTGAAAATATATTTTTTAAGGTTGACGATGGAAAATAAAGAAATTAAATTTAAAATAAAGAATTTACTAATCGCAATCCAGGGATTACTTGATATTTAAAATTATGTACATCTCCATTCCTATAATATTATTAATGGAATATTTTATAGTTTATACGATAAAAAGAATACTCTTTAATTCGAATTCCTGTGTAATCCGAGCACTTGGCTTCCAGTTTATTTTTTTGTTTTGCACAAAGTTCAAAATATCGCAGCTGGAACCTATCGCGAAACGTTGTCAATAATTTTTTTGTGAATATAGTATATGAACCAATCCAATGAAACTTCTACCTTTCGGCTTATTTAATTTTCACTTTAAATAATATTAAAATAAAAGTACCTTTGTATAAGTTTTATTTGTATAATCATGTAAAATACTTATTTTTTTTCAAATAATATTTTTGAAATAGATATATTGTACGAAGAAAGATGTTTCACAGTTGCTTTAAATAAGAAATTAATTGATGTTAAATTTAAGTAGAAATTGAAACGACTTTAAAATTCAATTACAAATTAACATTTTTAAAACACTGGGATTCCGTGAAAATTTTTCAAATTTATTATTTTTAAGTGTATTTATAGAGACTACTAAGCCAGCAGCCGTTAGCGCAAGTATTATAACAATCTAATTAGCGAGTGTTAATCCTTGATTAAAAACAAAATATAAGGAAGGAACTACTGTCAAAAGATTTTTGGATAAATTTAATAAAAAAGTACCGTATAGTGTCAAAACGCGCTATTCTTAGTTTTGCTTCCTTTTACAATGAGATTTATAATTAGACGAGATTTTCATATAATACTGCAACCAAATCAAAAAGTACAGGAACAGGCTCAATACTTAAATGCGAATTCAGATGTCTAATACTGTGCCTGATATAAAAAGAATTAATAATTCAGAGATCCAAAGACATCGAAGTCATTAAAAACTTTTATTTGAAACCGTCCTGAAGTGCACAAAAATCGTCATTAAAAGTTCAGAAATCGTCGCTAAAATAATTCATTTCTTGAAATGGTAGTGTTGCCAACCTTATAATAATTTGGGCGGACATAAGTTGTACAATAACAAATTTGTATGAAAATGACAAAAAATATGTGTAAGAAGAACGAATTAAATAATTCCGTTGAAGAAATTTGAGATAACACGCATAATTTTGAGTATTCATTACTATAACTTCAATGTCCGGAGGATCGCTGAACGTAAGTTCGTTTGTCTGACTGACAGCAATTGATAGATAACCTACAAAAATAAATATCTTTCATTTTCACGAAATTTCGATTTCAAATAAAATTTAATATGCACCTCGGCACTGAAGTTCCTTTTTATCACTCATATGGTTTATTTTCATCGGCCTTAAGTTTAAGAATACAGTAGGAATGAAATTATACCACACTTAAAATTTCTACCAAAAATTGTGATTGTGCAGGCATTCTTTTTTACTTTTTAACAAAGTATAACTGTCTGTTTTCTTACAAATAGCGGGAGTTAAAATTAAAAGTATTCAGTGTTAATTAAATAATGAAACTAAATTAAGTACAGTTAGTTGTATCACATAAATTTTCTTTTTCTTTACCGTAAGTTAATTGCATAAGCACAGTTAATTAAAGTTATTTAATTATTCTGATAAGATCGCCTACCAACAAATGTTCCTAAATAATACGCTGTTACGGTTCTCCGCTGCGTCTAAAAATATTCCCCTGCGTGATCTGGGCTTTTTCAAAGATTAACACCGGCATTTTATTGGTAGAAAAGCATTAGATCTATCTTGAAAGCAAGTGGTTTTAATGAAATTCGCTACTTGAAAATTTGCTCGTCATTCTTGTAAATGAGCTGATGTCGAATCGCGGATAAATAAAAGAAGAAAAATTCTTCAATCTTGCAGCTTGTAAGAAACTGGTTGCTGTGGTTACGCCATGTTTGACAACAGAAGGGATTCTCAAATCTTTTGTTCGACGAGGAAAAATACGGACAATATGTAAATTACTTTCAATACCAGTTGCAAGAATAAGGATTTTTTACATAATCAAGACAAAACGGAATTTAATATATTTATGACAGTGATTTGACATATGAGACGTCTTTCGTTCTATGAAAAAAAAAACAACTGATGTGGCCAGCACAATACCTTCCGTCAATCCTGTGTATTATGTAAAAATTCCATACATAAATTTTCTTGCAAAAGATTCTAAATTTCCAGTAATATTATTTCATGCAAATGGCACTTGACACTGACATCTTCTTCTTCTTTAGCTTTTCCAATTCGTTAGGGATCGCTATTTTTTATTCAATTCATTTCTTCTTCCATTCATTTCTGTTTTGCGGGTCATCCTCATGTCAAAATTATTCATTCAAAATTTCATTTTTTGTATTTTATGATTCCTTTTCTCGGCAACTGAATTCCACACCTCTGATAATAAATAAACCACATGGGCTGGTCGCGAATCTAGGGGACCCGCGTTCGATCCCGACCGACGCCAAAAATTACATCGCATTTTAATGGCACAAAATTGACCTCTGTGGCGCACTCTCCACGCCTGCCACGCCAGCAATTAGTGGCCGTGAGATGATGCCTGGTAAGCGCCCGCACGGTACAAATATTCCATCATTACCGATATCTGTGTATGAAGCAGATTGGCACACCCAGCAATGGGTAATATGCCGTGATGAAATATTTATTTATTTATTTATGAAATTTTGATTGTAAAATTATGACATTTGTCAGTTATGGACGTAATTAATAGCTGTCATTTTGACACGGGTCCACATATCTGCTTGCCAAAGTTAGCAACGTCACGTCACTGCACGCGCCCTACACATAAATTTTCTTTCAAAAGATCCTATATTTCCAGTTAAATTATTTCATAAACAAACTATGTAAATTGCACTTGACACTGACTTCTTCTTCTTTAGTTTTTCCCATTCGTTAGGGGGTCGCTATTTTTTATTTTCTTCTTCCACTAATTTTTGTTTTGCGTGTCGTCCTCATTCAGTTCCTTTTCTCTCCTTTCATCTTATATTTGGTCTTGCTATGTTTCTTCAACCTTCTGTTATAAGCTATTCATTCTTCCAATATACTCATCTCTCCTCATGACATGTAAAACCAAAGTAATCGTGTCTCTTATATCTTTCTAAAAACGTCCAACACTAGTTATTTCCCTTATTCTTTCATTCTTATAGTTTTTATTGATACTGACATCTGTCAATTTGAATTACCTGAATATATTAGCAGTTATAAATAAAAGATTTTCGAAAAAAAGAAATTACCTTATTTTAAGTGATATAAATTTTATTATATTTGTTTATATGTAACTGGGTTCGCCTGCATATCGGCAGTATAAATAAACTTTATTTTATTATTATTATTATTATCATTATTATTATTACAACTAAATAATTGTAATCGTAGTAGGCGATTATTACAATTGTTAATCGTAATCGTTAAAGTAAAATCGTTGCATCACTTTAACTAAGTAAACAAATTTATGAAGAAGAATTTATGACTGTACGAAAAAAAAAACATTTTTACAAGTCAGAAAATTGATCATAAAAAGTTTTTCTGTTTTATGCTATCACTAATTTTTTATCTTTTCAAGGGATTTTAAATGCCAAAAAATATATAAAAGGTTTATATGAAAACTTTTAAGATCAATGTTTTGGAAATGGTGTGTACGTGTGTAAGATTCCAAATGTGCTTAAATGTAAAGCCAAAGATTTAACAAATTTGTTGAGTAAATGGTGGTATAAATAAACAAGTACTAAAATATGTTGACTCATACCTCAAAGGGTCGTTGGTGTTTAACATGTTATTAAACGAAATAAAAAGAGTATTAATAAAAGAATGTTTCTCGCACTATATTTCGTGCAAGATACGTTTGTTGATTAAGATTAAAACAAAAAAGAAAATGGACATTTAGATGTCTGGATTTTAATGCCTCAATTAGAATTTAGAATAATATTATTTAATTCATTGGGATAAAAATTATAAAATATGTGCAATAAATATTTTTTTCGTCAATCGGTAAATATTTAGTTGTCACTGATGTAATATACAGAATACGAAAAAGCGGGACTCAAGTTATGATTCTGAATTTTTGTAGATAATTAAATATACACCACACTCATTCTATTTTGCTTATTAATAAAAACAGGTTTTGTAAGAAATAAAATATATGAAAGCAAATTGTGTTGCTCATTGGCTTGAAAATATGTACATGAGTGCGAGTGCAAAAATAATCCATGAGGTGAGAAAACAAAATTCCCTATGAATTTTTTAATGCTTTAATAGTTAATCATGTCCTTGGATTATAGATAATATTACACGATAGTTTAAAACTTTGACTTTTATATTGTGTTAATGAGGTACTTTTTTCTCAATATAAAAACCTGCATTTTTGTAATCTACTTTCTTCAATATAATAAAAAGACCTTGCAGAATTTAAATCAGCATAATTAATCTTATCAAATATTAAAGTATAGCTAAACAAACCTAATAAGCAAGAACCATGCAATTGTATCATACTTAGCATTTTCGTCGAAGCAAAAATAATTGAGCGATTACTTTGTATCACGCAATCAAACCCATAATCAAGACGAAAACAAGAAAAAATTAAGTTTTCATAGTCAACCGTAACAAATTAAAATCATTTTAAAATACCCATCTCAATCTACATGCAAACTGATAACATGTGAAATGCTTATTATTTTTTAATCGACATTTTCATCTTGTAAGTAATAGTAGGCTCTGATGAAACTAATAAGTGACTGTTACAAGTAAACGGATATGACAAATGAGTATCGATAAAAGTAGTTTTTACGCGGAAAATTTAAAAAGTCGGATAGTGAAATTAAAGACTAACAAGATATTATATGAAGGATATTGAAATTTAAAATAAATGAGGCATATAATTAGATAAATTACTTACAAGTAAACAAGTAGCATTTCGAATATGAGGGGACTTGTATGATTTAATTTCCTTACCTGAAACAAAAACAAAACAAAATGACAACATGACCACAAGCAAACACATGAAAAATGAAATAACAGAACAACAATCTCATTTTAAAAATTATTATTTATGCATTTACAATCACTTAATTACAATTTATTTATAAATTAAAATAAAAACAAAGTGTAGATTGCTATTGTTATGACCGAATATACAATAGCAAAAATAGTTATTTATGATATAAAAGTGACATTTTATTTTGTGACAAGGAAGTTTGGAGCACGACACGAAGCGGAGCGGTTCAAACTTTTGAACAAAATAAAATCAATTTTAATACGTATATCATATACTATTTTTCTACAAAACTATTTTTGCATTTAAATTTGTATTTTTAATAATTTGTTGACATATGGCAAAAATGTCGATTTGTTGTTCCATTCCTGATTACCAAGGTAACGAATTCACTTTTAACACTAATGTTAAAATAACAATGCTCTGTCACCCATTCGTGTCATAAAATAACATTTTTCACCCTAAAATCAAAAATAAAAAGCCTACTTTTAATTGATTTGTAGAAAAAATAATAATCTCACACTGCAAAAGTCATATGAGTCAGAGTCAGTGTGGTAAAATAGACTATCATTTTTTGTTATCACAAATAGCGTAATTTATTGTAAATATTTACAGTAACATTTTTACACTTATTCTAAACGGTAGCAGAATGTTTTTTTTTTTGCAACACGTACGAAAAGTATATATTTTTCGTATACCCGGCTGCGCCTCGACAAAAAATTTACATCTACTACGAAAAAATATCACTTTTATTCACTTGTTGCTATTTCCTATTTCGCGATCACAAAGTTAATTTTGTACAATTGTTTTTATAAACAATGTGTCAAATGAACAATTTTGTACAAATGTTTTTGGGAAATCTTTAAATTGTGAAGTTGGTAAATTCACATAAACAATTAGTTTTAAGGTTTACAATTATGTTTACGTTTAAGATTTTTTGTGTCCATGTAACTATATACGAGCATTCGCACTTCCCAGTCGCGGTGTACAGTTAAAACTAAAGTTTGCAAACTTCATACTTTAGATTTATGTTTGCATTTATGTTTAAGAATGAACCAGTAGCAACAGACAGAATGAAATAGAGCTATATAGTTATCTCCCTTTACTGGCATATGTCAACAATATACATAACCACAAAGTTTTTACAATTTGTATTTAGTTTAATTTGATTAAAAATGAATCGTCAGTATAAAATAAAATTGTGACAGTTGCAACAGTAAATTGTTTCATGAACAAAGTGAATGTTTATGTTACTAATATATTTGAATATCTACTAAACTTCACATAGATGGCACTAGTTACTAAAACTGTTTAAAATCTTATTATGTGAACGCTATATTGTGATAATCTAAAACGAAAACCTAAAACTAATTGCTTATGTGAATGCACCTTTACTCATGGAAAATTATTGAACCTAGATTTTTTATATAAAAATATATTCGTAGTAAAGCATTTTAAATTAAAATTCAAAGTATTTATTTGTAGGTTTATATCACAATAAATATAAATTTTAACTCTTTCCTAACTTGTAAGTAACCGTTTCTCAAAATTTCAAAATAAATTAAATTTCAAATGTTTATTGAAACTGTCAGTGTTACCAGCCTTGATATTTTAATATTTTTTTCAATAATAATATTGAAATAAAAGTATTTAATGCGAAATAGGAAAAATAGTATAGAAAATACACATTACAATGTCCATTTGTACTACTTGTCGTTTAATACACCATTGTTTCTTAAAAATATAAATTATTAATTTGTCCTCTTTAAACACCTAAGTGAAAAGAAAGAGTTTTTGGACATCCGCTCAGACATAGAAATACAACTACTAGTATAAAAATAAAAAATCTGATATGGCCAACACAATACCTCCAGTTTAATTTAATTTTTACACATGTAAATACTTAAAATTAAATTAAATTTAAATATCGGGTTCAACAACGAAACAAATATGTCATAATTATTACCGACATCTCGTACAAAGCAGATTGGCTTACCCATCAATGGGTAATATGTCGTGATGATACATGTTTTTCTTATCTTACCTATATTTTTACATATTTACTTATGCTGGAAACTTTATTAAGTTCCTTTCCATATAATTATTGTTCCATTTACTATTTTCTTTTTAAAACGTTAATATTATTATTTGAAATGATTAGTTCGTTGACAGTGACATATCTGTCAGTTACAAACTTTTGAAATCTGAATTGTGTAACCATGTGTATGAGTTGTGTTTAAAACGTAGGCTCTGGGATTAAAATTATAGATAGTTTTATAAATTTATCCATAAAATATATAGAAAACCTGTAGAAAATTTAATAATCTTTAATTTTTATATAACATAAATATCGAAAAAATAACATTTAAAGGTATTTTTCGAAGAAAAACTATTTTGAGCTTCCAGTAAAGTGCAATTTTCGGTTATCTGATTTACTCCAAAATCTAATGGCACCTTTACAGATAAGAGTAAGGTAGAAATACAAGGTTTCAAAATTTTCTGAACGATAGTATTTGAGTTAGAGCGTAAAGAGGACTCACACACACACAAACACACACACACACACACACACATATATACATACACACAGACATCATCGTAGAAAATGTGAAAATTGGATTGTAGGAACCATAAAACGTGATCATTTACTAAAATCTCGATATGCAATTTTTAGCACGATCCCTATACCTCCCTTACAAAGGGTAGCGGGAGGTAAAAAGTGTTTCACAAACCTTTGTTGCATTTTTGTTCCAATTAACTCTAATGCTTATTATTTTATGTATTATATGCAATTATTACATATAAAAAAGATTTAAATAACAAATAAATACAAACGAAGTTGCAAATAAATATATCATTTATTTACATATATGTCAAATAAATTCTACTGATAGTTATCTTTTAATCCAATGCATGAATAAATCATGGCTTTATAAGTACTTCACTGTATTCTAATCTATTAAAACTAATCCAATTATTTAATTATGTAACCTTAAGCGTAATACGCGAACAAGCTGTCACGGTTCTATCTAATCTTCATTCCAAATTATTCGTAACCGCTTCGGTGTACGAGATGTTATCATAACGAAAATTACGGGAATAAAATATGTGAAATTGCGATTAAGTAAACGTAGTCTACGCACGAAAGATTTGTGTGGGTGATACTTTGGATGATTTGCATACGCAAACAAAGTTATTTCAACTAAATATAGTCTAAGAACGCATGGGAGTTAACATTTTAAAGAGAAATTTCTTGTTTTAATGAATTTTGTGACGCATGGATTTATATGTCTGTTTGTCGAACAGAGTGTCAATCTAAAATATCAGACATTAATCATAATACGTGCATATTTGCATTAAACATAATTGGGCTTTTCAAATAATTCTTATATGCCTTAAAAAAATTGTTCTATAGATAGCCTCAAATTCGAAAATATTGCAAAATAAGCATTAGATATTTATTAATTAATTATTGAAATTTGTATAATATTATGAAACACGTGATCTTAAACAGAATGTGACGTCAAAGTATACAAACAACATGGGACAAACGATCGCCTACTTTTATTTACATAAATAACATAGGTGATGGACCAACTGTGTTCCTATTGGCTATGAATGACGTATTCTATGTACTTTGACGTCAAAGAAGTGGAGGGGTTGTTTTCATGATTGTTTTTCGCGTCAATCTTTTTATTTAATTACTTACGAAAATGATAACAAAATATCATTTTTCTTATTACTATGAAAAATATTGCATAAACTTTCATTTAAAAAACTT
Organism: Harpalus rufipes; assembly: GCA_951394225.1. Lineage (NCBI taxonomy): Eukaryota > Metazoa > Arthropoda > Insecta > Coleoptera > Carabidae > Harpalus > Harpalus rufipes. Next base: position 20,460,863 of record OX596281.1, on the reverse strand, counting down.
TTTTAAAAATGTGAAACCGGCTCATTATGGTAAACTCGAAATAAAGTACTCATTGAGAGCACTGAAAGTTTGGTAAAAATGAAAAAAACTTGAGAAATCATAGGAAATCTTGCGAAAACTAAAAATAGCTACGGAAAACATACAAAAACTTAAGAAACTTGGATATAATATGGAAGAACATGAAAATTATAAAGAAAACCTAAAAGAGTTTAGGAAATATGGAAATATTTAGCAAACATGGAAAATAAAAAGAAATTTTGAAATTTTTTGAGAATATAGTAATGCTTTAAAACTAAAGCTTTAGTAATATTTAGAAAAAATTGGGGAAATATAAGATTTGGAAAAAATTAAGTGTAAAAAATAGAATACAGTTGTAAATCTAGGATGATTAAAAATGATTGACAAAATGAAATTAATATCTTAAAAGCGTGATCTTTTAATCTAAGCCAAGTATTTTGAAGCTACATTACCAACGGAATTAATATTAAATTAACTGTACGTTAGTACTTGCTATGCAATAATTTTTTATAGTTTGACACATTAACCAACATACAGATTAAAATAACAAACGTTATTTTACATTATTAGTTTATATTTATTTGATAAGCATTTCTTTTATTTACATTAATGATCAGTATTTTGTAACACCAAGTGAGTTAAGATAATATTTATTCATGAAAATCACGAGTGAATTACTCTTAACTCACGAGGTTTATAAAATATGTTGTTCAATTTTGATGAAATAATAAGAAAATCAATTGTAATATTTAATTTCGACAAAATAAAAAACTAATCAATTAGTAGGTTGTGCATGATAATCGTCGTTGATAGACATCAAGTCTTTTATTTATAAATTATAAACAATCTTTATTTTTTTGTAATTTGTGTCGTGAGTAATAATGAAAATGGCTGATCTGTCTAATAAAGACTTTGGTGAGTTTTATTTTCGTGCCTGATGTTATTTTAAATGCATTATTTGTTGCAGAGTTAGTAATAATTCTGTGAGAGTGATTTAGATTTTTTTTAATTCACTAGCAAATAAATAGTTACTTATAATTGTTGCTATGGAGTTAATAATAACAGTTTAAAACGTTAAAATTGAATAAAATAAATGATCAGTAAATATGTATTCAGGTTTCAGGGTAGATCAGGTAAGGTAAATTTGAAATTATATTGGGTTAGGTTAAATTCGATCACATTAAATTACATTTTTATTATAAATTATCGATCATTTATTTAAAAATGCTGATCCAATAAATAATAGCCTTTTAAATTTACAACCCTGATGTCTAGATGCACCATGGATACTTACAATAATTTTTAATATTGCTTTTATTTAATTGCTTCTGACATCCCTATTTTTCAATCACTAAAACTTTTATTCTTCGTTCTGTTAAAATTAAATATTCAACGTTTTCTTTCGTTCTTACTTCCACAGACCTTCCGCATTTTGGATCATCCTGAATCGAATTCCATCCTAATCATAAATGCTTGCACCATAATTATTAAACTTTAAATATGACGGTGCATCTTCTGGATATACGCCAATCATCCTTTGATGAATAATTTTTGGTCCTTCTTTTGCTAAAAACTTTACGAGTTTCATATCATTCATTTTCTTGTATTCAAACCAATGCAGAAACTACGTTTTTTTAAATTTAAACCAATAATAAGTCGATAAATGTCACAGTAACTTGGCAGTAAAAAATTACAATCGCTTTTGTTTCATATAGCTAAATGAATAACGTTTTCAATCATCTTCGTATTTAGGTTTTGTAATGTATCGGTTTCACTGTTCCTAAATAGTTGAGTGACGGTACCATGTATTTTTTATCCAGTGACAGAATAGTTTTTTTCACATTATTACTAAAAGTTTCAGTTAATTTAGTAGTCATAACACATGCGTATGAAATACAAATAAATAATTATATTCTTGTATAGTAAAACATCTTAAGTATATGCGAGTCCTCAAGGTTTATTTATATTTATTACACGAATAATTGCGTTTTACTTTTACTAATATTAATTACTAACATTATTTGTACATCCAAAATTAAATTAAACATGACGCAAGATAAAGACAAGACTCTTAATTTAAACAAAAACATCAAATTCACTGATTTCATCAAGACTTTCTTTGAATCCACCATCAGAATTAATTATCTTTCGCGACCTCGAAATTTTTTACTCTTTAATGTTAAATCTACACAAAGGATGCTTTTGCCGGCAGATAAGAAGAACAATGTTAGAATAAAGAACATAATATTCGTTTGTAACAATACAGAGTTAACAACGAGGCTATTATTAATTGTTTCCACCCGTTCTATTGAAGTGGTCATTATGGGAACGAGTTAGTAATTATGTTCATTTGTATGATGTGTGTAATTTGACATATGGACTGTTAAGAGGTTATTAATAATTAGTTGCTGATTGGTGGTCGACTGCTGTTCTATGATTTATATACTTATTATACACACAAACTGAATTGCTAACTACTTACATAAATAGCAGAGAATATGTTCACATGTCATACAATATTCTGCATTGTATTAATTATTTGCATTTCAGAGAAGACAAGGGATAAATTAGGGATTCACATGGGTACTCGATTCGGTTAGTACTAGGTATTCCATTTTTAATTTACCCGGTTTAAATAAAATATGATAATTTATAAAAAAAAAAAATGTCCCGTATGATTCGCTAATAAAATTTAGACTATACTTGGTTCTAACATGAGCTGTATGGAGTAATAGATCGGTCTGTCAAAGATATTCCAGTTACGCATCAATAATTGTTTGCTAAGGGATGGACTGAATTCGATAGAGATCGGCCGTTTCATCAGTTCTCAATAATTTTTGATAATGAACTATTATTTAGACTATGAAAACTTCTCTCTACTTCTATGTAACTCTTCAAAAGAGATTATTGAAACGTTTATTGAGGAGTTTATATTGTCAGAGAACTAAGTTTTGCTCTAGGTACAAAACGGGCGGTATTCTGATACCGTAGTAAAGTTATAGCAGAAAAAATCAAAATAGCTAACATCTAGTGGCAATATTAACAATTTGAGACTCTGGGAGTTGAGGGAAACATTTTTTAATTTGTATTTTGGTTATATGGCAATTATGTTGTGAAAACAAAGTTTACATGTAATTTTGTAGTGTAAAGTGTAACATTATTAGTAAGTATTAATTGATAATTATCGAGTTATCGTAACTGACTTATAGGCCTATTCTGTAAAATCGAATCGTTATCATAACGAAATCGTTATTAGAAAATCGTTATCTCTACTTAACGATAATCGTTATCTTTGTATCCGTATTATGTAACACATTTTGAAAAATAATAACCTTGGGATCAAGTTAAGAACTTTATTTGCTAAAATCAAATTATAATTTTAATTGAAATATCTAAAATAATTCAATATAACTCACAAAACTTCTAGGTTAGATTAATTCTGCTGTCAACCTGTCAGCTGTCGGACCATTATTTTTCTTTTTGTAGGTTATGCTAGAGCAACTACTACCATCTGTAGACAAATTGAGAAGCTTGCACTAGGCGCTATGAATAAAAACTTATTAAATTATTTTAATATTACCTTGCAGAAAACTGTAATATGACTGGTTTTTGAGATCACTATTCAACATAATAGCAATTTTATTTTGACATGAATTAAAATACTGAATTATTGACAAAACGTTTAGATAACGAATGATTTTTCCAATCGTTAAGAAATAACGATATCGGTATCTTTTTTTCGTTATGTTGACTTAAATTATTGTTTACAGAATACCACTTTAACGATTATCGTTATGATAACGATTTAACAATGAAAAATGTCATAACGATCGTTTACAGAATAAGCCTATTAAACGATTTTCGTTATTACCATGACGATATAACGTTTTACCGATTCGTTATGTCATAACGATCTTACAGAATAGCCCTATTAGTCATACCGTTTCTCTGAGGAGTTTCGTCTTACCGAACATGACTAGTAAAAATAAGCCTTATTGTTGTGTACCCCATGTAATAATTATACCGATGCTATTACATTACATACGTTTCCAACAGACAATAATTTGAAAAATAAGTGAAAAGTACTGTTGAGGATTGATAAACCCATTTCTAAATGGATGTTGGTTTGTGTCGAACATTTTTTACCAACAGATTTTTATTCAAATATATTGAAACTATATGTACTTTGTATTTGTAACTGTTAGTTGAATATTAATTGCAATTGTCATTGTCGTTACAGCAAATGAATGTACAAAAAAAAATCTGATGTGGCCAGTACATTACCTTCCGTCAATTCTACGTATTTTGTACAAATTACACACAGAATATTTTTTGCATACTATTTTATTGGCGTTTTCTTTTTAGTGGAGAAATGAACTAATCTTACCTTGTACTGAACTGAACTGAGCTACTCCTAAAAAGAAAAGTATGGCTTTTTTTTTAATTAAGAACTAGAAAATAAAAACATACAGCATTATATTTATAATATAATAATCTGCTGAATTGGCTTGTGGTTATAATCTGTTGTATTACCTTATGTGATATGTTTGTGTCACATTAAATTATTTTACATTTTTATATTTCCAGTAAAATCATCTCACAAAGATATTATGTAAATTTCATTTCACACTGACATCTGTCGATTACGAATATTTGAATATTCTTACTGTTTTCATGGTGCAGCTTTTAGCAGCATAGCTTGCAAGATATTTCATTATAATTCATTATCTCTAAATTTATTAAATATGAAGAAATATAATTAAATCGAATAGAGAATAAAATATTCTTTAATATTTATAATAATATAAAAGGTCAGATTTAGAATCCTTTAGGTTTTCTTTAAGCCCACATAAAATTACATGCCTTGTATTGGACACGGCTTCATCCTCTTTTATGGGTCTGGAAGAACCAATATGATAAAAATATTAGCCAAATCTACAATTATTTCTTCCATAGTAATTTCTTCTAAATATCTACTTTTAGTAAAATTCACTTAACACGTTTAATTTGCACGTATGATAATAATGACTGTAAATTACAATATGTTCTCATTTAACGTCAATGTAAACAAAGGTTTGTTTTTCTCAACTCGATGCCATTTTGTGCTGCCATTTACACTCAGATTTTTTTCGCCTAAACTCGTATCTAATTTTTCTAGTGGGTACCTTACGCAAAATCCAATACTATACGAGTACTTGCAAATTTTGGTTTATTTCTCCAGCTTATTTTGAAACGAAGTACAGTTTGGTTATGTTACTCTTCCTATCCGTATATAAAACTTTGAATATCCAACGCCCAGTCAAGGTGTTATCCGGAATCCTGGTGCCTATTTTTACGAGCGACCTCTATTATTTAAAAACAAATTTCTCTGAATTTTTCCGATATGCTAGATAAATATTGAAAATATTCCCTAACTTCAGCATACAAAATGCTTATCTCTCTTCACCTAGTTGTTGTCGGATCGCTGTTTTCGGCAGCGGTCAACTAGGCGTTAAAGAATGGGCGACGGACAAATGAGAGATGGGCAATTGGACAATACAAGGTCTGGCTATTAAATAACGATATTGCGCGCGCAGAAGGCGTCCTTAAAGGGGGTGGGGGGGAAACGAATGCAGCGTTGGACAGCTGGAAGTGTCTACTATTCGGTACGAAAATACGTTTTTGTCGCTGTAGTAGTATTTTTTCTATAGAGGTTAGAAACGAACGTGTTTTTTTCTCGTGCCGATAACAATGTGTGACGAAAAACACGAGCAATGGATCAATGTGAAATTTCTCGTTAAATTAAAAAAAACTCCGATTGAGTGCTATAAATTGTTGAAAGAGGCCTATGGTGAGAATTCTCTATCTCGTGTTTTCCAATGGTATAAATTGGTTTTCTGAAGGCCGAGAGCATCGAAGATTTAAAGCCATGTTAATCGTTTTTTTCGACATCAACGGCATCGTGATGACTGAATGGGTTCCCGAGGGCCAAACTGTAAACCAAACTTACTATTTGAAAGTTTTGGCAACACTGCGAGAACGAGTTCGTAAGAAACGGCCAGAGTTGTGGAAAAACAAGTCGTGGGTTTTGCACCAGGACAACGCACTTGCCCATAACGCGCTGTCTGTGAAGCGTTATTTAGCCGCTAGAGGCACTCCGGTGTCCAAACACGCGCCGTACTCGCCTGATTTAGCACGCTGTGACTTTTTTCTGTTTCCGAAGATCATGTCTGCCTTAAAAGGAACCCGGTTCGAGCCGATGGAAGAGGTGAAGCGAAAATCGGCGGAACTCCTAAACGCTGTTACAAAAGAAGACTTCCAACATTGCTTTGACCACTGGAAAAAAACGAATGGAACGGTGTGGCAAGGGGAGGGGAGTACATTGAAGGGGAGCATTCGATTATAAAATAATTTTTAAAATAAAACTCTTTTTCATAAGCAGTCTCGTTATTTAATAGCCAGACCTCGTATAGCCAAGTCTATGCCGATCATCTGAGCGATTAAATAATACATATGTAGAATTACAAAGTTATGCATTATATTACGTTATGGTATGCTAAAGGTATGTTTAGAAATATCAGAGCGTCACTTTTAACGATTATTTCTGTTGCAAAGAAATCGGCCAAATTATATTCTAACTACGAGTAAGCGTGTCAAAATGTTTAAGTTACTGTCGTCTAGTTGACCATTGTCCGTCAATTGTGTATACCGCTCTGCTTTCGCGGCGGATAGACAAAATCTTCAGACAAGTAAAATAATTGTTAAAAAGGTAAGGACGATAAAAAATATTATCAAATTTTGTCACAAAAAAATTCCATGACATTTCCTTAATAGTAAAATTTCCTGACTTTTCCTTGCCAATAAAATTTCCCGACTTTCCCGGTTTTCTAGAAAATGGCCGAGCTTTTAGAATGTGGACTAGGTGCAATACGTAATCCTTAGTTTAAATTCATGACTATTCAATGAATGGAAATAGAAGATACTCATAATGGTCATTATAATAATTAAATAGACAAATAATCTACTATCTATTTATTTTGAATGGTAGAAAATGTGGATGATGATCTGATGACCATTAATCATTTTTTTGCTTTGCGAACTACTTCTCTTTTAAATCTGCGATGAATTGCTGTTTGTGAAGGGAAAATGTTTGAGTATCGTAAAATTTCGTTTACACTTGTTGACAGGTTCAAATAAACAGGTACTGAAAGACGAAAATCGAACAGTCTGTATACACTGGACAAACAAAACAGTGAGATCAGCAAAAGTTCACTCGTATTTCTGGATCACTTGCGATATTAATAGATCTGATCTTTCGCTGCTGAAGTATAAATAACATTGAATTTTTGTGGATAAACGCTTTAATCATGAAACATTGTTGTTATGGATAGTTTCACACACTTACAGCTAATTAATGTCTAAGAAAATATGTATCATTTCATTGCCAATGAATAATCTATTGAAATATTTTTTTCAATATTTTTGTATAATAACGCGAGAATGGAAATAAATAATAAGCTAATTAAACTTAAATGTCGCACATAGAACAAATGTTATTTCCAAGATAATCATAATTTTATATGAAATAAAAAATAATAATAACCTCATATAAACTTGTAAAGCATGTAATTATAAGTGTAGTAGTGACAAATAACTATACTTATTAAATATTAGCTATGCACTTGTTGTTATCTATTTCTGTATCTCACTTAATTAAATTTCAACTCCATTCGAAGTAATTATTGTCTATAAATTCATTATAACTTTCATTTACATAGAAATAAAAATTATAATTTATTACTCAAAGAATATTAAGATAATATCATTTTCTATAGAAAAATATATATACACCTGTAAAATAGTAATTAACAGTAAGAATTTTTAATGTTTCATAATTAACATACCTTACTAAAATATACATACCGTGATTCACTAGCTTAGCTTGAAATTAAAAAGCTATAGACTTGGCTTCAATTATTATTATTTTTTTAAATCATACCAATGTATTTTTTAAATGGTAGCCATGATAATTATTTAAATAAGTTAACAAAATCTTGTAGTAAATAATATCAGTCAAAATCCTTATTGATCCTAAAATAATATTAATTTCTTTGAAGGATAGATCGACAAGTTTCGGGAATGACAATCAATAAATTTTATTATCATATATTTTTCATAAGTTCAACACACTTATACCAATGTTTCATTAGCCGAAGTGACTTTCTTTGGAGCCCCTCCCCCTAAATACCGCTAACTGAACAAGGCGTTGATGAACGTTTCTGCAAACTATATTTTTGTATATACCCATATAGTAAATAAATAGTATCAAATTTAAACTAAATAAGAATTTGAAAATATATCACATTACACTAACTTAAACCTTTTGTAAAACGGTTGGGAGAGAGCTATGCGCCAAAGAAGTGAAAAATTCTCGCAATTCGCCGATAGACAAGTTCGTATATACTATATTGACATTTACTCAATTTGTGATTATATTTGTGAGTATAATCATATCTCCAAATAAAAAAAATCTGTTGTGGCCAGCACAATAACTCTCGCCATTTTCATTTTATGTAGCATAGGGCGCGAGCAGTTATGCGACTTTGTTGGTCTTGCCAAGCAGATGTGGGGGCCCGTGTCAGAATGAGAGCTAGTAATATACATATAGGTATCAAGTATCATAAGTTTTAATTCGAAATATTATGATTTACCAAATCCATGTGGATTATTTTCCTCGACAAGTATATTCCATACTATTGACGACAAATAAACATCAGAATATTTTGAAATTTTGAAAGAAAAATTATGACATATGACAATTGTGATATCTATGTAAATAACTACTAGCCGTCATTCTGACACGGATCCTCATCTGCTTGCCAAGGCCAACAAAGTTACATGTCTGCTGAAATTGTTTCTCTTCTTTCGTTCTATGAGAAATTTTATCCTACTATTCTATTATGTTCAAAATTCTTCAAATTCATTATATATATATATATATATATATATATATATATATATTTATATTTAATTATCTTTACTACAAATCTATTAAAAGTAGGCTTTTTGATGTTTGTTTTTAGGGTTAAAAATGTCATTTTATAACACCAGTGTTAAAAAATGACAGGCCCCGCTAATGTCAAAGTGAATTAGATACCTTGGTAATGAACAAACAGAACATCAAATGGACATTTTTGACGTCAAAAAATTATTAAAGATAGAAATTGAAATGAAAAAATAATGTTTATAGAAAAAATAGTGTATGATAATGGGTGCGTGAAGTTGGCATAACGAAGTTGGGCACAAATTGTGAGACTAGTATAAATAATTTGTGCTCAATTTGTGCCAATATGTGCCCCCAATATTATTTTCGAAATATAACATGGTCACGAAATAAGAGACTTAAAAATTTTATGCTAACTTCACGCCAGCATAATAAAAATAAAGTTATAACTTTTATTATTTAAATAATTTGTGCTTAATTTGTACCAATTTGTGCCCATGGTTTGAATAATTAATTATAACTGGTTCAGGAGTTATTGACTTTTAAATTTTTTTATGCCAACTTCACGCTAGCATAAAAAAAAATGAAATTTGATTTGCTTATTATTGAAATAATTTGTGCCCAATTTGTGCTAATTTGTGCTAAATAAATGAATATGATATAATAATTATTATCAGAGATATTAACAATTGTTTTTGTGTAAATGTGAAGTTGGCATAAAAAATATTTTGTTTTCAATTTATTCTTACGGCAAATGAAAGCTTATAATTTGTGCCTATTTGTGCCCATGGAATGAATAGTTAATTACAATTGATTCATGAGTTATTACTTAAAAAAAATATGCCTACTTCACGATAGCACAAAAAATATTGAAACTTGAATTTTTTATTATTTAAATAATTTGTGCCTAATTTGTACTAATTTGTGCCAAATAAATTAATATGATACAATAATTATTATCAGAGATATTAACAATTGTTTTTGTGTAAATGTGAAATTGGCATAAAAAATATTTTGTTTTCAATTTATTCTTACGGCAAATGTAAGCTTATAATTTGTGCCTATTTGTGCCCATGGAAAGAATAGTTAATTACAATTGATTCATGAGTTATTACTTAAAAAAATATGCCTACTTCACGATAGCACAAAAAATATTGAAACTTGAATTTTTTATTATTGAAATAATTTGTGCCTAATTTGTATTAATTTGTGCCAAATAAATGAATATGATATAATAATTATTATCAGAGATATTGACAATTGTTTTTGTGTAAATGTGAAGTTGGCATAAAAAATATTTTGTTTTCAATTTATTCTTACGGCAAATGAAAGCTTATAATTTGTGCCTATTTGTGCCCAATACTATTTTTTTATTTGTATTTATTATCAGATGTATTAACAATTATTTTGTGAAAGTGGGAAGTTGGCATGAAAATTATTCAATTTTCATTTTTTTTTCTGCATTAGCAAGGTTATAATTTGTGCCTATTTGTGTGCATGCTATTTTTTTAAAAATCTGTAAGCAATAAATACAAAACTTAGAAAATTGGCGGAAAAATCAAAGTTGAAAAGATTGGTTGAAGCTTCTACAAAACCAAAATAATCAGGCTGCAAAGAAAAAAACTAAATATAAGGTAATAAAAATAAGGTATGTATAACAATCTTCAGAAAAAAACTTTATTTTTAGAAAAACATGAAGCTTATTCCACAAAATTTGAAAATACATGTCTATAAGTATGTATGTGTTTATAAAATAAAAACAATTATTTTAAATAAAAAAAATCTGATGTGGACACCACACGACTTCCTTGTAGGTACGATTATTAAACTATACATATTTTTTTAATAACTAAATTACAAAATATTAATTTTAACTTCAAAACGGTAAGATATATAGCGACCATAATCTAACCCGGTTCTTTTTAAAGAGAGTTTGGATTACAACAAAGAAATATTTGATTACAACAATGAATATGACTAATTTCACAATAAAAATATAATATTTGTTATTGTACGAATCACAAAATTGCACGTATTTAACGTAATTTGACATGAACATTTTATTTTTATTTTTTTGTCCTAATCCATAGCAAGCTTTGTTACAAAAACAAAAAAGTATACAATTTTTAAATTTACATATCTCGCTTATACAAAGGGCTAATTTAATAATATGTATTAAAAGTGATTTTATTCTGTTCGAAGGTTTGGGCCCCTCCGCTCCACATTATGTTCCAAACTTCCTTCTCACAAAATGAAATGTCACCTTTAATACTTATTATAAATAAATATTAATCCCAAAAATTGACTTTGAAAGTCCTTAAGACATGTAGAGTAGAGCAATGTGTTTCTAATATATTTAGCAACCTAATCCTGGACTTTGATGTAATGCAGTTATAAATAAGTATCAAAGGTATACTGCAATTTCATAAAGTTTATGAACTCTAAAGTCACTCTTGACAAATCCATTACAAACAAAAGGTGATTAAACAAAGTTATTTCATGGTTATATACTTTAATAAGTATATTTTGAGTAACAGTATAGAGCCGTACTACCGACATTACAATTATAGTTTACTGCCAAGTAGTCATCAAACTTTTATATCGTTTTAAAGCGTAAACAAAGGGAAACTACGTCAGGAATGCTTAAAAATCATATGAATTATTGTCATTATATAATTAAGACATATATTATCCATTACAATTGTTTTAAATGTGCAGATCAAATGATAAATAAATGACAAATGTTTCTCTCTACAGCTGCATTCGCAAATTACTTTCTAAAAGTCTACGCAAAATTAGTAAGAAGTATGAGGCAATATGAAAGGTGCGAGGTATTGTGTAGTTGCCTATTGTTTCAATATTTAAAGTAGTTAATCACGATTTGTTAATGAACCGAGACAAGTAGCAATTAAACGTTTCTTAGCAGAAAATGCAGTGTACAATGCAACAAATTGTTGATACTGAGTTTAGCGAGTGAGGTAACTGTTACTTACACATAAATAACAGTAGTTAATGGCATATTTACATTTATTTTTAAGTAAATATTATTGTATTCTATTGTATTTAAACAATATAAAATCATTATTATAAGAATACGGAATAGAATGTAAAAATATATAATTAATTACAGCGTACATTTTTATTTTGATGACTTTTATCATTTTATTAACTTAATCATTTAAGGTAAAAGAGATCTTTGTGAAAAAAACATGCAGAATGACAATGAAAAACGAGCCACTCAAAATAACTTATTTATTTATGATTATTTGTTTTAATTTTTTTGATATATTTGTAAATTAAGATTAGGGGCTCACAAATCATGGTATTTGGCATGATGGTAGTGCTTCTGATTTAACCAGAAGTGACAAACTTTCGTATTTGAAATGGGACACCTATATATTTTTATATATTTATCTAAGCCGCCGCCTCGGTGGCCGAGCGTGTTGAGGACGCGTGTTGCGATGCGACAGCGCTCAAAGCGATCATCACCGGTCGGATCCTGGGGTCATGGGTTCGATTCCCACCATGAGCTTGAATGTTTGTGTGTGCTTTCATTGTCTCATCTTCATCATCGCAATGTATACAACGCCAATGTAACAAAAATATGTAGCAAAACTGACTCATCCCCATTAAATCACGTTGTAATAAGTTGTAAGATTTGAAACACAATAAAGAATATTATTATTATTATATATTATCTACGTATAATTACGAATTCTACGAAGTGCATTTTAGTTTAAGAAATAAATTACAAAAATGTACGAGAAAATTATAAATAATTAACCTGCTGTCATGATATAAGGCAGGCTTTGAAAACAGTTAATTGTTTAAATAGTAAGTTATTTTTGTAAATTTCTATATTTTGTTAAAAAAAAAAAATGATGAATTTGTTGCCACAGTATATGATATGGCTTATCAGGTTAATTATTCATAATTTTCCCTTACGTTTTTGTTACTTATTTCTTCAATATAAATTCACATCAAGGATATCGTGGAATTTTACACAGACTCCAAATATATAAAAATATATAGTGTTCCCTTTGAAATATGAAATTTTAATGTCACCTCCGGTTAAACCAGCTGCGCTACCATCATGCCAAATACCATGATTTATGAGTCCCTAAGGCTAGTTTACAAATATATCAAGAAAATTAAAAAATAATTGTAAATAACAAAGTTATTTTGAGTGACCCGTTTTTCAGTGCCAGCTTGTATACATAAGATTTTTATATTGTCAGGGGTACTTATTTGACAATTAGAAACACAGTAATGTTACTTTTCATCATTTATGATTTGAGTTTTGCAAGATGTTTGTATCAGAATTGTATCATGATGTATGTATAGTGGAACTATTAATTGAGTGTATGTACGAGTTCTGTGAATTACATATTTCAAAAGGAAATTAGTTTATGGCAAACCATTTTTAATAGAAAATGTACCAAAAGCTACATTAAACGTTCAGAAGAAAGTACTTTTTCAAAATGAAAGCCAGAGTTTGATAGAAAAGCTACAAAAGTGATGAAAGCCAACAACCGTCGACTGGATGAGGATATTAACAACAAATCTGGAATTTCAACGAAAATGCTGGCAAAAATATTTAACTGGACCGAGTCTCATATTGCCAGGACACTAAGAAATAAATGCAACATTAGATATACAAAGAAGATTGCCAACTTCGCGAGAATTGAAGGTCAAAGCAAAAAAATATAATCAAGATGTTGGCAATTGCCGAAAAAAAAATCCGGAAAATGTTTCATTTTGAATGATGAAAGTTATTTTACGTTTAAGAACTCTGATAAAAATGCAAATGCAGGGTTTTGCATTGAGACTATTCCTGATGAAGTTAAAAAAAAAACCAAGTAGAAATTCGAAAAGATTTTCTCGTATAATTGGTAATTTCACCTTTAGAGATCTGCCAACCATATTTAGTCGTTCAGTACTGGCAATCAACCAGTATGCATGTTTAAATAAGTGTATTAAGTAAAAGTTTACCTTTTATTAAAAGATGTCAGCAACAATTATTTAAATTTGGAAAGAGTTAAGTTTATCACATTAAATCACATCTGTGGCAAGGTGTAAACGTCATTTTTGTTGCGAACAATGATAATCCACCTTGTGTGTCCGAAATGTACCCAATGGGCAATGGGGAATTTTAAATCAATACTTAAAAGACTGGTTTACATAAAAGGTTCACAAGCAAATATTGAGACCGAACTTCAGAATTTAGCCTTGTATTTAAAAGATGGTTGAAGGCGTACCAAAAAATTGGACCTCATTCGACGAACTGGAATTATTTAATAATTGTATTTATTTATCATAATGAACCACAACTATAAGTTAAAAAAAAATAGTTAAAATGATTTGTATTTAACTACGTGTTTACTTTTTATGGCAATTCAAAAATAGTCTCAAATTTTAAGCTCACCCCTTACTATGAACCAAGTAGATAAAACTAATTTTAATGAAATAAAGGGCTGTAGTACAAGCTTTGTAAAGGGGCTCACAGACTGCGTTTTTAGTGGATTCTTTAGTTCGACGAACAAGTCTGTTCGACCACAAACAACACAAAACTGAAATGTGTAGACGGAAAACTGTCGATTTTGCACGCGTACAAAGCTGATGAAAATGATCAGGTTCAGCATGATTATGTCTGTCGAATTTGATCGATAAACTTGTCAGTTCAAGCAAATCTGAAATGTGTGCGATAGTGTAGTAAATAGTTTTAAAAAACAACGGTTTTTGCAGTGGTATAGTTGTTAACAAGATTTTATGCAGATTTTCGCAACGAATTGTTTTAATATCACGGATCTTCGTCAGATTAATAGAAAGTTTTTATTGGAACTTCCGTGTTTACGGAAAATAAAATTTCGTGAGTACTGATCATATTAAGAAAGACAAAGTATATGAACGACAAAGTTAAAAGAAGTGGATGCTGATGCAATAAAAGATGCGGTAAAGAAAACGATTGAATCATTAAGGGCAGGGAGTTAAAAAAGTTATATATCAAAAAGGTATGATAAAATTGGCTTGTCTTCAAAAGCCATTTTTTCGCACATTTTGTGCGTTTCTTTTTACCTTCCGTCACCTTTAGGAAAGGAAGGTATTGTCTTTGGTCAAAAAATTGAATGATGATTTTTTAGTGAATAAACACGTGTGTGTGTTTGTTTCGGATCACATTACTTCTATACCACGATTCCAAAAATTATAATTTTTTCGTATTCCTCAAGTTTACATCCAAAAGATGTGATTAGACTTTGCCTGTAATTGGTCAACCGAAAGTACCCTCATTTGAGGATTTTAACAGTTTTCTTGAAAAAACGTAGTTAAATATCATTTAATGACATTTAACGTTATAGCATAAAGAATATATTATTCTCTATACGATTTGATTGCATTTTATACTTCATATTTAATAGATATAGAGTTAAAGAATTATAAAGATAC
The DNA here is from genome assembly GCA_951394225.1 of Harpalus rufipes. Classification (NCBI taxonomy): domain Eukaryota; kingdom Metazoa; phylum Arthropoda; class Insecta; order Coleoptera; family Carabidae; genus Harpalus; species Harpalus rufipes. The sequence continues at coordinate 20,445,418 of OX596281.1, read as the reverse complement.
TAAATTTTCATAAATCAGTCAGCTATGCTAACCATGGAAACTGCTAATATATTCAGATAATTCAAATTAACAGATGTCAGTATCTATGAGAAGTAAATGAATGTGGCAGAGATGAGGATGTTGACGTAGATATTGGGGAAGACACGGAAAGATGCGGTAAGAAAATAACTCCAGTGTAAAAAGTTTCTAGAAAAATACGAGACGATTACATTGGTTTGAACATGTCATGAGGAGAGATGAAGACTATATTGGAAGAAGAATGAATAGCTTTATTAATAGAAGATTGAAGAAACAGAGTAAGATCAAAGATGGAAGAACTGTATTGCGGCAGACTTGAGAGAAAAGGAACTGAATGAGAACGACGTCGCAAAACAGAAATGAGTGAAAGAAAATAAAAAATAGCGACCCATAACGAATGGAAAAAGCTAAAGAAGAAGAACAAGATGTCAATGTCGAGTGTAATTTGCATAGTTTGTATATGAAATAATTTTACTGGAAATTTAGAATCTTTCCAAGAAAATTTATGTAAGCAGTCTGTGGGTCCCTTAACACTTTAATTAATACATACGTCATAACTGTTTATAAGGTATTTAAAAATAAATTAATAAGAATATTAATAAAGTAAGAAAATGTTGCTGTCATAGTTTCACGATACATTTGTTGAATAATTTTAAAACATAAAACTAGCACTTATATCCTTTTGAATTTAAATGCATCAGTTAGAATAAGGTCCATAATTTCGCCTTCTAATTGTTATTAGGTAGCTTACAAAAACGTTTACTTGACAAACTATTACCTAATTGATGTTGGTTAAAAAAAATATTTGCACCTATTTTTTTTTTGTCAAATAGCTTTTATGTATTAAGACATGGCAATTACAGGCCTAAGATATATTCTTCAACTCATCGCAAAATATTTTTCGAACTACTGCTAAATAGTGGCCAACCTTTTGTCATCACTGGTGTAGTTGTGGAGTATTGTAAGTATAACAAAAGTAAAATATCTAATTCAAAATACAAAATGTATTTAAGTGTAAATATAATTTAGCAGGAAAGAACACAAAATTCTTTACGAATTTTGTAATTCGTATTACTGATCTTTTATATTATTATATTATTTATTACAGATGAAATTAATTACAATCCTGTATCTATTTTAATATAGATAAATATCACTAATAACGTGTCCCACTTTTTGTTGTAGGTACTTACTGTACAAATACATCTAAAATCTTAATCATTCAACTGTTTTACATCTATAAACATAACAAACGTATACTAAATTTTCTTTCAAGAAATATACATACTTTTCTGAAGAATCTGACAGTATCACTTAGTGAAGAAACCGCGCATTATAGGCATACTGGCGACTCTGTAATGCAATCCTAACTGTACATTTATTTGCCATTGACGCTGAATGCTCACACCGACAGCGGTGCTTGATGGCGATGCTGTACCGTTCGTTGTTTTGATTACATTTTGTCGTGTTTGTTTTACTACTAAGCTGTGGAAGGTGATTCTGTGGTTAGTATTTATGATAACTTAATTTTAATATAATTTCATTGAACGATGGAAAATTGAGGTTAGGAGGTTAATAAAATAATGGCAATAACCGGACATGTAAAACTAGCTTAAAATATGAAACAAAGAAAGTGACAATTACTGAATATAAAAATGTTCCCTGTTGCGCTTTCTTGACGATAGCCTGTGAGGTGACGTCTGATTAATAAATTACGGAATATTTAAAGATTGATATATTTAATACATAGCCTAGAAGACGTCCTGGATCGAGCTAAATGGAGACTCTGTAGTGACGTAAGAAAGATATGAGCCATGATTGCAGTAAAATGACATTCCAGGCGTGGTGCCGAAACTATTCCGTCTGTAACTGGTAATATATTATAGAAGATAATAATTCTGTGGTTCCATGGCAAAAATATTTGTTACTTTTTCAAATATTTTATAACACTATCAGATTTTGAAATATTTTCAATATATTTTTGGAGTAGCTTATTGTGATAAATTGGTTTTCTTGACGAAAATATTCCATTTCCCAAAGTATTGTTTTATGTTCATGGAAAGAGATATTTGTTTTTGACACAGAATCACAAAAAAATAGTTCAATTGATAAATAAAATAAATATATCATTACGGCATGTATTACCCATTGCTGAGTGTGCCAATCTGCTTTGTACACAGATTTCGGTAATGTGATGACATATTTGTACTGTGCTGGCGTTTACCAGGCATCATCTCACGGACACTCATTGCTGGCGTAGAGAGTGCACCATAGGGATCAATTTTGTGCTATTTAAAAATTTGAAATATTTAGGCGTCGGTTGGGATCGAATCCGGTCCCGCAAATTCACGACCAGACACTCAGGCACGCGGCCACGAGACCCCAGTAGATATCTGATCAATTCACGAGTACACGTATTTCTGATTTAAAATACAAAAAATAGAAAACGCCTTTTATAGATGTTTTGAGATATAGCAGTTATCATTTAACATCTTAATTATATTAACATATATTCATGTTCTTAATATAAAATGTAATATATGGACAGGCTATTAGTTCTTCAGGTTCAACTTTAGAAATATATATGTTTGCATAGAACATGTACCTATCTCTGTTTACTTTGTAGAAGAATTTTATTCTCACTTGTAATGTGACGTTTCAATATTTTAAGATAAATTTTGATCTGACTTTACGAGTATTGTCCTAATTTTGGAAGATAAAAAATATAGAAAACTATTCATACTTTAAAAATATTGTAACGTGCGCCCCTGACTTGAGAGTATACGAGCGCCGCTACTGGTAGAAAAGACCCGAGCGATTACGTAATCCCCGGCGGCGGAACGGCTAGACGTGGTAATTACACCGGTGACCTAAATCTATTGTATTCAGTATCATTGTGGTGTCAGAAAGTTCCAGAAAGACACTGGGCTGTATAAATACCGTCCGAACGACAGCGGAGAGATAGTCTGATATAGAGAAGCAACTAGCAATGAACAGTGGGTGATATAAATAAACATTCTACGAATTGTTAACATAAATAAATGTAGTTATATAAATAAATGTAGTTATGTAGTTTAAATAAATAATCTTAGTGCTTAAGTATTTAATAATATTCTTAGTCTTATATAAGTGTTTATAATTATTTAATCATAGTGTTAATTATTTTTATTATCTTTTTAATATTTATTCTAATTATTTACCGTAATAAACGTATTATTTTAATTAATAATATTTCTCTGATTTTTACACTTCAACCAAATGAATAAAACGTTACAATATGCATTTAGAAAAATAAATATATCATCACGGCTTATCATTAACTATTTCTGGGTATGTCAATTTATTTCTGTTCTCAAATACCGGTAATAATAATATATACGTACTACCGTTGAAAGCGTTTACCAGATGTCAAATCAGGGGACGAGTACCAAAATAAATATGCAGAGTGATCAAAAATGCTCGAAGGTCAATTGGTCATTTTTGTTCCAAAAGAATGTCAAAATTATATTCCATAATTCATCAAAACTATATTCCACTTATGACAGATGATGACAGGTGCATGACATTTGATTAATATGATTGTCGTACAGTGATTCATTTGATATTTCGTCAAAAATCTTTAATTTCATCTCATTATGGCTTTTAATGAAGAGCGTGACAGATTTTTTCTTGGAGCATATTTGTGAGAATAAAGACGATTCTTGGGACTATTCTTATGTCAAAATTTGAAAGGTGCGCGCATGGAAATAGTCAAGCTATCATACTAAGCAGCAAATGTGAAAATTGTATGGAGTAGTACACTTCGGCCATTTTTGATCACTCTGTATTATCACGGCTTTTTACTCATTTCTGGGTTGCCATTCCGCTGTTTTATTAATAGATTTCGATAATGGCGACATATATGTATTGATGAGGACGCTTAGTATACGTCACCTCACGGACTCTCACTGTTATCGGGGACAGCACCATAAGTACGGTTTCATACACACACCGATATTGTCGGTGTCGGATTATATCAAAAATACATTGTTTTAAGTAGAACAGTTTCACACTGTCACTGATCCGACAGAAAAATCGGTGGTCGTCACCGACATAGGAGTTTGTTGGTTGGTTTTGTTGATATCGGACGGTAATTTATCGTTATGTCATGTTCTAGTACACAATGTAAACTAATAATAATAATAATAATAATTTATTAATCCAATAGATCATATACATGATATAAGACATGTCATTTGTGCAATTACATACATAATATTAACAACAACTAAAAAGGATCATCGAAATAATCGTGTACATCGTAATAACATTTTTCAATAAGTTTTTTTTTCAATTTTGATTTATACACAGAAAGGGTCTGAGAACGCTTAATTTCTTCAGACAGTTGATTGTATAATCGGATACCCCAGTAATATGGATCCTCCTCGAAGAAAGCAGTGCGGTGTTGCGGAATTTGAAGCAGATGATTATTTCTGGTTACGTATTTATGTACATCAGATCTTTTCATATAGCTGCATAGATTTTCTTTTACAAAAATTAAAATGTGATATATACACAAAGATGGCAATGTGAGTAAATTATTTTTTATGAATGTATCTTTACATGATTGATTGTAATCTAATTTGAATATGAATCGTATGGCACGTTTCTGAATTCTAAATAATCTTATAAAAGATGATGACGTACCCCAAAATATTATACCATACATACATATTGACATAAATTTTGCAAAGTAATATGATTTAACAATATCTATATGACAAATATTACTTAATCTTTTAATAATATAACATATTTTAGACAAATTACTACAAATAATGTTTAAGTGCATTTCCCAATTTACATTTTCCGTTATAGTTAAGCCTAGAACTTTAAAATTACTGACTTGGTGTAAAGAAGTTGAATTATATTTCACTAGTAAACTGCTGTCATCAGAATTTTTATTATAGATTGAAAAATGCATGAAAACAGATTTATTATTGTTTACTATTAGTAAGTTCTTATTCATGTAGTTTTTCAATTCTTCGAGCTGTAAATTGGTGCTGCATATTAAATCATTTAAGTTCTTGTTACACATAAATAATGATATGTCATCTGCATACAACACAAAATTTGTAATGGCTGTTTGTTGTTTGATATCATTGATATATAATATAAACAAAATAGGTCCAAGAATCGAGCCTTGAGATACTCCAATGTTAATAATAGTTTCATTAGAACTCGTATTAAATAGATTTACTAGTTGTCGCCTATTACATAAATATGATTTCAGCCAATTGTAGCAGTTTCCTCTAATACCTATTGCATATAATTTTGACAATAAAATATTGTGGTTTACTAAATCAAATGCTTTTGAAAGATCTAGAAAAATCCCTAATGTTTCAATATTTTTATCTAGATTGTCATAAATTTCATGTAAAAAAGATGCTAATGCAGAGATAGTAACCTTTTTTTCCTAAAACCGTGTTGTTCATTTGCAATTATGTTATGCTTTAACATGAAGGATAGTAGTCGCTTGAGAATAGCCTTTTCCATTATTTTATGAAAAACAGACAGCAGAGATATAGGTCTATAATTACTAATATCTTTACAATCACCTTTCTTGTAAAGTGGCTTTATTTTAGATACTTTTAGTATTTCTGGAAAACAGCCTTTTTGGAACGATTCGTTAATTATGAACGTAATTGGTTTTAATATAAAGATATACACTTTCTTTAAGAGAATAGTGGAGATGCCATCAATACCTGTAGAGTGTGAATTGTTTAGAGATAAAATTATGTGTTCAACTTCATTTTCATCTACGTTGTTTAGAAATATTGTTTTACAATTTTGTTCTAGAGGAAAATAACTTGACATACAATTCTGAGAGACATTATTTGATACGTTACTAAAAAGGTTATTGAAATGATTAACAATATCTTTTTTATTTGATGTGAGTTCGCCGTTAATGAGAAAGGAATCACTTTTCACTTCTTTTTACCTCTCGCTAAGAGAGGTATTGGATTCATGCTAAAAATCGCATATCCAGATTTTATTGAATAAGCACGTTTTGAGGTCCCTACAATCCGATTTTAACATTTTTACGATGATGTCTGTGTGTGTGTGTGTGTGTGTGTGTGTGTGTGTGTGTGTGTGTGTGTGTGTGTGGATGTGTGTGTGTGGGATGTTGGAAGGACGGTTACTCAAAAACTATAAGACTTAAAATTTGTTTAACAACGTATTTCCCAATCGGACATTCATGGGAAGATCTGAAAAGGTTTTGGTAACAATTGGACAACCGGAAGTAGAAGATTCTTGAAAAAAAATCTTCTAAATATTATTTTTTGAAATTTTTTCTTGATAATATTAAAGAAAAATAAATTCTCTTTCTGATACATTTAAATATTTTTATACATATTTTATAGATTTAGAGATAAAAGGAATATAATATATAAAATAATATTGTAATTAATTTTACAACCGAAAGGATGCCATGAAAAATAGTTGCAAATTTAAATTATTTGTAACTGACAGATAAATGTCAGTGTCAGAAATAATGAGTAATGAAAGAAAAATGTATTTGGAGAATCCCTTAATTCTTGATCTGTGACTATTATGGAGATGACAAGTCTAGGTTGAAGGACTTAAATTTGTTTCAAACATTATGGGACAATGTACACCAGTACTGTAGACTAGAGTAACTTTGAATTGCGAAAAAGCTATCAAATTCTTCTCAAGTAAAGTGTAAATATTGACAAAATTACACATCGATATAAGAATAATCGGAGTGCAATCTATCCGTCACTTTATTAAAGGGAATTAAGGTTATTTAGATATAACAAGTATGAAAAAATAAAATGTAAAAGAAGATATATAAGAATAGATGCACAATCCAGATATATACATTTTAGACCGCCCAAAATTAATGTTTTTACTAGAAGAATATGAAGAGAAAGTAAACAAAGTTGTTCGAATTGAAAATTGCTCTTACCAGCCTAATATTTATATATGGTAAACTCTACTTTGTAATTTATTGTAACATAATTTATGGTAAATATCTTTATGTTGAGACATGCTATTATTGAATAATAAAGAAGTTTATACGTCATAGATTTATATGAATATATTATTTGTATTTATAAAAATAATCTTTGCTTTATGCATACAGCCAGGTAAAATATACGGCGAGAGGTTATGTGCTGGCCACATCAGATTTTTTTGACATAATGTTGTTATTAATAATGTGCCAGGCTGCCTTTGTTTTGTTTGAGGAATTTAAATATATTTCATCATTATGTTTACGTTTTGCAAGTCTTACTGCTTTATAATACATTGCTTTATACTTTTTATAGTCTTCATTGCTAACTAATCCACTAACTTTTAATTTGAACACGTCTTTTAACTTAAGAGATATTTTAATTTCTGGTGTAATCCACGATGTGTTCGCTTTATTTTGATTTAATCGTTGTCTTTGAGAACACAATATTGAAGTAATAATTGAAAAGTTCATAAAATTTGTTGAATTGTTCGTTAACTGTATTTAAATTATACACTTCACTACAGGTTTCACGCGAAAGGCACCAATTAAAAATGTTAATATTGTTATCATTAAAGTTTCTTAACTCACGTACCACTGAAAAGTCCTCTTGTTGACATATATACTGCACTAATAGGATTTGGCAAGAGTGATCGGATAGTCCATTGTTTATCACTGATGCTGACCAGTTTATTTCATCCATATTTGTAAATATATTGTCTATGCAAGACTTAATTCTTGTGGGTTCAAAAATCGTTTGTGCTAAACCATACGATAAGAAATTATCTATTATTTCACGCTTGTGTTTAGAGCCAGTTAGGAAATTCACATTGAAGTCTCCACAGATGATGAGTTGAGATTTGTTGTATTGTTGAGTCATATGGAAAAGTAGATCAGAAAGCTGAGTGAAGAATTTTTGAATATCTGAATTTGGTCGTCGATATAGACATATAATAATATATAATTTATTATTTAGTATTAATTTAAGTGCCGCGCATTCGATTATTGATTCAATATTAAATTGAGAAATATTTAAAATGGAAAAATTTAAAGATGATTTGCAGTATATGGCCACTCCTCCATGCTTTTGATGTGATCTGCAGAAGTAATTTGCTAAATTATAATTATTAATGCCAAGACACCGAAGTTCACTTTCTCGCAACCAATGTTCACTTAAACATAAAATATCAATTTTGTATTCTTGTAAAAAAACATCTAGAATATCAATTTTGTTTGGCAATGATTGTATATTTTGGTGCATAATTCTTAATTTTCTGACAGACTGTTTATTAGTTATTTTGTTTTGTTTTAAATTTGTCTGTAATTGCTATTGGTCTTCTTCGTAATTCGTCCGTCGTTTTGCTTCTAGGATCATTTTTTGATACACAGGACAATTTTTATCAGCAGCTGAATGATGAATACTGAATTTTGTGCTTTGAGTTTTATTGGCTTGAGTGCAGTTGCAACATTTAAAATCTTGCACAGTACAACTCTTAGTCTCATGTGAGACAAATTTATTTCTGATTAATGTATTACGTGTTTTAGGGTCTACTTCTATTATAATATTAAACACTCTACCAACTGCAACTTTTCTGACAATTTTTAAATGATTTGAGTTATTTATATCAAGATTATTCTGCGTTTTCATGTTGTTTTCAAAAATTTTATTATCTTCTTCACTAAATACGGTAATTCACACAGACCGTTCACGACATGTCATTATCGTTGTTGGCTTTTGATTTTGAGTAAGATCAGTGTCGCGCCAGTATTGTGATGAATGAAATCAATCATGAGTGTTAAATTCTGAGTATTGTTTTTGTAAGTCACATAATAACTTATCTATTAAGTAATCAAATATATCTATGCTCATTCTGAAGTAATTAAAGAATTGGTCATTATATTCGCGAAATTATGTAGAATGCTCCATCTGCGTATATTTCAAATTATAGTTGATGGACCCGATACCGTCTTTTTCTACCTTCTCTCAGTTTTTACCTCTCGCTAAGAGAGGTAGGTATTGGATCCATGCTAAAAATCACATATCCAGATTATAATTATTAAGCACGTTTTAAGGTCCCTACAATCCGATTTTAACATTTTTACGATGATGTATGTATGTGTGTGTGTGTGTGTGTATGTGTGTGTATGTGTGTGGGACGTTGGAAGGATGATTACTCAAAAACTATAAGACTTAATATTTGTTTAACTACGTATTTCTCAATCGGACATTAATGGGAAAAGCTGAAAAGGTTTTGGTAACAATTGGACAACCGGAAGTAGCAGATTCTTGAAAAAAAATCTTCTAAATATAATTTTCTGAAATTTTTTCTTGGTAGTATTAAAGAAAATTAAATTTTCAATCTGACACAATTCATTTTTTTATTATATCTCGTATAGGTTTGGGGATATAGTAATAATAATAATCTGTTGTAATAAATCTTGTTGCCTAAAAAATAGTTGAGATATTCAAATGTTTGTAATTGACAAATAAATACAAAATGTACGAATACATTTAATTTATATTATTGTATTATTAATTAAATATGTATTTAAATTATAGGTATGTTAATATCACATATATCCTTAAAAAATACCGCTAATACTGTCAATGAATTTGAAGAATTTTGAACATATTAGAAGAATAGGGCAAAATTCCTCATAGAACGAAAGAAGAGATACAATTTCAATTATTTGTATGTACAAGAAATGTCAGAATAACGGCTAGCAGTTATTTACATAGATGTCACAATTGTCATATGTCATAATGTTCCTTTAAAAAATTCAAAATATTCTGATGTTCATTTGTCATCAATAGTATGGAATATACTTGTCGAGGAAAATAATCCACATGGATTTGGAAAATAATGATGTTTTGAATGAAAAATTATGATACTCGACACCTACGTACATTATTAATAGCTGTCATTCTAACACGGGCCCCTATATCTGCTTGTCAAGGCCAACAAAGTCACACGAATGCTCTCGCCCTATGTAACATAAAATGAAAATGGCGAGAGGTATTGTGCTGGCCACAACAGATTTTTTTCTTTCGTAAATATAATAAATAACATAAAAAGAATATTCTTTTCTTCATACTGGACACAAACAGTCAAAAACAAACGCCACTAAGCAATGTAGCCACCACTCCGACGGCGATGGCGATATATTGTTTATCGGCCTTTGTAAAAAGTCTGCCTGACACCGATACCGACAACATCGGTGTGTGTGTGTGTGTGAAACTGCGCTAAGAGTTCATATTGTAATCACATTCTTCTTAACAGAGCTGTTCACTACCAGAATCAATTCTATAAGAATACAGCGAACAAAACGCTAACAAATGACTTTGCAAGTTAACACAATCCGGATTAGCGACGCCGTAGTAAAACATAAAAAAATGTTCAACGGCTAACGGACACCCCAACAATCCATGTTGGATTACTTTTTTAATGTGGTATTCTACCACATGTATTTATTTAGATTTTGTGATGTTATGTCTCTTTTTCTTACGTATTATTAATCAAAGAGGTCACTTTTGTGTTAATTAAAATTTGGAAATATTGTTATGAACGCTGGTAAAACCTCCAAAAAAATACGCCAAAAGAACATATGGAACTCTTGCTGTATCTCTCATAAAAGTAATGCCATTTAATTTATTGTATTTTAATAGTACACTATATTTCTCAACATTTTATTGAGCCTTTTCAATAACAACAAAACCAATATTTTTACAAAAATGTATGTATTATGTAGATATATAATTTGTTGGTAACATCAGGCAGAAAATGTATTCATTTTTCCCGTAGGGGTACAAAGTTACGAATATTTTTTCACTCCCCGAAGCATTTCGTATTTCATCTGGTCGTTTATCCATCAGTCATACTATTAGTGGCATATGTCTCCTACAACACGCATGCCACATTTGTTGATACGTAGGCAATTTCCTCTTGCTGGGTGTCAACAGCTGTGTCACAATTTTCTTAATATACGCTACGCAACGCACAGGCCCTTATTACCATACCAAATGCCGGCTAATGTATGCACGCAGACATAGACAAGACTACTTTCTTCCGAATACTAATTAGATTTCTTCTATAATATTGCAGTATAATCGCACCTACAAAATTTGAAACTGATTTGTCGGGATATATGATAATAAATGCGGTTTAAAATTTGGATGTGCTCTACTTTAAGAACTTTGCATAACTTTCTTTTCATGATACATACTACAATAAGAAATCAAATTGTAAGATGAATGTTACAAGAAATTATATACACCGCGTGTAAAAGTATTGAGTCAAACTTATTTTATCTCTTTTAAAAGATTTGTTTTTGTAATACATTTACATATTACATTACTGTAAGGAATGTTAAGTACATTATAATTAGTATAGTTCATATGTTTTAAAAGTTATTTGCATTGTATTTTATAGCATAAATGAAACTGTCCATGTTCAAAAGTATCGAGCCAAAGTTGTTGTTCAGAGTTTATATACTTTGTTTATTTATATTTTTCATCAAATTTCCAATTAAACATTAACTTTCAGTTACGAGAATCCGTAATAAACCGAACTCTAGAAGGAAAGGTTTGTCGTGACATAACTGACTTACTAATGATCGATAAAAAATAAAAACATAACAAATGGAAATATTACCAAATATAATTTGACAAAATCATTAGCTGACATGCCAAGATACGATAGGCCCCATAAACCAACAAAGTGAACACATAAAATAATTAAACTAAAATCTATAGCAGATCCAAGAAACTGCTGTGGATATTTCGAAAGAAATTCGAAAAGAAAATCTTATAATGTCAGCCGAAGTACTGTGTCTCGACATCTTAAAGAAGTAAAATCTATTAGACGTGACAGTGTTAAAAAACCTTCAGTTAGTAGAAAAAATAAAAAGGCGGAACTAAATTTAAAAAAAAAACATTCAACATTGGAATGAAGTCCACTAGAGAACAGTGCTATTTTCGAATGAATCAAAATTTGATTTTTTGAAAATGGTGGTACGAACGAAGTATTACGACAACCAACAAGTATACAAGATACAATTCTAGACATCAAATACCTATAGTTAAACATATGGCAGAAGAAATGTGATGTTATGTTGTGCATGTTCTCATGAATGTGTAGATCCATTAGTCGAGATAAAGAGTATTGCGAATTCTCTAATCTTTTATAAATATTTTAGTAAATTATACAGGTTGTAAAAAAAAGGTAATTTTTTTTAAAGAGCATATAGAACTAACCAAAATGGGTAAAAAAGTTTAATCAACATAGATTCGATCTTCAATAGTTTCAGATAAGTAGTGAAAAATGAGTTCTTAAGGGGTTTACCTCTACTATCTCAAAACTATAAATATGACTAAGCTAAATGTGGCGACCTTGACCAATATATAATTTTCAATTAAGATTATAATGTTTTTTATAGTCTATTTACTGACATACACAAAATTTTGTTCGATCACTACTATCTTTGACAGTTTTTCTTCGATTTTTCGTTTTTCTCGGAAACAGTTAAGATCCGATCTATGTTAATTAAGCTTTTTTTACTCATATTGGCCAGTAATATACGAAGTCTGGCTATTAGATAACGAGACTGCGCGCGCAGTAAACGTCCTAGAGGGTAAGGGGGGGGGAACGAATGCAGCGTTGGATAGTTGGAAGTGTCTACTATTCCGATACGAAAACACGTTTTTGTCGCTGTAGTAGTATTTTTGCTATAGAGGTTAGAAACGAACGTGTTTTTTTCTCGTGCCAATAACAATGTGTGACGAAAAACACGTTAAATTAAAAAAAAAACTCCGACTGAGTGTTGAAAGAGGCCTATGATGAGAATTCTCTATCTCGTGCGCGTGTTTTCCAATGATATAAACGGTTTTCTGAAGGCCGAGAGAGCACCGAAGATTTAAAGCCATGCTAATCGTATTTTTCGACATCAACGGCACCGTGATGACTGAATGGGTTCCCGAGGGTCAAACTGTAAACCAAACTTACTATTTGGAAGTTTTGGCAACACTGCGAGAACGAGTTCATAAGAAACGGCTGGAGTTGTGGAAAAACAAGTCGTGGATTTTGCACCAGGACAACGCACCTGCCCATAACGCGCTGTCTGTGAAGCGTTATTTAGCCGCTAGAGGCACACCAGTGCTCGAACACGCGCCGTACTCACCTGATTTAGCACCCTGGGACTTTTTTCTGTTTCCGAAGATCAAGTCTTCCTTAAAACGAACCCGGTTCGAGTCAATGGAAGAGGTGAAGCGAAAATCGGCGGAGCTCCTAAACGCTCTTACAAAAGAAGACTTCCAACATATAGCTTTAACCAATGGAAAAAACGAATGGAACGGTGTGTAGCGAGGGGAGGGGAGTACATTGAAGGGAGCATTCGATTATAAATTAATTTTTAAAATTAATCTCTTTTTCATAAGCAGTCTCGTTATTTAATAGCTAGACCTCGTATACCGTCAAAAAAACTACCCTTTTTTTAACACACTGTATTCTTCATTATGCCAGAAAAAATATGCCGCGGGGATAGATTTTTCAACAGGACAGCGTTTTTAAACATATCTCGGAAATAGTAAAATAATTTTTAGGCCAACAAAAATCCAGATTTTTGTCTAACTACTCCAATCTCCGGATTTAAATCCAATAAAAGTTACAAATATGCGTCGGATAAGAAAAATACGGTTGAATTATGGAACCATTGAGTAAATGAGTGGTAAATTGTTCCACAAGACGTTATTACAAATTTAATTAAATCACTCCCTCGACGGTGTGTTGCAGTGATTGTATCAAAAGGAATGATAAAACTATTAAATATGGAGTACAAAATCACAAGTCAAAACAGATTAAACCGATTTTTTAGTAGTTTTGAAATACGTATACTTTCAGCGCAATATTTTTGCACAGCACGATATTTTTTTTTACTACCTACTACTAATTATTTACAGCTATCACCTGCAAGTTGCGAAATGCCATCACCATAAATATAAATCATTACAGCTGAAAATTCTTTCAATAACTTTATTAAAAAATTATGGCGAATTAAAAAATGCGTGACAATCTCAATCTCCTATACAAATCATCTATTGTTCTCATCCAATCTCTTCAAAGTGTCAACTCTTCCTCGAACGTACAAAAACTCGTTCCATTACAATTACATCTCGACTAGATCTTCAGCTCACCTCCACCTCTACTCTTACTGCTGTCACTCCATTATCCGACCTCTTTGAGGGCCACATGTTCTTGTTAGAGGATAATGAGAATGAAGTGTGCGAAGACCAAGGATGCAGATGTTCCGTGAATTGGGAATATCCGACACGCAAAAAATACGCGAAGGGTTATAGACAGATGTGATTAATTATAGCTTTGCCTGATGATGATAGTTCGGGTGTAATTAAAAACAGGAAAAAATGGGGATTCTCTCTTTGTTTATTCAATAATGAAGAAAATCGTGATAATTTAAGTATACTAAGACGGGTGTATAATGAAAATATTAATTAAATCATTAAAGGACGTAATTTCTTATGTAATAATAACATACATATTATTTATTTTTGAATAATACGAGTCACTAGAATTATTGAGAAGAAGCAAATAAGGTAGGCCATAGAAAACAAAATATTTTAAGGATTTTTTTTCTGTTATTTAACATTAAGTTGCGAAAGTTAAGTTAGTTTTAGTACTAAGTTAATCAATTTTTTAAAGAATCGTGAGTGAAAATATGGAAGTAACCAGATAATCAGAAAGCATTTACATTGGCTTGCAAAAAAATCGTGTACATCTTAAAAATCAAGTAATCGAGTTTCTATTATTTTTACCTTCCGTCACCTCTAGGTAAGGGAGGTATTGTCTTAGGTCCAAAAATTCGGTGGTGAGTTTTCAATGAATGAGCTCGTTTTAGGGTCCCTACAATACGATTTTTACGATGATGGCTGTGTGTGTAACCGCGATTTCGGCTGCGATATCTCCAACACTAGAATTCCAAAAATTACAATTCTTACATGTTCCTCTTCCTTACATCAATATGCAGACTTGATTAGATTTTGGTTATAATTGGTCAAACGGAAGTTCCCTCATTTGAAGATTTTAACAGTTTTTCTTTAAAAAACACTGTTAAATATTATTTACACATTTAATGTTATTATAAATATTAAAGAATATTCTATTATCTATACGAATTGATTGCATTTTATATTTCATATTCAATGGATATAGAGTTAAAGAATTATAAAGAAATTAAATTATATAAATCAGCCAGCTATGCTATAACCATGGAAACAGCTACTATATTAAGAAAATTCTAACTGACAGATGTCAGTGTCAATGAAAATAAAATGAATGTGGCAGAGATAAGTATGTTGAGGTAGATGTTGGGGAAGACACGGAAAGATACGGTAAGGAATAAAAAAATAAGGGAAATAACTCGAATATTAAAAGTTTCTAGAAAGATATAAGAGAGACGATTACATTGGTTTAAACATCTCATGAGGAGAGATAAAGAATATATTGGAAGAAGAATGAATAGCTTAGTAATAGAAGGTGGAAGAAACAGAGGAAGACCAAAGATAAGATGGAAGAACTGTATTGCGGAAGACTTCAGAGAAAAGCAACCGAATGAGGACAACCTGCAAAACAGAGATGAATGGAAGAAAAAATAGCGACCCCTAACGAATGAGAAAAGCTAAAAAAAAGATGTCAGTGTAAAGTGCCATTTGCATAGTTTTTTTTATGAAATAATTTTACTGGAAATTTAGAATCTTTTGCAAGAAAATTTATATATGGAATTTGTATAGAATACACAGGATTGACGGAAGGTATTGTGCTGGCCACATCAGATTTTTTAGCTATGTAAATAATGTAAAAACTAACAATGTTGTCACTGTCATCACTATTTGATCTGTTGTCGATGTCGACCAAATCTATCATTGTGTTTAATTTATCTACTATTACATTACAAATATATTCCAGAAAAATGAAAGAACAACCAAGTATGTGTTTGAATTTCTTTCAATTTTGACATCTTAATTGACACTAGTGACACTGACAAATTAAAAATTAAGATCGACTCAATAAAAAAAAATATTCTTAAAGCATACTATAAGAAGATTGATTGAGACCTTTTTAGATATGGAAGGAAAGAATGGTGAAGTGTGTTATTGTTGAAGGTCACTACTTTGAATATACACTACAATAGGCGACAAATCTAGAGAACGGGTCGGCCATGGAAGCACTCGTATTCTGTGCTGATTAAAGAAGATTAATACTATCCTCGCGACATGGGGTCTTGCGTTATCCTGCTCAAATACGGTTGCTGGATGGAGTTGAATATGTGGAGCAACTTCCGGTATTAGGATGTCGTCAATGTATCGCTGGCTATTTAAAGTGCCGTGGAATAAGAATTAGACGAGATTTCCAGTTGTAAGCAATTGTTCCCCACACCATAATTTATTGCGGAGGCGCCGTATGACGCGTACGAATGCAAGTCACTTTCCCTCTTTCACACCGGCGTCGTCTCATAAGTACCCCAACGTCATTTTGGTACAAACAAAAACGCGATTCGTTAGAAAACATAATTTCATTCCACTCTTTGTTCCATAACCGCCTTTCTCTGCACCAATCTAGTAACAATGTTCTATGTCGCGTGGCCAGTGGAAGTTGCAATAATGCACGGCGTGCGTGCAGCCCAAATTCTGCTACACGGTGACAAATAAGTCAGATAGTGGGTATCTTGCCACTGTCTACCATTGCCGTGCACTTCGAGAAAAGTCTTGGAACGTTAGCCGAACAAGATTACGCTGCCCTTTCCTGTCTGCCGTCTCTCCGTACCTGTCTGTACCCACTGTCGCTATATGAGTGAAATCGTGCTTATACTGCGAGTTACACGAGCTACTATATCACGCAGTGACAATCCCACGATACGACCCCTTTCAAAATCACCCACTTGCTCACATGGACGTTGCTGTCTTCGACGAGGCATGTTAAATTGGTAACGTTAAAATTTTAACTGAAGTTGAATCATATTGAAGAAATATTGAATAAATGAATCTGCATATTTTCTGAACAAATTTTCTTTGCGATTCCAAATTTTTAGCATTTATTTTTCTAATAATAAACAATGTCTATGCTGAAATCTAAAAAAATATGTACCATGTATCTTATGCTCAATAATTCTAGCGTGACCTTCGTATCTGTTTTCTAATAGATGCGAGACCATGTTTATTAGCTAATTTAGGCAATGACATGCATACATCTTGCAAAAATCCCGTCAATTCTTTCAGAAATTCATTGTCGAACGAAGTAGGAAAATGACAGTATTCAACTTTCGTATATGTATCCGTATTGTAAAGGTTAATGTATATACATGAATACGTTTTTCCCAAAACTCATTTAAATTATGCGGGATTATAATCTATTATATTGTATTATAATTAATATCTCACGTACTATGTAATAAATTCTGCTAAGTTGTTCTTGTTGCTCTCAAATATGCGTTCATATCTCTATTGTTTTGTGAACAAGTTTTTGTATCAGTTTTCCGGAAATGTTTTTTGTAACAAAAATTGTTCAATTAGTCATCGTGGTCAGTCAAATTACATTACATAGCTAATTATTGTTTAGCATTAAATATGAAGATTAAAATCTCTTAAAATTTATCCTTGACACTGTCATTTCCTGTTGAACCCATTTTATATCCCGCAAAAATCTAATTATAAGTCATATCTTTATATTCTGTTTAAAATTTGAATATAAAATCGTAGCTAATTACATATATTATTTTTCACAAACAGAAAATTATAATTTGTGCAAAGTTGTGAATAACTACATAATCTTAAGGATTGTTAGTTTCCATTCTAGTTTCAGATTAATACTATCCGGAAATTACAAATAGTTTAGAGAATATTTAAATTAGTCGTATACTGATTTTTCATTTTTTAATTAAATAAAAGTAAAATATTGTTCTCACCTGCAAAAATGTTCTTATATCTACAATATGATTATTTTTTTACCGTTCAATCCCGGCATGAATTTATATTTGAAGAATTTTTCATAAAAACCGATCAAATCCAAAATTTAAATTTTCAAGAAACAAAGAAAATTATACTGGTTTCAAATTATACTAAAGCCTCATTCACAGCTCTTAACATATAGGGATTGTTTTTGTCGTTTGTCATAACATTGAGAAGTTTGCCATACATCAAAGGAAATATTTTTAATAACTGCGTTTTTAATTGTACATTCTTCATTTCACAAAAGAAAATGTCGTTGCTTTAGGTAGAGATATGAATTCTGCCTTTCGATTGGTCAGAATGCAATTCTATACTGTATTTCAGATAAGAATTGACTTAGGAGTAAGATAGGGCCTACGATTATAGAAAACGTTTCAGTCAGCTGTC
Organism: Harpalus rufipes; assembly: GCA_951394225.1. Classification (NCBI taxonomy): domain Eukaryota; kingdom Metazoa; phylum Arthropoda; class Insecta; order Coleoptera; family Carabidae; genus Harpalus; species Harpalus rufipes. The sequence goes on along the minus strand of OX596281.1, from coordinate 20,426,984 downwards.
AGCTGTCAACTGGAGTTGTAGTCAGTGCGCATATTGTAGCAAAATTGTAATTTGTGATTATCTAGTATTATATAATATACTATAATATTTAAGAGACAAAATAAAAGGCGAATGAAGATTGAACGAAGAAATTAAAGACAGAAATATGCAAGGTAGACGAGCAATATCAAAAGAAAGTAATACGAGAAGTTTTAACTCTATAGTAAAAGTATAATTGCTTATGGAGCTGAAGTTTGGCAGCTCAGCGAAAGATGGAAACGGATTCTAAGCAACAGAAATTGATTTTTGGAGACGAGCCATGGGAAGATTCAGAAGGAAAAAAGTAATAAATGATATTGAAACACAACTGAGATGGTTTGGACATGTGCAAAGAATGGGAGAATAAAGATGAGCGAAAAGGAGATTAAATTTGCATCCACCTGGAAGAAGAAAACGCGGAGGATGGAAAAAGAGGTTTGATGCAAGATCAGTAGCACGACAGAGGCCAATAAATATACATATATAGTTTACATACTGTTTAATTATTATTGTTATTATTATTATTATTATTATTATTATTATTATGATGTTCATAAATATTTCCTTATTTAATAATCTTCTGAAAACTATTCGTCTTTACTTATTTCTTTTTATTACAGAAATCTGAAGATTGCAAGATATGCAAGCAAGCAGGTGTATTATTTATTCCATTTTAACTTTATAATATATCTAACAACTTTAAGTAACTGTATATGTACTAAAGAATTAAAAATATCCAATTTTGACATTTCGAGCTGTCAAGTCTGTCATGTATGAAACAAAACTAATTCATAAGTTTTATGTGTGTAAAACAGGCTGGCTCCGCAACGCCACGAAGTCTATTCTTATTTGAAATACAGCATAGTTCACAAAAATGAAAAAATATCCCCTGTCACTTGTCAGTTATCAAATAAACTTTACAGAATTAAGTGATGTTTAACCATGTTTTGTTATAATTTTTAATATTCAGGTCTTGTACATTTTTACAGATAAAAATATTTATTATTGACAAAGTTTGGTTTCACGAATTTAAATTAATTATTTAATGCAAGTAAAAACAGTCGGCTCTCAAGCACCATCTAATATTTTCTTATGTGAAATAATGTCTAATTTAAATTGTTAATTAATTTTATAATATTAATTCTGTTAGATGTATTTAGTTTCTTCATAAATATTTATAAATCCCGATTATTTATAATTGTTTGGCCTTGTCAAAATTGTGTTCTAGTTGTCAAAACAGACTTACCAAATGCGCCATGTAAATGAATAAAACTAATTAATTACGACAGTAGATGGCGTCACAATAGCATGATAGTGCTTTCCGTTGTTTCAAACAAATTCGTAGATTTAAAATAATCAAATTAAATATAATTCGATAAATTAGAAAATAATTTTCCAGTTCCTTTTTCAAAGTTTCTGCCATTTGACAATAGCCACTTAAGCCCTACAGGCTTTCGTGATTTTTGCCTGGCAACAAGTTTTCGAAAAATCTGTCAAATTATTTTCTATTTATTCTCACTCTCTTATTATATTGAAGATAATTTACTATATTCGTAACAATTTATTTTGTTGAACTGTCCATTATATTCTGAATTAAATATAGTTTATTCAATATTATATGAAAAATGTATTTTGTATACGAGTAATTTTGTTAATTTGTTTATACAAGCAGGTGAACAAACATAAAAATAAACAATGTTCGTGGTTAGAGATGTAAATGGTCCAATACTACTCGACAAAGACAAAATCAAAACCAGTGAAAGCTGTGAATGAAGCTTAAGAATAATTAATTCAAAAAACAAAAATGTTTAAAACTGAACTTTTAAAATTGAATGTGAATAAAAAATGTCAAGCATAAAAGATAGAAACGAATTCTACTGCTCCAGATTAGTAGAATTTGAAATGTAATGTGTGAAAGAGTGGAGAAAAATCTCAATTCTGTTCAAATATGAAACTAGTAAAATTTAATTTAGCCAGAAAAAGAAATGTCTTATTTCGTTTTTGTTCGAATAGAGTCTTGTAATAATATATTACTAACCGACGTGACGTGTTTCATTTTCATTATTGTCCAGGTGTCTAGGGCGAAGATGTACGAGACGTATGTAATGAAACTTTTGACCAATGTCGGTATGTATACTATTTTAATCACAATCAGATATTAATACTTGGTAATAATTATAAAAATAATAGTAATAATAACAACATCGCATAAACAAACGAGTGCTTTGGCCTTAATCATCCGTCACATGAATTGTCAGTTTGATTTCAAACTTTAAATTTTGATTTCGTTACATTTATTTATACTTATTTATATAATTTATAATTCTATTTTACAATACACAGGGTGTTAAAAAAAGGGCATGTAGTACTCACTAAAATGAGTAAAAAAGTTTAATCAACATGGGTCTGATCTTCAATAGTTTCCGAGATACAAGGCAGTGAAAAACGAGTTTTTACGGGGTTTACCTCTACTATCTCGAAAATTATAGGACTTACGACTTCAATTAAGTAGGACTTTTTGTGTACCTTTCAAAGGTCATCATATATGTGCTTTTGTTTTCTTTAAAAATCAAATATTTGTGGCGACTTTCGCCAATACTAAATTTTCAAATAACTTCGTAACTATTAGAAATTGAGAAAAAAAAATCATATAAAATTTTATTGTTTTTTTAGTCTACTTACTGACAGAAAAAAAATTCCTCGATTTTTCGTTTTTCTCGGAAACAGTTGAAGATCAAGCCTATGTTTATTAAGCTTTTTTTGCTAATTTTGATCACTATATATTCTCAAAAAAAAAAGTTTTTTTAACACTGTATATAAAATGTAGTAAAAGTTTTATTTACAGATAGATATGCACTGATCTTTCTGGGTGGGAAGTGGTAACTTGGACATTGAGGTGAACAATAATTAATATCTCAATTTTATAAAAGTAAATAAAACTAAAACAATTACCCCTTAACCTTAAAATAATAATATAAGCTATTAGCTATATACGTATTTCGAGAACTAAGTTCTCATCATCAGTAGAACAAAAACAAAAGTTTAAGCAGAGAAGTTAAGATTACTCAACACGTACACCATGTCAGAGGTCTAACAACTCTGAACAAACAAGGGAGAGAACTGGGATTATATAGGGATAGGAGTTTAGATACATACGAGAGCTTAATAATAAATAAATTTAAAAATAACTTGATGAACGCAGATCTCGGTCCCATACCAAATTCTAAATTATGCGATTTAATATAAACTTAAATTTTATAGGACATTTTAAATCTTAAATTTCATTGGACGCTAAATCTTAGTTTATAATTGGCATTCATTCACCTGTGACTCCTATCCCTATATAACCCCAGTTCTCTCCCTTGTTTGTTCAGAGTTGTTAGACATGTTGAGTAATCTTAACTTCTTTGCTTAAACTTTTGTTTTTGTTCTACTGATGATGAGAACTTAGTTCTCGAAATACGTATATAGCTAATAGCTTATATTATTATTTTAAGGTTAAGGGGTAATTGTTTTAGTTTTATTTATAATTTAACCTTAGACTCCTCCTATTATTGTAATTTATAAAAGTAAAAAATTGCTATATTACTAATTTTGAAAAAAATACAATCTTTACATGTTTATATTTCTCGTGTTTTATTTGCTCAATGCAGAAACTTCAAGAAATGGACTTGTTAGAATCTTGTGGGAAACCCCTCATTTCTTGGTACTCAAATTAGTGAAACTAAAGTCAGGAAAACGAAGTGAAACGAACAATACATGTTTCAAAGTTAGAACTTTTTCAGTATAGTGTATTGATAGCAGTGAAATATGAGTGTCATTGTCAATATTTCACAGGACTACATGGGTATATGTATAATACTACTTTTTGGTTGTTGCATAAATTATTATTCTTTAAAAACATCACATTATTCACTGTAACAATATGTTGACAATAGCGTCAAATTCTCCATAATCCACACATTCTCTGTGCATAATTACCCAATTCTCCAGATCGTTGGGCTGGTGATAGTGTTGCGCGGGTGTCTATCGCAAGTTAATTAATCGCATGTACATGATACTGTTGTACAGTGAGGCCCCGACTCCGACTGATGTAAATCAACCCACAGACACCAGACACACCGCAAACAAAGATAAGATAGTTACGAGGATCACATACTATCATGCAAATTCTACTTCTGATAAATAAGAGGAAATTACCGTAAATCACAGCGTACTACTGTCATGTACACCAGACTTAAGTATTTAGTTAATGGTATGTTAAGAATGTTTATATGTAAATCAAATATTTCCATATGAATACTAGAGGTTTCATTCAGAACTGCAAGGAGAACATTAAAAACACTTTAGACACGACATAGAATATAAAGGCTGAGTACAAAGCCGTCTAGCAATCTCTAGTTGCACTGCCAAAACGCATCTACTTTTACCATGAACTATGAGTGCAAACGTACTAACCTTTTGTTGGATGCAATATAGTTCGTAAGTTACATTTTAATGGAGGCCTTTAAATTCAAAGGAATCACTGTGCTAAATATTAATATAACATACATATGTTACATAAGTCTTTTCACACTTTCTTAATTTATTTATACATATGTAACATAAGATTTCGGAAAAAAATTGAATGGACTATACCGTAATTTAAGGAAAGTATATTGAATCTGCTTATTAGTGCAATAGGGGATTACAGCTCAATCAAATTATGTGAAATTAGTAAAAAATAGTGAAAGTATATGCTTAATAATGAATATTAAGAAATAAAATGATATACCTTAATTGAAATACTTCGGAAATAAGGGGGTTTTGTTACAGTAGTTCATATATATATATATATATATATATATATATATATATATATATATATATATATATATATATATATATATATATATATATATATATATATATTCACATGGGAATGGGAAATCAGTTTTTCCGTGTGCTCCCCTAATTATTTTAGACAAAAAGTTTCAAATGGATGTTGCAAAATTTTCTACATCTATCGATAAAAAAAATCGTTTTAGCTACTTCATAACTGCAGAAATAAAATTTGAAAATTACGGAATTACAATTTAATAGTATTAGCCATGGAATTAGAAACAACAGCGTAATGTATTATACGCCAAATTATTAGTAATTTTTTTTTAACAATCACTATTCTGACACTGACGTATTGCTTTTCTTTACATCTATATAAAGAACTGATTAAATTTTGGTTATAAATGGTCAACCCGAAGTGCCCCATTTGAAGATTTTGACAGTTTTTCTCGAAAAAACGCTGTTAAACATCATTTTTTGACATTTAATACTATTATAATTACTAAAAATATTCTATTATCTATTTTATACTTCATTTTCAATGGATATAGAGATAATTTTTTTTAAAGATATTTAATTTCATAAATCAGCCAGCTATACTATAACCATGGAAACTGCTACTATATTAAGAAAATTCTAATTGACAGATGTCAGTGTCAACGGCTCGAGTGATAGAAGTTTCTAGAAAGATACAAGAGACACGATTATATTGGTTTGGACATGTCATGAGGAGAAATGAATAATATATTAGGTTAGTAGTAGAAGGTAGAAGAAATAGAGGAAGACAAAAGATATGATGGAAAGTCCTTCCATTGCGAAAGACTTGAAAGGAACTGAAGGAGGACGAGAAGCAAAATAGAAATGAGTGAATGAAGAAAATCAAGAATAGCGACCCTAACGATGGGAAAAGCTAAAGATGAAGTTAGTATCAAATGCAATTTGCATAGTTTGTTTATGAAATAATTTTACTGGAAATATAGAATCTTTTGCAAGATAATTTATGTATGGAATTTGTACATAATATACAGAATTGACGGAAGGTAATGAATGTACTGGTAAATATAATTTAGAAATAGCATATATTTCAAGAACATTTAGGTCCACGAAGAAAACAGTATACTTTCAGATGAAATTAAAAAAAAAATGGTGGAATTCCCTTTTAACATAGCTTAAGTGTTTAGCATGTATACAAACGAAATGGATATGAATAGTAATAAAATAAAAACTTGCAGTTATTATTATTATTTTGTGCTAAACTATTTTTGTTGATAAGGTTAGAATATAAAAATGGTGCTTAGATCCCTTTGATGTTAGAACTTGATAACTTTGACTCCAATTTCCATATAGGGAAAATTAAATTAAATTGTTTATTATCATTTATTGCCTGTTGTTGTAGGGTATGTTCACACCAATAATATTTTGATTGTTTGTAATAATAATGTAAAGAGTAGAACATCTTCGGCTGAACTTCATCAAATAAAGAATTAGCAACTAATTAATTAATTAATTAATTAATTAATTAATATAAAATATACAAAAACATAATATCTTCTCTAAACAAATAAATAGTTATATTATTGTTATTATTATTATTATTATTATTATTATTATTATTATTATTATTATTATTATTATTATTATTATTATTATAACATCCGTCATGAACAAGAAACTCAATTTTCATCTTGTAATTCGTCTTACCTCATTATATGAGAGAAGAATTAATTTAGTTATAGAATTTAATTTGAAAGCTTCAAGGTGTAAATTTTTAATTAAATTTTCAAGAAATTGTTTCTAAAGAGTTTAAAATTAAATAACTGGCACGTGTCTGCGATCAATTAAAGACCTCTTTAACCATTATTCAGAAAAAAAAAGTTCATTACGAATGATTGGCGTAGAACACCATGGATTTGTCAATGACCTTTCTCGCATACTGAGATGGGAAGAAAATAAATTACATCTCCCATAATAAAGATGATGAATATTTCTATTTTTAGGTATGTTTGTAATTTGTACTTTACGTGGTAAATGTAAAAGTTATTTCAGGTTAGAATTTAATAACCTCATAATAACTTGTAAGTCAGGAATAAGAAAATAAACTCAATTGTTGGATGGAACTCGTTTTTCAATTATGAGTTTGATGTAAGGAATTATATAAATTTTAGTAAGACGGTGATAATAATACGGAAAGGAGGTATCACACGTATCCAGGTATCTGCAACTGACATACTTTTGTTATCACACGTGCGCAGAGTTAAGCCTCATTCACAACACGACGTTAGTAGTTAGTGTTAGCAGTTAAGGTTAGTGGTTATAATTAGAAGATAAAGATTAGCAAACAGCGTTCACAATACAAGTACTACGAATAACTATTTTTGCTACTAAAATAGTACATTTGGTTCAAAAAATTAAAGAGCTTGTTTAATTTTATATTTCTTGTTTGGCAGATTTAACAATAAATAAATTAATATTTATGTATATCTTCCTTTTATTGCTTTTTTGTTACATAAAAAGTTCAACAGAAGACGGCTATAACTTACAAAACTGATATTATTTCTGAAATAAGACATACACTTCTAAATGTTTATATACTACCGGTAAATAGAGTTAACTTTATTCTTATCAAAATCATTACTTAATGTGCGTTATTATTTACCCAGGGAAATAAAAATGACATTACTCCCTAGGGAAATAAAATGATTCAAGCCCATTGACAGGTTACCTAGGAAGAATTTTATGTTCTTAGTGTTCAATTGTTAATTGATATTGATTAACAGATATGTCGAATATTATCATTTATAATTACTTTGAAAAAAATATTTTTCTGAAAAATTAAAAAATAAATAGTTTTTTTTATCTTCCGTCACCTATAGGTAGGAAGGTAGTGCTTTTGATCAAAAAATTCGATGGTGAGTTTTAATGAACAATTCCAAAAAATATAATTCTTTCATATTCGTCTTTCCATAAGAACAGTTGATTAGATTTTTATTACGATTGGTTAACCGGTACCCTAATTTGAAGATTTTAACAGTTTTTTACCTCCCGCTACCCTTGGTAAGGGAGATATAGGGATCGTGCTAAAAATCGCATATCGAGATTTTGGTAAATGACCACGTTTTGAGATCCGTAGAATCCATTTTTAACATTTTCACAATGATGTTTGTGTGTGTGTATGTATGTATGTATGTATGTATGTATGTGTGGATCCTGTTTACGCTCTAACTCAAATACTATCATTCAGAAAGTTTTGAAACCATGTATTTCTAACATGGAAAGATCTGATTAGATTTTGGTGGCAATCGGATAACCGGAAATGGCAGTTTACTTGAAGCTCAAGATAGTTTTTCTTCAAAAAAACCTTTAAATGTAATTTTTTCTCAATTTGTTATTATAAAAATGAAAGATTATTCCATTTTTTACAAGTTTGCTTTAATACTTTTTCTATATATTGTATGGATAAATTTATAAAGTAATATAAAAATTATATACATAGGTAAATAATGAATTTTTCCGTTTGTGTATAAAATATTGTCTATAATAGAACAGCAAAGTGTCACTATTTGCTTTAAGCGACTACATCCCTCGAGCTACACCCTCATGATTCAATCTTTGCTCTCCACAAATATTTTATTATTTTTATATAACCTTTTTTTGTTAAAGAAGAGTGCTGAATTCGACCCATTATTAATATCTACTTCAATTCAACACAAATGTAATATATTTCTTTTAATACAACTGTCAAACTCAAAAAATGTTATAAGATCTTTCTTTTTTACAGTATATCTATTACATTCTATTCTGTTCTGTGATTGGCTACTCTGTTAACTACTAACCATGAGTTTAGAGTCTACAAACTCTTGCACTAACTGAACTTAAAGCAGACCTGCGCTAATTTTGTTATTGTTTGTGAACATTATATTACAACTACGTATATCAAGCTTTCTGCGCTAACCATAACTACTAACACTAACCACTAATTTCATGTTGTGAATGAGGCTATACATATTTACATATTTAATGTTGGTAACGTTTTTCTTCGTCTGATGTCCTCTGGAACATTTCTAAATATCATCGTTTCCAAATGATTGTCTGTGGCATACATTTTTAAACTTCACAGGTCGACCAGCATCTTTCGACATAGTGTAGACGCTGATAGACGTCTTGAAAGTCACTTTATTCGAGTTTTTCTTCCAGTAAAATAATGCTTTTTGAACATGATACGCAACACACTATTACAAAATGATACCTGTTCTGAGTTTTACGATACAATCCACCACTGATGATGACAAAGTACTATAACATCTACTTTTTTATACATTTCTTTTTTCATATATAATACTAGGTTTCAATTTCAATCCACGCTTTTCTATTCTCCACCTGTCATCACCCTATCGCAAGGAAAGGGTTCTATTATTCCTACTAATCGACACTAATCTATCTCCTTTGCAGAGACGCCAGCTGTCAGTAGGTCTTTAGCCCATTCCGAATTTCAGAGCCGAGATCCGATGTAAGATCTCACTCAATACATTAGTCAGTTGGACATCGGGAAAGATGAACGACCTCTGAGATTTCAGCTTATTGTAAGAAATCGGAATTGGAAATAAAAGATGAAATGCATATTGAAATATATTTTTTTCTATTACCGCCTTTATAACGATTTTTTTATCAGATAAGACTTGAAATTCGAAAATCAAGTCGAAACTTTTGCATATATACAATTTCTGTAGAAAACGCAATATTTTCATAAGTGTTTGCTTTTAAACACAACTTTTTTAATTAAATAACTTTTACACTGTTTACTACTTATAGTTATAGCAGTTGATAAAATATAGTGTTGGACCTTGTTTTCCACAATATCAAAAATTTGGAATGAAGTATGTATATACACATATTTAAACATATTATCACTAGATATTAAATATTAATAATATTAAAATGCTCTAACAAGGAAAATGTAGTTTTTCGTAGGCTTGTTGCCTCGGTAAATAAAAGCGTGGACATAATTCGGCAATGTCCCTTTTATAAATATTTATCTAGTTGTTCGTACTCAATATTTATGCCCAGGATTTTATTTACCGAGTAAGAAAACATAAGAATCGATATTATAAACGTTCATTAAATTAATAAAATGAACAAATTAAATTATCATGTTCTTATGACTTAAATTATTGCTGTTAAAAATTCGTGTTACATTTTCTTCATTTAATTAAATGTAAATATTATGGAACTAAATTTAATTGGACGTTTATAATACCGTCCCTAAAAAGAGTATTTTTTTTCTTTTTAGTGTTTTTTAATAAAAGCTTGTTCTTGAATTTATTTATTTTGATTTAAATAAAGCATCTCAAAATTGACGGAAATACAAACTAACATATTTGTTTATTTAGATACTATGGCCGTTAGTATGAACAGGTGATTAAAGGTGATTAGCGACTATTTGACTAGCATTGTATTATCTCTGTCAACCGTTTATGTATTATTTTAGAGAAAAATACTTCAAATAATAATTATAGAAAAATTAATTGCACGCATCTTTTATTTGAAGCATATTTCTCTAAAATAATCTATAAATGATTGACAGAGATAAAACAATGTTAATCAAATGCTCGCTAATCACCCTTAATCACTGTTCATGTTAGCGGCCTATGAGTTTTTAATTTAATACAATACTCGCTGGGTATGTTTTTTTGGCATCGGATATTTTAATGTTTACTTATGTAGCTTGCAATACGTATACAGGTGTCAGGATTTCGAAGGCCAGCATGGGGATCTCGGAAACTATAAACGTATTTATACATATGAGGCAGAACGCGAATGAGCCCAAACGATTCCTCGGGTGTGGACGTTGATCCGAAGCACGACACATTGCCTCAGCTCGTTCGGCAAACAAGCCGAGGCCATACGTACGCCATCCGTTCAGAGTCGCCTCATTCGCGTTCTGCCCCATATGTAACGTACGTACGACTTCGGTTAAATGCGAGATGTGATGCACCTTTGGGGGGCCATCTTAGATAACGGCGGAACTATCATTAATCTAGAAAAATGTTTCATATAAAAAAGTTAAATATTTTTATTGTCTCTCCAGTGGCATATCAGTAAATTTTCGAAATATAATACAAACTTAATTTTTTTTAAATGGAACCCATATTTGATTTTTACTTTAAGCAATTACATTTTTTTCTCTTTCGATTGGTATAAGTTGTGTTTTAAATATTTTTTTAGGTCATACCTGAGTTAACTTAAAAATATAGAATTAAAATTAAATTATGAAGCAAGGTAGGCATGGAATAAGTTAGATACTTAATAAAATACTATTTAGTAAAACAAATGAAAGTCTTGATAAAGAATAAGAAATTTTATGAGAAATAGAAAAATCTAAGATTTGAAGGGTAAAACAAATTTAAAATACAATAGCCTTTATACCAATCGAAATAGAAAAAATAAGAATTTTTTTAAAGTAAAATCAATGGGTTCCATTTAAAAAAATCTGATGTGGCCAGCACATAACCTCTCGCCGTATATTTTACCTGGCTGTATGCATAAAGCAAAGATTATTTTTATAAATACAAATAATATATTCATATAAATCTATGACGTATAAACTTCTTTATTATTCAATAATAGCATGTCTCAACATAAAGATATTTACCATAAATTATGTTACAATAAATTACAAAGTAGAGTTTACCATATATAAATATTAGGCTGGTAACAGCAATTTTCAATTCGAACAACTTTGTTTACTTTCTCTTCATATTCTTCTAGTAAAAACATTTATTTTGGGCGGTCTAAAATGTATATATCTGGATTGTGCATCTATTCTTATATATCTTCTTTTACATTTTATTTTTTCATACTTGTTATATCTAAATAACACTAATTCCTTTTAATAAAGTGACGGATAGATTGCACTCCGATTATTCTTATATCGATGTGTAATTTTGTCAATATTTACAACTTACTTGAGAAGAATTTGATAGCTTTTTCGCAATTCAAAGTTACTCTAGTCTACAGTACTGGTGTACATTGTCCCATAATGTTTGAAACAAATTTAAGTCCTTCAACCTAGACTTGTCATCTCCATAATAGTCACAGATCAAGAATTAAGGGATTCTCCAAATACATTTTTCTTTCATTACTCATTATTTCTGACACTGACATTTATCTGTCAGTTACAAATAATTTAAATTTGCAACTATTTTTCATGACATCCTTTCGGTTGTAAAATTAATTACAACATTATTTTATATATTATATTCCTTTTATCTCTAAATCTATAAAATATGTATAAAAATATTTAAATGTATCAGAAAGAGAATTTATTTTTCTTTAATATTATCAAGAAAAATTTTCAAAAAATAATATTTAGAAGATTTTTTTTCAAGAATCTTCTACTTCCGGTTATCCAATTGTTACCAAAACCTTTTCAGATCTTCCCATGAATGTCCGATTGGGAAATACGTTGTTAAACAAATTTTAAGTCTTATAGTTTTTGAGTAACCGTCCTTCCAACATCCCACACACACACATCCACACACACACACACACACACACACACACACAGACATCATCGTAAAAATGTTAAAATCGGATTGTAGGGACCTTAAAACGTGCTTATTCAATAAAATCTGGATATGCGATTTTTAGCATGAATCCATTACCTCTCTTAGCGAGAGGTAAAAATGTATTATATCTCAAATTTTACCCATTTTACGCCACTGAGTAGCGAATAAAATATCTAACTTTTTTATTTGAAACATTTTTCTCGATTACTGATAGTTTAGAAGTAATTTCAAAATGAAAAAAAATCGGCCCAATTCTGTTTTACGTCATTATCTAGTAACCTATGAGAATTTTTGGCAAAACAAAAGCACAACTCGTATCTCTTATAGTTTCTGAGATTCTAATGGTGACCTTTGAAATTCGGACAGTCTGCAGAGTATTTTATTATAACAATTCTACTTACTTTATCGTATTTCAGAAAAGCTTACATAAAAGAATTTTTGAAATGAAATATGTCAACAAGATATTTATTTAAATATAAACGTCGTGCTATATCCTCTGACGACATATATTGTTTCAAAAGAATAAATAGGTCACTAGAACGAGAAAATGTGAAATAATTTTTATTTCTCTAGAGATACCACGGGTTTATACCTTCACATATGAACTAATTTTTAATTATCAAAAGGCAATGAAACTAACACAATAACAATACAATGCTAGTAGTAAAACCTTTTAGATAAAGGACGCTCTTTGTTTTATGTGGATGTATGATAAAATATTACAATAAAAAAGTGGACATTAAATAACTGTATAAAATAATTTGTAGCTTAATAAAAAATAAATACGACATACATAGATATAAATATAAACATATGCTACAGGTGTTAGGTCGACGAAAAGATATGAGATTGTTACACATATTGTGAAGTTTTAAATAACTTTCAATATTTTCTTTTTAAAATCTGATCTGTAAAAAAAAAATCGAAAATTACTGACCTACGTACGTAATTTTCTTCGTAAAATCAAAATATTTCACCAAGTGGATAAGTCTACCGTCTACCCAATGAATGAACAAAATCGGTTTAAGCATTTTCAAATATTTTGGCGTCTATACATTGAAAAAATGGATCAAAAATTCTAAAAAATTGGTATACATAATACTTATGTAATTTTGACCAAATAAGCAAATAGCGATTTGCATTTCCACTTATTTGTTATTTCTAAATTTGAAATCACTAGGCTGAGGAGCTAGGAATATAATTTAAATTTTTCAAATTTTGATCTTTGTACTTTTGGGGTATTAAACTAATAACTCAGAAAACTTACGAAAACTACAGATTATTTAATTAATAATAAATGAAATATTAAGAACAAAAAGTAATACTTACGACAAAATATTTCAAAATGTAAATCACATGAAGTCGACACTTACCTATAACAAAGCAAAAATATATTAGATTTCAATCAATTTCATATTTCATTCAAATTGCACATTTTGATTATAATATAACATTCTATACACAAAGTAATGCAGCTAGAACACTAGAACAAGGGAGGGAATCTCTTTTTCTGCCAACGGCCATTTGGATATTTATAACATTCGCGGGTCTTTTTAAAATTGTTAACCAATAGACATGGATTTTGACAATTATTATTCTAAATCAGTTTTTTCCTCTCGCTAAGAGAGGTATTGGATTCATCCTAAAAATCGCATATCCAGATTTTAGTGAATAAGCACGTTTTAAGGTCCCTAGAATCCGATTATACCATTTTTACGATGATGTCTGTGTGTGTGTGTGTGTGTGTGTGTGGAAGTGTGGGGTTCTTGGAAGCACGATTTCTCAAATGCTATAAGACTAAAGACCTATGTAACTACGTTTTCCTCAATCTAACGGTAATGGGAAGAGTTGAATATATTCTGGTAACAATTGGACAATCGGAAGTAGTAGTATTTTAACAAAAATCTTCTAAATATTATTTTTTGAAAAGTTATGTTACTACAAATATTAAAAACCAAAATTTTCTATCCGACACATTTAAATTTTTTATTATCCCTACTATAGATTTAAAGATATTGATATATAATCTATAAAATAATCTGTTGTAGTAAATCTCACAGCCTGCTCACAGCCCAAACATTTCCATGGTAACTACTTGAGAAACTAAAATGTCTGTAATTGACTGATAAATGTCACTCATGTCAGTGTCAAAAATTCAGAGATAGTACAGAAGGCTTTTTCTGGGAACGATATTTAATATTTCTTATTGTATTATTAATTATATATTTAAAATCATATTACATGAAATACCGCCAATCCCGTTAATGAATTGGAAAAACTTCGAACATTTAGAAGAAATGGAGAAAACTTGCTCATAGAATTAATTTAAAATCATAGAAAATACGTAAATATAAACATTAGGTGTAATTATAATTTTTTGTGTGTACAAGAAATGTTAAATACAATACTTTTATATACCATAATGGAAAGGGTGCGAGAGGTATTGTGATGGCCACAACATATTTTTTTAATATATGAGTATATCAGCATACTTGATTGGTGAAATTTTTTAACGACATGCTAAAAATTATAAATCGCTTATTAAACTATAGATGACTGCTAAATAAATTTTGTACGTTAAGTTAGGTTACGTAATAGGGCTACATCGTCGTGGTAATAACGAAAATCGTTTAATAGGCTTATTCTGCAAACGATCCTTGACATTGTGTATTGTTATATCGTTATTTATTATAACGATAATCGTTAAAGTGGTATTCTGTAAACAATAATTTAATTCTACATAACGAAAAAAGGATAACGATATAGTTATTTTTTAACTACCGGAAAAAGCATTCGTTACATAAACGTTTTATCAATAAGTCAGTATTTTAATTCATGTGAAAATAAAATTGCTATTATGTTGAATAGTGATCTCAAAAACCAGTCATATTACAGTTTTCTGCAAGGTAATATTAAAATAATTTAATAAGTTTTTATTCGTAGCGCCTAGCGCAAGCTTCCCAATTTGTCTACAGATGGTAGTAGTTGCTGTATCATAACCTACAACAAGAAAAATATAGGTTCCGACAGCTGACAGGTTGACAGTAGACTCCCACCAGAAGTAATCTAACCTATTGAATTATATTAGATATTTCATTTAAAATTATAATTTGATTTTAGGAAATAAATGTCTAAACTTGATCCCAAAGTTATTATTTTTCAAAATTTGTTACATAATACGAATACGACGATTATCGTTAAGTAGAAATAACGATTTTCATACTAACGATTTCGTTATGATAATGATTCAATTTTACAGAATAGGCCTCTTAGGTATGTTTAAAAAAATCTGCGTACGACATATTGTTATACTGAAAAAAAAAAAAAACATTTGATTTCAGAATTAATACCACAGCTATCTATAGTTTAATAATGAACCATGCCAAATCATGTTTTAAGCATGTGCAAGATCTAAATACTTCATAATATTTATGCACACATCAATTATTATACAATATTTACTAATAATGCATTACCCATTTGAAAATGTGTAAAACGAGCTTACACTAAAGATCAATTTTAGTCAATCACATCTACCATGTGAGAAAATTAATAATGAAACAGTTTTGAATTGATTTTCAATCTAATCTCCCATATTTGGCTCCACATACGTTGTTGACTGCGATGAATAGTCACTCTCGCAATTATCGTTTCCTGTTTTGTAGCTTTTAATATGTTATTAAAATTTGTTTAGTCCAAAACTTGAATTTGCGTTTGCGTTCTAATGAACGTTTTGTGATTAATGATCTCGGGCAAATTCGCTTGATAAAGGAAATTTATTGCGGGGTTTTCAAACACACAAATGCTTTGTGTGCTGGTGAGTCATAAATTTATGGAAGAATTATAAGAAATCAATATCTAATTATTGTAATTAGGGTCTTTTGTGGATATAGATATAGAATTAACCAGCTATGAAATTGCTAAAAGAGAATGTGCTGCATCAGATAACATATAATTTAAAACTTTTTGTATTCTTATGAAATACCTATTCAGAAAACTTATACAATGAAATAATACTTTATCGCAAAATAACTTTATGTTATGAATTATACAGTATTAAATCCATTTTATACTCTCATGTATATGACAAATGTATGGAAAAGTATTTGTAGACCAGTACCACAAAAAATATGATTTATGTTTTGATGTATGTAAATAACAATATTTGACATGTTTGACATAATATGTTTTTATTTTCTATGTATTATCTAAAATACAGATGTTATTGTCACTGATGTTTTGATAAAATGAGATATCAAAATAAATATAAAAGTTATAATCCTAATAAATTTGTAAAACAACACAACGTTTTTATGATCACATTTGTGACGGGTCTAAATTTCGGTTTTACATGGTTATAAATTGATAAAGGCGTATTCCGACAGATAGTGTATTGTTTGCGTACAACAAGTCCATCCAAGTCTACTCATTATCATAAATTATACACTTCATATGAATTTTGAATATAAATAAATGATAACGAAATATGTTTAAACTGCTATATTTTAATATTATACGGATTAATAATGAAACTAAAAAAATTATACAAAAACGTAGACGTCAGTGCGGTTCGAAAAAATCTGTTACAACCAGTATAATATCGCCCGTCAATTTAATTCATATATTTAGGTAATATGTCTGAAGCAGAAATCTGTGATCAAAAATTTCTGCTGTTTTTATGAGTTCCTCGAAGTTTGATTAACCCATTTCTTTTTCAATGGTCGACAATGGACCTTTTACATTTTCAATGCACCGTGACGTAATTTTTCAATACACCACGTAGTGAAATTTTTATGAACTAGAGATGAGTAAGCACCATGTTGTCAAGTAAAATGATTAAAAGGACAAGCATTTATTTTTGATAAAAAAATATTTAAACAACACAAAAACTGAAATTATTATGACTTTGATTGTAAAGAAATTATTAACAAAGACAAAACAATTTATTTAAAAATAATAACAATAGTTTTATTCTTGTTTGTAACTTTCTTAATAACAAACTGGCAACTACGCAATTATCTGTCACTTTATATGGTGTTTATTTCGCGTCTTTAGAACATATAACCACGGTTCTGATTCCCATTTACCCGTCCTCCCTACTTGAAATATTTATCATCACAAACGCTTTGTGTGAATTTATTTAATATAGTTACATTCTTATTTCCGCCATTTCAAATTTTGTTTGAAATATATCTGGCCTCCCCTATGCGCAAACAAACTACTGCGCACTACATATATGTCATTTTTTCTCTGTCTAAAATTCAGCAATTTTCTCTAAAACTCTGAAACTAAATAAATATGGTTTTTTGTAATATGATTTTTATTTTATTTTCACAATACCTTTGT
Organism: Harpalus rufipes; assembly: GCA_951394225.1. Lineage (NCBI taxonomy): Eukaryota > Metazoa > Arthropoda > Insecta > Coleoptera > Carabidae > Harpalus > Harpalus rufipes. The sequence continues at coordinate 20,409,234 of OX596281.1, read as the reverse complement.
GTTAAAAAATACATTAAATAAATATGTATATATTCTTATTATTTCCTTTCATATATTTTTTTTTTCAAATTTTATTTTTCAGACTACGAGCATTTATCATTATTTCAAAGGAAATATTTTGCTTCTATATTTACATTGATATTAGTAATAATGCCTAACAAATCTTATATCTTTTTTTAAACAAACGTTTTCAAAATAATTTTAATTGTCCCATATTTATTAGTACATTCGTGTATAAAAGTAATAAGATATTTTGAGATATAATACTAATTCTAAAGTCCAAATTGGAACTGCAAAACAAATTACTCTATTTCTTTCCTAAAATAACAAAAGTAGTATTACATTGTTTAAACTTTTCTCACTTTTGACGTGAAATACCCATTTAAAATACATTTCCTTCGAATGTACGTCTGAAATTCCTTTAACCAAAGAATACCTCTTATTCGCTAATACCTAAGTGGGCGTTACTAACTGATACTCCATCTGGAACGCTTGTACATGGTTGTCAAATATAATTCTACCTATTTATCGTATCTTCAGATTATAATTTTCTAGAGACAATAAAATTAAATCTGGGTGGTAAATAATTTTAAATTTTTTATATAAAATCCGTTCAATAGTCTTCTATAACATAGTAGTTTTACGATTAAATGTCGGTTTGGATATAAAAGTTATAATTTAAAATGTTATGTTTGTTTCGTCAATTGTTTTAAAATTTCGGGAGCAGGTAGATTATACTTCTGTTAAGACGTACTTTTAAATTTCAATTAATTCTGGGTAAAATGGTTCCACGGTATAACTACCTTACACTATCGCTAGAAATGGGAATCTTCTATGTTTTCGTATAAAAAAACTTTAAAATTATATAGATCAGTTTAGGACTACTCAGCAACTGAAAAATTGGTAGATTATACATTCTTTCAAACAATACATACATTTTGTTTTTCGTATAACAGAGCCCACCAAATTAAAAAAAAAATCTCTTCAAAAATGGTTTTCTACGTACAGTAGAATCCGCTTATAATGAACTTCAGGGAACCAAGGAAAATAGTCCATTATAGTCGAGGGTTCATCTCATCAGAATAATTAGTAATAAATAAACAAATGCTTATTTATGTTATTTCATTGTCATGTTTTTATTAAGAAAAAGTAACTAGATACAATATGAACCTATGTACCTACTCGTATATAGGTATACATAAGCACAAAAATAAAAGCGAAAAACTTATTATAATACATACATACTCGCATATATTTATCATTACATATTTTGAAAAAAGTCGGTTAGTTTTGTTTGGATCCACGATTTGGCTATATAATCTTTATCTAGAATTAGTTTGACTTTCTTTTAAGTACCGAATCGCTCCGCTTGTAATCGACAAAATAACGAATTTGGGTTCATTATAGGCGAAAGTTTGTTATAATCGAGTTCATTTTAACCGAGGATTTTTCACGTGTTTGTATTGGGACTAAAAGGGTACATTATAACAGAGTTTCTATTACAGATTACAGGCGAGTTCATTATAGGTGGATTCCACTGTATTTCCAAATACATAAATGTGTAACGACTTAATTGAAAGTAAATTATGTTTACTATTTTAAATCATCTTACGAATTCTGTAAGACACTGTAGTACTGTAGATTAAAATACAACTGATTGAATGTACAAGAATACTTCATACCATTTATGAATACCATATCTGGTTGTAGTTACATTAAAAGCTACATTAACATCCTTCAAAAAATAACAACCCAACATGATTAACATCATTCAAATTACCAATCCGAACAAAACAATAATACAACTTTTAAAATCAGTTCCTCCTACTCAAACGTCAACACAACACACGTATAGTAGAAAATGTTTCAACAAGCCATTATTATTCCATCGCGAATTCCCTTCTGACCAATGGGCACACACACCAAACATTGGTAAATACAAGCATTGGTAACGGTACCTTACTATTAATAGCGCACAATAGATAGAGGAAAGCGAAGATAACTGTACAGCAGATAACACAAGTTATTTACTCCTCGTTGATTAGAATTCATTGTGCGTACGTAGATAAGAATAATTTTCAAGTAGTTTGCGGTATATGAAGAAAAGAACGAACCACACGAAATTCGGATATTATCATAAATAAGTCATAATTCATGACTAGCTTATGTAATTTTAAGACATGAGATGGTGTTCGTATGTAATTTAAATGAAAAATTGTTTTGAAAGATTAAACAAAGAGATATATTGTCTTCGTACATTGTTATACACACTATTTTTTGTTGTTACATTTTTAAAGGAATAATTGCATTTCCAATTCAAATGAACAACACTAATTCTAAATATTTCCAGGCAAATCCAAAATCAGGATATTCTAGTTTTGACTAAGCTAAACAAAGAGCTTCACGGTCTATACACACAGTAGTCTGAGTATACTTATTACTCTGTTTTTACATTAGCAGAAGTAAATTAATAGTTATTTATGCAACATGTGTCTCTCTTATTTCATAAGTAGATATTTTCAAATCCTATGAGTGAAATAAGACACTTTTTACTTTCGTTGCATACAATTTTTTATGTCTACAATAAAAGCGTGAAAAAATGTTTTATATATTCACCCGTCTGCATTAAAAAAGAGCACTTTTTCAAAGTATATACTTCATGAAACCATGAAAATAATTTAAATGAAAAAAATCTGTTGTGGCCATCACAATACCTCTCGCGCACTTTCCATTGTAGTATATATAAGTAATGTATTTAATATTTCTTGTACACACAAAAAAATCTAATTACACCTAACTCTTATATTTACCTAAAAATAAATAAATAAATATTTCATCACGGCATATTACCCATTGCTGGGTGTGCCAATCTGCTTCGTACACAGATATCGGTAATGATGGAATATATGTACCGTGTAAGCGCTTACCAGGCGTCACCTCACGGGCACTCATTGCTGGCGTGGAGAGTGCGCCACAGGGGTCAATTTTGTGCCATTTATCTGTCAATTACAGATTTTTTAATTTCTCAAGTAGTTACTATGGAGATGTTTGTGCCGTGAGCAGGCTGTGAGATTTACTACAACAGATTATTTTATAGATTATATATGTATATCTTTAAATATATAGAAGGTATAATAAAAAATCTGATGTGGCCAGCACATAACCTCTCGCCGTATATTTTACCTGGCTGTATGCATAAAGCAAAGAATATTTTTATAAATACAAATAATATATTCATATAAATCTATGACGTATAAACTTCTTTATTATTCAATAATAGCATGTCTCAACATAAAGATATTTACCATAAATTATGTTACAATAAATTACAAAGTAGAGTTTACCATATATAAATATTAGGCTGGTAACAGCAATTTTCAATTCGAACAACTTTGTTTACTTTCTCTTCATATTCTTCTAGTAAAAACATTAATTTTGGGCGGTCTAAAATGTATATATCTGGATTGTGCATCTATTCTTATATATCTTCTTTTACATTTTATTTTTTCATACTTGTTATATCTAAATAACCTTAATTCCCTTTAATAAAGTGACGGATAGATTGCACTCCGATTATTCTTATATCGATGTGTAATTTTGTCAATATTTACAACTTACTTGACAAGAATTTTATAGCTTTTTCGCAATTCAAAGTTACTCTAGTCTACAGTACTGGTGTACATTGTCCCATAATGTTTGAAACAAATTTAAGTCCTTCAACCTAGACTTGTCATCTCCATAATAGTCACAGATCAAGAACTAAGGGATTCTCCAAGTACATTTTTAATTCATTACTCATTATTTCTGACACTGACATTTATCTGTCAGTTACAAATAATTTAAATTATCAACTATTTTTCATGGCATCCTTTCGGTTGTAAAATTAATTACAACATTATTTTATATATTATATTCCTTTTATCTCTAAATCTATAAAATATGTATAAAAATATTTAAATGTATCAGAAAGAGAATTTATTTTTCTTTAATATTATCAAGAAAAATTTTCAAAAAATAATATTTAGAAGATTTTTTTTCAAGAATCTTCTACTTCCGGTTGCCCAATTGTTACCAAAACCTTTTCAGATCTTCCCATGAATGTCCGATTGGGAAATACGTTGTTAAACAAATTTTAAGTCTTATAGTTTTTGAGTAACCGTCCTTCCAACATCCCACACACACACATCCACACACACACACACACACACACACACACACACACACACACACACACACACACACACACACACACACACACACACACACAGACATCATCGTAAAAATGTTAAAATCGGATTGTAGGGACCTTAAAACGTGCTTATTCAATAAAATCTGGATATGCGATTTTTAGCATGAATCCAATACCTCTCTTAGCGAGAGGTAAAAATTTAAAAGTGTCGGATAGAGAATTTTGTTTTTTAAATATTTGTAATAACATAAATTTTCAAAATATAATATTTAGAAGATTTTTGTTAAAATACTACTACTTCCGGTTGTCCATTTGTTACCAGAATCTATTCAATTCTTCCTATTACTATTAGATTGAGGAATACGTAGTTATACAGGTCTTTAGTCTTATAAAATTTGAGAAATCGTACCTACAACAATCTCTCTCTCTCTCTCTCTCTCACACACACATACACACACACACACACACACATACACACACACACAGACATCATCGCAAAAATGTTATTATCGGATTCTAGGAACCTTAAAACGTGCTTATTTACTAAAATCTGGATATGCGATTTTTAGCGTGATTCCAGTACCTCTCTTAGCGAAAGGTAAAAATCTGATGTGGCCGCACATTGATTGTCATTTACAGACTAATTGACATTATGTAAAAATAGGTATACGATCCTTTAAAAGAGCCGCCCGTATCTTTCAGGACCAGGAATTGAAATAAATAACTTGAAATATGATACCTCAAACAAGTTTAAATATATAGCTAAGATTTTGTTGGTATTGACCTACGAAATTATTTGAAATTAAGACATGCACGACCACAACCTTGAAATATTCGTCCAACATTTTCATAATTGTTATGAATCATAATGAGATATAATGTTATTGAAGTGAAACTAAAAGTGTTGTCCAAAACCATTATTAGAAAATTCAACCTCTCTATTAAAATTCACTCATGTACCAGTTACGTAACTGTCAAACAATGGGGAAATGTTACGCACTTCATTTGTTAATTTGGTCGTGTGTTACTCGTAGCCTACTGAGACAGAGAGACTGAACTGAGTTATTGTGTGCCACAGTGAGATACTGGCACGGGGGCGTAACTTAATGAATACGTAGCTCGATCTACTGTAGATTTATAGTCTGTTGATTATTACTTGCAGATATGGAATTGTAGGGCAATTCGTTCTAATTTTAAATAATTTATCGGCCTCGGGAAGTTGTATCGAGCTGTTAAACTTTGCAAAAGATAGCGAAACTTTTTCAGGTAAGAAGAATATTAATCAGTTTCCAAAATCAAATTCTATAAGCGTTAAACATGAATAGTATATAAGTTATTGAAGGTAACGTATTCTACCACATGTTACGAATTCGTTCACGAGCGCGCAGCGAACGAACGTGTGCTAGAATTGCCTTCCGTAACGTACGTTTTATACTATTTACTATTTTTTCTATTAAGGCTTTCATTTACATTATTTTTTTTATAAAAATATTTGACAATTTCCATTAAGAGATATTTTTGGTAGAATTATTAGGTTGGTGACGGTGATTCGTATTTTTTATTGTCCGTTGCCTAGATATTTTGTGTATTTATTGCTGTCATACCAATCTCAAATAACAAAATACATATTACTAAAAATCGTTTAAAAATGAAGATTCTTCTAACATCTCAATATGCGTGCTAGCGTGTGACAATTTAATTCCGAAACGGAGAATGTGACATTCTAATACAGAAACAGAGAAAATGATTTCAAATAGCATAAAAGTAATAAAAGTGGTTCTCTCTCCATGTCAGCTAGAAGTAATGCCTGGTAAGCAGGGACCTGAAACTAAACCCGAACCTGAAACAAAGACCCGAATTGATTCGAATTTTTGAGGAACCAGAACCTGCACCGAACCTTTATTTGTCAAGATCAATAAACCTGAATCGTATTTAAACAGTTTTAAATTCAGATTCGGTTCAGACATATTAAACATATAATTAAAAACTGTAAATTTAAATTATAATTTTCAGTCTGCTAATATCACCATTTTTTGTGTTTGTAATCATTTACCACTCTGAACCGAAATTCAAATCCGAACCCAAAACCGATGAACCATTATAATTTTCATTTTCTTGTACAGAAACTGAACAGACATTTATTTCCTGAATCTAAACTTGTACCATGAATACATTTCGGTTTAGGTCCCTGCTAATAAGTGCAGGAAAGATATATCGTCATTATTAGAACCAGCGATCAAAATATGTGCACTAAGTCTAATGATATATTTATTTACAAGGTCTGTTCAAAAAGTATTCGACCTGAATATTTCCCGCGGAAACAAATGAATCACGCAAGGTATTTTCTTTATTCCACTCGCAGAGATCTTCAATCTCTGGCAGTCAGTCTGTGTGTAAGGAAGTGTACGAAAAACACAACTTTGGTTGTGATTTTTGGCTATTCCCCAAACTTAAAATGCCGCTTAATCTTTCAGTACGCAATTTGTATTACAATAAATATAGACTTTTTCATGTTGATAATTAAGTATTTGTTACTCCAAGTATAATGAACAAAAATACATGGAAAGAACACGGAAGTACTACAAAAGGATGTACGAGGTTTGATAAAAAGGTAACAAGACTTTTTGAATTTCGCGCGTTATTCGTTTCCGATTGAATTCATTTATTTTATCACGTATAGTGTAGAAGGTTTGATTTATATTGGACGAGTAGTTTGTGTTTGACAGTTACATATTGACGAAGTATTTTGACACGTCATAGGCGATTTTTATTTAAACATAGATACAGGAAAATCATTTACCGTCAATCACTTTGTTCTATTGAGAATACTATGGTAGACTATGTATGATATAATTAAAAAATCTGATGTGGCCAGCACAATACCTTCCGTCAATCCTGTGTATTATGTACAAATTCCATACATCAATTTTCTTGCAAAATATTCTAAATTTTTGGTAATATGTGATTCCCTTTCTCGGCAACTGAATTCCATACTCCTGATAACAAACAAACCACATGAAATAAGAAAATTATGAAATTTTGATTGAAAAATTATAACACTTGTCAGTTATGGACATAATTAATTGCTGTCATTTTGACACGGGTCAAAGTCATGTTACTGCACGCGCCCCATACATAAATTTTCTTGCAAAAGATCCTATATTTGCAGTAAAGTTATTTCATTAACAAACTATGCAAATTGCACTTGACACTGACATCTTCTTCTTCTTGTTTAGTTTTTCCCATTCGTTAGGGGGTCGCTATTTTTTATTTTCTTCTTCCACTCATTTTTGTTTTGCGTGTCGTCCTCATTCAGTTCCTTTTCTCTCAAGTCTTCTACAATACAGTCTTTTCATCTTATATTTGGTCTTCCTATGTTTCTTCCACCTTCTATTAATATATTCATCTCTCCTCATGACATGTTCAAACCAATATGTAATCGTCTCTCTTATATCTAGAAACTTCTAACACTAGAGTTACTTCCCTTATTCTTTCATTGATTTCATTTTATTGATACTGACATCTGTCAATTTGAATTACCTGAATATATTAGCAGTTTACATGGTTAACTTAGCATAGCTGGCTGAATTATGAAATTTAAATAAAATTTATTATCGTTATTCTTCTTTAACTCTATATCTTTTGAATAGCAAATATAAAATGCAATCAAATCGTATAGACAATAATATATTCTTTAAGTTATAATAACATTTAACTGATTTTTTCAAGAAAAACTGTTAATATCTTCAAATGAGGGTACTTCCGACCGACCAATTATAACCAAAATCTAAACAAGTCTGCATATGGTTGTAAGGAAGAGGAATACGCAAGAATTGTAATTTTTGGAATTCTAGTATTGGAGATATCGTGCCCGAAAACGCGGTCACACACACATACACACACACACACACACACACACACACACACACACGAACACACACACACACACGAACACACACACACACGCACACACACACACACACACACACACACACACACACACACACACACACATACAGACATCATCGTAAAAATAGTAAAATCGTATTGTAAAGATCCTAAAACGTGCTTATTCAATGAAAACTCACCACCGAATTTTTTGACCAAAGACAATACCTTCCTAAAAAGTTGATAGCAGAAAATCACTATTAAGAGCCAAAGCTAGTTGTAGAAAAGCTAGGAAAATGGATGAAAACAAGAAAAAGAAGCTTCAGACGGAATCTATTGGAAAAGATAAACAATCTTCAAGAAAATAAGGCAGAATTCAAAATTTCACATATGTACGCCAAATATTTCGAATTTTAAATGGCACAAAATTGGCCCCTGTGGTGCACTCTCTACGCCATCAATGAGTGCCCGTGAGGTGACGGGTGTTTACCAGGGTAAACGCCCGCACGGTACAATTAGTCATCATCATTACCGAAATCTATGTACAAATCAGATTGGCACACCCAGCAATGGATAACATGCCGTGATGATATATGTATTTTATTTATTTACTTAAACTAATATTAAGGAACAGAAAATCTGTAGCAGAATGAAATTGTTAATAAATCAGAAAAACTTGCTGCGTGAACTGCATCTGAGGCCTTGGAATAAGAATTTTGGAATTACGGATACCGAATTCTACTTTACGTTAGATGACAGTCATTGTGAAGGAAATAATAGTTATTTTTATAAACAAGGCATTCATGGTCCGACAGAATATAAATGTAATCAACATTCGAAATTTCATAAGAATTAAAAATACACTTCCCCACTTCAAAAAGGAGAATATTTTGACAATATTAGCTGGATTTTCAAAAATGAATTATATTAGCGGCGGATTTTTGTGCAGATTATGTCATTTAACTGTAGTTTATATGAGGATGAAGTTAAATAATAAAGTTATAAAATTTATGCAGTTTTTTGTTAACACACCAGACTGGGGCCCCCGTGAGTTGCCTTTTCCCGAAGATGAAGACGTTGATGGGACCATATAGATTATAGAATAGATTAGGGAAAAATTGTTGAAGGAGCTGAAATCTGTAGCATAGAGTGCATTTCACAAATTTGTTTGTGGATTGGAAGCAACGTTGCGTCTATGAAAATATTATTACATTTTAACGCTAACGAAATGTATTTTTGGATCAAACCACCTATAATGATTTTAAGAAAAACTAGTAAGATACAATTTATTTATTAGAAGCTATGTAACCATTAGTTTATTTATATCTCAAGTACAGTAAAATTTTTGAAAGATGTCCGATCAAGGGCACCTGTATCACGAACGAATTAACAAATAGGTATACATTTATCTCTTTCTTTTGCAAAGGCTGTAAGAGTGTGTGATAAGGATGGATATAACACGCTTGTCTTTCAAAAATTCATATTGTTTCGACTAAGTTAGCACATTCCATTTATAAACGATGGTCGTTGTTGATAATACTTTCGCTGTAACGTAAGTTTATTTATTAATTCAAATACATTACCTGGATTCATAGCCGTACGTATAACGTTATATTGTGTCAGAGTCACTGACACTGACATTGTGTCAGTATCTTATTTTTAACATATTTGGTTTTACATTTGCTTATAAACTTACTAGTTGACTTATTTTTGAATTTTGAATGTTTTTCCTGTAATATATATTTTTATAATAATAAAATAACAGTAGTATCTTACGTACCCTCATAAAAACTAAGCAAACGACACTACTGAATTTGTCATGATGATGCGGTGCAAAAATCTGAATTCATACAATTCGTAGACAACCTTGATCGGACATCTTTCAAAAATTTTACTGTATATTAGTGTAATATACTAGATTCCTACCCATCAGTTTGTTTAATAAATAATCCCATCCCTCTAAAACAATTTATTCGCTACATCAGACTAATAAACTACGTCTCTATAAATCAGATGTCCCAGTGTGCCATGAATGGAAACACCATCGCATCAGAACAAAATCATGTAACTATTACAATAAGCAATCTGTGTTGTGATCAGCAGATATCAGCAAACAGCACACGCGGCAATCGAGTACCTATGTTGCGCACGAACTAATAAATCAGCCACTGTGACTGATTGTGAATCGCGACTGGAAAATCTGCTCCAAAACACAGTAGAGTAGAATCATTGCCAGCGATGGTATATCGAATGCGAAATAGTTGTACAGATAGACATGATCATTTAGTGAATTTCATTGGTGAATTACTGACAAATATCAATGTCACACAATTTTGAGAAATGTTTATGGATAGTGGGTAGGAATTTCACTGGTTTGTATCGGTTATAATTTTATTTGTAATGATTCATATTATCAGTCTGCAATCCCTGTACAAATACTGAGAAAAAATATTAATACTCCACAAAATTGTTCTTACATCGTCCAATGAAACAACAATTTTTCTTATCAGGCTATGTCGCAAGTTTTTGCCCTTTGTCTAAACCAACGGTTCCCAAACTTTTTGATTATGGAATCCTTAAGAAACCTCCTGCGTTTCACGGAACCCCAATTCCATCATATATTTTTATTGGCCATTGTGAACCCAAAACTAGGGATGTAGCCGGTACCGATATATTGGAGATACTATTTTTAGTCGATGTACGGGAATCGATGATATTTGTTTCCACCAGTATATTATTTAGAATATCACGCTTTTAAAAATCCACGTAAACGTGCCGAGGTCGAGTTATTATAATGCGCATTCGAGCAAGCACCCGGCAACTCACCCCTGATTTCCACAAATAAGTCGAAAGGTGCGTGAAGATGGCACCAAGATATAGGGTACTAATTTTTAAATTGTTACTAAGATTTAGTTCCCAATATGTACCAATTAGTACCCACCAAAAACAATTTGTTTTTTACTCTGCATAGGAATTATTCATTGTTTAATTATTTTGGTGCCAACTTCACGCTAGCACCACAACATAGAAATTAAAAAAAATTATACGAAAATTTAATACCCAATTGGTACCTTTAGGTACCCAAAAATTTGCTTCCAAAATGTTTATGATAAATAAGTTATTGTAAATTAAATATTATTGGTGCCAACTTCACGCTAGCACCAAAGTACTTATTAGTACCCATGAGAGTATTATGCTATTGATTATTTTAAATAAGTTATTACGTTTTACTTTTCTTGGACCGTGAAGTTAGCACCAATCATTTTAAAATAAAATGTTTTCGAATATTTTTTTATACAAGGATTTAGTACTTTTTAGGTACCTCTCATAAATGTAAAATTAATTTTGTTATTGTTTATATAGCACAACTTATAACACTTTACTTTTTCTGTGACTAGCACCATGCAAGTTAAAATTATCCGCATTTCAAATTAATTTTTTATACAGATTTAGTACTATTTAGGTAATGCAAAAATCAGTTCGTTATTGTTTATGTAGCATAAATTTTAACACTTAACTATTTCTGTGCGAGAAGCTAGCACCACGCGTATAAAAATAATGCATTTTTCAAATTAATTTTTATATACAGATTTAGTTTTATTTAGGTACTTCTCAAAAATGTAAAATTAATTTTGTTAAAAATTAGTACCCTACCTTGGTGCCAATTTCACGCACCTTAACGGATCCGTTGGTTTTCTGGCGCAATATAGTTCTTTACCAAAATTTAAAAAATCTGATGTGGCTAGCACAATACCTTCCGTCAATTCTACGTAGTTTGTACAAATTCCACGCAGAATTTTTTTTGCTAACTATTCAATGAGCGTTTTCTTTTTAGAGGAGATATGAACTGATCTTTCCTCGTATTGAACTGAACTGGACTGAACTACTCCTAAAAAGAACATATGTTTCCTAAAATAAGAAGTTATATTTTATATTTCCAGTAAAATCATTTCACAAAGATATTCTGTAAATTTTATTTGACACTGACATCTGTCAATTAGTAATATTTGAATATTCTAACTGTTTCCATGGTGCAGCTTCTAGCAGCATTAGGTTGCAAGATAATTCGTTAGTAATAACATAGACTAATCTCAAAAGTGTGATTAGTCTCTGGTAATAATAACTAAATGTCAAAAACATAATATATCAACATTAAAGATTTATTTGTTTTTATTTGTAAACACGGTTAAGCAACAGCCAATTAAAATTTGAAGCAGAGAAATTTTAAATTTACTCTTCCTAGTAAAAACAAAATATAGGCACTCGGCTATAGCAGTATTTTTTATTATAACTTGTCAACTGTCAATTCATTTATATATGATATTTGTGTTTGTACAAATTTAGCTTTAGGAAATATATTTCAAAAGTAGATTTTTCCTAATTGAATTCCATGTCAGATATACGAGTAACCGTCAATTAATTCTGTCAAGTAGCAAATGAAATTAATATACTACTTCTAATTAAAACATTTTTAATTTAATTATAGTGATGATTTTTTTTTAATAATCATTTATTCAGCATATCGCGGATGACATAGCAATATCTACCATGTGATTTACCTAAAATTTACAGGAGACTTTTAAATTATAAAATTTATACAGATACGCAGAATTCAAAACTACTAATAACAATAACTCATTTTCGCTAAAAATGGAAGATAAGAAATAGGACATATTGAATGAAATTAGCAAATTCATCACTCCTGTTATAAACTGTCAATATTACTCATTATAATTTCAGTAAAGTTCTCATGCCCATAAAGCATATAATTTCCCATTATCATTATATTATCCAGTTTACACAGTTCGTCTCAAATTATGTTATATTGTAAAAAGCTTCTTTGAATTTATTTATATTACGAGTAAATAGCATTTCTCACATTCTTAGTTTTCCATCTATAAAATTAAGTTTGTGACAAAACTAAATAGAAGTTTCGGTTAGCCACATATACCAGGTATTTCTCAAATTTTACTCACAAATTTAAACTTTATCAAGTTTAATTTTCGACAAAATGAACTTTAATTTAATTAAACCAGTGAAGTTTTAATGGAATATGTTACAAATTTCAGAATTTAATTTTGCGATATATTTAATTAAAAGCAGAATTTTAATATTAATTCATTAAAGATAATAAAATATACTTGTGAAACGATAAAACAAATTTGTTAATAGCTGTATAGCATCGCATGATTAGTAATCTGCTTCCAGGTATATTATTACGAAAATGTTTAATAAAACACACGTGGAATGAAGGTTTCACAATAATTGATATTTATGAAATATGAAACAGTTATTTACTTTTTGTATCATATGTATATAATTACAGAAATATTTATAAATTCCATTTGTTTAAATCACTACCTATATGAAACATCCCAACTTAGATATATGAACTGAACAAAATCCATATCCATTGTAAAATTAGAAGGTATGGTATCAAACGATTATCTACATTTTCTATTATTGAAAGGATTTTATTTTTGGATATTTATAGGCTTATAGAATCTAATTAAATTATATTGTTTTAAAATGGAAAGTGATTTCTCAATTACTACTCGTACGTTAAATGTTAAAAACACCTCTTTTGTATCAAATAAATGAACCATGTGGCCGTGATCAAATTTAGAGAAAATATTTATATATTATTAGAGTTAAAAATACAATATACTAGGTATCAACTTTCTTATGGACCATAGGAAATTTCTATCTTATTAATTTTAGAACAAAACTGCAAATCTGTAAATACATAAATGTTCAAAATAAAAAGCTGGATTTAATAAGTTCAAAATTATTGTTCACATGCATTTCGTCCGCGAAAGAACTAAAATAAAAGTTATAATTTTAAGCTATTACACTGCTTAAGTTTGGCAGATGTCATCATCATAAACTTTAAATAATTACTAATTTTATTAAATTATTTATCAGTAATCATGGATACATTAATGAATGCAAAATGCCCAGTGGAATAATATTAACAATTAATGTCCATTAATAAACTTTTATCTGTTAAAGTAAAACAAAATGCATTTCTTATTTTAATACAAATATGACATAGTTTCAATGAAAACAACAAAAACAAATAACGAAATGAATTATTAACTAACACTGATCAAAGAACAAATAAATAATTGCTAATAAAAATGTTTGGTTTGTATGAGTAAAACTTAAAAAAATGTTCAAAATCAACTAATTCATCATTAGTATATTTTTCCATTTTGTTGACAGCATCTATTAATAATGTAAATAAATAAACAAAATGTCAATTGTTCTTTGTTTAATGTTAGTTTTTGTTGTTTCCATAGCAACAATGTAAAATAAGATATATAAGTACAGATGTAAAATATTGGGGTCAGATAGAAGTTCATTATATGTAATATCAAAACTAGGAAGGTAATTATACTTTTTATAAAAACAATATTTAACGAATCATTTCTGAACAGATTCCAGTTGGTTTATACATTTGTTGTAAATGGGATTCCATATTATGGAGACAGTATTCCAGTTTTACTAACGAATAATTTAATAGTTGTAAAGTTATCAAATTATGAAATGATTTGCAAGAGCAATTATTAATGATGATTTTTTACCTCTCGCTAAGAGGTATTGGATTCATGCTAAAAATCGCATATCCAGATTTTACTGAATAAGCACGATTTAAGGTCCATAGAATCCGATTTTAACATTTTTACAATGATGTCTGTGTGTGTGTGTGTGTGTGAGGTTGCTGGAGACACGATTTCTCAAATTCTATAATACTAAAGACCTTTTTGACTACGGATTTCTCAATCTAACATTAATGGGAAGAGTTGAATAGGTTTTGGTACCAATTGGAAAACCGGAAGTAGTAGTATCTTAAAAAAATAATTCTAAATATTATTTTTTTGAACTTTTTTATTATTAGCATTAAAGAACATAAAATTCTCTATTCTATACATTTTAAAATTTTATTATATCTCCTATAGGTTTGGAGATATAGTATATAATAATATAAAATAATTTGTAATAAATTTCAGAGCCTAAACAACTCTATAGTAACCATCAGATGTTTGTAAATGACAGAAAAATGTCATTGCCAAAAACCAACAGTAGTTCATAAACCTGTTTGGGCGATATTGGCAGCTCAATTCTAAAACTTGACCTTAAGTCTATTTTAACTAAACACATGACAGTGGATAAGAACCGATTCAGAATTTGCCATAGTACGAATATGGTTTTATATAGATTTTAGCTGAAAATAAATCTTAGATATTCTTTTTTGGCAACATAGTAGTAAAACGTCAAAATACGCTTTTACGTTAAATGAAGAAGTTTAACTGACATTATTGAAGAATTTTTCAGAGATATTGGTAAGTTTACTATTTCTTGTTGTATAACAATAATAACAATTAAATATTGAAAATTATAGCTGAAATCCAGTCAAGAAATTGGAAGAAATTCGAACATTTAGAAGTATAAGAGAAAACTTCCTCAAAAAATAAATTTTAAATTATAAAAATAATCTAAACATAAAGAAAAGACATGAGAAATTTATAGGGCGCGAGCAGTCATACGAGTTTGTTGGACTTGACAAGCAAATATAGGGGCCCGAGTTAGAATGACAGCTGGTAATTATATACATATATGTCAAATGTCAATTTTCCATCCAAAATTTCGTGATATTCCAATTCCATGTGGTTTATTTTCCTCGACAAGTAAATTCCACATTCCTGGTGACAAATTAACCACGTGAAAAATTACTACATTTGACATTTATGTAAATAATTACTAACTGTCATTTTGACAAGGGCCTCCATATCTGCTTGTCTAGGTAAAGTATGACGTGAATTTAGAAAATCTTGGAATTTTTGATGAAAAATTCTGACATTTGACATCTATATACAAAATTACTAATTATCATTTTGACAGAACCCCCATATCTGCTTGTCAAGGCCAACAATGTCACATGGATGCTCGCGCCCTATACTTATTTAACCAAAAACGGAAGTGGCGAGAGGTATTGTGCTGGGCACAACAGATTTTTTTATATGATCATATATTACCCCTATTATGAAGGTACTATTATAATAATAGTACTATTTTGAAGCGTGTTTATATGCTTGAGATTAATCGTAACTTTTAACAACAGCGCCTTATAAAAGCGGGTTCATAATATGCGCCATTATCATAACCCAAATCCGCAAGACAAAGTAGATTGACACACCCAGATATGGGTAATAATGCTTGATCATATATTTATTAATTTAATAAAATGCAAAAAAAATATAACAGCTTATTGATAACATCCAAATTGCAATAGTACTAATATTGTTACAATTTTGTTTAAATTATGCTTTATCCATTTCTCCACTAAAATTATTTCAAAAAACATTTGTCTCTTTTCTTTTGCCCCCCTCTATACAGTCTGCGCAAGTTGCAAACAAACAACCAACTCAACTCCACCACAAAAAGATTTCCAAACGAATGAATCTACATAGAGATCTCTCTGATCGTCAATCGTTTGCCACTTGTTCGGAACTTTTTTATCAAAGCGAATAGAACATTGGCAATCACGTTCAATTTGTAACAATACCGTGCACAGCAGACACTTTTGCTACAATCAAAATGTTTCTCCCCAATTAATCACAAACTATAGAAGAGTGGAAATTGTTTGTTTGTAGCTTACAAGATACAAAATTATTGTAGGAATGAATGGAGAGTATTGTTCAATAAATATTAGTCAAATATTTATTGACAATCGGAGGTAACAATTTTACCTATAAAGAAGTATTTATGAAGCTGTGAAGCAGAAATTTTGACTTTTCATATACAGAGTGATTCTGGAAAGACACCCCACCCCTCCCCCTTCAACTTTTTTAATTATAAGTAATAGAAAAAAATGGCTCATATAAAAGTTTTATTATTTTTAAATATACTATTTTATGGCAGATATAGATATATAGATAAGATACGACTGTGAACTTTTATTTTTTAAATAGCAACCTAAAATTATTTTACTAAAATATAATCCGCTATATTTCTATTTTCAACGATTATTAGTTTTTTTTAATGTATTTGAAAAAATCGAGAAAAATTAGATAATTGAGAGATAATTTTTATCAAATATCATAGGTGGCTATGTGAAAATAAACAAAATGTAACAATGTTAAACAGTTAAATTAATATCAACAAAGTATACATTTGTTTGTTACTTATGTATTATTACTTACTTATTATTTACTTATTTATTTATTTTCAAATAGTCACCTAGAATATTTGAACAAAAATTATTTCTCATATATCTCAGTTATCTTACTTTTCTCAAATTTTTTTCAATTAATAAAAACTAATAAATCGTTGAAGAGACAAAACAATAGTCGCATTCATAAGACGTAACAGTTGTGGAACAGTTACCGATATATCTTACAAATTCAACGCTACTTTTATACTACCGTCAGAACGGTCGGCTAGGTTTTGTAGTGCTTTTAAAATACGCTACTTTTTTGGGAGCGTATGCTACTTGGCTACTAAGGCGGGTTATGTGTCTTTTGACATGTAACAAGTATCCATAGTTATTATCTAAAAACTAATAAAAATTATCCTAACTAATAAAAATATAAAACAGACAATAATTGTAATCTAATCTCACCTTTTTTGAACTGTCAGTTGGACGGGTTGGCTATGAATGTAGCGAGTACATTTATAAGTTCCCAACAGTTGACGAAGTAGCGTAGCGGTAACTGTGTGATCTTATGAATGCGACCAATGGCGGTTTATATTTTTGTAAAATAATTAAAGGTATTTTGTATACCTGACTTTATAAAAAATGTCTACATCTGCCCTCAAACAGTATATTTAAAATAAGAAAACTTTTATATGAGTCATTTTTTTCTATTACTTATAATAAAAAAGATAAGAAGAGGGGGGCGTCTTCCCAGACTCATCCTGTATGTATTTGATCATCAGGTGAAGAATAAGAATTCTAATTTGAAAATAATCCAACGTAGTCGTAGGCCTATAGTCTTTTTTCTTCAAATAAAGTATATATTACAAAAATAAAATCGTTGTACAATATATTGTACATTTCATAATGGAAAAGCGGAATTGTCACTATATTTTTTTGTACATTAAAAATTAAATAATAATATACAAACTGATAAAATGAATAATGATTAAATAAACTTTCACATACAATTAGCCCTGGTAGTGAAAAATAATTAAGAATATCTAATAATATACTCGTAGTATCGATTAGTAATTACAGATTTGTAAGTTACATAGATTGCATTTAGTGTACTTGTATTTTAAAAAAAATATATGAAAAAATACAAAGTTAGGAATTTTTAAAAAGTAAGAACACAGTATTCTTTAGGTAAGAATGACATTGCGTAATAATATTTCGTTTATAAATAGTTTAGAAATATTTCAATTCACCCTATAATCTGTGCTGATACCTGCTATGAAAGTATTCTTATCTGAACAAGCTGATAAGGCCATATATTCTAGCCCTTTACGATAGATTTTTTCATGGCATTATTAATAAATTAAGTATATCCACTAAATACGTACCAATGTATATGAACTATGTTGATAGTTCCAAATTATTTCCTGTACTAGGGACTCGGCCGTATCGCCGCCTGACGAACGCATGACGTAAAATTGATGTCACATTTTGTGTGAACAAATTCTACAACTTGTGACAAAAAAAACTACTTCAAGTACATTACTTTTTATTGCGCAATACTATTCTTCCGCGGAGAATACTGTAGACAACTGGATATATATATATATATATATATATATATATATATATATATATATATATATATATATATATATATATATATATATATATATATATATATATAAAATTTGTATGTTTTCAAGTAAGTTACCTATTCACTTATAAAAAGTATTTTCTAGGGAACTATATTATTGGTACTTTCTCACAATATCAGTTGATAAAAAAAATCTAAAATTTATTCAAAATATCTAATATTAATACAACATATAAAATTTGAGACTTCCCCAAACTTTGAATCGTCTACAATGTAATGTGAATATGCAATGAGTAGTGAGAAGTTTGAAATAAGACACATGGAGTAAGTTACAAAACTGCCAATCAAAAGAACATGATGCTTTAATCAACAGACAATTTTATAATAAACATTAAACAATTAAAAGTTTTGAGATATATAATATCATTTACTCATTTAACGATTCGTACCTTTTAAATGGAGATTAAAGGAAGGTTAAAGCCGCATTTATCGGTCATTAAAGTACAAATTACCTTTTGCATTAAAGACAGTAACTGCTTAGCTGTACCTAGATTGACATTATAAGTTCTTTTCTTAGTTTTTTTCACACAATGTTACACACACAATAATTATGTTTTATAATAAAATATATTTCGTCATAGTATAAAAACAGAATATGAAACTTGTATACCACTCACTTCAGAGTCTCGCACTAAACTAAACAAAAATTGTTTAATGTCGTCAACTTATGAGCAATGCATTACAAGAATTAATAGGTATATTCTCAGTTTTGAAACAAGCAACAATTATGAACAATATTTGAAAAAAACAGGGGCGGATTAAAAGTTTTTAAAAGCATCAGTAAAAAATTAAATAAATATTTTTATCTACAACTAAATTAGAAATACATTATGTAGCCAACTTCAAACGCAATATTCAATATGCTACTCATATTATTACACTAGTGAAATATGAAATATTCCACGGTAAGACTTTTTGTATTGTATTATTGATACTTTAATAAACTTCTGTAAATAAATAGTTCAACTTATTAATAAAGAAATCAGTTATTTATGTCAACATGTAACATCAACATCTGACACATCATTGCAGTGTCCGCTGACACGGCATCGTCTGTAATATAACCACACAAAATATATTTGTTGTGTATATATTAATTTGACTCGCATATAATGACTATATTACTCTCAGATAATTACTTACAATACTCGCCTATGGTTCGTTTCTAAACGTCATCCTCGTGTAATGCTGACATCTCGGCTGACATTATATGCTCATTAAATAATATACTATAATATCTACAGAATGATTAAAAAATAAGGCTATTTTGTTTAATACTAATTATAGAATTAAAGTTTAAATTTCAAAGTTTGGGACAAACTCAAATGTGATTTTTTCATGTTAAAGGGCTTAACTTCGGTTTCGCCGAAACCGATATAATTGTTAATATTTTCAATTAAATGATTTTTTTTAATCATTCTATATGTATATGTATGTATTTTTTGCAACGAGTGTACTCGTATAATGTTAATGAGTTTCCAAATTGTTTTACATATAATAACAGTTTCACAAAATTGATTCCAAATACGGCTTACATAAATTAATAATTTACTATTTATTTATTTATTTATTTTAAACTACTGTGCTAACTGCAATAATAATTTAAAACATCCCTTCGGGCGAAAGCAATTTTGAAAAAAAGTAAGTTTTGTGTTCAAATTACAAGTCTCATAAACAACTGCGAACTTTAATAATGATAAAAGTTAGACACAGTAATTTTATCTCGTAAATAGTTTTTTATTGTTGAGAAAAACTACAAGTAATAGAATTACCCATTTTTCGTATTAGAAAGATGATGGATGACTCAGCTTATATACATCATATATTTCTTCAATCTTGATTATCTTTAGTGTTTTTCTCGTGATACTTTTAATAGAAAGGAAACTCCAATGTAATTTCAAGTTACAAATATACTTATATAAAGAGGGTGTTTCACATACATTAAATTGAATCTTACAAATAATAAATAAAAAATAATAATTATGTAATGAAAATTATGTTTGTGATAAATTTCAAATTACAATTACAATTTGCATGGTTTTAAAACAGTCTGTTAATGCCGCGGCAGATTGGCGATATCATTTGAGATTAATGTAACGCTGCTAGATGGGAAATTGGTACAAAATAATATTTTCTTCGAGTAATACTCATTTTAAAATTTACAATTAAACTTATATTTTATTCGTAGTATAAGTGAAAAGTCTCGGAAGTACACCATGAATGTCACATACAACGTGTTTTGAGTAAAACGAATTTTTAACTAATAAACAATATTTTTAGGCAGTATTCATTAAACACATCGTGTATGGACATTAATAATAGTTGACTACATTGGAGTTGGACAGAGAAATGCTGCTAACTGACACTGTTTTCCACCGCTTAAGCCTGGATACTCACGATTTTCTCCCAAAAGGGTATAGTTTTAAATGCTAATACTCGCGACATACAGCTTTTTCTCCAGTTCCATAACCTTCTTTAGAAAGTATTTGTTAAGCTACCTAACATGGCATAAATATCTAAATTTCAATATTTTTGTGACATCCATGGTTTTCTCCAAACCCTTAAAAAAATCTGCTAAATAGTTCATTGTATAAACAAACATAGATGGATTATTCTAACATATTCCATCACGGAATTATATTTAACATACCCAGAAATGAGCGGGCCCGAATCTGCACGAAGGATGCGGAAATTACAGAGCAAATACAATAGGAATATTCATAATCGGGAAATATGAGTGTTATTCTCAAGCCTTCTGTTATCGCCTTCTTTAAATACGGAATACATTTTCAAGTATATATATGAATACAGAAAATAACAAAAAAATAACGGAACATTTGTTTAAATTTATGATGCCATGCTCGAATACATGTGTTGGTATGAAAGTGAAATACGAGTGTATGATGAATGACATAGGCTACCAGTGGTAATCAAAACTTGGAGTATAATATACGTAGTTTTTTATTGTTTTATTAAATTGCTTAGTATCGAAGCATATTTCCAATTATTTACCACAAGTGTTATTTCAACATATGTTTTTATAAATGCTGCAAATGATGAATTTATGTCATTGTTCACTGTTTGAGAACAAAATAATCCTCTATATCTATGACACAGACAGAGCTGGGCAGTTTTCAAATTACTCAAAATTTGTACTTGAGTACTTAAAGTACTCGCTTACAAGTACTCATGAGTACTTTTTAAATTTCCACAGGTGCTCGTTACTTATTTTTTACATTGGACGAACAAATTAAATTAGGTGGTTCTCTATAGTATCAAAATCTTAACAAAAGAAAAGGCAATAAAATAAATGATAATGAAACAAATGACTTTTTTGACTTCAATGAACCAGATTTAATTTACAATTTTGATAGAACTAGAATTTACTGATGCATTATTAGTGACGGCTGGAAAATTTAGTAATGCTATATGCATACCCGACGAATAAAAAAAAATCGTAATGCATAACAAACTTATATTCAGGTTAAAATTAGATTCTTTTGCTACAATCATTATTTCGCCCAAGCGAAATGCATTATTTGGTAATTGTTTTGAAAATTTGATGCTTTTAAAAGGGTCTTTATAATTTTGTTTTTCATTTAAAATGTTATAATTATATTCTCATTTTGCAAATATAGAATATATATTTTTTGTTCTATTAGATACTAGAAGTACAACAAAAACTTGTTTAATACGAATGTAGTATGAGATTATTTTCCTTTCAGAATTATTTAATAATTATTTTACTTTCAGGTTCCAAAGAACATTTAAGTAAACTGTGAAAATTAATCACTAATTTTTATTACAAAATACTCGTTGTTATCCAATGAGTACTTGATACGAGTACTTTTTAGTAGTCGTGCACACGTGTACCTTATTTTTGTAGTACTCGAACAAATTAACTCATGAGTACTTTTTCTTAGTACTCTAGCCAGCTCTGGTCACTGAATATTAAAAAAATATTATGACTGAACGAATATTAATATAGACTTTTTAAAACTACAAATCGCATTCAGTTTAGATGATCTTCATAAAAACAATATAAAATAAAAATAGTGGAGGACCCTATTCCAGAAGTCCGGCGGCTGAAATTGTAATATAAGCTATGAAACATATTCGCCAGAGGTATTCATATAAAATAAATGACTGATTGTGCGAATATTAAGTGCATGTATAATAATTGATATTATGGTTGTTTATTATTTTAAATCGTATTTGTTGTGTTTTAATGTTATAGTAGTGTATATATTAATGTGTAAAAATAAATTAAGTACCTATATGTATAAACATTTAGGATTAATTTTAAAAGCTACAATAAATAAATAAAAACGTTACAATAAAAAAGTCTTAAGTGCACATAAAGAGACACCTGACACATATCCGTGACATTAAAAAAATAATCGTCATGAGTAAAACATTTTAATTGAAACTGATCTGACGTTCATTTATCTTCTTATTTTATTTTACATCACTATAAAATTCTTCTGTTGAAGAGCTGCGGGACCTTGACAACGAGAGCGCATTACGAGCACCGAAGTCATGAGCGCGCTTTCACTTTCCATTGAACTAGCGAGTGCTCACAGTGGAAGCAGCAGCCGTTACAGCCACCGAAATATCATTAGTGCTCTGTGAAACATGAGCTGCACAAGTAGTAAGCTTCGCCTAGGGGTACAAATTTACTATAATAGAGTGGTGGTTGTTGAGTACGCTGTACGCCACTTGAAAGTGAGTGCGATATCGTACATACTGTAATAACGGTAATGGCAAACAAGACATACTAGAAGCAAGACCAACTTATGCAAAGTTTTAGTGTTTGGAACAATATCAATATCGCAAACATGGATCTTAATAATTGTTTGAAATTAAAGAGACAATATGGTTTTCAACAAGTACAATGGAGGATTGAAGAATGGGGTATTAATTACCAACACAATTTATTTAATATAAATAAACAAAATTGTTACTTAATATACTCCTTTAGCTATTTAAATCAGGGATGGGATAACGTTAACGAATTGTTACGTTATTTCATAACGTTATAAAAAATCGTTACATAAATAAAATAAATAAATATATCATCACGCCGTATTCATGCTACCCATTGCTGGGTGTGCCCATCTGCTCTACAGATATCGGTAATAACGTTATACATAATAAAAATCATTAAAAACTAAAATTAAAAACAATGTATTAAAAAATCATAGACACATCTTACTCTAGAAATGAAATAAAATGTTCAACATTTGTATTTGACCACTAATGACATCTATTTATTATAAAACACGAAAAAAGATATCAGGAAATTATACTTTCAAACGGCAAAATCTTGTAAAATTTGTAAACTTGGATAACGTTATAGTGAAACGTTATTTGTTATGTTACGGTTACATAACATTATTTTGTAATTATAACGTTATTTAAAAAATAATAAATGAAACGTTATACGTTATCGGATATCGTTACGTTACGTTTTCCATCCCTGATTTAAATACGGATATCGATAATATACAGGGTGTTAAAAAAGGGTAAAACAAATTTGAAAGTATATACATTTCGATGTGCTGATTCTCAATCAAAAATAATTTTTCTGAAATTCGGAAAAAAAAATATTTTTATTTAATTCTTCTTTACTGCGCCACTGCCAACATAATTTTTTTTTTAAAAAATAAAATAACCTAATCACGTAACCGACGTTGAATAGGAAATAATTACGAATTAATTAATTCACCACTGTGCTGCATTCAGCAATGGGGTAGGGCGCGCCAAACCATTCGCCGAATAGCCTAGAAACGATCCGCTGAGTGTCGGTACATCAAAGTGAGGAAACATTCTGTGCGTGTTCAGTATGGATATTTTTTTTACACTTCGACGTAAATTGAAAGTTCGTTTCATAGTTTAATTTAAATTTTTATCTTGAGTGCTATAATTGAACAAAACAAAAAGTTTATATGGTTATAATATAAAATAAATAACAAGTTATTTTTCGTTTGTGTATTTTTCATTTTTATGAAAATATTTCAAATTTGAAATATTTCATTAATCATTTCAGAAAAAGTATAACACAAAAGAAGAAAGTTGTATTTTGGATACCTATCTCTGATAGAATTTAAAAGAAATATAAAATAAAACATTCTAATAAAATTCTTAAATCTGTCAATACTTTTATCGGCTAAAGTAATAAATTTCATTTCTGCAAATATAATTGATCACTTCTCTTTTTCTTTTTAAGTATTTTTTAATTATAACATTTTATTTCTTTATTAATAATCATTATTAAACATATCTATACTTTCGCTTTTTTACTAATTTCTCTTAATTCGATTTTCACTGATGGATTGGCGAATAGAACAGTGACGAGGCATGCCTCATGCGTTCTTATACGACGCTAAAAATTGTATCCTCCGAGGCATGCAATGCGACCTCGACCTTTATTTAAGTATGTAAAGTATAAAATGATTTTTACTCATAATTAATTATATTGTCAACGATAATTTGAAGAATTACTATGCGATAAAACAAAATATGTACCAAAATAGGATTCAATCATCCTCTTTCACTATTCCTTGTGGCGGTATCTTCGTTTGTATGTCTGTTTCATAGCATCAAACGTCTGTAGCTGTTGTATATCTGTCAACAGAGTTCTCGTGATAGCCACATAGATGTCTATTAAGTGCGCCGTGTACCTTATGCTGCATGTTGTTTTGCCTCCAAAGCCTGTATTCTCCAAGGATACAACCAAGTGTATAGCACCAGAAAGGAAATAAATGATGCTTAGTAAATGTGCCTACTTGTCAGCTTGTATGGAATTAGAAGAACTTGGAAAAACTAATCGGTAATCGGAGAAGTTAAGTGAAGTAAATAAGTTACTTCAATGCTACTGGTTTTATTACTAAATAAATCTGTTAGTTACTGAACAATAATTCCTCAA
This sequence comes from Harpalus rufipes, assembly GCA_951394225.1. NCBI lineage: Eukaryota > Metazoa > Arthropoda > Insecta > Coleoptera > Carabidae > Harpalus > Harpalus rufipes. The sequence goes on along the minus strand of OX596281.1, from coordinate 20,383,415 downwards.
AGGATACCGAAATACGAAGCGAAATATTTAGAATTATTTTATAAAATTTATTTCACCAGAAACATTTTATTTAATTCACAAAGTTTTAAAAGCGTTTTCATGTTACTACTGTATGAAATAAAAGTTTTGAAAAAATGTTAGACCTCTTCATCAAAAAGAATGAATTTTTTTTATTGAAACATTAACGTATGGGGTAATATAGTTTTACAACACTGATACGGAATCATTATCTTCAATGCCACGCAGTTTTTTAATACTTTGTCTCATTTGTGTATGGACGATGTTAAATCTACTTCTCGGATCGTCAAAAATATTCATGTCTGTAACTGTTGTTCGTTTTGCTATTTCCAGCCATTACCGTATACTTCTTTGCGAAGAAATGCCCAAAAGTCTTCAAAAGTCACGTTTGAAAAATGTTTATAGGATTATACTCTATTACTCTCTCTCTCTCTCTGTTTTTTATAAAATGTTGGCACCTTAATGCTCTGCAGCATTTGGAGATTCCCTTCAGTTAGGTCGCTCTCTATTTGGTTACATTATTATTTCTTTTTCGAAATTTTCAATAGTTTCTGACCAAAGTTCTGCTAACAATCTTTAAAATCCTAAATCGTCGAATTAATTTGCGCGATGCCGTTCTAACTTTGTCTTGAGCACTTTAAATGAGTGTGTTGATTCGATTTGGGGGAAAAAGTTGGGGTCGCCCACTTTTTAAAATTTAAATTAATACAACTACAGCTTCTTCACAAACCCGTATAATTCGGTAAACAGTCATTTGTCCAATATTTTGATCCCTAAAAATGTTAAAAATTTCACATTTCGGCTATCTGTACTATACAGGCCGGGAGCAGACACGTGATTCGAGCGATCTTGAAATGCTTGGAATCAGCTGATTTGTGTGAACTTGTCACTCTGACAACAACAATGTCACTTTGACAGGATCAAAATTTTGACATTTTGATTCCGAATTGTTAAAAAGTTATTATTTTTAATTTCATATGTTATACTTCCTGAAAATTGTAAAATAATAACTTTCTTGTAATACCATACCGTTACTGTAATTTAACAGACTTAAAAACAAAAATGAAAGGTGCCGTTAAAGGCCGACGGCCGTTAAGATTTATAACGGACGCATCAGAGCAGTTTTCACGTGAAATTTATGAACAACAAAAAAATTTTTTCGACATGACGAGAAAAAAGAATTTTCAGGAGATATCCCTAAATGTCGAAATTTTATGTCATTACGACGGGATGCAAATAACAGCCTTGGCAATGGAAATATTTAGCAGTGCAAAATCAAAATATGTTCTTGTCAAAGTGACATGCGCACAAAAATCAGCTGATTTCAAGTACTATTATGTATTTATTATGTCCAGTGATAACTAGTTTAGACCTTATTTAGTAACAAAATTTAGAGATTAACATTTTTCTCAAAACTACAAGCATTCTCATAAAAGTTAAAAATAATTTGCACAAAGATATTTTATAAATTTGGAAAATATTAATAAAATTCGAGAAAAACAGCATTAAAACTTCTGTAATGTCACTTTTGCGAAGTAATACAAGAAACGGGAGAGAAAGATAATTTTGTAGAAACACATATATTTTTTTTGCTAGTTTCAGAAAATTTGTAATGATTAATGCCCCGGTTGCAGCAACATTTTAATTATTTAATTGGTAACTAAACAAAAAGTAAATTAAAATAAGCATTTATAATACATTTTATACGTATAAATTGTGAGTATTAAATTAATTTTTATTTAATTTTCAATTAAAATATTGGTGCAATCGGGCAAAAATATATTTAATAAAATCCAATTATACGATAATGTTACATACATAACATTTGTTGTACGTAAATAATAAATATGATTAAAGTTGAGTTAAACCGGGCTCAGACCAACATTGGTGTACTTGGTAAGTGCATCAGCTTATATAGACCATTTACAAACAAAGGCGCTCACACGGCTTGTACAATTTTTTTTAAAAATACGCCAGCAAATTGGTAAAATGTTGGCGGGAGTGCATTATGACTGTTGACTATCATTGATAGGGGTCGTCCTGAAAAAGTAATCGATTGCGCAGCCTTTGTGGTAATGAGTGGATGTTATTTAAAACTAATACAGATACAGAATGGATAGTAGAGAGGCACGTACAATATTTGTACAACTCGTGTAAGCGCAACCACCAAATTAATACTTGTGAAGTGTATCAATAATTGTGATCCCTTTTACTTGTGCTATTTTTACCGATATACGACGGGTAAGAGAAACTGACCAGTACTCACCAGTAACAAATAATTGTATAAGTAAAAAATAATTGTATAAGTAAACCACTCAGACGACATGATATACGCCATTAACAAATATTGGCCATATACACCAGTAGTCTGAGTCCGGTTTTATATATGTCCTCAACAAGAGACCAAGTTTCAAACAATGTAACCCTGGATCTTTGTACAAATTTTGCATATTTAAAGGAATTTGTAAAAACGTTAAGAAATTTCTTTCAGTTTCAGAGTCAAGGAACGTTTATTCCATTTATGCCCACTTTTTATATAACAAATACTATATTTTTACTCTGAACTTGAAATTGGATTAATATTTTTTTTTGATAACGTCTATTTTCGTAATATGTATATACTTATATTCGTATTAATGAGACATTTTAATGAACTCTTGAAAAATGGATAAATAGATTAGTCATTTATGATAAATTTATAAAATTATTTTCATGTTCTATGCTATGTTAATAATTTTCACGGGCATCCCTTATTATCACAGATTCTTACTCATACGTACACAACCTTCAAATTCCTAAAATTACGGACATTCTACATAACTAACATAATTTATCGATTATCTAGTACATTTTTGTCAGTCAACCTAATAAATGCCGACTTGCTCGCATAATCAGAAAATACATTAATAAGAAATTTGAAAGTTAATACTATACAGTAGAGACCCTTTAATCCGAAATGCTAAATATAAGGGGTTGTTCGAATTACTGAATTTGTATGGATAAGTGTAAATAAAGTCAATAGTGTTTTAAAATATTTCATGGAAATAGGAATAATATGGAGGGAGTATTTGCAATCGCTAGTGAAGTTGCGTCCCCCTCTATAATATGTCCCATGTCAGTTTAAAGAGAGGAGGTTATTGCTGCCAATTGTGCATTTCATGTTATTGTAGGTGTACGTGTGTTGGAGAAATGTTTGCGACTTTTTGATATACAGGCTGACACTGAAAAACGGGCCACTCGAAATAACTTTTTTATTTATAATTATTTTTTAATTCTCTTTCCATATTTTTAAAATAGGCCCAGGGACTCACAAATCATGCTAAATCATGCTATTTGGCATCTGGTTTAACCGGAAATGACATTAACTTTCATATTTCAAATGAAACACCCTATATATTTTTATATATTTGGAATCTATGTGAAATTACGAATTCAAAGATATGATTACCCTATATATTTTTATATATTTGGAATCTATGTGAAATTACGAATTCAAAGATATGATTGAAGTGCATTATATATTCAGGTAATTCAAATTGACAGATGTCAGTATCAATAAAATGAAATCAATGAAAGAATAAGGGAAGTAACTCTAGTGTTAGAAGTTTCTAGATATAAGAGAGACGATTACATATTGGTTTGAACATGTCATGAGGAGAGATGAATATATTAATAGAAGGTGGAAGAAACATAGGAAGACCAAATATAAGATGAAAAGACTGTATTGTAGAAGACTTGAGAGAAAAGGAACTGAATGAGGACGACACGCAAAACAAAAATGAGTGGAAGAAAATAAAAAATAGCGACCCCCTAACGAATGGGAAAAACTAAACAAGAAGAAGAAGATGTCAGTGTCAAGTGCAATTTGCATAGTTTGTTAATGAAATAACTTTACTGGAAATATAGGATCTTTTGCAAGAAAATTTATGTATGGGGCGCGAGCAGTAACATGACTTTGACCCGTGTCAAAATGACAGCAATTAATTATGTCCATAACTGACAAGTGTTATAATTTTTCAATCAAAATTTCATAATTTTCTTATTTCATGTGGTTTGTTTGTTATCAGGAGTATGGAATTCAGTTGCCGAGAAAGGGAATCACATAATACCAAAAATTTATAATCTTTTGCAAGAAAATTTATGTATGGAATTTGTACATAATACACAGGATTGACGGAAGGTATTGTGCTGGCCACATCAGATTTTTTAGTTATAATTTTCTTCTTGTGAATGTATTTACATCATATTGATATGTATAATGTACTCGTAATAGTCCGTAATTGGGATGTAATCGTCATATTGAATTAAAATAATAACGACAGCAGACTAGCACACCCAGCAATGGGTAATATGCCGTGATGATATATATTAAATAATTAATTCTAAAAAAAAAAATCATACTTTTTGCTTATTTCGGCCGTTCACTTGTTGCTTTATTATTTACTAAACAATGAATTTACATACATCCACACGTGCTAGTAGTTGCGTTTGAAGAAATTTTATTCAACAGTTTGGATTAAAGAATCCTTGTTCGGATTACCTTACTTCTATTCCATGTTCGGATTAACGTAGGTACGGATTAAAGTGTCTCTACTGTATATACCAATAGGAAAAATTGACGATTGAGAATTTGCTATTTTTGAAAAAGTAATAGTTAAATCTGTCTTTATCACTCATTCACAATAATCTTGACAACAAATGTAGTACCTAGTGAATATCATCGTAATGATTTTGTGATATTGACATATTGGTTTTCGTAATAGTCATGTAATAGACTTTGCAGTCTTGGAATACGTAGTAATCGAATCTTGACTATAAAAGGTCCAAGCTTTTAAGCGCTGGCCTTCTACCCCCCACCCTGAACCAGAGGTTCTCAACATTTTGTAGGGGATCCAACAAATGCCTTTATTAAACAATATGTAAATATTGGCAATCTCATAAATTTCGTAATTATGACAAAGCGGCATGTCGCGCTCACTGTGTATATGTAAATGAAAAATGCAGTTCCAAAAATTATTTTAAACAAAAATAGTATTTATGTTAAAGAAACAGTAAGATTATTTTACTATACAGACCAGGTAGAGGAAATATTCAATGCATGAACAGAGTGCCGCAAACAGTGAAGAGTATGCCGCTTTGTCATAATTACAATATTTATAGTTTTATTGTTGGATCAGACAGTCAATTTATGTGACTATTGTGTGCTCTATGTACTCGTATAATGCTGCCATCTTTGATTATTTTATTGTTGTGCTGTACTAATAATCAAATTAAACCGTTTCTCGCCTATGACTGAATTTTTTTCAGAAATGTTGAACAAGTTATGAAATTAATCTAAGATGCATTTGTTAAAAACAAATTTATAATAATTATAAATTATTTTTTAATATCTACTGCTGATGGCTGATGCTATCATGCAGCGAGTACGACACTTATTCTATGGCGTTTACTTTTTCAAAATAAAAATAAAAATCTGTTGTGGCCAACACAATACCTCTTTCATTTTATGTTACATAGGGCGCGAGCAGTTATGTGACTTTGTTAGCCTTGGCAAGGGCCCGTGTCAAAAAGACAGATAGTATTAATGTACATAGGTGTCAAGTATCATAAGTTTTCATTCAAAACATGATTTTCCAAATCCATGTGGAATATTTTCCTTGGCAAGTATATTCCATACTATTGATAAATAAACTTCAGAATATTTTGAAATATTGAATGAAACATTATGACATATGACAATTGTGACATCTATGTAAATAACTTCTAGCCGTCATTCTGAAATGGATCTTCATCTGATTGCCAAAGCCAACAAAGTCACATGACTGCTCGCGCCCTATAAGTAACGAATTTAACATTTCTTGTTACACACAAATAATTGAAATTGTATTTCTTCTTTCGTTCTATGAGAAATTTTGTCCTACTATTCTAATATGTTCAAAATTCTTCAAATTCATTGACAGTATTAGCGGTATTTCTTATGGATATATGTAATATTAACATACCTATAATTTAAATACATATTTAACTAACAATACAATAATATATATTAAATGTACTCGTACCTCCCAGAAAATTCTGATTTTTGACACTGACGTTTTGCATTTATCTGTCATTTACAAACATTTAAATATCTCAACTGTTTTTTATGCAACGAGATTTATTACAACAGATTATTCTATATTATTATATACTATATCTCCAAACCTATACGATATATAATAAAAAAATTAAATGTGTCTGATTGAGAATTTAATTTTCTTTATTACCACGAAAAATTTTCAAAAAATAATATTCAGAATATTTTTTTTCAAGAATCTGCGACTTCTGGTTGTCCAATTGTTACCAAAACCTTTTGAGGTCTTCCCATTAATGTCCGATTAGAAAATACGTAGTTAAAGGAATATTAAGTCTTATAGTTTTTGAGTACTCGTCCTTCCAACGGCCAACACACATACACAAACATACATACACACACACACACACACACACACACACACACACACACACACACACATACACACACACACATACATCCACACACACACACATCATCGTAAAAATACTAAAATCGTATTCTAGGGACTTTAAAACGTGGTTATTCATTAAATTCTGAATATGCGATTTTTAGCATGAATCCAATACCTCTCTTAACGAGAGGTAAAAAAATGTTAATACAATTGTAAGATACAGACTAGGGGTGCTCAGCTTGTTCATCGCCATGACAAACGAAGTCGATCTTTGGCGATTGACAAAATTTCTAAACTATTTAATTCAAACCGAAATAAAACTTGCAATAATAAAGATTCCAATTAATGTTCATTTAAAATCAGTTACTCAAGAAGTAGTTTGGAAATACACACATCAGAAATTTCGGATATTAATATATATATTGCTTAAAAAATCCTGGTTTATTTTGGATAAACATATTTGTCAGAATCTGCATTTTCAAACATGAATAATATAAAAAACAAACTAAGAAATAAAATTACTAATAATTATTTGGATCAATGCTTGCGATTAGCTACGATCATACCAACCTGACTATGAAAGTATTGCGAAGTCAGGGTAAATGTACATTGATTTACTTCATAATAATTAAGAGTGTTTTTACATTTATTTTATAAATATGAATGTATTTAGCAAATGATCAATATGTACACATATAATTTTCTTCCAATTTATTTGTTTCATTTGTATTATAACCTGAGATCTCCAAATAACTTGGTTTGTAAAAGTAGAAGTCGTGATTATATCTTCACTGTGTTATTTACAAAACAATAGTTACATCCTATGACGCATCGCATATATAGTGCTGGATGCATGGCTAGGATATAGGTGAGTTGTAAAGTTCTCGTTTCTAGCGGATGCAAGTGCACGAGAATAGCAGCGCTGCAGCGAGCGAGCGATTAGCTTGGATTTAGACGCAACTTATATAAATAGCGCCTAATTACACCGCTGAAAGACAACTACAATCGGGTGATAAGTCAACGGACCTACTTGCAACAGACACACAAGATCACTAAAATTATAGAAATTCGAACGCAGGAAATTGATAAAGAAGACAATTGTTTTGAATTGTTTATTGTAGTAATATGAGCATTGTGGTACACTCACTAACAGCAATGAATGCTCACCAGAAAACTTTTGGAGCGCGATTCTATATAATTCATTTGGAGATTATGACTGCTGCTAACAATAGAATCAGACTAGGAATTTAATATTCTAATAAGCATGCACTATTTAGAATGGATAAACGCTAGAAAAAAGTAGATCCCATATAGGAAGCATAAAAAATGCTATCATCATTTGGTGCACAATTGGGTACCTCTATAGTACAGAGTATGGCCATGACGTGACTCGCATTTCGTCCGCTATTTGCGGTCTACTGTCATATGTGTTGTGCAATTATTATGTATTTGTGTGGCTATTTGTTTTATTTTAATGAAAAACACATTTAGATATAGTTTTAATATTTATTTAAAGTGTAAGTAATATTTTAATTTATCTACTTATGTATTTAGTTAAGATATTGACAATTCCTGACAATATTGAAAACAAATAAAAAAAATCTGTTGTGGCCAGTACAATACCTTCCGTCAATCCTGTGTATAATGTATAAATTCCATACATAATTTTTCTTGCAAAAGATTCTAAATTTCCAGTAAAATTATTTCATAAACAAACTTCAAATTGCACTTGACACTGACATCTTCTTCCTCTTTAGCTTTTCCCATTCGTTAGGGGTCGCTATTTTTGCGTGTCGTTCTCATTCAGTTCCTTTTCTCTCAAGTCTTCCGCAATACAGTCCTTCCATCTTATCTTTGGTCTTCCTCTGTTTCTTCAACCTCCTATTACTAAACTACTCATTCTAATTCAAATATAATTCTTCATTTTATCTCATGACATGTTCAAACCAATGTAATCGTCTTTCTTGTATCTTGTAACACTAGAATTATTTTCTTACCGTATCTTCCCCAACATCTACTTCAACATCCTCATCTCTGCCACATTAATTTACTGACATCTATCAATTTGAATTATATGTATATATTATTAGTTTTCATGTTTAGCATAGCTGGCTGAATTATAAAATTTAATTTCTTTAAAATTCTTTAACTCTGTATCTATTGAATATGAAATATAAAATGTAATCAAATCGTATAGAGAATAATATATTCTTTAAGTTATAATAACGTTAAATGTCAATAAATAAAATTTAACTGTTAAATCTTCAAATGAGGGTACTTCCGGTTCACCAATTATAACCAAAATCTAATTAGTTGTTCTTCTGGATGTAAACTTGAGTAATACGAAAAAAATATAATTTTTGGAATCGTGGTATTGAAGTTATGGGATCCGGAACTTTTGTCACACACACACAGACGTACACACAGATACACATCGTAAAAATGGTAAAATCGTATTAAAGGGACCCTAAAACATGCTTATTTACTAAAAACTCATCATTGAATTTTTTGACCAAAGACAATACCTTCCTTACCTAAAGGTGACGGAAGGTAATTAACAATATTAACCACAAAAATTTAAATTTTTAAAAGGTAAGTTCAGAACATATACTTATTATGTAAATAATAACTACATATCTTCCCAGTTCTGTAAGGAAGTTGTTAAATCTTAACAACGTTGCTAAAAATTGTAATTCAGTGTTCACAATTATAATTGGTTACTTGCCATAGCAATGATGCTATGAGTTAGCAAATTTGTTACAGAATTGAAGTGATTAAATTAGATGTGATAATAATCTATATTCTATACTCTACATAACCTATAAATCTATATCATAATAATTGTGTATCTCTTAAATAAATTAATTTTTATTACCTTTATAAATTCATAGTGTGATTATTTAATATTCCTTTATAATATATCATATTTCTTACAAATAAATAGGGAAAGGAATACTCAGTATGTTTAACTTTGGCCATTGGCCACTATCTACTGGTGACAAAAATAAATATTGCTTTCATTTTCACGATTTTTCGACTCCAATTACAATTTAATATGCACCTCGGCATTGTATGGTTTTCTTCGACCCTACGGCCTTGGCAACTAAATTGATACATAAATAACTACTAATACATACATACAAATATACATAAAATCACGCCTGTCCCACTTAGCGGGTTAACACAAACCCGAAAATAATAAAACATCAACATCATAAGGCAAATCCTCACTCTTAACATATTAAAGTGACCGATTTTCGGTAGCGAAATACCGCATTCGGATCACAATAATAATTACGAAACAATCATCCTTCGCCACACATTCCTGTCTAAGCACACTTCGGCAACACTAATAATCGCATTTATACATGCACTCTTCTTTTCCCACTTGGAAACTTTCTCTCTTTAAGCACCCTACCAACCACATCCATCACTTACACACTGGTCGGCCACGCAATCGAAAGTGTGCTGTGAAACTATTAATAGAGAGATATTTATAGCAAATATAATTATTACATAGCATTTATTAATGTTACTTTTATATAGCAGTTTAAATTTTATTATTAACGATTTTTTTATTAGCATTTGATATCCATTTTAATTATTTGTAAATAAAACAAGATTTGCCGTACATTTAATTCTTTCCACAACAAATTAATAAAATCCAAAATTATTGGAAATAAAATATAAAACTTAAAAATTAAAACAAGTAACTTTTGAGTCAACTCCCATGGAGCCATCGTCAGAAGTCAGCCAGCACAACAAGTAACCACTTTCTCAAAAATTATTAAAATCGACAGTGATTGTTCCATTGACACTTGTCAGTCTTTATGACAAGCAGAAGGCTTCATAAACATGAATCCATATATACATATAAATATTATTCAATCTTTACTTTAATATTTGTTTATAAACAAATAAAGTACTGTGAGGCTAATAAAGCTAGTTTTATATTTTACAAAAAAAAACTATACTAATTTAAACATTATCACGTTAAAATAAATTAAAAAACTTAGGTCCATCATCAGTTTCCATAATGAAAAGCATTACCGTGCATATCGAAAGCATAATGTTGTAAGACATTAAGAAGCAAAATTCTTAAACATCTGTTGAAATTAAACTATTTGAGAATGCCTGTTCCTTTTTACAAACCACAACATAAAACTCAAGTCAACAGTACAGTTAAACTCGTTCTTAAATTCTAAAATTCTCCACATCATGTTCAAAAACTTTCTCAATTTTTTTTATATTCAAATTTTCGTAATTTTTATTGCCTCATAACTTACCATAATACACAATTCCCGCGCAAAAACCGCTCCGAAAAATGTTTCCATAAAAAATGAGTAAATTTTTGAGCAGTAATGTTCGTTGTGAATCATTACATTGCTGCTTATGACATAGCCAAGTTACGTTACAACCCATTCTGAAAACATACGACCAAGACCGTTAAGATAAGGCATGAAGTCGATCAGTATGTGGCAACCTTACGCATTACGCACACATACGAGGACCGGTTGAAGTTGAGTTACTAGCGCATGTTAAATATCGTTTCGGATTATTCTTTGTTCGTATTATGACATTTTGAACTGAAATGCTTTAAAAGAGCGATAGTTATTACATAAATAACATATGTATAGCGTTGCAAAAATAAAAAATCAAAAGTAATCGTTTACAATAATTAGTATACTGTAAATAAAAGAAAAAAAAGTCTTCGTATCTTCTTTTGAATATTTTAATAGTTATTTATGTTACACGTTACAAGTGGAAAGTTAAGCACACGAGATTAGTGATGCACAAAGCAAGATTTCTTGTCTTACTCAGTGTTTTCTTGTCTTGTCTTGCGTAGTAAGACAAGAAATTAAACAGTTTCTTGTCTTGCAAATTTCTTGTTGGCATAATTCTTTTTTTGATAGCAAGACTCTTGCTTATTTCTTGTTGTTGGTAGCCGGCGGATTCACCGATTTCTTTAATAGCGCCATCCAATAATATGAACATTTTATAAAGGTTATTATTTTGCCGAAGTAAAACTGCCTTAAAAATAAACTTTGTAATTATAAGTTAAATGATTGTTATTACTGGGTGCATTACTCATTTTTTGTATATTATATTACTATTTCAATCTGTTTGGATGTCCGATCCGATTGTTGTACTTTAAAGATTTATGTATTGTTAAACCAAATTGTATTTGTTATATTATTATTTCTGCCGTTCATTTTCGTAGTTTCATTAAGAATAGTTGTGCTGTTTATGCTCAAACCTTATTATTTATTATATTTATTATGTAGTTTACGAGTTTTGATAATATGCCTTCATAATATTTTTACATCTACATTAATGAGAATTATTCGTTGATATTATTCTATATTATGTATTTCTGTACATTATACTATTTTTGTCAAGATTGAAGAGATTATTCTTCATTAAGCACTTCTACTTAGTACGTTATATTATTGTTGTCAGTCCTTTTGTATAGACTATGTTTCGAAGGCAAATAAATACATCTAATCTAAGTAAAACTGTCTCATTCCCCACTTCCAGTACAGACGAAAGCTCTTTCAGCATCTGCAATGAAGACTACTTGAATTTTGGTCAGATATTTCATGAAACCAAACACGAAACAATTTCTTGCATATCCTGGTGGAGGAACCATGAATATACGTACCATATGCTATGTTATCTAAAATGGCTAAGTAATATACTCAGTACTTCAGCAACTTCTATTCCACTGGAAAGACTCTTTGGAAAAGCATCGGTGGTCATCAAGAACACCGAAATCGGTTGAATTCTGTATCAGTTAGAAGGCTATTATGCCTAAATTCATGGACCACTGTGAGCCATACAAACAGTCATACTGATAAATAAATTATTTTTACAATACTTTTGCATAATTTTTTTAATTTATTTACACAAATAATTAAGTTTTTGTATTTTATCATTTATTACTCGTTATACTATAGGTACCGAAAGGTTATCCACACAATATTGTCTTTAATTACATAAACTACTTTATCATTTGTTTTCATGGTTCCAGCAGCATTAAAATCGGCATATTATAATATCATGTTTTGTGTGTCTACATAAAACAAGAAATTGCAGTAAGAACAAGACAAGTACAAGCAACAGTAAGACAAGAACAAGACTCTTGTGAAACACTACACGAGGTGTAAACCGAATGTTATTTCCGCGAGTGGACCAAATATTTTTACTTACAATTTTTTATTGTATCCGTTAAGATATTGTTTGACTAAAAATACTTTTGACTTTTATTTCTTATTTTTGTAGTTCTAACGCAAATTTGTTGTTTGCTAAGTATATGTATTTACTTTAAATCAATATAAATTTTTATACGACCATTCGTACCTATATGCTTATCATTAAATGTTGTTTTCTTACTTTACTTACAAGATTTTAATAGACAAATTGTCACTTTAAAATTACGAACTGGAGCGTAAATTAAACGTACTTACCTGTTTGACTATGGCTGAACCAATCAAAAACACATAATTTATTACGGAGACTATGTTGAGACCAATCAAACTCACAAAGTTTATTATCCAGATAGTTTATTATAGTGATATAAAAAATAACTTATTTTATTACGTGAAACAATTTACAGAAAAACATTACTATCCATATACGGTTTTATATCATTTATAATCCATTCTTAACCTCAATTACTCGCATAATGTTCATTTATACCTAGTAGCTATACTAGTAAATATAGTTTAGCTAGGAAAAGTAATAAAAGAAAAATTCGTGCTGGTAACTCATTATATCAAAATCAAAATAGTTCACATATTTCACACAGATAAATTACATATGCAGTTTGAAATTTAGCAAGAACTAGTTTTCAGCGACAATTTTTAAGACCTTTCTCAAGTGATTATTGTGTAGGTGATTAGACAAGAAAGTTTTAGGTTAATTGGAACTTGTTGTATCTTGATTTGAAGCTAATCAATCATATTTGTCAGATTGGATTACTGAATCATTGCAACTATGTAATGCATGTTACGCCTATCCGTTTTATATAACGGTATATCATTTTAACAAATGATATACATTTGTTTTCGAACACAGCTGTACGAATTATTACAAATATTATACAATGTTTGTTTATAATAACATTCATTATTAATCTGAGTATTAGTAAGAATAATCTACTGTATTAATAATATATGTAATTAGATATCTATATTACAAATACTGATCACATATTACATCCATTTTATTACATTAAGTAAGCATAATAAAACAGTTTAATTTTAATTGTAATACATTAATTATAATTTAAACTTCATATGTAAAGTTAAGGTGACACCTGGTAAGTGCCCGCACGGTACAAATATTTTATCATTACCGATATCTGTGTACAACGCAGATTGGCACACCCAGCAATGGGTAATATGCCGTGATGATATATTTATTTTATTTTGTTTTATGAAAAGTTAAGAGATTTTTTTTGGAATTCAAATTAATTATTTTATGTAAAATTAATTGGAAACTGGAATTTTTAATACGGAAAAACTTAAAAAACATTCACTCACCATATTTTACTAGATTCAAAAATTAAACTTTTCTCTTACTCTGCTGGAAAATTCATTACGTTACAATTAAACCCCATTATATTTGTTATAAATTAACCATATTACAGTTGAAGGCCTTTCATTATCGTTATTCGTGTTATTCCAATACTATAGACTTCGTCTCGTGACGAAACTTCCCTACCTAACGAAACGTGAAATATATATTTTTCCGCTGAATGCTATTTAAAGTATGATTTTATTGACTGTTATTAAGACAATAAAGTTGCACTTTCGCTCTCGTTATGATTTTATTGCCTAGTATCTGGTCAATAAAATCTTTCAAATTTGTTTTTACGTAGCAACTAGCAACTCTATGCAAAATTATGACAACATCGGTGGAAATAACATTTATAGTATTGAAATAATCATAATTAATATTGATTCTAAACAATAGTTGAAAAAAATGTATGTTCAACACAGCAAAAAAAATCAGATTCGCTGCCTAGCTGCGGCAGTGAATCTATTACTTTTCTACCTTGTTAAACAAATAATTAACTATTCTGAACAGTAAAATTTTGTACTCTGCAGTTTTTGCCAAAATTTAACAGGAGAGCATGAAATTGTATAAAATTAAATCCTTATGTTTACCGCTAAACTCCAGCACCCTGTATTATATTTTTTATTACACGAGCAGTGTAAATTATGATGCGAAGTATAATGATGCATGCACGATAAGTAAATATGCTTTTAAAGTAGACATTTTTTATTAAAAAAAAAAAAATTGGTTATGACGTCGAATGTTAAATTTAGATGTTGATTGTCATTAGCAGATTTTTTTTTAATAATGAAATTAGCAATGTATGTACATTAATGAACTTTTTGCTCAAGGTGCAAAACACATTTCATTTAAAACAAAGTTTAACTTGTTGCACAATTATAGAATAACAATAAAAAATATCCTCAAAACAATATAAGCAGGTATACGAATATTTATAAAATACATAGTTCAAAACTTATTTCAAATATGTATTAGTTTTGTATTTTCTTTTCTATTTCTACTACAACTATGAAATTTGTATAAACATCTATTATTTTATATACAAGTTCTAATGAGATTAATTTCTGAATAAGCAAAAATAAAATATGTGAAATTGTGATAATAAATTTGTATCTATTAACCTGTAGAATATTTTTTCAGGAGCGTTTATAATTATCGTTGACAGATATAATTAATTTTTCCACTAATATTTTTTGTCTATTAAACATTTTATGCATATTCCCATCATTAATATCCTCATATTCACCTTTTTCTTGCTAATTTATTCACATTTTGCCAATAACAGTAAATCATTTGTAGAAAGTTTATAGTATTTCTACTTTGTGAACCATTTGTAAAGCGCGTTTCAGGTTCTATTTGCTGATAAAGCCAAGACCGCCGAACTGGACATTAAAATGCCATAGTGCCGTTATTTTTTGTCTGTCCATTTTTATAACTCGCATGGTAATCTACTAAACATGGAATCCAGCTATGTCGCGTCAATAAAATAGATTTATTGGAAAATTTATTGTTAACTTTACTACAAGTTAGCTGAGAGATGCATTACTATTATAGGAAATTATTAGGTAGACAATGATTATGGTAAATTGTGAGATAGATAGCAGTAGTTGGCAAATTATATAGTAATAACTTTATATACGTATTCGCAGTATTTGAATAATATTTTATGCATTGTAAAACTTTATAACTTCCTCATTTTTCTTGATTATGAAATCATAGAATGCAAATAAGTTGTGTAAATTTTGTACATAAAATTGTGTATAAATGCAAATATTATATGCATTGAATAATACCTGTATTTTCACATTCTTTTAACTGTTTTTCCTTCAGCAGCTTCCAGACTGTCAATATTATTGCACAATATTATTCGACAAAAAATTGAAACTTTCCTTAGACAACAGAATTAATTTGTGTAATCCTTTGGTATTTTTCTCTTTATTTGCCAAGTAACAGCTCATACTGCTCATTTATCTTTATTCGGTTACTGCGTAATCCTTTTCACATTCCACAAGGTTGGCAATTTTTTCATACGCTTCTATGCACTCCAAAGTAAACTGTCAAAATGAAAAACTTGATTATCGTAATTTGTTTTACTATCCATGGCATAAATACTGCAAATTAATTAAAAATTATTAAAATTATTTAGTATATTTAATAAGATATATAAAGAAAAAAATTCTACATGTTTTTTGCACGCGTCAAAATTTATAAAACGAACCCTGGCGAATTTTCTAATTAACAAGTGCGAAAAAAAATCTTATGAAATGAGTTCTTTATACATTTTTTATACTTTGCGTCTTTTATATCCTAAAGTATTATAAAAATGCTATACTAAACCGAGTTGATTTAGGGAAATTTGTAGGTGTCATAGTAATTTTGGATTGACATTTATTCAATTATTTAAAAATTCCTGTCAATTTATTTATGAACATAAATTTAAGAGAATTAAATAGTGCAACCATAGAAGATGAAATAAATTGCATTCCGCATGAGCTACGTAATATATAGCTCAGACACCACTTCCTAAAAAAATTCTGTACATTATGAACAGTATACTCAAGGTTAAGATCGTGCTTAAATGTTTACGAATTTGAATACATATATTACAACACACTAAATTACATCCTTTATTAAAACGGTTGGGAGAATGCTATGCGCCAAAGAAGTCTAAAATTCGCGAATATAAATAATCGTTTCGTAACAGAAGTAGATGATAATATATACCTGGCAATTAACTAAACTAAATTAAGTAAAAATGGGTTAAGTAAAAGTCATCTAGTTAGTACCAGCCTTTTAAAACAAAAAATTGCGTATCAAAATGAAGGCCATTACGATACGCAATGGGGTATGTGACCAAATTTTTATTTTTACATAATACTAGACAAAAAAATAAAATACCCATATCTTTTTAAATCGATTAATTATTCCTACTTAACAAGAAAATAATTATTAAAAATTTGGTGAAGGGATACGTGACATGAGCATGGTAGAATCGTGGAAGAAGACGAATAGAGTGCAAGGAAAAGAGATAGTTATAGGCAGCTGTCGTCATGTCACACCTACCACAAGATAATCGCGACGCTGATCGGCTGATCTATAACTATATCTTTCGCTCCCAGTCTATCTGTCTTCTTCCACGATTCTACCATACTCACGTCATATATCCCTTCTTCGAGACATTAAATTGCTAATAACAATATTAATACAAACTAATATTTAGTTTTTATTATTATTGTTATAATAAGAAGCTGTAGCGGTTAGTTTTTATATTTTATGACTTTTATATTGAAATTCGAATATGGTTACATACCCCATTGGGTTTTGTAATGATTTCATTATGAACGCAAAGTATAAATAGATATGTTACATGGTTTTTAATTCTGAAAAATTTTGCCCTTACACCTTACACTTTTTGCTCTAAAATTACTAGATAAAGAACAAATAAATTATCGCTAATTGAAAATTTTTGGTAAGCATCACCAGGCCTATACAGAGTTTTTTTTATCAGTAAACATAGAGTAATTTCATTACCATAGTTACAAAATGACAGCAATGTATTGAAGTGTTTATTTTATGAGTAAACATAGTGAATAGTTGTCAGACTCGTCAAACTGTCACATTTCAAAATGGTATGGTTCTTTGGGAACACTTAAAAACTGTGTACAATGGTGACCGAATGAACATTGACCAATTAAAAAATAGAATTAGTACAACTTCACAAAATATTACTCCCCAGTGAGGCAGTGAATGCTATTAATTCTTTTTACAATCGTTTGTTTAGAAGTGAATAGTGACAATTTTGAGTATTTGTTAAAATAAAAAATTCCTCACTAGTTTAATATAGTTTTTAAGTGTATAAACATAAATAAATAATTTCTCATTTCTTTAATATTTATTTTAGTCTGTTAATTATCCCTATGTTTACTTATAAACGCTTTGATATATTGCTGTAAAGCACATTAGTTATGCGATCAGTGATATGGAATTAAATACTTCCAAAGCATAAATTAAAAAGCATAATAAATGTAAAACATAATGTACAAATAAATATTCAGAATTTTAATAAATTATATTGTCGTTATCAATTCCGCAACAATATTTCAGGATTTACTTTGCATTTCTTAATTAATTTCCTTAATCTTTTAAGCCCAAAACATTTCGGAAATCCGGGGTAGAGTTTCTTCACAAAACAGATTTCTACTCTCCCCGATACAATCTCGTCTAATTCCGACTCTGGAAGACTTGTTTTTTGCCGTTTCGTTCTCATTTATTTTACGAGCGGATGCTATCAGGATTCTAATCAAACACAATTTATAGTCATTTGAGATTCTGTGATTTTCATTTGGGCTAGGAATTCTTGTTGAAATGTCACAAAATATAATATTTTTTTTAGTTTCAATCATTAAAAATGTCAAAAATATTTTATTTATTCAAAGATAAAGTTTTAATTCGTGTTTTACATTTGTTGATACAACAGTAATTGTTTTTGAGTGTAAACAGTGCATGAAGCACTTTTACTTTTCAAGGTTAACATTAATTTTATGTACTTTCTGGAGTATTTTTAAAATTTTAATATTTTGTGGTTGTAATAAAACAGTTTGAGGACAAGAACGACGCATTTTGTTGTGTTTCGAGCAAAATTATCTTTATTTCATGCTGTTTTATAATTTCGAGGTTATGGTTATCTACTATATCTATCGTAACATTCAGGCTGTGAATTTTGGACACATGGTTATGTAACTAATAACGCAGCACGTTTAGGATATTTCTTAGAGCAAAAAATATTAAGTTTATACACCACATTATAAAATCATTAGAGATATTATTTCAACAATAGTCACATATATGAAATTGATTTTACCCCGGATTGTACGTACGAAGAAAATTCAACATTCTATGGTAGGTACAGTAGCCAGAAAAAAACGGAATATGCGAGTTATGGCCCCTAAATTCAGAACTACATTTAGACATAATATCGTAGAATAAGATACATATAGACTGAGTATGGAAAGATGCCCCCCTCCGCCCCACCCCCCTTAATTTTTTTATTTTTATAAATATACTATTTGATAGCAAAGGTAGATATTTTATATACAGTCAGGTTTATGCCTATCAACTTTTATTTTTTAAATAGAAATATAATTCTTTTACCAAAATATAAATCGCCATTTTTTCTCTTTTCAACGATGTATTAGTTTTTATTAATATACTGGAAAAAATCGACCAAAAAAGATAATTTTTATTTAAATACTATAGGGGGCTATGTGAAAATAAACAAAATGTAAACACTTACATTAATGTCAACAAAGTATACATTTGTTTGTTACTTATTTATTATTTACTTATTATTATTAATTTATTTGTTATTTATTCTCACATAGCCACCTAGAATATTTGATTAAAAATAATTTCTCATATTTTTCAATTATCTTATTTTCCTCGAATTTGTTATTAAATATTTCACAAAAAAATTAAGACAATTTTCATTTGTTTAAAAAGTAGGAATTTATTCATGAATATTGTCCCCTTCAAGGTATTGCGTATTAGGTATAATTCATATAATGTACTTATGTAACGTTGATTGCAATCTGCAATACACTTTTGCAATGAACTTCGTGGTATAGCGAAAAGGAATATAAAAATGCCATATTTGAATCACAAAAAGTTTTAGTTTTGTTTCAATTTTAAAAATAGATTATAGGAAATGGAACACCCAAGTGTGAAACGGAAGATGAAAAAGGGGGAAATAAAATATCCTTGTCTAATTCACACTGTTCTACAATTTATTTATTAATTTAAATAATTTATAGAACAGTGCGAATTAGACAATTATTAGACTTTTACATCTGAAAATAGATGTTACTGATTTTACCACCTTTAACACTTCATAATATGTTTCAGACGATAATTTGTGCAATTTTGTTTCCTTTTTTGTCCATTTGTCAGTACGCTCTGAACAATTGCTCTAACCTTGTTAATAACCACACAACATACGTAGAATTTTCTTTGTGAATTGAACTACACTTACACACTATAGTAAAATGACAAGCAAGTTTATTTCTACAATATTTACGTATCCAATTACTACTCTGCATGTAAGTGACATTTCTTAACTACAATTTACCAGTATAAATTAAATACAAACAAAATACATGCCGTAAGATGAAAGATAGTATCATACTAAAAATAACCTCAAAATAGCATAATAAATTAATTGTATACATATGTATATCTGTAAATGTATTCTATAAGTAAATAGTTTCTTCTTCAGATAAAATAATACTTAATGTCAAAATAAATAGAAAGGACTGTAAATTACCATAATAATAAATATTGTTTCAAAAAATTGCGAAATATTGTTTAATTAAATACAATCTACATTTTTATCTGCGTGAAATGTAATTAACCAAATAAACCACATAAATCCTCATTTGTACGGATTTCCTTAATCGAAAAATAAATAAGCAGTATAATATTTTTTAAAAAAACAACATTCTCGGTCAGATTTATTTGTTTATTTACTTTAGGTTTTTTTCCGAAAATATAGTAGATCGTACACATTTATAATAATGAATTAGTTCTATTTTTCTTTTATTCCTAAAAATAAAATCCAATTCTATACATCACTAACTTCTGCTAATTATAAACATTGCACATCTTTCCAATGTTAAAATTTCAGTAAAATACATATACATTACGTTTATTAAAATTTGTCAACTTTAAATTTAGCTATAACAAGTTCCTTTTCTAATTCAAAGAAAACAGAATACTAAAAATTTCGTTATTTTATTTGTAAATTTCAATCCAGGTATTACTACATAAAATTTCAACATGTAGAAATTGTTTTATTATTGACTGAACAACAATAATAGATTCAATTTTTCGGTTCGGACATAAAAATAAAATAAGACTTTTTGCATTATTATTTACAGACCATTTTTTAGAAGAATATAGTTTTTTCCAATGGTCTTTATAAATTGTACCTCGTATTTTATTTATTTGAGTGTTTAAAGTAGCCGGTATTAATGTATTTAAAAAGGTAAATAAAAATGCAAAAATATAAGTGCCACTGTTTCATTCTTTTTTGCACTCTTTGCCATGTTTACGTGTCATTCTTAAATTATAATAAGTAGAAAGAAACAAAGAGGTAATTTAAAAAATAAATATTACATTTCTATAAAAAAGTACGTTTTGTTTCAGTTTTAATAAATTCGCTTTAGTTTACTTGAATATTTTAAGCACGCATATTTTATTACAAAGTCACAATTTTACATTATTCTATTGATAATATCTTTAATGCATTATGATATTTTTACTACTTATTTATGTCAGTCATTTCCATTTTTCAAATAAAAAGTAACCTTGTGGTGCTCTTTCCACTTCAGCTTTAGGAGCTAATGAGGTGACGCGCCATAAGTGATATACGATTTAGATTTACATATTCTAGTTTTAGAAAAATCTAATAATAAAAATAGATTGGCACACCCAGCAATGGCTAATAAATCATGGTGATTATTTATTATTTGTGTATATTACTTAATTTGTATGTTCACGGTTGGTTTAATCAAAATAACCTATAAATTACACCGGTTATCAGTTATTCCAAAATATAACCTAACAATAAGTTTTACATATTATAGTAACAAAACTACATCTTACATTATAAAATATATCTCCTTTCCATGAAAATCTCACTGAAATCCACTTCTTTTCTTCACAAACACAATTCACACACCTATGCACAGCACAACACAATTCGCAGTGGCCTGTGGCCACGTGACTGCCGAATCTGCAAAACAACAACACGTCGAGTGACGTCACCGGCCGGCGTGTGAGTGTGTGCGTGGCGCAGGCGCAATGTGGGACAGTTACCGCCGCAGTCAGAGCTGGCTTCGATGGGAAGATTCGCGAGTTGAAACAGTGGAACGTAGAGCCAGCGACCTTGATGCATGGCCTTGTACAACATGAGGAAGATTGGATGCTTGATGT
This sequence comes from Harpalus rufipes, assembly GCA_951394225.1. Taxonomy (NCBI): domain Eukaryota; kingdom Metazoa; phylum Arthropoda; class Insecta; order Coleoptera; family Carabidae; genus Harpalus; species Harpalus rufipes. The sequence continues at coordinate 20,361,360 of OX596281.1, read as the reverse complement.
TGATGCAGGAATTATTGTGTCTGGCCTGATTTGTTTCTGACATTTTTCAGGATTTTTAAGTTTTAAGAAAGTTTTAGTTGAATTCTTTTCGTGTTTGCTGGATGACGTTGATAGTATGTATATTGTTCAGTACGATTTATGCAATATTCAGCGTCTGCAGAACATGTAAAGTTAACAAAAGATTCTAACATGTAAAACATTTTTTTTCTTTTTTCTTCTTTGCGTAATATGCCTGCATCGCTGCAGGGTTCGCATGTTTGCATCCGTCTCCACTTGGCTCGATCTAAGATGTCTTCTGAACCAGGGTTATTTATTATAGTTTTTTTTTATAATTATTACGTAAAAATAATTTCTAATTTTTTAAAAAATATATATTTTTTACTTTGTTTAAATATGAAAACACAAAAAAGCATATCATTGTTAACATGTTAACCCTTGATCTACAGTGTACGTACATGAATTAAAACACCCATATTTAATATAACTAAAGACAGAGCAATATTTAACAGTTATATCGTCATTTGTTATTGAAGATGTATAACCAACATAAATATGAAAGACAAAAGGTTGAAGGGTCATACTTTTTGAAATATATAGCGTTTTTGTGTATTTACTAGGGTCACGCTAGAATTATTCAGAATAAGAAAATCAGGTATGCAGTGGCAAACAAATTTGGCACTATCATTTTTTTAAACAGTTGTTTATCTGTAGTGTGAAATTTGAAAATAATTTCAATTTGAATTTGTACTTTGTAAATTTTACTTTGAATTTGATCCATTCATAATAGAATATAATTTCAATTTGATGCGAGCACATACTATTAGAAGGTGCGTGAAGTTGGCACCAAGGTATAGGGTACTAATTTTTAAATTGTTACACCCAATTAGTATCCACAAAAAAACTTTAGTTTTTTACTCTGCGTAGGAGTTATTCATTTTTTAATTATTTTGGTGCCAACTTCACGCTAGCACCAAAACATAGAAATTAAAAAAAAATTATACGAAAATTTAGAAATTTAGTACCTAATTGGTACCTTTAGGTAGGTACCCAAAAAATTGTTTCCAAAATGTTTATGATAAGTTATTGCAAATTAAATATTATTGGTGCCAACTTCACGCTAGCATCAAAATATTTATTTAAAAAGAATTTAGATGCCCCATGCGTATATTGTGCTTCTTGTTCACATTTCTGTACACATTTGTTTAAATCGAGACTTTTGAGTTTCACAATAACCTCCAAGGCAATAATAAAATAATGACAGCTGAGCTTAACATTTGATATTCAGCAACACTATTACATGCGTTACTTCAAATTGAAATTGAAAAGTTTGGACCTTGCAAATGCAAAGTTGGTACAGTAAAATTTTTGAAAGATGTCCGATCAAGGTCGTCTACGAATTGTATGAATTCAGATTTTTGTTCCGCCCATTATGACAAATTCAGTAGTGTCGTTTGCTTAGTTTTTATGAGGGTACGTAAGATACTACTGTTATTTTATTATTATAAAAATATATATTACAGTAAAAGATTCAAAATTCAAAAATAAGTCAACTGGTAAGTTTATAAGCAAATGTAAAACCAAATATGTTAAAAATAAGATAATGACACAATGTCAGCGTCAGTGACTCTCACAGAAAATAACGTTATTCGTACGGCTATGAATCAAGGTAATGTATCTGAAATAATAAATAAACTTACGTTACAGCGAAAGTATTATCAACAACGAGCATCGTTTTAAAGTGGAATGTCCTAACTTAGTCGAAACAATATGAATTTTTGAAAGACAACCGTGTTATATCCATCTTTATCGCACACTCTTATAACCTTTGCAAAAGAAACAGATAACCTTGATCGGACATCTTTCAAAATTTTTACTGTATGTTGTTGTGAACGCGTATAATCAAGCACATGTTCCAAGCTTTGACGCAAAGTAGCAATTCAAATTGGAAAATGAAATTACTTGGTTCTGAACGCCGTTTTAAGTTAGGACTTAGTTAACCACACATCATTTTGGAATCATGATTTATAATTTGACAGGTTACACAATTATTTTGATAGTTTTTAAATCTCCCATTAATTAATTTTCTCAGCTTTGGCAGTTTTAAATTCACCAGAAATCATTCATTTTTTACAGTTTTTAAATCTCTTATACAGCAATTTAAAGACAATGAGGTATGTTACCATGTTTTGATTTTTTTACCAGTATTTTTTTAATCGATTAATTATTCGTAGTTTACGAGAAAATAATTATTAAAAATTTGCAGAAGGGCTATATGACGTGAGCATGGTAGGATCGTGGAAGAAGACAAATAGACTTGGAGGGAAAAAGATAGCCAATTGTCGCCATGCAACCTATCATAATAATCGCCTCAGATCAAACATAAATTAGACTCCGAATACTACCATTTGTTGTGAAGCAGGAACTTAAACGAGCGTGCCGAGCAACTGACGGCATTCGTGAAATGCGGGTTGCATTTGTAATGATTACAAAGCGACAGCAGCAGAGTACTATCATTTAGAAACCATTAAGTGATTTTGGTTTTAAATAGAAAAATTATATTTACAATGATATTTTCAAATATTTATATTTTTATTATAAATAAATAATTTCTGGTGAAAAATTAAAGGTTGCTCTATAATATGGCAGATATATAGTATTATATATTTTTTTATAGTTTTGAAAAACGAAGCATTGAGCAACACAATAGTTATTTGTATACTAAGTGCTGAAAGTATTCTGTATTTGCTTTCTTATTGAAGAAAAATTTGGTAAATGAAAGATAGTTGGAACCGCATCTTTCTTAATTGATTGTTAAGGAAACAAGATTATTCAAAATGTCGAGAACACTAGAACAAACAAAAGAATATTTTAACGAAACCCATTTCAAAATTGTGCCTTGTTGATATATTGCATTCAACCATTCGTCTCTTTTAACTGTATCCTTTGGCAATGTTTTGTAGTAATTAACACTAACAGATTTATTTTTACAGGAAAACTTGCTGATAAAAGCTTCTATTAAGCTTTTTTTTACATTTGATAGTTCATTACATATTAAGCAGTGATGAACCGTGCTGAATAATTTACAGTTCAAACAAAATGTGAAACAAAAACTATACAAAAAAAAACAAACACCGCACATATCCTTACAAAATAACATTCGAACCATTCGAACGTACTATAATAATAACAAACTAGGTAGGCAACAAGCTGTACAAAACAAAAGCCTCGTTCCCTCCTAAACCCTCACCGTGCAATGAATGGCTTCACAAAAAACCATTGCGCAGTATAGAGTATAGGGAATGCGGCGTCTGAAATAATCGCTGATCTCCCAGTCTATTTGTCTTCTTCCACGATCCTACCATGATGACGTCACATATCCCTTCTCCAAAACATTAAATTGCTAATAGCAATATTATTACAAATTAATGTTTAGATTTTATTATTATAACGAGAAGCTATAGTGGTTAGTTTTTATATTTTATGACATATATTGAATTCGATTATGATCAAATACTCCATAGGTTGAGAGCTTTTAAGAGGTGAAGTATTATTGTTGAAGTGAACTAGTATTCTAGTACCCTTGTATAATATGGATATAATGATGAAAATATATTTTTAACAATGTTAAATGAAGTTTGATAATACGGACATTTGCAAATAATGTATTTGTACTAGTACTAATTATAATTAGATATCTTTCTTAACAGAATCACATAAATAGAAAATTAAGAAATTGAGTCTGCCAATAATGAAATGAGATAAAACAAACAGTGTAACCATGTTTTACAAAACTGAAGTGAAGCAAATGGGAAATTTTACCACCTCCGGCACTGCCTTACATCATTTTCGCTACCAAATTTCGTTCTTGACTTCCGGTTTGTTGTTTTAATTAAAGTTAATTAGCATTGATGATCTATACTTCGTTGTTAATTGCTATATGATATTATTCATGTGTGAATTTCCAACATGGCGCCCGTAGATCGTGTTTTGTTACTTTATAGTGAAGAATAAGTTAATTAATTGTTTTATATTCATGATGGTTTTATTGTATCGCGTTGTTTACTTTTAATTGGGTCTTTTTATTAGGTTGCATGATGTAAAGGATTTCATCAGTCATTAAAATATGTAAATGTATTTACTGTAAGCTCTTATATTATTCAGCATTTTTTGACTACCAAGAATACGTTAATGCAATTAAAATATGATTGATGTTAGACTAACGTTTTGTTGCAATTCGAACAATACTTGTAATGATTCGCCCTCTTTCATATAATTGTAAAGAGTACAACCTTTTATTTAGCAATGAATATATCAACGGAAATCTTGTGTCATTGTAATATGCATTAATTAATTTTTAATTGTAGTGTTTTAATTTTACGATAAGATTGTTCATAATTTAAGTCTATTGCCGTATCTAATTATAGGAATTTTAAAATGCATTATTTCTAATAATTAATAATTACTTTATGGTTTGCTATTTTGCACTAATCATAAATGACAGGTGCAATTAAATTCCATGACTGTTTCACTAACTCCTTCCTTTTTACTTAAGTAATTGGAATTATTACATATAAAATTGTTGCAAATGGACAATTCAATGAAATTGTACGGAATACTATAATCTGTTATAGTCACGAAATCAACCAGCGATTTACGTCATCAGTAAAAAGTTACTATACCTTTCAGCTCATTTATACGAGACTAGATCGTTCTATGTTGTGATTGTTGCCTATAGTACTAGTTCAAAGAAAAATAATATGTTTGATTACAACAAAGCCAATTTGATTACAATAAAGAAAATGATTAATTATGATAGCATATTGTAAAAATTAGGATTTCTTTTTGTGTCTAATTTTTTTCAGTGTTAATAGCCCGAAAAACATTCGCATAGCGCCCAAGAATTCTAGTTACGCACGGCAATGTATATAGGTAGGTATATGTATAACGACTATATGCTACAAAAATTAGCTCATTTAAACAATGCTGCGGTAACAAAGTGCTATTAGGGCCATTATTATGTTTTTCTGCTTCATAATACGCAATCAAATTAGCCACTAATCCCTTACTTTGCCGAGATAACGCCTTCAGCATAGTTTCAATACTGAAGTCATCCAAATTAATACGTAAATATTACAAAATCTTTTTTTCATTAACGACACCGATTTAAACAAAAAATTAATGTAAACATTCCATCAAATTGTTAATAGAGGCATAAAAAAGAAATATAGGTACATACTAAACGTAAATTTAATTGTCCAAGTTTTAAAATAATTCATGTTTTCCGAAAACATTTCAAACGTTTCGGGATTTATAGTTATTCATATTTTTCGCAAGTCAATGACGCATTAAGTATGTACATCGGTTGATTCGTGGATCGACCATATTAAAATATGAAGGATATATTTAAAATGGCCTTATCATAATTTAATTACCTTTCGTCAAGGAAGGTATTGTCTTTGGTCAAAAAATTTGATAGTGAGTTTTTAATAAGCACATTTTGGGGTCCCTAGAATACGAATTTACTATTTTACGATGATGTCTGTATATATGTGTGTGTGCGTCTGTGTGTGTATGTGACGATCGTTTCGGATCGCGTAACTCCAATAGCACTATTCCAAAAATTATTTTTTTTTTCGTATTCCTCGAATTTAGATCCCTATGCAGACATGATTATATTTTGGTTATAATTGGTCCACTGGAAGTATCCTCAATTAAATTTTTTTACAGTTTTTCTTGAAAAAAAAAGCAGTTAAATATCATTTATTGACAATTAATGTTATTATATTTTAGACAATATGTTATTTTCTATACGATGTGTTTGAATTTTATACTTCATATTCAATAGATATACAGTTATAGAATTATAAAGATATTAAATTTCATAATTCAGCCAGCTATGCTGACCATGGTAATGTAGCGCGCCACTGGGTCTGGCCTGTGTGCGAACGCGCCGGCACTGGTCGAGCGTTCAAGAAACTTGAACAATGACGTAATGAATAAATAAATAGAGTTATGTAAATAAATATAGTGAAATAAATATTGTTTAAAAAATAATTTTAGTTTACAGTTTTTGAAAAGCAATGTTTTGTAATGTTGAAATGAGTCGTTTGAAGACTTATACACCGAAATCTTAATAATATAACTGACTCATAAAACATGAGTTTGTGAAACTGAGTGCGTTAAATTATTGGTTGTGAAACTGGCGCAGGAGTTCGAATCCGAACTTGTTCTACTTTTAATAAGTATTTTTTTTTTCACAAGGCAAAATTACACTAGTTTTCTTGTTTTTCATACTTTTATTTTCTTCTTAGGCTTAAAATGTAGCTGAATAGTCTGTTTATAATTTTCTACTAAATGTCAAATCACATCATAATTTTGTTATGACAAATGCATACCATTCAACGCTATGTCTATGTTTGTAAACAAAGAATTTTCTAAAATTTGTTATTTCTGATTTTATAATAGTACTGTATATTACTATTATTTGACGATTGTGGATAAAGTATAGGTAGTATTCTATTCGCATGTAATTGCTATTACAATATTACATGCTCATTGAATAATATGCAATTATTCAATACTGATTTTTTTACTCAGAATTTTGATTTTGTCGTTTGCACAAAGACCAAAGCAATATTTTTTAATAATAAAAATTGTTTCTGTTGTTTACAATTCATATTTATTTGAATGCAACCTTCAAAATAAAATTTGAATTGCGTATAACTATGGTTTATTTTTATATATATCGTGTTTCAAAGGTAATTATCATATGTATTATTTTATACATGTATCGTATAGTTATAATAGTGCATTGTTCGTCAGAAATAGCTGCAGGTATAAATAAATAAACGTAAATATAGATTAAATTGAAACCGCATTGCACGGAAAAAGAAACAATAATTGCAAAATAACTCGCCGTACAATCGATCCTATAAATAAGTCAACATCAATACTTAACTCAAATGACACAAACACAAACTGTAATTAAGATAATCATTTATGCATAACGAAGCAATTTTTTCCTCCAACAAATGAATAAACACTTTTTTCCGCCTTAATAATAGCTGTAGAATAAAAACTGAAACCTATATTGCACTGTGCTGAAGATCATATCATGGACACAAGGAAAAAGAAAAGACAACGCGCTTTATTTATAAGCATTTGTTATTGATTTATGTGCGTACGTGTGTAATTACTGCCCCTGTGTCGTGATTCGTGCTAGGCCCCCGCCTTTAATTTAACTTATCGCCGCCACTGGACTCGAAGTTTTTATTGAGCATTCTTAATTTCAAGTTGGTATTTTTAGATCATAAACAGCGGAGTTGGTTTTTTTAATAAACTTTGAAAGAAGTATTTGATATTTTGGAAATATGTATGTAACAGTAATTTTTTTTCCATTTGAAAGTATAATTTCCCGATAATTTATTTCGTGTTTTATATTGAATAGATGTCACTAGTGGTCAAATATCAAATGTTGAATACTTTATTTCATTTCTAAAATAAGATAAGTGTATAAGTTTTTTAAACATTTTTGATTTTTATTAAGTTATTCATAACGTTATGTAACGACTTAATTTTTTTATAACGTAATAATAATTCGTTAACTTTATCTCATCCCTGTTTTAAATTCATTGTATGCAGAAGTTTTGTCCGACTTTTATAATTTTTCGAGATTTTTCCAATTCATTGTCGGGATTCACAGTATATCTACAGGGTGTGTGTAATATACCTATAATTTTTCATATTTAACTATTAATACAATAAAAAATATTACGTCGACTTTCTATTAGAACCTCTAAATATAAAACATATTCAAAAACTAAAAACATCCAACATTTGTACATAGGATAAAGCCTTAATTTTATACCCTAACGATTGGACTATAAAACGCTTATAATTACATTTATTTATTCATTTTCATTTATTGGTATTTTCTTTAAATTAGTAAACAAGTTACACTAAACCTGACATTATTTTTGTTTTTGTCTTGTAGCCGCGTGCCTGACTGTCTGGTCGCGAATCTGGAGAACCGGGTTCAATCCCGACCGGCGCCAAATATTTTGAATTTTAAATAGCACAAAATTAATCCCAATGGTGCATTCTCAACGCCAGCAATGAGTGCCCGTAAGGTGACGCCTGATAAACGCACGCACGGTACAAATATGCCATCATTACCAAAACCTGTATACAAAACAGATTGGTACACTCAGAAATGGGTAATATGCCGTGATAGTATATTTATTTATTAAAAAAAAAATCTCCAGACATAAAATGTTTTTAAACATTATTCGGTTTTAACTAATTAGCGGAGAAATATACATCAAACCCGCAAAATTAAAAATCTGTAATAATTTTTGAAAATCTTCCTTAAATAAAATTCAAAATACCGTCATGGTACTGAAATACGAAGTTTCAGAAAAAAATAAAAAAAAAAGTTTTATAATACCCCTATTTCTCGTCACTTTAAAGATTATAAATATAAGTTAGTTCTGCGCAGCGCAGATTATTTATTTATTGGCAAACAAATCAGTTTTTCATTATATATTGGAAAAAACAAATATAACAATATTTACAATGTCAATGCGCACATATATGAAATTTTTAATTTACAATAGTAAATTATTATTGTTTACTTTCAAATTTAATTAAAACAACTAAAATTATTTATTATTCAGAATATATGAGTATGAGTAAACAACTAAACAAACAACATAAAAAACAAAACAAAAACACGTGTCCGCAACGTACGTCCACTACAGCTAAACGTATAACTGTATTTCACATACGCGATCCTGTTTTGTTAGTCCATATATCTCTCATCAGTTGAAAACTATGTTCACTGTGTGTATTTCTTTCTACAGTTGCATTGCAACAGAACGTTTTATTTTGATTTATATACAAAATGAAAAAAGGACATGAAATATGAATTTGGAACATATTTCTTGGAATTCTGACGAAAAGTTTTAGAATATTTATTTTACGAGTAGTAGAAGAATGAGGATATTCTGAAATTAATAATAAAATGTTATCTTCTGAAATCTGATAAACATATACAACAAACCCAAAAATAAATTAGTAAAATATATGTTTACAATTTATGCCTAATTTCAATAATTCTAATCATAAAACACACCTCTTTAATTACCAATATGATGTATATTCATTAATATGTTAATAAATAATTATTATAGTCGCACCTATGCTTTATTGCATCATTACTACGACTATTTTGCACAAATTTTGATATTAATAATAGTTATTTCATTTTTTTTTTTCGTTCGTTTGGAAAGACGGCTTTTCAAGCTGTCAGTTTCGAATAAAAAATTACAATTGCACGATATACAGTATTTCTGCTTAACACCGGAATGTAAATTTGTCTAATAGAGTACAACACCAGAATACCTTGAAAACGGTTTAGCACTGCTAAATAAAAATTTGATATGGCCAGCACATTACCTTCCGTCAATCCTGTGTATTATGTACAAATTCCATACATAAATTTTCTCATAAAAGATTCTATATTTCCAGTAAAATTATCTCATGAACAAACTATGTAAGACACTGACATCTTCCTCTTCTTTAGCTTTTCCCATACCTTAGGGGGTCGCTATTTTTTTTTCTTCCACTCATTTCTCTTTTGCGTGTGGTCCTCATTCAGTTCCTTTTCTCTCAAGTCTTCCGCAATACAGTCCTTCCATCGTATCTTTGGTGTTCCTCTGTTTCTTCTACCTTCTATTACTAAGCTATTCATTCTTCTTCCAATATATTCATCTCTTCTCATGACATGACCAATGTAATCATTACTCTTGTATCTTTCTAGAAACTTCTATCTCTCAAGCTATTTCCCATATACTTTCATTCCTTATCCTATCTATTCGTGTCTTTCCCAACATCTATCTCAACATCCTTATCTTTGCCACATTCATTTTCTTTTCATTGATACTGACATTGTCAATTTGAATTATCTGAATATATAGTAACAGTTTCCATGCTTAGCATAGCTGGCTGATTTATGAAATTTAATATCTTTATAATACTTTAACTCTATATCTATTGAATATGAATATGTTCTTTGACATTCAATGTCAATAAATGCTATTAACTGCGTTTTTTTCAAGAAAAACTGTTAGAAGTTACGAATGATAACCAAAATCTAATCACATCTGCATATTGATCTAAACTAGATCAATACGAAAAAAATATAATTTTTGGAATCGTGGTTTTGGAGTTATGCGATCCGAAACGTTCGTCACATACACACACACGCACACACACATAAGTACATACATACAGACATCATCGTAAAAATAGTAAATTCGTATTCTAGGGACCCCAAAACGTCCCTATTCATTAGAAACTCACTATAGAATTTCTTGATCGTGCTAACCTAAAGGTGACGAAAGGATAAAAAAAAAACATTCCGAGTACGATTTTGTTCTATAACCTCCTTTTTGGTCATTTTTGAAAGGTCGTAGACAAAATAGTGTGCTTCTGTCGTGAGTGTAAAGTATCTTTGTTGCTTTTGAACAGTTGCCGTCAATTTCTTTTTAAGTATCACTTTCCTAAGTACTATAAGTTTCAGAATGCTGTAAAAGACTTTCTTTTTTGAAAATTCAAGTTAATATTAAACAAAGAATATTATGTTACTTACAAATGTGCTGCACATTGAACTGGATGCAGATTAGAAGCATTCTCTTACCTGAAATAAAAATATGTTGTTAGCATATATTTCTTAAAAACAAAATACATTTTGACAAAATTCCAAATTGCATTATTTTGTTTACGGGTTGCTTAAAATTTAAGTCTTGTTGGTGCAACTGAGCATTAATTTTTTTTACTACTAATTATAATTAAATTAAAAAAATGGCTTATAATAAATTTGAACGATAAATTTAACAGTATTAAGAACATAATATTATTGTTGATGCTAAATTAGTAACCAAATGAACAAAACACGTCTGTTTGAAATATCTATAAATTTTAAAAGTTTTTGTTCAAATGAATGAGCAAAAGTTAATAATCAATTTAATAATTTATTAAATTAATAAACACATTAGTAGTTTGAATTCCCTAGTATAGGTTTTATATAAGAGTTTGATTTTACAGACAAAAATAAATATTTTTTAAAAAAATTAAGCTGCTCTTACTAAGAATTCGATAGCATGTGTATTCAGTAATAGATTGCAACAGCTTAAACATCTAGAAAAGATAAAGCAAGAAAGTTACTAGAAATTCAAATGCTAGGTGCAAGCCAGAATAACGTATGTTGTTGGTAGTTCCTCACGCGCCAGTAAATGAGTCAGCCCAACAGAAGATGAAGCATGAACCGAACTACGACATACGTTCATTGAATTTTGTATTGTTGTATTTTTGTTTAAATAATTATAAACTATGTACAGTTCATGTGAATATTATTGTACGCATCGGGAAATAAAGGATCGGTCTAGGTGCTACATAAAATACTTTGCGTAAGAGATATAATTTTGAGATTTCTCGGTCTTTTATGTTCAGGTGTTGTTCTGATAAACTATTTATTACCTACATATTATTATTAAAATTAATTTAATATTTCATACTCGCAGTTAAAAATTTGTGATAAAAAAAAAATGGGAGCATATTTTATAGAAAATCTAATTTTAGGTTCATAGAAATCAAGCCCGGGAACCTCCAATGATTTAATCTTAATTTTTAAGGGAAGCATGCTGCAATAGTGACTTTTCTAAATAATCCCTAGTCCATTCCGCATCGCATTTTAAATTATTTCTATATAAAGATTGTTATTCAATAAACATTAGTTCAATTTTCATTACGTCGAACCGAACCTGAACCCAATGCGTGAACCCGGAATAAAACCGCAAATTTTATTAATGCTTGAACCAGAACCGTAGGCGAACCCATTTTTCAAAAAACAAATTAACCTAGACCTGAACTGAACCCAGTTTTTGGCGGGTTCGATGTCCTGGGTGTATCCAGCCACTACGCTCTCGACTCTCGAGGTACTGAACTGTCGAAATTTTGGGCTGCCTGGAATTAAAAATTAGTGAAATTTTAGGTTCCTAAAAATTTTGACTGTCATGATTTTTAGTTGTGCTGATTTAAAATGCATTCATATAGCATAAAATTAGAATTTCGTACTATAAATTATTTAATTGAATGATTCCAAATCTAAATTAACATATATAGTTTTTATTATGCTGGTTACTTTTGTAACGTTATAATTTACGTTACCCCTGGTCAGCATTTTCTAACGAATAAAATATAAAATAACTTAATTAACTTACGAGTTTGAAAATACAATGTTGATAATAAAGTCTATTTAAACGAACAAATATCAAAACAACAAAAGTAAATCAAACTGGTTTCTACTCGTATAATTAAATTGTATTATACAGTGATTCGTTACACTTTGTATGTGAAAGGAAAAATTATAAACATTTAATTATTATATTGCATACTATAGAAATAACGTGTTAAATGAATTGTATGTTTGTAAGACTCGGTTTCGAAACGATTCTGTTTTAGAAATAAAACAAATGTGTATAGAAAAGTACATTGTTCCAGTAAATTAAATACATACACACACACACATACAGACATTCTATATACATAAAATGAGGTACTGACCGTGAATCTGCTTGTATGTACGTATGTATGAGTGTTAAAAAGCGCATCATAATTGAATAGGAAAGTTTTATTTAACTAAATTTGGATAAACAGTACTTCATGGAATACATTGCAGTTTCCAGTTAGTTTTATGGCAATAACTTTATAATACAGTTATAAAATATGTAAGTGAAAAGGGAGGAACAGATCGCCGACTTCTGAAGATAGGCGACAGTGCACGAAGGACAGGACTAGTTAACAACATTTTATGACATTTATAGGTACATATAGAGCGAGTTAGAAGAAATGTTCCTAACTTCCTGAGTGTAAACTACACATAAATATAATGAGTAAAATACAGAAAAGTTGTATTCTGATTTTTATTTGTTTTCGAATTATAGTGACTTAAAATATTTTTTTTGTAAGTAATGCAATAAAAAAATAATTAATTTATAACTATATCTGACTTTTGCTTCAATTTAGAAATATTAATGAGTAGTCGTAGAAAAAGTATAGTACATAATTCGAGATGAAAAGCAATTACTCACTCGTAAAATTACAAACTCGACGCTACGCGTCTCGTGTGTCAATCATTTTACTCGTACGTAATCTGCTTCTTACATCTCTCATTACGTAATATACTATAATGTATAATAAATTTTCGAAGACGTGTCCCATCTTTGTATTTCCAGGCATGTTTTGAGTCGTTTACAAACAGCACGTGATGCTCTCTTGATTTATACCTTTATGCGAGCCGCAACATTCAAAAACAAAATAGAGTGAATTTGTGCATTTCAATTTTTTACTTATTTTCTAAGTACTTTACTTTTCAACCAGTCCCACAAACAAAGGTCTATGAGCCCAAACTCATAATAATTCGGTCGATTTACATTTTCAACAAAATATACACAAAATGTAGAAATTTCTACAAAATTCTTTAGGCTGCTTTAAATATAGACTTAAAACTTTAAAAAACTATGGGCCAAATGACTGTTAATAATATTTCGACTTGTATTTTAAGGGTCATTTTCTTGTCCAGATTTAGCTTCTACCTAGACTCTTTACTTTTGGCACAATGAAAAGCAATTTCGTAAAAACCAGCGCGTACAGTAAAACCTACCTTGCAAGACATAAGACAATATTCACAGAGAAATAAACAGGTTTAGGGATAGAATAGAATTAAAGTTGATATTACTAATAAAGGCGTTCTAACCTAATATTAAATGCCGGAATACATGAATAACAATATAACATATTCAGTTTTTGTAAGTTTAAATCTATATTTTAAACTAGTCGAAAAAAAATTGTGAAATTTCTTACCATGGATTTGAATAGGTTTTATAATTTATTATTTGTTTGTTGAAATTTATAATTTGGCCTAAATTATTATGAGTTTAGGCTCGTTATGTGGCATTGACAGGTTATTGTTTCTGAATTACAATGTACTAGTCTACTTCATTGAACTTAAAATTTTACGACACTAACTAGAAAACAAATAAAAATAAGATTACAACGTTTGGGAGTATTTATGTGTAGTATATTTAAATACTCCCGAAGTATTGCACTTCCCTCTTTATTTATGCATATATGTATATCAAATACCAATAAATAAATAGGTTCTTTTTATTCGGACGAATATATTTACCTACAGATACCTATAATTTTAGCACATTCAATTATTTCCTTCTCTTATTTTAGGAAAAAAATTAAAATTTATTAAAGTATGTTTGTTTGGAAAGAAATTACCTGCGCGCAATAGTTATTTACATACCAAGTGCGGGAGCGATTGGTTCCCGGATGAGTGTTCGGCGGCGCGAGCTTGCGAGCGTTGCCATAGAACGATTCCGGGAACCAAGTTCACGCACGCGGTTTGTACAATATTTTTGTACGAAAAGTATAAAACTTAATAATTAGTAGTTTTTGTACAAATAATTTTATTTATTAAAACTTTATTACATATACAGAGGGTTGTGTCAAATTAAATTCCAATTATTTTTATGTAACATAATGTTCATCATGGTATGTAAATAACTATTTATTACTTACCAAGTATTTCACTTGTATATAGCAAATTTAAAATTAATAAACTTGTGAAATTTCTTATTGTTTTATTACAATTTACATTAAGTTTGTTGGTTATGTGCAAGGTTATGTGTTACCGACTTCCCGAGTACTGTCTTGCCGACTTTCGCCGAGCAGAAATTGTTGCCAACACAGTGAACCAAATTCACTAAATTCATTATTTTAAAATTAAATTTCATTCAATATTTCACCATTTTCTCTTATTATTATTAAGCGAAACAGTGTTTAAGAAACTATACTTTATTATTATAAATTGAGTTCTTTAAGAAATGCTTTAGAAATAGGAGAGTGTTTTACCAAAATTCCGGTACCAACAAGGTGTTTCAAGAAATTTCGAAATATGTACCATATGCCAAGGTTATTGATACACAAACAGGACTAAGGGCAAAGAAAACGATAGTATTTGTATTACCTTTATTTTACAAGAAGTACAACATAATATCTACTTCATTTGCCACAAACACGATGAAATTAACTGCAGTTTTATAAAGTTGTAACATTTCACAGTGAACAAACCATTTTCAGCATTTTAACATCATAATTACTCGCAATCATCTGTTACTGTCACAATCTATTTGAGGTTAGTAGTGGTTCGCTGTTCGCTGATCGTCCGCTGGATGTTGCAGGCGCTAGTCTCGTTGAGCAAAGCAACTTTAGCTCTTCCTTGCACATTCCACATCGAGTAACAGGTTTTTCTTGCTTCGTATTTACAATATCTTAATGGGAAATTAATGATTGCAGCACATCTCATGCGATGGCCAGCGAATAACTTTCTCTACGTAAAATGAGTTTGGTGATAAAACAGGGCATAAGTGTGAAGATAAATTGATATTTTAAGAATTTAAGTAATTTCAGAAGTATTTATAGATATGAAAATGATGTTATATAAAAGATATTGAAATTAACAGATACATGTTTATTTATGTATTTATAATTACAAATTTAATGCATATTTATAATAAGTATACATAAATATAATTCAGATGGTGTCCATGTATATAAGTATTTACAAGTACTTATGTGTAAAGGCCCAATACTGATGGATAATAATTTTAATTGAACTAAATTTTGAATAAATATTACAATCTGCCGTTAAATTTATTAATATATCTGATAAACTTAATGACAATGTGGTTTGAAGATCTTCAGAATAGCTTACAGGCTAATGGCATGTTAAGGTAAAAAGAATCTGGAACATCGTTTCGATACATTTTTCAGAGTAGGAACGCGTTACGGAACTATTTTTCAAAAGTGTTTCGAATGAGATTTATGTAATTCAGATTTAATGCCATATACAGAATACTACTATGTCAAAAAAGTACCGGGAATTGATCAAAAAAATACAAAATATGTATTATTCAAAGTAGGCCCCTTCCGAAATAATACACTTATGCCAACGAATAATCCAATCACCAAAACATTTTTAAACGCATTTTCAAGGAATCGACTTCAGTACTCGCCGCAAATTCTCTTTTATGTGTTCTATCGACTGAAAACGGGTACTTTCTGGCAAGAATTCCGAGTGCACAACACCGCGATAATCAAAAAAAAAAAACAGTCAACATCACCTTCACTTTTGATCGACTTTGATGTGCTTTTTCGGTTTCGGCTGAGTTAGAAGGCGCCATTCTGAAGCTTGTTGACTGATTCTGATGTTGATGATCTAAACACGTTTGCTAAGGCGCCTCATTTGTAAATGTGGCTTATATGTCAATGAGAGGTCTATTCGACACCAAGATACGTTGGATAAGTTTCGGGTTTAACCGGGGTGTTGCAAAAGGTGAGAAGAGGCTTGGTATGTGGTTTAAATGAATTGAGTTCAGTTTCTAGCCAATGAATTCACACAAATACAAAAACCGTACATATTTTGCAATACTCTATCAGATAATGATTACAAATTTAACATGTAACAAAATAAAAATATATTTTTGAATAATACACCGTATATGCATAAGTTATAATATAAAATTGATTTGAGGTGTCTTCTATTTTATGTGTTATATCAGAATAACAAATCAAGTGAAAAGCTTGTTGTTATTTGTGTGTAATCGTCTCCTAAATAAAAGTTGCATACTTTGAATATTTTTATTATTAGTGATAATGATATTGTTTGGTATCTATCAATAAAAGAATTACGACCAGGCTTGGGGCAATGAGTTTCTTTTATACATTCTGAATTTTATTTACGAATAGATTCTGGATTTTGATACGGTTAATGCGTATTGGAATGTACTGGACTAATAACATCTGCTAGTAACAAAATAATTCATAGTCATTTAGATTTTGCTTCAAGTGAGAAATGGTCATTATATCACTGTAACCAAGATGGCATCAGAGGAAATCTTAAGCTTACGGTTTTACCACAACTACATGTTTAAGGCGTACATTTGATTAACTTGAAATGTTTAATGTGATACAGAGAGCTTGATATATTACTATTTTATACATCTGACAACTAAATTTGAAGCGGAGTTTCCTGGATTTAAAATTATAAAAATGTAATGTACTGTACTTGTAACAAGTTCAGCCACTGCATCTGCTAATTAATTCCTTTTGCTCCCAAAAGGAGGAGCAGTAATTTTATTTGTATCATTAATTTTTTTTTATCCTTTAATCCTACAGAACACCGGCTACAGTTTTTTTTTTGCAATAGACTTCCATTTATAATGGGAGCTAAGAACAACCAGATTCGAATGTGAGAATTTTTTGGTTTTGTCAGCTAAGGAATTTTAACTAAGAGACTCTTGTACTACATTAGGTTACGGTTCCAAATTTTTGCTCAGAATCACAACCTGTCAATCAGCCATATGTTCCATTGAAAAAAAATTAAAGATATGTGCAATAATGCAGTCAAAAAATAGTTATTTAAATTACAAGTTACGTAAGCAAACATTTTTGTTGTGGAGATAGATTCCATCCATTGTAGTTTATAGATTTCCAAACATCCGTTATAATTTGATATAATTGCTTGGAATTATTAATATGATTCCTTGCAATATTTTTGTCAATGGTTTCCAACAGATTTTCAATTGTACTCCTATTATATCAGGTAACAGACACATTCAAATCGGCTCATTACTCTTTTTTCATTCACAACATTCACACGGTTAAAAATACGACAACTCGGTTTCAAAATATGAATTCAGCATGAAATTCTCTTTTTATTATATATTTCAAGATTTTAGCGAATGAGTGGTTCAAAAATGAAATATAACTTCAAATCCAAAGAAATTTCTGTACTATATTGGACATCTTCAAATGTTAAACCCACTAACCTCAGCAACAATCCAACAATCGTGCAAATATATGATAGGAAAGAAAAATTCATGAATTCAAATCCCCTAATAATGTCTTTAACTCTGTGGGAATAGTGGATGAAATATGAGAAATTTGCCGATTTGAAACTGTTCAAAATATTAAAGAAATTTGTTTGGCATTGAATTTGAATGTGTCTATAACTTGCAAATAGTCACCTGATCTTTAATACAATTGAAAGTCTGTTGGAAACCATTGATAAAATTATTGCAAGGAATAATATTTTTCTATTTCGGTGTTCTTATGTTTCTATAAACGCACTGTTTTGTACTGCAAACACGACGTTTAGAAGATCTATAAGCGTACTATTTTTGGCGCCTTTCATGTTCTCGGGTTGGTAGTCATGCTTTCATAACTGACAGATGACAGGTAACCTCAAAATGGTAAGTTGTTGATAATATTTCAACATATTACTTTTAATTATGGATTTTTATACTTTCTTTAGGTGATAGGACTAGAAAAAAATATAATATTAATTTCAAAACCAGAATCAGACCTTGAATCATAAATACAATACACCTTGCAATACACTAATTAATCAATAGTTGACAAAATATGAAATTTCAATTGTTAGCGAGAAGCGTTACCAACATAAACATAACTAACAAAAAAATACCTAGTCATAATTTGACGTCGCAATTTAAATAAATTTAATCGTAAAAATACCTCAATAGAAAAAATAGTATAAAAAACACGTATCATAAGGCCTGTTGACGCACTCGTCCTTTGTAAAACTCGCCTAGCGGCTCGTTTTCCAAACTTGGACTCGTACGTTAACAGATTGCCTTATGATACTTGTGTTTTAATGTACTATAATAATTCCAAGCAATTATTTTAAATTATAACGCATGCATGGAAATCTATAAACCACAAAGTCATCGATAATTTACTTAATTTTTTTTTCTAAATTAAGGTTTTTTCATAAATTGTTATTCTAGTTATTTTTACCTTTCGCTAAGCGAGGTATTGGATTCATGCTAAAAATCACATATCTAAATTTTAAGGCCCTACAATCCGATTTTATTATTTCTACGATGATGTCTGTGTGTGTGTGTGGATGTACGTGTATGTGTGTGATAATGACGTTGGAAGGACGATTTCTCAAAAACTATAATACTTAATATCTGTTTAACTATGTATTTCTCAATCGGACATTACTGGGAAAAGGTTTTGGACAACCGGAAATAGCAGCTTTTAAAAAAAATCTTCTAAATATTATTTTTTGAAAAAAAATATTCTTGCTAGTATTAAAGAAGAGTAAATTCTCTATCTGATATATATTATTTTTTGAAAAAAAATATTCTTGCTAGTATTAAAGAAGAGTAAATTCTCTATCTGATATATATAAATATTCTATTATATCTTTTATAGATTTAGAGATAAAGAAATATAAGGTCACAGCTCAAATAATGTCATGGCAACCAATTGAAAATTAAAATGTTTGTAACTGACAGATATATGTCAGTGTCAAAAACCAGAGATATTACTGCAGATTTTTTCTGGGAAGTACATACATTATATTATTTCTGATTGTATTAATAGTTAAATATTTAAAATTATAGGTATATTACATATACCCTTCAAAAATACTGTCAATCCAGACAATGAATAGGAAACATTTCAAAAAATTAGAAAAGTAGTATACAAGAAATGTTAAATACAATAGGGCGCGAGCAGTCATTTGAGTTTGTTGGCCTTGACAAGCAGATATGAGGGCCCGTGTCAGAATGATAGCTAGTAATTATGTCCATAGATGTCAAATATCATAATTTCTCATTCTAAATTTTGTGATTTTCCAATTCCATGTAGTTTATTTTCCTCGACAAGTAAATTCAACACTCCTGGTGAAAAATTAACTAAGTGAATTTAGAAAATCTTGAAATTCTAGGATTTGACATCTATGTACATAATTACTAATTATCATTCTGAAACGGGCCCCCATATCTGCTTGTCAAGGCCAACAATGTCACATGACTACTCGCGCCCTATACTTATGTAACCAAAAACGGAAGTGGCGAGAGGTATTGTGCTGTGACTACAACAGTTTTTTTTTTAAAAAAGAAATATAAGACTTTATACAGTCGCTCTATTTTTGTCGCATCTCACATCTGTAGATATTCAAATTTAGTACGATACTTTTGAATTACTTATTTAACATTAGTTCACGTGTATAGACATTATTATAAAATATTTTTATAGGCGGCAGATAAACGAGATTTGAATTTTAATTGTAGTTTTTTTTAATTATATGATTGTATGTATGATAAACAACAATAAGTTATAGAAAAAATATCTTTCATCTATCGTTGTAATTTACTGTAATCCACATAAAAAGGCAAGTAGTTATGGCTTATCTCGTTCACGTTTACATTTAGATTACAATGGCATTGTTAAACCGCACTCAGTGCTTCTGTATAACCACGGACTTAAATATCAATAATAATAACTCTTTGCAACTATCATAATAATCTCTCAGTGAAAAACGTCACGCTGTGTTATTATTCGTTATTATTATTAAATTTACAGAATAGTTTACTACATTACTCGTGTGACATTTACACTCTCCGTTGCAGTGGATTTAAACCGCCCGAGGTGTACTGTAAACACAATAAATTATCTTCCTTTTCTGAAACAATGAAACGTTGAACGTCGCGTTGTCTAAGCGACCGCTGTTGTTTGTTTTTTGTTGTTTGCGTCCGTGTGAAAAGTCCAGTTGAAATGTGCGGTGAAATACGCGAGTAAAAATAAGCTCCAACGTTGTCAGAGTGCGTGAAGTGTTGCCAAATGTACCCACGAAGCTTGTAACAAACTTGAACTAAATTTCTTGAAAATAGGTTGTCCATGATTTTATCGTAGATGTGGGTGCCCGCATTGATCTAACATTTCTATTAGGTCGTAAATTCTAACAGGTATTGGAATAAATAGAAATGGGGACGGAAAACGACTTCCGTGACGCTTGAACCAATTATTTCAAGGAAGATATAAAACTGTAGATAAATACATCTGAAAACTCCTACGCAAATAATGTATCCTAGCTGCGACATAGTAAAATGTTTGTACATAAAATTAGAGAAATGAAGATGCGTAGCTGGATATGTTCGGATTTAATTTCAGTTAGTCAATTTGAAAATTATTCCCAATTTTTAATTGCACAGGTATGGTGCTCCCCCCCCATGACAGATTTGAAAGCCAATCAGGTGGTGCTTGGTATTTACGAGCCCACACCCATAATATTTTGGCCGGTTTATATTTGCAACAACAAATTATAAAACCTACGCAAATGGTGAGAAATTTCTACAAATATAAATTTTAAACTTATAACGTCATTTAATATTGTGTTACATCGCCTTTATTAGTAATACAAGTTCTAATTCTATTAAGCATTGTATCCCTAAGCCCTGCAATTTTTTCCGTGAGTATTGTCCTATGTTTTGCAAGGTAGGTTTTAGTGTACGCACTAGGTTTTTACGAAGTTGTTTTTCATTGTGCCACAAGTAAATGGTTTCGAAAGAAGCTATGTCTGGTCTAGAAGATGATCCTTAAAATGCCCGTCAAACTACTATCTC
The DNA here is from genome assembly GCA_951394225.1 of Harpalus rufipes. Lineage (NCBI taxonomy): Eukaryota > Metazoa > Arthropoda > Insecta > Coleoptera > Carabidae > Harpalus > Harpalus rufipes. The sequence goes on along the minus strand of OX596281.1, from coordinate 20,339,794 downwards.
GCTATCTCGCGTTATTTGGCCCACAGTTTTTTTTTAACTTTTAAATCTATATTTAAAGAAGCAAAAAGAATTTTGTAGAAATTACTAACCATTTGTGTAGGTTTTACAATTTGTTGAAAATGTAAACCGGCCTAATTATTATGAGTTTGGGCTCGTATATGCCGTCCGTTCTTTTGGAATTCTATCCAGGAGACTAAAGCGTGTATTACACGATTATGTTGTTCTTTTCAAGTGACTTGAAAAGTTTTCTTTCTCGCACAATGATGTGAGTGCAAGAGAGACAGATGAATAGGCTTTTAACGAAAAACTGTCAAGTAACTGTCAAATGTCACTTGTGTTTATATTTTTGATGTGTACAAGTGTGGTATTATAAGTGATTGATATTAAACTGAAAATGGCAAAATAGGAAGTACTCGTAATTGAAAACTTGATGGAAATATAAGGAAAATTCAAGTCATGTAAAATCAATGACTATGTAGATATAACTTAACTTTTGACACTTGAGTATTTTAATTTACGTAAAACTTGATCGTGTAATGCACGCTAGACAAATGTAAATTAAGAGCGAAAACTTTTCTGATTGTCCTTCTTGGTCAACTTATTGATAAAAAACAAACATAAAAATTTAAACTTTATTAAAAACAAATAATATTAGAAAACAAGATTTCCCACTTCTGTTGTCACAAAATGTGTGCAAATTGGAGGTACGTGAAGCTGGCACAACCATTCCGGCACAATCACACGAAATTCATCAGAAAATTTAGTACTCATTAATTACTAATTAATTACCCAAAAACCAAATTTATTACGGCTGCTTTTTTAAAAAAAAATAGGGTTGTGCCAGCTTATGCGTTAAGCTAGCACAACCGCAAAAAAACAATATAAAATATCAAACACCATGCTACCAATTAATTACTAATTTATTACTCATTTATTACCAATTTATTACTCATTTATTACTAATAGATTACAAATTAATTATTAATTAATTACTATCATTGCATTGAGAAGGGGAAGAACACATACAATATACTTTTTAGCCATTAGACAATAATGAACTATTAAATTCGTGAAAAAATATCGTAACTCAATTTTCAATATTGTTTAATTCATATGCATTTTACGATTCATTAATCGATCAGTGAATGTAGAAAACGACTGACCAATTACTACACTTAAAAATTGTAATTCATTCTAAAGTTGATTTTCGGTATTGATTTATCGATTCAAATTGCATTACAACTGGTTGTGCTCAAGTATGCAATTTGAAACTTGTGATTTGATGTTGGCTAATCGAAGAATTTTTCACAACGTACATTTCAGGTACTCGTGTTCGAGTAATCAATTCGAAACTTCAGATTTGATATTGACTAATCCATTAATGCAATTCAAAAATGTATTACAACTGGTTGTACGCAAATAATCAAATCTAAATTTGAGTTTCGATATTGATAATCGACAGAAATGCATTAGTACTGGTCGTGCTCGAGTAAATAATACAAGACTTGAGTTTCGATATTTATTAATAAACTGATGCACATAGAAGTGCATTAGATCTGGTTGTGCTTCGAATAATTAATTCAAAACTTGAGTTTCGCTATTGATTAATCGACTGATGTACTTAGAAGTGCATCAGACCTGGTTGTGCTCGAGTAATTAATTCAACACGAGTTTTGATATTGATTAATCGACTGATGCACTTCGAAATATATTAGAACTGGTTGTGCTCGAGTAATTAATTCAACACTTGAGTTTCGATATTGATTAATCGACTGATGCACTTAGATATACATTAGAACTGGTTGTGCTGGAGTAATTAATTCTAAACTTAAGTTTCGATATTGATAAATCGACTGATGTACTTAGAAGTGCATTAGACCTGGTTGTGCTCGAGTAATTAATTCAACACTTGCGTTTTGATATTGATTAATCGACTGATGCACTTAGAAATACATTAGAACTGGTTGTGCTCGAGTAATTAATTCAACACTTGAGTGTTGATATTGATTAGTCGACTGATGCACTTAGAAATACATTAAAACTGGTTGTGCTGGAGTAATTAATTCTAAACTTAAGTTTCGATATTGATAAATCGACTGATGTACTTAGAAGTGCATCAGACCTGGTTGTGCTCGAGTAATTAATTCAACACTTGAGTGTTAATATTGATTAGTCGACTGATGCACTTAGAAATACATTAGAACTGGTTGTGCTGGAGTAATTAATTCTAAACTTAAGTTTCGATATTGATAAATCGACTGATGTACTTAGGAGTGCATTAGACCTGGTTGTGCTCGAGTAATTAATTCAACACTTGAGTTTCGATATTGATTAATCGACTGATGCACTTAGATATACATTAGAACTGGTTGTGCTGGAGTAATTAATTCTAAACTTAAGTTTCGATATTGATAAATCGACTGATGTACTTAGAAGTGCATTAGACCTGGTTGTGCTCGAGTAATTAATTCAACACTTGAGTTTCGATATTGATTAATCGACTGATGCACTTAGATATACATTAGAACCGGTTGTGCTGGAGTAATTAATTCTAAACTTAAGATTCGATATTGATAAATCGACTGATGTACTTAGAAGTGCATTAGACCTGGTTGTGCTCGAGTAATTAATTCAACACTTGAGTTTCGATATTGATTAATCGACTGATGCACTTAGATATACATTAGAACTGGTTGTGCTGGAGTAATTAATTCTAAACTTAAGTTTCGATATTGATAAATCGACTGATGTACTTAGAAGTGCATCAGACCTGATTGTGCTCGAGTAATGAATTCAACACTTGAGTTTTGATATTTAATAATCTACTGAAGCATTTAGAATTGTATTAGTACTGGTTGTGCTCGAGTAATTAATTCTTCATATGAGTTTCGATATTGATTAATCGACTAATGCATTTAAAAGTGCATTAAACCTAGTTCTGCTCGAGTAATTAATTCGACACATAGGTTTCGATATTGATTAATGCACTGATGCACTTATAAGTGCATTAGAACTGGTAGTGCTCGAGTAATTAATTCAACACTTAAGTTTCGATATTGATTAATCTATAGACGTACTTAGAAGTGCATTAGAACCAGTTGTGCTTGAATAATTAATTCAAGACTTAACCGAGGTTCTGGTTAAGCGTTCCGTAATATAACTTAAACATAATTTAACGATCGCGGTTCCATTTCGGAATGTGATTCGTGAAAGTTTTGGTTACTTTTTCATGACCATAACGACCACATAATTTTTGTGGTTGTTATGGCCATTTTCTTTTTTCGTATAATAAATAAAATTGTATAAACATATAATTATTATTTAAGTATAATATTTACGTTAACATAAAATGGACAAATATAGCTATGCTGTCACGTAAAAATAACATTTTCCATAAAATGCCAAAATTTACCTACCTCCATTTTACAGGAATCGTATTAGGTGTTTGAGGCGAAGTCAAAAAGCATTCATGGTAGAAAAATAACGTAAACATTTTTTTATTAATAATATAATATTTCAAATATCATTAAAATCACTTTTTAGACAGTTATTTATCTGAAAATCACATGCTTTCAGTATCTATATTCAATACCAATTGTAAATAAAAACTCACTATATCTTAAAACTATTTAACAGCTTCTACGGGCCAACATGAGAAGTACGATACAAACCGCCAATCATAAGTAAATCAAAGTCATTATTAACGATCCGCAGTGTGTACAATTCGTAGAGATTACTTGGAACAACGTTTGCGAAACACTAATCAATATCGCAACTCAAGTGTTCAATTAATTACTCGAGCACAACCAGGTCTGATGCACTTCTAAGTACATCAGTCGATTTATCAATATCGATACTTAAGTTTAGAATTAATTACTCCAGCACAACCAGTTCTAATGCATTTCTAAGTGCATCAGTCGATTAATCAATATCGAAACTCAAGTGTTCAATTAATTACTCGAGCACAACCAGGTCTGATGCACTTTTAAGTACATCAGTCGATTTATCAATATCGATACTTAAGTTTAGAATTAATTACTCCAGCACAACCAGTTCTAATGTATATCTAAGTGCATCAGTCGATTAATCAATATCAAAACTCAAGTGTTGAATTAATTACTTAAGCACAACCAGGTCTGATGCACTTCTAAGTACATCAGTCGATTTATCAATATCGAAACTTAAGTTTAGAATTAATTACTCTAGCACAACCAGTTCTAATGTATATCTAAGTGCATCAGTCGATTAATCAATATCGATACTTAAGTTCAAAATTAATTACTCCAGCACAACCAGTTCTAATGTATTTCTAAGTGCATCAGTCGATTAATCAATATCGAAACTCAAGTGTTGAATTAATTACTCGAGCACAACCAGGTCTAATGCACTTCTAAGTACATCAGTCGATTTATGAATATCGAAACTTAAGTTTAGAATTAATTACTCTAGCACAACCAGTTCTAATGTATATCTAAGTGCATCAGTCGAATAATCAATATCGAAACTCAAGTGTTGAATTAATTACTCGAGCACAACCAGTTCTAATGTATTTCTAAGTGCATCAGTCGATTAATCAATATCAAAACTCAAGTGTTGAATTAATTACTCGAGCACAACCAGGTCTAATGCACTTCTAAGTACATCAGTCGATTTATCAATATCGAAACTTAAGTTTAGAATTAATTACTCCAGCACAACCAGTTCTAATGTATATCTAAGTGCATCGGTCGATTAATCAATATCGAAACTCAAGTGTTGAATTAATTACTCGAGCACAACCAGGTCTGATGCACTTCTAAGTACATCAGTCGATTTATCAATATCGAAACTTAAGTTTAGAATTAATTACTCCAGCACAACCAGTTATAATGTATTTCTAAGTGAATCAGTCGATTAATCAATATCAAAACTCAAGTGTTGAATTAATTACTCGAGCACAACCAGGTCTGATGCACTTCTAAGTACATAAGTCGTTTTATCAATATCGAAACTTAAGTTTAGAATTAATTACTCCAGCACAACCAGTTCTAATGTATATCTAAGTGCATCAGTCGATTAATCAATATCAAAACTCAAGTGTTGAATTAATTACTCCAGCACAACAAGTTATAATGTATTTCTAAGTGCATCAGTCGAATAATCAATATCAAAACTCAAGTGTTGAATTAATTACTCGAGCACAACCAGGTCTAATGCACTTCTAAGTACATCAGTCGATTTATCAATATCGAAACTTAAGTTTAGAATTAATTACTCCAGCACAACCAGTTCTTATGTATATCTAAGTGCATCAGTCGATTAATCAATATCAAAACTCGTGTTGAATTAATTACTCGAGCACAACCAGGTCTGATGCACTTCTAAGTACATCAGTCGATTAATCAATAGCGAAACTCAAGTTTTGAATTAATTATTCGAAGCACAACCAGATCTAATGCACTTCTATGTGCATCAGTTTATTAATAAATATCGAAACTCAAGTCTTGTATTATTTACTCGAGCACGACCAGTACTAATGCATTTCTGTCGATTATCAATATCGAAACTCAAATTTAGATTTGATTATTTGCGTACAACCAGTTGTAATACATTTTTAAATTGCATTAATGGATTAATCAATATCAAATCTGAAGTTTCGAATTGATTACTCGAACACGAGTACCTGAAATGTACGTTGTGAAAAATTCTTCGATTAGCCAACATCAAATCACAAGTTTCAAATTGTATACTTGAGCACAACCAGTTGTGATGCAATTTGAAGTGCAGTAATCGATAAATCAATACCGAAAATCAAGTTTAGAATTAATTACTCCAGCACAACATTGACTGATCGATTAATGAATCGTAAAATGCATATGAATTAAACAATATTGAAAATTGAGTTACGATATTTTTTCACGAATTTAATAGTTCATTATTGTCTAATGGCTAAAAAGTATATTGTATGTGTTCTTCCCCTTCTCAATGCAATGATAGTAATTAATTAATAATTAATTTGCAATCAATTAGTAATAAATGAGTAATAAATTAGTAATAAATGAGTAATAAATTAGTAATTAATTGGTAGCATGGTGTTTGATATTTTATATTGTTTTTTTTGCGGTTGTGCTAGCTTAACGCATATGCTGGCACAACCCTATTTTTTTTTTAAAAAGCAGCCGTAATAAATTTGGTTTTTGGGTAATTAATTAGTAATTAATGAGTACTAAATTTTCTGATGAATTTCGTGTGATTGTGCCGGAATGGTTGTGCCAGCTTCACGTACCTGCAAATTGGTTGCCTCTTACTTGAAGGCAAACATTCGCACGATTTATTATGGACGCATGACCGATCTGTAACATATTTTTATCTATAAACGCCACAGTAGCTTACGAACATCGCCACAACCACTTGATTTACATTACCCAACTAATTGGAGACACCGTGCTTTAAAAATTCATCATGTTTTTATGATAAATCATGAGAAAGTTTAACGTTTGCCATCAAGTAGGAGACAACTTGTTCAAAGAATATTAGTACACACAGCAATACGTAAAACAAGCTTTGGTGATGAAGGTTTGCCAGATGCCTAACAATAACAATTTTTAAAGCAAGTATTTTATTTAATATTTGTTTTAGAAACAATATAGTTTGGTGTCTCAATGAATGATATACATAAGTATTTCCATAGAAGTTTAACAGAAAATGGATGCTGACTAGTAGGTAGCCTTAGATGAGTTGTCAGCTGATTCTTATTATTTATTTTGTGTCAATTGCTTGTATTTTCATAGGTATATTTGACTACAAATTATATTAATGTAAATATTGATTTTGTATTGAGAACTGACACTAGCGGTAGAATCATTCTCGTTTCAACCGCTGATCTCCAACGAGTACTGTTGAGAGTTTGCATTGTAAACTTATGAAAATACGCGAAACGAAATGAAGCGTAGTACTCGTAGAACATATGAAATATATGAAGACTAATGTTTCAGAATTTAAGAGTCGTTTCCACCAAAGTAAGGATAAATGTCAGGTTAACTAACCAAGGAATAAATTTCATCAACCAAATTTCGAACTACGTTTAATAAGCGGAGTATATATGTGATAAAAAATATTTTTATGTAGATACTATTATAATTAGACACAAATGTTAATAGAAATGTACATGTACACACACCTGTTTAAATTATAACAAAGTAAATTATATTATTTATACAAAAATAAACGAACTGTCAATGTATGGTAATCTGTCAAATTCACAATTAATCCATCTGTTAAATATTTATCCTAAACAAAATCGAAATTTTTTGACGTTAAGTATTTACATATAGGTTAATTTCTAGGTTACAATTACGATTACTAGAAAATACTATACTTGCATTTTTAACTCTTACCTGGAAAATCATTTTTCTTATTAAAATGAAGGGAACATACTTTCATATTATCTATTATTTTCTTCCCACTCCGAAACCGAATAACATATTCCCATGCTTGGCGCCTATCCATTCGTTGTTCAACACCTTGATTTGTTGTTATTAGGTCAACAAAAATATCATCTCTTTGGTGAAACTATAAAATCCTAAACTTTTGTCTTTGTCCCTCTCTTGAGTGACATCCAAAAACACAATTTGTGCGAGATTTATACGCTGTCTTACAGGATTTATTTAAATTGCTCATGTTGACACATGTAAAAATAAAGAGTACTCTTCCGAGAAGTTCTGATTTTCGCTGCTAGTTATCGTGTCGCATCTTGTCAGTTCTCAATTTTGCAAAGAAAAAACTCCGACATAATAGCGTTTTTGCTAATACCCGTAATGAAAATTTAACAATACTAATAATGTAACTATTAATTCATAATTTTGTTAATAAAGTTCCACGGCATTACTTTTGACGTCACTTAGCGACGAGTATATGGCACGAGAAAACGACCAAGCCAGATGTTCTATATTTGATAAATCATTTACATTTAGTAGTAAAATATTGCATGTATTACCAGATTTAGTCACCAGAGGGTTAAGAATCTCTCGTCAAGTGACGTCAGGCTAGAAATTTGAATTTAGTTAAATAACTTGCCTAGGGGAAAAATTGAGGGATAACCCTTTTGTTTTTAAACAGAACTCAAGCTACTGAATCACTGCTTCTGTGTCTCCCTCGCAACTGTTACTTGTAAGATTGCTTTCATACTTATTTTTTAGATAGTGTTGCCCGCAGTTCTAGTTCTAAATATTCCTAAAAACGTACTTTCATTAAATTTAAATAAAACACTTAAAAATTTCACACTTACAATTCAGATACTTGTATATTTGTTAGTGTTAGTACCCATGAAACGTACCAAGTAAGAAAAAAAAAACATTACAAGTACAATTTTTTAAATAATATTTACTCCTCTTCTTTTTCCAAATTAGAATGAATAATGTAATAACAACAACAAATATTTCATGTTTTATAAAGGGAAGAACAAGAGCTTTATATTTAGTATCCGCCCGGCATTGATTGAAATTTAAATAAATGATAATGCTGTTTGATAAATTTTCTTTGTGTACGAACAGAGAAATGCTTATACAGAATTCTCAGAATTCAACCACAATATTTTGTGAATTCAACAGCGTTTATATTTCTACGTCAATCAAAATCTGTAATAACAAATGCTATAGAAATATATACAATATGAATCAGGATTCATTATTGAATCATTCATCGTTTGTCCTTCGAAGAAGATTTGACAAAACATCGGATCAAAATTCACAAATAGATTTCAACACAATATCTCATTTTAATAAAATATAGGTCACATCAGGCGCTGAATGCGTAAATAAATAAATCATATACAGAAGTATCTATGGCGGTACCACAGGCCTTGTTTTAACTACAACGCTGTTTTTAGAAATGTCAAATTCAAATTTCAATATTTAATTTCCCTTTATGTTTAAAGAACGATTTTTTTTAAATATTTGTTTGAATACAAACTATGTACTGCTTTAAAATCATATTATGATAAGTTTGGCATTATTTAAAACAACGTTTTAGTTAAAATAGCGTTTGTAGTATCAGCTATATGTTTAAAAACTTCAATATAATTTACAAATAATTTTTCATTTTTTTAAGAATTCCCGCAAAAATAAATATCTTTATTATGAGCTAATGAAAAACTAAAATGTATTTAAATCTTAGAGTACCTACAAAAACTACTATAGAGGGAGTATGTCCTGATTTTATGGATAAGAGGAATGAAGCCATGAGGTGGAAGGGGAATTTCATAATGGTTCCTTTACAAATGGCGGACAATATCGCGCCAAATAATGAAATATAATTCAAAGATAACTAAGTTTTTTAATTAACAAGACAAAATATGGTTAATAAAAGACAATAATGAATTATATTTAAAGTAGGTTTAATTCAATTTATGCATCAACAAATATATTAAATGTTTTAACAATATTATAATTTTTACAGTTAAAAAAAGATAATTAAGTCAATATGAGATAAAGAATTATTGGCCACTAAATAGTATTATTTTTGTAAAAATATGTAATTACTTTGTGATATGTCTTTATCTGTTGGATGAGTGGCAATATAATGAAGTCTTATATTAGTATTAAAATATTTTTCAGAAATTGCTCGAATTAATTGAACCCCATGGTTTTCAATAACATTATTGTCGTGCACATGATAATTTAAATTGTCAAAAATATTATAAGATGGCATTTTGTTTATAGTTTTGAAAAATAAACTGTTTGTATAATAAAATATAACATAAATATACACGAAACGCTATGCCACAAATGAAAACATGGTTCCGAAACAAATGGCGTACACTAGGCGATCAGCTGATAGAACGTGGCCCCACTGTTTGACAATGATACTCCCTCTATATACGTAGTAGTTTCTATACTCTATTTAAATGCATGTGTCAAGCTAAAATAATATAACGACATTTAGAATGTAGCATAATATGTGAATTAAAATTTGAATTTCAATTCGGTAAGCGAGAGCAAAACATGTTGCCACATCACACAATATTTCGTCATACACCACAGCTTCGAAAACACTATTTATCATGCTGATATCCCTACTTATTATTCCATAAAAATAAAATGTATTATCACCAACATTAAATAACTATCTTTCTTACAGAAATTTTAAGAAAAATATATAAAAAAGTTATAGAACATAATTTTAATATCTACTCCTACTCATACTTTTAACTAAACATATTACAAAATAAAGCATCATTTATTACTATTCGGACACTAGGACCCAGGCCCACCATTTATAGACGGTAAATAATTTTAATAAAATGCTTTTATTAGTAAAGAAAAAATTACAACTTGCACAGTAAGGTGATAGAAGTAAACAATTTTTTTTAAAATTTGTTTGCATTAGGGCCCTAGTTATAAGTAAAATAATTATCCTATTAAACAGATATTTTTCTAACATTGTTATGTTGAAATAATAACTGTGAAGATGTTGATTACAACAAAGAATATTTTGATTAAAGTTCAAGAATATTGATTAAAAGAATGAAACCGACAATTGGACAAATAAACAAATATTTAAATAACTAGCATTTTGCGATGAATTAAACGCTTAAATTTACAATTCTGAGATAATTTCATTTTTCTTTTCTGCCGAAATTGAATTTCCCTGTTTTACTATTAAAATTTAACAGAAAAAAATAAAAGAAATATCCTCTGAAACGGATAATTTTCTGAAATTGTCATGTTGTTGTTGGAATGCAAACTATAACCGTAAAATTGTTGATCACAACAATTTTGATTATAACGTAGTAATATTGATTACAAGAATGAATCTAACAAAGGAAATTTCAGCATAATACAAACAAACCATCGCCATTTTAAAGCTCTGTTTTCTGTCACTTTATGTTCTGACATTTAAGTTTTACATAATTCATTGTCTTCGTATCACTGTGAAAACTTAAATATTTTCACATAATGTGCGACTGGAATCATTTGCCATTGGACACACCAACGCTAATGAAATTCTGTTCTTTTACGGGTCGGACTTTGATAACGACAAACTCACATCGGGATATGTTTCTAGATATGTGCAAAACAAGAAAAGAGAACATAACAAACTCATCCGACATCGTGAATATTCTACGTAAGTCCGATAATGTTTCTTTGCGTGATATGTTGCCAGAATTTGTAAAATTTATACGGATTGCACTAACCATACGAGTGAGTTTATGTACTACTGAGTGGTCATTTTTTACGCTACGTCGGTTAAAAACATATTTAAGATTTACGATGACACAAAAAAGATTAAACGACATATCAAGTATTAATGTACATAAAACTTGTGGCAGCAACAGTCACAGTAATAATATTGCCAAGACATTTATCAATGCTAATGAAATTAGAATGAATTTTCTTATGTTGAGGAACAAATTTGAATTTGATATTGTCTAGATTATAATAAAAAACACATTGATTTGTATTTTTTTTTACAAAATTTTGAACTATGATATAATTGGTCAGTTTTAGGCAGTATATCCATGAATTCGTATTCACGTGACCGTGATATACGTAATTTACGTACTTTAAAATTTAGTGCGTCCCCATTGGAGCAATATGTGCTGCGTATTGAATTTGACAATCGGCTGACATAAAACAAGGAACAACTTCATCATCATATCGTAAAATAGACAAACCACAGATCACTTCAAGCCAAACACTATCCATTACTTGCACTTATCAAAAACAAAAACAGCAAGTTTTGCATCTATACGCATGTGACACAGCATCTATATCCGTGAAAAGTTAAAATAAACCAATTTTTGCACGTTGTATTCTTATAGGCATTGGCAAGTTATTTTCGATATTTTACAAATGGCATTAATAAATATAATATAAAATCAGAACTTCATTAGTTTTTATTTAATGTCTCTGCGATTATTTGTTCCATAGTTATAACTATTTGAAATGACCGAGAAAGACTTTGAATCGTCATATTAAAAAAATATATATCCGGTCGTTCTTTCTAGCCTAATGATATTCAAGCATTTACCCAATGTACAAATTAGATACATGCCTGTATTATTTTCCATTTCTAACATTTTTATTCTTGTAACATCTGCCTTGATTAGTGTTATTTACCTGTTTTTAAAGAATATAATTCCAAAACTATTGTTTAAAAAAAACGTGATTTGTAGGTAATAAAATCACTATTACCACATAACTTACTCTATGTTAATTACACTGTAACTATAATGTATATTCTGTATTGTGACATATCCTACATCATGTACATGATCAAATGGACAAATAAAATATTATTATTATTATAATAGCCTGTGATTGTGTACATCAGTAACATTTTGTACTTATCATTATTTCACAAAAATTACAATTACACCATATTATTTCAATATCAAATTCACGATTTTGCTTATTTTGTTTAACTTTTTCCTCTTCGTTTTGTTCTTCATTCAGCCCTGGTTCATACAAAATATGGAGATACAGTTGCCATAGTAGATTGAAAACCCAAAATATCTTTGAAAATGCATGCGTGACCCTTGCAAGACATAGCATTTTGATATGTACACTGTATGCTGCAGGGCGACAGCGGTGTAGGTGTAGATGATGTCATCACCGAAACTTTAACAAGCTATATCTCAGGAACTGAGGCACGTAGCAAGATTTGGTTTCGATTATTTATGTCTACGTATAATATAGTTTTGATTTATGAAAAGTTAATTTTTAACTTGCCAATGCCTTTAAAACGGACCGTTGTATATTGTCGATATTCGGCTTCCGAAATAAGAAAAAGCTACTAACAGCAGAATTCTGAACTAATCGTAAGGTACATAATTGTTCACATTTGTGATATGTACCTACCTTTGTGGATTGAATTAAGGTTTTCACAACGCTAATTGTTTTATTTTAATAAAATATACAAAATACTGTTTAAATAAGATATAAGTTTTTATTTCATATAAAGTTAATAAGTAAATTAGAAGAAATTCCATTTACTATAGATTATTGTTAATGTCATAGAATTTTCGCTGTGAAAACTACTAAAAGTGAATACAATGGGGTCCTCCACCTAACAAAAAATAATAAAATGTATACTTTATCCTTAAAGTACTACTCAATAAATAACGATTAAGATTAAAATAGTATATTCTACAACAAGTAATGGAATGACCCATATTCCACACGAGCAAAAAGTTTGTGACACGAGCCGAAGGCGAGGACTACGGTTTGCGAGTGTGGATTATGCCATTCCAAACGTGTTATAGACTATACTTTCTCTAACAAGATTTTAGAAATTATACATAAAATCTTGATTGATAATAACAATATATTATCATATACCATTAAATATTTTTTTGACGCCAGTCCATAAATTTCGTATAACTCCATTCATATTTTGCTTCTGATTATTTAGTAATAACTGACTCCCTGTATCATTAGCAACTTCCCTTATTTCTGGTGACGTACATTCCATATCTTCATTTCCACTTTATATGTTATTCTACAAAATGTCTTCAGTTAATTTTCTATGTAATATGTTATTATTTAGATAAACTTATTACTCTGGACAACTCCAAAAACCTGTAAAAGTTAACAAACAGCTCTACAAATGTTCAAACGCGAATACAGAAATAAATAAATATAAAACAAAGAGTCATAACCATAGCAACCGAACCAAGATATTTGATATACCGCGCTAATATGCGGCTAAATAGATTGTGATTCGTCGAAAGCCGCGCGGAATTAATCTAAACGGCGTACGGAATTATTCCACACGGTTTGTTGGAATAATAATTCCAACATAATTTTTAGTTGTGATATGTGTAGTTTCCAAAATAGTGTTGGAGAAAAACATTTTTTAATGATTACTTTGCGAGATATTTGAATTTATTTTCAGTGCCACTGTGACGTCACAACTATTTGTATCTTTCTTGCGCAGCCTACTATAGACACTGGTGCGAGAAAGATAGCTATAAGTTTCGTTAAAAATCAAATGCAGTTAAACTAAAAACAATTATGACTTTTTAATACTACTAAATTCTTTAAAATTAAACGAACTTTTATGTAAAATAATAAAAAAAATATAGTGGAGGACCCCATTAATATAAAAGGTAAGTTCCTATTTCAATTAAAATTAATAAGCAAATTAAGTGAAATAGAATTTATAAGAGGTTAATGTTACGATGCAGTTTTCACCCAAAAAACTACTAAAAATAGGAAAACATGTGCCGTTTATGGATGTAAATCTATGGCGCACGATAATAAGAAACTAAGATTTCATCTTTTTTCCTAAAATTAATGTGAACTACACTAAAGATACTGTTATCCTACAACTAGTTACTAATTATCCTTATTAAATGAAAATAGTAATAAAACTATCACTTTAAACTAAATTCTACCGAAATTAATAGAAAAACACTGCACTATAAACACAAAATAACTAAAGAAACCAAGAAAATTATACTGACTCTTATAGAAGGCAGCGAATAGTGTACCTTTGGTCACGATTTTGACATTTGTTGTCAGCGCCATCTCTTGATAATTTGGAAGCTCAATACGTATATACGGATCCGTGGGGATTCAGCCTTAAAGCCTCCAGTTCTTATAGAAAGCATATAAAACCAAAATTATTGCCAGATTTACTATATATGGGGTCAGTTTTATCATCAGTTAAGCGTTGTACACTTAAATAATATCTGTATAATAATAAGAATAAAAGATGTATACGTAATTTCATCACATAATTTCTCTGATATTCTTTGATTGGTGTGTCACAGTATAACAGTTAAAAGTTGTTTATCAAAAACATCTAAATTTGGGCGTGGCATCAATACCTGATAATTGGTTGTAGTAAATAAATTCCTTAGTAATTTATTTACTAATCAAAAGTTACTTATAATTCTGACTTATGTTCGCGACACCAGAAATAGCCTGTGAACATTAGATAATAAATATACCGATAAGTACAACAGTAAATTATAAGTAGAATCATCCATAAATTAATAGAACCGACGATTTTACGACTATTTAACGTCATATTCCTCTGTATTTAATGCCATTTTAATATTTTATCATGCTCATTCACAAACCTTTGCATTCCTTCTAGCATCAATGAGTTACTAACCAATATAATAACAATAATTTCTCACATTTGTCAAGATTAACGCGCACATGCTTCATTGGGCGATCCTACGCACATGTACATGTACATTGCATAACGCGATGGGCGAGTACGTATCTGATGAATATGTGAGTGTGTGTGATTTAATGCAAATTAAGTTACGGTACTAGTGGTTAGCCAGGCCTGCTGAGATGTAGGTAAGATAGAAATTGTAAGTTGATGAGTTTCACCTGTTTCTTCGTGCTTTAAAAGATATTAAATGACGTGAACGGTAATAATAATAGTCACGTATAACTTACATCCCATATCATTATATTCAATAGAAAGTATTTTTTTTAGTTTAGTTTTTATAAATGAAACCATTTATGGAATAATTAATAATTGTATGGGAACTTTTTCTAAATTATCGTGTGTCATGATTTTTTCTACCTACTTTTTTGGGTGTGGCATTTCTGTTTGAAAGATCGTCATAGATAATATATTTTATACTTGGGAATTAATTATTAGACGTTATCTCAATTCGGCATTCACATATGAAAGTAGAGAACGAGAAAATACATACAATAAATGATGGGAACTTTAGAATCTGTTAAAATGATCTCCATGAAATCGTGTTTGGATCTTCTTTACAAACAGGAGAGCAGAATTATACTTCTATTATTTATTTATTATATTTGAATACTTACGGTAAATTCGAGCGAGTTGAACAACATTTCAAAAAAAATCTTCGCATTTATTTGTTTTACAATAAAATTTTAAAAAAACACATGTATAGTTAACATTGTTAATGCATTCAAACATATATTTTTACATATTTGGATTCTACGTAAAATTACGAATTCAACTATATGCTTGAAGTGTATTTTTGTCGAAGAAATAAATTACAAAAATGTAAGAGAAAATTATTCATAATTAACCTGCTAAGCCATATCAGGCAGTAAGTTATTTTTATACAATTCTATATTTCGGTACAAAAAATGATCAATTTGTTATCACAGCCTACCTGATATAGCTTACCAGGTTAATTATCCATAATTTCCTCTTTCGTTTTTGTAATTTATTTCTTCAATAAAAATACACGTTAACCATATCCTAGAATTTGTAATTTTTCGTAGATTCCAAATATATAAAAATATAAAAGATGTCCCATTTGAAATATGAAAGTAAATATCACTTCCCGTTAAACCAGAAGTGCTGCATCATGCCAAATACCACGATTTGTGAGCCCCTAAGCCTAGTTTACAAATATATCAAGAAAATTAGAAAATAATTATAAATAAAAAAATATATTTTGAGTGGCCCGTTTTTCAGTGTTACCTGTGTATATAAGTATAAAAAGAAAAATCGTAAATACAACTTTTATGTACAAAAAAAATTAAAAACAAAAAGTCATATTTTTCTGCCGACGAAAATCTTCCAGGTGAGATGGCTTCACCTGGCGGGTGAAATGACTTATTAAAAAGTAAATTATTTTTATATATTAACTAATTACGTACAGGTTTTCTTTTCGTAGTAATTACCTTACCCACACAAGTCACACATGTTAGAGAATTTCGTGCAATTTTCGTGGATCTATTTTTCACAAAAAAAAGCATTGAATCCTAATATTCCGTTTTCTTTTGCGCTGATAATCTTCATCACAACTCATACACTCAGTCGTTCAAATTTATTTCGGAATCATCGTTTTCACAATTCTTTATTAAAATTTCATCTTCTGGCGATAATAAATCGTACTGCTCATTTTTTAAATTTCGTTTCTTTTTGATTTTAATTATTTTCTTCTTTTCACATTCACTTTTTTATCCCTTCCAAGATCAGTTTTTTTTTATTTTATTTTTTATTTATTTCACACAACAAACTACAGGAAAGGCCCTATTTACAAGTTTGTGAAGTACAATTACATTAATTACATAATACATAAATCAGGTAGCATGAAATAGTACATTTCTTAGCATAGAAATATTACAGTTAAAAAAATCAATTTGTGAATGAATGTTGAGACGATACAAATATATATTTCGATACAAAGGTGATAACATATAGCAAAGATTACAATTAAGCAATACATTATAAAGATTACGTAAACCTAACTTTGGAACACAAATATCAATAACTTTTAAAATTTGAGGTAAATATATAACAAAATTTAATATTTTATACAAGAATAACATACCCAAATAAATTCTACGCTGTTGTAGTGTACACATTTACAGTACAAAACAACGCATAAAAATCCTTGAATTAAATTATATATTATTCTTTAGAAAGAAAAAAACTTTATTCACGATTTGATGATGTGAGATGAAGTATATTTTCACCAAAATTGCGTTGTGAATAAACAGAATAATACTAGATTTTAGAACACCGTACATCAGTGGTGCCCAACCTTTTTTTGTCCGCAGGCCGGATTCAACATGACAGGATTTCGCGGGCCGGATTTTTTATAATTGTATATTTTAGCGGCACCTTTGATTAAAAAACGCAACATTTTCAATGAATTCACGAATATTTTTGTGCTGATTAATTTTTTTTCAAAATATTCGTAAATTTAATGAAATGTTGCGTTTTTTAATCAACCGGCTAAGATATACAATCCCCTTAAATCACATGTTAGCTCAGGGAGATCTAAGTTTAAGACATTAAGATCTCTTTTTTATTTTTTATAAGAATATCTACATGTTTTTTTAACCAACTTGAAATTTGAATACATTTAAAAGACTGCTGATACCTGAATTAAACGAAATCATTGGGTTAAAGTTAAAAAAAATCTGTACTAACGATTTATTAATGTGAAATCTGATGTTGCTTTTCAGAAACTAATTTTTCAATATTTGGTTCAAGTTGAGTAACGTTAATCCTTAATATGGAATGAAGGTGATCATCTGAAAGCCGAGCGCGAGACGCTGGTTTGGCTTTTTTTAAAGTAGAAAATGTTTGTTCACAAATGTACGTACTTGCAAACGCCGTCGTCATTTTCTTTCCAAGTTTCCTCAAATTCGGATAAGAGTCTAACGCTGCATAAAAATCTGGTAAAGATTTCTCACGAAAAAGATCTTGTAATGGTGTTTGGCATTGTAATTCAATTAGTTCTAATTGTATATTTTAAAATAAAATTTATTGTTTTTTTTATATGTTCTTTAGAAAAAGCAATATTTGCAATATTTTAAATAAATTTTAAAATACGCGGTAAATGGCCACTACCTCACCTATATCCGAGTAGGAGCTCGCGGGCCGGACTGAGCTTCTTCGCGTACATCAACATGAATTACACCACCTAAAGGTCTCGATTTGGTACGGTATAACAATTGAAAAGGGAAGAAAAATAATCGTAACAGATGTAGAGGTAACATATACGTATTTAAACAAAATATTTTCTGAATGAGATTGAGGGTTTACATTTCTGTACACTAATTTAAATATAAAACAAAGAAGATTTAATTAGTTTCAAATAGAAACCTAACCTAACCTAAAATTAAATCTCCGATGATTTGGAGCGTCTGCAAATTTCGCCGAATAAACAGATCTACAGTTACTAGCTACACAACGATGAGGTAAATAAGAGACTTTGATTGGTAATTCGATGCGCAACTGTTTACCCTGGGGGAGAAAAGAGATCACTCGGACAGTTTTATTTTAGTTGATTTTCAACTGTCGGAACAAAGGTCGAGTATTGTTCTGTGCTCTGATACGTCATTGTAGGTTATGTTTTGCCCAATTTGAATTTTATCTTCGTTGTTTTATTCAACAAATGTGAATTGTAGCTTTTCGTGGAATACGGAAATAGTTTTCATTGTATATTTATCAACCATTTTAAAGAAAATAAATTCATCTAGATAAAAAGATCGTAAAATTGTAAACAATAACAAAAAAATTCCTGTTAAAACTTATAATGCAAGATTCAAATGCCTCTTGCAGGAAAAATTATATAAGTATTATATGCTTTTTTGATTGTTCTATATTATCGTAATGTACCTAGCTATTTTGTTATGAATAAATGAGTTCTATTTAAAGTGATAAGAAGTACAAAAATAATATTACCAGAAAAGTAATTTTAAAATAGCCATGCAAAACATGAATTACTTTTAACTTATACTTCAGATCAGCGGTTCCCAAAGAGTGTTCCGCGGAATCTAAATATTCTGCGAACAAAAAATAAATTTAGAAATATAAATTTATAAAAAATACATCCCATATAAAAAATACGTGTTACATTGGTAAATAGTTTTATAATTTTTATGATTTAGTACTTTCTCAATATTTTCTTGGACCACAATGAAAATTGTTATTTTCAAACAATTGTTTTTTTTTCAAACCAAACATGTTATGCAAAGAACTTTTGATACATGAAGTTTTGTTATGTAGGGATGCCACAATACTAGGTTTTGCCGATACGATACAAATATCGGCGATATCAATATGAACAAATAAATTTTAGAAGAAAGTAACAATAAAGAAAAGACAATGAATACTGCACATTTACTTGTGAAACTAAAATTACTTTGAACAAAGAAACACAAACTTTGCAAGTACCTTTCAAAATATTTTTATTTAAAGAACATTGCATCCTCAATTTGTGTGGAGACAAGCGATTTTACAAGTCTGTCTGAATGAGACCTGCTGCTGAAAACAGTCCCTTGAATTCCACAGAATTCATCTGGAAATTGCAGTACCTTTGCTCAGTTTTTTCAAATTGGTAAAAAGCTTAATCGCGCCAAAAAATCAACATATCTGCTTCTCTTACAATAGGTGGGTTCAATGCAGCTAGCAAATCGAGCAAAGCGGAAGTAGATGTACTGAACGGCTTGCTAACTTAGCATTTACTCGTTTTGCTAGTAAGCAATACAAGCGACTATTTTCTCGCTTGTTTTGCTGCGTGTAAAATTATGGCGCACCAATTCAAATATCATTTGTAATATTTGAATATATTTTCAATGTAAATGAATAAACTAAGTAAAAATAACACAAAATATTAATACAAAATACCGATGACAGTTTATTTCCTATTTATTATTTATATGACACTGCATTCAATATATCAGTGTTATGTTCTATGAAAAAAATCAATATTTGAAAGTTTTCCATTTTCGTAACTTCACTGACTGACAGTCATCTGAGCGTCGCAGATAGCAAGTGCTTACTTAGCATTTGTTAGATTTGCTAGCTCCATTGAACGCACCTAATATTAAGGGCTTCCAAATATTTCCCGACTTGGGAATCAGGGGTCAAGAGTCATGTGCCGGAGGTTTGGTAGAACTAAACACGCATTATGATAACTCGGGCTCGGCGCGTTTACGTGATTTTTTGAAAGTGCGAAATTCAAAACGTATTGTTGTATCGGCAAATAAATATCGTCAATTCCGATACATCGGCTAAAAGACAATATCGCCGATATATCGGTATCAGAATAGTCAATTAAAATGTAGGATGGAGTTGGGGTTCCATGAAACGCAGGCGGTTTTAAGAGTTCCGACTCAAAAAGTTTGGGAACCGCTGCTTTAGATAACTGTAGCGTGACATATAACGATAATAATAAATAGTACCTAACTGTTTTAAATTAATAATACAGAAATACATTTTTAAAATGTCAAGAAATGTATATTATGATTTTCCACTTTTATTAATTATTCATAATGATGTACGGTTACAATTTTACAATAATGCCTATTTATATACTGAAATATGTATAATGAATGAAAACATTGTTTAGATTGCGCATAAAAGAAAAAGAAAATGTATTGAATACGATTTTATAGTAGGTATTATTTATTATTCTAGAATTTATACTATGTACATGTACTAGGTGTAACACGAAAAGCGGACCATATAGGCTTACACAAAACTGGCCTATTAATTTTAGACAATAATGCTTCAAATAAATGTTTTAAAGGAAACACCTGTATACAAATATAATATTCCGAGGGAATTTTACTAATAATAAAAGGGCTTTTATGGAGCACCTCCTCATAGGAATAAAAAAAAATTATATCCGTAAATTTCCGAGATACATATTGAATCCTTATCTGATTCTAGTCTCAAAAAATATTTATTTTTTCTCTTTTCAATGATGTAAGAGTTATTGTGTTTCGTATTTGTTTAACCCCCAAAATTTAAATTTTCACGTTATTTTTCCCGAATTATGTAATTATTTCACATAAACCATCATTATTTTAATTGATTATATTGTATTTGATTGATATAATTAATTTTATGACTTTCTTGCTCAATATTTTTATATTAAACTCACAACTTACAATTTATATTATAACATGTCAAGAGTGACCTGATAAAAAATATTTTTTGATTTGAATTTGATTGATTTTCGGGCAAAATTTTCTAACGAAATAAATTATTTAAATAAAACTAATATTTCTCAATAGAATTCTTACCAATATTTCCAAAATACCATTAAATTTACTACAAAATAAAGAAAAAATAAGTTTCGAAGTAAAAGAAATACAAAACACAATAGCATTTACATCATTGAAAAGAGAAAAAAATACGTATTTTTTTCAAACTAAAATTAGATAAGGGTTCCATTCAAAAAATATAACTTTATGTTATATCTTGGAAATTTACAGATATAAAAAATTATTTCATAAAACAAAAGCACATCTGAGATGGCCCCCTATGGGTGCACAAAAGGTCCATTTAACTGACATGGTATCTCTTATAGTTTTCGAGATCCCAATGGTGGGAGCTCTTAATGGGTCACACTGTATATGTATTCCCCAAAAGAGATAAAATACATTTGGTGTATTTTGAAATCTTAAAACTATTCTTAAAGCTCTATGCTACAATGGCATTCAGACAGTGTTTCAAAATGAATTAAGTTATTGTTTTTATCTGAGATAGTCGCAATTTCATTTTAAATTTAAAAGCAGTCACTTTTTATTAGTTGATTTTAACTTCAGAGAAGCATGTACACGAAAAATGCTAAATCAATCAAGCAGTTCTCAATTTTTAATTCAGGTACAAATTTTTCTTTTGAGTCCATAAAACATTTTATTTCATTTCTCAATCTATAGAAACGTTTACGCAACGAAATTTGGAAAAATTGGTAAATTTGACTTTTGAACTTAAAAACGTGGTATTAAACGAGCCTAATACCAAATGTATTCCTACCACCTGTAAAATATACTATGAATATAAAAAATCATTTACGTACTATAATGGGGACTTATGATTTTGACGTCATCGGCGGTGGGATCGGCAGCGGACCTCCATCCATACAATTTAGAAAGGGACAAGAAATTTTTAGAAAGAGCGAGGTGATATACTATACCATGGCCGAGTCGATCAAATGCTTTCCCTCTTCAGCACCTCCCCGTTGATCCCATAATTTGTTATTTAGTCAGCAAAATTTGGTTAAGTTATTATGTGTAGTGATTGTTATTAATTGTATTATCCTTGGAATATAACTAAAAAACCAAGTTCACAAATAAATAATGAGTTTAACACAAGATAACGTACCGGGCGCACGATTTGTGTTTAAAAACATTGAAGACCATTCCATCTTACAGTTGAAAAGATGGTTAGAATGCCGGGATTTAAGGAAAAGTGGAAATAAACATGAATTAATCGAAAGGTATGCATTGAGTAGATCATATACTTAAATAATTATTAAAAAATGTTTTTTTTTTCTTTTCTTAAGGTGCAGAAATTGCATTGAAGCATTAATCATATTATTTCAACTTACGTGCTCAGTCTCAGACATGTTCAGGTTTCTTTTCAAACAATGGTTGTTGTGATCACGTGGGGCCCAATATGGATCACGTGATAAACGTCAAACTTAGAGTTAAATCTTGCTCATTACATAACTAATTATTAAATACTTTTTTACACACTAGATGGCGACCAAAATATTTGAAAGTCCCCATTGTCGTTATATCCGAATAAATTTGAACATTATATTTCGTAAGTGTATTGAACGTAAATATATTTTTTTATTTAATTTTCCATTATAACAATAATTTATTCGCGGTTAAATAATTGTTAATCTAAGGCACATGTAGGAATGCTTTGGGGGGTTGGGCTCGTAACTATAACTGTAAGTACTTTTTTTCGGGATCGTCCAGAAAATGAGATGTTTCTGATCACTTTTTAGACCGGAAAATCCTTCTTTATTGAGCTAGCTCCGAAAATTATCTATAAGGAATCGGGCAGTAACTTTCCGATCCTTAAATGAATGTTTCTATGGCGATCAGTTGGTTATTTATTTCTTATTTCCTCGCAATAAAAAATAAGATTTATATTTAGAGTCTTGCTTCAACCACGATAAGAGACGGATGTGTTTAATTGAGCTCCGTAGTTATTATCATTTCATTAAATTAATAATATGATAGTAAAGTGTAGTGAGGTGAAGTAAAGCATAGTGATGTGAAGTGAAGTATAGTAATGTGCAGTCAAAATGTGTAATAATTAATAAAAAATCTGATGTGGCCAGCACAATACCTTCCGTCAATCCTGTGTATTATGTATAAATTCCATATATAAATTTTCTTTCAAAAGATTCTAAATTTCCAGTAAAATTATTTCATAAACAAACTATGCAAATTGCACTTGACACTGACATCTTTTTCTTCTTTAGCTTTTTCCCATACGTTACGGGTCGCTATTTTTATTTTCTTCTTCCATTCATTTTGTTTTGTGTGTCGTTCTCATTCAGTTTCTTTTCTCTCAAGTCTTCCGCAATACAGCTTTTTACCTTATCTTTAGTCTTCCTGTTTCATCAAGCTTTTATTACTAAGCTATTCATCTTTCTTCCAAAACATTCATCTCTCCTCATTACATGTTCAAACCAATGTAATCGCCTCTCTTGTATTTTTCTACAAACTTCTAACACTAGAGTTATTTATCTTATTCTTTTATTCCTTACCGTATCTTTTCGTGTTTTCCCCAACATCTACTCCAACATCCTCATCTCTGACACTTTCATTTACTTTGCATTGATACTGATATCTGTCAATTTGAATTATCTGAATATACTAGCAGTTTTCATGGTTAGCATAGCTTGTTGATTTATGAAATTTAATATCTTTATAATTCTTTAACTCTATATCTATTGAATATGAAGTATAAAATGCAATCAAATCTTATAGAGAATAATATATTCTTTAAGTTATAATAACGTTAAATGTCAATAAATGATATTTAACTGTTATCTTCTAATGGGGGGACCTCCGGTTGACCAATTATAAATTAAAACATGCTTATTCACCAAAAACTCATCATTAAATTTTTTGACCAAAGATAATACCTTCCTTACCTAAAGGTGACCGAAGGTAAAAAGTCACCCAACATATCCATTTGAAAAGTTGGGGAGTGAACTGAACGTTACACAATTTTTGATGTTTTATGTTTGTGTTTGTTGACTTGTATGCTCTTCTCTAGACTGCGTCGTGTCCTGAGCAGAGCCGGCTGCTAGTGTGTGTGTGGATGGGAAAGCCTGGCGTATCCAGGATTCAGTACTACAGGGTAGTCGACTCGGCCAGACTGGCAAGTCAAGTCAAGCATATGTATAGATTTAGAAAAGTATCACTTTTAAATCTTGATACCTAAATTACTATTAAAGTTAATATTTGGTGAAAAATTTTGACCGTCAAAAACACGGTGAATCAGTTTCATTCGTGTTACAGCAAATGTATACATTGTATCATTTGATAAAATAAATTTCTTGATTTGTAATAAACTGTATTATTATTTATAGATTCCACGAACTTTCATACATCGTGAAATATAAAATAAAATACATCGACAAATTGAAATAGATGAAACGGTTGTTCAATAATCAATCAAATAAACCCAGGAAAAAGTGCAAAAAGAAAACGTCTGTATTTGCACCAAATGTTTCCAGTGAAGTTGAATAATGGCAAAGTAAAGTAACGAAATTATAAGGAATAAATATTGACGTTGAGTAATGGTGCCCATATTTAATACTAGTAAATATTTATTCAAGGCTCAAGTACTTTTATATAAACAAAGACAAGTTTTCACTAATTTATATACAACAATTTGGTGATTATATTTAGAAATTTTCAAATCGTTTATTTCGTTTTAGCAGAACGACATGATCTGCAATTTCATGATGACATTCAAAATAATAATTAATATTATGAATATCTTCTGACGTTTGCAAATTGCGTAAAAATGATGGTATTAAATTAACAGAAGAATTTTAAATATTGCTGAAGAATTCAAGTATTATTTAGAGTTTTTCTCTGTAGGCTCTAAACCACCGGATTTTTTTAACTTTATTATAAATTATTGAAATTATTTGAAAATTTGATAGTTAATAAAATTCAATGAGCACTATTTCTTAATCAAATTATTGCAAAGAAACAATAGGCATTATTAAACAAAATATATATCCAAAAGGACCACGTGACTTCTAAACCGCTGCACTGATTGTCTAATTTGGATTTGCTGGCATTAAATCCCTACCGGTTCTGGATTTATTGGATTTTGAAACTAACCTATTTTAAAGGTAAATATCATAAGGATTTGTTGAATTTTGTTACGCAAACATCAAACCAAGTTATGGAGAATGAGAAGACCAATTCGTTGCAGTATCAAACTTATTTTTGACCAAAAATGGATTTGTCGGGTTTGGAAACTAGACGATTCAATTTTAAACATAATTATAAATAACTAATAATATAACGTAAAAAGTTAATATAAATACAAAAGACACAATCTATAAATTTCGGAACTGTCAAAAATATTTTATTATTTATGCAGTTTCGCATGTTTGATGAAAATGGTTCTCATATGGATGAGAATAACTGATTTGTTTGAATGAATGAATGTTTCGATTATTGTAACATTATGTATATGAACTTTATGTAACTGCTAACTTATACGATGCTGTAAACTGTTTATATACCAAACTATACAGTAATATTGAAAACTGTGTGCCTTTAACTAAGGTAAAAAATAACAATACCTTTCATTCTTGGTTCACAGCAAATACAAAATCTTTAATATTTAAAAAGAAAATGGCACATAAAAAATATAAAGTGTCTGGTACTATTAATGATTACAATGTGTTTTCCGAATTACGTAAAGAATGTAAAAATTCTGTTCATAATAATTATACCTCTTACCTAAATAAAGTTCAATCAAGTATCATCGACGAACCTAAATACTTTTGGCAATATGTGCATTCTAAAAATGAAAGTAACTTTATTCCTAACAATATGTTTTACAATGATGTTTCTGTTTCAGAGGGTAATCAAATTGCTGATTTATTTGCTGATTACTTTCAGTCAGTGTATACTACAAGTAATTTTTCTCAATCGTATCCCCATAATAGCGTCCCTGTGGCTAATACCATAAATCATGTACGAGTTGCAAGTGAGGATGTCAAAATGAGACTTTCAAAACTGGACGATAGTAAAGGTGCAGGACCTGATGAAATACCAAATTATTTCCTTAAAAAAGGTGCCGACATATTGGCGGAACCTATAACTTACATCTTTAATTTGTCCTTAGCAACAGGATGTTTTCCTGATCAATGGAAATGCGCGTATGTAGTGCCAATCTATAAATCAGGTAATAGAGCAGATATTTCCAATTATAGACCTATTAGTATCTTGTCAGCTATCTCGAAAATCTTGGAATGTATTGTCTATGAAAAATTATTTGAAAACTTTAAACATGTCATAATAGACCAGCAACATGGATTTTATGCAGGAAGATCTACTGCTACTAATTTATTACCATACATACGGTTTGCTTATTCATGTATGAAAAAAGGTCTCTACGTAGATAGTATATATACAGATTGCAAAAAGGCATTCGATAGGGTGAATATTGAACTACTAATTTATAAATTTAAAAAATCAGGAATTGGATATCCACTCATAAATTGGTTAGAATCTTATCTCGTCAATAGAACTCAATTTGTTAAAGTTAATGGATTTTTTTCTAAAATGATCAACGTTAGCTCAGGCGTTCCACAGGGGTCACATATAGGGCCCTTACTTTTCTCTATATATATTAATGATTTACATTCAGTTATACTATATTCTAAAATTTCTCTTTTTGCTGACGATTTAAAAATTTATAAAGATATTGGAACTCTTGATGATTGTGCCAAGTTACAATCAGATTTGGATAGATTTTACACCTGGTGTAAAAACAATTTTATTGAGCTTAATCTAGACAAATGTAAGCACATGCGGTTTTCAAGAAAACGAGAACATATCGATTTCCTTTATAAAATAAATAATGTTACTTTAAAACTAGTCTTTTCTATAAGAGATCTTGGAATTATATTAGATGTTAAATTGCTATTTGATCAACATTTCAATTTTATAATAAATAAATCATTACAATTATTAGGTTTCTTGAAAAGAATATCGCAAGATTTTACAAACATCCGTACTCTCTTAATAATTTATAATGCTTTCATTAGATCTACATTGGAGTACTGCTCTGTTATCTGGTCACCATCTTATATTACATGTATTAAAAGAATTGAAAATGTTCAAAAAAAGTTTGTTAAATATTTAGCCTACAAAAGTAATGTCCAATTTGATAATTCAAATTATTTTCTTTTGCTACAATATTTTGGATTAACACCTTTAAATGTAAGAAGAAAATATTTCGACATAATTTTTATTTTCAAAATTTTAAACAATTTGATCATCTCAACTGAAATTCTCAATATGTTGTCTTTTTAGTACCTCAGTATATTACTCGTAGTAATGCACTGCTGAAAGGAACCGATGCTAGAACTAATTATATGCTTTTCTCCCCTCTAAACAGGATTATCGGTAATGTAAACTCAATATACGAAAATATATGTATTTTTAATAGACCTTTGAACAGTTTTAAGAATGTTTTAAGATCTATCTTGTTATAATTATTATGTATTTAAATTATATATGACATTGCTTAAATTATCTTTATATTTGTTATTTTTTGTTGTAATTTATTTTGTACTAAAGGGTATAGTCCGTAAATAAAGTTATTATTATTATTATCTTACCGAAATAAAGCTTAGATTTATGTTCATATTTATCTTGAACATATTGCTGTGTAAATAAAATGGCTCTAACTTATTCGGAGAATATATAACCATAATTATACATTTGCTAAATAAAATACTAAAAAGGTAATATGTATGTAGAATAAAATTAAAAATTCATACTTGACTTCCGGGCTTTTATTAAACTAAAATCATGATAGATATTAATTAAAATATTTCACAAGTTATCTATTTTTAAAATTTTGTGTAAAAAAATAGGCAATAAAATTAGACTTTTAAAATTTACAACGTACGAACAGACAATTAAAATTAAAATCCTGGTTACCATGGCTGCACTATAAGTATAATTTAATAATAAACTCTGAAATTATTAAGAAAAAACTTGTTTAAAATTCCACAGGAAATATTAATTACTATATACAGCCATCAACTTCCTGTTTTAAAAATGCAATGTGTTATTTCATAGAAATTAAGACGCTATTAGCCCTACTTATAATTCGTATTATGGTTAAATTGGCACTCATACACCAGAAACTATAATAATCGTAGACTACATCTAGCAAGCCGTGGAATAAATCACAAGACGGAATGACGTCAACAGTCAGCGCTCGCTGGGATACTTGATAGCATTTGCAAAACAAAATGCAGAGATGGTGACAACTGTGAATTATTCAAGTGTTGATTAAATGTTTTCTTAACGAATATGTTAATTTTCTCTGTGTGGTATATGCGAAATGGAGTATAAAACAGTATGTAGAGAAAGGGAAGAAAGAAAACACCGATGATAGAATATAATAACTGTAAGTGAGAAAAATGCTGATAATTGGTCAAAATTTAAAAATTGTAGGTAATTGTAAAAAAAGCCGTATGACTGAGATTTCATGCAATTGTTAATACCAAATCTATAGCACTGTTGAGAAATTTATTTGTGTTAATTTTTCTTAAAAGGAGATTATTAAAAAAAACATATTCTTCATCCTATTGTATTAAAAATGACGGGTTACCAACAAGAATCTAACAAGCATATCTATTGAAGTTTCCGGTTTATGGTGCCATATCGTTCGAGTTTGGTCGAGTCATATTGCGTGAGAAACAAGTTTTTCAAAAACTAAACAAAACACGAAAAATGTAAACGTGTACATTTGTAATTCTACAAAAATCAAAATAGTTCTCCTCTGTATTTGAAAATATTATTTTTCTATTAACAAAATAAAATGTTGAGAAATATACATATAACGAGCCCAAACTCATAATAATTCCGGTTTATATTTTCAAATAAATGAAATTAATTACGAATAGAAGTTATAGAAATCAATTATTTATTAGTGTTTACATAAAAGGACGTTTCATCCTGCTAACGCAGGACATCTTCAGCTTTTTTATGTACTCGTATGTGTAAAACTTAAGGTCTGAGGTTCCATTTTTATTTGGTTTGACTGGAGGTGATGAAGGTTACTTGCCGTAACGTCTAGAAACGAAATAAAAATGTAACCTTAGACCTTAAGTTTTGACACCTAGACCAAAAAGCTGAAGATCCTTTTCTGTGAGCACTAATAAACAATGGATTCCTATAACTTCTACTCGTAATTAATGTAAAACATTTTGGATCCTCCTATTTATATATGTACAGGATGGTTTTGAACTTAATGTCATAAATTTAAGGGTAAGTAGTATGACATGTGTAGATTACAAAACAGAAAGATTTTTTAAAAATCAAAAATATGTTCAAAATTAATTGTATAAGATATTAAACGAAAATAATTGTGTAATAAATAAAATAATGCAAATGCGTTGGCAGTGGTCCAGTGGTACCAAAAATGTTAGTTACATGAAAACTACCCTTAAATATGCGAATTTAAAAAAAAAATCTTTCTGTTTTGTAATCTACACATGCCATGCATACTACTTACCCTTAAATTTATGACATTAAGTTCAAAACCATCTTGCATATATAATTTTATTTAATTTTCAACAAATTGTAAAATCTACACATATGGTTAGAAATTCCTACAAAATACTTTCGGGTTCTTTTAATATAGTCCTAAAACTGTGGGCCAATTGACTGGTGATAATAGTTCGACTGGCATTTCAAGGGTCAGCTTCTAGTCCAGGTTTAACTTCTACCGGGACCCTTTACTATTAGCACAATGACAACCAACTTCATAAAAATCCACTGCGTACAGCAAAACCTACCTTGCAAGACATACATATGAGACAATACTCACAAGAAAATGTGCGGGGCTTGGGAATACAATGCCTAATAGAATTAAAGCTGGTATTACTAATAAAGGCGATGTAACCAATATTACATGGTGGAGGGATACTTGAATAATATATTCAGTTTTTGTAAGTTTAAAATCTATATTTTAAACTAGTCCATAAAAAATTGTAAAAAAATCTTACCATTTCTGTAGGTTTTATAATTTCTTAGTTAAAAATGTTAACTGTCCGAACTAGTATGAGTTTATAAAAGTATATAAAAGGCACATTGATACAAAGATTAAAAACAAATGGAAAGGTCGCTCCGCGTTTAGCTCAAGAAATTTGGAACTGTTCTTAACATTAATGTAAAGATACATGACTTGTAAAGATGAAAGTAAAATTATTTTATAACGGGTGGCAGCATCTAAATATGTATATTTTGTTAAAAATTATTTCCTTCTTCATTTTCATAATTTTCATCTCTACAAAAATCAAACAAGTCCAAATGTTTTATTTTTATTTTTTAAAATAAATGATTGAGTACAATGAATAGTTTTCATATGAGAAGTATTTTAGTTCTGAAAATTTGATTTTTTGAATATGTTCGATTTTTGTAAAAATCCTCAATTACTTCTAGTTCTCCACAAATTTTTAAACCAAATAAAATTTGTCACTCGAAAATCAGTCATTCATACACGTTCTTACAGTAATCAGTGATTCCGCGTTTAGTATAGGAAAATTAAATAATTCCTACGGACGGTAAAAGCTTTATTGTTTATATACAGGTTACTTGAAAAGTAAATTCCACACTCCTCGTGACAAATTAACTACGTGAATGTAGAAAATCTTGAAATTTTGAATGAAAAATTCTGACATTTGACATCTATATATAATTACCAGTTGTCATTCTGACACGGGCCCCATATCTTCTTGTCAAGGCCAACAAATTCACATGACTGCTCTTGCCCTATACTTACGTAACCAAAAAACGGAAGTCGCGAGAGGTATTGTGCTGGCCACAACAGATTTTTATACTTTTTCTAATTTTGAATACCATTTTTTCTGAAATAATTGTTATACAATCTTATACAATATTTATATCGTTGAAATCAGAAAAAAAAAATTATCTAATGGGCTGAAAAAATATATAGGATGCTATTTAAAAAATACAATTTTGTTCTACCGTTTGAGAATCACTGGTTGAATTTTCAGTTTGATATTACTGATAAATTAGCCCCTAGTTCTTGATCAGTTTTTTGTATACGGCATTTTTCTTTAAAGTCATTGGTTCGCCCAAAAAAGCGCTGGTTGTTTTAATGGAAACAACCTGTATACCTTAGTCTACAGTAGAATATCCGGATTTCGAGTTTTTTCGGTAATATACGAGTATATAACTAGTTTATTAAAAACATGATTTAAATTTTAATCATTGTTTGCTTCCAGATCTTGTCAATATAAAACGTGATTACTAAACAATGAAGTTTTTTTTATAAACTATTGAATATAATATTAATGTACAAACAATTAGTTTGATCTTAAGAGACAAAGAACAATTAAATTTCTTTCACTTTCAAACAACAAATCAAGTATTTTCAAATATGAAAGTAAAGAATTCATGACTAAGAAATTTTGACAAGCTACAAAAGGACAAATTCGAATAATAGTTATTTCAATGTGGTATGTGACCTTGATCAAAATTAGAGGAAATATTAATATTAGCATTGTTCATAGAACGGTTTGAAACCGTCAGCAAACGTCAGAGGCATGCGCAGTTACATAAGAGCGTTCAGAGTCATAAATTTCAAACTCTGACTACTAGTTTGCTGTTCACATATGTTTTCTGCCTGGTTGGGGACTGGTTAGTAACGGTCAGAATAATTTCCAACTCGGTTGGAAATTTTTAGTTTGAAACATGCGCATTTATATTTTTCAGAAGTTTTAACATTTCCACATGATCGAGTTTGGTTACATTTGCAGAAACTTACATTATCTGTGAAATTGCTGTTTAATACATTAAATATAAATTTATATTTATTATTTTAATAAATATTTTAAGGTCATTATATTATTGCAAAATAATAAGATACCTATAATATTAAAACTCACTTAATAATAAATGACGGACTCGGACAGTAGCATGTGCATAGAATTTTTGATTTTTTAAATGATTAAAATGTAACTTACAATACTTCATAACTGCTTCTAAGCGTAGGACCCTGCACCAATACTGACAACGGCTACTTGCTCTTCTTGCCGTTGTAGATTTAACTGACAACGGCTACTTGCTCTTCTTGCCGTTGTAGATTTAATTTTTTTTTTTTTAATGGAAAATTATTATTTCGTATGTAATAATTAATAATTTATACATCATGGAAAATTATTTTTTTAATTTGACTATTTTTTTCATTATTTATAATTTATTAATCCCCGGTTTGACCATTGCCAAATAAATTCACAAATAGTTGTCTGACGAATAAATTTTATTCATCGATTAGTCGAGGCTTTGTTTCACGAACCAAAATCGTTGAATAGATAGTTATTCGTAAAATATTATTCTTATCTCCATTATTTTGCGTAGATTATACGGCTAATAAGTTGATCTTCCTGATAAAACTGTCAAACTCGCTGTCAGTGAAAATATATTTTTTATTTGTGCCATTGAAATCAAATAAAAATGAGTGAAAATATAAATAGAAGAGAAAAAGAAGCAAAAATTATCTCGCGTAAATAAAAAAACAATATTTAATAATTATAGTGGAAAATATTTGCATATAGAAAATAAGAAAACTGACGATGTGTTGTTACACGAAAGAATTATGATTGGAATACTTTTGCATAAAAATATAATCCTTTGTAAAACAAACCAGCTATATTCTTGCATTTATTGGCTTTAAATGATACCGAATTATATTTAGAATCTAGAATTTCATAAATGCATTGTTTTGATAATCAGAATTGCATGCGGAAATCTACTTCATCAAATTCTTTATACAGGGTGAGTCATCGAAATCGCCGTCTTCGATATCTCCCTTGTCGTTAGAAATACAGCATAAGTTTATTAACAGAATTTATTCGTCTACTCAAGGAGCATAACGTAAAATTATTTTCACATATACAGGATGTTGCATTACGGCTCGGCGAGAATTGTTTCTCTTTTTTTAAATGGAACATCCTTTATATTTTAATATATTTTGAATTGTATTTTATTCACCTATACGAACATATAAATTTTGTTTTATTTTTCCACGGCGTTGCCAAGTTATTCCGTTTTTTCTCTAAAAAAGACCAAATACACGCAATGCTTTATAAAGGCTTACTGAAGTTATTTTAATAGTAAAAATTAAGAATTTTCTTTTCTGTATAACTGTAATTATACTCTATGTTCAGACATTTTTTAAATGTAATTGTACAGGGTGTTCAATAAAGCGAATCAAATGTGCTATAACTAGTCATTTTGAAATGGAACACCCTATATTTCATTAAGGGTATCCTATGCCTAAAACCAATAATTTCGGAGATTTTCACCATTTTCCTCTAAATTTATATATTCAATTAAAAATTAAAACTAGTATACCATGGATATTGTTTTTTGAATAAGAAACAATTGCAGTAATGACAGTAGTTTCATTAGCCAGGTTATTATTAATAACAGTGGGATTAAGTAAATTAATTTATTAATATGAGTCTCTCGCAAGAAGAACTTACGAATATGGTGTACGCACTTGGAGAAGCAGAAAGAAACCCTCTTTTGGCATCAAGAATTTATGCACAACGGTTTCCGGGAAGACGACATCCAAATCCGCATTCTTTTGAAAAACTAAGGGAAAGGTTTGAAAGAACTGGTCATGTTCAGTACGAAAAAAGAGGGTTTCTTTCCGCTGCTCCAAGTGCGTACACCATATTCATAAGTTCTTCTTGCGAGAGACTCATATTAATAAATTAATTTACTTAATCAACACTGATCTTGTTAACAACCCTGGAGTATGTGCCAAGTCGCTGTGTATTGTATAATGCACTAAAAGAAATTAATGTAAATACGTAAACGTTCTATTTTCAAAGTTTCGAAAATCGATAACAATTCATTTAAATCTTACTTTGTGTTGTGTAACTAACAGCAGTACTTACATAGTTAATTCATCAGAAAAGGTTACCATACTAACTAGCCACTCCCTAGTGTCTAGATCCAGCAGTAGCCTACAACTAAATCGTACATAATTACAAGTCCGGTATCCACTGGGACAGATAACCAAACTTTACTGAAC
The DNA here is from genome assembly GCA_951394225.1 of Harpalus rufipes. Taxonomy (NCBI): domain Eukaryota; kingdom Metazoa; phylum Arthropoda; class Insecta; order Coleoptera; family Carabidae; genus Harpalus; species Harpalus rufipes. Next base: position 20,305,240 of record OX596281.1, on the reverse strand, counting down.
CAAATCTCTTAGATCCTTTACATTTCCTCCTCTGGTGCGGCTGATATTTGCATATTCAATCGGGCGATTCAATTAAACACTAAACGAAGTCGAATCGAGGTACGGTAAGGCATATGTGGCTATTATTCCAGGCCCCAGGACATGAGACCACGCCTCTGCAAGAGCACTTGATATTTGAGTATTGTTATTAACCTAACTGTATTTTCTTGCATGATAATGATGGTCAGGAATTTGAAGTTTGATGCGAAAAGTGTGGTATTATCCTGCCCTCGTTTTGACCAGTTACATCATATTAAAATCAATTGCTGATATTAAGGTAGATTTTTATTATCGGAAATTATAGGAGATGCTCTTTCATGGTATTTGTTACATTGTGAAAATTTCTCAATAAAGAGGTGATTCAGTAATCTGTAAATACTGATCTTATGCACGTTTGTAGTATGATTTCCGTATTACGAACCCGGTAATAATACTGTCATATCCGTATATTCATTTTTGAATGTTAACTCCAATTTTGAATAAATAAGGTCAACATATTAGTTTTTACATTTTTGAATACTTCTCAGTGTGCTGATCCTAAATTTTGAAAACGCAGGGTAATTCATCAGTTTGTTCTTTTTTAATAAATCGATTATTTTAAATATTATGGAGAAATATTCAAACGAAGTTTGTTTTATATTAAAATGTGTATAAATCTGCAATATAGCTTTTTCTACAGGTGTTCCATTTTTAAGCAATGGTATGTATGTAATGTTATATTTTCAAATGGAACATCCTGTGTACTTATTTAGATTTGAAAAGTACATTTGCCATCAAATAGTATAAAAACAATCATGTGTTATATTATTAAAAAAATACAAGGGCGAATGATTTAAATATAATATTTATATTAAATACAGTAGGCTTTGCATTACATTATTTTAACATTACGCCTTTCAAATTTAAAGAAAATTATCATTTATGTATTTTAATCCGATATTTATTATTATACCTGCTATTTAGTATTATCAGATAAGTCCAATTCAAAAAATAGTATTGCAAAGCCTTCTGGATTTTAAAAAAGTGAAATAATTATTTATTCGTCATTGCATTTTTTAATAATGTAATATATAATTGTTTTTACACTATCGGATAGTAAAATTCATGTAATTTTCAAATATGAATAAATGTATAGGTGTTCCATTTGAAAATATAAATTTACTTGCCATTGCGTAAAAATGGAACACCTTGTAGAAAAATCTATACTGTAGATTTATAGACATTTTAATATAAAACAAACGTTTGAAAACTTTTTCCATAACATTTAAAATAATCGAGTTATTAAAAACACAGACCGATGAATCACCCTGTATAAACCAAAAATGATTCAAAATATATTTTGGCGTTTTGGATTTTACGGACATAATTATTGCATAAGTGTACCAATTTTCAGAATAAAAGTATAGAATCCTTGACAACAGATAAAATTTAAAAAATCGTTAAGGTCATTTTTATACTTTTATAAATAGAAATTGAATTACTTTTACTCAAATCCAAGAATATATGCTTTTTAAGGTAATAATATAAAAATGGTCACAGATTTGACCATGACAGTTTTACAAGGGTCACGCTGGACCGAGACCTCACAAGATAACAGGCCTGAATGCTTATTTCGTGACGTAACAGCGAGAGGCGAACTACTGCCTTGTAAGCATAGGAAATATATGGAATTTTTACAAATATGCTTATAGAATGTGATTTATAAATACATATAACTCGTGAATAACTATTCAAGTATAATATAATTACCATTTTATTTATGACTAAAATACGGATTATAAATGGAATAAATATACCAATACAACTTTAATTTAATTTAAATAATACAAAAAAATGTTAGTTATAGAATCACATTAAAATACTTTATTTTTATCTCCTATGAAACATGATACGTTTCTGTTTCTGAATCAAACTAATTTAATTTATTTCTGTCATTTTAATATCAAATGTTTACAAACAAGATGAAGTACGTAGTAGTTAGTGACAATGACGTACAATTTGCTTTCGGAATCATTTCAGAATCTATTTGATCCTGTTTCAGAGGTGGTGCTTCGCGGGGGCTGGGACGCAGAAAATGGTTTAGGGTAGATACGTGCTACTGGGAGTTGAGTAAAAAGAAAACGGCTCTAGAAGCTATAATTTTTACTTTCAATTTCGTATGCTACCGATGCCGCTATTTTTATTCTGAACGGGCCTTTAGTTTAGTTAAAACTGGCGAGTAGTTAATCAATTTTTAATATCGTTGAGTGTAACCAGAAAGCTTTTGAACAAAACTATGAATATATTTAAAATAAAATTCTGAAAATTACAAATCATATGTTTTATTCTCAATAATTCTAACGTGCGCCTCGTATCACTAGATTCTGTAGATAAAATTATGTAAATATACAATTATTTAAAGTTTTGTTGAATAGGTACATATGGGGAAGTATTCTGAAGAATATACCATTAAATTTCACAGAAAAGAAGTTCAATAAACCCGTTGTATATTGATCAAATTGAAAATAATAACAGCCCGAATAATATCTCTTTAAGATACTATATAAATTAAAATTATACAACCTTTTAGTTCATGTACTGTATATTTATTAAATACCCAAGGTTTCGGAAACATACACTTCTGCCTTCTTCAGGGAAAAATATATAAATAAATGTATATATTTATGTATTTAATAAATATACAGAACATAGACTAAAAGGTTACATAATTTTAATTATATTGAGTTCTAAAAGATTTTTTAATAACTATATAAATTATTCGAAAAAAAATAAAAATTAAATAATGAAATATACGAAAACGATGAAGAAGTCTATTATTTCCTGCCATGTTTCCAATTCCAATTTGGTCTATATTTTTTGGAAGACCCACTAGGATACATATATGATATTATTCTTTTATGTAATATGCATTTTGTGTTTACGATAGCCGTTATTTATAACCTTTTTAAGTACTTATTTAGCGGATAGGTAGTACGGGTGCCCGCGTAGCGATAAAATTTTTGGCTGGGCCATTTGCCAAAAATATAGGGGGCTATTGCTCATACACCAGCTATAAATAACCAGATGTGAATAATTAAAGATGAAAAATGCCTCTAGAAAGTGTAAATTCGCCGGTGTAATTAAATTGTTATGTATGAAATTCTACCACTCTTAATCTTTGGCATACGGGTCTTCTAATTTAGATTAGATGATTAGGATGATTTACATAAATAGTGAATACAAAATAGAAAATAATCAAAAGCACATGGCAGTAAAACAATGGTTACACCTGCGAATACTAAAATATTAAAAATAGTTTCCAATTGCCCCAAATTTAAAATACGATACAGGGAGAAAAAAATCTGATGTGGCCAGCACATAACCTCTCGCCGTATATTTTACCTGGCTGTATGCATAAAGCAAAGCATATTTTTATAAATACATATAATATATTCATATAAATCTATGACGTATAAATTTCTTTATTATTCAATAATAGCATGTCTCAACATGAAGATATTTTACCATAAATTATGTTACAATAAATTACAAAGTAGAGTTTACCATATATAAATATTAGGCTGGTAACAGCAATTTTCAATTCGAACAACTTTGTTTACTTTCTCTTCATATTCTTCTAGTAAAAACATTAATTTTGGGCGGTCTAAAATGTATATATCTGGATTGTGCATCTATTCTTATATATCTTCTTTTACATTTTATTTTTTCATACTTGTTATATCTAAATAACCTTAATTCCCTTTAATAAAGTGACGGATAGATTGCACTCCGATTATTCTTATATCGATGTGTAATTTTGTCAATATTTACAACTTACTTGAGAAGAATTTGATAGCTTTTTCGCAATTCAAAGTTACTCTAGTTTACAGTACTGATGTACATTGTCCCATAATGTTTGAAACAAATTTATTCCTTCAACCTAGACTTGTCATCTCCATAATAGTCACAGATCAAGAATTAAGGGATTCTCCAAATACATTTTTCTTTCATTACTCATTATTTCTGACACTGACATTTATCTGTCAGTTACAAATAATTTAAATTTTTCATGGCATCCTTTCGGTTGTAAAATTAATTACAACATTATTTTATATATTATATTCCTTTTATCTCTAAATCTATAAAATATGTATAAAAATATTTAAATGTATCAGAAAGAGAATTTATTTTTCTTTAATATTATCAAGAAAAATTTTCAAAAAATAATATTTAGAAGATTTTTTTTCAAGAATCTTCTACTTCCGGTTGTCCAATTGTTACCAAAACCTTTTCAGATCTTCCCATGAATGTCCGATTGGGAAATACGTTGTTAAACAAATTTTAAGTCTTATAGTTTTTGAGTAACCGTCCTTCCAACATCCCACACACACACATCCACACACACACACACACACACACACACACACACACACACAGACATCATCGTAAAAATGTTAAAATCGGATTGTAGGGACCTTAAAACGTGCTTATTCAATAAAATCTGGATATGCGATTTTTAGCATGAAGCCAATACCTCTCTTAGCGAGAGGTAAAAATATCCAAATTGCAGTCAAATACGGTTTATTTGGATCAAACTGACGTTTCGTTCATACTATGACCATCCTCAGGCCTCTATAATTTTATTAACATGTTATATATGTATAATTTTTACCTCTCGCTAAGAGAGGTATTGGATTCATGCTAAAAATCGCATATCCAGATTTTATTGAATAAGCACGTTTTAAGGTCCCTACAATCCGATTTTAACATTTTTACGATGATGTCTGTGTGTGTGTGTGTGTGTGTGTGTGTGTGTGTGTGTGTGTGGATGTGTGTGTGTGGGATGTTGGAAGGACGGTTACTCAAAAACTATAAGACTTAAAATTTGTTTAACAACGTATTTCCCAATCGGACATTCATGGGAAGATCTGAAAAGGTTTTGGTAACAATTGGACAACCGGAAGTAGAAGATTCTTGAAAAAAAATCTTCTAAATATTATTTTTTGAAAATTTTTCTTGATAATATTAAATAAAAATAAATTCTCTTTCTGATACATTTAAATATTTTTATACATATTTTATAGATTTAGAGATAAAAGGAATATAATATATAAAATAATGTTGTAATTAATTTTACAACCGAAAGGATGCCATGAAAAATAGTTGCAAATTTAAATTATTTGTAACTGACAGATAAATGTCAGTGTCAGAAATAATGAGTAATGAAAGAAAAATGTATTTGGAGAATCCCTTAATTCTTGATCTGTGACTATTATGGAGATGACAAGTCTAGGTTGAAGGAATAAATTTGTTTCAAACATTATGGGACAATGTACATCAGTACTGTAAACTAGAGTAACTTTGAATTGCGAAAAAGCTATCAAATTCTTCTCAAGTAAGTTGTAAATATTGACAAAATTACACATCGATATAAGAATAATCGGAGTGCAATCTATCCGTCACTTTAATAAAGGGAATTAAGGTTATTTAGATATAACAAGTATGAAAAAATAAAATGTAAAAGAAGATATATAAGAATAGATGCACAATCCAGATATATACATTTTAGACCGCCCAAAATTAATGTTTATACTAGAAGAATATGAAGAGAAAGTAAACAAAGTTGTTCGAATTGAAAATTGCTGTTACCAGCCTAATATTTATATATGGTAAACTCTACTTTGTAATTTATTGTAACATAATTTATGGTAAATATCTTTATGTTGAGACATGCTATTATTGAATAATAAAGAAGTTTATACGTCATAGATTTATATGAATATATTATTTGTATTTATAAAAATAATCTTTGCTTTATGCATACAGCCAGGTAAAATATACGGCGAGAGGTTATGTGCTGGCCACATCAGATTTTTTAAAATACAATGAAGATATATTTGTTACAATTTGAATAATGTTCTACTTTTCAACATATTGATATGAATTTGTAATAAATAGACAGCAGTTTTTTTCTACGTTCATTAACTGTTTAAGTTGATAGTTGACAAAACGATGTGAATTTTAACCAGAGATGACAACACTGGAACTTAAAAGCGGAAAGTATTTCTTTCTGGTAGAGTATAATAAAAAAATATCTTAAAACGGTAAGATGGCTAAATGTAAAATAAATCATTCTGAATAGAAAATAAATTTATAAATTTTCTGGTCATTTTTAAATGGACGTAGAAAAAATAATGTGTGTGTGTCACGAGCGTAAAGTCTCACTTTCCGCTCTAAATACAGACTACTAATTACATATGTATATCATGGAGGCAATGTAATATAGTTAACATGGATCTCTGTCTCACACGGGAGTGAATGACTGATTGTTTAAACATTTGTTATTTGAAGGTCCAAGATGCCAAATGAATCAGTCAATTTTTTTTCTTTATTAATAAAAATAAATTTGAAAATTAAACATCACTATTCTTTAAGACATTTAATAAATAATCTTTATTTAAAAAAATAAATTCAACTAAAGTGACCGTCGTACCGAAGAAATATATCCCGTCAGATAGTGTAACAATAGATTCAGTTGAAATATATTTTTTAAATAAACATTATTTAATTAAATATCGTTATGAAAAAAAGATGATTAATTTTCAAATTAAAGTACATTGTAATAAATAGGAAAATAAAAATGAACGCCACAAAATTTTACATTATGTGAATGTTAAAGTAAGAATAGACTTAAGACGCACATCATCAACCTGAAAACAACCTTATAAAATGAAATATATCTAACTTGTAGAAATTAAAGGATGTTATTTAATTTTTAAAAAATCTGTTGTGGCCAGCACAATACCTTCCGTCAATCCTGTGTATAATGTATAAATTCCATATATAATTTTTCTTGCAAAAGATTCTAAATTTCCAGTAAAATTATTTCATAAAAAAACTATTCAAATTGCACTTGACACTGACATCTTCTTCTTCTTTAACTTTTCCCATTCGTTAGGGGTCGGTATTTTTGCGTGTCGTTATCATTCAGTTCCTTTTCTCTCAAGTCTTCCGCAATACAGTCCTTCCATCTTATCTTTGGTCTTCCTCTGTTTCTTCAACATCCTATTACTAAACTATTCATTCTTGTTCCAATATAATTCTTCATTTCTCCTCATGACATGTTCAAACCAATGTAATCATATTTCTTGTATCTTTCTAGAAACTTGTAATACTAGAGTTATTTTCTTACCGTATCTTTCCGTGTTTTCCCCAACATCTACTTCAACATCCTCATCTCTGCCACATTAATTTACTGACATCTGTCAATTTGAATTATATGGATATATTAATAGTTTCCATGTTTAGCATAACTGGCTGAATTATAAAATTTAATATCTTTAAAATTCTTTAACTCTGTATCTATTGAATATGAAGTATAAAATGTAATCAAATCGTATAGAGAATAATATATACTTTAATTTATAATAACGTTAAATGTCAATAAATCAAATTTAACTGTTAAATCTTCAAATGAGGGTACTTCCGGTTCACCAATTATAGCCAAAATCTAATCACTTGTTCTTCTGGATGTAAACTTGAGGAATACGAAAAAAATATAATTTTTGGAATCGTGTTATTGAAGTTATGGGATCCGGAACTTTTGTCACACACACACAGACACACATACATACAGACATCATCGTAAAAATGGTAAAATCGTATTTTAGGGACCCTAAAATATGCTTATACACTAAAATCTCATCATTGAATTTTTTGACCAAAGACAATACCTTCCTTACCTAAAGGTGACGGAAGGTAAAAAGAAGAAAAAAATACTAGTAAATAATGTATATATTAGGTAATGATGTTTACAATTATTTCTGTCAATCGTTACGGAATATAAAATTATTTGAAATAATTCTAGTTTATTTTCGTACCATACGTTGGCACTACTGAGAATGACCATGTTATGCTAAATAATTTTATATTCCGTAAAAGGAATAACGATTGACTTGGAAATAATTGTAAATTCATTAATATAAACGTTTCTTAAAACTAGTATATTTTTTCTTCTTTTTTAAGAAATAAATAACCCTCAATAATTCCTACACGTTATATTTCATTTTACAAGGTTTATTTCACGTTGATGACGTATGTCTTCTGCCTAATCATTTTTACTATATTTATTATCTTAGACCTTCAAAATAAATATATGATCCACACCAGCAAAAAGGGGTCATGTGTGAGATCGGGGTCCATTCTAATGTCCTTTAATTTTTGTTCCAATGTTCTTTAGAAGTACGGGTAAGATAATATAAAATAAATAAAATATTTAATAATATCTATTACTTACGATTAATGAAATGAATGTATTTCAGGTGGAAGGAAATTGTGGTACGACAGAATTTTCTTACCTGAAACAAAAATAAAATAAAGTAACAAATCGAACAGAAACAAATAATAGTTATGTATGGTACATGTGAGTAAAGATTTCAATCACAAAATTTGTCAATTATATTTAATTTTTGTACTTTAGTTACGAATACAAAACGCAATTTTTTTTTGTTGCTATGGTAATGGATTTACTTTTTTAAAGTTATAGTAACAAGAATAATTCATTTTTTCATCTTGTCGCAATTTTTTCAGGTATGAATACAAAAAAAATGTGTGAAATGAAGCAACATTAGAATTAGGTATATTAATAAACTTTTCTATAAAAGAGGATAATTGACGAAAAATTATCCATAAAGGGATGAGTTATAGAGAAAATGTATCGTATTACACAATGAAATTGAAAAAGACTTGGAAAATAAAAACAAAAGAAAAGATCAAAAATGTTTTACATATGGTTTAGATAGAACGAAAGAAAAGCTTCATTGATTGCAAGTGGCTAGTTTCAAAACCCGACAAATCTACTTAGCTCAAAATTTTGGAAAATCGCAAAAAAACTGTTTTAATATGTTCGAAATGAATAATTATATAAAAAACACCAATACACATATAAAATTGATACAGAACCAAAAACTACTTTGTTTAATAAGAAAAACTAATTAATGACGTCAGAACTTAAATTTAAAAAATGGATTTGTCCAGTTTTGATTTCGAACTTCGGTTATTTTGGGTTTCACTATCTGATATCATCGACTTTATAAGAAAACATTTTATTCCATTATATTACAAAAATAAATCAAATTACACTATCAAATATTGAAGATGATCAGACTATTAGATAGGGGATCTTATCAACTGCTTCCCATAAATTGATCCTGCATATATAATCCTCTGTTACTATAGTAGCGTCCTGTGAAGGATCATTGAATTTTTTTTATGTATTTCCTATAGAACATTAACATCTGCATTTTTTCTTTGTTAGGCTCTACACCACCAAATTTTTAAATTGTATTATGTTCGTCTCTACACTCAGCAATTATTTAATTATTGTAGCGTGCGTACACCCATCTTCACTGAATCTAGCAAAAACGCGACCGACGCCGCTGGTCGAAAGTTTCTAGAACGGCTGCCGCGCTGAGTGAGCGTCTAAACTTTTCGATGACGCAATCGACGCGAGGACCGGCGAAGAAAACAAACAAGTAACGACCTGATTAATTACTTGTGGTTGTCTGATCCTTTGTATTCGTTGTTATTATCGCATATACTATATAAACCCTGCCAGGAAAAACAGGCGGGCATTCTGATACAGTGATGATATAATAGTCCATAGTTAGTCCATGAGTGGTGAATATAAACATAGTTATATAAACAAATAGTAAAATAAATATTGTTTAAATAAATAATTTTGGTGTTCAAAGGATAAAGGTGGGCTTATACTCGTAAATTTTAAGAATAAGGATAGAGATAAGTTAAAACAGTTATAACATATGAGTCGGTTAATGCTGCAGCAATAAAAATAAGTAATAAGAAATAAGAATAAGGAATAAGCCAAAGTTGGTGAACTTTTAACTTTACTTACAGATCAGTAGATTATTAATTAATTTATGCGATGTACTTTACGCCTTGTTCTTATTCTTGTTAGCGAAGTTTGCATGCGTGTGAACTGTCAAATATTTCAAACAAACAAAACTATTGGACATAATATATCGGTATGAGCGAGACATAATATGTCAGATTTACCTGTTATGGATAATATTTTGCTTGTACTTTTTAACAAAGTAAAAATTAACAATATAAAAATTATAAATGTCAAATAAATGCTGCTACCAATATCAGAATAATAAATGTTACTACTTTCCACTAACCTAAAAAATATAATATCACTACTTTTATTTTTACACTTATTTTTGTAACACACGACTTTATGTTTAAAATTATTCTTAATACTAATCTTATTCTTCTTTGTTATTCTTAAATTTTTGAACATAAACCCACCGTAAGTATTTAATAATATTCTTAGTCTTAAATTAGTGTTTATATTTGTTTAATCATAGTGTTAGTTATTTTTATTATCTTAATCTTAATTATTTATCGTTTGATAAACATTTATTTTAAATACAAATAATTCTTTAATTTTTACACATCACCGAAATAAATTAACGCTCTACATTATTATAAAATATTGAAATTATTTGAAAATTTGGTAGTTAATAAAATCCAATGAGCACTATTTCCTTATTAAATTAATGCAAAGAAACAATTGACATTAAATAAAATGTATACTCAATAGGACCACGTGGTTTCCAAACCGATGCTCTGATTGGTTAATTTGGATTTGTTGGCATTAGATTCTAACCGGTTCCGGATATATCGGATTTTGAAATTAACCTGATATTTTAAACGTAAATATAATGAGGATATGTTGAATTTTGGTACGTAAGCATCACACCAAGTTATGGAAAATGAGGAGATGAATTCGATGCAGTATAAAACTCATTTTTGGCCAAAAATTGATTTGTGATTTGTCGGATTTTGAAACTAGACATATGAAGCAAATTCACAGTAAACAGGATATATAAATAATGAGAACTAAGTACTACTTCATTTTAGATCCAGATATGAATCTGTGTAATATTGCATTCTAATTAGTTTAAATTGTAGGAAATCTGTAGGCATAATAACATATTTACATAAATCATAACTTAAAAGGATCATTTCTACTGTCTGTTTATGACAATGCTAATCGTGATTATGAATGCAATAAAGTTGAGGAAGGCCAATTTACTTTTTCAGTGTGAGCATAACCTTAATTTTACAATAAAGTATATCACCTAATCTTTATAGTATGTTAAATTATGCATAGAACTGTTTCAGTAAGCTTATAATAAAGAAGCTAGTAATTATACAATCTGGTATTGTAATACATATGTTTTATGACAGAACTTACTGCAGTTCGCAGTTATAAATGGCGAATCGCCATGTACTAATTGCAGGATAATTACTTGTAATTTAAATTAATGGCGTCGAGATACAGGTGCACAAATGACTATTGTGCTTTCATTATGCATACATTATATTTTCATAAATTATGCAAAGGCATTTACTTGGCATTTCTATTATTATTTACACAAGACAAAAATATTGCACAGGTTTTTTTTTAATTGTGCTATAGTAGAGGAGTGCCTGTATTTCTGATTAAACTATAAAGTTGTAATAACCGAGGTAATAACTATTAATCAAAAATAACACCTGCGACCAAATGGTTGAGAACGCACTATATAAATTAGAAACATGAATATCGTAGCCAGGAAAACCTGCGTAGAATATTTACTTATTCATATATTTATAGTGACGTTGAGTTAAAAGTCATACTCTTACATGGAAATATAAAACTTAAATATTTTTTTTTCCTTAAATACATATTCGTTCTAATTACAAAAATCTGACGAGTTTGATAAGGCGTTTTCTTCGCACGCGTCAAGTGGGAAAAAGAAGTCTCATAAAACGAGTCCGTTATACTATTTTTTATATTTTGCGTATACTAAAATATTTAAAAAAAAATGATGTGGCCAGCACATTACCTTCCGTCAGTCCTGTGTATTATGTACAAATTCCATACATAAATTTTCTTGCAAAAGATTCTAAATTTCAAGTAAAATTATTTCGTAAACAAACTATGCAAATTCCACTTGACACTGACATCTTCTTCTTCAGCTTTTCCCATTCATTAGGGGTAGCTATTTTTCATTTTCTTCATACACTCATTTCTGTTTTGCATGTCGGCCTCATTCAGTTCCTTTTCTCTCAAGTCTTCCGCAATACAATTATTCCATCTTATATTTGGTCTTCCTCTGTGTCTTCTACCTTCTATTACTAAGCTATTCATTCTTCTTCCAATATATTCTTCATTTCTCCTCAAGACATATTCAAACCAATGTAATCGTCTCTCTAGTATCTTTGTAGAAACTTCTAAGACTCGAATTACTCTTTCATTCCTTAACGTATCTTTCCGTGTCTTCCCCAACATCTATCTTATCATCCTCATCTATGCCACATTCATTTACTTTTCATTGATATTGACATCTGTGAATTTGAATTATCTAAATATAATAGTAGTTTTCATGGTTAACATAGCTGCCTGTTTTATGAAAACATCTTTATCCTTAACTCTATATCTAATGAATATGAAGTATAAAATATAAAATGCAATAACATCGTATAGAGAATAACATATTCTTTCACGTCTGCATATGCATCTAAACTCGAGGAATACGAAACAATTATAATTTTTGGAATCGTGATATTGAAGTTATGCGATCCGAAACGATCGTCAGACACACACACAAATCCACGGACATACATACACACATACATACATACATACATCGTAAAAATAGTAAATTCGTATTCTAGAGACCCCCAAAACGTGCTTATTCATTAGAAACTCTATCGAATTTTCTGACCAAAGACAATACCTTTCTTACCTAAAGGTGACGGAAGGTAAAAAATCAATGACTGATAAATATTCTCAGCTCCAATCAAGCAGGCGTTTAGCTAGTTACCCAAGTAGGATAATAATAAGTTTTTTAGTCGAGTGACTAGCCTAGTCGATTTATTAGTTGGGATCACAAGAATGTATAGGTACATAATAAAACACAAAATTGACGTCACACGTAAGAGAGAGATAAAATATTTCGATACAAAAAATCCCCTCCCGTTCTTTTCAATCAGTCAGGGGCTGTGAATGGCTATACTGTAACCTTAGAAACCATTACTTCTGACCAATGCCGCTAGATGCGCTATGTGCAAATTGCATTTGTGCAAGTATCCATTGTAAAGTTTATAAAATAAGAAAAAGATGAGAAATAAAAAATTGAGCAGTATGATTTATGATCGTCAGAAGATGAAATTTTAATGAACATTTATGAAAACCATGATTCCGAAATAAATATGGACGACAATGAGTGTGTGAGTTGTGATGAAGATATCAGTGAATTAAAAAAACAGAATATTGGGATCAACATTTTTTTTGTGAAAAATATATCCATAAAAATTGCTCAAAATTATCTAATATATGTGACATGTTTGGCAAAGTAATTACCACGAAAAGAAAACCTATGCGTAATTACTTAATATGTGAAAATAATTTATTTTTTAAGTAAATCATCTCACCCGCTAGGTGAAGCCATCGGAAGATTTTCGTTTGCAGAAAAATATCTTTTTGTTTTTAATTCAAAGTTGTAATTACCTTTTTTTCATTTACACATATATTTGAAAATATATTAATGTTAAGTATTTATGTATTTTTTAAAATTATATTGCAAAACATAAATAAATGCAAAGAATTTTTTGAAATGTGAGTCAACTCGCCCGGACTTACCCTAATATTTGGCACTGACCAAAAAAGGAAATTTTGCTTGTCGTTTAAATTTCTATTGATTAACATTTGTAACAAGTGTAACTATACAGTTATGTAAATGTGATTTTCAAATAGAATTAAAAATATACATACATTCACACTAACAATAGTCAAGGAAAAGTGTAAGCAGTGACATTAACATTTCCAATTTGATTTCCACTTAAAAGGGTATAAACCAATACTACGCCTTATAAATCCAACACTATCTAATGCTCACATTTCCGCTTATGGCATCGTCGTCTATATTTATCAAATGGTGTTTTTATCAAGTTCTGCGAACTAGTGTTATGAAAACACAGTGAAGTAAATGTCATAAAGTGTAAATATTTCAGGTTTTTGTCCTTGCATCGACAGGAATGTGTGTGAAACCGTACACCCAGATATCTTTCTATCTCTAATGCCGTCATGATGATTTGTCACTTTGTAAATGGTTGTGTCAGTTTTGTTGATAACTTATTATGGATTACATTTCTGAATAAATCATTGTTAATTGCCACAACAAAGTTGTTAAGATTCTTTTCAGTTTAATTATGAGTGTTTGTTTGACAAACAATAAGCAAAAACTATGAGAAGAGTAATTAAAACTTTCACAATTAAGATTGTTTGATTATTAAATTGAGAAATATTATTAATTTTTACGTTCATTTACAAGATGATTTTAAAAAACGCAATAAGCTATGTATTTCATAAGTATGAACTCGCTGTCTTTCATATTTGTGCTGGAAATTCTGTATCTACAACAAATAACAAATGACGATATATCATCTAAATATAGCCACCCACTAAAGATTATCATTTATCGATGTGTTAAATAATGCGCGTTCTTTTGTTTTATTAAATATGGGTGTTTAATTTGTGTTGACTGCAGATCAAGGACTGACAATAATTTTTGTTTTTGTTCTTCCAATTCTAAATATTTAGAGTAGAAAAATAATTTCAAAAAAAATTGAAAACTATTGTTTTTAAGTAATGATTAATAACTTATAAACAGTGGAAAATTTAGATTTTAATTAATGTAAGTTTTCCACATTTTGTGAATTATTAGTTATTATTCATTATTACTTAATAATAATTAAACTCCCATATTTAATAAAACCACAGATCGAGCAATATTTAACACCTCGATAAATGATAATCAATCTTTAGGTGTTATGTGGTCATTTGTTATATGTTGCAGATCTGGAATTGCCAACACAAATATGAAAGGTAAAGGGTTCATACTTTTAGAAATACATAGCTTTTTTCTGGCTTTCTCCTAATTTTGCCGTTGTGTGTATTATGACTATGAGCATATTTTCTGTTCAAAGGATAATGATATCTTCAATAAAATGCAATAAAAGTTGAAGAATTCAACGTCAAAGGGACTCAAGTAAAAAAAAAAGAACTGTATACGTTATGAATAAATATCATAAAATTCCACGCATGGCTGAAAAGTTAAGCCAAAATGGAAGTATTTTAATGAACAAATGGCTGTATAGGTAATCAAGAAAGTATAAATACAAATACAAAAAGATCATATTATTTACTTCAAACTCATAACAATATAAAAAAAATCTGTTGTGGCCATAACAATACCTCTCGCGCCCTTTCCTTTGTAGTATATGTAAGTATTGTATTTAACATTTCTTGTACACACAAAAAATTCTAATTACACCTAATCTTTATATACGTATTTTCTATAATTTTAAATTCATTCTATGAGCAAGTTTTCTCCATTTCTTCTAAATGTTCGAGGTTTTTCCATTTCATTAACGGGATTGGCGGTATTTCTGAAGGGTTCATGTAATATACCTATAATTCGACATATATATATATTATATATATATATATATATATATATATATATATATATATATATATATATATATATATTAATAATACAATAAGAAATATTAAATATCGTTCCCAGAAAAAGCCTTCAGTACTATATCTGGATTTTTGACACTGACATTAGGGACATTTATCTGTCAATTACAGACATATTAATTTCTCAAGTAGTTACCATGGAGATGTTTGGGCTGTGAGCAAGCTGTGAGATTTACTACAACAGATTATTTTATAGATTAATATCTATATATTTCAATCTATAGAAGGTATAATAATTTTTTTAAATATGACGGATAGGGAATTTTGTTTTTTTAATATTTAGAAGATTTTTGTTAAAATACTACTACTTCCGGTTGTCCAATTGTTACCAGAATCTATTCAACTCTTCCCATAACTGTGAGATTGAGGAATCCGTAGTTACACAGGTCTTTAATCTTATAGAATTTGAGAAATCGTATCTACAACATCCTAACACATACATACACACATCCACACACACACACACACACACACACACACACACACACACACACACACACACACACACACACAGACATCATCATAAAAACATTATTATTGGATTCTAGGGACCTTAAAACATGCTTATTCACAAAATCTGGATATGTGATTTTTAGCATGATTCCAATACCTCTATTAGCGAAAGGTAATAAATAATAAAAAATACTATAATCTAATTTTAACTTTCCTTCAAAATAATTTCTGGCGACATGAAATGTGTAATATGTGGTTATTGTATGAATTCTGAATAGGAATATGTTTTTGCCCATTAGAATTAAAAACACAATCAATTAAATTTATTTTTATGGAGTAATCCTGATGACAAAGACAATAAAAATAATATTTAAAATATTGAAAATAATATTAAAATTAATATTATTTCTAAATAATTGACGATATACTATGTGAAATGGCAAATTCAGCTTCGTCTCCATCTGTGAAATGTCGACACGACAGTGAAACTGCTTTTTTAAATTATTTCTATAAGTAAATATATATAGCAGCCCAACTTATTAGCCATTGTTGGGTGTGCCAATTTGCTTTTATTAGCAGGTTTTTGTAATGACGATATACCTGTAGCAGTTGAGGGGGCTTTAATATTTCATTGCAATAAAAGTTATAAACTAAATAATTTTATGACTGTAAAAATAAAATCCGTACGTCTCTGTGTGTTTCTATACTCCGCGTCCGTGTTATGTTTTTGTGTAGTGATGGATGCGGTGTCGTGAAATGCTCAGTTCTGTGAATCTGAAGACATCACTTTTCCTTTCAGGGAGAAACGACTTTCAAAAATTAGTTCGTAACATCTTAGATCGCTGACCACAGCTTGTAGTGTAGCGCGTGGATCGTGGAGAGAATAAATCATGTCTGATTGTTACAAACTCGATGAAAGGATGAATTTATGTAATACGCGATTTGCTAATGATACTTTATTGCTTCGATTTGCTATAGAGACAGTCAGTTTTCCTACAAGAGCTACGTTTTGCACAAGTTTTTACGAGAAGCATAGACAGTGACGGATTCAATGGATTCAATTCTGTCCTTGAATATTATCGTTAGAATACGTTTATAATAGGGATATTTGTCTCCTGTTACCCTTGGTAAAGGGAGGTATAGGGATCGTTTTAAGGCCCCTAGAATCAGATTTTAACATATTCACAATAATGTATGTGGGTTTGTGTGCATATGTGTGAATGTATATGTGGATCCTCTTTACGGTCTAAACTCAAATACTATCATTCTGAAAATTGCGAACCCTGTATTCTGACTTTACTTTAATATGGAAAGAAATCATTAGATTTTGGTGTAAATCAGATAACCGGAAATGATACTTTACTTGAAGCTCAAAACTGTTTTTCTTCGAAAAATACATTTAATTACATTATATTATAAAAATTAAAGATTAAGAGATTATCAAATTTTCTACAGATATGCATTAATACATTTTCTATACAGGGTGTTCATTTTATTTTGTCCACTATTGCTATTTCGAGAAATATAAGAGCTACGAGGTCGGTTAAATTAGCAAATTTCTATTTTACAAGACTATTACAATGAGCAAAAAAGATATATAATTTTCTACTAGTGGTTCACAAAATAAGACACACAACTTTCTTATTTTGAATGGATACCTATTTTTTTATTCGCATATTTGAGTCAATATTTTTTTCTGAATTCAACGATATCCATTTGTACTATCTTAATATTAAAAAATATTTGAGAAAAATGAAAATTATGCTGGTTTAATTTAAATCTGATTGTAAGAATGTGTCGAAGAAAACAATTGAATATTTTGTTTTCTTCATAGCATTCTTATTACAATCAGATTTAAATTAAATCAGCATAATTTTCATTTGCACTTTTGTCAGATATTTTTTAATGCGAGTATTAGGGTAGTACATATCGATATCATTGAATTCAGAGAAAAATATTGAATCGAATAAGCATATAAAAAAAGGTTCCCATTCAAAATAAGAAAATTGTATCCCGTATTTTGAGAACCACTGGTAGAAATAAATATTTTTGCTCATTGTAATAGTCTAGTAATTGTAGCATTAGTAAATATGTAGATATGTATTTAAGTTAACAAAAAATAAATGGCGGGAGGTATTGTACTAGCCATATCAGATTTTTAGCAATATATGTGGGCTCAAATCAACTAATAAATAGAAGTAAAAATAAATACTGGAATAATACATATTCTAACATTATGTTTAATAAAAAAGAAAAAGAGATAATTATTATTATTAAGAGAATGTTTGAAGGACTTCATTATTCGCAACAAGGAAGTATGACATCCAATGTATCAATATTTATGAAAACCTTTTGCAGAGAAATATTGATATACTTACTGTTACAGTCCGCCTAGAAAATGAAATTTGACATTTAATAATTATTTACATAATCAATTATGAAAAAAGTGATAGTGACGTACATAATTTGCAAATATTATATTCATTAAACAATATAACATTTTCATAACGTATTATGTACAAAATTTTATCAAATTTCGCTAAAATAATTTAAAATTACATAAAATTCTAGGTTTTTCTATGACAGCTCAATATACATCAATATCAATTTACCAAAACGTTGTCGTTAAAATAAATGAATTTAATTTTTTAATTTAATGCTTATGTCAGTGCATGCGTATATAATTGAAAACGAGTTCTGAAAGTGTTCTGAAATCGAAATAGATCTTCCTTCTGATGTAGTAGAATTAAGTGTGTCAATAATTCATAAATTGATATTAAAGAAATCAATGATATATTCTTGTTTTTACCTTCCGTTACCTTTAGGTAAGGTCAAAAAATTTAGTGATGAGTTTTTAGTGAATAAGCACGTTTTCGGGGTCCATAGGATACGATTTTACCATTTTTACGATGATTGGGTGTGTGTTTTTACAAATTTTATGCTAACATTGATTACTAATTTAACGAATGTCAAATTTTATGTCGTTAATTTTATTTTTGTAAAAATAAAAAAATAGAAAAACAGAAACAAATTTGTATTCGTGGTGAGACAATAATTTTAAGTATCAAGGAAAAGTTTTGAATAAAAATTTTCATTTGAAATACCTATTGTATTTCACTTTATGGCACAAAATTTATAAATTGCAAAATGACTGGTAGAAAGGCCCTAACGCAAAGCAATTTTAGTCAATCCATTGCTGGGTGTTCCTTGTACGCATATATCGGTAATGGTGATGTAATATTCGTACCGTGCGGGCGTTTATTTAGGCGTCACCTGACGAAATCCATTTCTGGTGTGTAGAGTGCACCACAGGAGTCACTTTTGTGCCAATTAAAATTCAAAATAATTTTGGCGTCTGTCGGAATCGAACCTGGAAAACCAGGTTCGCGATCAGATACCCAGGAACATGGTTTTATCAAAAAAGTGATCTCTGTAGTGCTCCCTCCACGATAACATTGAAGTTGGCAAATGCCTTCAACCGAACAGATATATCGCCCTTATGGAAATCTGCATAGGAACAGATTGGCACACTCAAAAATTGTTAATAAGCTGTGATGATAAGTATATTTTTTAAGGTGATTTTATATTTCATCTTCATCGGATTGGTCACCGCTGCTCCAGACAAACTGCCTAATTTGTGTTGAAAATGATAAAAATATATAACTAGCTATTATTTGAAAATTTAAAGAATATATTTCATATTGAAATAAGCTTTCAGAACTCATAATATAAAGAAATAAAACAATATTTGGGTTTAGTTCTGTTGTCTTGACTACATGGATTTTGTTATTGACCTGATGAAGACAGCACTTCGCTGTCGAAACGTCGTCGTTAAATAATCAAAATTAAACAGAACTAAACCCAAATATTGTTTTATTTCATTATAATATATTTCATATTCTAATATTCTAGTTGTTCTTTACATAACTAATAAAAAGCATAACGAATTATTACATAATTAATTGTTTTACTGACTAAAGTATACGTAGTTTCTTTACTCGACTCAGATATTTCGAAATCTTGAAACTAATTCTATCCAGTTTTCTAGCCGAGTGCCTCATATTAAAAACTATTTCCTGTGACGTCTGAAAAATAATCACTTAGGTTAGTATAATTGAATCGCTTTCTTAATTAGCAACTAAAAACTTTAAAGCACCTATAATAACATAGCGCACAACATAAATTATTCGGCTAATATATTTTAAGAATTTGTTAAAAAGGTATGAGTCAGCTGAGAAATAGGTAGGCTGTGGCTGAGTGTTTTTGTAATGGTTTTTATTTTATACTGAACAGATGTTACATTTATTTTCGACAGTTTGTTTAAAAAGTTGCTAACAATTTTTACAATATTCTAGGAAAATTAAAACAGATATATTACTAGTTTTTCAGAGAATGTAAAAAGCGATTATTTAATTTATACAGATTTTAAAATATTACTGCGTATTATATTTGAAACACAAGTTTCATACAGTGAAAAAGCAAAATTTCTAATAATAGTATTTAAATATTAAAAAATCATTTCATCATAACCATGTTACATACATATGAAGGGAGTCATGAAGGAAAATAAATGAATGAAACTTGAAATTTTATTTATTACTTTTATAGGCGCGCGGCTATTACATAAAGAGCTGTGTTACGTATCCTTTGGCAACTTTAAAGTATCACTTTTATTAGGACTACTGCCGCTTTTATGTATGCCATTTACAATCATGCCCGGCATAATTCCGGGCTTGTCATGCCACAACTGTCATTCCAAATTTGTCAGAATTCACTACACACGGAGATGATATGACTGTCAGTCCACTACATTTTGAACCGATAATTTTGTACGCTGTTGATTACGGAAATATGCTATTCAGAAACGTACAGCAAACAGCAATAATTATATTATTATCAGAAGACAATGAAGATTTTCCAAAAAAGAAAAGATATATAAAATAAAAATAAATAAATGTATCATCACGGCATATTATGCTGGGTGTGCAAATCTGCTTTGTACGCAGATTAAAAAACTATTTTATAAAATCAACATTTGCGCCTTTGTATACAGTTTTTGTAAAGTGAACCATTTCCTGATAAGCATCGTCTTTCTTGAATATAATGCTGCATTTTTTACATTTTATTTTCCCAGTACTTAAGAGATTTATATAAATTTATAAACTGTCATAAATTCTACAACATTTAATTTTGAACAGGAATTATTTATTTCTCTAATCAACCCAAATGTTACGTTCGTTCGGATGAAATTGCAAATAAATTTAGAGTTGTATTACATGAAGCTTCATAAATTTTAAGCGGAGTATGAAGGAAAATCGTTGCCGCTATCGCTCATTTTCTTGCTCAACAAATTAATTATTGTAGTTATTTTATTTTCATTTTTCGGCTGTAATATATTTTGACAGTAAACAGATTGTTTTGTGAGTAGTCAAGAGGACTCTACAAGTGACATAAATCAATCATACATGAAATATCTTTTTAGATGAAAATTTTGTGATATTTGCCTAAAAAATGTTGTGTATCTCGGCTTAAAAGTTCTTTTTTAGCCCCATCTGTCTCGCTGATCTCGGCTGTAAATTTCAGATTCGGCCTAAAAATATCACTTTTACATCTTTGATACACAAACAACTACAATGTGAAATAAATATTGTTAAATTATTTATGATAAATAATAATAACTAACACTACATTAAAATCAAACCTTCAACCATTTTGGAATTTTCTTTCGTATATTGCTTCCGTACTTCAAATAATCCTCAAACGAAATTGCTACATCAAAATGTCTTCATTTTTACTTTGATTCGTATTTATTTTTTTGTACTCAAAACTCAAACCAATTCAAAAACTTCAAAACTATTTTAATTTGAACCAAACGTGATAAGTAAGTAAGGAAACTTGACATCAATAAATTGCTTCTACTACAGTTGGACTTCTCTAAATCTAAAGGGAAGAGAAAACCCCCTTTGAATAGGGTCCTATATTAATTTATTTAAGTACAGGATGAATTAAAAATTATAGTGCAAACGCGACTTAAAAAAATTACGTAATAAGCGAGATATGAAATTTTAAAGTTCAGAATTTGGCGTGTGACATAGCTGGTCCTCGCCAGTGATGGACAAACTATTAATTCGAGAAAGGTACACATTTTTCAAGATCACATAGCTGAAATATTTTTATATATGAATTTATACGTTATACCCATCAAAAATTTCCCAGTCAACAAGTCTAAGAACATTCCATTATATGTTATATTCATGCAGAAATTATTATTAAGCATAAATAACATACGTAATAAGTATTTTTTTTCCTAATAAATAATAGAAAATTGAAACAGTTTGACCATTGTTTGACAATATTATGATAGAAATTATGGTGACGGATGACGCTAGTATTTGTTCATTAATAAATTCACGGTAGGCGGACGAAAAAAGCGCGCGAGTCTCGCTTTTAAAATCAGGCAACCAATCAAATTGCAAAGATATGATACATCATCCTAATTATTAATCGACTTCAATCACTTGTAGTTTGCGAACTAATTACTATTTAAACAAAATTCTGTCACCAATAATTATTAATTTACGCACATTTTCGCATTCTTATCTATAAGATAGTTAAAATTTGACTATACTAACCCTATTTTTTATTTATCAAGTTTTTCGAATTATAAAGTTCAGAATATAGTTGCAAAAACATATTGAACTTTGAAATAAGAGGTCAAGTTGTTAATCAATTCAATAATTGTAGTGGTGAAATAGACCGACCATAATTTATTTTCAATACTTATGTATTATAGAATATAAAAACTAAGGACTATAATTTCTTATTATAATAAAAATATACATTATTTAACAGTAATACTGTTGTTTGAAAATTAATGTTTTGGAGAAGAGTTATGGTGACGTCAGCATGGCAAGAGCTTATATTTATAACATTACAACATATTGCCTGTCTTTGTTTACCACGCTTCGGCCATGCTGACGTCACTATATACTTATTCTCCAAATTTTTAATTATTTTAATTTTTCGGCTTGTATCATACCGCACTACAATAAAATATGTATTTAGCTATAAGCTGTTTCCATTGATTTCCCACGAGTGCTCATGTATGTATGTATTTACTCTCTATACTATCCGCATATAGACGTAGTGTAAGCTGTAAGCCGTTTATAGAAGGAAACATTAAGACACCTCTACATAAATATTTCACTGAAACAGCAGATCTAGTGGCGTTTGAAATGGATGGCGTTATGTAGGTAATAATTAGATGTGCTTAGATGAGTGTCGGCAGTTGCGAATTGCGATTTATGACAGGCAGTATGAGGTGTATTAAATCAAGGCATGCCATGCCCACGTGTGTCTCTGTCTATGTCTAGTTCTAGTACGTGATGGAGGCCCGCATGAGGTTCGATCACAACACCCAAATTTATCACATCAAATTCGCACGATAATTACTTTCCCAGAAAGTAATTGCCAGCTAGATGTGACAGACAACACTTTCGAATTACAGAAAATCAACAAAAATAAAAAAAAGGTATGTAATTTCTACGTCTAGACACTCCGCACCATGATTTCCAAATTAGGAATCATATTTCATAGTATTTATTAATAAATTTATTTATGAAGTACCTATTTTGTTATTTGAGCTTTGTCTCTGCCACATCAAATAAGTACAACTTTTACAATTAATGTTAATTAATGAAATATTATAGAACCAGTAATTAAAATAGTCTTTACGAAACATGGGAAAAGAATTTCAATCTTAAGCCTTTGCCAAAGATGTACCTATCTAACCTACCTACACTTAACGAAATATTTCGAAAATTTTACTAGATACAAATATAGGAGAAGTTTACTTTTAAGCATAACAGTTTGAGGATTATAATATGAAACTATGTACAACTGAACTAGCTTCAGGATATTCTAAGATTAAAACAACCAAATATAATTTAAATAAAGAAGCTAAAAAAAAGTGGACGAGCTCATGTAGGTACACAAAATCTCACAAATAAGTACTTCGTTTCAGAGATTCGTTTGAGAAGGCGTAACTGGCGTGATGCAATAGTTTTAGTTGTAATAGGGTAGTTATAATTTTGCCCGACCGAAAAAAACCTAACTTAAAAAACCCAAAAAAGCACCTCAATAAAATCATATTTTATTAGTTATTAGTTTAGGTATTCGTTTGATGCAGTATATATTATTCACCTATTGGTCTAAATTCTAAACTGTGATACAGAAACAAAAGAAAAATAAACAAAATCATAATACATAACAAACAATACATATGCTTATAATAAATTTAATTTGTGTTATGATTTATCAACCTTTTTACGTCACCTTTAGGTAAGGAAGGTATTGTCTTTCGTCAAAAAATTCAATGGTGAGTTTTTAGTGAATAAGCTCGTTTTAGGGTCCCTATAATACGATTTTACCATTTTTACGATGATGTCTGGATGTATGTGTGTGTATGACGAAAGTTTCGGATCGCATAACATACCATGATTCCAAAAATTATAATTGTTTCGTTTTCCTCAAGTTTACAATCCAAAAGAACAAGTGATTAGATTTTGGTTATAATTGGTCAACCGGAAGTATCCTCATTTGAAGATTTTAACAATTAAATATGATTTATTGACATTTAACGTTAGTATAACTTAAAAAATATATTATTCTCTATACGATTTGATTGCATTTTATACTTCATATTCTATAGATATAGAGTAAAAGTATTATAAAGATATTAAATTTCATAAATCAGCCAGCTATGCTAACCATGGAAACTGCTAATATATTCAGATAATTCAAATTGACAGATGTCAGTATCAATGAAAACTACATGAATGTGGCAGAGATACGGTAAGGAACGAAGAATAAGGGAAATAACTCTAGTGATACAAGTTTCTAGAAAGATACAAGAGAGACGATTACATTGGTTTGAACATGTCATGAGGAGAAATGAAGAATATATTGAAAGAATGAATAAGCTTAGTAATAGAAGGTAGAAGAAGTAGAGGAAGACCAAAGATAAGATGAAGGACTGTATTGTGGAAGACTTGAGAGAAAAGAAACTGAATGAGAACGACACGCAAAACAAATGAGTGGAAGTAGAAAATAACAAATAGCGACCCCTAACGAATCGGAAAAGCTAGAGAAGAAGAAGTCAGTATCAAGTACAATTTGCATAGTTTGTTTATGAAATAATTTTACTGGAAATTTAGAATCTTTTGCAAGAAAAATTATGAATGGAATTTATACATAATACACAGGATTGACGGAAGGTATTTTTTTCCTTTTATGGCTAGGTAGATTTCATAAAAACCTCCCTTCATATATTATTCTATTCTGCAGTAATTTATAGTGTCCAAATTCTACATTATTAACTAAATTAAAGTAGACCTCCCGTATTATTTATTAAATTACTCCATCCATTTTTCTTTTCTCTTGTTCATGTCCTATTCGGCATTCCTCGTCGCAGTTCATTTTGAATTCCAAATTAAACAAATTTTAATATAAAGTGAGGAGAGCGCGGGTGTAGAGGAAGTGGAAGACAGATGAATGGACAATCAACACCTAAAGAGTGTTTTATAGTCAAGGAGTGTAGTGCATTGGGACATAACGCCGTGAATCTTAATGTCCTTTTAGAACTCCAAGGGGTGAGGCATATAATTCAGAGGCGTGACATTTGGGCAGGAAAGGAACTAGAATTTTATAAGTTAAGAATGACGTATATTAATATATATTTACAAAAATTTAAAGATCACAATGTCCATGGGGAGAGGCATATTTTATAATAAATGAAGTACCTAATTACACGACATTTCAACTCGTAGTGTAGATGTGAATACACACATAGGTATACCATTAAGTGAATTAAAATTGCATGTGAGTATATGCAGCGTTTGTCAATTTGTATACAAATTTTTAAAGTACATCCGGCTTTTACGATTGCAACATGATTCTAAGAAATTGTTTTCAAAAGGATTTTAATGTGTAAGTATTTTATTACTAGCAATTTGTTATATTTATATTTTGAAAATCTAATTCAAGATGATACATGAATGACCTACGAAACAATCAAATAATACCTATAACTAAAGAACGAGTTTTATAAGACGTTTTCTTCGCACACGTCAAAATTTCAAAATGACAAGTGCGAAAAAGAAGTCTTATAAAACGAGTCCTTTATACTATTTTTTATATTTTGCGTGTTTTATATACTAAAATATTTTAAAAAAACTAAATCAAGCTTATTTATGGAAACTTGTACGTATAATTGTACTCGTAGTAACAGTGGATAGACATTTACTCAATTATTTGAAAGTACATGTCAATTCTGAAAAAAAAATTAAACGAATTTAAATTGTACGGATATTAGATTTTATTAAATAAAATGTCTAAAACGTTATAGTACTAATTTACACTAAAAACAAAGGCTGGTACCATATAAGCATTGTTTTGAAAATGTCAAATTTCTATATTTAATTTCACCCTTATGTTTAAATATTAATATAAAGCAGAACACAGTTTGTATTCAATTTTACATTAAACATTAAAATATTTTAGAAAACATATCTTGCTATGTGACATTAGGCCGACAAAATGCATGAAATATTAATAAAAATTGGTGATAATTTATGATTATTTGTATTATAAATTACAATCGCCGTCAAATAAATATGGAATGATATTCAACTTTTTCCCTTATCCGCACCCTGTCCCTTGCCCTACGGTGTTCCTGTTTCTTTATAACTTAGCATTTGCAACACGACTGCAGAATTGACAATAGTTTAGAAATCTTCAGTCCATACTTATTTGACAGCAAGTATAACTAAATAAAATGAAATTAAAACGGATGGGCTAACTGATGGGAGACGGAGCTCGTATGTAGTACGACTAGAGTTGAACTTTTTCCAGACTCTTTTATTTTTAAATTATATATTATGTCAATAAAACGCATTTTATTTCATGTTTTTTATAAAAATAATTTTTCAACAAGAAAAAAAATATATATAAATGGTTTACAATGTTTAACCTCCTCCTACTTTGCCATTCTTGCGATCCTTTCCGCATACGGGAGAGTCTACTATCTTGTCATGTCATTACTGAAATCTACGAATAAAAGCAAATTACCATACCAAGAAATGGATACTAAAATAAGTCGTGGTGATAAAGTTATATTTGATAATTTAATATTGAAAGAAAAAGATAAAGTTCCCACATACTAGAATATTTTAAATTTAATAAAGTAATTTAGTATAACTACCCATCAAAGGGATTATTTTGGTCACTAAGGAACTATGAAATACTAAAGTAAGAATTGCAGAATAATTCAATATTCAAGTTTTGTTTTTAGAATTATGAAAATACCCTGAATAATGTCTGTTAACGCAATTTAAAATTAGTTAAATTCCTATATTACCGTTATGAGCCATGTATTATATACCTTATCTGTATTTTAGAAAATACAAATATAAATAAAAAATGTAGACAGATTTATTACTAGATACAGTTAATTATAAAAAAATACTTGTTCCATTATTTATCCCATATTAACATTATTAAGTTACGGTGGCATATTGCCGAAATAACACCTCACTCATTTGACAACCCATCAAGAGTCCAATTTATTTTCGTTAGTCTCCGCCACTGCCGCTTGTGCTATCCCTATCCGTGTCCCTGGCGAATTCATCGTTTGCGTTCGTCTGGCAGCGTGAAAAGCCGGTATCATGGCTCTTAATTATGTTGTAATTATGACAGGAATGACTAGGAATATTTAAAATGGATATGATTTTGATCGCCTATATGAATATTTATATCATGTGCCTGGTATTTCCTCCACTTGTACGCAATCGCTTTACTAATGACTCCGGAGTATTCGGACCACATACAGTGGCGTGCCAAAATATCCGGTCAATAAAATATTTCACATTTACAGTAAAAAACAATACATATGAGCAATTAAAGCAAATTATAAATATAATATTTTTAATAGAAAACCAAATTATGTATTAAATTCAATTAATTGGCATTCATAACAATATTATTTTCGAAATTACCCAACGGATCTGCGCATAAATATCCGGCCAGTTTGTGTACATCACGTTTCATTTAATATTGAAGTGCACAATTGTTTTTAATTATTCACTACATCTATAGAAACACATGAGACAGTGATTAAGTTATCAAATGATGGAAATTCTTCACGTAAATTTGCTTGTTAATTGACGATAGGAAAATTAACTCTGAATGACATTTTCTATCTCAAAAGGTGGGTAGAAATCTTAAAAACTGTACAAGAGTAAAGTACATAACCTAAAAAATGAACTAAAATTCAAAAATATTGTTTAGAACAGCTTTTTTGATACAATTACAATAATGAAAATACCTAATTTCACTGTGTTTATTTAAATTATTTTAATCGGAATAATAATAAAAATCTGTTGTGGCCAGCACAATATCTCTCGTCATTTTCATTTTATGTTGCATAGAGCGCGAGCAGTCATCTGACTTTGTTGGCCTTGGCAAGAATATATGGGGACCCGTGTCAGAATGACAGCTAATAATAATATACATAGATGTCAAGTATCATATTTTTTCATTCAAAACATCATGATTTTCTATCCATTAGAATATTTTAAATGAAAAATTATGACATATGACAATTATGACATCTATGTAAATAACTATTAGCCGTTATTCTGACACGGATCCCAATATCTGCTTGCCGAGGCCAACAAAGTCACATGACTGCTCGCGCCCTATAAATAACGATTTTAACATTTCTTGTACACACAAATAATTCAAATTGTATCTCTTCTTTCGTTCTATGAGGAATTTTGTCCCACTCTTCTAATATGTTCAAAATTCGTCAAACTCATTGACGGTATTAGCAGTATTTCTTAAGGATATATGTAATATTAATATACCTATAATTTTAAGTACATATTTAATTAATAATACAATAAGATATATATATATATATATATATATATATATATATATATATATATATATATATATATATATATATATATATATATATATATATGAAATGTACTCGTACCTCCCAGACAAATCTTCCAGTAATGTTAGAAAACTGCTGAGTTTTGACAATGATATAATGCATCTATCTGTCAATTAAAAACATTTAAATATCTCAACTGTTTTTTGGGCAACGAGATTTATTACAACCGATTATTCTGTATTATTATATACTATATCTCTAAACCTATAGGAGATATAATAAAAAAATTAAATGTATCAGATTGAGAATTTAATTATCTTTATTATTTGTAGTAACATAAATTTTCAAAAATAATATTCAGAATTTTTTTGTTAGAAACTACCACTTCCGGTAATCCATTTGTTACCAGAACCCGAGATCACCCATCATGTTAGATAAAATCTAACATTTTAACATTTTTACCTTCCGTCACCTGTAGGTAAGGAAGGTATTGTCTTTGGTCAAAAAATTCAATGATGAGTTTTTACTGAATAAGCACGTTTTAGGGTCCATATAATACGATTTTACCATTTTTACGATGATGTCTGTATGTATGTGTGTCTGTGTGTCTGTGTGTCCGTGTGTCTGTGTGTGTGTGATAAAAGTTCCGGATCCAATAACTTCAATACCACGATTCCAAAAATTATAATTTTTTCGTATTCCTCAAGTTTACATCCAGAAGAACAACTGATTAGATTTTGGTTATAATTGGTCAACCGGAAGTAGTCTCATTTGAAGATTTAACAGTTAAATTTGATTTATTGACATTTAACGTTATTATAACTTAAAGAATATATTATTCTCTATACGATTCGATTACAATTTATACTTCATATTCAATAGATACAGAGTTAAAGAATTTTAAAGAAATTAAATTTTATAATTCAGCCAGCTATGCCAAACTTGGGAACTAGTAATATATTCATATAATTCAAATTGACAGATGTCAGTATCAATAAAAAGTAAATTAATGTGGCAGATATGAGGATGTTGAAGTAGATATTGGGGAATACACGGAAAGGTACGGTAAGAAAATAACTCTAGTGTTACAAGTTTTTAGAAAGATACAAGAAAGACGATTACATTGGTTT
This sequence comes from Harpalus rufipes, assembly GCA_951394225.1. Lineage (NCBI taxonomy): Eukaryota > Metazoa > Arthropoda > Insecta > Coleoptera > Carabidae > Harpalus > Harpalus rufipes. Next base: position 20,275,059 of record OX596281.1, on the reverse strand, counting down.
GAACATGTCATGAGGAGAAATGAAGAATTATATTGGAACAAGAATGAATAGTTTAGTAATAGGACGTTAAAGAAACAGAGGAAGACCAAAGATAAGATGGAAGGACTGTATTGCGGAAGATTTGAGAGAAAAAGAACTGAATGAGAACGACATGCAAAAATAGCGACCCCTAACGAATGGGAAAAGCTAAAGAAGAAGAAAATGCCAGTGTCAAGTGCAATTTGAATAGTTTGTTTATGAAATAATTTTACTGGAAATTTATAATCTTTTCTAAAAAAAATATGGAATTTATACATTATACACGAGAATGACGGAAGGTATTGTGCTGGCCACAACAGATTTTTTATTTTTTGAGTTTTGACATTTAACTTCGAGATATGCCTCGAGAAACATGTTCACAACGTAGTAATGAACTTGTGTTGTGCATAGGAGTATGCACATAAAAGATGGGATTTTTATAAGTCGGTATGTCCGCTATTTTAGATGAAATCTAACAGTCGGGTAACCAAGATAGTAGTTTTTGCTTGTTGTTAGTAAAGCTGAATTTACGAATATTTTTTAAATATTAGTATACTTATGTAGATATATCAGATTGAATTATTATATGTTTTCTGCATATAAACATATAAACAACATAATTATATATATTGTTCAAATCTAATATGTAACGAATATACCGGAAAAATGACTATTTTTTGCACAGTGAGAAAATATTTTTAAAGAATACATAAATCAATAATGTTTGTTTTAAATGTGTTGAATGTAATTAATTAAACAAAAATATTGGTTTTATTAATTTGAGCTTTTTACTGAAAAAAAATGTAATGGTAGATAAAATCTAACAGTCGAGTGATCGCGTAACATTTGTATCGCGGGTTAATTGAATTAATACCTGGTCGTTATTGCAGAAAAAGGCGTGGCTACTGAATATTAACACGCATGTAATATAAAAAATAAAAACAATTCATGTCATTTACTTTCTCTCGTACTTTTTTGTAATAATAACACTGGCCGGTTATTTATGAACATTGAAATTTATTATTTTTTGTCTAGATGTGTTTAAAAACAAAAATATATATTTAAATTTAATATATTTGGCTTTCTTGAAAAGAGATTAATATGTGGATTTTTTTTATTATTAGTGTTCATTGTTATTTGCAGAAAGAGTGATATATTGGAGTGGCCGGAGATTTTTGCACGCCACTGTATCTTTGAGACACCGATAGCGTAACAGTGAAAGTCACACGTGGAGAACTTGACAGTTACAATCAAAGGAAATTCAGAACATTTTTTTTACGATAATTTATTACTAACATAGTAACATAAAAATATTACTGTCTTATCGCTCCTAGGATGGCACTTCGAAACTAATTTCATGGAGTTTCGATGGAACAAAAAAATAGTTATTTGTATGTACCAAAGGTTGGAAGTAGTTCCAAAGAACTTTTACAGACCGAAACTAGAGATTGCTGCTCGAGCGTAGTAAAGTTAGCAGTGTTCGGTTCGTGACGTCATATTATTTAATAATTTTAATATGTTGTGTAGTAATGATCGAACGAAAATTGTAGGTGTATGTATGGCAATAGGATCAGTTGTTATATTTTTCAATATTATATAAATAAATAATTCAACTTCTACAGTGTGTTGATAATAAAAATATAACAATTATTATAAATATCTTACCTTATATTATATTAATTATAAATTTAAAACATTGAAAAACATTCATTTTTACAATATAAAACATTTTTTCCTATCTAAAATAGATGCGTCAAGGACAGGTTATGACAGTAAAAACAGTACAAATTAAATTTAAAATAAGATAAAAATCAAAATTCAAATTGTTAGGACTGATATTAGTGACAACTATCGGAAAGTACGAGGGTGGATTGAAAAGTTTCCGGAATCACTGAGAAAACCTTGATTTTTGTCGTTGGTTTGTTCGTGTGAACTGTGAAGAAATTTCAGTGCAGTCTGTCTATCGAGTCTAATCGTGAAAAGCGTCTGGGCGGATCTACCTAGCATTAAATCGATAATGGATAAAAATGAAGTTTGTGCGGTGATCAAGTTTTTTTATTTGTAAGGAAAAAGTCAACGGAGATCAAGACTGGGTTGGATGTTTCTGGGTTTCGGAATTTAAGCGTGGCCGAACACACACCTGTGATGAGCTACTTTCAGATCGCCCAAAATCGGCTACCACACCGGAAATTGTGGATAAAGTCCATAATATGTAGGGTTTCATCAAGTCAAGTAGCTTGATGTTTTTGTAAATTACTTGACTTGACTTGAAAATCAAGCTTTTCAAAAATTCATTACTTGACTTGATTTGATTTTCTATCGTTATTACTTCTTGATCAAGCAATTTCAAGAAAATTCAAGCTACTTGATAACGAACCGATTATGTACGAAAACGCGCGAATCAGTAGAATCGTAACCTAGCTGTGTGTGGTACAGTGTGGTGTGCCATATGCTGTGCTGATTCACCATTGCAAGTTAAAATCTGTGCAGGGGTTTGAAAAATTCACTCAATATTGGAATATATACTAGAATGACCCGAGAATATGTCGACAAAATTTGAAGTCCTAATCATTATTATTAAGTTAACTGTAGATGGTTAACCTATCGCACAAAAGCCCAGAAAGCTACACTCCATTCGAAATAAGAATAATAATTGGGACTTCAGATTTTGTCCACATATTCTCGAGTCATTCTAGTATATATTCCAATAATGAATGGGTTTTTTAAACCTCCTAATATCTCGGAGAAAAATAAAGTTCCAAAATATGCCAAAACCGAATGTTATTTAAATGGGGGAAAATCAAATGCATTTAGGCACGGTCAAATATTAAAATTAAGCGGAATCATTGCCAGTATATTTTTTTTTATTTATTTGGAAGTACTTTAGGGGATGGTCCAGTTAAAATTCGACTTGCCCCCTTTAAGGTCCGCCATAATAATAAACCATAGGGATCTCTTATGAACGGGTAGTTCGTATTTTATATAATGAGCTGGGCATGACAAAAATGTGTGCCAGGTGGATGCCGCATTTGCTTAGTTCGGAGCAAAAGCGCATTCGGGCACGAACTTCGGCCGAAAATTTGGTGCTGTTTAAGAAAAATTTAAATTTAAATTTTAAAAGACGTTTCATAACCATGGATGCAACTTGGATACACCACTACACTCCAGAGACAAAAATTCAGTCGAAAGCGTGAATTGAAAATGGTGGGTCGGCCCCGTGAAAGCGAAGTCAGTTCAATCGGCAGGAAAAAGTGGTGGCGTCAGTCTTTTTGGACGCTAAAGGTATTCTGCTAATTGATTATCTTGATAAAGGAAAAACTATAACTGGACAATACTACGCCACACTTTTAGACAAGCTGAAAGCAGCAATTCAAGAAAAACACCCGGGAATGGCAAAGAAAAAGATCTTGTTTCACCACGACAATGCGCCAGCTCATTCAAGTTGTATTTCTCAACAAAAATTGACCGAACTGAGGTTTGAAATTGTCCTCCATCCACCGTACTCGCCCGATTTGGCTCCCTCGGACTTCCATCTTTTCCCGAAACTCAAAACGTTCCTCGCTGGAAAAAGATTTCGATCCGACGAAGAAGCCATCGAAGTAGTAAATGCTTATTTTGTGAACCTCAAAAAAACCATTTTTAGGAGGGAATCGAAGAAAAGTTAGAAAAACGTTGGACCAAGTGTGTTGACCTCAGAGGGGGCTATGTAGAAGAATAAAATTTAGTCCGTGCATGTTAAATATATACATTTTTTCATGTCATTCCGAAAACTTCAATCCATTCTCGTAGTTCTAGGATAGTAATCGAAGTTTGTGCGAAGTTGTAGAAATCTGTTTTGTTATTAACATGTTTATGTTTATTTATGTTAATATAAAATGTTCATATGATTGTTTTTTATATTTATTTGATGTGTGTAAGATTTTTGGGTTTTTAAAATCAAATTTATGGCGTGTGTTTTGATAGTGACTACAAAGTGCGCTATATGATGAATTCATTAATTGACAATTATAGAAGTATCGATAAAGTCGTTTTTTTAATGTCTGTGTCGTTTCACCAATATATGATATTTCACAAGCGACATTTTACTTCGTATACTACGTTATTATAATAAATAGGTTCATCACTATATTTTAATTATTATCAACACATTTGTAGAAGCTGAAGATGTGCTGGACCAGTATCGATCTTTTAAATAATATAAAAAATATATAACAACTGATTCTATTGTCATACACCTACATCACTAATAATTTTTAACTTAACTTTTTTTTAATAAAATATTTTTATTCATCAAAATCTCGAAATGTCTATGGTAGACGTTTAATTAGATTTTTTTTCATATTTAATTAGTTCCGAATATTATTTTATTTAATGTTAATAAATAATTACTATTATGTTCCCTTCAAATTCTGTAAATGTCAAGATTGTTGTCTGTTCAGCTTAAATAAGACAAGTTTTTAATTACTTTGTTTTTAACAGATAGTTAATATTTTAGCAACTTAAAAAAACTTTATTCTGACGACAAATATATGATTAAATTTTTAATTTTAAATAATATGACTAAATGAATAAAGTCTCTTTTTAATTTGGCATTTGATATAAATTAATATAAATCAAAATCAGATGATATTTTTATTATAAGTAAATAAAAAAAAGTTCTTGATTTGTGTCAAAAAATTTCATTGAGCGACTGTAGTTTCATTATTCATCAGACTGAGTACATTTATGAAAATTACACTAGGTTTAACAATGGGGATTCCGTAACATCTGTTTGTTCGTTGACAATAAATTTCTTGGAATTGATGACTTATTTATAGGTTTTCCAATAAATTCATTCTTATTCCCTTGTCAGTAGAATGAAGTACACCAAAATTATGGTTTTCCTCCATGCAATGAGTAGAATAGCTGGTGGAATGTAATTGTTTTTTGATAGATTTTTTGTGTTCGTCTATTCCAGTTTTAAAATTTCTAGCACTTTGACCTATGTACGTATAAGGCATTACAGTCTTCACTCACAATTTATTTGATAGATTCCGGTTAGCTATGATTTATTAAGTTTTTATTTGTTAGTTAATTTTTTTCCTAAATTTGTTTTATTTACTACTATTTTGTTATGCCATGATTTTTTAAGTTATTGGAAATTTTATTTGTTAAATTTGAAATGTAATTTAGATAATGCAATGGGAATGATTTGATTTTTTTTTCTACAATTTTACTTCATGATGATAGCAAGTGTACCTCTAATCCACACATTTATTGAATATTTTAGTTGTACTAATCAAAATTTTATGTTTAATCATATATTGTAACTTTTATTTATATGGGTGAAGTGTAAAAATCAGAGAAATATTATTAATTAAAAAAATACGTTTATTAAATAATAAATAATTAGGATAAATATTAAAAAAATAATAAAAATAACTAACATTCTGATTACATAATTATAAGCACTAATTTAAGACTAAGAATATTATTAAATGTTTAAACACTAAGATTATTTATTTAAACAATATTTATATCACTGTATTTATTTATATAACTACTGTTTAAGATGTTTATTTATATTATATACTGTTCATTGCTCGTTGCTCATTGCTTCTATTAACAGACTGTCCCCCCGGCTGTCTTCCCGACGGTATTTATACAGCCCGGTGTCCTTCTGGAACTTTCCGACGAAACAATGACATCGAATACGAAGGATCAGCCCACCGGATGTAATTCAACCAGTCTAGACATTCGCACACGAGCCAGATCCAGTGGCGCGCTACAATATGAAATTTCAAAGTGGAACATATCGTCAGATAAATATTGGTTTGTTCCAGGGATTTGTCAACTACTGGATAGAGCAAGCGTATACCGATACATGTATTTCTTGTATACCCGGCCCCCGGCCAGAGTGAGAATACAAGAAGTGTGAGTGAGAAGGATATAGATAATTTCAATTTAGACAAATGAATTTGATATTCACATCACTGTCAAATTCACGTCAAAATAACGTTTAAATATATTTAATCGTGAAACGCCATATAAGTACGAGTACGATGCTAAATTAGAACACATGAGAAAATAAATTGAACAATTAATTAATTAAAATAATTACACTTCAATGGCGATAACAAGAATAAAATAAAAAGTGTCAAACCTGTCAGGCAATCGAATGACAAGTAATGGAAATAAAGACAACAAATCGGAATTATGCACACTATCTTTGTCGATCTGGCCGGGGACATGCGAAGATTAACATGCTCTATCCTGTAGTTAACAAATCCCTGGTTTGTTCAATATTCTAAAATATATTCGAGAAATTGAAGTTAGAAAGCACATATGTAATTTTTTTCCTGTAAGTTTAAAAGGAATTATGGAAAAAATGGACATGGTACAAATCAATACTCAGCTGATGATATGCATAGAAAAAACTGACATTGTTCATATACAGTCTGGAATTCTTTCTTTTCGAAAGTATTTTTTTAAATTAGAATTCAAACAGAATTTCAATTTTATTCACTTATTTGATATCAACTACTACACAGATAAGAAAATTTCGAAAACAGATCAAAATTCAGTTAAATTTAGTATGTTCCTCGTTGGCGCCAGCAGTCTATATGCTGGCCATCTCCTGGTAGAATCTCCATTCTAACATTCCAGCGTCCTGCAGCAGATCCACGGCTGGAAGTAGAGATTGCTGATAGCTGGAACGGAACCAGACCGCACCCAGAGCGAAATGACATTGCGAGGATAGTGGAAGGATAAGGAATGAGGAATGCATTTGATGAGAGAATGTGTACACATTGCTCCAGTTTCTGGATCGAGAATTTATGCACTATGAGATGATTTTCACGAGATGAGAATTTTTGAAACGTACAGTGCAATTTTCACAAATTTAATAAACCGAAGTTTTAAAATATATGGATGTTGTCTAAATATGAGCGTGCTGTAGAATGTTATTACGTTCGTAATAACATTTTGCGACCTAATAACAATGTTTGCTAACAATAATTCCATGAAGAGGCGGTAAACTTCAAAAAATAAATGTTGTTACGATATTCAAATTTGTTGATATAGGTCTTGTAAACATAAAATGTATATTTTGTATTACAAAAGTAAGTGTTTACAATTGTTACTTTTTCTGGAAATTAGTGTCCTGGCGAGGGAGTTTGGATTCAATAAAATTTATTATATTATTTAATTTGAAGGTGATATTCTCACAAACACTTTAAAGCCACTGCCGTCTTCAATTTGCAAATCTAACAAAAGGAAAACTTGTTTTCCTTCTCAAAACAGTGGCGGACATATTATGTTATTGTAGTGTGAACACCATAATGTTAACTAACGTTCTCACCAACAATTTTTCACGAACTATATTGATGAACATTTGTTAGCTAAAAATGTTCGTCACCGGCTTTATAACTGCATTCATTTCTTCGAAAATGGATTTAGTTCTTTCTGATGGTATATTATACTCACATCATTTGTAATAATTGAAACTTTCATCTTTCGTTGTGCCAAAATCAAATGTTCAACCTTCTAAAAGCGATTTTAGATTTATCAATATTTATTGACACATAAATCGATTAATTTACTGCCAGATAAATCGATCTAAAGATTCCTAAAAAATCAACATAAAAGAGAAATTGTTTTATTTCATGAATTTATTTTTGTAGATAAGTCGATCAAATTTTCTATATTATAAAAGTCACAATTCGACCAATAAATCGGTCTATTTATCATTTAACGTATTATAGCCATTGATGTTTTCTTTCGTCCTTGCTTCGACATGTATTCAGGACCCCTATTCTGTAACTTTTAGCAACACCGATATCGTCTTGATACGGCCATTTTAGAAAGAGCGCGCACGATAATGTCAGACAGAGTACGAACTATATGACGTCACTCTCGGTGAAGAATCTTGAAAAAGGGTACGAGGGATAACACCACCTATATAGGTGGTGTTATGGACATAGCAACGCTGATTTGACAGTTTGTTGGCGCTATTCGTGAGTGGAAGTTTGTCAATAAGTTTCAAATTGTGTTTATATCACCTTTTATTATTGAGGTAAGTTGAAAATATAATTATTTTCTTATTATTATTGCAAAATGAATTTGATATATACTATTCAAAAGTGAATAATAATATTAAAAATATTTTTTTCATGTAAATATTGATATAATTAACATAGGCAATGGTTCGCTATAAAAAAAAAAAAACTTTTGTTCAATATAACATATTTATTATAATATTTCTTTAGATGGTATTATTATATGCTCATCTCCAAGTTGTAGAAGAGGAAGAACTGGATGTAGAGTTGGAAGAAGCTGCTCTACTGTGACCAAATCTAAGAGATGCTTAATATCCTTTTGGTGTGTCAGAGACAGAATTTGAGGCGAATTTTAAATTAAATAAAGAAGCTTGCGGAAGCCATGGTAGCTTCAAGCAAGAAATGAGATGTAGAGAATTATTATCCCTTTAAAAATAAAAGTATTTTTATATCTAATGTTTTGTTTTTATATAACATTTATTTACGTCTTTACATCCACAGAGGATATGTCTACTACGAGTAATGTCAATATATTCATTTTTCACTACAATTTTTCAATCTGAAATATGTATATTTGTTGACTAATTTATGCGGTTGTTACACGTTTTGAGGAAATGGCAGATTTTAATTTTAAATGCATGACCAAAAATCTGATGTGGCCAGCACATAACCTCTCGCCGTATATTTTACCTGGCTGTATGCATAAAGCAAAGAATATTTTTATAAATACAAATAATATATTCATATAAATCTATGACGTATAAACTTCTTTATTATTCAATAATAGCATGTCTCAACATGAAGATATTTACCATAAATTATGTTACAATAAATTACAAAGTAGAGTTTACCATATATAAATATTAGGCTGGTAACAGCAATTTTCAATTCGAACAACTTTGTTTACTTTCTCTTCATATTCTTCTAGTAAAAACATTAATTTTGGGCGGTCTAAAATGTATATATCTGGATTGTGCATCTATTCTTATATATCTTCTTTTACATTTTATTTTTTCATACTTGTTATATCTAAATAACCTTAATTCCCTTTAATAAAGTGACGGATAGATTGCACTCCGATTATTCTTATATCGATGTGTAATTTTGTCAATATTTACAACTTACTTGAGAAGAATTTGATAGCTTTTTCGCAATTCAAAGTTACTCTAGTCTACAGTACTGGTGTACATTGTCCCATAATGTTTGAAACAAATTTAAGTCCTTCAACCTAGACTTGTCATCTCCATAATAGTCACAGATCAAGAATTAAGGGATTCTCCAAATACATTTTTCTTTCATAACTCATTATTTCTGACACTGACATTTATCTGTCAGTTACAAATAATTTTTCATGGCATCCTTTCGGTTGTAAAATTAATTACAACATTATTTTATATATTATATTCCTTTTATCTCTAAATCTATAAAATATGTATAAAAATATTTAAATGTATCAGATAGAGAATTTATTTTTCTTTAATATTATCAAGAAAATTTTTCAAAAAATAATATTTAGAAGATTTTTTTTCAAGAATCTTCTACTTCCGGTTGTCCAATTGTTACCAAAACCTTTTCAGATCTTCCCATGAATGTCCGATTGGGAAATACGTAGTTAAAAAAATTTTAAGTCTTATAGTTTTTGAGTAACCGTCCTTCCAACATCCCACACACACACATCCACACACACACACACACACACACACACACACAGACATCATCGTAAAAATGTTAAAATCGGATTGTAGGGACCTTAAAACGTGCTTATTCAATAAAATCTGGATATGCGATTTTTAGCATGAATCCAATACCTCTCTTAGCGAGAGGTAAAAATCACTTCGATACCCCCAACAACATGGCATAATACAGTTACTGGTCGAAAATCACAACCTATTCCGAGAATATTCGAAGTCAAACAACACTCAAACCAGGACATATAGCAATACTACCTGTTGCTAAAGTTACAGAATAGGGGTCCTGTACTTTGGACCATCTTCAATCAATTTCTATTAAAATTATTTACAATAAAATATCAGTGTAAAGTATGGCGGCGCTGCTTCCCCATATAATCCAATCACTCTTTTATGAATAATTTGCGAGTACATAAAATGCTGCTTCACTTGACTCATTTTCATGTATTCAAACTTCTGTGGAAACTGCACAACTTTTTTAATATGAGTCAAACGTGGTAAGTGCAAATTACTTATGACAAAAATAATAAAATGTCAAAATGAAACATTAATATTCTGTTACGTGCGGGTTGAAAACCATCAACTGATCTAAATGAATTTGTTTTTTATATTTCACATGTTTGCAATCTTTGAATGTCGCAATCATTTAGCAAATAAATTCATTACAGTGCATCACATAATTCATCTGTCATTTGAACTGGTTTCCATATGCAGTATTCTGCATATTAAGCGGCAGTAAAAACTTTACGAGCGCGATTATGAATGTTAAGTGAATTTTTATGGCAGTGTTCATATTCGTCTAGTGCACCGTCTGCATCACGTATAGTCGCTTTGTTTTTTTCTAAGGCGTAGCCACCTGTACTGATAACCGATGCGAGATTGTTTTCGTGTGACGTCAGACTCGTCTAGCCACAGGCAACTGTTAGAACAATTGGAATAGGCAAGGACAGCCTTTGTTTGAAAATTGCGAAATCTTTTCATACTTTTAATTGTTGATATGGATTGTTTTTGTCTTTTTTCGCCATTATCACAAAGGAATTCGGTTTTTTTGATCATTGCATTTAATGTGAGGCAATTTCTTTTGTTCTTTATCTAAATTTACAGCAGCGAGAATAATCATATAATACTAATCTTAGCAAAGCTTTAGAGTTTGTCTAGAACTCGAATATAATGGAAGCAATTTTAAATATTTCTTTTATATTAATCAATCTGACTAACACAAGAAAATTGCGATAGAGAAGACCTCCACTAATTAACTAACACTTATACCTTGATCAGTAAGGTCTTATAGTTTCATAAACACAAATTTATACCTACATTTGCTTAAAAACTTAGTTTTACAACCATTGTACAAAAATTCGAAAATAAACACCTAAAGCACTGTTTGCTCTCGAAATTTACAAAAGAATCACTTAAATTAACAAGAAAACACTACATTTTGTTGTTAAATTTGAGAGCGAACTGTGATGTATGTGCTTTTTGCGATTTTTTGTTCAATATTTGTAAAACTGGATATTTAAACAAATGTATACATGTGTACATGATTTTATTAATAAAGATATAATAAAATACTATAAGACAATCTTATTGAGAAGACTAAGTGGACAAACAAAACTGCTATCTGCCAAATTAGAATTATTTAGTGCATAATAATTCCTATTGCTGCAGATAGAACACTTTTAACAAAATTAACAAATATTTGTTTCGTTTTAATTTAAGCTCAATTGTTTTTCATATATACCCTACTTACAAATAACTATTAAGGATATAAAATTATTACATGGTACAATTCAGAAAAATACTCTTATCAAATGGGCCTAAAAATATAAGTCATCCCATTTAAAAAATCTGATGTGGCCAGCACATAACCTCTCGCCGTATATTTTACCTGGCTGTATGCATAAAGCAAAGAATATTTTTATAAATACAAATAATATATTCATATAAATCTATGACGTATAAACTTCTTTATTATTCAATAATAGCATGTCTCAACATGAAGATATTTTACCATAAATTATGTTACAATAAATTACAAAGTAGAGTTTACCATATATAAATATTAGGCTGGTAACTGCAATTTTCAATTCGAACAACGTTGTTTACTTTCTCTTCATATTCTTCTAGTAAAAACATTAATTTTGGGCGGTCTAAAATGTATATATGGATTGTGCATCTATTCTTACATATCTTATTTTACATTTTATTTTTTCATACATGTTATATCTAAATAACACTAATTCCCTTTAATAAAGTGACGGATAGATTGCACTCCGATTATTCTTATATCGATGTGTAATTTTGTCAATATTTACAACTTACTTGAGAAGAGTTTGATAGCGTTTTCGCAATTCAAAGTTACTCTAGTCTACAGTACTGGTGTACATTGTCCCATAATGTTTGAAACAAATTTAAGTCCTTCAACCTAGACTTGTCATCTCCATAACAGTCACAGATCAAGCATTAAGGGATTCTCCAAGTACATTTTTCTTTCATTACTCATTATTTCTGACACTGACATTTATCTGTCAGTTACAAATAATTTAAATTATCAACTATTTTTCATGGCATTCTTTCGGCTGTCAAATTTATTACAACAGATTATTTTATATATTATACTTCTTTTATCTCTAAATCTATGGAATATATAATAAAATATTTAAATGTATCAGATAGAGAATTTAATTTTCTTTAATATTACCACGAAAAATTTTCAAAAAATAATATTTAGAAGATTTTTTTTCAAGAATCTTCTACTTCCGGTTGTCCAATTATTACCAAAACCTTTTCAGATCTTCCCATGAATGTCCGATTGGGAAATACGTTGTTAAACAAATTTTAAGTCTTATAGTTTTTGAGTAACCGTCCTTCCAACATCCCACACACACACATCCACACACACACACACACACACACACACACACACACACACACACACACACACACACACACACACACACAGACATCATCGTAAAAATGTTAAAATCGGATTGTAGGGACCTTAAAACGTGCTTATTCAATAAAATCTGGATATGCGATTTTTAGCATGAATGCAATACCTCTCTTAGCGAGAGGTAAAAATATAACTTTGTGTTGTAACTCGAGAACCACTGATTTAAAAAAAAACTATATTTTCTTCTCTAATCGGATGTTCCCCTTGGTCTTTATACGATTGTCTTAATAGTATATTATTGTATCTTTAATAATAAAAATTATTTGCGAGTAGACCCTGTTTGTCCTCTATGTCTATTTGTTTTTGAAAATTAATGTTTTGAAAGGTCAAAATGTGTCGTTTAGGGACAAAATGATAAATTTATCATTACGATTTATTATCCATTTTTGGGTGAGTAAATATGCTTTTTTTCGCAGATATCGGTAATGACGACATATTCGAATCGTGAGGTGTGCTTACCAAGCGTGATCGCATGGGCTATCAAAGCTGTTTTGGGATAGTGCTTCATTAGTTTGCATTTGTTCTGTTTGAATTTTCGAAATCATTTTGATGTTTTAACATTGGTCGAATTAGAATCTGGACTGAAAGAAACACAACCAGTCACACAGGGCACTCAAAGTCACAGACGACTTTATAATTTATTATTAGGAGCATTATTCATTACTGTAATAAAAGATTATATTTTTGGAAATATTTAAAACGCAAAAAAACAATATAATATTCTCATTTATATTTCTTACAAAATTTAAATGTTTATTACATTTACTTTATTTTTATCACAGAAAAGATGAATTTAAAATAATCATGAAAAATAAATATATTCATTCTTAGGGATCTATGTCAGGAATAGGATGTGTTAGGTCATGGTGTCCATTTTAACCACGAACTCTAGAAGTCGCATTCCTTTTGCGATTTATTTGTGTGAAAAATCTGCTTACTGTTTCCAAATTTGCAAATTACGTTGTCATGCAATGATACATGTATCCATTGCACTGTGACATGACGTACGATGTCCAATCTCATGTACGTACAAATAATTCCGCGATGTTTATTTGTTTTGCGGTGGGCTGGTCGGAATGCTATGCACTGTCACTGTCAGCGAACTCTAATTTGCATGATTCATTTGTTTTCCACGTTGCTCTGTTGTTTTGATCAACACAGTAACAAGATGAAAAGTGCCGCGCGAATTATTTTTTGGTAGAGCATCAAAGAGAAAGTGATTTTGTTTCTTAAAACGGGAAGGGGATGCATTGGCAAGACATATGAAAATTCTTGGAAGGCAATGTATTGTTGTCATCGTCATATGTCACCGTTGTTTTTTTATAACCGTAAATTATATCACTCGTAAAAAATGAGTTATGCGCAGAGATTCTGACTAAAGTACACGAAGAAGAATTTACAAGGTATGTACATTGAATTTCTAAAAGTTAATGAATGGTGCTTTCAGTAACATAAGTAAAAATAATATGATCGTTTTCTGATTGACTTTGAAACAAAAACATCAAAAAAATTTTTTTTTCTATGATTTAGTTTATTTGTTTGAAGTGTTGATAATGAATCAACGTTTATGACCATGATCAGTAATTTTACCAAAGGTAATGTCACTTTTCTGAAAGTTCCTAACTATTGTAAGAGTATAGATTTATAGAGAAGAGGAAGTGAAATCATGTTGCAAAAACATGGTCAAAAACTTTAAATACCTATTGTATTGTTTTCTCGAATGAAATCATTAATAGGTTTTGATCTTTTATAGAGAAAGCCTTAAGGCTTCCAATGGGGTCCTCCACTGTTTTTATTTTTTTATGCAACTACATCTAAACTGAAAGCGAGTTGTAATTTCAGAAAGTCTTTATTGTTATTCGTTTAGCCGTAATATATATTTTTAATATTCAGTGACGTAGATATAGAGATGATTTTGTTCCCAAACAGAGGATTTCCCTAATTTTTTTCCATAATATTTAGAATAATCAAATAAAAGAACAGATCGATGAATCACCCTGTACATAACTGGTGAACATGGATTTTATGAAGACGAAGAAGACAATGATAACTGAATTTTATTTGAAACCAGGGAATAGAGTGGTATTTGCAATAGTATAAATTTAAGAAAATGACAGGTACATTTTTTGAAATTTGAGTCCATGAGAAATGGGCGATTTTGAAATCAAATACGAAAAATAGTGTAGTATATGTTGTGTCTAATTTATTAATATGCTGATAAGTTAATAAAATACACTGTTTGTATACTAATTATTTATTTTTATAAAATGCATTTTATTTTTATTTATATTTTTCTATAGTCATTATCTGAAATAATTATTATGTGTCTCAGTAATTGTTCGATATAACAATAAATTATGTGTATTAAGTATTTTCATTTTTAACGGCATCAACATGATATAAACGGTATGTACGATTTATGAGACCAATGATATAGTAACGAGTTTCTTAAATTTTACTGTTTCCACCCTGTTTATTTTTCTTGAATGATACATAAAAATATCTACAAAAATATTAAAAATCTATGTGAATGACCGTGCATATATACAACAAAAAAAATATGAAAAATGATACGAAATGGGCGACTTTATACTACTTTGTTACAATAAAATATATTTAGGTGATTTTGATACGAATTACATATTTTATAATACAATTATATTCTTAGTTTAAGTAAGTAAGATATGCTCATAAACAAACAAAAAATAATAATAATTCAGTGTGGAACTACGAGAATTAAAGTCATTAGACATAATTTGAAGAACAAATATCATTAATTTTCTTCAATGCAGACTGCCTCGTGTGTAATATACGAAATATTGAGAAACCCCCTGCTTAATATTTCTTGTTTCATATTGCATGAAAAGTTTTCAATTACGATAGCATTTGTGCATTTTCAAAGAGTGTATAATGAATAACAGTAATTTAGCTTGTGGAATTTGGAACAATTTGGAGTAATTTTGAATATAATGACAATCAGGGCCACGCGCAACATAATCTTCGAGTCTGAAAAAACGACAAGGTCATCTGGAAAGAACAAAAGATTAAGATGACGAAATAAATGTTCGTTATAACAAACGAGACGAAACGAAACGAAATTTAACAAACAAAGAACTGGCAATTCCAATTACACTTAACAAACTTTAAAATGCTGACAGTTCCGAGAAAACACGCACCGCAAACAGCACAGTAAAGCACTTCCGACGCAGAGCAGGACTCGGACATTCAGGAGGAATTTCAGTTCAAAACTGCACACAAATAATGACACAGATTACAACAGATATTTGGGAACTTTCTGGAATTATTAAATTACAGAAGACAGAAATATTACCAAAAACTAAACATCGCTCAAAAATATTTACCCTCTATTTAGAATTATATTTTCAAGTTCTAAAGAAACTATTCATTTATCTAATGTGGTAAAAATATTCCAGTTTATGGAAAAATAGGAAATTGTAGGACATGCAGTCTTATTATATACATTATTTACTTCCTGGCCGACGGTTTGACTGCACAACAGTCTACTTCAGGGCTAGAAATGGCCATTAAGTTTTTTTTTCAAAATTTCGAAAGTTAAGGATATTACTTTTTTTAAAAAAAAATGACAATTGATACACATATTAGTAAAAATTACACCTGTTAATCTCCAAAGTGTTGATGAGGGTCCTCGATGTTCAACCTATTTTATAATTGACCATTTCTAGCCCTGAAGAAGACTGTTGTACAGTCGAAACATCGGTCAGGAAATAAATAATTTATATAAGACTGCGTGTCCGATTATTTCCCATTCTTTCATTCTGAAACCAGTCGATCATCAGTTCAATCATTCCGATTTATATTCTCGTATTAAGATTAATAGGTCAATCTTGTATAAAACTGTAAGTCTTACAGATCTGTAAATCTGTAAAAAAAAAACTGGCAAAAACGCATTTATTTTTGAAAGACATATTTATTCAGAATAGGACCATAAAATACAAAAAAAATAGCAAACTAGAAATACTTAATTTTGAAATTAATATTTCATTAAGAAAATTTTATTAAATTCTATTAATATTCCCAATCCATCGACAGCCTCATTGTCCGAAATTAAACGCATTTTCCGTAATTTATCTTTGATCTGTGGTAATAAAAAGGAGTCGTTGAGTACTAAGTCGGAACTATATACTGTATAAGCCATCTATTCAATGTTTTGTTAATTTAAATACGGTACTGTTCGAACGGCTGCTGTATGTTGACGAGCGTTATCACGATGCAGTATGACTTTCTTTTGGTCAGTTATGACGGATCTTTTGAAGGACTATACAGGGTGATTCATCGGTTTCTTCTTTTTACCTTCCGTCACCTCTAGGTAAGGAAGGTATTGTCTTTGGTCAAAAAATTCGGTGGTGAGTTTTCATTGAATAAGCACGTTTTATGGCCTTTACAATACGATTTTACTATTTTTACGATGATGTCTGTATGTGTATGTGTGTGTGTGTGTGTGTGTGTGTGTGTGTGTGTGTGTGTGTGTGTGTGTGTGTGTGTGTGGACGTGTGTGCGTGTGTGTGTATGTGTGTGTGTATGTGACCGCGGTTTCGGCCGCGATATCTCCAATACTAGAATTCAAAAAATTAAAATTCTTGCGTATTCCTTTTCCTTAAGGTACGGTTTCCTAGACGCGACAAGCCGCGGCGACAGGTCGCGCGGCACCTCTGCGTATAGGCAAATTGTAAGAAGTGGTTTCCTCGGCGCGACCGCGACTACGCGGCAAATCGTCTGCCGCGGCGACAAACGAATGACTGGTATAGTGAGCAGTACTCCGCGACAGTCGCCGGCGACAGGATAGCGAAATCAGCATTTTCAGCTTTAGATGATGGGAAATTAGTTAAAGAAGTTCGAGAAAATAATGTTTTGTATGATATGATCAATGATAAGTATAAATATGTAATATATAAAGACGAAATATGGATGGGGATTACAGAGAAAATAGAAAAATTAGGTAATTGTAAATGAAATAATATAAAAAAACTTAATGCTGTTATAAATTGAAATTTACATTTGTAAAATGTAATTATTTTGTAACATAATTCGCTTCATTTCGAACTGCAGCTGACGTCTAGGAAAACAGTAATGCTCTGCGACTAGCGATCGGAGTAAAGTCGCGGCGACCAGCCGCCGCGGCTTGTCGCGTCTAGGAAACCATACCTTTACAACCATATGCAGACTTGATTAGATTTTGGTTATAATTGGGTAACCGGAAGTATCCTCATTTGCAGATTTTAACAGTTTTTCTTGAAAAACTGAGTTAAATTTTATTATAACTTAAAAAATATATTATTCTCTATACGATTTGATTGCATTTTATATTTGATATTCAACAGATATACAGTTAAAGAAGAATAAAGATAATAAATTTTATATAAATTTCATAATTCAGCCAGCTATGCTAACTTAACCATGGAAACTGCTAATATATTCAGGTAATTCAAATTGACAGATGTCAGTATCAATAAAAAGTAAATGAATGAAAGAATAAGGGAAGTAACTCTAGTGTTAGAAGTTTTTAGATATAAGAGAGACGATTATATTAGTTTGAACATGTCATGAGGAGAGATGAATATATTAATAGAAGGTGGAAGAAACATAGGAAGACCAAATATAAGAAGAAAAGACTGTATTGCAGAAGACTTGAGAGAAAAGGAACTGAATGAGGACGACACGCAAAACAAAAATGAGTGGAAGACGAAAATAAAATATAGTGACCCCCTAACGAATGGGAAAAACAAAAGATGAAGAAGATGTCAGTGTCAAGTGAAATTTGCATAGTTTGTTTATGAAATAACTTTACTGGAAATATAGGATCTTTTGCAAAAAAATGTATAGGGCGCGTGCAGTGACATGACTTTGCTGCCTTTGGCAAGCAGATATGGGGACCCGTGTCAAAATGACAGCAATTAATTATGTCCATAACTGACAAGTGTTATAATTTTTCATTCAAAATTTCATGATTCTCTTATTTCTTGTGGTTTGTTTGTTATCAGGACAGGAGTATGGAATTCAGTTGCCGAGAAAGGGAATCATAAAATACCAAAAATTTAGAATCTTTTGCAAGAAAATTTATGTATGGAATTTGTACATAATACACAGGATTGACGGAAGGTATTGTGCTGGCCACATCAGATTTTTTAAAAGTTATAATAATTATTTTAAATATTTTGGAAAAAATTCAAACGGTTTGTTTTATATTAAATTATTTATAAATCCGCAAGTGTAGGTTTTTCTACAGAATGTTCCATTTTTACGCAATGGTATGTAACTTTATATGGTGTTTATTTCCAGTACAGTCCATACGATGTAACTTGGCGAGTTGGGACAATTGACATTATCACTGCGGTAATGGGAAAGTTATAAAATCCATAGGCGTACCGAAGAAGAATGAAGTTCAATAAAATTACGAATATTACAAAAAAAAAGAAATTATTTATACAAAAAAAAAATATTACAAATATTGGAATGAATTATTTATTATATAAATCATATTAAAATTTATTATTTTTTAAATTAATAAAGTTAAGAAAATAAAATTTCTATTACTCTTGAGAAAAAAATGCACCAACGCTTATGTATGAATATAACTTCTTGGGTTGAAAAGTACCTGACACCCCGAGTTTGAGTGTATTAGGGTGAAATTTGCTTTGTGTAAGGCAATAAAACAATGTAAAATCACTATTTCACTTCTGAAGCAGTGCGGCATCGAAGTAAAAGTAAATATTTAACAAAACGCAACTTAGGAATAGTGAACTGAATTACATTCTTTTGCGTCGCCAAGTTACATCGTATGGACTGTAACTGTACCTTTTTTTTTGTTAAACTGACGTAAGATAAAATTAAAATGTTACAATAAAATGTATGTCAAAAAATTACGGCCTAGCAGTGAATTCAGAATTCCCATAGTATAATCTATAATACGCTGACTGGCTAGTGCTCAGCCATGTTTGTAAATATATTATCTAGTTTTTTTCATGCAAATCTGACTTTTGAAGATACTCTTTCTTATTTAAAAATAGGGTATAGTTACGCTCAACATTAAGAAGAGAACAGTCCTCTTATTAGATATGGTAATCATTCTAAGTTAGAATAAAAAATAAAAATTCAAAACATCAAGAAATGTTTTTCATTAAACATATATCACTGTAGTCATAGCTGTTGTGGCTATCTTCAAATGTTTCTTATATATATATATATATATATATATATATATATATATATATATATATATATATATATATATATATATATATATATATATATATAATATAAATAACTTTGAACACAGCAAACATTCAAATGTGCAATCCTTACTTTGATGCTTTATCTGTCATCTATGTCACGAGTCAGTGCATTGTTCTAAGCAAAAACCAATCATCTCGCTTCTCTAATTAGCGTTAAGATCGCGTGTAGCACATGAACATGCTCCATGCCTCCATGTTCCACCGAAATGAACCTCGCCTACTACGACTCTCCGTGGATTTAATTGCTATCTCGTGCTACAATGTACATATACACACTGTAAAGAACACATACACGCATGGGACAAACGGAGGTTTTTATGCGACAAATTAAAAAGTTACACGCCAAATAATACGTGCAACGGAGGTACCAGTAGTGGTGAACAACCCACGCGAACTTAATTCGTCTCATTAATGATAATTATTTCGTGTATTAATTGGAGTAGGTGGTTGTGGAAAGATGCTTGATAAAAGAAAATTGGAGGCTGGACAAGTTGACAATGTAGTAGGAGGTGGTTGAATTGAGTTAACTTACGAAACTGTGGCCACTCGAGAGGAAAGTTGGAGTATAATAACGGACTCACCTGAAACAAAAAATATAAAAATGAATTACGTCTGTATTTTATAGTTCAATAAATACTTTATTACGTTAGTAGATAACGATGTTTATTACTATTATTACTTTATTAACGTAAATTTACATACGAGTATAATGGAAGCACTTACATTCATTAACGGAAACTGACTGCCAGAAAATAGTATATGAAAACCACGTTCTGTCTTACGCCCACTGTTGAAAATATAGTATAAATACAGTGGTGAGCTATAGGGGGCTATAGCAAGCAAAAGTTGCTTTTATCTTTTTTGAACATTTCCAATACACCAAAATATACGCTATTTAGTCCTTGTTTATCGGTTCTTGCATTAATGTTATTCCTGATATGTAGCATTTCAAGAAACACACATTTGGAGTAATTCTGCTCTATCAAAATCTTGATATTATCTATATCGAATGTATGTTTCAGTATATTGCGATCAGTTTTTGTTTGAAAATGTTATTATTTTTTCTTTTATTGTTTATAATTATAATATACAATCCATCATCATTAATATATGAATTATTTTTTGTTTAAAATAAACCAAATTGTCACATTTTCATTTTTAGCAAATAAAGAGCTATCCTTACGTTAAAATTGTAATAGCTCACCACTGGATAAATATTAAAAAAAAAACAATTTCATTGAAATACAAGCCAACTCTTTTGTATACTAGGTGTAGTGGAGGCAAAAAAAAACTACAAGTACAGCAATATTTTGATTAAATTCACGTTAATGGTTCGTAACATGTTTATAAACAAAATGGATAACAATAATAATAAACAAAATTTCAGCGTTCGTTGGGATTTTATTTCTAAATAATTTTAAAACATTAAATTGCTAATAGATCCCTTTTAAATTATAAATGCTTCAAGCTTTAACTATATTTTAACGCATGTAAAACTGAAGTAGGCACGGACTGCAAAAGTAACGTCAATCCAATTTAACTATTCATTATTTTTTAACTATAAGTTTTGTGCATTAATAATTTTATAACTGTTTAATTTGGATTAGTTTGAGATTTATAAAGTTATAGGTTTGTTTCCAGAAGTCTATGCCAATCTTTAGTATTTTCAAAATTATCATGTTTTTTACATTGGATATTGGACGAAGCGCTTGCATTTGCTGATTCTGATATTGGGAATATTTATATAGAGCAACCAGATTCCAGTGAATTTACAGATGAAGACTCCAACGACGAAGAGTAGTTTAGGATTAGATAATTTATCAGGAAATCAATAACGTAGGTATAGCCGTAGAAAAACTATTGTAGCATAGCAGGATTGTGATACGGCAATGTGACATTAAACGTCAGATAAAGTATTTATAAGTAAATTCAACAAAAAGTGATACGCTAATTTATGACCTTTATTTTCTAAACAAGAAATATAAGAACATGGGTTTTACATAAATTGATATTAAGGTAGTTCTATAGATGTTCATAAAAAAATTACTATGTGTTAAGAATGACCTAATACATGCACAGTTACATTTTTATGAAATCCTGACGTACAGAAAATGAGATATTCGCCTGGAAAGTCAGATGGTTTAACACGTGAAGCATAGGACCAATGCTACCAAAACCAACGTTTTGATTGATAGCATCATTTTGTTTTTATAGATTTTAATAAAAACCTAATATGTATATAGTAGTTTAATATGTTTCGAATGTTATTAAACGATGAAAGCGATCTGACATACAGGTTCAGAGTAAGCGTAGTGTAAAATAAACTGTGACAATGTACTCGACGATGGAAAAACTCTAGGCAGAGAGTCAGCGGCAACGCTGCGTGTTTACATCGCGGGGAGGGAGTATAAGCGTAATAATAGGTACGTTCAATGACGCTAGCGCTAGGTAGCAACTTCTAGCACTATGTATTTGAACGTCGTGCTACGCATCATCTGTTTCCGGTTCGCTCGAGCAAAATCTAGCGTAGATTTTAGCGCTGTTTTTCGCTATGTAGGTGGCGTTTTTGTAGCGTAAAGAAGTAAACAACTAAAATGGCTTCAAACGTGAACATGGAGAACTGTCAGAAGATTATTTATGTTAAAAATTCTGATGGCACTTATGTTAGAAATGAAAAAAATCAGAAATTGATATATAATTTTTTCACATAATAACTCAAGCAAAAGAGCGTTCGCCATTTTACTATTCAAACATATGTCTGTCAAATTGAAGCGTTCAACGACAGTATTTTTCTGCTAGATTTCTAGCACTAGCATTTTCTAGCGCTAGTTGTCGTTGAACGTAACTTATAATTATGTATAGATAAAAATATAACTTACATTTTATCTAATGTATTTTTTATTCATTTATATTTTTGAAAAACCGTAGAACTACGTTATAACTGCTAAATTGATTTTTTGGCAGTCTAAAAATGATATTTAAATGACAGCGAGAATAAATCACGCCCTCGTCATCAGTTCTAGAACTAGAGTTTTTGGACAGACATTAAAACAATAATTGATTGTTTTCGGCATTCCCGGCTTTGTATTAATAAAATAGGTAAATATCAAATTTAAATGTCATTGTTATACGGTTTTTCAAAAATATAAATGAATAACAAATACAATAAATACAAATGTAAGTAATATTTTCATCTATACATATATGATTTGTTATATTATTTTTAATAAGTCACAAATGACAGCTGGAATAAGTCACGCCCAAACGGCGAATTTGGAACTACGGATGGATTCACCGGCTCTCTGCTGTTCCCTTCTACCTCTTCCGATCAAAGCGTGACGTTGCCAGTTTTCCGTTCACGCCATTTCGTAGCGGTATGAGTGTACATACATATGACATATGACGCGAGAAAGTACAGTCACCAAAAGTTTTATTTAGAGGGGTTGTCGTCGAATAGGCAGTGTACGTTCAGCGCCCTCAAAATTTAGGACTGGACGGTAGCCAAATTTATTTATTTTATAGACTAGTGTTTTACTTGTTACGATGTATTGTTTTATTCATGGATATTTAATAGAGCAATCTTTTTCATTTTTTGTTGTATAACAATTTAATTCCAGCATTACATGCCAAACAATTTCTTGAAATTTTGTTTTCATTAGACCGGCTTCACTTAATTTAACTAAAAGCCGTGAAGATATGTTTACTAACAAAATGAATATAAATTACTTTTAAAAACCTTCTTCACATTTATAAAAAAAACATTTTTAATAAAAATTCATGTATTCCGTCCATATTTAATAAGTTTAAATTTCCCAAGCGCTAAGTTGCATAACAATCCAAATTTTAATCTCAAGTCAAGCTGAATACCTCAACAAATTCCTGCGAGAAACGTGACTGCGAGCAATAGAACTCACACAGTCGTAGTAGTATATGAACATACACATATACGCATATTCGAGTTGCGCACAGTAGAGCAGTAGTGCATCACAAATCACGCGAACTATGAACGTCAGAGGCACACTGGCCCGAAGGGAAAATTTGTTAGTGAGAAATTTAGACATGTATGTTATGTAAACAATTATTTAAACATTATATTAATATTCATGATGTTTGTATGAAACAATGTAGCTAATTTGTGAGTACAATTGGAAGGGTTATTTTGTATTACAATAGATAAATTTAAAATAGAGTTTTAACACTTGTTTGTTGGCTGAAGAAAAATGAAGCATCATATCAAGGTTCTTTTTTCATTCATCGGTAGAAAATGAGAATAAAAATGCATCCAAATACTCGGCTAAGTGGAAACAAACGAGTTTCAACCCTTTTCTTACATAAAATTTCGCTTGGGCAGCTCAGCTTTTCGATTCGGACAGCAAGAAGCCCGTAAATTACAAATATTACAACAGTGGCTATCTAAAATCAATTTATCGCAAAATTTTGAATAGTAAATGGTTGATAACTGTTTTTTTCCAAAAAAAATAAAATTATAGCCGGTGTTGCCAATTACGCGGACGACTTACAGTATTGGCCATAAAGATAGCAACTGTTTAAAATTTTCAATTATTCTCAAGTAAGAACGGAAATTGTAGAAATTAATTATACTCGTAGGATTAATTTTTCATTAGAACTAGTTAATTCTATGTTAAAATAACTTATATTAAATTTATAACATTTGTAAAACTTTGAATTTTGTCTGCACAACTATCTTAAAAATTGATAATAACCATCAGAATTTATTACTTGTTTGCATCGTTTCAGCATAGATTCTAATATGTAATTTTAATATTACACTTTTGTCAACTTCCTCTCAAGATCTTTAAGACATTGCGCAAAACTTTTTTTCTTCGAATGACTTTGATCCGTATATTTTCGATATAAAATTTCCCAAAGATTTTCTAATGGATTTAAGTGTAGAGACTGTGAAGGCCAAGTCATAACATTAATTTTATATATTGAACCAATTTTTATAAGTGTCGAAGTATGCCTTGCATCATTATAATGCTGCAAAATACCTTTCAGAGGTATAATGATCTATTACATACCCTAGTATGTCCTTGTTCTTAAATCCATTTTCCTTCTGTGTTGTATAAAAGATCCATACTATACCATGAAATCATGAAAAGCATCTCCAGATCAGTAGGTAGGTATAGTGTATTTAGGATGTAATCGTTTACCCTCAGGATCTTTGCAAGTGGCATACTCCATCAATTCTAAATAAATTAAGAATCGATTCATTACTAAATATCACTTTTTTCCACAAGTCAATTTGTCCAGTTTACATGTTTTTTCGCAAAATCTAATCGGGCCTTCATATTCTTCTTTAAAAGAAGTGATTTTTTGCTGGTCGGCGACTATATAGTCCTTCACCAAGTAATCGTCTTCGTACTGTTCTTGAAGACATTTTATCGTTGTTATTATTTGGTAAAAGTCCTAAAAAAAATTCGAACGACAAAAAACATATTTTTTAACGAATTATTTTTCATAATATTGTCTGTCTACTTTGTTTTTATTCAACCAGGTATTAGAAGGCACAATAGTACATTTACTTCGCAAACGGCTTATTATGCGTGAAATATAAGACGTATGTAAAATAAATGTTTTCGAAATTTCATTAGTGAAATACCATTTTCATACGATCGGATTATTAATTTCGAATCTTACTGATTAGTCTTATTACGACCCATTATTTATTAATACAAATTCATATTTTTTAAACAATTACATGATATACACGTTGAAATTCAATAGGTTATTCTAACATAAAATAAACTTGTTTCAAGGGAACATTATTCCTGTAATTTATTTCTAAAATTCCCTTTCTTACTTGAGAGTAATTGAATTTTTTTTAAATTGCTATTTTTATGGCCAATATTGTATGTGTTGATTATACAATAAATATGGTTGGATATACATTATAATTACGGGAAAAAATAAAATAACTGAAAAACTTTATAAATTTGAAACATATAATTTTATACGCCATGGTAACTTACGTATTTAGCGGTATTAAGGGCTATTATAAAGATCAAGGGAATTCGAATTTTAAATGGCACAAAAGTGGTCCCTGGGATGCACTCTCCACGTCAGCAATAAGCGCCCGTGTCGTGACGCCTGATCAACGCCCGCACGGTACGAATATGTTGGCAAACCCAGAAATGGAAAATATGAAGTTATGGTATATTTATTTATTTATATGTAATAGCTAAATTTATAACTATTTAATCGAAAACATGTTTCAAGAATACAAAAGGCGGAAAATGCAACCTCTCATTTTATTTTACCTGCGAAATCCCCATAAAGGTATTTGTGGGATATGTAACAAGGCGAGCAATAACAAATAAATAACTTTTATACACTCTTCTAAATTATAGTTTCAGGATCAATATTTCAAGTTTGTTAACTTTGTTAGTCAAAATTTTGTTTAGAAATAATTATCATTTTTCCCAAAGCGATTTGTTTAGAATGAATGTCAACGGACTAGACAGTTATTTGTTGAGAATTATGTCTAGAAGTCATTGCAAGTCTACATGCAGGGCTGATATTTTGATATGGATGCCATATGATACCCTTTTCAACCCCTCAGAGATAATTCTCTTATGAAGTTAACGTTTTATATTATGTAGTCTGTCTTAGAAACTCAAGTGGAAGACATGTAGTCTCAAGCTTTAAATTGAGCGCGTACTGGACGCTAGTACGCAGGGTTACAACAATGTAATAGTTTAGTTTTGTTTTTAGTTATGTCTAGTGTAATAAATTAATAATAAGTTAGTTTAAATGTAAATATGTGTGTAAATAAAGAAATTAGTTTAAAATATTTAATAATATCTGTGTCCATAATGTAAGTGTTCATCAGTCATCAAAGATAAGTGTAAGTGCGAGAGTGAGTGTGTATTCCTCCTCCTTAATCGAGTGGTGGTCAACCAGCCAAGCGACCACCATAGTCAGTTAAAGTGGTCATCGTTGGTAAAAGAAGTGCAAGTCCAACAGCATAAACTGCGCCAGTTTTACCTCCCTCGTGTTACAGATATTTACTATTTTGTCCTAGACGCCTAATGAAATATTTCAACCCGTTGTCTATGGTAATTAGTTCTCGAATATAAACTGTCACTTACTGTCAACAAAACAATGACATAATGTCTTATTTTCGTAGTACATATGAAAAAAAAAATGTTTAGTTTTGCTGTGTTTTGTAACTTTCACTAAAAATGATGAGAAACAATTTGAGTACCTATATTAATTTCTGGACGGTAATGAAAACATATATTTTTATTGACCAACGTATTATTATTTACATAAATTAAGGAGTTTTTGGCAAAAACAACCTTAGTTCATTTTTACCTTCCATCACCTTTATAGGTAATGAAGATACTGTAGTAAAAAAAAATCGATAGTAAGTTTCTAATGAATAAGCACGTTTTGGGGTCCCTAGAATACGAATTTACTATTTTTACGATAATGTCTGTAAGTATATGTATGCGTGTGTGTGTGTGTGTGTGTGTACCTGACGACTGTTTTGGATCGCACAACTTCAATAACACGATTCCAAAATTATATTTTTTCGTATTCCTCAAGTTTAGATTGACATGCAAACGTGATTAGATTTTGGTTATATTTGGTAAACCGGAAGTATCCTCATTTACAACTTTTAACAGTTTTTCTTGAAAAAAACGCAGTTAAGTATCATTTATTGACATTTAATGTTATTATAAATTTTAAAGAATATATTATTCTCTACGAGTATACGTTTGATTGCATTATGTACTTCATAATCAATGGACATAGTTAAAAATTTATAAAGAAATTGAATTTCATAAATCAGCCAGATGTGCTATAACCAAGGAAACGCTACTATATATTAAGAAAATTATGATTAACAGATGACAGTGTTAGGTGCAATTGATACAGTATGTTTGTGTTATAATTTTATAGAAAATATAGAATAATCTTTCTGTATAGAATTTGTACAAAATGCGGAAGATAATGCGGTGGCCAAATCAGATTTTTTTGAATTTGAGATAAGTATTAAAAAATAAAATATACCTTACTGTTAACGACTTTTGTAACTTCATTTAATTCAGGATCATGTTTAAATATTAGAAAATATTTAAATAATGTTCAATAATAGAAAAATAAACATATTTGTTAGGTATTTTTATAGGACGTTATATGATTTTTCCATCTTGAATATATTGAATATTGAACCAATTAGTGAAGTTGATATGTTTGCATCATAAATAAAGATTGTAATATTTATATACCTACTCATAAAAATTAATCTCAATAATAATAAATAAACAAAAAAAATATATTTGCTTAAGAAAAAAACCCAAATATAATCCTACAAGTGGTAGGCATAAATAAAATATAAAAGAATTCATTGCCAATCTATAAATATAAATGATCTAAAAATAGTAGGAGAAACTATCTGAATTTCTCATTTATTTTTGTGTCACATCGATCACATTGTCCATATTTACAATAGGAAATTTTTATAATGTCATCATGATTAAAACAGTACAAATATGACAGTCTTTTTTTAGTGCATGAGTAATTGTTTCTCAACGATTATATCACCAGAAGTTAATGACCTCCTGAATCACCCAAGATGATTTTGTTTTACAAAAATACTTGATACATCACATCGAAATAAAATGAGGCCCAGATTTTTTTATATGATTATTTCTAATGTTTCGGCCAGTGTAAAAAGAAGACGTCACTTTTTAGCATAATAGTTTTATATAAATATTATTTTTATGTCAAAACTATTTCCACAATATCAAGAAAAACATAAAAATAATTTGACATACGAACGTAGTACTTTATTATTCTTTAACACATAATTTAATTACTATTTATTAATTATTCTTAGGGATCTGTCCGTCTTTGTTTAAGACTTTAAGGTAAAGGGTACTGTAGTGACATGTATTCATGTACTCGTATATAATAAAGATGCTCCGATAAGAGCGCCGCATTTAATTTTTAAATAAATAAATATTTTTTTATATAATCGATGTGATATTTATTAATTATTAAACATATGCCGATAAACTAGAAAAAAACAATGTCACCCAAATGACCCCCTCGGCTCTGTCCGCATACGAGTACTCTAACCTTGTATTGAAATTTTCAATGACTTTTCGGCAAAGATGTGGCTCATTTCATTAAAACGCGTTGGATTTTGGTTTGATTTCGATGCAATATTGTCAATTTAACCCAGGTTTAACTAAGTTACGTTGGTACAACCGGCCATAAAACATTTGTTGCTAACGCAGTATCACAAGTTGCGCCCGTCCAGTAGTTTCAGTTTCATTTTCAAAAAATTAAAAATATGTTTTCACAATAATAACGCGTTGTTCTTTCGTGAAACGACCAATTTTTACTAATCGGAATAATGACAGTTACAAATGTCAGAAGTTCCAAACATCTCGTATCAACCGAATAGAAAAAATAGCGCCAAATTTAAACCCAGCCCTCGTTAAGGAGACATCTTTTTTGTGAAAGTTTTGAATTACTTTATTGAAAAATTATAGTATTTAACAGGATTAATATAAAAGGAGTATGTATTTTATTTATCAATAATTTTAGTCAATTATATCATTTAAAATTAAAGACATTACAATCTTTCTACAAACTTGAGAAACGAATTTTACTATGATAAAATAATAAAATTATGACACAATAAAACAAGTTTCCTACAGCAGATGGTTCCGAATTAAATAATAAATAACTTCCACACAAAAAAGATAAAAAGTAACAAAACAATTTTCTTTAAACAATTTTTAAAATAAAATATATTTTATACGAGAACATACTATAACTATTATAAAAGTAGTGTGGGTACATTATGACTAATATTTTTGCGTAACATTTTTCATCGTACAGTTTATCAATTCGAAAATTACAGGTATAAAACCGTCATAAATTAACACAAAATTTCACAACATATTATTCATATTTCAAAACAAACACTCGAATAACTTCGCAACAATTAACAACCTATTTCCCAGAAATCGATTAGTATTTCCCATATAGATCTCCATCTTTCGCTCCTGCTGATCGCCCGGGCCAGCGCGAGCAGAGCGATGCGTGCGCATATGGCAGAACATATGGCGGAAAAGGGAGGGGGGACAGCAGTCAGAGACCGCGCCAAGGCCAAGGTTGATCAAGAGGGGGGATGATGTAAACAACAACTTATCAAAAGTTGCGTACTTCGCGAGCCTCGCAACGGGATTGATTTTGGCAGAATGTGGGATATGGGTGATGCTGAATACAGTTACCCAATTATTTTTTTCGTTTGTACGTTGTTTTGGATTGTTTGTAGATGTACAGAGGTTAATAAGACAGATATTGAAAGATGTTTTTGGTACTTTCGATGGAAGAAAAATGTAAATAGAGCCGAATATATGTACGGGGAAGCTCTATTGATAATGTAATTTCCAATTAAATATTCAAAAGACTAACAAAAGTACAGATTTGTTATATAATATTCCAAACTGAATGACAGTTTTGACGTTCAACATTTGATTGTTTTCTCGAAGGGAATCATCTATAGGACAGTGTGTAGAGATAATTATGAAATCTATAAATACTGGACTTCAATAATACTTTTTTCTTAATGCAGGCTCATATCAGAAGTAGGTTTGTCTAATGTTGAATTTTTTAAAATATTAATAGTTCTAGTACGGGAACAATATATTTGAATTTTCGCTTCATATTTCAGTACAGGCGTACACAATGATCGTAAGGTTTCCAATTGCGATGGAAGGCTTTTGTAGTTGCCAAGTTTTATAACTAGGGGCGTCCCTTTCTATACTGGTAAAGGATTTTTTAATGCTGTTTTGTTATGAGACGTCATTATTATTATTACACATATGTCTTCAAGTAGCTGGAAAGAATGCTGTGTAGGTACGGCTGTAATAGTGTCCATCACCGATTAAATTAACCATAATTTACTGTAATTTTCCGTAAATTTACAGATTTCTTTTACAGGTAAATGTTTGATTCTTTTTCTAAATTGTAATTCTTTATCATTAATATTTATATCTACATTATAAATTAATCTCTGTTTCTCCGAGTTGATCCCAACGTCATCAATTTCTGATGCAAGAATTACTAAACTTTTATCTACCATCTTTGTCTTACACACCTGGCTTATATGAGACTTTTATTCGCTCTCTCAATATCGTATAGGTGTAAAAAAGCCTCGTACAGACCTGCGAACCGTTCGCCGAACCGTTCGACGAACCGTTCGGCGAACCACGTCCAGACCGGCGCAACAAAACGGCGATCCGAGCAAAGCACTGCAACTCGTGCAACGTTTGCCTGCAACGTTTGCGCGATCCATCCGTTGTCGGTATTTCAACGAACGATCAAAGGATGTTGCGCGAACACGTTGCAGCTAGTTTGGACGCGACGGCGAACGGATACTTGCAACAAAATATTTTATTACACTTTATTCTTTGGTTCGAAGTAGATGTTTGCTCTTCATTAATACTACATTTACCAAAAATGGAATGGTCTAAAGACAATACTTCAAAATTTATCGAACTGTACAGAAATCATGATATTATTTGGAATCTACAAAACATACATAATGTATCTGCAACAATAATGGAAAAGAGACGAACATTCCCCCACCATCATCTGCTACAGCTCGTCGAACCGTTCGCCGAACGGTTCGGCGACCGGTTCGGCGTACGGTTCGCCGAACGGTTCGCAGGTCTGTACGAGGCTTTCCAGAGAGATATGCGTTATCACCGTCCAACTAACGGCAAAGAATGAAATAAAAACGGTATTGTAACCGCGGTAACAAATGTCATTATTAAATATGCAACGTGTTGCTTTTAGACAATAAAAAGATACATTTCTTTTGAATATTTGCTTTGCATTTTTCAGATTAAGTATTTTTTTACTACTATACATACCTGACCATTGTATATAAATTATTAAAGAATAGAAATATTGTATTTTCTAAACAATAAATAATATACATGTATGTGAAATAGTTCACAGTACTTATATATTTACAGAGATCCTAAAAATAATTTGTAACAGTGCAATTGAAAAAATAATTCAAAGTAGGCTGTGATCATAGAAAGAAAAGTAATCTTTGTTATTATCTTCTTCGCAATAGGTCAGTTTTTCTTTCCAGTGTTCAAACACATTACTTGAAAATAAAGAAAAAAGACTCAAGCTTCCAGCACAGCTGTTGTTTGTCACCCGCAATATCAACAAACAAAAGATTTATATATGTCTTCCACATACTTTGTAGAAAAAAGCTACACATATTTATTTCACCGCTTTAATCAGTGATAATATTGTGGAAAACTAACAATGAAAAATTGGTAATTGAAATAGATTACCACGAATTAAAAAAGAGACAATTAAAAATCATAATAAATTAATTCATTATTACTTTATAAAGATGAAACTGGAAACTCGTGTATGTATATTAAAATAAAATTCTTGGAATTTGAAAGTTATGATTGAATTTTTGATACTTTGCTTTCCATAGATCGGGTAGTATTTTAGTCGCGAATATTAAAAAATAAAAGGTGCAGTCAATTGTTACTGCTGGTTACATGAGGAAACCCCATAAACGCCGTGTTTATAATGGTAATCAAAGATTGTTGCGTCAATTAATAACATTTAGAATCATGGAAAATACTCAAAATTATTTTATTTAACGTTATTTTGTCTAAAATTCACATTGTTTAGTGTCAAAAAAAATTGGACCTATATTTTTAGACATTAGGTAGGTATTCAGAAACAGTAGTCATGAAATAGTGAACCATAATACCTATAGTGAAGTATCCAATGTAATGAATACAAAAATAAATACATCTCATAGAAAACATTTGAAATTGAAAGAAAAAGTCAATATAATGGAACATTTAGAAGCAGGTAGAGGAGCTACATTTTTATGGCGAAAATATGGGGTAGGTAAATCGACAACTAGTTCAATAAAAAAACAAAGGATACAATTTATGAAAAATGTCGATTGCACTTTCATCGGACTTGGAAGAAAGAAAACATTAAAATCGGCAATATATCCTAAAATGGAAAACTCTTTACAAGTGGTTTTTAAAACAGAAAACAACATGCACTAATTGATGGAGAGATGAATAAATAAAACGCAAAGTATTTGCACCCAAAAATTTACGATAAAACTTTATTTCATGCTAGCAATGGAGGGCTACAGATATTTATAATTTGCTATGGTATTCAATTTTTAAAAATATCAGGGCTAAAGAAAACGCTTATGAAATAGTTTTCTAAAATTCTAGTTCTTCAGGACATACGATCTTAAAAATTAATATTTTGATATTTACCTTGTATTAAAGTAATTAAAACCAATAAATATGTTTAAAATTATATTGTTGTAATTATTTCATATGAACTCGAAATAGTGAACAAACTCAATATTGTAACATGGTCCTCAGTTAATTAGTTCACTGTATCGCTCTACAATACCTTGTCCTAGTTAATCACATTAATAGTGTCAGTTGTGTGTTTCCCTGTTTAACTTATACTCATAGGTGGCGTTGTAAATCATCACCGAATCACATCCCATAATTTTTTTTTAAATTGTGGTTAGTAAGGTATCTCATTTAAATAAAATGAAAACCGTGTTAAATTTTTTTATCTATAATTGAAGCAATAGATAATTTGAGAAAAAAAATATAATACCCCAATAGTTTTAAAAAGAATTGTTTGTTTTTGACTTTATAAATATAAAACAAAGGAACGTGAATAATTAGATAAAAGATATGTGAAATTAAAATGGAAAACATATTAATTAGGATTTAAAAAATAAATATTTAATAAAATGGCTATGCCTAAAATTATGCGTAAAAGGCGTGAAGATAGCCAATTTTATCTAAAAGATTAATTTTGTTTTTATAAACTATAAAAAATTAATACGCAAAATTAACTTCTGAACTTTGATTCAGCTTCGGATCAATAATTTAATATCACACTACATTAAACAATTTTATAACTTTGCATTTTGAAATAGTGATTAAATTCATAAGAAATAATATTGCCACATTATTAAGTTATTATTTCTATAAAAGCATAAATAATCAAAACACTTATTCTTTTT
Source organism: Harpalus rufipes (assembly GCA_951394225.1). Taxonomy (NCBI): domain Eukaryota; kingdom Metazoa; phylum Arthropoda; class Insecta; order Coleoptera; family Carabidae; genus Harpalus; species Harpalus rufipes. Next base: position 20,240,989 of record OX596281.1, on the reverse strand, counting down.
TTTTTCACACATTCCACTTTCATTTCCATTAATGGCAACGCTCTATAAACATTTTCCGTTCAATGTCAAATATAACACACAGAATTATCGGTGGATGACACAAATCGACATCAAAGTACACAAAGCAAAAACGCGATGCGATTTTATCTCTTTGGAGTCAAAGCCAACTAATGTTATCTTTTTGTCCTTTTTGTTCTTGATAATGGTGCAATATGCGTTTTATTAACTAGCGTACACCTAGTAAATTTCACACAGATGTTGCTAAAATAATGGAAATAGATAAAATTATCTGTTATTAAATTTTTTAATAAAGTAGAGGTCGTGACCTTGGCAATGAAATATTGAATAGATACATAGAATACATACAAATACGAAATATTGATGAATATTTCTGGTGATAATTTCAATATCATGAAACAGTGAAAGCAAATGAATTTAGTTTCAATTTCGATTTTAACATTCGAGTTCATTAACTTTTATTCGTATAGTTCAACTGAAATTATTCATATAATGACGTACAACATATCAATAGATAATATTTAATATTAACATAAAAAACTGTATCCTTTTTACATGCTAAAATATTTTTTCTAAAAGAGTATGCTTTTTAATGTTTGTTTTTCTATTTTGCTATAAGCTATTACAGCACTCAGAAGAGTTCGTCAATAGCTCATTCGAGTGGTGTAATAGATTAGTAGGTACAATTTATTTTTTTAGGGTTGGTGGCTATAAATATCAAAAAATATCAAATTGCAAATCTCACTAAATAAACGAACACAAAATGTTACGAATTTTATTTTTATATAATTGTGAATTTAAAAGTAAGAATAAGAAGAAAAGAAATATAGTAATTAAGTTAGAAAGAAATAGAAAATATCGTACGAAATAATAAAAGTTATTTGAAACATTTTGAATGAGGATGAAGGAGATGCGTTTCTATAATAACAGATTAGATACGAATAAAAGTTTTTTTTTTCAATCAAATTATTATTTACCATGGTTTTAACATTGTTTGATTGTAACTGATAATTTCAATACTGAATGAAATTAAAACTAATACAATTGCCCCTTAACCAGTGGCGGCTTGTCATGGTAGGCAGGTGAGGCAGTGCCTCACCAGAAACGAAATAAAGCTGCAAGTAAAGTAGTATGTAAATTACATTTTAACTTATTCCGTTAATGCTGGTCTTTATAAATATCAAAAGAATAATTTAAGCCCCACGACCATAACTAATATGTAATGCAGTTCACCTAATTTACACCCTATAAAGTGCTTCTCGAAATTAATAGTAAAACTGGCTAATGTTTTTAATAAAGCATTCATTCCGGTAAGAAATACGTGCGCTAGACAAAGAGCTGTTTGAGGCACTGCTTCAAATGCTAAATGCAATGAGTGCGTAAAGGATAAAAGATAGTCGCTTTACCTTCCACGTGTCCCTATAGAGGCCGTTATCATACATGAATACAATCAACGCCACGTACTGATAAATTTTGTAAGTAGGTTCACGACATTACTGCATATTTTTGCAAGCAAGATTAAATAGTATTAGCTGCAAATTGCATTCGACAATAAACAAACCTAACATAACCTGTCTTGTCTAGCATTTTTATTGTAATAGGCTCTGGTTTGCGACTGATACGTATTGCAGTAAATATTTAATTCTTTTATTTTTTTCGTTGTTTTTATAGTTTACTCACGTAGTGTTTTTGTAATTTGAATTTTAGTTGAAAACAAAATACAAATAATGGCTTCGACTTCAACTTTAAAAGAATTGAGTGACAATATAAGGAATTCTGAAGATATTGTTAATTTTTTAATTAACAAAAATCCATTTAATCAACTGTCTTATGAAGCCTTTGCCTCACCAAAGTTTTAGTGCACGAGCCCTTAACTTAAAAATTATAAAACAAGCTATATACGTATTTCGAGAACTAAGTTCTCATCATCAGTAGTAAAAACTAAATTTAAGCAGAGTAACAACTCTCAGAGTTGTTAGGACCTCTGGTATGGTTTACATGTTGAGTAATCTTAGCTACTCTGCTTAAATTTGTACTACTGATGATGAGAACTTATAGTTCTCGAAATACGTATATAGCTTGTTTTAATTTTTTAAGGTTAAGTGGTAATTGTATTAGTTTTAGTTATAATTTAACCTTAGACTCCTCCTATTATTAATCACTGAATGAAATTCCTCATTTTTATATTATTTATCATCTCTATTTCTGTTTGCTATAACAACAAACTCGTAATTCCCTGTGTTAATTACAGCTGTTTACATAACATAGTAAATCAATATCTTTCTTTCACCTATTTTTATCCGTAGAAAGTGAAACCAACATTCAACTCTTTACATTACCCTGGCAACTTTTAATTTCATCTCTTTCACATCAGTTCGCCGTAATACAATCCTATGTTGGATTGTTTTTATTGTGTGATGTCACGGCGTCGTCATGGGAACACAGAACAAGTGACTGTGTTGTTTAGTGCTCATGCGCTCAGTGTAATACTTTCGCTAGTGGAAATGCAATGCGAATGACGTAATTAGAGATATTATTAATAGATTTGTCGGTGACGATGAGGAGGATATCTTGTTTTTGTAATGTTTTTGTTGGAGATATAAAATGAGAAGTGTGTTTTCATGTTGATTACTTTTTAGAATTTTTATAGAGCTGCATCATTTAAAATTTATAGGGTAAAATATTAACATGCATGTTTACTTAAACTCCAGATATCTTATTTTTACAAATGTTATACTTTGTGCTTAAAAGCTAAAATTATGAATTAGTAAATAAAATAAAATAAAAATATTTAAAAATCTAATGTAGCCACCGAGGCCACACGAGATAATTATACACGAGTATTTGCGAGGCCACGTGAGATAACAGGTCTGAATGTTTATTTCGTGACGTCACAGAGAGAGGCGAACGACTGCATTGTAAGCATAGGAAATATACGGACTTTTTAACAAATAGCCTTGTAAAAAGTGATTTATAAATACATACAACTCGTGAATAACTATACCAGGAACTATTCGAATATTATACAATTACCATTTTATTTTGACTAGAAAAATTATATAAAAAACAAATTATAAATTGTATAATTGCATCAATACAACTTATATTTTACTTTAAACTATTTATTATTGTTTAAATAACAAATGTTAGTTATAGAATCATATTAATATATTTTATATTTATTTCTAATCGAAACAATACTAATAAATAAGAATTAAATAATAAACAATATAATATTTAAAGTAATATTACTTTAACTTATTACCTACTTGATTCTAGATAGATATTTCAAAATAAAACAATGTTTTCTCTATTTTATATATTGTCGGTATTATGGAAACATGTAATACGTGTATGTATTTAATATAATAATTGCCTTCGATTAGTAATTTTATTACTCTCAATCATTAAATTTTCATTTTTGTTTTAATATAGTTTCACGGTGAATATCTGGATTTTTTTTTCTCTCACGGGGTAATTTTGATAAATATGATTTTTAATATAGTGGGTATTCCGTCATTCGTCAATTTTAAACATTTTCTTTTTAAAACTAATCGTGTATCATCGGACCTAGTGGATTCATGCTCGCCAAGATATGAAATGCAAACAACCGAGGATATTGTGATCTTAAAATATAAACAATATATTGCATTTACCCATTTTTTTTCACCTCACTAGCCCACTAGCGCATAGAAATTTAAAAACATTAGCAAATTTGACCGTTTTCTCGTAATTGTTTCTGCACATTGGCACAGCATTTCAATATCGCTTTTACAATTTTGATTAATTCTTTAATCAATTAATAATAATCAACAAAACCAAGGAAAGACTGGTATGAGAAAGTAGAGAATAAATATGTACAGTGTGTCCACTGTAAGCGGGCCACCATTGCTAACTTTCTTATTTGAAGAGATAGAAAGACGATTAAATAGACAAAACAATTGAACATCATATACGCGACTTATTCAACAAAATACCTTTTTTTTTAAATGGAATGCCATATTGAAAATGGTACCATTGTTCATTGTCACTATGCCTCTAAAATTAAAAACAAAAGAGTTATTTCAAGTTAAAATTTAAATATTTTATTTCATATTTAATACACATATATCATTGTTGCTATGGAAACAACAGTAACTAACATTAAACAAAGAACAATTGACATTTTATTGATAGATGCTGTCAACAAAATGGAAAAATATACTAATGATGAATTAGTTGATATGCTTTTTGTTTATGCAAAGTGCAATAATTAATTTCGTTATTTGTTTTTGTTTTTTCCATAGCAACAATATTGTATTTGTGTCAAAACATGAAATAAAATATTTAAATTTCAACTTGAAATAACTCTTTTGTTTTTAATTTTAGAGGCATAGTGACAATGAACTTTTATATTCAGATAATAAAAATCTTTTAAATGGTACCATTTTCAATATGGCATTCCATTTAAAAAAATATTAATTTGTTGAATAAGTCGTGAATTTGATGTTCAATTGTTTTGTGTTTTTCATCGTTAAATTTGTCGTATAATATCGCCCAACTTTGTCCATTTAATCGTCTTTCTATCTCTTCAAATAAGAAAGTTAGCAATGGTGGCCCGCTTACAGTGGACATACTGTACATATGTGTAATAGGCAGGAACTAAAAACAAATAACAATGAATGTGTTTCATGAAATACTCAAACAGTTAACCTAAAGGTAGAAGAGTTTATCTACAATAGTATACAATTATTTATTTCATCACATTGTATCAAAAATCGCAAGAATATGACGCACAAACGAAACCATACGATCACGATAGTGCAAACTTTTTGTACATTTATTTCATTTATAATGTTTTTTATTTATTTTTTTTAGTCCTATAAATAAAATGGTTAGGTATTATATAATATTTGAATAGTTATTCACGAGTTGTATGTATTTATAAATCACATTTTACCTCCGCATATTTATTATGCTCACAAAGCAGTCGCTCACCTCACGCTGTGACGTCACACATAGAGAGGGGATAAACATTCAGGCCTGTTATTTGGTGTAGCCTCGGGCCCGCACTCTAGCACATTATTTTTAGTTAAGTAAAAGTACAACCAGTTGTTCAAAATATCTCTATTCATTTTTATTATCCCATATAAACGTACGAGGGTGAATTGAAAAGTTTCCGGAATTACAGAGAAGGCCTTGGATTTTAGAAAGTAATTTTATCTTCTTCTTTTATTTAACTCTTCATATGAACTATCAAGAAATTGCAATACAATCTGTCAATCGTGACAAGCGTCTGTGTCGATCTACCTAGCGTTAAATCGGTAATGGATAAAAACGAACTTCGTGCGGTGATCAAGATTTTTCACTTGAAAGGAGAGACGGCAAGGGAGATAAAACCAGATTGGATGCTGTCCTTAGGAATGCTTCACCTGGACACACACCTCTGACCTGTGACGAACCTCATTCAGGTCGACCAAAATCGCCTACCACACCGGAAATTGTGGATAAAGTCCACGATACGGTCCCGGAAGATCGCTAAATGAAAGTGCGTGAGCTTAAAGAAGTCATAGGGATCTCTTATGAAAGTGTAGTTTATATTTTACACAATGAGCTGGGCACGAGAAAAATGTGCGCCAAGTTGGTGCCGCAATTGCTCAATTCGGAGTCAGAAGTTGAGCCGAAAATTTGGAGTTGTTTAAGAAAAATTCGGTCAATTTCAAATCATGGATGGAACATGGGTACACATTACACTCCAGAGACGAAAATACAGTCGAAAGCGTGAGTTGGATATGATGAGTCGGCCCCGAAGAAAGCGAAGTTAATTTAATTGGCAGGTAAGGTGATGGCGGCAGTCTGTTGAAACGTCAAAGGAATTTTACTAATTGATTATCTTGGTAAATGAAGAACTGTGACTGGACGATACTACGCCACAATTTTAGACCAGCTGAAAGCAGTAATTCTAGAAAAACGCTCGGGAATGGCAATGTAAAAATCTCGTTTAATCCGACAATGCGCTAGCTTATTCAAGTCGAATTGCTCAACAAATATTGAACGAAATGAGGTTTAAAATCGTCCCCTATCCACCGTACTCGACTGATTTGGCTCCCTCCGTTTTTCATCTTTTCCCAAAACTCACAACGTTCAACGCTGAAAAGATATTACTATCCAACAAAGAAGTCATAGATGCATTAAATGCTTATTTTGAGGACCTCAAAGGAATCCATTTTCGAGAGGGAACCGAAAAGTTGGAAAACACTGGATTAAGTGTGTTGACATCAGAGGGGACTATGTAGAAAAATAAAATGTAGCCCATGAATTTTTGCCTCTCGCTAAGAGAGGTATTGGATTCATGCTAAAAATCGCATATCCAGATTTTATTGAATAAGCACGTTTTAAGGTCCCTACAATCCGATTTTAACATTTTTACGATGATTTTTGTGTGTGGATGTGTGTGTGTATGTATGTGTGTATATATGTGTGTGTATGGTGTATGTTTATGTGTGTGTGTGTGTATGTGTGTGGGATGTTGGAAGGACGATTACTATAAGACTATATATTTGTTTAACTACGTATTTCCCAATCGGACATTCATGGGAAGATCTGAAAAGGTTTTGGTAACAATTGGACAATCGGAAGTAGAAGATTCTTGAAAAAAAATCTTCTAAATAATATTTTTTGAAAAATTTTCTTGGTAATATTAAAGAAAATTAAATTCTCTATCTGATACATTTAAATATTTTATTATATATTCTACAGATTTAGAGATAAAAGAAATAAAATATATAAAATAATCTGTTGTAATAAATTTTAGAGCCGAAAGAATGCCATGGAAAATAGTTGCAAATTTAAAATGTTTGTGACAGATAAATGTCAGTGTCAGAAATCCGGAGACATTACTGAAAACCACACTGAAGACTTTTTCTGGGAAGTACATACATTATATTATTTTTTAATGTATTAATAGTTAAATATTTAATATGTTAGGTATATTACACATAGCCTACAGAAATACTGTTACTTCCGACAATGAATTGGAAACATCTCCAAAAATTAGAAGAGTAGGACAAAATTTCTACATAGAATGAAATTAAATTTAAAAAATCTAAATATAAAGAATAGATATAAGTAGAATATTTGGTGTAGAGTGTAGGTATACAAGACAGGTTAAATACATTAGGGCGCGAGCAGTCATGTGATTTTGTTGATCTTGACAAGCAGATATAGGGGCCCATGTCAAAATGATAGCTAGTACTTATGTACATAGATGTCAAATAACATAACTTTTCGTTCTAAATTTCGTGATTTTCCAATTGCATATGGTTTATTTTCATAGACAAGTAAATTCCAGGAGACAAATTAACTACGTGAATTTAGAAAATCTTGAATTTTTAATGAAAAATTCTGACATTTGACATCTATGTACATAATTACCAATTATCATTCTGAAACGGGTCCCCACATCTGCTTGTCAAGGCCAACAATGTAACATGACTGTTCGCGCCCAATACTTATGTAATCAAAAAAGGAAGTGGCGAGAAGTATTGTGCTGGCCACAACAGATTTTTTTTCATGTCATTCTGGAAACTTTTCAATCCACCCTCGTATGTACTCACATTTAAAGTAAAATGTCAGAAATATCAAAAATTAAGTTTTTATATTTTTGCACCGCAATTCAATATCTCTTGATACTGAGATAAAGATGTGCATTTTAATCTGCAACCTAAACACGCAAAATTTTAATATATTTTGACTTACTAATGAACTAGGAGTATTGGAGGAGAGTAGTAGATGTTAACATACCTGAAACAAAACGAATAAAAATTAAAAATATTTTAATCATATTTTGAAAAATATAAGTTGATATAACAGCTGATAAAATGAATATGGCAATTCACGGAAAATCAGATACCTCAATCATTAATATCATATTATTAAACAATTGTTTTGACAAAACAAAACATGTCCACATCTTTCTTGTCACAAACTTTTCTTTTCTTTTTACTATTAAACTCTTCTTGGAGTACCCCACACTATCTTTACTACAACAACTTATTTTGTCTAGAAGAAAAGTTGTTTAAAAACATCCACTATCAATCTTCTAGACATGTGAGTCGGTGTTGTGTGATCCTTATGCTGTCCATTGCGTCAGCGTTACGGCTGTTTTAACTTGGCGATCCTCTAGCAACAGCGGAAATCTGCTATTTTGTCATTCTCACTTTCAGATTGCCCGCTTTATAGAATAATGTACGCGAGAACCTGTAGTTAACTTGGTGAGGCTGGTGGGCTGAATGGAATTGTGGGAGGTTGTGGATGGAATATGAGATGAGGAGTTAGGTTAGGGTTTTTGCAAATGAGTTAATTTTGGTTGCAGCATTAAGATTTAGATTGGATCATACATACGTAAAGCAAGTTGTAGGAGTTGCTATTTGTAAAATGATGTTTCGATGCACAAATTATAACATAGTTTATCGAAGCAATTTTATATTTCAATCTTTTCTTTTGGGGAATGCGTTATAGATATGATTGATTGCCGTTTTAGTGGTTCGGGTTCAAATCCGTAAATAAATTAGGTTATAATAGAAAACTGTACAATGTACAAATGCGACACTAGGTGCACTACTCTAAATAATATTTAGATTATGTGTATTTAAATTAGGTTATGTTTAGACATTTAGACATTTTTTATTGGGCATTTTGTATTTGTTACTTTGCGAAAAAAGCTTAAAATATGAACCATTTTGTTATTATTCAATTATTTATTTTGAAGACTCTCATACCGTAAACCTATCCAGACCAAAAAGTGTAAATTAACACGTTAACTGCGTTTAGGAGTAATTTTGTTCCGTTTTGTACATTCCAATAGTAATACCAATTAACGAGTTTTGAAGCTAATTAAATGGCAACACGTTTTAAAGTTCACTTTGTTTCAGAAATTTAGTCACTCAACGTATATTATAAAAAATATAAATTCAGGTCGTAAAATGCACTTATGAACATTATTGTTTCGTATATATTTTGTCGTCAATTCGAATTCGACTTTGTATAAGATGAGTATACGTACAAAAAGGATTATTCATTTAGCAAAAGTGTTAATTATAAAAACTATATTAAAAAATTATGTATAATATATGCCAAGAGGAGATGAGTATACGTACAAAAAGGATTATTCATTTAGCAAAAGTGTTAATTATAAAAACTATATTAAAAAATTATGTATAATATATGCCAAGAGGGCTAAAGTCTCTCTGTGAGGCTAAATTAAATAAGATTTCAGCGTGTTAAAAATAGGACAACGTGGTTTCAAAATATGAATTCAGCATGAAATACTTTCTTATTATGTATTACACGATTTTAGGGAAGGAGTGGTTCAAAAATAAAACATAACTTTAATTCCAAAGAAATATATTGATCATCTTCAAACGTTAAACCTACTAACCACTCCTCAACAACAATCCAACAATCGTGTAAATAAATGATAGAAAAGAAAAAAAATATGTCGAATTTAAACCGACTTATAATGTCTATATTGGGTGCGTTCGGTATTTAAATCTGTCGAACACTCTGAGCAATCTGATCACGTGACAGATTCATCTGCGATTTCCGATCTGTAGCTTGAATAACCGAACGGATAGAGCGTTTAGCTGCCATTTTGATAGATATAAATTTGCGCCGGAATAAAAATGGAAAATAATAAAGAACTGTTAACATATGTATTATGTGCGAGTTATGAACCTTTTTTAATGATACGGATTAAGAATGTAGAAATGATTATGGACAACTTAAAGCTTAAAATTATGTAGAAAAATGTTTCCTAAAATGACTAATTTATACATTTCAAACATTTTTGATTGATATACGAAAACGACAACATACATTCATAGAATAGATACTGTTTGCATTGCAGGCGACCAACATTTTAAATTTGCGCTTAAATACTCATGCGCCGGACAACTGATGAACATGCTCCACGGTTAGAGAACGAGTGAACAGATTGGACCCTGTGCGCTCCGTGAGCTAATAACCGAACGTAGAGCTGAGCAAAAAGATCGCTCAGATGTAATTACCGAATCGATATTGAGCGCTCAGACCGTTCAGGGCGTAAAAACGAACGAAGCCATTGTGTCGGAATAGTGAATCAAATATGAGAAATTTGCCGATTTGAAACTGTTTAAAATATTAAAGACATTTATCTGGAAGACATACCTACGATTTGTGAAATTAGCACGATACTTTTGAATTACTTATTTATTGTGGGTGATTGCTTTCATTGTTATTGAGGAAATAGTATAATGCCATATTTATACTAGTAATTGATTTACATGTAGGTTTGTTGAATAAATCGATTGATTATCTCATACATGCGACTTGTGCCCTAGACTAGTACGTAGCCAACGAATAAATAATACCGTCTGGAGTTAATCGTCGTGGGTGTGTGGAGTAATTTACGGCGTGATAATAAATGGGCGCGACTAGGTGACAAACTAGTAATTTTTCATATTTAACATTAATGTCTTTTTTCACTTATATTTCTTAACGTCGTTACTGACCTTTTCAACATTCATAATATAAGAACATAAAATAAGAATGAATAATTTACTTCGTTTATAACAATTAAGTTAATTCTTTTTTCTGCAAACAATTGTAAAGTAAAATTTGTAAATACATTACAGAATTTTCTTGGAAATTATAATTGACGTCATATAACCATACGTTTTTTTTCTTCTTAAATTAACTGTTTAGATTTAGAGAGACAAGTTATTTTAGGCGACAATTTGAAAAATGTAACTTTCGTAAGAATTCTGAGCGGATTTTACATAACCTGGATAAATGTTTCGGACTATTATGACGGTAGATTCACCTTCTAAAAGAGTTATCGCATCTTTTACCGAAAGATTAATCGCTTTTTCATCATTACTATTAGCAATTTTTACAATTGGCCGATTGTAAAGTATGGATTTATACAGCCAAAATTAAAACTAAGACATAGAAATTTAGAATGTTTTATTATACAATGCGCTAACATTAACACTGAACTAGAAAGTTCGCAAACTTGCATTTTCTTAATGTAAATTTTAATTTTCTTTGCCATTGTGCCTGCACCAACCGCCAGCTGATATGCTGATTGGCGCTGATGTGTTTCTCAGTTGGTATTGGCAGTACCATATAATAGTATTAGATTTAGATTTAGTAGGTACATGGGCAATACACACTTACTAAATATAAACTACACATATATAACAAAAATCTGTATAAACTTCTTAGTTTTAATGTTAATGTTAGTCGTACTATTAATTTTATTACTGTTAGTTTGAACTGCATAAATCCAGTTTAAGATTCTAAAATATTGAACTTTCACATAATCGGTCCAAAAACCAATTTCAGTATTATTCATAATGAAGATCTTTTTCCCAAGTTAGATTCTTTTGTTTTCTTACTGATGAAAAAAAAATTCTAGCTGTAAGTTAAAAATGAAGTAGGGATATATATCTCGACTGTTTGGGTGGATTACATGTTAACAATGGGGTATGTGACCTTCATCAAATTGAGTGAAAATATTTGTTTATTTTTTTATATTTATTATAATGGGGTCTCCTGGTCGTGTGCCTGAGTGTCTGGTCGAGAATCTGAGGACCCGAGTTTGATCCCGACCGACGCCAAATATTATATCGAATTTTAAGGAACAAAATTTCCCCCTGTGGTGCACTCTACAAATATTTCATTATTACCGAAATCTGTGTACAAAGCAGATTGGCACACCCAGCAATGAGAAGTATGCAGTGATGATATTTTTTAGAGTTAAAAATATCATACCCGTACTTTTTCAGATTTGTTAAAAGAATTCGATAAAAATGACGTTATTACTGAACCTAATATGAGAGCGAAAGAAATTGGTTGTACCTGCATGGGTACATTATATTAAACTCTATAATTCAATAGATTAAAAAAAAATGGTCACATATTTCATTACTCAAAATCTGTTATTATTTATTCTTATAAAACTGACTTCTACCTTCATCAGGGTTAGTAATAGGTATCTTACAGTTTTATAATAAAAACATGTGCACACAAATACATTTGTTGAAACTGATCGTATTCTTGATTATGAAAATAACTAACCATGAAAGTATAAATGTAGTCTAAAACATTGGTTTCGAAAGAATAAATGATCGAATAAAGACACGGTTGTATATTAGACTATTTTGGTGATAACAGAGTGGTTGATCAACTGAAATTAAGAGCATTATGAAAAAAATAAGATAATATAATTTTTTAAAAAAATGTACCTATTTCGTGAAGAAAAAGATCAAATAATTATAGAATATGAATTTACCCTCATGACAATACACTTTGGAAATAATTTTCAATTTTGATGTTGGACTATTTCGAACCCGTTTCGTCAGAACCACAGGACCACAGCCATGAAACCCAGCAGTCATGTATGATAAAATAACTTTAAACCAGGATAAAATATCGGTATATCGATTGTTAAGTTGTTACACCTGTAAGGGATAAAATAAACATTCAAAAAGTTCCAGTATCATTTATTGTCGATCCATTTCCCTAGAATGGTTGTCCTATCCGCATATCGCGTGTCCAGTTGTGTTGGCGCTGTATTGAAACGCGCAAATCTATTAAATATTTCATTGAAAACGAAAGGTCAACTAGTGCGCGATGTCAAACCAGGCCATAGACCTTTCCATAAGAATAACTGCCAAAAATATTACATTCGCAATGCGCGGCCGCGTATGCGCCAAAATAAAACAATACGTCATCGGACGCAGGTGCGCGCCAACCTACCGGGTGCAACATATCCACATCACCACATAATTTACTCCTGCTTAAATAACACATCAATTATCTTCAATTTACTTAAAGCTCAAATTCCAGAAGTGAGAACTGAGAAAATCTAACGAAAAATATTGATACCTAACTGGAAAATTTATGATACAAAGATTTAATTATTATTTTTTAAAAAACCTTTACGAAACTTAAATTATTATGTTAGAGATGTATTCGGAATTTAGTATAAGCTAATCGATTGCCGATAATATTGAAACTAATTATTTATGAAAATATTTTAGGATTGTCATTAGTGCAACTTTAAGTACAGTCTTTTCTTAATAAAATTAGTTCTACGAGTACCTCTGACTACTTTTCCACCACATCTGGATTTTTATGTTACTTATACAATTTCTAAAACCTTTGTCAACTGCATATTTTAGTGTTAACTGATCTACTTTTTACCCCTCGCTAAGAGAGGTATTGCATTCATGCTAAAAATCGCATATCCAGATTTTATTGAATAAGCACGTTTTAAGGTCCTTACAATCCGATTTTAACATTTTTACGATGATGTCTGTGTGTGTGTGTGTGTGTGTGTGTGTGGATGTGTGTGTGTGTGTGTGTGTGTGTGTGGGATGTTGGAAGGACGGTTACTCAAAAACTATAAGACTTAAAATTTGTTTAACAACGTATTTCCCAATCGGACATTCCCGGGAAGATCTGAAAAGGTTTTGGTAACAATTGGACAACCGGAAGTAGAAGATTCTTGAAAAAAAATCTTCTAAATATTATTTTTTGAAAATTTTTCTTGATAATATTAAAGAAAAATAAATTCTCTTTCTGATACATAAGGTTTTGGTAACAATTGGACAACCGGAAGTAGAAGATTCTTGAAAAAAAATCTTCTAAATATTATTTTTTGAAATATTTTCTTGATAATATTAAAGAAAAATAAATTCTCTTTCTGATACATTTAAATATTTTTATACATATTTTATAGATTTAGAGATAAAAGGAATATAATATATAAAATAATGTTGTAATTAATTTTACAACCGAAAGGATGCCATGAAAAATAGTTGATAATTTAAATTATTTGTAACTGACAGATAAATGTCAGTGTCAGAAATAATGAGTAATGAATTAAAAATGTACTTGGAGAATCCCTTAGTTCTTGATCTGTGACTATTATGGAGATGACAAGTCTAGGTTGAAGGACTTAAATTTGTTTCAAACATTATGGGACAATGTACACCAGTACTGTAGACTAGAGTAACTTTGAATTGCGAAAAAGCTATCAAATTCTTCTCAAGTAAGTTGTAAATATTGACAAAATTGCACATCGATATAAGAATAATCGGAGTGCAATCTATCCGTCACTTTATTAAAAGGAATTAGTGTTATTTAGATATAACAAGTATGAAAAAATAAAATGTAAAAGAAGATATGTAAGAATAGATGCACAATCCAGATATATACATTTTAGACCGCCCAAAATTAATGTTTTTACTAGAAGAATATGAAGAGAAAGTAAACAAAGTTGTTCGAATTGAAAATTGCTGTTACCAGCCTAATATTTATATATGGTAAACTCTACTTTGTAATTTATTGTAACATAATTTATGGTAAATATCTTTATGTTGAGACATGCTATTATTGAATAATAAAGAAGTTTATACGTCATAGATTTATATGAATATATTATTTGTATTTATAAAAATATTCTTTGCTTTATGCATACAGCCAGGTAAAATATACGGCGAGAGGTTATGTGCTGGCCACATCAGATTTTTTCTGAAGTAGATATAAATATTGTCAGAAACCCGTTTACCGTAAGGTGTAGCAGGTATGCTTTATTGACAGCGGAAGAGCATAGAAGTAGAATATTTATTTCAACTTTTCTGTATACCTACTTATAAAAAAAAAACCATAACACATAACCTAACATAACGCACGAAATTCGGGAAGTTATACTTATAATTTCAGAATTACTAGTTCTTCATCTGTGGAGTTTCAATATAAATAATATTAGTAACATAAATTTCTTACATATTTTTGTATTTTGACTGTTAAAAATATATTTAAAATAAATATTTCTATGCCCCCCTCCATTGTGAATAAAGCATGCTTATTTCTTGGAAGTCAAAAGCTCTGGTAAAAGTCTATCAGTTGACACTAATATCGACAGTTGGATCTTAATGTAATGTTAAATTAATAAAGTCTGTAGAACATACATAAATCAATAAATTTTAATTGCATATACGTACTTCACTACGAAGTAGTTCCTTGTAGAACAGTACATAATTTTTATCACTATTTTCCGTGTATTCTTGGTTTTCCCGTAGGTGGAAGTCTTTGGAAAACCGTCCAACTCCCGTGGGAGAATCTGAAAAGCTCGGACCGGTGCAAAAAATAAATAAATAGGGAAACGATGAAAGAAAGAGGAAAATATAAATGCGTAACAATTTTTCTTTAAATTGTCGCTTTCACGGCTAAATGGAAATAAAATACTTCTGGAGCATCACTGCCAAAACTTCTAACTGACTGAATCCGAGATGATTAAGAAGTGTTCTCCCACGCTTTATTTTTAAAATAATCCCTCAGATACAAATACATTTTTCATCGTTGGTTTTCTTTAGCAACAGCTTCTGAAAAATGAATAGAGAAGATTATATTTAATAAAATATATTACTTGAATATGAAGAGAGTTGTTCATGAAATGAGTAATAAGCCCTGATGATATATATTTTTTTATTTTTATTTTCTAAAAATTTTTGTTCCGAATCTCTATCTGGCGTGACCAAAAAAATAATATATTTTATTAAATACATCTAATTATAGAGTAAATAATATGACCGTATTTTGTATATTTGTTCCATATTAATAGAATTCGACAAAACCGGCATTAAAACGTCACCGTGACGTCATTGGAGCACAGTACTACAAGAAAGGAAAGCCTAGATCGATATTGTCGTATTATTCAAAAAATGAGACAGATTAACATTGTTAATCACGCGACCGAATAGTTCAGGATATGGTCACAATTGATGTTTCAATTTTTTGGCCGGATACAGTATCAAAACCGCATTTTTTTTACTATACTTCGGATTTTTTTTCCGAAGAAGTGCTAATGCTACCAAGACTGGCCAATATAATATATCGAGCTAGAAGATATCCAAAAAACCCGTTCGAACTAGATATTTTTATACAAATGCAGACTCTTGAATTCATGAAAGACAGTATCAAACTTTTCATGGCATATGTTTCATAATAATTATAATATTTATTTTTCATGATAAAATACGATATAGGTATGTATGTATATTGTAAACATGATATTTACCTATCATATATGATTCATTATTATTATTTATAATTATAATATATGCATAATGAAATATACAGCGTGTATCACGGAAAGTGAAACAGGCGTTTCACAACAGACGAACAAAAGTGTAACGTTTTATACGTCAAATTATTAGTATTTATTTTGACAAATTGTGATAATAAATCGATATTAGAGTTAATTATTTTCAAAAATGAATAATTATTCAAATAAAGAAAAGTTACAAATAATTAAATGGCCTTAATGTAACGTAATAAAAAGTTACGTTTTTGTTCGCCTCTTGTTTCTAATTCCATGGCTAATACTATTAAATTGTAATTGCGTGAATTTTCAAATTTTATTTCTGCAGTTATGAACTAGCCAAAGTGTTTTTTTTAATGATTCTGATGTAGAAATTTTTGCTTTACAACATTCGAAACTTTTACTCTAAAATAATTAGGGGAGCAATGCGCACGGAAAAACTGATTTCCCATGTTAAACGCCTATGTTTCATTTTCCGTTATACACCCTGTATAATATTCAATACATTTACAAAATACTTGGGGATATGATTAAAATAAATATTATGGCACTTGATTTATTATTGGTAATAATAATAATATAAAAAATCTTATTTATGAAATAATATACTTGTTTTACAAAACTAGGGCCTGTATTTTCATTTCTAGTTCAATTGTGTGTTAAATGTAGGTTAAAACAAAAAATGTCGCCTCATAAAATTGGTATATGTAATTTTTTCAGCTTGTTATAATATCGATGCTATAATTTTCGTTTTAACTGACAGTTAACAGACAGTTTAATTAGATACGAATATACCGGGGTTTAATATAGGTAATTTATTAAATTACCCAAGTAAAATATTCTTTTTTATTCAATAAATACGAGCCCCGTCCCACATACGTTGGCCTGCCGGTTTTAATTTCATTTTATTTAGTTAATTTAAGATACAAATAATAACTAAGATAAATTATCGCCAATTTTTATAAATATTACGGACATTTTGCCGTTTTAATCACACGTAGCAAGATATTGTTTTCTAAGGTATTTTGTTGTTGTAATGTAAAATGAAATTATACTTAGTTATACCAACAATTCAAGAAGAACAGAAATAAATTTACACGAATTTATGTTGTAAAGATGTTAGTAAATTATTACCATAATTATTTTAGACATTTTATTTAATAAAACCTAATATCCTTAAAACTTAAATTCATTTATTTTTCTTCAGTTTTTCTTGAATTGTTGATAAAACTAAGTATTATTTCATTTTACATTATAACAATACAATATTTTAGAAAATATATATATTGCTATGTGTCATTACAATAACAAAATGTCCGAAATATTAATAAACATTGACGATAATTAATGTTACTTATTATTTGTATTATAAATTAACTAAATATAATGAAATTAAAGCGGATGGGCCAACTGATTTGGTAAATCATCATGGATTGTTAGTCATTAATAAGTGTACCAATTTACTTTTTGTTCCCAAATATCAGTAAAAACGATGATTGGTAACATAAATAATTTATTAAGGCCGGTGGTTAGCAAACATTTGGCTAGCTACGTTTTACCTCTATCCGTCGTATAGGGATTATTTTGGATAAAAATACTTCAAATAAAATAGCATACCCATAATTAATTTTTCTCTAATTATTATTTGAGGGTGAAGTATTTTTACCTCTCTCTAAGAGAGGTATTGCATTCATGCTAAAAATCGCATATCCAGATTTTATTGAATAAGCACGTTTTAAGGTCCCTACAATCCGATTTTAACACTTTTACGATGATGTCTGTGTGTGTGTGTGTGTGTGTGTGTGTGTGGATGTATGTGTGTGTGTACGTGTGTGTGTGGGATGTTGGAAGGACGACTATTCAAAAACTATAAGACTTTATATTTGTTTAACTACGTATTTCCCAATCGGACATTCATGGGAAGATCTGAAAAGGTTTTGGTAACAATTGGACAATCGGAAGTAGAAGATTCTTGAAACAAAATCTTCTAAATAATATTTTTTGAATTTTTTTTTTTTTGGTAATATTAAATAAAATTAAATTCTCTATCTGATACATTTAATTATTTGATTATATATTCTATAGATTTAGAGATAAAAGAAATATAATATATAAAATAATCTGTTTTAATAAATTTTACAGCCGAAAGAATGCCATGGAAAATAGTTGAAAATTTGAATGTTTGCAACTGACTGATAAATGTCAGTGTCAGAAATCCGGAGACATTACTGAAGATTTTTTCTGGGAAGTACATACGAGGTGTGTTCAAAAACTATCGCGAATTTTGAATTTTCGCGGGTTACGTATATTCGAATTTCGATCTTTTTGTGGCTTTATGTTGGTACTCATGTCTCTCACTTATGTCGACAAGCTCGGCCATTTTGAATGTTCACTTACTTGTTGACAGCTGCTTTGCTTGCACGTGTTTTGGATCGTCTTCGATTTTTACCTATTGTGCTTATTCGTTAAAAACTGACTATGAATTTTTTGACCAAGACATTATCTTTCTTATCTAAAGGCGACGGAACGTAGAAAAAAATAATTCATTTAAAATTTGTCATTGTCATAAAATGTTTTTATCAAAGAAGTTATTTCATTTCTACTCGTAGAAATGAAATAACTTCTTTGATAAAAACATTTTATGACAATGACAAATTTTAAATGAATTATTTTTTTCTACGTTCCGTCGGCTTTAGATAAGCAAGATATTGTCTTGGTCAAAAAATTCATAGTCAGTTTTTAACGAATAAGCACAATAGGTAAAAATCGAAGACGATCCAAAACACGTGCAAGCAAAGCAGCTGTCAACAAGTAAGTGAACATTCAAAATGGCCGAGCTTGTCGAAATAAGTGAGAGACATGAGTACCAACATAAAGCCACAAAAAGATCGAAATTCGAATATACGTAACCCGCGAAAATTCAAAATTCGCGATAGTTTTTGAACACACCTCGTACATTATATTATTTCTTATTGTATTTATAGTTAAATATTTAAAATTATAGGTATATTACACATACCCTTCAGAAATATTGTTAATGCCAACAATGAATTGGAATCATCTCGAAAAATTAGAAGAGTTAGACAAAATTTCTTCATAGAATGAATTTATATATAAAAAATCTAAATGGAAAGATAGATATAAGCGAGACTACAGCTCGAAGGAAGACGATATTGAAATGTTATAAATACAAGGTTAAAGTGAAGATGGTCTCCAATCTGCAATGTAAAATACAGAAAAATTGTATCTCATCGAAATAATGAGTAATGAAAGAAAAATGTACTTGGAGAATCTCTTAATTCTTGATCTGTGACTATTATGGAGGTGACAAGTCTAAGTTGAAGGACGTAAATTTGTTTCAAACATTATGGGACAATGTACACCAGCACTGTAGCTAGAGTAACATTGAACTGCGAAAAAGCTATCAAATTCTTCTCTAGTAAGTTGTAAATATTGACAAAATTACACATCGATATAAGAAAATAATCGGAGTGCAATCTATCCATCACTTTATTAAAGGGAATTAGTGTTATTTAGATAAAACATGTATGAAAAAATAAAATGTAAAAGAAAATATTCTTTGCTTTATGAATAGAGCCAGGTAAAATATACGGCGAGAGGTTATGTGCTGGCCACATCAGATTTTTTTTTCTAAAATTGACGAAGAAAAAATAATACTAATCAACTGTTCACTAATTACCCTGAAAAGTCGGGCTCTCAAAATGTCACGGAGACAGAACCAGAGAATTCAATTTTGTGCTACATATTTGAAAAATGAAAATAACTTTCAAATTGAATCCGGTCGTATTAACCTGGGCGGTTAGAAACACAATTAGTATTTCTAATGCACTCAGACATGCGACCTGATAAATATTATAATAATGCCTTAAATGATTATAATGATAAATCTACAATAAATACAACTAAGTAATTTATAGGTGAAATTAATAAATAATGAGATTAAGATATCAATGTGAATTTCCTGACACTTTCCTGCTTCCGCCTCTTCACCAAGTTAACCTAGACCTAACCTATCTCATTCTCTTTCACTGCTGTTTCATAAGTGAAGCGTGAAGCCCGTAACTCATTGTCGCACTCTCACTCGTCGGTTTGATCGTGCTAACGACGCTCACATCTCATTCATTCGTTATTAGCCGCTGGATAATTTATGAACAGAATTAACACCTAACTAGTAGAAATTCTTCCTTGTTTCTACATCGGCTACTGCGAATTTATTACTGGATCACCGATAAACGCTGTCATTAAGTCATTAGAAGATTAGATCTTTAAGGGTGATAAAGGAAAGCTAATGAAAGGTTATGGTGTGTTAACTACGCATATTTGTTTTCTTGTTATCGATATTATTCAGTTAAGAATGGAATATATGACGTGTGAGAGTCGACTGATACCAAGCAGGTGTTGCGCGATTTTTTTCTTTGCTTTAATGGAAAGAATAAGAAAAAGTATTTTACCCCTTTTTATTTTCTTCCATATTACTCTTCACAAAATTGTCTTTGAAAATATATTTAAATTGTCGCCTTATCTGTCGTCTGACGACGTCAGAAAACTACTCACCAATGCAGGAGTAGCTGCCATTTACCGCTAACAGAACTTAAACAAGTGACAGCTGTGAATTCCATGTTAGTTACTAGTTTTATCCATATTAGATCTATATTAGTAATTTTTACTTCTCGCTAAGAGAGGTATTGGACTCATGCTAAAAATCGCATATCCAGATTTTAATGAATAAGCACGTTTTAAGGTCTCTACAATCCGATTTTAACATTTTTACGATGATGTCTGTGTGTGTGTGTGGATGTATGTGTGTGTGTGTGTATGTGTGTATGTGTGTGGGACGTTGGAAAACTATAAGACTTAATATTTGTTTAACTACGTATTTCCCGATCAGACATTAATTGGAAGAGCTGAAAAGGTTTTGGTAACAATAGGACAACCGGAAGTAGCAGATTCTTGAAAAAACATCTAAATATTATTTTTTGTTTTTTTTTCTTGGTAATATTAAAAAAAAAAAATTCTTAATTTAAATATGTTTCATTTTTTTTAAATAAAGACGTCACGGAAAATGTTCTTCCTTAATTTACTAAAAAATATATATCTTAAATAAAATTTATATTTTTACATACGTGTTCAACATAACATTAGGTATATGGTGATACAAATCTATTTTCAGTATCCTGCATGTAGCCCATTACAAGGCACAAAAAATTATCGTAAAAAACACAATCTTTAATAAAGATAAATAAACTATAAAAAATAGACTGCACGTTTTAATGAAATATTACCTGGATAACATAACCTAAAGATACTTTTTGAAACTGATATAAAAGCGGATGTAGTGGGGCTTGCCAATATTTAAATACATACAACGGTGGAGATTTGTTGTAAGAACATTTCCATATACATAATTAACACCCTTTTTTTACCGAAAATGGGTTTTGAACCCAGAGAATTCAATACTCATATGAAATAAAATTCATTAGTACTTCATATAAATGTACATAAGAAAAATACAAATGGCAGCTGAAAGATGACAATCATATAGTATTGTAAACGCGATTTGCGGTCTAGGTTCTAGTCAATCAGAGGGCAGTAATAATGCTCTTATCTAAACCTATGAACTATTCTTATTTACAACAAAGTATAGTTTACGGTAGAAAGGTGTCGTTTTCCACATAATGAAGTGAAAATGTCATTCGACTGTATAATTAGATAATTCTTCCTTAAATGGAAGAAGGGATACGAATACATCTGTTTCCGTAAGTTCTTTTGCGTTTTAATGGGCAGGTGGCAGGTGTTAACCTACAGTAAATTTTGACACAAATTGCAACCAATTTTGGTTACAAACTAGTGTTTGTGAATTTGAAGAGAAGTCCCACAATGCCAATTAACAAACCAAGATGCTAATGACATAAAGGTGGACATATTTTATATTTTAACTTGTTTGTTCGGTTTCCATGTATGTATTTTTCAGGGTGAAAGTATTTATTAATGGATGTTCTTTAGCTGCCGGTTGCTTTAATATACGTTACAATCTCATTTTCAAAAAAATCTGATGTGACCAACACAGTACCTCCCGCCATTTACCTACGTATATAATTTTTATATTACTTTATAAATTTATCCATACAATATATAGAAAAAGTATTAAAGCAAACTTGTAGAAAATGGAATAATCTTTAATTTTTATAATAACAAATTGAGAAAAAAATACATTTAAAGGTATTTTTTTAAGAAAAACTATCTTGAGCTTCAAGTAAACTGCCATTTCCGGTTATCCGATTGCCACCAAAATCTAATCAGTCCTTTCCATATTAGAATAAGGTAGAAATACATGGTTTCAAAACTTTCTGAATGATAGTATTTCAGTTAGAGCGTAAACAGGATCCACACATACATACATACATACACATACATACATACATACATACATACATACATACATACATACATACATACATACATACATACATACATACACACAGACATCATCGTGAAAATGTTAAAAATGGATCTTAAAACGTGGTCAATTACCAAAATCTCGATATGCGATTTTTAGCACGATCCCTATACCTCCCTTACCAAGGGTAGCGGGAGGTAAAAAGTAAAAATACGTTTTTACAATAATAACGCGTTAATCTTTCCTGATGGTCCTTTCAAACTGGATTTTTATTTTATTTCATTTGTTTTTGGGAAGCCTATAGTTACTCAACCCAATTAAAGGCCTCCACGACAATACTTTACAGTACAAATGTCAAAGTTCCAGAGATATTAACCGAATAGAAAAATATAGCGCCAAAATTTAAACCCATCCCTCATATAGAGACATTTTTTTGTGCAATTTTTAGTACTATTCCAAGAATAGTATATTAAAACATAAGTTACAGGAGGCAATTTCGACACGAGCGCGTATCAATGAGTGCGCGAAATTTCGAGTGCTTGAATAGCCATGTAACAAGTGTTTTATACATTTCTCTGTTTCGGCTTTCATTTACATTATTTCTTTATAAAAATAACTGACAATTTCCATTAACCCTTTCGGTACTCACGGCACATATACAGGGTGTTTCACGGTTGTGAAACATAGGCGTTTAACATGGGAAATCAGTTTTTCCGCGTGCATTGCTCCCCTAATTATTTTAGACAAAAAGTTTCAAATGGATGTTGCAAATCAAAAATTTATACATCCGAATCAATAAAAAAATTCATTTTGGCTACTTCATATAACTGCATAAAATTTGATAAATCACGGAATTACAATTTAATAGTATTAGAAACAAGAGACGAACAAAGACGTAACGTTTTATTACATCTGTGTCAGAATAATGATTGTCAAAATAAATACTAATGACGATATTTAATATTTATTATTGTATTATTAATTATATATTTAATAGGTATATTACATGAACCCTTCAGAAATAAACGCCAATTCCGTTAATGCATTGGAAAAACTTCGAACATTTAGAAGAAATGAAGAAAACTTGCTCATAGAATGAATTTAAAATTACGTAAATATAAAGATTAGGTGTAATTAGAATTTTATGTGTGTTCAAGAAATGTTAAATAGAATGCTTTTATATATCACAATGAAAAAAAAAGTTACCTAGGCCCGGTTGCAAATATGAGATCCGGCCCGGGAGCCAAGCCTCTTAATTTGACTTCTTATTAACAACAGTTACATAGCTATAGGTACATATTTAACATATATGCATAGAAGTAAATAATTTTAACCATTAATCGATACGGTAATTTTGTTGCGAGCTTAAATAAAATATTAAGAAAACATTTTTTAATTTGCATACTTATTATTTTTAAATGTATGTAAATGTATGAAACATAAATTCTGTGAAGCAGAATAAATATTGTATAAAAACAAGACTAAGAAAAATGTAGATATTAATTAAAAATAACGATAAGAATTATGTATTTAACGAAGAAAGAATTTGTGAAACATTCATGGACTCCGCAAGGATTTGAACCATGGACCTTCTCATATCTAGTGAGACGCTCTAATCAACTGAGCAACCAGATCGTATCCCATTCAATCAATGAATCTTTCAAAAATCTTTAAAAAATCCTTGATCATTAAGGCCAATTTCTAACGATTCAAATTAAAAAAATAATAATAATAATTGCAGTCATTTTACATAAGCAAAGACAACTAAAATGTTCGATCGGAGCTTAACACTTAGACAAAATCTTTAAAAACCGTGTTACAAAGTTGAACTTTGAAAATGTCAAATAGAAAAAACATTTTCATCTTTATAACAATTTGGGAGTGGATTTTAACAAGGAAAATGTAAAATAGATTTTAATCTGGGTAACATTTGGTTTTATAACAAAATAGTGTCACTCTCATTACACAAATTATGAAATTGTTATTATGATACATTACTTACCTACCTATAAGATTTTTTTTCTGTTTTGTTATTTGCAGTAGTCATAAATTATATGCGTTCAATCAGGAAATTGCATATTCATAGCATTTTATGTATGACAACTTAAAACTCATGAAACGTCAAATATGTAATTAAAAATGCAATATTATATTGCTCATTTTAATATGTAAATCGTAATTTTCCGCAGAAATAACTAAAACTACAGTTTCTAGAATTCAAATAAAAAGAAAAGAGTTAATAAATTCACACTACACATAGGTACATAACTATATTTCATACTAAATTACATGTTGTCGCATCAAACATAAATTTTGCGGCATATACTTTCAAGAATCTTATTAACGAAGCTGCCAAAATTTAAAAAATTCACTTCGTGGTATTTGCCATCAATCATAAGTTTCCAATGCAGTCATCATTCGCCGAAATGCAATTCGGAACATAGTTTTCTCGTCACACCGGCAACATCAAAAGCAACCAGATGTAAAAATAGGAGGTAAACGGAGTCAAATATTCAGTGTTGGCCTAAAACATGTGTCCAGGGCAATGAATTATGAAATATGTAGCTTGAAGGGATTATTTGTAATTTTCGCTATTACCAGAATTTGTCAACAAAAGTAGATTAAAACACCCATAGAAATGAAAAAAAAGTGATGATATATTTATTTTCATTTTTATGGGTTTTCTCAAATAATATGCCAGTTTTGTTTTTAGAATAATAAAATTCTCTTAGTAGACATCGACCTAAATCCTAAATTCCAAAATGCGACATCGAACATAGCCTAAATATGTAAAATTTGAACACTTATTCAAACATTAATTTATATAAAAATATTTTCAATTAAATATAAATTGTACAGTTTTAGAAAAAGAAATATAATCAATCAAAACTCAAAAAATATTTAAATAGAAAGTTTTACCATTATGCACATATATTATTTTATTCTGTATAATGTCGGTTTTATAGTGTTTGTCCATTTATTTTAATTAAATTTTAATTGTTGCACTTAAATTCATAATATGCGGGAAATTGGGGATTTGTTTAAGATATGCACATACATATAAATGTTTTTTATATTCAAGAATAATATTTTTAAAAAATCATTAACTAAAAATGACTTATGTAAGATATATTTTTCTTCAAAATATGCACTATACACGAGCTCCGTCCCACATTAGTTGGCACAATCGTTTTAATTTAATTTGGTCAGTATATCGGAAAACTGACTTCTGGAGTTAATAAAAAAAAAGTTGTTCCTTTTTTATTTAATTCCAACAATCATAGCCTAATTTATAGTTGTGTATGATTAAATTATTCTTTTTACCTTCCGTCACCTATAGGTAAGGAAGGTATTGTCTTTGGTCAAAAAAATCGGTGATGAGTTTCCATTGAATAAGCACGTTTTAGGGTCTTTATAATACGATTTTACTATTTTTACGATGATGTCTGTATGTGTGTGTGTGTGTTCGTATGTGCGTGTGTGTGTGTGTGTGTGTGTGTGTGTGTGTATGTGTGTATGTGTGTGTGTGTGTGTATGTGACCGTTTTTTCCTGCACGATATCTCCAATACTAGAATTCCAAAAATTACAATTCTTGCGTATTCCTCTTCCTTACAACCATATGCAGACTTGATTAGATTTTGGTTATAATTGGTCAACCGAAAGTACCCTCATTTGAAGATTTTAACAGTTTTTCTTGAAAAACTCAGTTAAATGTTATTATAACTTAAAGAATATATTATTGTCTATACGATTTGATTGCATTTTATATTTCATATTTAACAGATATAGGATTAAAGAATAATAAAGATAAAAAAATTCATATAAATTTCATAATTCAGCCAGCTATGCTAACTTAACCATGGAAACTGCTAATTCAAATTGACAGATGTCAGTATCAATAAAATGTAAATCAATGACAGAATAAGGGAAGTAACTCTAGTGTTAGAAGTTTCTGGATATAAGAAAGACGATTACATTGGTTTGAACATGTCATGAGAAGCGATGAATATATTAATAGAAGGTGGAAGAAACATAGGAAGACCAAATATAAGATGAAAAGATTGTATTGCAGAAGACTTGAGAGAAAAGGAACTGAATGAGAAAGACACGCAAAACAAAAATGAGTGGAAGAAGAAAATAAAAAATAGCGACCCCCTAACGAATGGGAAAAACTAAAGAAGAAGAAGTAGATGTCAGTGTCAAGTGCAATTTGCATAGTTTGTTTATGAAATAACTTTACTGGAAATATAGCATCTTTTGCAAAAAAAAAATATGTATAGGGCGCGTGCCTTTGGCAAGCAGATATGGGAACCCGTATCAAAATGACAGCAATTAATTATGTCCATAACTGACAAGTGTCATAATTTTTCATTCAAAATTTCATGATTTTCTTATTCCATGTGGTTTGTTTGTTATCAGGAGAATGGAATTCAGTTGCCGAGAAAGGGAATCATAAAATACCAAAAAATTAGAATCTTTTAGAAGAAAATTTATGTATGGAATTTGTACATAATACACAGGATTGACGGAAGGTATTGTGCTGGCCACAACAGATTTTTTACAATTTTTTGTTGTATAAAATTGTTTTAAACTACGATATTTTTAAAAAGTAGAAAAATCCAGCCATGTTGTGAGGTTCTAAAAGAAACATATAGACTATAAATTGAGAATTACATGTCTAAATATTTGAAAGAAAGTCTATAATATATTAATATTACGAGTATAACATCATTCTATTTATTTTTATAAATATAATTTTGATTTGGCCTGAAGTTATCCACACGTCACATCAGCTGTGCTTCTTTATAAAAGTTTGACGCCAGAAGTTTGTTTAGCTATAGAAATACACGCGAGACATTGAATTGATTTTCGCTAGTATTTTGGCACGATGGCACAAAACAACGTTTCACCGACATGTTATCTTTAAATGTTACTTTGACGTTTAGAACTTAGTGTGATTATCAACATGGCTGTTGATGAACTGCATACGTCACTGGGCGAGGGACGAGGCAGGGGAAATGTGTGTGCGTTCGTGTGTGCGTGTGTGTATGTGTGTGTTACCGTGGTTTCGTCCACGATATCTCCAATACTAGAATTTCAAAAATTACAATTCTTGCGTATTCCTCTTCCTTACAACCATATGCAGACTTGATTAGATTTAGGTTATAATTGGTCAACCGGAAGTACCCTCATTTGAAGATTTTAACAGTTTTTCTTGAAAAACTCAGTTAAATGTTATTATAACTTAAAGAATATATTATTGTCTATACGATTTGATTGCATTTTATATTTGATATTCAACAGATATAGAGTTAAAGAAGAATAAAGATAATAAATTTTATATAAATTTCATAATTCAGCCAGCTATGCTAACTTAGCCATGGAAACTGCTAATATATTCAGGTAATTCATATTGACAGATGTCAGTATCAATAAAATGTAAATGAATGAAAGAATAAGGGAAGTAACTCTAGTGTTAGAAGTTTCTAGATATAAGAGAAACGATTACATTGGTTTGAACATGTCATGAGGAGAGATGAATATATTAATAGAAGGTGGAAGAAACGTAGGAAGACCAAATATAAGATGAAAAGACTGTATTGCAGAAGACTTGAGAGAAAAGGAACTGAATGAGAATGACACGCAAAACAAAAATGAGTGGAAGAAGACAATAAAAAATAGCGACTCCCTAACGAATGGGAAAAAAGAAGAAGATGTCAGTGTCAAGTGCAATTTGCATAGTTTGTTTATGAAATAACTTTACTGGAAATATAGGATCTTTTGCAAGAAAATTTATGCATGGAAATTGTACATAATACACAGGATTGACGGAAGGTATTGTGCTGGCCACATCAGATTTTTTTATTATTAAAAATCAGTTTGAGCAAAAACAAAAATTACGGTTTTATTATTTTTCATTACTCTAATGATTTAAAGTTAAAAATGAAAAATCGTGCATGACCACACTGGCTTCATGAGAACACTGGACCTATGTACTTCCAGAAAACTAAGATACAGATATGTTACAATAGATCTTACGGGCCGCAGTAACAAAAAAAGTTAACGTTCAAAGCGCTTCACTAAAATAATAATATTCAGTTATGATAAAAATAGGTGATAATTACTTAATTTTCAAAAATATTTTACTGTTTTAATGTAAACCGAAATAATAGTTTTATCAACAATAAAGGAATAAGCTTATGTTAAACAAATTTGCTATTTGATTATTAGGTTTTAGTATAAATAAATTATTTAGAAGAATAACAGTAGTTATTTTAAAACAAAAAACGATGTTACCCAATGGTAACAATATGAAACTAACATCCTGGCATTGTTATAATGTTAATTTTTTATCTGAATGTTTTGAAATATTTATCGTCATTTAAATAAAAAGTAAAGATTTCTTTAAGACAACAGAAATAAAGAAATGTACTTTTTAGGTCACTTATTTTTACAGAATAGCAACTGCTAGCTCCAGCAGATACCTTCAGCCCATGCTTAATTGCTTAATGAATAATGAACCAGCTGTTAGTGGCAACTATATTTATGTCGTGTCCAATACGATCGAAGCCACAGCTTGTCAAGTTGAAGAATAAAATGCATATTGAATTCAAGACATAAGAATTTTTTAATATAATTACATATTAAATTTAATTACTACAAATATCCGTATAATTAATACATTGTTTTCTTATTTGAGAAACAAATAAATGGAAAACATGTAGTATTAATTAAAATCCAACATGAACTATAATTTTCCTTGGATAAATATTATTATAAATATTAAAGAATAATTAGCATAATAATTGTTTACCAACTGTACATTTATGACATATGCATTCATTTAATTCTCCATTGATCAACTAACGTAAGCTAATAACCGTGCTTTTAAATTAAACATGACCATTAAAATTTTATAATTTTTAAATGACCGTAGGATATTGATATTCGATTCGGCATCAAGGGAGTCTATGTTTGTTTGTGTGGCGTGTACAGTCGGTACAGTATATTACTGTAATTTGTATTGTACCGGCTGAGACAGTCATTATTTATCATCCAGGTATTGATTCCAGGTCCGCACGCAATGTCCGCGAAATAAATGGAACTTCTGGCCACCTGGATAAGAATAAGAATGCTACAATTGATGTAGTCTAAATATATAAATGAATGGAAAATGTGTCAGGAGGAACAACAATCAATTATAGAAAAATGTACTGTAAAGAATGTAGGTAAAATATATATTCATTTTGATAAATATATTGATACATGCATTTGATATTCAGTTTAAATAAAATTGAGGTCAGTTACACCGGATAAATTAAAGTTTAATATATGAAATAATATGTACATAAATATTTGTGTAACAAATATGCTGAAATTTTATTTGCCAATGTTGTTCATTTGAATATGGAATTGTATTATTTTTATTTTATAGACAGTTGATCAAAACCAAGCAAAGAATTAAAAATATTGGATACGTTGACGGTGAAAAATATGTTAAAAGTTATTTTATAAACTTCATTTCCTTCTTTATTTTCATAATTTTCATTAGAATTTTGGACTTTTTAGATGAAGTTTTTAATTCAGAACATTTTTTGCATTTACACTAAACAGTAAACGCCCGCACGGTACAAATATGTCATCATCATCATTACCGACATCTGTGTACAAAGCAGATTGGCACATCCAGCAATAGGTAATATGCCGTGATAATATATTTATTATTATTTATTTAATTATTCAATTTATATTAATTACAATATTCATGTTTTCATTTAACAATACACACAAAATGCAATCTGATGCTATTTACAAACAACTTATTCCAACATTATATTTTTCAAAATATATTTATAAATACGACTGATTTGTTTTAGTATTAAATGATTAATACACTTATCTTTAATTATGGCTAGTTACATTTTAAAATAACACCTATAAATTTATGAAAATCTATTTTTTTTTTGCACATAAAACACATTCGCTGCATAAGACGTAATGTTAATATGAAGCTTCGTTGTCCAGAATCAGCTGTTTACCCGCCATGTTGTGACGTACTGTAGTGTAGGGCACTTTATTATTCATATTTCCTATGGTCCGAGAAAAAAGTTGACACCCGGTTTAATATATCGCCTGAGGCAATGCTCTGGAAATTTTTGAATTCATGGTCATATTAGAAATTGAAAAGATGTAGTGAATTTAAATATAATAAAAAGA
Organism: Harpalus rufipes; assembly: GCA_951394225.1. Classification (NCBI taxonomy): domain Eukaryota; kingdom Metazoa; phylum Arthropoda; class Insecta; order Coleoptera; family Carabidae; genus Harpalus; species Harpalus rufipes. Next base: position 20,210,203 of record OX596281.1, on the reverse strand, counting down.
GATATTTATGTGTAAATTCCACATGTGCCATACAATGTTCAAAGAAAATTATTGGTTTAGAAATAGTAAGTTATATGTAGCTATTAATATATGTATACAGTAGTTTAAGTTCATTACCTTACGAACATTAAGTTTAGATTAATATTAGTGACACGTACTGCATATTTAAATAATACAATTAATACTACTTTTAAATGCTATTTTACATGCATCTATTAGTTTTTAATATCATACCGTCTATGCAATAAACTGTTATTCATACATACTCATACTGTATACGTATGCTAACAAATTCTTTCGAATTATGAATATAATACTTGTAGTATAGCTAATAGTAATGTAAGTACATTTAAATGTGTTTTAAATTTTCAATAATATTGTCATTTTGAGACATGTTGATCAATATAAATCATAAAAGTACAGTATTGCAAATTAGGTATCTTTTCCAGTTTGTTAATAAAAAGCTCAGTAAAGTAATTAGATTATATTTAATAAATAAATGCTAAGTAAAAAGGTTACGTTAAATCGTTAAATAATGCCATGTATTTTTGTTGAGCATTTAATATAATGTTATTCTGCGTAATTTTTAAAGTACCGATCAATTTATTACTCGTACTATCCAAAATAAGTGGAGTATAGATAAAGCAAAAAGTATGGAAATGGTCATCTCATCTCCAACGAAAAAGCTCTGAAAGCTCACTTGCATAACTCCATTAATATAGCACTATTTTGTAAGTAATACAACTTTTTTTAAAAATTAAATTAACAATATTCTAATTGATATTTTTATCCAAAATATTTGACAAAAAGAAGTTCGATCGCTGTTTTTCACAAAAAAATCCTGAGCAGCGTATAAGATCGTTCGGTTCCGTTCTCAATCCTTACACACCATTTAATAAAATGACCATTACAAAATATTTTATTAGAACAGTTGACTGCTATAAATCGAATCTACAAGCGGTATTTGAATTTGTTACAATTAGAGAGAAGTCGAACTAGAGAGAGAGTAAAAGAAAATTAAATGAAAATTTGCATAAATTACAAAGAGTAAGGCAGTGGTCACACTGGACAAGTGGGATCGACTAACGCCGATTGATTGCGATCGATTAAAAATTAAACTAACACTAGCTTATGGGAATGGTCACACTGCATGCATCCAATATTGTCGAACGATATCGAACGTCGACGAGCGGTTTGATATATCAAACATGTTTGATTTTCTAGTCGGTCGACAGCGATTGATGTGTTTACGCATGCTCAGTGTTGTCATATTTTTCATACCAACTTAACTGTTTTGACATTTGTGTACAGGTTAAAAAGAATATTGTTAGAATATTACAGCCATATTACTAGTAGCATGACGGAAATGTGGAGAGTTAATGAAATAGACCATAGTTGAAAAACTGTGTAAGAAATAATGTACAATTTTATGATCAAAGCACACCAGGATACAGTAATAATTGTAAGACAATGGAAAAATTATGGATGCAAATTTCTCTAATTTTAAAAACAAAAACTCATAAGGTTTGTCATTTATTTAAATATTCCTGAAAACATATATTTGCGGCGTTTCAGTGCAAGAAAAAAATAATTTTCTTTCAATTTAAGTTGGTATCATTTTTGTGGAAATATTAACGTCGATTCATGCAGTGTGACATATCTCCTAAAATTTCGGTGGGTCGCTATTAATCTACGACAGTTGATCTTGGTTGATCGATTGCATTCTACTTTTCTACTCAATGTGACCACTGCCTAATACATAGAAAAAATGTAATGTATTCAGTTATATAACAGAAACATACAATTTGTTAGAAAAATGAGATATACATTAGGGTGGAGTGAAATTATGTAAGTTCGAATTTATAGTTGGCTAGGGAATTATATGTCACCATTTGTAGTAAAATTCAATATTTTTATTAATTCCTTGAACTGCCACAAAACCGTTGAAGTAATTGTCAAACAAAAGAATATCTAAAGGTAGTCAACATTTTTTGTTTATTTATTAATATTATTTTTTTGTATTTTTGTAACATAACATTAAAGATATATTAACACACTCAGAAACACATTTTAAACATTTTTATATAATGAAAATAAAAGAGAATACTTTTAATTAGTGAAATATTCTTTTTCTGTATTAAATTTCGGTATTATTTTTTGAGATTCAATTCTGGTCCTTCTAAATTTGTATCGGTTCGATAAAAATTCGATTTAAGAAATAATGTTTACATATTAAATTGTATACAAGTTTTGTACATGTCAAAAAAATAACTCGATTTAGAAAAAAAAATCAAATTACTGAGGTAATTTAGATGGAGTCGATTGTATCTATAAAATTTTGAATAAAAAATATGTAAGTATATCTGGTTCATATAATCAATGTTCGATTAGTTTTTTTTCCTAGTCATGGTGAATGACGAATATTTTTTTATAACTAATGAGTGCTCTCCAAGATCAAAATATATTTATGTATCTTTAAATAATATAGCATTCTTTCTAAAAATATGATTAATAAGCGTGATGATACATTTATATCATTTTCATTCTTGTTCATCATACTGTCTTATTCATAACAATACAAAATGATTACAAAGTAGTAAAAAACCATTTCACCGAACAGACTGAGCAATTCTGCCCAACTGGGCGTGTTCGAAGTTCATTGGTTAATTATATTTTTTCATGCACGGGTTTTTATTTTATTTGTGGCGTGTGTGGGTTAACCGACTCAAGTCAAGTGTTGCGATTATCATGTACCGTTATGCGTATAGGTATACCGCAGTTACCATGGGAATCTTACGGTATTATCCGCAGAAAAACTCACTAGATTCCACTGATTGATATTCAGATTTGCATACGTCGAATGTATAGAGAAAAAATCATACATAATCATCATTATGCTTTCCAGCTGTTTATGGCAGAGAATATTATACTTCAAGACATGTAGGATGAAAGATTTTAATGACTGTAAACCATATTTGTACAAACGAAAATGTTTACAAGATTTAAAAAAGGTTTTTTTTAAACGTATTAAATAATTTTAACATGCTAACTTTCATCTCCTGCTATAATTCTATTCTAATTATATTTCTAACTAATTAAAGTATTAAAAAAAAAACAGATGTGAGTATCGACTAATAACGTATGTTAACAAAAGTTTTGAGAAAAAATTGAACCTCTTCATCAAATAAAATATTTTTTTATTGAAACGACATAACGTGTTGTTCCCTCCGTTGTTCCTATACAGGATGTTATATTTTAGTGGACCCAGCAAATATCTCGCTTATGTATTAAGTTAGTAATTTCTTTCATATAACATGATTTATACAGCAACATGTAAGCTACTTGATGACGGATGTACATTCATGATACCACTTCCGGTTTATTAGTAATTAATATCATCAACTTTGAAATTTCAAATGGAACATACTATATTTTTTTACAAATTTGAAAAGTACATCAAATTTGCTTTACAATCATATAAAATAATCCATATGTTACATTATTAAAAAGTAAAATGGCGAGCACTTTTTTATACACCTAGTCGAAAAGAGAATAGTGAGCCATAGCTGTGGCTTGAAATAAAACAATGAACTAAAACAATTGTAATGACAAAAAAAATATTATTTCGTTTAATAATAGTTACAATTGTTTTAGTTCATTGTTTTATTTCAAGCCACAGCCATGGCTCACTATTCTCTTTTCGACTAGGTGTATAAAAAAGTGCTCGCCATTTTCCTTTTTAATAATGTAACATATGGATTATTTTACATGCGTGTAAAGCAAATTTGATGTACTTTTCAAATTTGTAAAAAATATAGTGTTCCATTTGAAATTTCAAAGTTGATATTAATTACTAATAAACCGGATGTGGTATCATAATGTACATTCGTTATCAAGTAGCTTACATGTTGCTGTATAAATCATGTTATATGAAAGAAATTACTAACTTAATAAATAAGCGAGATATTTGCTAGATCCACTAAAATATAACAGCCTGTATACTAAGGAGATAAGATATCCAATTTTACAACACTGATAGGGAACCATCATCCTCAATGCGACGCGGTTTTTTAATATCTTGTCTCTGGACGATGTTAAATCTACTTCCCGGATCACCAGGAATATTTTTGTTTGTAACTGTTCTTTTTTTGTATTCCCTGCCTTATTGTATACTTTTCTGCTAAGAAATGCCCAAAAATCTTCAATCACTCGCGCCTGAGAAACATTTAAGGGATTATACTTTCTCTGTTTTCTATAAAATGTTGGCTCCTTAATGCTCTGTAACATTTATTTTTCGAAATTTTATATCATTTCTGATTAAAGTTCTGCTAACAATCATCTTAAAATTCTTAATTGTCGAATTAATTTTCGCGATGACGTTCTAACTTTGTCTTGAACACTTTCAATGATTCTGCTGATTTGAATAGGGGGTAAAAGTTCAATTCCCTCAGTTTTTGGTAAATTAATACATTTTACACTTTTTGTGCATTCCCGTATAGTTCGATAAATAATCGCCTGTCCAATATTTTGATCCCTAAAAACTAACAATGTCACGTTTCGATTATAACTGTCCAATTGATCTATATTTGCGTATTTCAAGTTGTACAATATGTTTCGAAACTTTTTCTTGCAATTTTAACATGTTATATTATAAAACAACTATTATGTATTTATTACGTCCAGTGACAACTAGATTAGAATTTATTTAATAACAATATTTGGAGCGTTCAATTTTTCTCAAATATTTTGTTACATACGTTATTATTGAAATTATTTCAGTGTTAAACAAATAATAGTAAATTCAATGAGCATGTAATATATGCTATTACTCATGAGAATGAAGTTTGCATCACTAGTGAGTAATAGACATTACAAATGTCAAATAATAACATACTGTACTATTATAAAATCAGAAATAACCTAACAAACATAAACATAGTTAGCATTGATCGCTAGGTATTTGTTATAACAAAAGTATGAAGCGATTTGACATTTAGCAGAAAATTTTAAACCGACTATTCAGCTACGGTTTAAGCTTAAGAAGAAAATAAAACTAAAAAAATGAGAAAACTATAGGTCGTGCCAAATAGAAATGACCTGTCAATCATTTCTTGCGCATATACTGTGTACCACTATTTTTAGAGCGGAGTGGTCTCTCACTATCCATTTCATAGTGATACATGCACCTTTTCCGTGCGCCGCTTACCCAAAAAGAATTCTAGGGACTGCCCAGTAGTCGCTCGTGTAAGTACTGTAATGACATAAATGCAAAACCGATGAAGACACAAGCGTTCAACTGACAATGGATGTGAACACTGTGTTGTGTCAGTGGCGTAGAAATAATTAGGCAACAATAGTATTTAGAATATTTAAATTAAGCTTAAAAACTAAAATATGTACAAAATACCTAAAAATAAATGAAGATCATTTAATATTCTCCATAAATTTGATTACCTTGTACACTAACAACCTACTTTTACTATTTAGTACCATGTTTTCTAGTCAACTTAACTATACACAATGGCCTGTACTACGATCACGGTTTTAACTAAAACGCTGTCAGATATCATTATTTAATAACAATAATAAATAATATTGAATTTATCAAAATATGATTTAAAAGGAGACCATAGTTTGTATTCAAACAAATATTTTTAAAAAAATCGATGTTCAAACATACATGCAAAATTAAATGTTGAAATTTGAATTTGACATTTTTTAAAACAGCGTTTTAGTTAAAACCGTGATCGTAATACGGGCCAATAAATTTAAATCTTTAATAATATTATTCGGACGCCACTGAGACAAACCCGTTTAAGTACAGTGCATGCGATTGGCCCTTTAAGTAAGAAGGGCGGAGAATGCGTAAATGCGTTTTACGCGCAGGTCATTTCTACTTGGCACGACCTATAGTACAATTTTGGCTTTTTATGTAGAAAAAATTACATATTAAAAGTAACTTGTTCGTACTCTTTGAAAGGTAAGATTTGAATTTGACATAACCAGTTAACCACTGAATATTATTCAATTAGCAACAGTAACGAAGGTCATTATTTGTTAAAATCGGTTGAATTATGGGTATATTATTTGACAGTCGTGGATAAAATTATGAATGTCATAAGATTACACATATGAATAAAATATAAAGCTAAAATTGAAATTAACTATGAGTAAAAGATTGTATAGATAAACAAATTCACAACTAAAATATTTTGACGCATAAAACTACGGGTCGCAAGTATTTCACATAATGAATAAGAATACTAATCAGAGAAAAAAGATTGTAGTTATCGTTCGTGCAAAACACTTTTTGTTGAATAAATCTTAAACTTAAAATAATGCTTAAATACGTTTAAATCTAAATGCTTAAATTTTTGAAATGAAATCTGTACCCGGGACGAAAGTCTACTCAGGTAAATCTGACGAGGCTAAAAAGAACTTCTAACCCAAGGTGCAAATATCATTTTTTCAGTAACTGTCATAAAAAGTTAGAAAATTGTATTTAAAAATAATTTCATGTTTTATTGTTTTATATGACAGTACTTTGCTGCACAACTCACAAAACAATCTATTTAATGTTAAAATATATTATAATCTGCAGGTGCGTAAAAATAATAAAAAAACATTTTTTTTAATAAAAAATGAGCGATACCGACAAATATTTCTTCAATAATCCGCCAGAAATTTATGGAGCTGCAAGAAGTACAACATATAATTTATATGTTATTTAAACAAGAGTAACCATGGCGGCCATAATGTATGTAAATGCAACCGTGAATTAAAAGCAGTCGTAAAGTAGTCTTTGCTCCAGTCTTTAACAGATGTCAAAAAAGTGGCACTTTACTAAAGGATACGTAAAAAAAGCCGACTAAAAAGTTTCTTTTTCATTATTATTTTTATTAAACGGCGTTGGAAAATACTACTCTTATATTATTAGAGCAACTATTTTTTGTTAAATATGTTAGTGCTATCGGTATAAATGATATTCATATAAGTATAAACAATGTACTGAAGATTTCAAATTTAAATATTACATGATAGACAACTAATTATAACACTGCTTAAAATAAACGAATTAGACTATAGTAATTTATAGTTAGTAATATTTTCTAAATCTATAGTTATGAAAAAAAAAACATGTACATTTTAATAAAATAAAAAATAAACAGTACTGCATCTAATATATCAATCATATGCATTGTTTGTAAGCTGAAATATATTTACACATCGTGCCTAACTTCATAATACAAGTTGGGAAAACGAAATAACAAAGCTATATTCACCGTGATAGCAAACATATTTGTTAAACACTCATCATCTTAAACTTGAGTAATTATAAACACTGTTATAATTTAGTCAGATAGACATTTTACTCACTATAGTTAAATTTGAATAATTCTAATTTATCTTAAAATATTGAAGCGTGCACGCTGCCGACGATACACAGCGAATCGTGTCTAGACCGGTCGGCGTGCTAATTATCGCCCGTTCAGCTGAGTAAACAGTTGGGAGATAAGTTAGTTGAGTGGGGTGAAATAAATGGATTAAATTAAACCACGTCAGAATTTCTATGAATACGGCTGTTGTTTGTTTAATAATATTCTTATGATGTAATTAATGTTTATATTTGTTTATTTATAGTATTCGTTATTTTTATTATCTTTTCTTATTTAATAAACTTTAATTTAATTAATAATATTTCTCTGATTTTACACTCCACATTATATATTTCAGAATTAACTCGTTCTATATCTGTAATACATTAGTCATATCACTAAAACACTAACACATAAAATATACGTATGATTTATATTAAACATAAAATTTGTCGAAGAATTAACGAATGAGAATAAAACAACGATGACAGACATCGATGATTTTACAATGCCGTATTCCGTCTGATGTGCTGTTGTCATGTGATAGATAATGTTACTCTTTCAACGCCAGGCAGACCGAGGTATCGGTATGTATTAGCCGCTTCTAATATTTACAAATTAAAACAAATCGAAACTATTTAAAAAAATTAAAGTAAGTTTCTGTGTAAATCGTGTACTATAAGTTTTTCGTTTCCAATACACTATAGCAATAGCAATATACGAATATTCAACAACTCCCCGCCTCAAGTTCACTTCTCGAAAAACTAAAAACATGTAAATTTAAGTCTTCATTTTAAACGTGCAATATTAATATTATAATATAACAACTAACACTAATTAAAAGTTTATCGATTATATCTTTTATAGGAGTACCTACTTTAGCGCTCAAGGTAAACAATGTTTATGTTTGTCTTCAGGTTCCGCGAAGGACTCTATACCTCTATTTATTACACGCAGCGCTAGAATGTGGTAACTGCAACGCAAGTCGTTTTCTTTATAAGAATAAATAAATAAAAGAGCTATTTATTTAAAGGTCTTTTTCTATTCATTAGTTAAGCTCTTTATATATTATACAAAAAATATCATCCAATAGCAGCCCATCTATTTCAAATGGCTTATGGCGTAAGCCCTTTGATAAAACCACGCATTTAAATTATATCCACATCTGAATATATATAAGCACCGATCTAGCCAGAAATGGAGGACTAATGGCAAGAAAAAAGAATAATAAACTAAATAGTGTAGAAATAGCCGGGGTTGAAATATGCATAAGATAGTTTTGATTTTAATAAATATATTCATATTTTGCTCACACTTTTCCATTCCGGAAGCCATAACATAAGTGGTATCTTAAACCTGTCTTACCGACATGACCAGGAACCTCGCCAGGATCATTCGGACAGTGCGTTATCTACATAAATGTTCTATGAAATTATGAAATTTTAAATATTGAATACAATAGCAAAAATATGAGCTATTTAAAGTAGAATTAGTATGGCAAAAATTTATGTTACTTTTTTATATTTATAGTACATATCTACAATAATTTCACCTTATATATTCATCGATATACTTTAATCATGCATTATAAAAATATTTAGACTCTTTTGAAACGTTTTACAATAAAGTGGTTAACACTCGTGGATTATGCCATACCTTTGTTATCCAATATTTATGTTATCAAACTTGTTAGCAAAATAAACAATGACAACAGATTTTTCAGTCTGTCAGATAAGCTATCACTAAACAAACATTATGCTAGGTCGAGAATTTTATTGTTTAAATTTTGTATATTGTTTGTATTTACTAATTAAAAAATAATAATCCGTACTTGGTACTCACCTCAAACGAGGAAAACAGAATTAAAACAAATTTAAAATAGACTAAGTACAATGTATTAAAAATAATGTCGCTTGGCAACCGCTAAAAATATCAATTACAAAATGATAACAAGCGTCATAATAGATAATTTATTTTGATTCTAAAATACTTTTGATAAATCGTTATATAACAGTGGAAACTTATAAAAAAATTATTATGAAAAATATACCAGAAAAACTGGCCTCTGAACCGTTGAAATTTTGGAATAATTCCAAGTTTCTTTTATTCAAAACTCAAGTAAAATATATCTAAGGTTTTCAAAATTATTTTGACCATAAATAAACAATAACATAATAAACAAATTCTTTATAAAATAATAATTTTCACGTAATTCAAATAATTTTATCTTTGCAGAATTTAAAATTTAAAACGATGTGGGTACTATTTGCATTTCAAGTTGTACTAATTACAACCATAATTAAAATGATTGAATATTTAACAGAAAACAATAAAGTCATTAATTACAATAAGAATCAATCAATTTCAATGTACTAATTAAGAGAAAACTTCAAATTACAATACAAGAAAAATGTACAATAATTAATAATGATACATCATTTTATAGCTACAAAAAATCTGCCAAATTTGCAGCCTACAAGTTTAAAACCGTTATGTGACATCAGCTTTAAAAATATAATCATTAATTTAAATTATTCGCACACATCTTATCAAGAGATATGGTGTCAACTTTTAACTACTCTAAGGACGTTAAATAAACTGTGCAATTAGTTAAAATTAAATTTAAGCTGGCTATAAATATCTTGGATTACGCAGGGATTATAAATTTTAAAGATTAGAAGATAATAATTTGTTTTGGACAAAAGTAGATTATAAACAAAACATGTTTTCGAAATAGTACATATAAACAAAATTGCTAAGCCATTTATGCATATATATACAGGTGTGCACCGAAAACTGGAGCACTCGAGTTTAACATGGGATTTTAAAAAAATAGGTGCGGAAATTGGCCCTCCTGTAACTTTAGAGCAAAACTACAAGAACAAAAAATTCATTTTACATTAAATAAGATTAAATTTGATTTGACAGCAGATCTACAGGACGAGCTATTCTAGAAATAAAATGTTACAATTTCGTCAAAAATAAGTCGGCCATGGAAATAAAACACAATATTAATGTGACAGTTTAATATAGTATCATCATTGCTTGTAATATTGTTACCGTCATTGTTCAAACAATAATAATAATCTGTTTAAATGTTATAAAATAGATCAGTACAGACGATAAAACTTTGTTAGTAAAATAAAACCACAGTGAAATTTTTCTCAGGGAACATCCAGTCCAAATTGCTTGTTTTTGGTAAAACAATGTACCCACCTCGTGCAAGTTATCAAACAACCCTATATTGTGATTCATTTCCAGGGCTGTCTAATTCTTAACAAAATTGTAACATTTTATATATCGAAATATAATCGTGCAACAAATGAGATGTTACATCAAATTTAAACTATTTTTAAAGCAAAATTTAATTTTTAACATTCAATTGTTTACCTACGTATTGTTTTATTTTATGTTCCGCATTTCTCACAGATTGTGAAGATCCTCCTATCGTAAAAACTACAAATATTTACTGAGTTTTTCTAATAAATGCTATGTCGAAAATAAAAATAATAAATCACAGTTATCAAATTCATCATAGCAACTTAATAATCTAAAGTTTTGAAATCTGCAGGAGGTATAAAAATTGATGAGATAGCAGATTTGATGGCAGATAATTTAAAAAAGAAATGTGTTATGTTGAAATCAAGAATGATGTATGAAATTGAAAATAATGTTCAGGCTAATCTGCTTGTTTCATCTACCCACTAAGCACTGGCTCATTTTTCATTTTTTCCAAAGAATGTAACACTGAGTAAATATTTTTACATTCATTACTTATTGCTTTATTTAATTTTGAGTCGTTGAGTCTTGGTTATTTATTTATCATCAATCACCAACTTAAATGAATCTATTTTTAATACTTATAACTAATTGATATCCATAAAAAAATTGACACCGGAGCAGGAAATAAAAAATCTGACAATTGGTATATTTATGTAATTTTGTCCGAAAAATCGAATAACAATATCCCTAACGCTTTGTATCTCTATTCATTTACCCAGAAATGGTAAAAAAAACGAAAAAAATATCAAAACAAAACTGACCCCTGAATATCCTATGTGATAGTTTTATTTATGCAAAATAAGCCACAATCAACAATGGGTAAAAAGCATAGAACTGTTATCAGTTCTAATATGACAATAATATTTTGATTTTTTTAAAATAACCAAAAAACCCGCTTGAAAACCCCAGTTGTAAAAAAATGTAGGTAATATTGAATACACAATATTGGCAATAAAGAGTATATAGATTTTTAAATAACCAATAAAAATAACACGAATTAATTATATTATTAATATTTTAATAAACTAAAACACTCATACTAGATTAATAGTTTTCTGTAATTACATGCTCTTAAATATCTATAACTTTTTTCAAGTTTTTGTGTTTTTTCTCAGCCCAGTCTATTTCTTAGTTTGAACAACCCTAATCCAACAGTGGAATTTTTTTTTCAATTCATACCGAATTGGCTGGACATGAATGAATTGAATACTTATCAGACAACCAAACCTTTTATACTTTTTGTCTTCATAATTTGCCACCATTCTACGGAAGACAAATGTTTAAAAAAATATTTATTTTCGATTTTAAAAGCAAAAAAAGTATTTTTTCTACAAATTATTTTTTTTCCTGATATATGTCAACTGATAATCATATTAAGCATATTTATGAACATGAAGACCCAACAAAAATAAATAAATCCCTATAAAACCCGGGTTTTTTCAACCTTGGTTTGTCACCATTGCTATCTTGAGAACTATAAGAAATATAAAGTTGAAATTAACAAAGCTATATTATTTTACAAGATAATTACAAAAATATTAATAAAATATAATTTCGACGAATATTAGTCAAGTTTTTGTGCAATGAATTTCTACATCCCTAGAATAGTTATTTTTGAACCACGTGAGAGAAATTAGTGATTCTGAAACAAATGCAAGTGATCGAAACGAGAGCAGCGATTTTTTGAATTTGCATGAATTTCCATAATCACGGTTTCCGTCTTTTTTGCAATCGTCCACGAAAAAGAAATTCGAAATTGTATTCTAAAATTTTCACATATAATCTACATCTTAAGAGAGTATGGATGAGATTTTTAATCGATGATGACAATTGATTTCATGACAACAAAAAAAAATCTCACATATGTATTAATTATTTCCTGCACTCATTTTGAGTTTGAGAACACATATTTACCACACGACTGTAGAAAAATAGTAATTAACGAGGATAATTTATTATAAAAAATATCCAATCACGTACCCTATTATTTTTGAAGCTACTTCTTTCATTTCAATATGTGTAAATTACTTGTAATATATTTCCAGATATGATAAAACATCGCAGAATTCACTTTAAAATTACTTATTCCTACTTACTCTGGCAAATTCAGAAGCTGTCCCCATTTCATTTTCTAAGTTCATGACTCACAATTACTAATTCAATCACTTTAGCATACACCGCAGCTTGACAACATTGCGGTTCCGCAAGATGTTAGTTCAAGTTCCGCCACAGCCAACGGTGTCGCCAGTGATGCAGTGTTGCACGGCGGCAGCTTTTTCCGAGCATTCGCGCCAACCATGCAAAACAACGGTTTTTGCGCGACATTTTTTCCATATCGGTCTTCACTTTATCAGCTTCTCACAGCTTGCACTATGACGAGTTACTCAGTGGCGTAGCAACAAAATATTTTCAACAAGAAGGATTTATAGTTTTTATTTAAAAGAGATTTAAAACTAAAGTAAATTTTCAACAAGCATATATAAAAAATTGAATTTGAATATAATTAATGAATTTAGATGTTAATAAACTTAGAATATTAGTAAATCGAGTGGTGGCGATTAGGGGTGAACAAAGGGATTACTATGGGATTTAGTGTTATCCAATTCCCTGCAAAAACTGTAAATGCAAAATTGTACAGAATTCAAAGTTACATACAAAACAATTGTTACAATTGAAATATATTATTGATTGGAATGCTCATACCTACTATGATAGTGAAGGTCTATTGAATGCTGGCTGGTGGAAGAATCGCCAAACATCGGGACAATTCGTGAGGACGAATATTACTCCGTCTAGTGCGTTCCGTTTAGTGGCCATGGCGCAGGTTTTAAATGTAAATATTGGGAAGAGTGTATACGACTATTCGGTTAAGTTCTGTTCGACTTTTGGCACAAACATGTATGAACAGGGGCGGCAATTATCATTCAATGGGGCTTCAGTTAAGTGTACCCTGATGGAGTACGCGAGTTCCAGTGATTAATACATTTCAGTGGTTCTTACTTTTTTTAAATTATGTTTTTGGCTTCTTTACAATTTTAAAAAGAATTTCAAAAGTTCCGGTAATTAGTAGCAATAGCCATGACCTATGAAATTCTAGAAAACAAAATTGTTTTATTCATATTGTTATTTTTTTAATATAAAATTAATTAAATTAGGAATGTTTATTCAAATGAGGAACATGTCTTTATTATTATGGTGGAAATACTTATCGAAGAATACTGGATTTATTTTGTATAGTTAGATTGACGTTTATAAATATTTTATGAATAGTTATTTTAAATTACAAAAAATATTAATCTTTATCTTATACCGGTGTAAGTACTAAGTACTAGGTTTGTTCCAACATACAATCAAATAGTTGAGAATATATAACAGAAGGACCCCAAGTCCGAAATCTTGAAGCCGTGCGGGGAATGTTCCGCCATCTTGTACTGTTCCATTTCTGATTTATGGTTTGTTTTTGCTTGTGTTGATATACGCTATTTCGATTTTTTTCTTGAAGCTTTTGTATTTAAATGCCTTTTTTGGGCTTATTTGATAAATTTTAATAATAAATATGGCAGTATACTCTGTACTAGGTTGCAGTAATGGAACGGTACAATATGGCCGACTCCATTCCCCTTCTGACAGCATCAAGATCATTGCCTACAAACAAACTTTAAAATCCCTGTACATTTTTAACACTATGATGTGCAATATTAAACTGAGAACGCCATTTAAATATTGCGCATGCGTCGGACAATTCCGTGCTGATTTGATTGTATGTTGGAACAAATCTACTGTATAGTCACACGTAAAGTACGTAAAGTCATACGTAATAAATTTAATGATATACGAATATATTCAAATATTAATAATATTCTACACAGATTGGCCACTGTCATAAAATCATACACACATTATATTATGAATTATTAATTATATTCACCATTACCATGTTTTAAATCACATATATATTATGTAGGAAATTTCACTGTACGTGTTTAGCTACCTGATATATTAACTAGATTCGATAATTAGTCACACATAATTAATATTTTTTTTTATAAAAAAACATGAGTAAAGTATTTGCATATTATATTAATATTGCAATAATTAATATGCAAAATGTAAACTAATAAATTAGCATTCATAAACCGGAGGAAATGAATAATGCTAATACCATGTTAAATAAATTAATTAATAATATTTGACAAAATATTTACGTTTTTCTTTTTGTACAGTACTGAGATTAACTATATACACATTTCAAATAATTTTGAAACATAAACGCATAAAAAATGAAACTAGGGAAATTTATATTTTTCAAAAATAATATTTTTTAGGCGATATTACTTAAATATGTAGTTGTTTTACGTATCCTTTTGCAACTGTAAAGTGTAATTTTTTTGACATCTGTTAAAGAGTATTTTACGGCCGTTATAGCCACACGTTCGTTAAAATAACAAATACATGCATTATTGCATTTTAATTGAAGTTTTTGAGTTTGTGTTGCATAGTGATAGAATGGAAGGTTTGGCCCCAGCGTTTTCTTCTTCAATAAAATTAATCTATTTTGTTAGATGTATTTTTTATTATCCAGGGCTTCACCTAACTCCGCCCACATAAGGTCTGGATACAACCATTGTGGAAATAGCGCACTATACCAACACCTTATCTGCGAATTTGGCTTTTTGTTTATATCTGACATTAATTGGGGTTCTGCAATATTGTCAGTATAAAAACTATCATTTCCCTTAATTTCGGAGTTTCTTAGTGTAGCCCAAAATATGCTAGGTGCCCGTAGAAAGTTGCGCTTTTTAAAAGAACATGCCCATCTATATTTAATTAAAGTTCATATTTTTTTTGCTTATGAAACAGTTAATTATTATTACAAAACTTTAAGTAAATGCATTTTTTGTTAAAAAAATGGTTGAAATTTATGACAAAACTTAAGAGATATACGCTAGTTACCTATTTTATTTTCTCTTTAGGTTATAACATATTTTGACAGTAAATAGACTGTGACTTGTTCAAATGGCAGCAAAACAATCTGCAAGTGACGTGAATCAGATATGAAATTACTTTAAATGCAAAATTTATATATTTTCGAAGTATTTGCCTAAAAAATGTTGTGTGCACCTCGGTTCAAAAATACAACAGAGTAACTTTTACAGTCTTTATACACATACACAAATAACTAAATTGATTGATCTAAAGACACTTTTTAGGTTACTTTTATGTTTATGTGGAGATGGAGCATGTAACATTAATGAGATTTTTGTACCACTATTTGTACCTGTACGAGTATAATCCTTATTTTTTTCTAAAATAAAATTCATGTGTGTTTTGAACTTAAATACTTAATTGTCATTATTAGTACATATTATAGTCAAGTTTAAAAGTCAATTTATTCATATTATACTTGCAAAGTTTTTTTTTTTTACCGTTTATTTATTTGATTATATCGTCATTTTACTAATGAAACTAAGGAGTCAAGGGCAATGTTACTATGCAAACAGCACAACATACTCGTAAACTTTAAGATGGACAACTTGTTAAGATTGTCTAGTCAATCAGATATAATTTTCCCTCAAAATTATTCATTTTTCTATGTAATATCATCTATATTCCCGTTTGCATCTTCATCTCCGCTACTGCAGTTCCACTTCCAGAGCATCATCTTTGCAGAGCTCCTATCTAATCTCTGTTGACGGAGCATGAGCAACGAGTAGAGAGGCAGCGGGTACAGCGGCTAAACTACGTCAGTGGGTCTGGGGTCTCGGTTGTGGGGCAATGGCCGTAGCACGAGGCCATGGTTACCACAGCGCCAGCCACAAATCACATCGCAAACGGAAAGCACAAATGGAATGGTATGAGGGAATTTGCACGCCGAGATAGATACGAATATTTTAGTATTTACAGTACCTACCATTACATAATTCGTATATTTTCTTAAAAGCCCGTTCTACATTATAATTTTTTGTATACTGAACTATGGAAGCAATTGTTTACCAGATTAGCAACATTTTTGTAAATATTTTTGTACACGACGTATTTGACGATTACGTACTACAATACATCTTGTGCACCATTACTACCTACCATATAGGCTGTCCAGAGACAGTATACCCTAAAATTCTTTTATCCATTATTTTTGTTACACAAAAATTTAACCTTGAAAATGTTAAACCCGCCTTCAGTATGCGCATTTTAGCTACCATTGGCTACAAAATATCTATAGTCTATAAAACAGCCACTTGCGACAGCGCTTGCATACCGGGAGACGGAGCTTAAGTCATGCGCAGAAAAGATGACAGGTTACACAAACATCAAAGGTACCGACAGGGAGTACGACTACTGGATTAAAGAATTTTAGGGTATACTGTGGTCCAGCTGACCTCTTTTACCCGGGCAAGTCCTCTTTTCAGGGTATAAAATTCTGTCCGGTATATATCCCCATTTTCTATGTACAAAGTCCTCCATTTGCCAAGTACCCCCTAAACGCCATAACTATACCCAATCTAATAATCCGGTGAAAGAACATAAATTGCGTGAACACTAACCTCTTCGTAACTTTGTGAGTTTGTTCTATCTATGACAGTAGGGTCCATTCGCCCTGAAAATTTCGGATATATCTAGAACCGAAACAATAGTTGAATTTTAATTTCAAGCGGAATCGCGACATTAATTTAAGATGTCTGGATTTTGGGGCCAAATAAAAAATTAAGGTAATTGAATAAAATTAATAGATGGGCGAAGAAAAAGGTGCATCAGCCATACCCTTTATGGCTCTACCGTTTTTTTCTGCATTCTCTTCCATAGTTTATTTTTGTGAGTTTATTTCAAAATTTATTTTTTCTTCAATACTACTATGCGTTTTATGTTATGTATTTTACATTAAAGTATTTATTATAAATTTGTTTTTCAATATTGTTTTGCATTCTTTATTTTTAGTGTCAATAATGTTGACGAAGGTATTCATATTACATATTACCTTGACCCAAACAAAATTGTAAAAGCAAAACACCCCCCGCCCTCTTGATTTGGTTCGGATTTAGTCTATTGGTTACCCTAGTACCATATTGATTTACAAAAGTTATAAGTAAAAAATGTCGACCGATAAGTATAACAGCCCGACTTTTGTATATTAGGGTTAGGGTAAACAGTCGTACATTATTATGTTTGGCATATAAAGTATTTGGATTACAAATTTCCACTCATATAAATGTTTTGTCGTTTAAATGCTAGCGTTTATATTAAATGAAAATGAAAGATAAATGAGACCATAATTAAAATGATGCATGTATGCATACATACATTGGTTTATATACAATTAACTTTTAAATTAAAATTGAAAGATTTGGATTATATTTAGTATAGTTCTTCATTAAATACTGTTATGGGCTTGAAGTAAAGTATCTCTTTCAGATGTTAAATATTACCCAGAATCTAATCAACTCTTTATATGAATGCTGAAACGCTTAAATACGGAAAATAGAAAGTTTTGGAAGTTTGATATAAGAGTTATCGTGGAAGAAAAAAAATCGTCTCATATACACAGACATCATTGTAAAAATAGTAAAAACGTATTGTCGGGACCCTAATTCGTGCTTATTCACTGAAAACTCTATCAACTTTTTGGACCGAAAACATTTCCTCCCTTACCTACGAGACTTTTTGATAAATTGTCTAAATATAAAGGTATAAGTTTTTAGTTTACTATTTATTAATAAAGAAAAAATCCATTATACTCTTCGGTTTGGAACAAATCAGACGGCTTTGCTCTTTTAGCAATATTTTCTAAAATGTTATTCTCCTCTTCTTACTCGGATATAAAACAAAGAAGTATATCAGAATATATTTTCACTGAAGCTTAAATTGCAACAGAGGACGGCCAACCACGTTCAACGAAACCAACCATGTAGTACGGATAATCCGTAGCCGCTGGCCGCTACTGCTGACTGCGAAACCGTTTCTTTACTAATTGACAGATGTCAGTGTCAAATAAAAATTACATAATCTTTGTGAAATGATTTTACTGGAAATATAAAATTATTTCCAAGAAATGTGTGGAATTTGTACAAAATACATAGAATTGACCGGAGGTAATGTGCTGGTCACATCAGATTTTTTTTTGAAATATTCTTTCTAACAACACACATTGCAGTGGCTCGTTATGTACTAACGAGTAGTTTTTAAGGAAACACGTGGCAAATGTAGTTTTATTGCAATGGCGTTATTGGTTGCCTAACAATGTTGTCGAGCTAAAAATCACGTTGGATCGTTAGTTTTAAATCATTAGATTTAATGTGAATTTTTCACTATATGTAATTCGTAATCTTAACTTTTTAAAATATGTATTTTTTAAAAATTTTGTACTAAAAGCTTCATATTGTGCGAATGACGGTTAAAGGGGAAAATATTAAAAACCATTAATACTTTTGTTTTTTTTAACTATAAAAACAATTGGAGAATAAAATACGCGGAATGCAGCCTATAGTTTATTTAAAAAGTCTAAAAGCCGATGTTTTGCTCTATATTGTAGCTTTTTTCTAAAGAAGGTACAATAGGTAACGAAACGTCTACTTTTAGATTTTTTATATAAATGATTGACTGCATTCCTGCGTATTTTAATCTACAATCAAGACCAACAGTCACCTATTTCCTGTTACATATGAACACAATATCAGGTTTAATGTAACTTATTTCTAAATTTGTAAAAATATTAATCGATAAAAATAAATACTCCATTGCTTTTTTCTTGTAAATCATGAAATTAATTTCGATATTGGAAATTCACTTGACGATGACTATAAAATTGAATATTAAATTAATAATGTGGTATAAACGATTTAAATTCCACAGTATTTTATTCATAAGAGTAGCATGAATAAAAGGTGTGATAGGTAATATAAATTTAAATCCTCTATAATTAAATATTTGTATGATCACATACCAATATTGAAGTGATATAAATTTTCTCAGAATTCCAAACGAAGCAAATTAAAACAATAGCAACAAAACACATTTTCTACGGCCGAATGATGTAAGTTCAAATAAGTTTTGTAGCCTTTCTGAGTACAATGATATTTATTTTTTGTTTTAATTCATTTACGGTCTTGTGAGTATTTCCGTCCATGATGTCAGGGATTTCATTTTATAGGTTTACATATATAGAAAAAGGGTGACAGGACTACAAGACTAGTTATACTTTTTGTGCTTTTTTACTTTGTCTATTAATTTGACAAACAGTGGAAAACAGTATTAGGATATTTTTCCATGCTAGTAATAGAGTATTATTAGTAGTTTAATATCTATAGCAGCGGTTCCCAAAGTGTGTTCCGTGGAGGCCCCATACAAACAACAATAAATAAAGAATAAATTTATAAATATAAATTTATTAAAAAACATCCCGCATAAAAAAATATGTGCCAAAGAGTAAAATCAAGTCACATTAGTATGGTTCGGTACTTCTCAATATTTTCTTGGATCACAATAAAAATTGTTATTTTCAAACTATTGTTTCTTTTCAATCCACGCAAGTTATGCAAAGAACTTTTTGTACAAGAAGCTCGTTTTGCAGGGATGCAAGCATACTAGGTTCTGCCGATACAATAACGATATTGCTGTGAAGTATCGGGGATATGAATATGAAGAAAGTAAAAATAAAAAAGTCAAAAGTAAATGTTGTATATTTACTTGTGAAACCAAAATTACTTTAGGCAAAGACACATAATTTTTGCTCATACCTTTCGGGAAGTTAGCAAATAAAATTAACATTTAAAATACTTTTATTTAAAGAACATTGCAATTTCAATTTGTGTAGAAACAAACGATTTTGCAAGTTTGTCTGAGTGAGACATGCTGCTGAAAATAGTTTCTTAAATTCCACAGTATTCATCTGGAAACTGCAGTACTCTTGCGCAGATTTTTTCAAATTTTGCAGAAAACTTTATCCCGGCAAAAAATCAACGTATCCGCTTCTCGTGCGATATTAAGGGTGTCCAAATATCTCTTGACTTTGTGAGAATCAAGGGTCAGATGCTGAAGGGTTGTCGAACGAAACAACAAGCTGGGATTCCCCATGCATTATAATAACTCCGGCTCGGCGCGTTTACGTGGTTTTTTTAAAGAGCGAATTTCGAAACTATTGGTGTATCGACAAATAAATATCGTCGATTCCGATACATCGGCTAAGACACAGTATCGCCGATATATCGGTATCGGTTGCATTCCTAGTTTTGGATTCACAATAGCCAATAAAAATGTAGGATGGAGTTGAGGCTCTGCGACACGCAGGTGGTTTCTTAAGGGTTCCATGACTAAAAAAGTTTGGGAACCACTGATCTATAGTATTAATACAACATCTTCAACTATTAAAAGATCTATTGATATAACGAAACATGACAATACAGTGTAGATTTTGTGTAATTGTATTTCTTAAATATTTCGATAAAAAAAGATTTCGAAAAACTGAATTTTGTTGATTTTTCCTTTTTCAAATAATTTCTAAAGTATTAGTAATCCAGAAAGATGTTTCAAATAAAGAAGTTAGATATTTTTATTGCCTAGCAAGTGGCGTACAAAATAAATGTTTATATTCGTAAATTTCCGAAATATTACACAAAGATATATTTTTTTAAATGAAACCCATATCTGATTTTAGTCTCAAAAAAAATACTTATGTTTTTTATCTTCAATGATGTAAGGGTTATTGTGTTTCGTATTTGTTTAACTCCTAAAATTTAATTTTCACGTTATTCTTCCTGAATTTCATAATTAGTTCACAAAAACATCATTATTTCTATTAATTATATTCTATTTGATTGATATAAATCATTTTATGACTTTCTTGCCCAATATCTTTAATTTAAACTCACAACTTGCAATTTACACTATAACGTCAAAAACGACCTAAAAAATATATTTTTTGATTGTTTTTTGCGGAAAAAAATGTAACGAAATAAGTTATATAAATAAAACCAATATATGTCAATATATATCTTACCAATGTTTCCAAAATTACACTAAATTTACTATAAAATAAGGAAAAAAAATCCAAGTAAAATAAATACAAAACACAGCAAACATTTACATCATTGAAGAGAGAAAAAATACCTTAAGTATTTTTTTGAGACTAAAATCAGATATGGGTTCCATTTAAAAAAAAAAATATCTGTTATATTTCGGAAATTTACGGATATACAAATTTATTTCGTACGCCACTGTTAGGCAATAAAAATATCTAACTTCTTTATTAGAAGCATTTTTCCTGGTTAATAATAGTTTAGAAATTATTTGAAAAAGAAAATATCTAAAAAATTCAGTTTTGCGTCGTTATCTAAGCCCATCTGAGATGGCCCTCTATAGGTGCACAAAACGTTCGTTCCATTTAACCGACATTGTATCTCTTATAGTTCTCGAGATCCCAATGGTGGCAGCTCGAAATGGGACACACTCTATATGTATAATAGGTTCCTGCAAATTGAATTAGATCCTGAGAGAAATGTAATTTTAATTGTGATGTAAAACCAACATGATTCATGTGTGTCTAACGCACAACGCTCCCAAACCAAACCCAAACTAAAATTATTGAGCGTATCTCGTGTTTTACAATATCCGAATTCATTAATAACGACTGCCAGCTACTATCGCGAGTGCTGTCACGCCGGAATGAGTTTATTTTATTAATCATTTGTGGAGCTAACATTCACTCCGAGATAAATTTGCCACGACTACTTTACTACTTAATTCGCGGCTTGTATCATTTATAATGATCTAACTGCAATCCTATTGAGGAAATGTTCATTCATTATCAAGATTTTTATGTTGCTGTTAGTGCAACTCATGTGAAAAATGTTTCGGTTGTTACTGTAGCCTTGAATGGTAGAACTAAAATCATTGAATAATGTACAATAATTTGAATAAGTCAACGGTAATTCTGAATATTTATTGATGGATTATTTATCTTTGTGCGTCGATTGTTGTTAACACATTTATTCATTTCAAATTGTAATACTACAAATTATTCACTGTATTACTGTGTATGTACTATGTACATTTCTAAATCATACTCGTGTCCCTATTTCATCTTTGTAAGAATCATACTGGTTTTATGTCATTATTTTGTAACAATTTTGTCAATACAACGACGCACGGCTTCCATGTAGTGCTATTAATATTAGTGAAGTTTACTAGTTTTTGTTTCTGAAATATACAAGTGTAAAATACTAGTTACAAGTTGGGTACTACTATTTACTAGTGTATTTAATAAAAATTACTAGTATTTTGTTTCTCAAAATATGTGTATTGTCTGTAAGACTAGTAATTTACTAGAGAAAAGTTACAAGTGTCAAAAGTCTTGTAAATTTTGAATATGAATTTTACTAGTCGTACGATTTTATAGTTTGTGTATGTGTGTGTGTGTGTGTGTTTTTTTTTTTCATAAGTAATTCAATGGTTCTTTGTTAATGTATATTTAGTTTCATGTAGTGTTTGTCGTTGTTTAGTGTTTTTAGTATTTTTTAAAATAATAATGTGGCCAAGTGACTCTGAGTCTAGTGATGAAAAAGTAGTTGTGCATCGTCAAAAACTATTTAAATACTTTAGTATGCCCATACAGAAACCTCATATGAGTTCAACGAGAGGTTTAGACTCACAGCAAATAAGTTAGAAACATTAATTAATTTATTGGGACCTATTCTTCAGAGATACTAACAGAAACCATGCATTATCCAAAAAGCGTCCCTGATATATTTGTAATACTCCTGTCTTATTGAACCCAAAGCGTGGCAAGTTTGGCAGATTTTTGTCCATTCATTTACTTTATCTGCTTTAGACAATTTATTTGATAATGCTCCAAATAAAATACCTTTAGCATCTCGAATCGTCCTCCAAAACAATTAATTTCACATCCAGCGTAGACATTTTTATTGAAAAATAATTTAATTTCAATATAAAATATTTGAAAATGTCAATGTCATTCAGAAAATTGAGTCACTTAATTTATAAATACTTGTATTTAAAAAAAAAACTACTAAACTACTTTTCAGAAACACAATTTACTAGTACTATTAAACTAGTACTATAAAAATTTCATTTGTAACCAGTAAACTAGTATTTTTTGAGAAATAGACCCCTGATCCGATTTGATTGAACGCACTGACGACTAAGAAGACGTTAACGATTCGGACCGTTCCTAAGCGCGCTTATTTCTTGCTTGTCTTTGGTGACATATAACCTGTGCGCAATGATTAACCAAGAAAAAATAGTTCTGATGGAAACATTTTCCCTCATTTGTGAGAGCGATGATAGTGATTTAGAAATATTTATTGATTCTTCGTCCACGTCTTCGAGTTCAAGTAGTAACGAAGATCATGATGAAAGAATTCTATACGTCGCACTTGTCCTGGGAAATAGGAGACGAGAGTATGAGCGAAAACCTTTACTTCGCTAAGAACTTCCATATTACATACTTCGTTGTTTCGGCACGTAATGGCGTCAAATATAACAATATAACGTCACCTCTGACGTCATGCACCTCACAGCGCAAACTTTGAGCGTTGTGAATATGATTCGGATCAACTGTTAGCGCGCCGTTGGTACTTAAAGCGTGATTCGGATCGTACCCTATAATAGTTCTTCCCTGATATCGTCCCTACCATATTTATTTTGGGAATGATCTATTGGTTCAGAGCACAAGTATTGTACCCTGAATCTCAGTCATAATATTTACTTAATCATATTTCCGATGTACTGTCTATAAAACAATAATATACCAGTACTTTTATTTGGTGTAGTACGCCAAAATCTATACACCTATAAAAATTTATGTACACAACTATAAAAAATTTAATTCCCAATAAATTCAATAAAATTTTATCTCTATCGTATATGAATTTATTTCTCTGTCCATAATCGTATAAATAAGTTCATTGTAGTGTGTATAGATTTGTTGATGAGTAGCATTCAGTTGCACTGCGCGTTGTATATATACGCGTATGTTACGCGGCGTGTTACGCAAACACAGGTAATGAATTGTCACTAATTACATACGCGCTCCACGCCAATGCCAGCTTTTAATTGCGTGTGCAGTTGCGGAAAGCGCGGTTATTGGAAATTTACATTCCGCGCCATGGACGCAGACAGGTGCGCTGATTAAAGAAGGGCTTTAATTAATTGCGCGCGGAATGCGAAATGGGCTATACGAAAAAAAATGACATTTTTAAAAATGTTTTAATGGTTAAAATAAATATCTACTTATTATCTCTAGAGTGAAAAACGGCTATATATATACGGAGGTAATATTTTTATTCTGATTTAATTTTATCAGAAAAACATACTTTTCGCTCTTAAATAGAACAACTGCTAATCGTTTTATCAACTGTAAACGTCAACTTTCTATTCTAAAATGACACTTTGAAAAGCCTACTTCCAAAACGGACGTAAAAAATTGTTATGTATCAAGGTATTGAAGTTCTACTTTTTAACACGAATGTGGAATTTAGTTGCCGAGGCCGTAAGGCTGTTGAAAATATATCGTATGAGTGATAAAAAGGAACTTCAGTGCCGAGGTACATATTATATTTTATTTGAAATCGAAAAATTGTGAAAATGAAAGAAGTACTTAGTTTTATAAGTTACATTTACATAACTGTCAGTCTGACGTTCCTTATTGTTCATCTCAGACATTAAAATTATTGTAAAAAAATCTGTTGTGGCCAGCACAATACCTTCCGTCAATCCTGTGTTAATGTATAAATTCCATACATAATTTTTCTTGCAAAAGATTCTAAATTTCCAGTAAAATTATTTCATAAAAAAATATTCAAATTGCACTTGACACTGCATCTTCTTCTTCATTAGCTTTTCCCATTCGTTAGGGGTCGCTATTTTTGCGTGTCGTTATCATTCAGTTACTTTTCTTTCAAGTCTTCCGCAATACAGTCCTTCCATCTTATCTTTGGTCTTCCTCTGTTTCTTCAACATCCTATTACTAACTATTCATTCTTGTTCCAATATAATTCTTCATTTCTCCTCATGACATGTTCAAACCAATGTAATCATCTTTCTTGTTTCTTTCTAGAAACTTGTAATACTAGAGTTATTTTCTTACCGTATCTTTCCGTGTTTTCCCCAACATCTACTTCAACATTTTCATCTCTGCCACTTTTTATTGATACTGACATCTGTCAATTTGAATTATATGAATATATTAATAGTTTTCATGTTTAGCATAGCTAGCTGAATTATAAAATTTAATTTCTTTAATTTTTTTTAACTCTGTATCTATTGAATATGAAATATAAAATGTAATCAAATCGTATAGAGAATAATATATTCTTTAAGTTATAATAACGTTAAATGTCAATAAATCAAATTTAACTGTTAAATCTTTAACTGAGGGTACTTCCGGTTCACCAATTATAACCAAAATCTAATCACTTGTTCTTCTGGATGTAAACTTGAGGAATATGAAAAAATTATAATTTTTGGAATCGTGGTATTGAAGTTATGGGATCCGGAACTTTTGTCACACACACACACAGACACACACACATACATACATACAGACATCATCGTAAAAATGGTAAAATCGTATTATAGGCACCCTAAAACATGCTTATTCAGTAAAAACTCATCATTGATTTTTTTGACCAAAGACAATACCTTCCTTACCTAAAGGTGACGGATGGTAAAAACACTTAAAATTATGTGTTTTATCTCGAATTATATATTTCTTTCTTGCACATAATTTTGTCATTTTACGTACAAATTTATTGTACATCGTACACCTGCCCAAATTATTTTACATGTACAATAATTATCATAATGTTGGCAACACTGCATGTGCATGAAATCGTCGTATAATGGATTACTTTGGTGCCGATTTCTGAACTTTTAATGACGATTATCGGCGGTTAGGGGTGAACATAGGGCAATTTCCTGTTCATTTTTCGGTGGTAAAAACTGTGGAGTGCAAAGTTGAACAGAATTAAAAGTTGTATACAAAACTGTTTTTAATTATAGTTTTAGTTCGTTCTTAATTTTAAAGAGAAATTTCAAAAGTTCCGTTAATTGGTAGAAATAGCCATGACTTATGACATTGTAGAAAACAATATTATTTTATTCATAATGTCATTTTTTTGTAAAATGTACATTAAATAATCAATGTATATTCGCACAGGGAAAGTGTCGTTATTTAAAGAATTATTTTGGTGCAAATAATTATCGAAGAATACGCGATTTTTTTTTTCATAAGTGCGATTGACATTTAACGTTTAATAATAATTTCTGTAAACCAGCAAAAAAGAAATCAAATTGCATGGCTATTGCCACGAATTAACAGAAATTTTTAAATTTATTTTTAAAATTGTTAAGAAACTAGAAACAAAAAAATAAAAACACTTTCATATGCAACTTTTAATTCTGTACAACTTTGGACTCTACAGGTTTTGGCATAAAATAAATAGAGTAGGAAATTGCATAAAACAAAAATTCCATGTCAAATCCCTATGTTCACTTCAACCGCCACCACTCTGTATATTATTTAGCATCAGTTTTCAATACCTACATATTTCTTGTTCTAGTCAAAAAAAGTCTATTTCATTTTATTATTCTAGAAAAACACACTTTCTCACAGCCTTATTTAAATAAAACTTTTATAAAAAGCGTATTTCCTTTGTGAACATACAAGTTTTTATGTAGTTTTAAACGCTAAAATGTCACATTATATTAATACAATTTAAAATAAATAATAAACAGGTTTATAGTTTATGTTCTTCCTTAATGAACAGGATACAAAATTGTTAAATACTAAATTATTGGAATACGAGTAGAATTGTAAAACACAATCATTTTTTAGGATTGATAACATTTGCACGACATTTGTACTTTTTTTTTTGGTTTGTTAAATGTTTGATATACAGGTGTTCATTTAAGTGGTACACTATTGCTATCTAGAATCTAGAGAAGTATTTCCTTGTTTTATAAGATTTTTAACTCGATTTTTAATTATGTATACCAAGTCTATATTCTTTTGTTTCAAACATGAATAAAACATGAATTATTAATTTTTGGGGTAAAAAATATAAAATTTATTAAGATTTAAATGAAAAAATTGATTAATGATCATCATTTGTTTATTTGATTTTATATTTATTAATTAAATTATTTTTGGATATGATAATTTACTTTTCATCGGCGTTATAGTTGGTTTTGACACAACTAGAAATATATTTTCTGAAATATATAAATTAGAAAAATGTGTAAAAATAAAGAAAATGACATTAAAAATAAACATATGATAATCAGTAATAGATTTTTTCAATTGTTTCTAAATAAATTTAATTTTTTTCATCCTAAAAAAAAATAAAAATTCATGTTTCATTTATGTTTAAAACAAAAGAATGAGACTGTATTCAACATAGGTATATTCCAATTTAAAAAATATATTTGTTATATCTCGAGAATTAATAATTTTCAAAAAAATCTAATTTGACCACGTTATTCTAAGAAAAAAAAAACGTATAAAAAATATCTAAACATTTTAGCCTGTAGCTCAAAAACTTACATCAATTTTCGAATTTGTTTCACTATGTACATCAATAAAATAAATATTTTACTATAAGTTGGTCATTATAAAGTAATGTAATAGTAAAAAAATAATGTATACATATACCAGACTCAGATAATGATAGGTATGTCGTAGACACAATTATTTGTTTAACCATTCTTTTTAAGTGATGACTATGAATTTGAAATAAAAATTAAGCCGATATATACCTAAGCACATATGATTCATTATAAAAAATTGCGTTATTATGCTGATCACAAAATAATCAAACAATTTCATTTACAACCAATTTGAAACCATGTTGCTTCAAACTATCCTGAAAATTGTGAAATAAACTCATAACTATAGACCAATTTAAACGTTAATTTTTATTCTCTAAAATCGAAACGATTTACCTATATCAATATAAATATGATTTCCATCAATAAAACTAAGTAAGAAATGAATCCAAACACATCCATGGATTTTATTTAATCGCCTGTGTAAAGTAATTCACATGTGCAAGTAGAGGATGTAGTCATCGGTTAAACCTGAAACCTGATTGAAAGTAACGTACGATAGTCTGAATTTCCGCAATAATGCTTCCAAGTGTCGCTAACTCCGGAGTCACGGATAAAAACTAGTTCTTTCACAGTGGAAGACGCGGCAGAAGCCGACGTTGCAATAATTTTCTTACTCGTTGTAAACAATTTATTTCAAGGACGAATTTTTTGCACTGCAAGAAACTATTTGCTGTTTCTTGACCTTACTTATTTTCTGGAAATCGTATACACAATTAAAATTAATTTTATTTTCAATCGTCTACTGAGCGATTTTTTAATAACCAGGTTTCTTTCATTTTTTGCTCATTAAAATTTTACACAGATTATGCACTAGACAATGATATTTCGGTATGGATCAATTAAAGATTATTGTTGGTGCTTATTTTTCTTTCATTCTTATACAATCACGAGGATTTTGAATACAATTATAAGGAGATTTTTTATGAAATTTATTAGGTCACATCATTTTGAAAGACATAAATATTCTGATGTTTTTTATTTTACCCAATTATTAATCCTTAATTATAGATCGTATTTCCAATCATTTTTTTTATAATTGATTCAACAAACAAATTTTTGATCCAGGAATTGAATATAAATAAATATTATCGTTATACATAAATGGGGTCCTATGCCAATTTTGTTTATTTTTTTTTTCTGGATGTACAGAATGAACTAAGAATATTAAGAATAAATCTATAAATATATAATATATAAATTTATACGTTATATTTATGAAGAAATTATTATTAAGTATAAATAACATAAATAATAAGCATTTTTTTCCTAATAAATTATAGAAAATAGAAACGATTTGACCATTGTTGGACAATATTGTGATACAAACTGTGGCGGCGGATGGCGCTAGTGTTGAATGAATTCTCGATAGGCGGGCACAACAGGCGCTAGAGTCTGGCTTTTAAAATCAGGCAACCAATCAAATTGCAAAGACCTGATACGTCATCTTAAATATTAATCGACTTCAATCACTTATAGTTTGCTAACTAATTAATATTTAAACAAAATTCTTTCACCAACTTGAAATAAATTTCCAAACTTATTCATCGAATAAGAGAAAATATCACTTCGAAACCATAACAAAAATGATAGTATTTATTCTAGTTGTCATATTTTGATGCGATATTTTTTCTTATTCGACGAATAAGCTACTCGAAGATTTATTTAATTTTGATGAAACCGGGCATAATACACACTAAGAAATTCCGTGTTAAATTTAACACTAAAAGTGGTCTATATAGGTCCACCAGCTGTAGTGTAGAATTTACCACTTCGACATTTGGTAATAAACAACACCGAGATATGAGTTAATAATTAACACTAAATATTTCGTAGATACTACTACACCGTGTAGTTTTTTAACACTTAAATGAGTTATTTTAACCAAATAACTGCGGTTATTAGTACACAGTGTAGTGTCATTTTTAACTTAGTTTAGTGAAAAAATATACCTATTTGTGGTGTACATTTTTATCAAACTAGTTTCTTTTACTAATTTTAGTGTATAAATATATCTATTTGTAGTGTATATTTTCATCAATTTCGTGTTGATATACACTGATTATGGTGTACAATAGTACTCATTTTTTATTTTTGTAATATTAGTGTAAATGTTATACACGATATCGAGTGAATAGGTAGGTATGATATATAAAAAATGCGAACTTCCATGAAAAAAAATTATTGTACATAAAAAACAATATATTTCATATAAACACTTCTTAGTATTACTTAATTAATCTATTATTACATTATATACATGCAGACACTATTGTTAAGGTTCTTTCACAAATCAAAATTATAGTTTTATGTTTTAGTTTAAAATTTTAAGCAAATGCAATATGGGAGAGTTGTTATTAGCGGTAGTTAAGCAATGTTCCTATTTTTCTCGTATGAGAAGGTAACTTGGGTTTTTTTTGCGTCAATTTGACTTAAGATGTGACATGTGCTTAAAATTTAAAACTAAAACATATTCGATTTGTGAATGAACCCTTACACTTTATAAAAATTATGTTATACAAAAATGTGTTTTGGAATTATGAAATTTCCATCTTACTATACACAGGGACACAATTCACCCACTTAGTGATCAATCCTCTTTTTAATTTAAATAGCACTGGTATATTTTCTTGTCCACTTTCTTCCACTTCCATTATTTAACTTTGTAAAACTCTAGCAACAACTGAAAGAGATGGTTTTTAAGTCTCTGCAGGTAAAAACTTGCGTGATCGGGATGTACGAGTAGCGTACTTTAATATTGCCAATGCGTAAGCGCAGCGTCGAACGAGTATCTATAATCTATACTAACTAATGACCACGACAAAGAATGCGAAAATAATAAACTGTTGTATAGATTTACACTTACTACTGTATAGAAATACACCAAGTAGTGTATTTTTTATTACAAAAGTAGTGTACTTTTTACACCAACGTTTTAAACATACACCAAGTAGTGTACTTTGTACACAGATATTTTAGTTATACACATACTAGTGTACTTTTTACACCGATGTTTCAAATATGCACAAAGTAGTGTACTTTCTACACTGATTTTTTAGATATACACAAAGTAGTGTTCTTTCTACACATTCAGTTTTAAAATTACACCAAGCAGTTTAGTTTTTAGAAATACACTAGACAGAGTATTTTTAACAAATATAATGTAGTAAATTGTACAAAAATTAGTTTAAAATACAAGCAACACCAAATTAAGCAATTTTTACCCACAAGTGTGTTTAATGGTGGTATTCTGAGCGTTTTCATAACTTCTATAAGAGTTATCTTAAGGACTTATAGATCTTAAACGTCAGAGTGGTATTCTGAGCGCATCTATAGCTTATAGGATTATCTTAAATGTGTTAAGATATCTTAAAAACTTACGGTCACTGTACAGTTCGCTATAACTTGTCAGAAAAAACATATAGAAGTACAATTTGGTTTGAAAATGAATAACAATTTGCAAATTTTATATTTTGCACATTTATTATCAGAAGAGGAGTATGAACTTTAAGTATTAATTAAATTATTTAATTAAAATATTTATACATGTCAATATTTGAGGTTAATTATTGTTACATTTTTAGTAATAACATACGATATCAAAGGAAAAAATATAAGGGATGAAATTAATACATTTTAAATGCCAAACATTTTAAACAAATGTTTCATCTTACAAGGGAATCATTTCATAGCAAGATACTTTTATTACATTACATTTTTGTGCATCTGGTTCATACCAAAGCATTGTTAGAAATAGCACTTGGGTGTCTATGAGCCAGCCAACAATTAGCAAGTTTTCTTTTCCTGTAACATAATTTTATATTTTTATTTATAATATAATTACAATTACCTATCAAACATTTTGAATTCTTAACTCATTTTAAACTGACTGCTATGTGACCATGCGTGACTGTTTGTAAACAAGTTTGACGTAAATCTTCTGTCAATTTCTTACTGTAACATTCAATCAGTAAAGTTAACCTCAGAAAAATAAATGCTGTGCATATGCAATTAAGAATTTGGAAAACTTGTATTTTTGTTTATTTTATAGTAATAATTCATTTTCAAATGTAAATAACGTTAACTAAAATAGTTATAAATAAACTATTACTCCTATTTTATAAATATTAAACCATGATACATGTTTTATTTTACAATGAGTGGCAAACTTGGTTTTAAGATATCTTAAGGGAGTGTTATAGAAACTCAAGGTTATAGACGCTCGCTCAGAATACGGATTTATGAAAATCTATAAGCGTTCAAGTTATAGATTTGTCTTAAGCTATAGATCTTAAAAGTTACAGATTTTTAAGATAATGCCCAGAATCCCACTATAAAACTAGTCTTAATAAATATAATACACCTTACAGTGTTAATTTGTTATGTCTCAGAAAATTTTACACAGATATAAAATTACCAACTTAATCTTTTTACACTAACTTTTATAATACCAATTTTAGTGTCGAATTCTACACGAAACAAGTTTACCACGTTATATTTCAAGTTTACACGGCTCAAATTTCTAAGTGTGTACTCATTAACTTACGTATATTTTCGCATTCTTATCTAAGATAGTTACAATTTGACTATGGACCCGGGTTCGATCCCGACCGACCCCAAAAATTACATCGAATTTCGATGGCACAAAATTGACCCCTGTGGTGCACTCTCCACGCCAGCAATGAGTGACCGTTAGGTGACGCCCGGTAAGAGCCCGCACGGTACAAATATTTCATCATTATATTGGTAATATGATATATTTATTTATTTTATTTAATATAGTACTCCATTATATTTCTTTCTTTCATATGAGAATATGAAGTTGCTTATTTTATAACAGTTAAACTCCAGTAAAAGTGGACTATTTATTTAAATTTAAAGAATACAACAGTTTTTCTAGTGTAACTTCACCAGTGCACGCCGGACATTGTTGCTTTGTTCGCTGTCTCCATCTTCTACTACACCTATCTCTTTAGCTCTCGCTCGCTTGAATTACTCAGCAACAAGACTCAGGAGTGATGACATCACAGAGATACTAATGCAGTTTTTCTCGAATTCTATAATCTAATACTTAACAAATTTTAAAAATACGGGACTTATTATTTTTTAATCTATAATTAGAGAATTGCAAAAATTTGATCACATAGCCCATTGCATTAATATTTTTAAACACCAATCGGAAACATAATCTTTAATATAAATAAAAATAAATCAATACACCATCACACCCCATTCCTGGATGTGCTAATCTAATCGTTAAGGATGTTTTTTAAATAAATATATCATCACGGCATATTACTCATTGATTAGGTGTGCCAATCTGCTTTGTACACAGATTTCAGTAACGATGATGAGATATTTTCAGCGTGCGGGCGAATATCAAGCGTTACCTCACGAGCACTCATTGTTGGCCTGGAGAGTGCCCCACAGCGGTCATATTTATGCCATTAAAATTTGAAATATTTGGCGCCGGTCGGGATCGAACCCGGTTTCTGCACTTGGTCATTAATAATTGAAATTAAAATAAAAATAAAAGCTAATATTCGATTCGTTTAACCTCTTGGAAAAAAATGTAACTTGTTCCATAATATTTACTCACATGTGAAGAAAAATGGAAAGGGCAGTAAGAGATTTGGATTTTGAACTCACCTGCAACAAAAGATATATGAATTAATAATTAATTATATTAAGTAAACACATTTAATTAAATAAAGGAGGTACAGACCAAAATAAAAATGTTAAATCAACATCGGCCCACAAATTAACCATTTCAGAGATACCTATGAGTTATTTTCTATTATAAAAAAATATTTTACAAACAAAATGTAACAATGTTAAACAGTTAAATTAAATATCAACAAAATATACATTATTTGTTTTTTGCTTATTTATTATTACTTTTTTTAAATTTATTTCACATAGCCACCTAGAATATTTGAATAAAAATTATTATTAAATTGAAGAAACTAGAGAATAAAGCCATTAGCATCTTGCAAGCAATAAACGTTTGTTTTTTATGCCGCCACTAATGAGTATGTTGTCATCGTGTTTATGCCATGGAATAAAAAAGTAAAATTCTCAAAGGAAGTCCCTTTTTATGCCCGTCACATGGACAGATAAATGGGTCATTTAAAACCAAATGCTGCAGAGCTTTCGAAAAAGCAGATCGTAGTCAGATGACGTTTGCTACCTGCTTTATTTTTAAATTTATTCACAAATAAACGTCTAAGATGGTACATTTTAATCAAGAAATGGCGAACTAATGATTTTTATCTACTTAAGAACATAATAATAATAAACCGTCTGTAGCTACAGATGCATTTCACTGAATATAGAAAACGTCGCATTACATATTTAAGACATAAATTCATTGTTTACAAGATTTCGTGTTTTTGATGTTTTATAGTAGTTTACTGAAAAATGATAGACCTTTTATACCAGGAGATTCTTTGACGACTGTAACTCTAGATTTAGATATACGGAAGTAATCTTTCTTTACAATTTATAGTTTTATAGTTAAGTTTGAATATATTTCTATTTTGAAATATATAAAGAGAAATGTCGAGTATATAAAAATCAGACACCGTAAGCAGTTTAAGTTTTTTGAAAAACGGTTTACAAGAAGGTTTATTATCTGTTCCTAGGTATTCTTTTTTGAGCGATAGAGACAATTGGAACAGAAGGATAATTACTCCAAACCAGACAATTAGACAAAAATATGTGTTCATCTGTATTTTTATATTCCATTCATTTCTGTTCAAGCTCAAAGGAATTACTAATTTAGCTGAATTTTTACAATCAATATCTTGAATGAAGACATCTATCCCA
This sequence comes from Harpalus rufipes, assembly GCA_951394225.1. Taxonomy (NCBI): domain Eukaryota; kingdom Metazoa; phylum Arthropoda; class Insecta; order Coleoptera; family Carabidae; genus Harpalus; species Harpalus rufipes. The sequence continues at coordinate 20,175,101 of OX596281.1, read as the reverse complement.
CGGTAAATAAAAGCGTGGGCCAAAATATTGAATACGTAGAATAATATGAATTTTTTTTTTCTACAATCGTACGGGAAAATAGCAAATAGCTAATTCCCGAAATAATTAAAACAATATTTCTGTTTTGTTGTCACATTTCATAATTTTTCGAATTTGAGTATTATGGCAAAAAAATATTGTTTTTCTTCAAACGTCATAAAAGTAGCATCTTTTGTGACTTGATTCACAAGGTAGAAGTTTAATTTCTACGCCGCCGGAGTAGAAATAGCTAATTTCTAAATAAAATAAATAAATATCCATAGAAACTATACAAAATCAACGAATAAGAAATAGCCTTAATTAAAGAAACCTGTAATATCGCCCTAAATGTCACTATAACACGCTAGGTAACCTAAGAATAAAGTTACTAAATACGATCCATAGCTGTCAAATTAAAATATATAACCTGTGAATTGAAATATAAACAGAGTTTACTTTTGAGGAAATAACATTATTAAAGAATAGCAGACTTACAGATTACAATTACAGGGACGGTAATGAGCATAAGTATACTTAGAATTAAAGTGATAAGAAAAGAATATATTGTTTTGCAGAGATTTCTGGACATATCTTTCAGCCACACTATTAGATTTCCATCCAATCGAACAACTTCAGGGGACGTACATTATAATCCTTCAAACTCCGACATAATTGCACACAACGAGGATATAAAATTGCACAGTTTTTATTTAAACGTCAAAACGTGAAAATTTTCATTTCAATGTTTATAATCAAAAGCGAACAAATAAGTATCCATAGCTACAGGGCAATTGAAATCGCAAACTTAATTTACGTAAAATGTAACGTCAGTAGTAGATATTTTTCTTTAAATATCCACGTTTGAAGAAAAAATATAATGTGTCATTCGGAGTAAAAGTGTCTTTGTGTGCCTCGCGTGCATTTATCCGACTCGCTTCGCTCGTCGTTTAAACTTCCACGCTCGTCACACAAAGTCTCACTTCTACTCCTAATAACACAATATACTATTTGCATCACAAATGGAAAACTTGATTTTGAAAATCAATTCAAATTGCATTCATTTCAGAATCACTAATTACCCCCAATTTTTATGAAAATAACTAATGTATAAAAAAGATATTTCAAATGTTCAAACATACGAATATACATGGTTCCAAATATTGGGACTGAAAATCATTTTACCACTTGCTGGTAAACAGCATTAAAGTTATTTGCTTATTTTTTTAAACAATTTTTTCAAGGAAATATTATATTGTTATTGGAACCACATAAGTTTGTGTGTAAAGTTTCATGCCAATAATATACCTATAGTTTATTTAAAATAATAATAATAAAATAAATTTGGTAATTAATTTATTTATTAGTTTTTTTTCAGAAAAATATTGTGTTGGCATTGACATTACGAAAGTATGTGTGCAAAGTTTCAAGTCGGTTGAATATGTGGAAGTGGGTCATAAATGGGTTACAAGTTTTGATTCTAACTAACACGAAAATTTACAAATTAAAAAATAAAGGAATAATATTGAGTACCGTCTAGCCGGTATACCAACTTTCATCACCGAAGATTCACGATGTAGGTGCCGTTATAATAGTGTTGGTATAATTTTTTTTTTCATTTCATACTGTTCACACTTCGACACTTGTGCGTGTTATTTTTGAAAAATACATTATTTTATTAGTGATTTCTGTGCGTTAGGTGAGGTTGTTGTTATTGTGTTCGTTTAAATTGCGTAAATATAATAACAAAAGCACATCAAAATGATTATTAAATACATAACATTTACAATCGTTCGTTTTCGTAATAAAATTTGCGTATATCGGCTAAACGCTAGTATAATATTGTGGTAAAAACCAGCAAAACAAATACAGGACTTATGAAATAATAATCCACAAAAAATTCAATGAACAGATTAAACAGAAAAAATAAAATACGGTACCGATGGATATATATTTCTGAATTGTACTGGAATGCACAAACCTATGAGAACTTTTTAACACAATGCTTGCATAGATAATTTATTCGAAGAATTATGCAACTTTTCATTTTCTAAAAAGTCCACTACCCTAATACTACAAACAATACTCTCAACAGGTTTTAAAAAATTCCATTATAATTCACATTAAAAAGCGCACACATATCATGCAAAATTTAAACGAACTTAATAATATGATATACGTGTACTGCATTGCATATTGTGTACCGCACTTTAGAATCCCCAGTATACAACTGAAATTAACCAGGGGAGAAAAATTCCCAGCATCCCGGTCCAAGATTGCAATATTTCGCGCTATTTAAATTTTAATTTCGCGACGCGTAACAAAGCTCGCACTGAATGGCCAAAGCTGCAGCTTCGCATTGCAAAAGTTGCTACAATGGTGCATTACTTGCGCTTCTGGTTTAACGAGATTCAGCAGGGGATGCAGTCTTTGTTAGAGATGTGTTTATAAGTGAATCCACCGTGCGTTCAGCTGGAAACTGTATACTAGATGGATGCAAAGTTAAATCAAGGTGCAGACAAGTTTAGGAAATGAAGTTTTTGCCATGGGAACGCAAGTGCTTTGGAAGTGGAAATGAAAACGGTTGCAAATTCCAGTAAGCATTTAAATCAATTTTTTACCGACGACTAGGGAAAATCGCACTTTCCACATTCCTTTCCAAACCAGAAAATTGTTCTTTACCTACATCAGTTGTGGGTTTAAATCTTTAAATTAAAGAATATTATTTTTATTTATGTGAAATAACGTTATTTGTCCTTATATTTCAAATGAAATATGTAGGTATATTAATAAAATAGACGAAAACAAAGAAAAATGGAAAGATCACATCGAGAGTGAAAGAAGGATTTCCTAAAGAAACTCTTCTATTTAAATAATTGGTAAAAGAGATGTGGGAAAACCCAGGTAAAGATGGTAAAACTTTTGTAACCGGAACCGGCATCACGGCATATTATCCATTACTGGGTGTGCCAATCTCTTTTGTACAGATATCGGTAATGATAAAATATTTGTACAGTGCGGGTGCACTCAATGCTGGCGTGGAGAGTGTACCACAAGGGTTCATTAAAATTCTAAATAATTATTGGCGTCGGTCGGGATCGAACCCGGGTCCGCAGATTCACGACCAGATACTCAGGCACACGGCCACTTATACCTGACGAAGAAAAATAAAATATTACCAAAAATATGGTCGTAAAAAGGATAATGTGTCAAGTGTTTGGAAATGGAAACACATTTTTACCGCTCATATATAAAGCTGGCTTTACACAAAAAAGTTACAAAACATTGTTTATAAAAGAAAGGTTAATAACAAATAATTTACCAAAAAATTTTGGTACTCTTTTCATAAATTAATAACAAAATGTTAATAAGAATGCTAATAACTACCTCAATACGTAAATAATAAATATTCAGAAAAATTGAAATTAAACTAAAACATTAACAGCAATGTAGTTAGTAAAAATGTTAATAACAATATTTTTGGAAAATTCAAAAGTTATTAATTGTTAACATGTTATTAAGCTGAATTAAATTTGTTACTGGGCAGCTTCTCCAGTCTGGCGGGAAAGTGATCCACGAGTAGAATGTTATTAACATTGTTACTGACTACCAAAAATAACTCGTTAGTAACATTTATTATCAACATCATTTGATCGCGATCGCCAAATTTCTGTTATTAACAATGTTGTCAATATATTCAGGTTTAAACGCTAAATGTAACCTGTATGTAGTGGCGGCCCGTGACATTTGTCAGAGGGGAGGATTACCTCAGGAAAGGGGAGAGGGGATATTTAAATTGTTCAACAATACCCTTAAAAAAATATATTAAAAAAATCTAGTGCCGCCAATTTATTCTAAGCAAAAAACGGAGCAAAATTTGTCTAAACAATTTCTCTCTAATAAATAAAATATGATATATTTTCAAAATTAGCAAAAAACGACTTTTTGCCTGTAGTTCAACAAAATAAGGTCGACTATTAATTTTTTCTCGAAAAGTTGACCCTGGAATGTGCAACCGATTTTCGCTCTATCTTTAATATTACCCGATATACTTTAAAAAACATCTAAGATGAGACACCCTGTACTCCGACGTCAAGAGTGGAAGGTTATTTTTCATGACTATTTCTGGCGCCAATCTTTTTATTTAATTATTTCCGAAAATAACAAGAAATTCTTATTATTTTTTTTTCATACCATGGAAAATATTGCATAAACTGTTATTTAAAATACTTTCTAAAAAAATTGAAACTGGCTCATTATGCCAAAAGTCTACATAAATCTAGCTGATATGTAAAAGAGTATTAATACTTGTTGATATTTCTTAGTGGCCTATTATACTACCACAGTTTAATAGGCCCAATTTTTTTTTTATAAATGTAATTTCATATGAATATTAGTTTAAAAAATATTTGAACTTTTTTTAAAATTTATAATAGAACAAAGTTTAACATGGGCAAAGCTTTTTTCAATAAACATTACTACTTATCCAAAATATTTCATTATTAATAAATGTGCACCAGCCTCCATGAACTTATACGAAAAATAAAACATTTCACATATTATAAAAAAAGACTAAACACTCTTACACTAAAACTCATTAGCTATCATATATGGTTATTAACCACGAAGGTTCAACTTTCGTAATGCATTCATATCCTACAAATTGACATTTCTTCTCAAAACATTATCCGTTTCACTCAACTGCCATGGCTCATATCATTTTGAGTTTCATTGGTGATGCACTCATCTCTGTTAGAACAAAAATAACAACAATTTATTGAGTTTATATAAAGTTAGCTGAGACAAACTAAGATTTTGATCAAAAAGAATATATCTATTATGACTATGTGCGCTATAATATACTGTGTTGCTATTGGTTCAATAATTTAGATTAATATTTAAAATCATATCGTTATCAAAATAGTATGATTGGATAAATAGCGTGGCTTTAATAAGAAAAATATTAATATTAATTCGTTATAAAGAAATTTTAATATTTTTGTAAGTAACGATCTCAAGCTATATAAATCACCAGTTCCACCGCTGTTTTGATCTCTCCGTCGATGATGCATCCCACGTTACCAACTGATCCCATTTACATTTTTCTGTGATGATGATCTCATCTGCGGTATGTATATGCAGTATGCGATCCCCCTTGGCTACTCCACATAGTGTGGAGGATGCACGAAGCGTCTAGCGCCACCTACCTTCGCTGTACCCTCTAATTAGCGCAAGACTTTCGCCGGCCTTGAGACGGACGCTGATCTACTGATCGCGGGAGGATTGACCGTGATTCATCTACAAGACTAGATGTCAGAACCAAATTAGGAACTATCAATGAAAATATCTAATTTTGTTAAATCCAACACGCCTTTTATTTTAACAATGGTCCAGTAAATGTACACTATAGTTTTTACAGAAAAAAAGTAAACGTTTAAATTGATAATCAAAAAAAAATGTTGTACGTACTTGGAAAAGCATTAGAAACCTAAAATAAAGTAATACTAGACTGATGGGATAGGTCTAATTTCGGCGACAGAGTCTCGTACTGACCAGTCAAAGTAAAATTAACACAAAGTATATAGCTATTTGTGTATTAAGAGCGCAAAATAGGACATTGTCGGTTGAGAGGTTGTTGCCGCGCTCCTGCGTCGCGCGGCATTCTCTCGAAATCGACAATGTTTATTTGCGCTCGAAATACACACAAGATTTTTTCTACAGTCGCTACCATAACAAAATATAATAAAATGTACACTTTGTACTTACACTACTATTCAATTAATAAGGATTAATATAAAGAAAAAACGTCTTTTATATTTAATTTTAATTTATCGTTATTTCCCATTCTTCTTGATTTATTGCTTCAATCTAATCTAAACATTTTATACTTTTTTTTTTGTAAATGAATGCCCTATTTTATTTTCACAATAGTGCGGCATTTTTTTTTTTGGTTATGTAACATATCGACAGAGCAGTTATATGTCAGATTGATTTGTAAAGGAGGTAAATGTGTCACTACAGTGCCATTAGTTCCTGACTAAACGTTTCCATTAAGAAGTGACATTTCTCAACATTATATAGTTATAAATTTGGACAGCGAGCGTTTTTTCTACTTTGTCGCGCTAGAGCGGCAAAGTGACATTTTGCGTTGACAAAAGAGAGCGCAAATGGCTACTTTCTATGTAGACTGTAGAAAAAATTATTTTTGAATTAGCTGGCATTAAACAATACGCCGAATTCATCACTGTTCTATAATATAGTGATCGTCTCTAGTAACCGCTAGTAACCATAGAATAGCTTACATCTTTTACTTATTAATATATCATTGTATGTCTCTTTATTTTGCTATTTTTAAATAAGATTGGTTGGTAAAACAGTGATGTTAATCTAGACCTATTTCCAATATAGATATTACCTATTTCTGAAAATAATCGTTCTGAACACCAGCTGGGCTAGCTATATTACTTATTGGGATATTTCATTAAGAATGCGACCCTGGTGGCAAAATTTGGAAGCAAAAACAAGGGAGCAATTTTATTTCATCGTATGTTTTTACTTACGCACGTAGTTTGTATAGTGGAAAATAAATAATAGAATTAATATTTACAATCAAATAAAATACTATTATCAAATATTTGCTGTAAAACTGTCCCTACGAAAAAACAAAACCTAATAACTACTAACTAAAGTATTTAAAATGAAAAATAATAATTCATCTACCGCTACAATTAATAAAACAGGATACAAGCCAATATACTCTACCTAAAACAATAATAAACACTGAGAGAAAAATCAAAATACAAGAAGAATCAAAGAAAAACTATTGACAGCAATGATACTGTGACGTGCGCCCCTGAGAGAAAATTATGCATGCGCCGCTACTGATAGCATGTTCGCGAACAATGACGTAATCCCTTCGAAAGAACGTACCAGAGCGATAATACAATCCCCGACGCGCTGAGACAGGTTAATTGCGCCGTGACCTCATTCCTTTGTATACGGGTCATTGTCGCTTCAGAAGAATTCTAGAATGATAGGGGCTGTATAAATACTGTCGGGAGAACAGCGGGAAGTCAGTCTCATAAATACCAGTAACCAGATATGAACTCGGTGATATAAATAAACAGTTTAACAGTTGTTCACATAAATAAATGTAGTTATATAAATAAGTGTTGTGATATAAATGTTAGTTAGATAAATAATCGTAGTGTTTAAGCATTTAATAATATTCTTAGTGTTTATAATTATTTAATCATAGTGTTAGTTGTTTTTATTATCTTTTAATATTTAGTCTTAATTATATATCGTTTAATAAACGTATTCTTTTGTTAATAATATTTGTCTATGTTTTACACTTCACCCATATAAATAAAAACGTTACAATACGCTTATGGAAGTTACGCAAAATTGCTGAAGGTTGTTGAAGGTTTCACGTTGGTACAAAACGCCATCTCTACATAGTGAAATATCCCAATAGCAAGAAATGATTTACAGAATTCTGTGTACAAAGCAGATTGGCACACCCAACAATAGGCAATATGCCGTGATGATAAGTTTATTTATTTTAAAAAATGTTTTTATAAAGATTACTCTCCCACAAAATTAAACCTGATTTTCTGTCTACAATTATCATTTTGTAGTAAAGATTAAATTGATCAAGTATGTTGATCCCAGAATGTGTAGTCCGTGTATACGGCGAAATACTGCCACAAACTCAAAGATTAATCCCTTCGCTCTCTTTTTCATAGTAGTTAAGAGGAACACATTTGGCGGCAAAATTATAATATTTTAATTTTTAAAAAATCATAAACGGTAAAATAAATATTATGAGATAAATCAATTATAGTTCGGTTGTTAATAAATCGCCTGCAATCAGTCTTCTGTATCTGGATACAGTACATAAATAAATTCTTCTTAAAAGTTTTATATTTATAAATAAATCGAAGAATTTATTGACCGATAAATCAATCAATTTATCTTAAATAACATTGAGCATTTAAACGTAACAGATTTTTCCGAGTATCAATATATTTTTGTTGAATACGGGCTACCAACTTCTGAATATTGGCCATCTAGACATAAGTTAAAAACATTAAATATAGTTGACTCTTGATGAGTTTATTTTCGTAATTAAATCGTTCGATTTTTCTGTTTCACAAAAGCCGCTAAATTAAAAGTCGTATTTCATATTAGTACTTAAAGTCATGAAAGAATATCACCACTCACAACCATAAACTAATTTCATTGTTAACTTTCATTCTCTTAATTCTAGACTAGACAACTTATAAATGCAAAGTAATAACTTAAACAAACTCAAAGAAACGTAAATTTATTTCTACGATAGTTAGTAAATCAATAATAACGTTAATGAATTTCAGTCATTAGAGTACATAAAGTTTGACACATTTAAATGCTATAAATTTTCTCCTATAAGCACTGGACTGTGTTTTGTCTTCGTTATGTTTAAGTATGAAAATAATGACTAACAAGAATTTGTATGAAACATACGGATATTTCTGTCTTCAAGTATGTATCCAGATGTTCCAGAATTGTACAAAAATATTTTGGAAGAAGTTCTTGTTAACATTAGATTTTTTTGTGAACATAAACTACAATAAATACTATAAATACATAACGGAAAATGTGGCAGTATAATTGTTATTTTTGTTATAATTCTTATTGTTTATAGTGTAGTAGTATATACAGACTGATTCTTCGGTTTATTCTTTTCTTAATAACTCGATTATTTTAAATATTATGGAAAAAACTTTCAAACGAACCCTATTTTAAAATAAAAATGTCTACAAATCTGAAGAATACGTTTTTCTACAGGTTGTTCCATTTTTACGCAATAATATGTAACTTTATATTATCAAATGGAACAGCCTGTATATTTATTAAAATTTGAAAAGTACATAAAATTTACTATCCAATAGTATAAAAACAATAAACAAAAAACGATCCTATGTTATATCATTAAAAACTACAATGGTGAATGATAAGGCTTTTAATTTCATAATGTTTACATTACACCTTTCAAACTTAACTATTATTTATATCCCAGTGAAGTTAGCTGTTGGAAGGAGGCTGACCAATTTTTTTTGTATTCGCTTATGGGGGTGCCACACCACAGAAAATCGACTTTTGACTCATGGATTTTGGGGGGCTGGGCAAAAAAATAAGACGGGCAAAACTGGGCAAAATTATGCAAAAGTTTTTTTCTCTCAATTCCTACGTGGGGGTGCCAACTTCACATGGGTATTATTTATTATGAAAGTATTGCAAAGCCTGCTTTATTTAATAAAAATGTAATATTTTAATCTTTCGCAATTGTATTATGTATACAGGATGTATCAAGATAATGGAACAGTGCCATTTATTCGTGAATATGAAAAGATACACAAAAAAGTGATTAAGATATTTTGTAAAGCATAGAGAGGAACACATTCTGGCACAACTATTATTATTTTAGAGCCACTGATACTCAACTTATGGATTAAGTTATATTTATTTAAATAGCATCATATATTTTTTATTAACTTACTAAATAGAAAATTTTCTTCTGAATTCAACAATATAATAATAATATCATACCCTTACATTGCGAAAAATTTGATAAAAATTAATTCAAAGTTAGTGTTTTAATTTTTTTAAGTAGGCTAAGCAAACATTACACTATTAAAACAAAAGAAAATTATCTGTGATTTTTGTATGACATTGTTACGTATTATATTATTTTTTCGAAATGTTCCAAATTTCGTTTTTTTTTTTTCATTTCTCGTAATTACTATTTTTAGTCTTGCGTAATTAGGATAACTTTATGCAAATAAATTGTATGCTAGGAATGCATTCTAATAGGTATTGCATCAATAAATAAAATCAGTATTTGTTGAATCTGCTGCCATTATTAAATTAATTATTACACAGGTAACGAAAATTACCTTAATTATAAAAATGGATAACAATGAAATACTACATGACAGATAATTTTCTTTTGTTTTAATGATTAAATGTTTGCAAAACCTACTTAAAAAAATTCAAATAGAAATGAAACACTAACTTTGGATTATTTTTTATCAAATTTTTCGCAATGTACGGGAATGATATTCTTATATTGTTGAATTCAGAAGAAAATTCGCTATTTAATGAGTTAAAAAAAAATATAATGCCATTTAAAAAAATGTAACATTGATCCGTAAGTTAAGTACCAATGACTTTAAAATAATAATGGTTATATCAAAATGTGTCCCCCTCTATGCCTTACAAAATATTATAATCACTTTTTTGTGTAACTTTTCATATACATGAATAAAAGTCACTGTTCCATTATCTCAATACACCCTGTATATGACTGTTTTTATACTACTGGATAGCAAATTTCATATACTTTTCAAATTTGAATAAATGTTTCACGCAATGGTATATGACTTTGTATTTACAAATGGAACATCCTGAAGAAATCCAATACTGCAGATTTATATACATTTTTTCCAATAATATTTACTATAATCGAATTATTAAAAAAAGCAAGTCGATGAATCCTTGTGTATAGATGTATGTTAAAATATATAAGTAAATAAAATACTATGGTTATACATTTTCAAATCTAGATTAAATAAATAAAATGGTTACAATATTTTTATACTGTTTTTATGTAGCAAAATTGCTGTACTATAAATCAAAATGTAGATAAATGAGATACACACAAAGAGTGACGCAAATAATTTTTTCAATACTTTGATTCTTGGAAATCAATTGGAATAAAACATATCTCATTACCATAATAACAACCATTATTCCATAAATAAAACTAAAACAGAATAAAAAACTAACACGATAATACTTAATAACACTAAAATACGTGATTCACTCACTATCATACATCTCGTAAACCATATTTAATAACTATTTTCACAAACGTTCCGAAAAACGACCTGTAATTTCTAATCCTCTTCGAAGTCCACTCCATAACGACGATGTATGCAAATTTAATAGCAGACTGTAATACACATTATATTAACATAAATCTATGAGTACGTGTGTGCCTTGGTCACCAGCCAGTTCTTGGAAACGGAGACTTCGTTAAAAGTGAAATGAATTCAGCACGAAATGCTCTTGGTCCTAAGTTTTTATTGCTGTTTCCTGCCATTATTATTTTACTGCTTTGCCGAGATTGAGTGTTTCATATGAAAATAAAGCAATTTTTTTATTTTTCTCCTGTAATTAATTTGCAAATAAAGAGTAAAATAATATGCGTACAAAAATAATAAACAGAAGGATGAAATGGTGTAATTTTAAAATGTAAACATATTAATTAAGTGAGGAAGAACTTCATAATGAATAAAATTTGGATGAATAGGGTCATTTCACGAATTTTAAATTTTTGTTTAACTGAAAGAAAATGTAAAAAATACCTCTATTTTTTTAATTTTTTTACACTAGAACTCTAGTTACAGTCCATACAATGTAACTTGGCGAGTTGGGGCAATTCACATTATCACCGCGGTAATGGGAAAGTTATAAAAACCCATAGGCGTACCGAAGAAGAATGAAGTTCAATAAAATTACGAATATTACAAAAAAAAGAAATTATTTATACAAAAAAAAATATTACAAATATTGGAATGAATTATTTATTATATAAATCATATTATAATTAATTATATTTTAAATTACTTAAGTTAAGAAAATAAAATTTCTATTACTATTGAAAAAAAAAATGCACCAACGCTTATGTATGAATATAACTTCTTGGGTTGAAAAGTACTTGACACCGTGACTTTGAGTGTATTAGGGTGCAATTTGCTTTGTGTAAGGCAATAAAACATTGTAAAATCACTATTTCACTTCTGAAGCTGTGCGGCATCGAAGTAAAAGTAAATATTTGACAAAACGCAACTTAGGAATAGTGAACTGAATTACATTCTTTTGGCTCGCCAAGTTACATCGTATGGACTGTATTGACAACTGACAAGCTGCGACATGACATCTGGTGGGAAAAATATGAACTTTCCGATTTGGTACTATATTGTGACTGTATGCTTGAGTTACATGTGGTTTGATCATTTGATGTGAATAAAAATGGGAAAAAGTCGTACAAATTGTTGTATATTCTGACGTCACTCTCAAGATCTGGTCGAGACACAGGCATTGGGTTTTATAATTTTCCGAAATATGGCCAAAATAAAGTTAAAATTACGACAAGAGCAAGTGTTGAAATGGATATGGATCGACGAAAAGCATGGGAATATGCAATTCGTAGTGCAAAACAAATAACAAAACATATGAAAGTTTGTTCTCGTCATTTTAAATCGGATAATTACATATTTCGTGGTCTTTATCTAGCTTTACACGTGCATTCTGCACTAATAATTTTTAAATTTTCTCTAAATGTATTTTGATTTCATGTGGTTTTGCAGAAATTGCACTGGTTCGCAGACAAAGTGCAAATATTACCCACATTATACCGTCATTTTTCAATACTCCACATAATATTATGTGGTTAGCGTTTATAATTCGCTCACCTGCGATCATCAATTTCGATTGATTAAATATATATATATAAAATTAGAAATACATTTTAACATATCTTCTATAATACATTTAGAAGTAGCTGTTGCTTCCAGAAATCTAAAATGTTCTGTGGTACCAAACCCCATTTTAAGTGAAAAAAATTGCTTTTGTTGTTTGTTTTCATATGTCACAACACTGCGAGTACCAATTCAGAAGCAGCTGATCGGCCCGATGGTGCTGCCGCCATCGGACATGTCAGTTCTCAATAAGCAATAGAAGTTTTTTGCCGTTGAAAACGCCCCCCACCACTTTGTGACGTCAGGTCTTTAATTTGTATGCAATCGCCCATACGATTTGTTATTATTTAATTTGCTTGTAATTTTAGTCCAAAAACTAACCAATCGACCAACTGACAAACTAATCAGTACAGAATTTTTACTGAATAAGGGAAAATTAATAATTATTTTTTATTGCAATCAGTATTTATAGCTTTGTAATATTACTAATATTTCAAGTTAACCGGTGAAGTACAATTTTTATTCATTAGCATTTAATGAAAATAGTACCTAAAACTATGCGAAAATTACATACAATGGAAAATAAAATAAATAATAAATATTTCATCACGGCATATTACCCATTGCTAGGTGTGCCAATCTGCTTCATACACTGATGTCGGTAATGATGGAATATTTGTACCGTGCGGGCGCTTACCTCACGGGCACTCATTATTGGCGTGGAGAGTGCGCCACAGGGGTCAAATGGAAAATACAAATATTTTTACATAGTGTTTCTGGGTTCATTAAGCTGCATAACAATATATATATATATACGAGTATATAAATACAGGCTGTTCATTTCTAAGTGGCTACCATTGCGATCTCGAGAACTATAAGAGATACGAATTCAACCAGTGGTTTTCAAAATATGAATACCAACTTTTTTATATTAAATATAAATATATACTTTTTATTTGCTCGTTCAATAGAATTCTGAATCGAACGATATATATATTTTTCATACACTTATATAACAAAATTTTCGGAAAAAAAATTAATAAAACTTGGAACTAATTCCGCCAAAATATATATCAACCTTTTCGTCGTTTGTGAATTAATCCATTTTTATTACAAATGATATGAAGTGTACAATTTATCATTTAATAGAAGTAGCAATATAAACTTCACTTTTTTCAGTCATGGAACTCCAAGTAGTATTATATTTGGGGCAATTAATTCTTACCTTCAATACGAAAAAGTTGATATATTCGAAATTCACTTTTTTCAGTCATGGCACTCTTATTAATATCATATTTTGGGGGAATTAATTCAAAATTTTATTATTTCGAAAATTTTGTTATGTAAAGGTATGAAAATTGTATATCGTTGGGTTGAAAATAAAGAGATCTATTGAATGAGCAAATAAAAAGTATATGTTTCTATTTCAAATAAAAAAGTTTATGAATGAAAATTCGCATATATCAAGTTATTTTACATTACTATATTTATTAAATGTGACGGATTTCTCGATTTTATAAAAAAAGATTTTTTTAAAAAAAGACCCCATTATAATTAAGTTACGACCTAGTACTTAGATCTGTAACATATTGCTAATTTACGTGCGTTGAAAATAAGGTATTCAAAAATTAACAGTACACAGAACAGTGATGCGAACTTGTAACCATAAAAAGTCTATGTTTTTCTAATCCGGTAACAAAGTGTTTCTGGACGATTTAGAAATATGTAAAACTGGTCACACCGGACGGAGGCACAAAAAAGTATTTTTATGATTACATTTTGTTGACTCGCTAGTCCATAAATTTATGAGTGGTTCAAAAAGCTTTTATAGAGAAATTTGATGTTAACAGAAAAAACATTTCCTAGTAAATATTTCATAATGAACAAATGGCTTTACAGAATTAAAAATCGAACGTAACATGGAAACGCTTTTACATAGAATTGGAAATACGATGTATAACTTATAACTTGTTAGGTAGTTTGCTAATTAGCCATTCAAAATAAAAATCTATATTTTAGGTTCACTTACTCATATGAACCATCGTAAAAGCATTTTCGATCGTGATACAACATTTGTTCGAAACTTGAGTCATTCATATTTGTTTTGTTATCCCTAAATAAATAAACAAAGTCAATATTTCTTGTATGTAATCTTCTAGGCAGTGTAAGAAATTACTGATGGCTTTTCAAGTTGAATAGCTCTATATTTCAAGTAAAACAAAAAACAAATGAATAAGTCCGCCATGATATGTGCAATCATTACTCGAATGCGAGTCACAACAAACACGGGTCTGCCATCAATGAAGTCATACCAATGCAGTAATATCCAGACACTAATGTATTTAAGGAGCGCAGCTATAAAATAGCACAGAGAGTGTTTGTTTCTTATGCTGCGAAAATAAACAAAACAACAGGAGAAGCTGTGAAAATAAAGAAGTTTTTGTTCCAAAGACATAAATTGACATTTAAAATAAACTGCACATGTTGCTGAGATCTCGCAACAGCATTTTTTGCTCGGTGTGAATGCCAGGAAATCGCAAACTTTGATCAATTTTTAGTAGACAATGATACTATTCATTACGAGTATGGCAAAATGATGACGTGCTCAATATACCAAAATTTTAATTTTCAATATTAAAATAACTGTCTAATGGCCGGTTACACATGAACTATATCTCTAAATAGCTTATTCGTCGAATATGAGCAAAATATCGCATCGAAACCATAACATCAATGTCGGTATTTAAACTAGCTGATGATATGGAAATTAATTTATGTTTAGATGGAACTTATTTAAAGCATTTAAATTGATAAAGATCCCAATGTCAAATGTTTTAAATTTCAATGTACACAAGAAGTTTCTTGCAAATTTGTAGAAATAATATGTACAATACAAAGTAATTTGTGGTAAGCGTGCTTAAAATATATTTATAATTTTATAACATTGTAATAATTTACGACTTATTGCCCATTGCTATAGATGTGCTACTCGGTTATATTTAGAAAAGTAAATAATGATGATAAATTTGTAATAAAGGGAGCTTGCCATCATCAACGGGCGCTCGAAGATGTTGTGAAGAGAATACGACAAAGGTAACGAGCTATTTGAAAATTTGAAATAAGTTTCAAGCTAACTCGTGTTGGATTCGAAGAAAATGAAAATGTATGATAATAATATTCAAACTACATATTTTTTCTGTTTCTCACTATAAATTCATTACTGGATCCAATTCCCAAACTTTTTCCTATACAATACAACACCGAAACCCTGAATAGTGAAGAAATGCGTTCTTTACATCATGACACGGCTCGGTGCTGCTAAAAGACCGACCGAAGCGCAAAAAACACACAAAGGAGTTGGAAAAACTATCGGGTTTCAACGCACTGGCTCGAAAGCATTAGAAAGATGTACGCCAAGGTAGGGTCGACTAAACAGAGAGAACAGAAGGTGGTAGGTCCAAGCACCTGCAAAGGCGTTAGATTTCGGGTTTTTTTTTCTGGGCTTAAGAGATAGGATTACAAGGTTTTGGTCTATTTTGGAAATGCAAATGAGGAGAGCTATATGCCATATTGCATTCAAGGTGTCATTATAGGTTAGGAGGATGTGTTAGAGCTATTTTACACCTGCTGATTACAAAAAAATGGAAGTGAGTTTGTCGTTTTAGGTTAACTAAAGGATATTTCTAAACTTTGAATAAAGATAAAAAAAAATTGACAACAGAAATAGGAGAGTTTCTAACTATTTTTGATATTTTTTTATTTGTAATTAAATAATGCAGACGAGTAGATTTAAGGTCTGATCGATGGCTAGTACGAGATGGTTACAATGTAAATTTTTTAACACTGAAGTGTTTTACAAAAAAACGTGCAATTTGGATTTACTGTTCAAATTCAAAACTAATTCACACTTATCTGAACCGAATCGCGAGGTAGTATAAATAGTGCAGACGGGAGTGGGGGCGGCGGAGGGGGGGGACTAAATGTAAAGTTTGAAGTTGTTATGGTTAACATGAAATTTGTTATTTTTGTTTGTTTTAAATTGAAAATAATGAACGAAAAATTTACAAATATTTATGAAGTAGATTCTTTGTAATCTATAAGAAGAATAATGGAAAAACAAGGTATTCATTTTAAACAATATCCAATCTATTTTTGCTGTTGGTTTAAGTTCTTATAAGAATATTTACTAAATTATACGCCTGCATTTTTTTCCAGTTTTATTCTGAGAATTGAATGAAGATCAAGAAGAAATAAAAGAAACTAGTAGTTAGGTATTATCAACTGTTTATTTTTAGTTTATTTCTTTTATTTCCATTAATATTTTTACTTACACCGCTTTAAAACATTTTTCAAATTTCTTTTGAAAATGTCTGCTTATTACGACATTCATCATATAAAAATAGTGAGCTAAAATCAGCACTCTTCTTAACTAAAGAAGTTTACCTAAAAATAATAAAATATAAAAAGTTATAAATTTAATAATTGTTGCATTTTTGTTGTTTGAAATAAATGAACATGGTAAGTTAAATTGTAATTTCCGCTAATACCGAAAGAGATACAAAATTCTTACTGCAATCATCTTATGAGCCCGTTTGTCTAGTCTAACTTTGCTTGTTAAATATTAAGTATTATTTTTCACACTCCGATGTGTAAAGTTGATATTTTACACACTGCAGACAATGTGTAAAGTAAACGATTATTTACACATTACAGAGTTACCACCAATACACGTTTGGCATTAAATTGTTTTATCTACATTTAGTTTTTCTATACATTCATGTTGGTAATACTGACAGAACTGCAATATTCAACTGGCATCTGTTAAATGTGAACCCGGTATTTGGTGTGTTCAAATTATCGTTTGCTCGTCTGTCGTCAAATTTCTAATCTGTTTCAAGAATTTTATTTGTCATATAAAAAATATTGTATGCAACTCAAGTGTAAACAATCTTGTTGCATAAATAACTATTTTGTGTCTCTCAAAATAAACGGAATATTATTGGTGTCCCATAGTCTATTCAAATTGGAGAGTCACTGCATGTAAACAATGATCAACGCGCAATTAGCACGTGTTTAAATGCTTGGCACGTTGTGATTGGCTCTGTTGTCACATGACAGAGTTCATACGAACCATGTCGGTTTATTGGTGGTGACTCAATCCAACTTGTAATAAAATCATGTGCAAGCCACATGCATTTGTTTTGACGCGGTGATTCTCGGATTTGAATAGACTATAATAGTACTATGCATCGCTATCAGAACCAATTTATATTATAATCGGTTATTACGGAAAATTTTAGACTTTCAATATTATATTTCATAATCGTTTTTCCCACACTTCAACTGGCTGCAAAACAACTGCATTATCTTCTTTAAACAACAATCTTCCTTTACTGCATGTTATCAAAGTAGGTTAATAAAACAGCGGCATAGCGGCAAGCCCTAGTGTGAGAGTTTCCTAAGTTTAACTTCTATATCTAATATCCTGTTGGTGTTGTGTTAACTGCATCAAACAGCTACAACAGAACAGCACCGAGACGAAAGTGGTGAAGTGTTTATTGTCTAACGGCATGATCGGCTCTGTTGTGGGAAGCAAACAGCGTGAATGCAATGCAGCCAGAACGCGATGAAAGAGAACGTTATCAAGAGATTTGAAATGGAATACAATAAATTTCACAATTTACTGAAATTATGCAATTGTACATGTAAAATGAAATGTTTATTCAAATTAGAATTGTTCGAACGGGAACACACACATCGTCCTGATATTCATACATCGGGGCCCGTTCATTTCTTGTTTCCTTCCGTTTCCTAACGTTCAAATCTTGACCATGAAGTTGGCGCAGATGAACTTGGCGCGTTCACAATTTAAAAAGTACACTTCGGAGTACAAAATGTACGTGAAAATTATTTATTGAATTGAAGTATTTTTTTAAAATTTGTACTGCCGAGTGTACTTTTTAAACTGTGAGTGCGCGAAGTTCATCTGCGCTAACTTCATGGTCAAGATATGAACGTTATGAAACTGAACGAAACAAAAACTTAACAGGACTATGTATAAACATTATGACGCTTCATACCTAGCCGTTCGAACCCCTACAAAATATCAAGGAGAAGATAAAGCGGCATTGTTTAAACGCAAGGACTCTAAATGCTCAAGCGAAATATTAAGCATTTGCCAACTATTCTGAAAACTACACTATTACCTCGACTATAAGATTTTTGTAATCAGTATTATTCTTGTCAAGACTATTGTCATTGCATTGAGCAATCAATCATCAATTTCTACCAAATAAAAAATACCGATTGCCTAAGGCTAGAAAAGAAATAGGGAGTGTCAATATTTCTTCCTCACGTCAATTTTCTAGTGTGTGTCTGACACAAACAGTAACCGCATGCTTGCTTAACATTGAACAATTTAATTTTTCTACTACCGTTTCTTTACAGATCTGCTACCTTAGCAACGTTAGGTTTCTCGCTGCTTATTATTACTAATGTCTGTTTTATATTGAGTAACAGTTCCGCGTGCTACTTGCTACTGTAACTTGCAATGAATAGCGGCAATATTGCGTAGTGTAATACGAAAATTGCACGAGCAACACATGGCCGCATTCTATTGCACGAAAATAGCGCATATTCCAATTTCTGCAACAATAATTACACGCGAAACTTAATTTTTTTAATTTTTCCAAGCTAATGCAAACTTATATTATTGGTCTTCTATACATAATAGTTATTCATGTGTTAATAGTGATATTTTATTTTGTGAGAATTCTAATAATTTTCTTGGTATATGTCAAAAATGTCGATTTATTTTTCTATTAGTAATTATCAGAGTAACAATAGTCTGTCACTTTTAAAACTGGTATCATAAAATGACATTTTTAACCCTAAAAACAAAAATGAAACAGTCTACTTTTAATTCATAATGGACAAGATTCGACACAACAACTAGCGGCGAAAATCAGAAATATCCGGAAGAGTACTCTTTGTTGTAATAACAACAAATTAAGGCGTTGAACAACGAATGAACTGACGCCAAGCATGGGAATATGATAATCGGTTACGGAGTTGGAAGAAAATAATATATAATATGAATATATGTTCCTTCATTTTATGAAAGATGATTTTGTCTTTCCAGGTAAGTAAGTCTAGTATTTTCTAGTGATCGTAATTGTAATCTAGAAATGAACCTATTTGCAGATATTCAACATCAAAATACTTCGATTTTGATGGGGATAAATATTAAACAGATGGATTAGTTGTGCATTTGTCAGATTATAATACATTAACAGTATTCTTTCGAGAAGTGATAGTGCTGCCTCTATCGGTAGTGTCAGTTCTCAATAGGTTTATAGAAAAAATAGATTATGTCAAGGTTATGTATTTATTATTAACATTAAAAATTACCTTTCAAAGCTGCAATTACTTTTGTTTTTATTCGCCATTCTATTTTTCATTCTATCAGTAATTTTGTCTACTCTTCTAAAATATTCAAGATTCTTCCAATTCATTGGTAGGATTGGCGGTTTTCTTAAGGATATATTATTATGTAATATTATTTGATAATACAATAAGAAATACTAAATATACTTCCCAGATAAAGCTTTTAGTAATGTCAATAAAACTACTGATTTTTGACTGACATTTATTTATCAATTACAAACATTTGAATTAGTCAACTGGTTTCCTTGGCATAGTTTGGATTGTGAGACTTATACCCAGTGACCACTGACACTTTAAGCTTAAACAAAAAAAAAATCAAATCGAACTTTTGACAGCAATATTCCATTACTCATTTGACGTTTTGTTTCAATATTGCCCATTTAAGAAACACTTAAATTTAGGCGTCAGCAGTACAACTGAGCATTATTACAACTAATTATTTTACATATTTATTTTTTTATCTCTAAATTTATAGAACATATAATAAATATTTTAAATGTATAATACTGGATTTATACAGCATAAGCCGTAATGTAACGTAACGTCCTGCAACGTAACGTAAAGAATAAAACAATGCAAATGTACGTGACAATTTATACAGACGTAAACCGTAACGTAACGTACCGTGCCGTAACGTGTCAAAAACCCAAAGATCGTCAACTTTTATCTTTCTACGTTACGGCACGTTACGATATTACTAAAATACTACTGCCCTACGCTATAGTCTGTTTTTTTGTGTGGCTAATATGTGTCAAATTTTAGCTAATATATTAAATGAAAATAAAAAAAATACTACATTACGAATAGTTTGTTCTGTGTGACTGTGACTGACATATGTCAAGTGTCAAAGTTTAGATTATTATAAATGGAAATTATGGAAATATAATGAAATATAGTGTATTACAAATAAAAGAAACCTTTTCAACTATTCTGCTTATTCACTAAAATACGAATATGCGATTTTTAGTATCAATCCAATACCTCTCTTAGCGAGAAGTAAAAAAATAATTCTTAATAAGTTATGTTAATAATGCTGTGGCAACACTTAAAAAATGTTTAAATTGCATGTCGTTCAATGAAAATTACATAATGCGATTTATTGCTGCTATCAGTTGCAGTTGCACGCGAAATTGTTGCTAAATGTAAAACAAGTAAGTGAAACTTAGACAGTCAAGAAAAAAAAATCTGATGTGGCCAGCACATAACCTCTCGCCGTATATTTTACCTGGCTGTATGCATAAAGCAAAGAATATTTTTATAAATACAAATAATATATTCATATAAATCTATGACGTATAAACTTCTTTATTATTCAATAATAGCATGTCTCAACATGAAGATATTTTACCATAAATTATGTTACAATAAATTACAAAGTAGAGTTTACCATATATAAATATTAGGCTGGTAACTGCAATTTTCAATTCGAACAACGTTGTTTACTTTCTCTTCATATTCTTCTAGTAAAAACATTAATTTTGGGCGGTCTAAAATGTATATATGGATTGTGCATCTATTCTTATATATCTTCTTTTACATTTTATTTTTTCATACATGTTATATCTAAATAACACTAATTCCCTTTAATAAAGTGACGGATAGATTGCACTCCGATTATTCTTATATCGATGTGTAATTTTGTCAATATTTACAACTTACTTGAGAAGAATTTGATAGCTTTTTCGCAATTCAAAGTTACTCTAGTCTATAGTACTGGTGTACATTGTCCCATAATGTTTGAAACAAATTTAAGTCCTTCAACCTAGACTTGTCATCTCCATAATAGTCACAGATCAAGAATTAAGGGATTCTCCAAATATATTTTTCTTTCATTACTCATTATTTCTGACACTGACATTTATCTGTCAGTTACAAATAATTTAAATTTGCAACTATTTTTCATGGCATCCTTTCGGTTGTAAAATTAATTACAACATTATTTTATATATTATATTCCTTTTATCTCTAAATCTATAAAATATGTATAAAAATATTTAAATGTATCAGAAAGAGAATTTATTTTTCTTTAATATTATCAAGAAAAATTTTCAAAAAATAATATTTAGAAGATTTTTTTTCAAGAATCTTCTACTTCCGGTTGTCCAATTGTTACCAAAACCTTTTCAGATCTTCCCATGAATGTCCGATTGGGAAATACGTTGTTAAACAAATTTTAAGTCTTATAGTTTTTGAGTAACCGTCCTTCCAACATCCCACACACACACATCCACACACACACACACACACACACACACACACACACACACACACACACACACACACAGACATCATCGTAAAAATGTTATTATCGGATTGTAGGGACCTTAAAACGTGCTTATTCAATAAAATCTGGATATGCGATTTTTAGCATGAATCCAATACCTCTCTTAGCGAGAGGTAAAAAGTGAACTAATTTATTTTCGTGTCAATAAATTTAAAACGGTAAATTATAATTTATTAATAAGTACATGTGAATCAGTTACAGTCAGTGTTCACATTTTGATTATTGTCATTGAATCTGAGTATTTTGCAAAATTTATTCCGAAAGGAGTGTTCCACGCCCACAAAGCCAAAGAAAAATACGGCGAAATTTCCGGGCAATTTCCTGGGAATAAAATTGATAGACCTACCCACAAATTAGAGCCCTTGCGCCTTCGTAATTTCTCACAAACTACACGAGGTCTCTATTTTCTACACTAATTTTTATTGCAATTTTGGCTTGTATTAATGGGACAGGTTAGTCAATTCCTTGTAGGACCTAACCAGTAAATTATAGCGAATATATAACCGAGTAACACCCTTTTCGGTACAGCCAATTTAAAACGTACTTTAGAGTTTTAGACCTTATAATTAGAAGGGCTATTATATAAAAATAATTTGTCAATAATTTAATAAACTCTTCTTATTTTCAACTGATAGGAAAACAGACATTTTATTATCTAGAAATATTATTTTATCTATAAATGAGTTGGACACATGCCAAAGAAATTAACTTCTTTTTACCTCTCGCTAAGAGAGGTATTGGATTCATGCTAAAAATCGCATATCCAGATTTTATTGAATAAGCACGTTTTAAGGTCCCTACAATCCGATTTTAACATTTTTACGATGATGTCTGTGTGTGTGTGTGTGTGTGTGTGTGTGTGTGTGTGTGTGTGGATGTGTGTGTGTGGGATGTTGGAAGGACGGTTACTCAAAAACTATAAGACTTAAAATTTGTTTAACAACGTATTTCCCAATCGGACATTCATGGGAAGATCTGAAAAGGTTTTGGTAACAATTGGACAACCGGAAGTAGAAGATTCTTGAAAAAAAATCTTCTAAATATTATTTTTTGAAAATTTTTCTTGATAATATTAAAGAAAAATAAATTCTCTTTCTGATACATTTAAATATTTTTATACATATTTTATAGATTTAGAGATAAAAGGAATATAATATATAAAATAATGTTGTAATTAATTTTACAACCGAAAGGATGCCATGAAAAATAGTTGCAAATTTAAATTATTTGTAACTGACAGATAAATGTCAGTGTCAGAAATAATGAGTAATGAAAGAAAAATGTATTTGGAGAATCCCTTAATTCTTGATCTGTGACTATTATGGAGATGACAAGTCTAGGTTGAAGGACTTAAATTTGTTTCAAACATTATGGGACAATGTACACCAGTACTGTAGACTAGAGTAACTTTGAATTGCGAAAAAGCTATCAAATTCTTCTCAAGTAAGTTGTAAATATTGACAAAATTACACATCGATATAAGAATAATCGGAGTGCAATCTATCCGTCACTTTATTAAAGGGAATTAAGGTTATTTAGATATAACAAGTATGAAAAAATAAAATGTAAAAGAAGATATATAAGCATAGATGCACAATCCAGATATATACATTTTAGACCGCCCAAAATTAATGTTTTTACTAGAAGAATATGAAGAGAAAGTAAACAAGGTTGTTCGAATTGAAAATTGCTGTTACCAGCCTAATATTTATATATGGTAAACTCTACTTTGTAATTTATTGTAACATAATTTATGGTAAAATATCTTTATGTTGAGACATGCTATTATTGAATAATAAAGAAGTTTATACGTCATAGATTTATATGAATATATTATTTGTATTTATAAAAATAATCTTTGCTTTATGCATACAGCCAGGTAAAATATACGGCGAGAGGTTATGTGCTGGCCACATCAGATTTTTTTTTAATTATAGCGCCAAGGCATTTTTAATGCTTAATTTTTTCTATTTAAAATAAAATATCTCAACTGTAACAATACATTCTATACGATGTTTATTTGAATTCAAATTCTCATAAAAAAATTTAAAAATAATTTTCCTATTTCGCGTTCATAAAGTGAAGTTGGTAGTCTAATAGTCAGATACATATCTTTCATTTTAATTGTCATAACCTGTCATTAACAAAAAAAATACTGCAATTATATTTTTCTTTTAAAATAAAACACAAAATATTTATTTATAGTTTTACAACATAATAAATATAAATTTTGACTGTAATCTAACTTCTAAATAAATGTTGTAAAAATGTTAAATGTCAAAATAAATTAAATTTCAAATGTTTATTGAAACTGTGTGTTACCAACATTAATATTTTAATATTTCTTTTAATAATTTTGAAATAAATTAAATTAAATGCTACTCGTACTTTGCGTAACTCGCATACGGCTCGATTACGCAAACTGTACTCGTATTATAATAAGGATCATTGTAATACTTGTCTTTCATTATACTATTATATTATTTCCTCTATTTTCTTCTACATTTTCTCTATTTTTTGTTTTTTGAAGTCAATAAATTTAGGAAATTAGAGGCTCAAATATACAGCTATTTATGTTTTTAAATAGAAAATTTCCACAAAATAACTTTGATGATATAATTCACGATTTAATTAATAATTCTGATTTTGATGTATTCAGAAATTTAGAGTTGTTGAGTAGCGTATGAAAATATTTCGTAAACGTTAACGTTACGTCTTTAAAAATAGATGTACAAAATAAAGGGTAATAAAAATTCATAAATTTTGCGTAACGTATTAATCACATGGGGTCTCGTGGCCGCGTGCATGTGTCTGATTGCGAATCCGACGAACCGGGTTCAATCCCGACCGATACCACATATTTCGAATTTTAAGTGACCCAAAATTGACCCCTGTGGTACACGGCTCCACGCCAGCAATTACAACAATTAGTAAAAGTTTAGTATTTTTTTTAAATTATATTGATTACGTATTTTCTATTTTATATCTATTACTGTCACTGATATATGTCTTCTCAGTTTAATTTATTATCGTCTCCATTCTGGTAATTCCAATCATTCCTCACACGCTTCTTATCAGCTTTCATTACTTCCCCATTATCTGTTCCCTGCACTTAAGTTTTCATCACGGTATCAGTTCCAGCTGTACATCATCTTGACGTAACATCTGCTCGTCAGTTTCCTATTTTGACGCCAGCATCAGCATCTTCCAACATGTGCTTGCCTGATACAGACACAGCTTGTTGTTGCTACTTCTGATGCTGTCTTGACTATGAAACGAACCAAAACGTCGATTGTAATAACCGCAGGAGTTGAAGGGTTTAACCTCATCGATACGTGAGAGAATTATAGCATAGATTTAAATTGGTGTGAACATCAGAAGGTAATTTATGGGGGGCAAAAAAGTAATTCAATTTGTTCTTACATAAAACGACTTTCTTACATTGATTTGAAATATTTCTTTTTGTGAATCTATAGAACATAATGAGTATTGATGGCTTGCTTACCGCACACAAGTTGTCTGTTCAGTTTTGCTGATTTTGGGATAACTGCGATTGAATATTTCATTCTCAGATTATAATTATATTTTTATTATTTGTAATTTACTACACATATTTTAATTTTGTTGTACATTCCATTGGCAATCGCGTACTCGCGACCTAATGCCACTTTCAAAATTACATTCTAAATAATTTAATTATGTACTATTACTGTATTAATAATTTTAAAACTAAAGCAATATTTCGCGTTTACAAAGTCAATTTTGTAAAACAGTTTGGGTCAAAAACAGTGTTCAAAGTTCAAGTGGTTTTAGAGATTTTTTATTTGTGTTAAACACGATAACATGGATGTATCATTTTAGTTGTCAATGGTTCATGAAAAAATACTAATTTTTTTTTTTTTAATCTAATTCCATTTTAAAATGTTGAATTTTACCTAACATTATGACGTTATGAAATGTCACTTTTTTCATGAATGAATTTTGTAAAAATCTTTACGTAACTGACTTGCGTAATAGTAATTTACGATATAAGTGATGTTATATAGCTTTTTACAGTACGAGAGAATAGTTTTTTAAAATTCTTGAGTAATGTAAGGAATATTACCCAACTGACAAACTGATAATAAAAAAAACAAGAATATATCAATAATGATATCTTTAATATCAATTTATGAATTATTGACTTATATTTAATTCCACTATATCAGAAGAAGATCTATATCGGTTTAGAAGACTTTCAGATCTCATTTTAAATTATTTACGTATGCAATGACATAGCATTAAATTAAAAAATCTGATGTGGCCAGCACAATACCTTCCGTCAATCCTGTGTATTATGTACAAATTCCATACATAAATTTTCTTGCGAAAGTTTCTAAATTTTTGGTATTATGTGATTCTCTTTCTCGGCAACTGAATTCCATACTCATGATAACAAACAAACCACATGAAATAAGAAAATTATGAAATTTTGAATGAAAAATTATAACACTTGTCAGTTATCGACATAATTAATTGCTGTCATTTTGACACAGGTCCCCATATCTGCTTGCCAAAGTCAGCAAAATCATGTTACTGCACGCGGCCCCATACATAAATTTTCTTGCAAAAGATCCTATATTTCCAGCAAAGTTATTTCATAAACAAACTATGCAAATTGCACTAGACACTGACATCTTCTTCTTTAGTTTATCCCATTCGTTAGGGGGTCGCTATTTTTTATTTTCTTCTTCCACTCATTTTTGTTTTCCGTGTCGTCCTCAATCAGTTCCTTTTCTCTCAAGTCTTCTGCAATACAGTCTTTTCATCTTATATTTGGTCTTCCTATGTTTCTTCCACCTTCTATTAATATATTCATCTCTCCTCATAACATGTTCAAACCAATGTAATCGTGTCTCTTATATCTAGACAGTTCTAACACTAGAGTTACGTCCCTTTTTCTTTCATTGATTTACATTTTATTGATACTGACATCTGTCAATTTGAATTACCTGAATATATTAGCAGTTTCCATGGTTAAGTTAGCATAGCTGGCTGAATTATGAAATTTATATCAAAATTATTATCTTTATTCTTCTTTAACTCTATATCTGTTGAATAACAAATATAAAATGCAATCAAATCGTATAGATAATAATATATTCTTTATGTTATAATACCATTTAACTGAGTTTTCCAAGATAAACTATTAAAATCTTCAAATGAGGGTACTTCCGGTTGACCAATTATAACCAAAATCTAAACAGGTCTGCATATGGTTGTAAGGAAGAGGAATACGCAAGAATTGTAATTTTTGGAATTCTAGTATTGGAGATATCGTGTCCGAAAAGGCGGGGACACACACACTCATACACACACACACACACACACACACACACACACACACACACACACACACACACACGAACACTCACACACACATACAGATATCATCGTAAAAATAGTAAAATCGTATTGTAAAGACCCTAAAACGTGCTTATTCAATGAAAACTAACCACCGAATTTTTTGACCAAAGACAATACCTTCCTTACCTAGAGGTGACGGAAGGTAAAAATTAAATTCATTTATTTTCACGTAACGCTTTGGTAAATTGATTTTGAACTATGTATATTGAGCTGTCATAGAAAAACCTAGATTTTTTGATTTTTAAATTATTTTAGCGGAATTAGATAAAAAAAATTACTTAATACGTTATGAAAACGTGATATTGTTTGACTCACCTAAATTGCAACACTCGCTTCGCTCGTTTTGGCAAACATTCTGTACATCAAACAATATCACTGTGTTCATAACTGATTATATAAATAACTATATACTATTTAGCATCTGTAACAGTGTTATTACTACACCCAAAAGAGTTCGTTAATAGCTCATTCAAGTGCTGTAATAGATTCGTACAATTTTTTTTTAAGTTGGTGGCTATGAATCTCAAAAAATATTAAATGTCAAATCTCGCTAAATAAACGAACTCCAACGTTTGTTAAGAATTTTATTTTTAAATAATTTTGAATTTAAAAGTAGTAATAAAAAGGGAAGAAATAGAATAGTAAAGGTAAAAGAAAAAGAAAATGTAGATAATTATTGGTGTTACAAAAATAAGGTTATAGTTATGTTGTTGAACATCAAATGAATTTTCAAATCAACAATTGACACAAAAATCCCCAAATTTTGAAACTACGATTTTTTTATTTAAAAATGTTATAAAAGACACAAAATAGAAAAAATAGTATAAAGAACTCTATCTATCTTTATATACCTTTATAATTTTAATAAAACACTACAATAATGTATTATAATCATTCTTTGTGAAATGCAAAAAACAGACACCTTTATTAAAGTTTTGGGATATATTTAAAATTCTTTTCCATACGTTCAGTTGATCAACTTTTTCTATTTTGCCACAAATTAATGGAACGTCTTGAATTTTTGTTGTATTCATACACCTTTTAACAGAATCACAATTCCTTAATCCACTTATCTTTCATACATTTTCAAACGTCGTATGCTATTATGCAGGTCCCAATTTCGACATTTCTGGCATTTTTTCTCATTGCATACAGAGTGATTGAAATAAATGCTGTATAGCATAAAATTCTTTCAAGCAATAAACAAAGTTAATTTTGCATGATCTATAACGGCAGCAATTATTATGTATGAAAATTACCCCTTATAATAGCAATATCCATGGAATTGAAACAAAATTTTATTTTTATTATTATTTGCAATTTCCCCTAAAGTGAAAATTATTTATTTAAATTAATAAATAATTGTTCACTAGAACAGATATTACAAATAACACCTAATAAAAATATATTAACCTAACTTGACAGGTAAAACGTCAAACATTTGTTAATTTATTTGGGATATTTTAGTGAACTCAAACCCAGAACCAAATCTGATATATATTTTAATTAAACTCAAGTCGAAACCGAACCGTATATTAAAATTTGGTTTCAGTCAGGGTTCAGCTTAATTTCTAGTTCGAGACGTAAACGCAATCGTAATTCTTACTGCCGATCATCGTCGCCTTCTATGATTGTATTGTTTACCTGCGTTGACTGTTCATTCTAAATTATTTCTATATAAAGTTTGTTATTCAAAAAATAATAATTTAAATTTAATTAGGTCGAACCGAACTTGAACCCAATACCTAAACCTGGAACAAAACCGCAAATTTTAATAAACCTTGAACCAGAACCGCACACGAACACATCTCTCAAATTAACCTGAACCGAACCCAGTTTTGGGCGGGTTCGGTCCCCTTATTACAAAGCATGCAAAATTAATTCTGCTTATTGATTCAGATACAGAATTTTAAGCTCTACAACTTTTATTTTCCCTAAAATAATTAGGGAAGCAGGAAATTACCAAAATATGATTTTAAATAAAGTCCTATGTTACAGTGTCGTGGTCCAACACCCTGTATACTAGTAACGTCCGTACAGAGTTGAAAAAAACTTGTTTTAAATTATATAATGTAATTGTATCTTAATTTTTACAAAAAAATGCATACAATTTTTGTACTTAAAGTTAAAGCATATAAATACGAAAGATTATTTTGAAAGGAACCTCTATATCTCAACTACTGAGGATTTAGTTGGATACAGCTACTAGCAAAGCTACTACACCAAAAACATTTCAATCGTTGCGAATCTATGTCACGATCTCCGTGTCTGTATTTCACGAACAAATAACCGAACGAATAAAAAGCAGCTTGAATTGATGGTTACCGCTTCGCCATGCGAAAGACCATTCACTACAAAAATATTGCAACCCCTGCCTAGCTGTTCCTAAGCAACGTGTTGCTTGGCAATGACTTTCCAAAGCCAGCACAGCATAAAACAACCAATCAGTGCCAGGATACATGAAGTACAAATATTGCCTTTCAACAAAATATACATTATACTCATTCCACGAATGGAATATAATGCAAACAGCCATCATGCAAATGAGGGAGAATTGATGAATGCATATAAATGATGAGATTTAAAAAAAATCGGCATTTAACTTATACATAATCGCTTTCGAAAGTATGCTTTTTAAAACTCATTTATTGAAATTTGAAACGAAATAGGAGTATACT
Organism: Harpalus rufipes; assembly: GCA_951394225.1. Taxonomy (NCBI): domain Eukaryota; kingdom Metazoa; phylum Arthropoda; class Insecta; order Coleoptera; family Carabidae; genus Harpalus; species Harpalus rufipes. Next base: position 20,144,742 of record OX596281.1, on the reverse strand, counting down.
GCTCACCAGCTCACCATAAAAAATACAACACCTTTAAGGAATTGAGATAGACAATTCTCCCTATAGTTATGTATAGGAACTACTGTTGTCTTTAAATGATTAGATTTTCAAAGCAAATTGAATATGGCATTTTCGCGTTTTTACATCAAGTGCTCTAATTTTGCAATGGACACTGGTAACACGAATTCCAATGTCGGTCCATACTGTTTCGCGTCGATTAATTAATTTTGCAGTGGTGTAGCGAACGAAGACAGCGGTTAAAGGAATCCAGATTTAATTTATTCCGCAATGACGGTCGTACTTTTATTAGACGGTGTCCTAACGAACGAAGGAGTAAATTTTTAAATAAGCTCGATGTAATTAATATCAACTTGATTTAAATAAAGTCAAACACGACTTAAAATATTTTTATGGACAAGATTGAAAATTTGTTTTGAGACTATAAGAGGGATAATAAAAAAATAAAATGTTTATTTTCAGGATTTAGAAATGGCTTGCAACACTGAATGCGCCGCTATTAGTCATAAAGTCAAAGTGTTTTTGTGTATTCAGACTGATAGTTTATTGCTTATCTCTGTTTTGTAGTGCTTTCATGTTAATTCAATATGAGTGTTCCGTTGTCTGCATCAAGAACGGAATGGAAGCAGTGATACGATTTCTTCATTCAGAAGGATTTTAAGCCTGCAGATATTATCGACAGAAAGCGTTGTCCAAGTCGAATCATGATATATCTATAAATGAAAAGAATCGGAAATTTGGAAAATTTATTAGAAACGTTGAGGGAAAAATGCGTTTCTGGGACGTATAACAACCGTTGACGAAACGTGGATCTGTCATGTCGAAACATACATTAAATGATTATTAAAAAGGTATAAAAATGGCCATACACGAGTTTAAAAGTTAATTATTAATACGAAAAATATAATGTACCGTACGTATAATATACGATGCAGTCATTACGTAAAGATGGCGTTGTGTACCAACGTCAAACTTTCAACAAGGTAGCACATTTGTGTAACTTCCATAAGCGTATCATTGCTGGCAATAGGTTTTCTTTGATTCTTCTTGTATTTTGACTTTTCTCTCAGTGTTTGTTGTTATTTTAGGTAGAGTATAGTGCCTTGTATCCTGTTATATTAATTGTAGCGGTAGATTAATTATTATTTTTTCATTTTAAATACTTTAGTTACTATTTGTTAGGTTATGTGCACTGTTTGATTTTTCTTAGGGACAGTTTTACAGCAAATATTAGGTAATAGTAGTTTAATTAATTGTAAATATTATTTATATTATCTATATTCCACTATATAAACTACGCGTGTATGCAAAAACATACGAATGATATAAAATTGCTCCCTTGTTTTTAGTTCCAAATTTTTTCACCAGGTTCGCATTCTTAATGACTACATCGGATCAATCCGATCGACTTTACGAAAACGCCTGTTTTATTGTTCACAAATGTAATTAGATTTTGATTTGCCATACCTACAAAAATACTTTACAATTAATTGCTCTAATAACTAATCCGATTATAAATAATGGCTAAACACTTGTTCTAAATTTTACGCTATTAGATAAAATATATCATTACTCACTATACCATAAATAACTTATTAATCTTGAAATAGAAGAAATATTATATATAAATAAATGCATTGATATGCAAATTGAAATTATCTTTCATATCAATACCTAAATAAGATATGTCTGACTTTGTTTTATTAGATTTCGCAAATAAACTTGCATCATAACAGATAATCACACATGCAATTAGAAATTAGAAGTAAGATAATAACTATAATTAGGATTACTATTACTAACACACATAATCATATCTTGTACCGACTATTGTAAACCTAATAGTTAATATGTTGAATACGCCGCGGCATATTGCTTTATGTTATTATAGAAACATATGGCACCAACATATGGAATGCTAGTTGGTATATATGATTGTCAACTAGATGCGTTTGATGGAATAATGAAAATTTATATTACCGTACAGAAAGACACGTTCTCAATCACATTTCAGTCTTGTAATCGTGGGGTGATTATAAAGTTTATTTTACAAGTCGCGAATTATTTTTTTAATCGTTATCATACATAAAATTGTCTGTTAAACCCAATTTTGCAGCCTTTTGTTTTAAATTTGCTTTTAAAATACTAAACTAACTTTTGCTATTCATGATTGTTGCAATAAATTAAAAGTTTTATGTGAATAGAAAAGGTTACCTCGATTTATTTAGAAGTCAATTTACGAGCCCATACTCAGAATATTTCGACCGGTTTACTTTTTCAACAAATTATAAATCCTACACAAACGGTACGAAATTTCTACAAAATTCTGTGGTTTAAGTGTTATCTTCTAGTCCAGAATTAGCTACTGTACATACGCATTACTTTTGGCTCAATGAAAAATAACTTCGTAAATATCCAATGCGTACATTAAATCTACCTTGCAAAACATCCCAGTGAAATTGGCACCCCCATGTAGGAATTAAGAGGAAAAAACTATTCCAATTTTGCCCAACTCTTATTTTTTTGCCCATCCATGAGTCAAAAGTCGATATTCTAGCGTGTGGCACCCCCATAAGCGAATACGACTTTGGTCAGCCCCCCCTTTTTTATAAAATCGGTAGAGTTCGTAAAGCAAAGCGGATTTAATTTTAATACATGAAAAATGAGAACTGATCAAAAATAATACGCGTCTTGTAAAAGAATGGCTGTTGTACAGAGTGATCCAGAATGACTCCTCATTTATATCATTTCTCGTAATATGAAAATATGCTTCCAAATAAACTTCTCATGTTCTTCTGTAAACACCATTTTAACGAAACGATTTGAATAAATAATAATTTAATTTTAAAAGATACAGACAAAATACGCAGCGCCGCTGATTTTGCCAGATATAGGACAGGTGACATTATTTGACATTGTCGATAAATTGATATTAATTTTTTTCGTAGAAGATAATTGTGAACATAATCAGAACTTTTTCAAGTCACGTGAACTTCCCATCATTCTGGATCATTCTGTATATTACCAAATTAAACTCAATCATCATTCACATGTGCTTTTTTATACTTATATTTATGCTCTTTAATAAGCTTACTATTTATGTGTTTGTGCACTTAAGTCCAACAATAACTATAAAACAAACAGAAATATATCAGCGATATTTTACATTAACCCGGCTAGCAAACTGTCTACAAATTATTTTATGTGAACTAATGTTCCCCGCCTAGCAATTTCTGAATATTCCACCCACGAAAATGTTCGTCCATCACTTTTCGCTCTAAATCGTCGCATTAACCCTGATATGGATGCACTCCTCCAAATCGCTACAGCGCGATAGACTTTCCATTTATCATAGCCGTGACAGTGCAATCAAGAATCGTTTAAAAGGCTCAAGCAAATGCATCTTACGCTAAACCAACAAATCATAGGATTAATAACATGACATTCTTCCTTTTATCTCCTACTCTGAGAATATGCTATACTTAAGGTTTCAACACTCTGAATTAATGTACTCCTACCTAGATTTAAATTATAAATCACCAAATTTAAAGAAAATTATATTTGTAAATATACTCCAAAGAAGGAGCCTAAACTCATAATAATTCGGCCGGTTTACATTTTCAACAAATTATAAATAAAATCTACACAAATGGTTAGAAAATTCTACAAAATTCTTTTGGCTATTTTAAATATAGACTTAAAACTTTAAGAAAAATGTGGCCCAAATGCACGAAAAGAAATTCATATACATACAATAAATTTATATAATAATTTTAATGATATTACTCTTATAAAATATCACAACCGCTCATAAATTTTCCTTCTCGTGTTGAATTTATTAATAAAATTTTGCAGTTCATTCATTATAGCAAAAATTACAAAATTTTATTACAATTTAAATGCTTGATGTGTAAAATATACCACAATTATTGTGATTAAAGTTTGTTGCAAAATTGTTATATCACCTTTCGTTAGAGCTTACTGGAAATTAAAACAGTTTTTTGCATCGCTTTTAACCTTCAGATTAATTCATATCTAATTAGGATCGGGCCTAAACAGCATATTTGTAAAGCGTTCTAGATATAACTTGATAATAAAATTATTAAAAAATCTTCCAGAACTCACAAGTCAATTAAAATGATACGAGTACAACCTTTTTAGTTTTAGTTCCGTTTATTGATTTAAAACATTGTTTAATGACAAGATTCTTCGTTTTTAACAATAAATTCTACAAACAAGTTGATGGTGTTGCAATTGGTAATCCTCTGTCTCCTTCCATAACTAATTATTATATGGAGTTCTTTGAAGAATTATCTTTGGATTCTACTTCGATGAAACCTTCATTATGGTTACATTATTTTGATGATATATTCGCTATTTGGCGCCATGGACGTCGACCGCAATTGTGATTTTCTGAACAACAGAAACAGGTAATTATTAGGACAACAAGTAGATGGTGTGACTATTTACTATATTTTTGTGAAAAAACAAGTGCTTGCAGATTTTGTAACATTTTGTTGTACTTAAGGTTTGTATTGTCACATGTACTATAATGACACATATATAAGAAAAAAAAAATCTCTTTTACAACGAAGATATACATAAGAAAAATTAACTTTACAAATTAAATCTATCATAGTTAATTTGATGGTTTTATTATCTAAAAAGAAAATAAAATATAGGTCTGCCACATTTATTGCATAGAAAAGAATAAAAAACCAAAATAGAATTCTAAATTATAGATTTATGCAACTGATCTATCTATTGGTAACCAATAAAGTTAAGATTAAAATATTTATCAAACTAGAAAAAAATGTTAACTCATTTTCATCGTGTTATTTATTCCAGTCATTATTTACCATTTCAAAACTGAGTGGTTGTTTGGGGCAAGTATTAAAATAATCGAGTATATGAGTAGTGCGGGATTTATAATTCACTCGCAGTTTCGATGTAGTTTGCTGTGGTCTAAAGCTGAATATTATTCTTTAGCTATTGTAATTTATTATTTTATCACTTTCGTCACATGAATTGGAACTGAAATCACCTTAAAAAAAAGAAAACCATCAAAATTATTATGTTGTATTAAAAACTTTATTTACTTGTGTTATGACTGAGAGATTGTCGTCAATAAACCAATTTTTTGTTAAAGCTTTCTTTTATTGCAATATTATTTATCCGTACTGTAAACAAGAACGTGTTCAAACATACAACAGGTAACAACTCTTAATATTATAAACCTGCCTAAAAATTTGAATCAGATTGTTTAGATTCCATTCTCTTAATATTTTAACTACAAAGTCGTCTGCCATGTTGTAAACATGAATACAAAAACCAGGTACACACAATAGGTTTGTTCCAACATACAGTTTTAAGTATCGTTCATGTAACGGTTCGTGCACTATTTTCTACGCATGCGCTAATAAAGTACTAGTTTTGAACTGGCCCAGGACCATGTTGTGTTGTAACGGTGCAGAGCAATAAATAAATGCCGTAACACCTCACATTAAAGAAAAGAGGAAATTTTTACAAAATACAGAACGTTCTTCAGGGATTAAACAACGTACATATATATACCATCACAATGATTGAGATTATTATTCTTGGTTTTGAAAATCTCAATGGCTTCTCTAATTAACCTGTTGTTGAGGTATGTAGGTCTTGCTAGAATTTTTGTTTCTTCGAATTTTATACGGTAGAATTCTTCCAGGGCATGCTCTGCAACTGAAGATTTTTCTGGCTGGTTCAATCTGATCGAACGCTGGTGTTCATTCAATCTTGTATTTGTCTCAACATATGTCGAATTTTAACATATGGAGAAAACGAAATCTTCATATTTTCATGGATGTTATTCTAGTGGCTTAAGAAAAATGGCAAGTTTCGACGTCCATGGCGCCAAATAGCGAATACATCATCAACATAATGTAACCATAATGAAGGTTTCATCGAAGTAGAATCCAAAGCTAATTCTTTAAAGAACTCCATAGAATAATTAGTTATGGAAGGAGACAGAGGATTACCAATTGCAACACCATCAACTTGTTTGTAGAATTCATTGTTAAAAACGAAGAAGCTTGTCATTAAACAATGATTTAAATCAATAAACGGAACTAAAACTAAAAAGGTTGTACTCGTATCATTTTAATTGAATTGTAAGTTCTGGAAGATTTTTTAATAATTTTATTATCAAGTTATATCTAGAACGTCATAGTAGTAGGCTTTACAAATATGCTGTTTAGGCCCGATCCTACAATTAGATTTGAATTAAACTGAAGGTTAAATAGTCACAACATCTACTTGCTGTCCTAATAATTACCTGTTTCTGTTGTTCAGAAAATCACAATTGTGGTCGATAACAGTAAATATTTTTCCGTGTGACTGATGAAAATACTTTGATCGGCATTTTAAGCCTCGTACAGACCTGCGAACCGTTCGACGAACCGTTCGGCGAACCGTACGCCGAACCGGTCGCCGAACCGTTCGGCGAACGGTTCGACGAGCTCTAGCAGATGATGGTGGGGGAATGTTCGTCTCTTTTCCATTATTGTTGCAGACACATATATGTATGTTTTGCGGATTCCAAATATCATGATTTCTGTACAGTTCGATAAATTTTGAAGTATTGTCTTTAGACCATTCCATTTTTGGTAAATGTAGTATCAATGAAGAGCAAACATCTACTTCGAACCAAAGAATAAAGTGAACGACAACGGATGGATCGCGCAAACGTTGCACGTGTTGCATTGCTTTGCTCGGATCGCCGTTTTGTTGCGCCGGTCTGGACGTGGTTCGCCGAACGGTTCGTCGAACTTTATTCTTTGGTTCGAAGTAGATGTTTGCTCTTCATTGATACTACATTTACCAAAAATGGAATGGTCTAAAGACAATACTTCAAAATTTATTGAACTGTACAGAAATCATGATATTATTTGGAATCCGCAAAACATACATATATGTATCTGCAACAATAATGGAAAAGAGACGACCATTCCCCCACCATAATCTGCTAGAGCACGTCGAACCGTTCGCCGAACGGTTCGGCGTACGGTTCGCCGAACGGTTCGTCGAACGTTTCGCAGGTCTGTACGAGGCTTTAAGTGTTAACTTCTAGTCTAGATTTAACTTCTACCGGGACCGTTTACTTTTGGCACAATGAAAAACTGCTTCGTAAAAATCCAGTGTATACAGTAAAACCTATCTTGCAAAACATATGGGACAATACTTAAAGGAAAAGATGCTATTATTAATAAAGGTGATATAACCCAATATTAAATGGCGGAATACTTGAATAATATATTCAGTTTTTGTATGTTCAAAATCTATATTATGAACTAATCGTAGGTTTTATGATTTGTATCTTGAAAATGTTAACCGGCCGAACTAATATGAGTTTAAGCTCGTATATAAAAGGCTCATTGATACATAGATTAAAAATAAATGAAAAGGTCGCTCAGCGTTTAGCCTAAAAAATTTGGAACTGTTCTTAATATAAATATAAAGATGCATGGCTTGTAAAGATGAAAGTAAAATTATTTTATCACGGGTGGCAGAGCTGTCGTGTTTGATAAGATCCTCATGATGTGGGTGAGTGTACAAGGTCTAAATCACAGCAATAGACAGTGTATGTTTAAAAAGGTCGTGTCGTTTCTAAATCTTGCCAAGTACGTAGTTTGTTGAGATATTTGATTCCAAAGTATTTCTGCCGATATTATGAATATGCAAAAAAAATATCAAATTAATGTTATGAATTTAAAGCGGCAAGAAATGATGATGAAGAAAAAAGGAATGAGAAATTATTCGTTATCAATGATGAAATCATTTAAACGAGCAAAGAAGGCATTTTTTTGTTTTTATAGTCGTTCGATAATCGCTGAATGTTTCATTAATAATGATCAAAATATTAAACGAGTCTTATTCCATCCACTGTAGTAGATGGACGTGTTTAAAAAATCTGTGTTGTATGTGTGATTTCATTAAATTAATAAATATCATAGTAAAGTGTCATGATGTGAAATGAAGTGAAAAAGTGCAATAAATATACCAAGGAAATATTGAAGATCTCTCCGAAATAATAATTAGGTATTGCGTATCAAGGTTGTAATTACTGATTTGTTTTGGCAGAATCTGAAGTTTGCAACCACAAAATTATTAATTTTTATTTAAAAATATATTTCATATATGATTGATTCATGTCACTTGTATAGAGTGCTGTGATCTTGACAACTCACAATACGTTTAGATACTTTCAACATTACAACCAAAAAATGATAATACTAGTCGCCAAATGTTTCGAATTTTAAATGGCATAAAATTGACCCCCTTGGTGCACTCTGCGACGTCAGTAATGAGTTGCCCGTTAGGTAACGCCTGGTAATCGCCTGCACGGTAAAAATATGTCATGATCATTATCGAAAACTAAACAAAGCAGATTGGCACAACTAGCAATGGGTAATATAAAAACCTGAATTTGAAAAATAATCAGAAGAAAAGTTCATTTTAAACGAGCTCCACAAAATAAGATAGATCTAAAATACTTTCTTCTGCGAAAAAGAAGAGAGTTCACAGGGTGGTGTTTCTCTACCGTTATTGTTCTATGAATACGCCACACATAGATTTAAAATTAGAAATTAATTTAATCTAACCTACATTTCAAATTGCAAATCACTTGATTGCTTTTAGAAAAAAAATGCGCCAATCAACTTAACATAATAGGAGCCATTTTTTTATTTCATAAAAACTGTCATAACCAAAATCAGATTTTTGAAAGACCGAAAAAGCTGCCAACTCATGCATGTTATTACTAAAACGAATTAAATTTTCATAAATTAAAATTTTGATTTTAGCGTTTAAGCGAAACGTATCTAAAACAAGATTCACACTATATAATTAATTAGGGTATAAAAAACATTGTATTGTATAACTAGTTTCATATTAGTATGACAATACTGTTTAATTATACTCCTATATCTGATTGTATACTACTTATATATATACAAAGACTGTCCGTAACTGTAAATTTCCTTCTCAATAAAATATTTTTTGTGCTGACAAAAACGATGTTCAGCTATTTCTATCATCATACGGTAGGCCTTGGTTTACAGAAACAAGTGAATGTCTGGATACTTGGTAGTGAAAATAATTACGTAGTAATAATGACAAATTATAGTGTAGTGTACGTTTACTTGTATTATAGTAATTACTCAAAAAAATAGAAATCGTGTTTTGTAAAAACAGTATTCATGTTGTGCCTTACTGTTCATTTTTAACAAAAAATCCATGTTTCGGCATTGACATCTGACCCAGTGGATTTGAAATGAAAATTGACATTTGCGTGTAATATTTGGAAGTTATGTTTCTTTTTATGTGCATTACTCGAGGTAATAACAAATTGTTTTGTATATATTTCAACCGTTCTAAAAACACGTAGGATGTATCTATGGATATTATATCAATAATATGTAATTGATAATTATGTTCTATTCCATCACAAATTTTATTATATAAACTATGATAAATCTTTTTGATAAGATCACAAACAAATTTGTTGAGAAAAATGGTCGTGTCAAACGCTTAAAACAATATTGATTTTTTTACAAATATTAAATATACATAGGTAAGATAGGAAATATACAGTGTCCCAGAAAATGTGACAAGCATGGGGAACTCGCCCTCGAGCACAATAAGAGATACGAAGTCAATTAAATTAAACAAAAGTTGTCTCATTAACAGGCCAGTTTAATAATGTATTGTTATATAGAGAAAAAAAAACTCATGGATCACTAGATAAAATCGAAAATTTAAAATTTGTAGTTTTTTTTTTATTCTTGCAAAAACTTCCAAATATGAAACAAAACTGGATTTTTGCACGTTTTTATGATCTTTCGAACAGCGATGTTCACTTTTTTATCACTATTAAATTTTGAGTAGACGCCATACTGGATAGAGATTTTTTTAAATTTTCCAACGATGTATAAGTTGTAAAGTTGTTTATGTTTATTTGTTTTAAACAGTAAAAATACATCAATTTCAAGCTGACCAGTGAATTTGATAATTGTACATTGTTTACTATTACGATTATCCATTAGGATTACAATGAGACATGTAATCTTGTTCAAATATAATCTTTTTCGATGTCACACAAGTTTCAATGCTGTTTTTATCAATTTCTATTAATTTTAAAAAATACGGTTACGGCTATCTATTTTATTTATTTCTATAATTGGATGGATTTAAAAAAATGTCACATCCCATTAATGAAAAAAATCTGATATGGACACCACATGACTTCCTTGTACGATTATTAAACTATACATATTTTTTTAATAATTAAATTACAAAATATTGACAGGCTTAAGCCAAGCCCGAGAAATATTTTGATATAGAACAAAAAATAATTCATTTACTACTATCATTTTTAAATTAACATTAATCTAACCCGGATCTTATTAAAGAGAGTTTTGATTACAACAAAGAAATATTTGATTACAACAATGAATATGACTAATTTCACAATAAAAATATAATATTTGTTATTGTACAAATCATAAAATTGCACGTATTTAACGTAATTTGACATGAACATTTTATTTTTATGTCCTAATCCATAGCAAGCTTTATTACAAAAACAAAAAAGTACATAATTTTTAAATTTACATATCTCGCTTATACATAGGGCTAATTTAATAATACTTGATGTGCTAGACGCAGATATTAATTCTCTAAAACTTTTATTTGAAGCATTTATTTCTAAAATCAAAATAAAATCATTTTATTCAAGAAAAACTGTTAACAACTTCAAGTAATGTACCACTTACGGTTAGTCTATTTTAACCAAAATCTATTGTTATTTTGATTGACATAAAAGTCTTGTATACCAAATTTGAAAAGTTTTAGATTATATTTTAAAACAGTTTTTCCTTAAAATCTATTATATGCTTCATGTAAAGTGCCACTTCTGGAAATTGTGTAATAACCAGAAAGGGAGGTGCACAACTAGATGTTATAGGAGTCCTAAATACAAAATTTCAACTTTCTGCGGCTTACCGTTTTTGAGTTATGCGAGATACGTATGTACAGACGTCACGACGAAATTAGTCAAAATGGATTCAGGGATGATCAAAATGGATATTTCCGCTGAAATCTGAAAACCGAATTTTTTCGCGATTACAATACTTCCTTTACTTACGTACAAGGAAGTAAAAAAGGTTGTATTCTAATAGTCCATAAATATTTCTTATAAATTTGCCTGGGTTACATAATCCATTTTCACATAATGCTAAAATTAAGCAGATTGGTTGTAAATGTACCTCAAATGTTCATACATGTATTGATACCTACTTATCCCAAATTTTATTCTTAGTATCAATTACTACAAAAACAATTCCTTCCATAACTTCCTATTTTTCACACCCCAATATCTTTTATTCCATTCCATTTCCCGTATACGTTCCGTTATCATCCAAGTACACTCACATCACCCGTTCCGTTTCCCGGTTTCCTACCCCTATTTCTGATCACGGTTGGCCGCGACTAGTGTCTTGTGGGTCCATGCGGTTATAGTGCCCGGACCGCCAGGATGACTCAGATACCGGTAAACGGTAATCTAGTTTCCGGTTGTTGCTTGGGATGGGAATAGTGTAATGGAATGGAAGTAGGACAGGGAATAAAAACTCTATGGATTGTTTTCATTAAAGGATACTTTTTGTTCCGTGTGTTTTTTATTGTTGAATAATTTTACAGTAAATAAAATATTGCTGTAATACAAAACATTGAACAAATGTAAATTCTATATTTATTTATTTGGAAACACATTTTTCTGACACAGTTTAATTGTTAAAACTGTCATAATGGGGTAGTTTCGCCTTTTTTGATTTTTTTATTAGAAGCAAGTAAAGGGTTTTCCAATAAGAGGTGTTATTTTGATATTCAAAGAAAAATGCCATTTTTACCTCTCGCTAAGAGAGGTATTGGATTCATGCTAAAAATCGCATATCCAGATTTTATTGAATAAGCACGTTTTAAGGTCCCTACAATCTGATTTTAACATTTTTACGATGATGTCTGTGTGTGTGTGTGTGTGTGTGTGTGTGTGTGTGTGTGGATGTGTGTGTGTGGGATGTTGGAAGGACGGTTACTCAAAAACTATAAGACTTAAAATTTGTTTAACAACGTATTTCCCAATCGGACATTCATGGGAAGATCTGAAAAGGTTTTGGTAACAATTGGACAACCGGAAGTAGAAGATTCTTGAAAAAAAATCTTCTAAATATTATTTTTTGAAAATTTTTCTTGATAATATTAAAGAAAAATAAATTCTCTTTCTGATACATTTAAATATTTTTATACATATTTTATAGATTTAGAGATAAAAGGAATATAATATATAAAATAATGTTGTAATTAATTTTACAACCGAAAGGATGCCATGAAAAATAGTTGCAAATTTAAATTATTTGTAACTGACAGATAAATGTCAGTGTCAGAAATAATGAGTAATGAAAGAAAAATGTATTTGGAGAATCCCTTAATTCTTGATCTGTGACTATTATGGAGATGACAAGTCTAGGTTGAAGGACTTAAATTTGTTTCAAACATTATGGGACAATGTACACCAGTACTGTAGACTAGAGTAACTTTGAATTGCGAAAAAGCTATCAAATTCTTCTTAAGTAAGTTGTAAATATTGACAAAATTACACATCGATATAAGAATAATCGGAGTGCAATCTATCCGTCACTTTATTAAAGGGAATTAAGGTTATTTAGATATAACAAGTATGAAAAAATAAAATGTAAAAGAAGATATATAAGAATAGATGCACAATCCAGATATATACATTTTAGACCGCCCAAAATTAATGTTTTTACTAGAAGAATATGAAGAGAAAGTAAACAAGGTTGTTCGAATTGAAAATTGCTGTTACCAGCCTAATATTTATATATGGTAAACTCTACTTTGTAATTTATTGTAACATAATTTATGGTAAAATATCTTTATGTTGAGACATGCTATTATTGAATAATAAAGAAGTTTATACGTCATAGATTTATATGAATATATTATTTGTATTTATAAAAATATTCTTTGCTTTATGCATACAGCCAGGTAAAATATACGGCGAGAGGTTATGTGCTGGCCACATCAGATTTTTTAATATAAATGATCGGATGTTTATTTCATTATAAAGAGGAAGGTATGCCGTTAATAGTGGAAAATAACATCAGGCAAATGACCACCACGACCACGCTGACAGGACAATATCCTTTTCATGAAATTTTCCATAACCAAATCGCAAAGTGGCTGTCCTATGTCCTCGATAGCCTCACGAATTCCATATTTGAGGTCTTGAGTCGACGCTGGGCAGTTGGCGTAGACCTTCTATTTCACGTGGCCCCAAAGAAAGAAGTCGCAAGGTGTTAAATCACAAGATCTCGGTGGCCAATTGTGATCACCTCTTCGAGAGATAACACGGTCCGGAAACTTTTCCCGTAAAAGATCAATGGTTTCGTTGCTTGTGTGGCACGTAGCGCCGTCTTGTTGAAAGTAAACGTTGTCCAGATCAATACCATCCAATTCCGGCCATAAAAAATCGTTAATCATCTCTCGATAGCGCAATCCATTCACCGTAACTGTTGCTCCAGCCTCATTTTCGAAAAAGTAAGGTCCAATGACTCCGCCGGACCATAAACCGCACCAAACAGTCACACGTTGAGGATAGAGAGGCTTTTCAACAATAACTCTTGGGTTTTCTGAGCCCCAGATGCGACAATTTTGTTTGTTGACGAAGCCACCGAGGTGGAAATGGCCCTCATCACTCAAGATGATTTTTCGATGGAATTCCGGATCATTTTCATGCATTTCAACGACCCAATCAGCAAAGACACGACGTTGTTGATGATCGGCCGGCTTGAGTTCTTGTGTTAACTGGACTTTATAAGCATTAAGACCCAAATCTTTATGCAAAATACGGTGTAATGACGTTTGTGGAATGCCTAATTCCAAAGAACGACGAGGAATGGACAAACCTGGGTTTTCTTCAACACTTTCGACTACAGCAGCAATATTCTCGGCTGTTCTTGAGCGACGTGCACGAGTTTTATTCTTCACATCACCAACTTGTCCCAACAGCTCGAATTTTTCCACCAATTTCTGTATTGCGGTCCGACAAGGTGCTTCACGACGACCCAAAAATTGTCGAGTTTTACGAACCGTCTCTGCCAAATTTTCACCATTTTTATAGTGAATTTTAATAATTTCAATGCGTTGTTGAAGCGTGTATCGTTCCATTTTTATTAATGGCGTAGTTTCTACTTGTCAAATGTCAAAAAATGACAGCTTCAAAAGCGACATCTACCGAAATAGCGGGCTATTCAAAATAACACCTCTTATTGGAAAACCCTTTATTTTTAAATTTAAATTTGCCATATTTTTTTATTAAGTTAGCACGTAGAATAAATGCCTAAGAAACAAATAATAGAAACAAGGTTATTTTCACGGCGTCGGTATCACCATCAACTGCCACTTTGACATGTCACATCCCATCGTTGTAAAACGACACTAGCGACATTTGCGGCTTTAAGTTAGTAAGCCTGACGTCACAGAGAAGAGGTTGATTTGAATCATGTAATATTTTAAATAACTTTTTTGAAATATTGACATAATAAATGGCGAATTTTATTACAGTATATACCTATCTTATTATGAATCATATATTGTAAACAAATAAGAATTTCATTAAATTTTAACATGTGGTAACTACCACATTGGCATCTGTCAATTTTAGATGGAAGGTAAATGACCGTGCTTGGGATACTTACGCCCAGTTTTACCAACAAGATTTCGATCCTATAGGCCACTATGAAGAAGTATAATGCGCCGAAGAAAATTTGGGACACAATTTAAGGCCCCTACATTCTGAATAACTTATAAACTTAGGTTCTTTTACCTAATGTCCTGTTAAAATATGCAACGAAACATACACGCTTATTACTCATTTCAGAAAGATGAATTTCATAAAAAGTAATATGTAAATAACAACAGATTTTTCAACTTCTAGTGGGATCGGCTTACATCGCAAACTATAGTATAAAGTTTGGGGGATAGAACCATATTAACTTTGCCAATATTTCATTTAGCGCAGATGTTATTATACTTAGTTGTTATGATTCTACTTATTCGAGATTAAATTTGGCAAAAATCAATGTTACACAAATTAAAAGTGGTAATAAATTAATATGTACCTATACATATACAGGTTGTTCATTTTATTTTGCCCACTATAGCTATCTCGGAAACTATAAGAGCTACGAAATCGTTTAGATCAATTTCATTTTTACTAGACTATTACAATGAGCAAAAAAAAATTTTTTCTACAAGTAGTTTTCAAAATACGGGATACAACTTTCTTATTTTAAATTGGTACCTATTTTTTATTTACTTATTCGATTCAGTATTTTTTCTGAATTCAACAATATCCATATGTAATACCCTTATATTACAAAATAATTGAGAAAAACGTAAATTAAAATTATACTGATTTAATTTAAGTCTGACTGTAATAAGAGTGCTATTAAGAAAACAAAATATAAACTTTATACATATCAAGCTTTCCTTTGTGAATACAATTAATTTTATCACTGAGAAAGTATAAGAAATATTTATTTTGGCATTAAATTTCAATTAACATGCAACAAAATTCAAAAACGATGTTCGACTGTGTTTGGGATGGAGATGGAAACAGGTACTAACAATGTTTCGGACTTGCAGTCAATAAATTTATTCATGCCGACGTTTCAACTATACACCGTAACATTTACGTTGTATAATTTATGGTTTCACACATTTTTATTATATACATCCATCATACGTGTTTTTAATATTTGACGAATTTCACTCTGTGATCTGTGGTTTTAACTAATAATTTATTTATAATTTCAAATGTCCGTCTTTTAATGTATGTTTTCCGTTATCACATAAATATAAGCTAGTGAAGATATTGCTCGTGAAACCGAAGCAGCACAATTCACTCGTCCGTCGGACGTGAAATTTGCAGCCCGGTTTCACTGGAGAATATCGTCGATGATAATCAATATCACTTGTTATATTACGTATGAAGATATGCCATTCCAGATAAACACCACGTGAGGAAAATAAAAAATATGTAGAAGTGTTGAAATAGATCAATTTAGGATTGTGTTTGTCATCACTCGTCCGAGGAGCATTCTGTTGAAATTTCAATAATCAGTGTTCTTTTTTGTTGAGGTCTGAATCAAAACACATCGATGTCTCTAGAATGGGGTATATAACCAACATTTTTTTCAACGTCATCTGTGAAAAGTAATACAAGCAATAAGAGCGAAAGAGATAGGTACGGACTTCACTCTTTCGCTATCGGTTTTTGTATTACTTCGCACGGATGACGGCAATGTTGTTTTCTTAAATTCTATACATATATAACAAATTTTAAAGATACAGGTTTGTTTTTAACGCTATGTTAATAATACATTAATATCCAACCGGTATATTATTATTATTATTATAATAATCCTGCTTTCAGGCTAATTATATAACAAATAATGCTCAAGGGCATTATGAGTTGTTGCTATGGTAATGTAGTCAAGAAATTGATATTAACACTGGGATAAAGTCTAAATAAGAAGCACAAGCTTTACAGTCACCTACTTTGTAAATTTTATTAAAACTTCCTTATCCGTAACCGGTCAACGTAGTACCTCGGGCCAGAGGCCCTCGGAAAGTATATTGCTGACCTAAGGCATTATTGTCATTATAACACCCTTTATACCTTAATTACTATAATATTTTCTCTAAATTTGATCTACATAATATACTATAGCCTAACGTTATTTTTCAACTGTATTGACGATTATTTTTAATTCGAATTATTGAATTTTATAATCTAATTGGATAGGTTATTTCAATAATCGGATGAAAAGTTATTTTTAATTCGAATTATTCCATCACTATGTTATGTTTGAGAACAAAATGAGCTTAACATTCACGTCATAGGATATTGAAAAAAAAATTACATCGTAAGGAATAACAATTAAGTTAAGACAAGACCTTCTAGCATTACAGATTATTGTAAATTCAGATGTTTGATAATTAAAAATAAATAAATGTGGAGGACCATATTATATTGGTAGATATTATTTACCTATATTAACATTTTATATACTATATACATTAAGTTTAATAAAAGAAGAACTATTTCTCAGTTAATAAACATTACGTTTATACAATAATAAATAAAAACTACTACAGCAATATATAAAAATATACTGAAGAGGAAAGATCAATGGTTCACTGTATAAACATGATTATTTGTTGGCTATTCGCAATAATCTGTAAGTTTACAATTTTAATAAATTTATATAAGAATTTTATTATTATGCCAAAATACACAACACGAGTCCCGTAAATAAAGCTTCTGAAGTAAGTACTGCTTTATATATCGTGCATATGCTACTATGTCTTTTGCGTTATAAAACTTGAAGTACTTTGAAGAATTTCTGAACATATTTCTCATGTTAATACCTACTCTTTGTAGAGTTTAGTAAATTTAAGCGCTTTATAGCAACAGGATTATTTTCTCATAAATTTCATATTTCTTGAAAAATACGGCCTGTAAAAGCTAATTCGTTTTGAAGTTTTTTACATCGTTATTTACATTCTTTCAAGATTAAATAATCCGAAGTACATTTCATTACCAATGCTCGCTTATTAATTTTATGGTTGATGTCAAAAGTTCACAAGTTTAATGAAATGTCTAGTTAAATACAACGGCACGTGCATGAAAATGTTTCTATTTAACCGATATCAATAAATGAATGTAATTTCAGTTGTTTGTGAAAAGTTTGAATGGAAATATCACACGTTTGAAAATAGTTTAACTTACAATTGTGTTACAACATTGAAATTGCAATATTGTTTCATACCTTACTGTAAAACAAATCTATTCTAACCTTATTTGACACTGACATAGATTTGATTAACGATCGAGAAGTTAAAAAGTAATTAAGATAAGAATATTTTTTTTAGATTTGTTGTTCATACATATATCATTAAGATGCATCTGTGTAGCAGATGTTAGGCGCCATCGTAGTTAATTATATTTAGGAAAACTATCACTATTAAATGCATAGTTTTACCAAATATATACATTAATTTTTACTTGTCGCTAAGAGAGGTATTGGGTTCATGCTAAAAATCGCATATCCAGATTTTATTGACTAAGCACGATTTAAGGTCCATAGAATCCGATTTTAACATTTTTACAATGATGTCTCTCTCTCTCTCTCTCTCTCTCTCTCTCTCTCTCTGTGTGTGTGTGTGTGTGTGTGTGTGTGTGTGTGTGTGTGTGTGTGTGTGTGTGTGTGTGTGTGTGTGTGTGTGTGTGTGTGTGTGCGTGCGTGCGTGCGTGCGTGCGTGCGTGCGTGCGTGCGTGCGTGCGTGCGTGCGTGCGTGCGTGTGTGTGTGTGTGTGTGTGTGTGTGTGTGTGTGTGTGTGTGTGTGTGTGTGTGTGTGTGTGTGTGTGTGTGTGTGTGTGTGTGTGTGTGTGTGTGTGTGTGTGTGTGTGTGTGTGTGAGGTTGTTGGAGGCACGATTTCTCAAAATCTATAAGGCTAAAGACCTGTTTCACTACGGATTCCTCAATCTAAACATTAATGGGGAGAGTTGAATATATATTGAGATAAAAAGTAAAATAAATAAAATAAATAAATAAATAAATATTTCATTAAGGCATATTACCCATTGCTGGGTGTGCCGCTTACCAGGCGTCACCTCATGGGCACTCATAAAAAAGTAATATATAAAATAATCTGTTGTGATAAATACCAGAGCCTAAACAACTCCATAGTAACCATCAGATGTTTGTAAATGACAGAAAAATGTCAGTATCAAAAACTAACAGTAGTTCAAAAAACCTATTTGGGCGGTATTGGCGCTCAACTCTAAAACTTAACCTTAAGACTATTTTAACTAAACACCTGACAGTCGATAAGAACCGATTCAAAATTTGTCGTAGTACGAATATGGTTTTATGTAGATTTTAGCTGAAACTAAATCTTAGAAATTATTTTTAGCAACATAGTAGTAAAACGTCAAATTACGCTTTTACGTTAAATGAAGAAGTTTAACTGACATTATTGAAAAATTTTTGTGTGATATTGGTAAGTTTACTATTATTTCTTGTTGTATAACAATTAAATATTTAAAATTATAGCCATATAATATAATATATTAATAAAAATATATTCATAATATAATTCTCAGGTAGCTGTTGCTAGAATTTTTATATGATTTCTAAGTACTAAATTCAAAACATATTATTCTGTAAAGAGCCTCAAATTTGAAAATATCACAAAACATCAATTAGTTATTTTACAATTAATTAATATAATTTGTGTAATATTTTGAAAACAGATTTGATCTGAAACAGAATGAGACGTCAGAGTACAGTCAATTTAACATGTGACAAACTATCGCCTACTTTTAATTATATAAATAGCATAGATAATGAAAAAACTGTTTTCCTATTGGCTATGCATGACGTGATGTATGAACTCCAACGTTACAGGAGTGGCGGGTTGTTTTTCATTACTATTTCTAGCACAAATCTTTTTATTTACGAAAATAACAAATTATTATTACTATTTTTTTATTACTATGAAAAATATTGCATAAAGGATCATTTCAAATTGAAAAAAATGTGAAACAGGCTAATTGTTTTACCTAACCTTTGGCAACCGTAAAGTGTCATTTTTTGACATGTGACAGATAACTTCACAGTCGTACTTACTTCACGGCCGCTAGCCACTTGTTTCTTTGAACAACAAATACTTCAAGAGTTTCAGGCATAGTATTGAATAATCGTCGCTAACGTATCGCACTGCTTAATTTCTAGCTCAACAAATAAATTGATGTAGATTTATTTTTACTTTTACGTTATAAAATATTCAGACAGCAAAAACTTTGTTTTGTGAGTTATACAGGTGACAGCAAAGCAATCTACAAATGACATGAATGAATCAGATAAGAATTTTATTTTTCGATAATTTTTTGCGAAAGTCGTGAAAAAATATTGTGTGCACCTTATGGCTTAATAATTATTTTTAGGCTCTTCTGTGCAAGCCTCGGATTTCGCCTAGGCTGCAAACTTCGAATGCGGCTAAAAACATCATATGCACGCAGCCTTAATACACAAATAACTATTATGAAAATATCAATTGCGAGTAGAATGTGTACCTAGTCTAGTACAGTTTGAAAATTTGTTGTTGTTTTTTTTATTTTCCAAAATTCAAATACATCGTGAAAGT
Organism: Harpalus rufipes; assembly: GCA_951394225.1. Classification (NCBI taxonomy): domain Eukaryota; kingdom Metazoa; phylum Arthropoda; class Insecta; order Coleoptera; family Carabidae; genus Harpalus; species Harpalus rufipes. Next base: position 20,124,392 of record OX596281.1, on the reverse strand, counting down.
TGCAATAGTAATTCCTATGAAAAAGAATTCTGTATGGTAGTAAATAGAACATCGGTTTCGGTTAAAAGTAAAATTTCAAATGGGGTTGACATGTCGAAGGGACATGAAGAGTTTGAGTTTTGGCTCGCGTTCTGAGTAATGCGAGTATTTTGGCCCAAGGGCATCGCTGAAGCTTAAGTGTTTCTTAAATTGACAATATCGTATCGCAACGAAACGTCAAATGGATAATTAAAAATTCCTGTCAAAACTTTTTTTTGTATTTTTACCTTCCGTCACCTAATAAGGAAGGTACTGTGGTTCAAAAATTCGATGGTGAGATTTTAATTAATAAGTACATTTTGGGTTACGAATTTACTATTTTTACGATGACGTATGTATATGTGTGTGTGCGTGGGTGCCTGTGTTGATCTATATGCGTACATATTTGTGTGACGTTCGATAACTCCAATACTACCAATCCAAAAATTACAATTTTTTCGTAATCCTCATTCTTACTCCTACATGAAGACTTGATTAGATTTTGGTTACAATTTATCAACCGGAAGTACCTTAATTTGAAGTTCATAACTGTTTTTCTTAAAAAATACAGTTAAATATCATTTTTGATAGTTTATGTTATTCTAAATATTAAAGAATAATTTATTCTTTATACGGTTTGATTACATTTTTTTATTCATATTCAATAGATATACAGTTAATGAATTATAAAGATATTACATTTCATAAATTAGACAGCTCTATGCTAATATATTCAGATAATTCAAAATGACAGATGTTATGATGGATGTTGGAAAAGACACGGAAAGATAGTGTAAGGAATGAGAGGATAAGGAAATGGCTCAATTGATAGAAGTTCGATTAACATTGGTTTGATCATGTCTTGAGGAGGATGACGAATATACTGGAAAGTATTAGTATTAGAAGGTAGAAGAAACCGAGGAAGACCAAAGAAAAGATGGAAGGATTGTATTGCGGAAGCCTTGAGAGAAAAATAACTGAATGAAGACGACACGAAAATAAAAATGAGTGAAAGAATAAAAACAAGAATAGCGACCTCCAACTAATGGAAAAGATAAAGAAGAAGATGTCAGTGTTACTTAGTTTGTTTATGAAATGATTTTACTGGAAATGTAGAATCTTTTGCAACAAAATTTTTGTGTCGAATTTGTACATAATACACAGCTGGCCACATCGTATTTTTTTGTTTAAGGTTAGGTTAGCTTAAAATTTAAGTGTCACCTATGCAACTGGGCATAAGTCTAGTAAATGTAAATAAAATAATATAAAATTACAAACCATGTCCGTGTCCATAAACGGTTCATAAATATCCAAGTGCAAGTGTATAAGTGTGTGTTTCTCCTCAATAATGTAGTGGTGGTACAATCATCCGTCACCATGTTCCTCTTATATGCTTCATATATTGTTCTCTTGATAAATTCAAAATTCTTATTGATGCGTATTTAACTGTGGTACAATGTGCCAAAGTCATTTTTTATAGCTTAAGCCAGGCTTGTATTGTATATTTATTGCCATTCAAATTAAAAAGTCAGGAAAATGAAATGCAGGCAAGAGTAATTATATGTTGTAAAAAAAAACAATAAAATATAAAATAATAGCGGTAATAACATCCATGAAAATTCATAGCTCTTAGTAGCTGTATACATAACGGTTTCTGTTGAACCCAATATCGCCTACGCCTATATTCTCCATTCCTCCATTCCTGTATTGCTTTGGTGAGTATATGGTTTCGCTTGTGGTATCATGCACGCATGTCGCAACTATGCGTGGCACGCTACGCACATCGCGTATAGCTGTCATTGTTTCACTAGGCCACATGCAGCTTCATCCGATATTCAGCAAACAACATACACAACCAGCGATTACTATGTGATAGCTTATCGACTGTTGCAATTCTGTTACAGGATTTGAATGTTGATATACATACTGATTAAGAATTTCATTAACTATTTTATGGACAAATATATAAAAATATAGAGAGGATTTTAATACATGTATTGTTCACATACATAATGAACATTTAAAAATGGGACAGATGATTAATTATTTCAGAATCCATATGCCTATTGTAGTCAATATTTCATTAAACTGTTGTTATTGATTACTAAACAACGATTAAAAACTGACATTATAGCAAAGGCGAAAGCAAAGGTTATGTGAAATTACTCTGAAATACCCTAAATTTTTACACAGTTATGTGGGTATTTAGGAAATGTAAATTATTATATCATAAATCATTTTGAGAACATAAAAATATCTAAATATATATGTAAAATGAAGTCCATTTTTTTGGAAATTTGGAATATCTATTTACAAAGTACTGTTGTTCGTTAATAAGTGCGGGAAATGAGTGATTCTGAAATGACATAAATAAATGATCATTTTTATATTCTAACAAAATGTAGAATCTTACAAAAATTACTTGCTATTTAAACAATTACCTAACTTAAACATTACCCAATATTATATGAACTATTTCCAGAGCCTGCCTGATATGGCTTAGTGATTCATAATAATTTTCTCTTACGTTTTTGTAATTTATTTATTCAACAAAAAATGCATTTCAAATATATCGTTGAATTCATCATTTTACATAGATTCCAAATTTATCAGAATATATAAATGTCCCACTTGAAATATGAAAGTTAATACCATTTCCAGTTAAACCGGAAGCGCTACATCATGCCAAATACCAGGATTTGTGAGCTCCTAAATCTAGTTTACAAATATATCAAGAAAATTAAAAAATAATTATAAATAAAAAATAATAATTTGAGTGGCCTGTTTTCCAGTGTCACCTGTATATTAATTAATACATCAACACTTGATTTTCACCAGTAAAGTACTAACGATAATGAATTGAACCTAGTCATGTATTGATTTTAAGCACTAAGTTAATATTAAGTTATTATTAATATGTACTGCAAAAAAAGAACATTGTTATATAAAACATATTGGGGGCAAGGATTTTTATACCAATTTGTGGTGTTTTCTAAATAATTAGAGTTTGCCAAATTACTTTCCCATTTGGATACCCTCCAAAGGTGAACTGCGTTCATCCGCTAATAATTCACTCAATGACTGGTGACATTAAACATATGTTAATATTTTATATATAATGTATGTGTTTACAATACTTTTATTTTGAATTATTTCTTGATTAATCCAAGGTCAGTAATATCATCCGTCCTTGATCTCATGTTATCGTTTATAGATTACTATGGCGTTTACTATTCCTTCAGAATATTTTTATTCGCAGACAACATTCCAAATGATATAACATTTTGTGTTAATTCTCCATATTGTTAAAGAAATCCTGATCGACTTTCTTTTTAATCAAACGAGATTACAAGCATATTTTCAAGATTTTGACCCAGATTTTAAACTAGGATCATGGCAACACTTCTTCGTTTTAAGAGAAATTCTCGAAAATTGCTTCACATTTGTTCGTGTACTACGAAACATAATGTTACATTATTAAAAAAATTATTAAATTGAGCTCTATTAAATATCCGAGTTTTTATAGATATTCTGTTAGGTAGGCTTTACAACAGCATCAAGAACAACATACTATCGAAGAAAGAAATACCAAAAGACACTATGAGATTTCTTAGAAAAATAGAAGGAAAAACAATCATGGACAAAGTAAGAAACAAAGATATCAGAAATGCACTACATATACAACCTATAGACATTATAATAGAAGAAGGTCAACTAAGATGGTGGGGTCACATACAAAGAATGGGGGAAGAAAGAACAACAAGAAAAATCTACGAAGCAAGAACAACGAAAGTGAGAAATAGAGGAAGACCAAGAAAAACCTGGATTGAAGAAGTGAAAAGGGCACTGGAAAAGAGGGGCGTTAAGTGGGAAGAAGCTAGACCTTTAACCAGAGTCAGAGAAGAATGGAAGAAGATATGGAGAAGAAAACCAGAAGAATAGCCAAGTACCTAACACCCAGCCTTACACCCGAAAGGGTAAAAAGGCATTAGGATTAAGTAAGTAAAGTAAGTAAATATCCGAGTTTTTATAGATATTCTGTTTCTAAGTTATTCATATTTATATGAAAATCTAGATATATTTCAGTTTATTGCAGAACCAGACAATTTTTTTTTTTTACTTTGCATTCATTATGAAACCCACTTGCGTCTCCAAAGAGCCTTCATTTCGACATGCAATTTTTGTTTTTATAAGGTTGGTACTAGATGACATAAATCATAAATGACAGGAACTTTCAAATAATTGAATAAATGTTACCAACTTAACCTGTCAATGTCACTAGTGTCAATAAGTTGTCAAAATTAACAGAAATTCAAACAGATAGTAGATTGTTTCTCATTTTTCTGAAATATACTTGTAATTTAATTAATTTACTAAACATGCAAAATAAAATCAGTTTAGTGATTTAGGTGTAAAATTTAATTCGCTGTAACATTTATTTGAAACTTTTTTTGTCTAAAATTAAATGGGAAGTTTTGAGCAAGGAAAAACTTATTTCCCATGTTAAACGGCTATGATCCGCTTTTTAATTAACACCCTGTATGTATATTGTTAATATTTTGAAGTATTGATCACCAATATTTCATTCAAGAAACTATAATAAAGTGTCAACCAATATTTTCATAAATCCACCACCTTATGACGCAAGCAAATTACAAAATCAGTCATTTTATAAAACGCTTACCTAGTGGTTTTCTACATGACTGGGCAAATTGAAAAATGAATATTTGGACATATTTACTTGCATTTTTCTAAATCATACATTTATAGAGTCAATGATCCACTGATAATTGCAAATTTTATAATTATGTAGGTAGAACTAAAAGATATGTCAAGCAGAGGATGGATGAACATCGTAGATAAACACAGAAATAAACACACTTTTGATATGGAAAATTTTGCACAAAAGTACATGTCTGAATCTAAATGAACGTTCCTCAAACCTTTATCACTATACAATGTGCCCAGTCGTTTAGAAAACTATTATGCGAATTACAAAATGACTAAATCTGTAATGAGCGTGAGACATATAAATTATAAAAAGCAGAGAACAGCGCCGTTGTGTATTTGTGCACCCTGATCTAGGCATATGTGATAGGTGTACATCGCTCACCCATGATTGTCCGTGGCAATGGAGAGCTGCAGGAGGTCGGGCGGGATGGGGGCGGGCGGCGGCGCCAGGTCCAGCGACGCCAGCAGCGCCGCCCCCGCCTCGCACAGCTCCGCGCCCAGCAGATCCACCGCGGGCACCACCAGCTGCACCAGATCCACTATCAACCAACGACACCAACACTAACAAACAACTGTCAACCACTCACTATGTCTCACCAAGAATTACAAACACGGAAAGTGAAGTAGGAGGTGTGTAACAGAAATGATCTGCAAGATACAAAATATCAATGAATCATATGATAGATAAAAAATTAGAAGGCCCATTCTGTAATACTAAACTAATTATTAGTTCAAATTTGTTTAAATATTTATCGAAAAATAAGAAAATAATACAAAAATATTGATTCTTATTATGTCGATGCTACGATATTTTACTTAAAGCTATACTTTTTGCTGTCAAGTTACTTGTTTGCATAATCACCAAGTTTGATTCAAATTGAAAAAGTTTTGCAATTTCTGCAAAGTTTTGACGTAGATTTAATGTACAAGGAAAAGAGTTATTATACCATTAATTAAATAATATGTACAGATATGAGCATGTATGCAGCGGAAAGAGATACCGCGGTATCTATGTATTTGTTTCGCTCTTGTTGCTTTTATCACTTCGCACAGGCGACGTCATATAATTTGTGATGCCATTTTTTTGAATTCTATTAATATTTAACAAATTTTTAAAAATACGATCTCAAGCCGAAGAAGATATTTTTTCTAAATTCGAACAAGATCACATATCCCATTAGAAAAGTAAATTTTTAATATTTGTTAACCCTACCCTGATTGGATGGTAGAATATTTCTCGTAAACCTTCATTACAGAATGAAATTGAATATAAGTATTATATCCGGAAATATACATATCCGAGTACCTTATGAGGTAAAACGTCAATTTTAACATAAGTGTGGTCACAGAACGGGACGTTTGTTTTTAAAGTAATAGAAAATACAAAAACGATAATTCTTATTTTATTATCTTTATTTTAATGAATCATACTGCTTATGTCATTAACCGCAACAAAATTATATCATTTTTTTTCTTGTTTTCCGTTAAATATATTAATTGTTTAGAATTTGAACTGTTTCATATTTCCCTATTTATCAATGAAATCAGTAATCGTAATTATTAGAAGTGTCCTACCTGTTGTTCTCTAAAAATTCATACCAGATTTATAATAAACGCAAGAGGGGAAAAGTAGTCAAAAAGTACTATGCCATTAAATGTTACATCATAAAACATTTTACATAAACTTCATTTTATCATTATATTTAATATCACTTCTAGCGATATTTAGCACTTTTGAATAGTACGTTCTAGATATGCAATGTAAACGTTGTGAAGGACGTCATCACATTGGAATTTTCTTTTACAGAATCTGTCTATGTATATCTAAATGTTTATAATTTTCTATAATTATTATTACAGAATGGGCTAAATTGACTCGTATTCACATATATATTATATTTATATAATTCATATTTTGCATTATTTTTAATTTTCTAGATATAATAATTTACGAGTACCTATACAAACATTCCAAAAATGAGAAAATAACATGTACTTACGTAAGTATATGCACTGTAATGACTGCTTGATATATTAAACTTAAATATTATTTTAAATAATGATTAAAAGTACAATCAATAAATATTCTTAGAATTTTTTTATCGAAACCACTGATTATTATCCGGTTTGATCCAACTCAACTCAAGAAATGTTAAATATTGCAATTAAATCACAGGAAACATAAAATATCATTATTTAAATGTATATTGAAAAATCTGTCAGACAGGAAAATAATTTTAATTTTATTATACAATTTTCATTCAGTTTGCCAAATTACAGCAGAATTCAAATTCAATCTTTACAATCATTCATCTTTTCCGTATACAAAACAATTATTACAGCTCGTGCTAAAATATCACTTGTACGTCGTATGTGAATACGGGCCATATATTTTGTTTTCGTTTATGGAATAAATTTCGCTGGGATTTAAAGGCCGTGTGACATTTTGTAATATTTTATCCTGGATAAATGCCATGTTTCGTGCAGCAGGATAATAAAATTTAAGGAGAAAATTGTTTGGCGTTTAATTCTTGCTGTGTTCTAGTTTTCACTGCTGGTCACTGGGCTTACATTTCAAACAGAAAAAAATATATTGAACAAAAATGCCGGTGTATTCGAATTTTTTAACCGTGATACCTCTTATTCAGAAAATAATAAGTATAGGAATATAAATTATACCAACCAAAACAATATTATTTTAATTTGTTTAATTAAAAAACGAAATTGCCCTTTATGTATAAATTATTAATTAATAATTATTATTAATTTTTACTTAAAAATGATTTTCTATTTTTTTATATATACATATAACTTTTTTGGCGTTCGAATGAGCTATAAACGAATTCTTTTGGGTGCTGTAATAGGTTTGTTACAAATGCAAAATGGAAAAAATAACACTTAATTTATTTTACTTTGTTCTCAATTTACAACAAAAAAGAAATCTTTTCCTCATTATCGTTATAATATATATTAATATTATTAAAAATTAATACATTTCGACTTGTCCAAGTATGATTTTAGGTTTTGCACATTCAAGGTCGGTCTCAACATATATGGTCAGCCTGACAGCTACATATTTTTTGCGCCATCAAATGCAAAACAACCCGTATTTTTTTTAAAGGGCGTAATTTATAATAATAAAAAATCTTGTTATAGTTTGGTTCACGAAAGATGACTATTCAAGGTCACTTGTTTGAAGAAAGAATACACAGCACTTTATACAGCAGTAGCTTAGCAACATTTCATGTTAGAAAGGTAATGATTATTTGACGTATGTCTATTTTATTTATGTTAAGTGACTGATATATGTAAATGGTGACATTACTTTCTAACACACTACATATAATAATAACGTATGTCGTAGAATTACAGATAATAAATTATATACTATACTGCCCTCTGGGCTAATGTTTACCCAGTGATGTTTAAATCAAATTATTATTCAATGATTTATGTCAAGTCTATGTTGTTTTGCAAATTATTGGTGAAGGACATAAATATTTGAGAAGAACCTTATTTAAAAAGAAACAGATTTTTCTACTAAATTACACTTATTTTTTTCAGTTAAAATGTATCCATAAATATTTCACATGTCTACGCATACAAAATACAGTGAGGTTATCTGCAAGTAATATTATACCAGATATTTATAAATGATCTTGAATAGTCATCTTTCGTGAACCAAACTATATTTTTAAACTTTTACTATTTTTGATTATGGTCGAATAACCAATTTATCCCTCCATATTTGGTATACGTTTTGTGCGCTAATATATTAAAGTTGTCCGCGTATTCAATATAAATTTGGGAAAATAGCAATAGTTTAATAAATGGGTGAATTTAATTTACCGAACAAAAACATATTTGATTTTCTTTAACTCTCGCAATAAAATGTAAATTAGATAACTTTTCTTGTAAGAGCAAGAAGCAAGAATGCCACCTGTTTCTTGGCGTATTTAAATTTGCTGTTTTTATTTCCCATAAAATGTAGCAGTTGACTTTTAACTACTTGGATTCAAATATTGACAAGAAATTATTGGACTTGGCAATACACATCATGTATGCAGAAAAATTTCGAAATTACAAATATGCACAAGCTAATAGAATACATTTCACGTTATGTAACTTGTACTTGTATATATGAATATGTGAAATAGTTAGTAAACCAAATAACTTCGAAGTTTCAAGAAATCATTAAATATGTACATATACGACTTATCACCCATTAGAATATTTTTTAAATAATCACTGTAATTCTGATTATATTTTGTCTTACAATATTTTTTGTATTATTTGAATTTTGAGATTAGATAATAATCAATAGATGCCGGATTACCTTATTTTTCTTCATAAAATTTAATAATAAACATTCCGGCTAAGTGTCTGAATTCGGGAATTGTCCGAAAAATTTACTCAGAACTTGTTTCGAACTCCTGAAAATACCCAAATCCGAAAACTTACAAAGACTGACATTTATTTTTATTTTTGAAACAAACCGTAACATACCCTAACCATTACTAGTATTGTCCAATTCCAATGGGGGGTACTATACGATAGTCAAATTTTAACTATCTTAGATAATACTGCGAAAATATACGTAAATTAATAAGTATTAATGAAATAATTTTGTTTAAATATTAATTAGTTCGCAAACTACTAGTAATTGAAGTTGATTAATAATTAGGATGACGTATCAGGTCTTTGCAATTTGACTGTTTGCCTAATTTTAAAAGCGAAACTCGCATTTTTTCTCCGCCGATCGATAAACAATCAATATCATTATATTATTAAACAATGGTCAAACTGTTTCAATGTTTTATAATTTAGTAGGAAAAAATGCATTTTATTTGTTATTTATACTTAATAATAATCTCTTCATGAATATAACATATAAGTTTATACATAAAAATATTTCAGCTATGCGAACATGAAATATTTGTATTCTCTAGAACCAACATTTGTCGACTACTCGCGCGTTTGCACTAAATTTCTTAGTTCATCCAGTTCTTCCAGAAAAAATAAAAATTGGTATGGTACCCTAAAAAATACGGGTTTGGGAATTTTTAGATCAAAACTAGTTCTGAACAAATTTTTCGTCCTTACCACTCAAATGCAAATATCTCTAAAACGAAACATGTGTGAGATTTAACCCTAAACGGGTACAGTAGGGTGTTTGTACACCCCAGCGTCTATATTTTTTCTACTACTGATATACTGATGTTTGTGGCTTTTTGTCGTTTTAGGTAATTTTAGTAAAAACAATTTCTGATTTACTAATGCGTAAGTAGTTATTTTTGAGTTTAAGGGGTGTAAATACCCCACGGTACCGCTTACGACTACGTTATCGCTTTTTAAGTTATGTTTTTTGAAAAATGAATCGCTATCTGTCGCAAAAAAAACTGGAGGAAATAGTAGTAAATCTAAGTGACTTTAGTGATGTGAAAATATAAAAAAATGAAGGTTTGGAAGTGGACGATGACCTGTATAACGCATCAGGTACACATAAGCGACCACGTAAGACACGACTGCGTCAGTTTTTTTTTTTTTTGTTTCTGTGAAGTTCTACAATTTAGTTTATGTTATATGGAATAATTTTGAACCTTACCCTAATATTATATGTGAAGATATCTTTGTTTTTATGCAAACATGTTTATGCAAAATTTTAAAAAAATGTTAACTTTAATACGCATTTTCGTAGTTATTTAGTTTAGTGCGTTGATCTGTAAAAATGATAGAAGCACATCTATTCTTGTTGATTAGTATAAAATTATCATAAGAGTGGCAGCTTTCGTTACGATTTTGTTCATTTTTTACAGATCTGTAAGACAGAGATGTGAACAGAATCGACTCATAAATGTGTTTCTTTTAAAGAATTGTTTTATTATATTGTTAAGTGCTTCTGTATGTTAGTAATACATAAATAAAATAATTAAAACGTTAAAAATATAAATTTGTAATAGAATGACAAATAATTACCTTAATATAAACGGGTGACTAAAAATAACCGTACCACTTGAGAATTAAATTAAATTTACAATGTGAAAAATACGAAACATGTTCCATTTATTTTAAGAGAGGCTGTAAAAAAATAAACGGCCGAACATGCCACGGTATCCATCATCATTTGTTCTCATTTCATCTGATTTCTGATTATGTATTAATACTTGGGTGTCCCACCTAAGTGGAACTTGTGTCTACATGAAATTAAGTCAGTTATCTACCTGCGAATAAAGGTAAATGGAATATATTTCTTGTGTCACGCCGACATACAGCGGTGTAAACAAGCAAAAACAAAGTAGTGTAAAAAATAATGACAAAAATAGGTGAGGCCAAGATTTGAAACGCCCTATTGCAATAAAAAATGCACATAAACAAGAGATGAACATCCGATAATTTATTGCAATGACGTAGGAGACATTAAAATATGCAGTTTAGATGGGGACTCAAGTATTTCTAAATTACTAGAATATATCATTCCAGAGACAAATATTTACACATATTCTTTATTTCTTTGTACATTAAATATTTCGTATTCGCTTGATTGATTGCGTTACGTGACCGGTTGTGATGTTGACACCCCAGAGGTTTGAATCCAACAGAAATACGTATACTTGACAATGATTTTCACATTTCCATTAATTACGAATTTACAAATAGATATAAAGCGATTTGTTTTTTATAGAAGATTAAAAATTAAAAAAATAGTAAGTAAGTGATTAAAAAAACATTCTGTTGAAAATTTAATACTGTACTGTAACATTTGAAGTTCTATATACCACCACGTGGTGCAGTTGTTTACTATATCGGTCCACTCTTGGCACACAGTTAATTACATTAATTAAATCATTACATAGATTGAGTAATAACTGTAAATAACTCAACTCGTATGGTACAATGATAAAAATAAAGGTACCTATTATTTTATTAAGATATCAATGTTCCATTGGAGTAATGATGATCGCCTGGAAGTTGGTGAAGGAAAGATAAATTAGTCGGAACGCCGTCTTAAAGTGTTTATTTGATTTTAAACCAACGTTTCGATTCTACAATGATCATCTTCAGGGTTAAATCAAGTCAGTAACATTTTTTTTCTTTGCCTTGTTTTAACCCTGGAGATAATGATTGTTATGATCGAAACGTTGATTTAAAATCAAAGAAACAGCTTAAAACTGCGTTCCAACTAATTTACCTTTCCTTCATTAATGTTTTAACTTTTTTTACCATACATACATAGTCTCACAACTATACCGGATGGCGCCCGAAATCTGTTACAAGTTACATATGAATTTCATGTGTAGGAAAATAGATTTTCAAATATGATCTGTCCCGTAAAACCTTATATACCATGTTTTATACATAATACTAATTTAGACAATAAAATTCTTAATTTTTGAGTTCATCATCATTCCATTACCGATATCTGTTTACAAAGTAGACTGATACACTGGTTAATATGCTATATTTATTTAATGATATATTTATTTACTATTTTTGTTTTATTGCCCGTATCACAACAAATATATAAAACAAGAAATGACAGATTTTTAACTCATTGACAGATTTTATCACTACTCATACTTACTGCGCATGAAAGAAGATAGCTTTATCTCTTTCCAACCGAACAACGACAGAAGACCAGTCGAAAGCATTACATCGAACCCGAACCTGAACCGAAACCGTAACATTTGAGTGAACCCAGAACCGAACCTCAGATATATTTTTCAATTGAACCCGAGTCGAAACCGAACCGGGTATTAAAATTCAAGTTCAGGGTTCAACTCCGGTTCAAGTTCATTTTCAGTTCGAACGTGACCGTAATGGTAATACAGCCGATTGTGTTCGTTTCTTGTCTTACGTAAATGCCGGCTCGCATTTTAAATTATTTCTATACAAAGATTGTTATCAAAGAACATTAATTCAATTTTCATTAGGTCGAACCGAACCCGAACCCAATGCCTGAATTCGGAACAAAACCGCAATTTTATTGATGTTTGAACCAGAATCGCACCTGAATCTATCTCTTAAAAGACAAATTAACCTGAACTGAACCCAGTTTTTGGCGAGTTCGATGCCCTAATCGAAAGTACGGAGCATACAAACTTTGTGCTTATGCACAACGACTATCATTATGCCCAAAGACTAAAACAGAAGCTGGTAACTAGGGTTTTTGTAATATTATCCAGCCCAAAAAAAACCCAGTGGTTTGTTTCATTTGAGTGGATTTTTTCAAAAAAAATCCAAAAGAACCCGGTTAAAAAACCCAGTTGTAATTTTTTTTAGGCAATATTAAATACATATTGTCAGACAATAAAAGTATATGGATTTTGGAAATGACCAATAAAAATGAAACATGAATTACCCGTATTATCTATATTTAATTATTGTGACACGGTTTATGGACCAAAGATTACTCTATTTGATGCGAAAAGAATACAAAAGGTGCAGAACTGCTGTGTTAGATTCATTCATGGTTTGCAAAGACATCAACATGTTTCTTATTTGAAAGAGCTCAGTTGGTTAGATATGAAACAGACTAGATTTTTGCATATAGCTTCTTTGTCACATCGCGTAATTCAGAATAAATCTCCCTCTTATCTTTATAACAAATTAATTTTGCGTACATGTCATCACAATCGTTCCATGAGAAATATCACATCCCTAAGTTTAATTCTATATTGTACAAACGCACATTTTCTTATACGATTCCAACGACTCGTAATATAATTTCATCCACATATATTTCTCTCAAGCCTGTTACATTCGCTAAAAATGTAAGAAAAATATTACTACAAAATGACATATCAGTCTTTTGAAATCCTTGTATTCCTTTCTACAATATGTATTATATTCTATATTTTATTCATTTTGATTGCTTTTGCTTATCTAATTATTTACTTTTGATTCACATTTATTATCTGTTCATTACACTATACAGGGTGTAACCCAACCTGTTTAGGCTGTATAGTATTGCACGCACTCAAAAAAAGAATTTTGTTGAAATTTGCAAATTAAAAAATGGGTCAAAGCAAATGAACAGTTTTGGGCCACTGGGTTGATAGCAACTTTTAATTTTACAATATTTCATAGAAACATTAGATAATTAATAAGTACCTAATAGAAGATTGAATAGGTATTGTGTAATACACAAATTAAACATTTTTTTTTCTATCAGTAAGTTTTTGGCAGTAACTTGGTGACCCTAATATAACGTGCTGCATTGTGTATTGCTGTGAATAGTGACAACTTTGAACAAATTTTTAGTTAAAAAATTCGCAGTTTTTTCCTGTTTTTGTAAATTATGTGACATTCTGTAAGTACTTACAAATTATTTTTTTTTTCTGTTTTTAAAATTATTATTACATTAATGTAATTATAATTAATTACGCTAATAAATACTGCATAATTATTTTTTAACTTTTTTGTATTTAAATGTGACATCCAGTGGTACCCAAAATGATATTGTTTTGCAAAGTACTGTTAATTTTACGAATTACAATAGAATTCTTTTTGATTCATGATCAGTGCGTCCAATACTATACACCCTTAAATTTTGTTACACAGGTTGGGTTACAGCCTGTATATACAAATTTTATTTCAATGTAATAATATGTATTTATGATGTAAGGTTAATGGAAAAACAGCTAATAATATTTATTATTATTATATTATCAACATTTTAATAAATAAAATGCTCGTATTAAATTAATAGCCGTTTTCTGTAGTTATATGTTCTCTTTTTAAATACCTATATTTTTTTCAAGTTTTTGTGTCTTTTCTCAGTCTAGCCTATTACTTAGTTTGGCTACACTAATTCAATTGCAGAAAAAATCCTTTGAATTTATGCCAAACTGACTAGACAGACATGAATGAATACTTATTAGACAACAAAAACCTTCTGGCATAGTTTTAAGTTTTGTATTTTTTGTCTTCATAATTTGCCACCATTCTCGGAAGAGAACTGTTAAAAAAAATATCTATCTTCGATTTTAAAACCCGGTTTTTTCAACCCTGCTGGAAACGCACAGACGTGTCCAGTATGACAAACATTTATGCTTATGCCGAAAAACTAAAACTGTGACTATGTCAAAAGGTGGAAACCGAGGTAGAAATGTAGCTTAAATCTATATGTACAAAAAAATGCATAAAATTGTACGGGACAGATAATTTGCATTATATTCGCAAAGTCCATTAATGGCAAAATTATTACTAGCTGGCATATTCGAATAGAAACAATAACTAAATTTGTAATGATTATAAAAACCTTGACCAATATCAGAAAATTTTAAAATTGTTCTTGTCCTTTATCCATAATCACTAATTACATCCAATGTATTTTAAATAATGATAATAATATAATGTAAATAAAGCCATGTAAATAGAATGTTAGAATCAAAATGAACATGAATATAATTATTATTTCCGTTTACAAACATCGCAACTATGCGTTTCTCAGTAAATAATTACTCTAGTTACCTAAATTAAGCAATCGGTTTCTCGTTTACATCTGCTGTGTACGTTACCGCCCAGACAATTAGTAATACCTCCTCGAATCTAGTTAGTGTATTGTATCCTTCCTCGATTCCGTTTAATTTACGACTACGAGAATCACAATTCGCAACTCCTGGTTACGCGTTACTTCGCGAGATGGAGAAACAAATCGAAAACACCATAATTGAGTTTCCACGTTTTGTATGAATAGAGTGAGGCGCAGAGGCGCTTTGTTTAAACGGAAAGGCGTTTGGTGTTTTCAGAAAGTGAATGAAGGCTTTCAACAGAAAGATAATCCGAGAAATGTAAAATAAATAAAAAGGAGTTTTTAATCGAGAATTCTAGAATTTTAACGTATAATAATAATTGAAATGATTATTTCTAAAAGGACACTAGTCACCTTTTACTAATTTTACAACACACAAGAAAAAACTGTTTATAGACTGATCTATTTCATCTAGTGTCTTAATTTGTATTATATAAAAAATATAGATCATTACAAACAATTAGAAACAAAGGGACTGGACAAATGTCTTATCAAAAACAAATGACAATTATGTGAAAAAAATAAATGCTTAGTAAAATTAGACACTGGGCGTAAATTCGTATATGTCATTCGATCAGTACCTATCGGCTTTTAGGAGAAATAAAAATAAAAGATTTACTTAGCTGGGCAAACCAACAATATTTTTAATTCTTTCATCCCCTGAAAAATGGAAGCCGGAATTAATAAAATCTTTATAAAAATTAAACAAGAATAAAACTATTTCTAATAATGAAGCTCTAAATTTTGGAAGAATATGAAAAAAACGGAATTAATACGAAACGATCAAGTTACTTGTGCGATATATTTTGATTTCAAAATTAATAAATTAATGGTGCCTTTGAAACAAAATCCGACTATTTTTCAAAATTATTATGTGGAAGACAGTTATGAGAGAGTGGGATTTCAAATACGGAGATCACCTCATGAGCATATATTCCTTTGGTTGAAGGATGCTCGAAACTTTTGGCAAAATTAATGGCCAGGAGTGTATTTCATTAAATAAATAAATATTTCATCACGGCATATTACCCATTGCTGGGTGTGCCAATCTGCTTCGTACACAGATATCGGTAATGATGGAATATTTGTACCGTGTGGGCGCTTACCAGGTGTCACCTCACGAGAACTCATTGCTGGCGTGGAGAGTACGCCACAGGGGTCAATTTTGTGTATTTCATTTATTTGTAACTTGCCATTATGATCCGCAAGACTGATACATGGCCGTTCAAAACATAGACAGACGCACACTTGCTGAACAAAAAATAAATTCAGATTTAATTTCCCAATACCCGTTATGTCAAGAACCATGATATTTTGGAACCATTAGCTGTGTTACTTTCGTAACAAAACACGAGCTTAGGGTCATAGATAGCAGTATCGACTTTAACTGAATTTAATGATTTTGTGGACTTGTGTTTTGTTAATAATAATCAATTCAATTGTAATGTCTTAGATGTGAATATAAGCTGGGGTGTCATATCGTTTGTTTTTAAATCTAGGAGTTTCTATTTTTGCCGGCATGGCCGTCAGGTTGGAGCGGCAGAAGTTGTTCACGTACACGCATTTTCGAAATTTCCAGATTTACCATACTAGTATTTATAAAGAAAATCAGCTGACAAGTTATTGTTTAAAATTAGAATGAATATTCAAAAAAATGTTGTGGTTATTTATTATACAAGACAAGAAAACAAAAACAAAGAACAGGAAACAAAAGGAAGCGATAACGTTGATGAGTTCTAATCCAATTTAACCTCAATGCCTGTACAATTTTTATTTTCTAATTGCACATTTCTGTAATCTTCGTGTCCAATAACTGAGCAAGGATGTTTTTCCATTTCTCTGAAAATTCGTTTATATTGGTTTGTTTTACTGTTTTTAAATTGTTAGGTTAGAAAATAAATGTTGTGACTTTTCATTTTGCCAAATTACTAATACCAGTCTGACGAATTCCCTAACATTTGGACTATACCGTTCCGTCTCATGTAAATTAATAGCAGAAAACTGCCGTTGATACCGGACAACAGGACGGGAACCGTGCCGACCTGACGACAACGTTCCATGCAAAACTAACCTAAGCTAAGGCGTTGCGGTGATCCGTTGATGATAGTTGTTTACAAGACTTTTGCAACTAAAGAATGTAAAGCCTTCAAAATTCAGCAAAGAATGTTGAAATGAACAATATGGAGTTGCTGCATTGATGAGAGAAGAGTGTATGAGTGGGTAGACACATTTAAAATTGGATGAATACTAAAGAGAAAACAAGGTCAAAAAAAGTTATGCATTTCGGATTGACGGCGCAAACAAAAACAGTTTTTCTTACAGAATAAAATAGTTCGTCCAATGGTACGATAATTGTATTAAAAAAGTCTCACAAAAAACATAATCATTTTATTTGTAAACGAGTTATATATCGTACAATGTTGAATTTGCTGTTATTTTTTAAATCGCCCGCGTAACATTGACTATGTTTACACCGTGCATACTATTCTCCGCGAACCAACTGCCACAGTCACCGTAATCTAAAATTAGTTAATACGATAAAATAGGTGTAAATATATTTACTAAAAATAGTAAATGTCACTAAACTTATAAAATTTCCCCAAATATTAGTACAAATTAAACAGAGTCCATAGATGCATCAAAATCGCTTTCGTTGGCTTACTGTTTATATCGTGCAAGGTCTGGTATACTTTGGTCAAGATGATTATTCATGGTCACTTGTTCGAAGAAAGAATACACAGTACTTTAGTAGTAACTTAGCAACATTTCATGCTAGAAAGAGAAAGATTATTTGACGTATGTATATACAGTTATGTTGTGTGACAGATATACGTAAATTGTGACATTACTTTCCAACACATTACAAATAATAGTGACGTATGTCGTAGAGTTACATATATCTAATTATCTACTGCTACTGCACTGCCCTCTGTCCTAATAGTTACCCAGTGACGTTGACATTTAAATCCAATTATTATTCCATGGATTTTGTCAAGTCTATGTTTTGTGGTTTTGTAAATACATAGATGAAGAGCATAAATCTTTGAGAAAGGCGTTATTTAAAAAGAAACAATTTTCATATAAATTACACTTATTTTTTTCAGTTAAAATGTATCCATAAATATTTCATGTTGCACGTCTATGTATACGAAATGCACTGAAGTTATCTGCTAGTAATATTATATCATACGGTTAATAAATGACCTTGAATTGTCATCTTTCGTGAACCAAACTATATATTCCCCTTTGAACTTACCAAAGATATATACCAAATGCGTACCAATAGTTTGGTACAGAGGCCCGTATATTACGAGTGCCCTTTTATAATAAATGCGCTTTTAAAGACCACAGTCCTCATAAGAATATACAGTGGAATCTCTCTTAAACGGACAGCACTGGTCGCCGATTATTTGTCCGGTTAAAAGAGGTGTCTGTTTAGAGGGAAAATGAAATTTAAGCAGTGAAAATTTCGTAACCTAAATGCTCCCAAATTTCCTTAGCTTTCGCTCTAATTATACGTCCTGCCAAAGGAATGTTTTTATTTCGCGCCTTAACTATGTACATGTTGTCAAATATCGTAAACAGTAGAATCCCCAGTATAATGCTAATTACATAAATAATTAATGTCCGTATTGGTTATGGGATCCAAAATTAGTATTCGTGTAGCGTGTCCTCTTAATAGAGATATGTTTATACACTACTGGTAGTTTGTTGATATATGTATAGTCTAAGTTTAATTATTTATAGCTTCTGTACAATGTGAACATTTTTTATTTATTTGTATCCACGTATTACATTGTACTCGAACGAAGGTAAACATTCCACCAGTCTTGCAATTCTTAATTTAGAGTCATTCCACACATGTCTTAAAATATTTTGGAAGCAATTTTCCCAAGCCTTCGGAGACTGTATACAATTTAAGCACCCATTAAGTAAATTTGTATATTAGTAAAAATAAAGAAAGAAAAAGCATTTCAGACGAATAAATCCCAGCTGAAAAAGTCCGCTGTCACGCCCTTTCGGAGTTTGTCACCGCGTATGACTCGAACCGCGCAAACTTCACTTCGACATTCTCGCCAGCATTTACCAAGATTTACGAGTGATGCGAACACTTTCAGCAATCCGACTCACAGCAAAAAATAGCGCATTTTTATTGCCATCTAGTAGTCGCTCAAGCGAAAAAATAAACAAACTCAATTTATAGACAAACACCAGTAAAGACGTAATAATAACCTGTTCCGATGGCCAATTTGTGGCTAGTTTCACGACATTAACGACCAGCATTAAATACAATATGCAGATAACAGATTCACGAGTGCAATAGTTATTTGATTAGCTTTAACTGCCTACTAATAAAACAATACTTCGTAGCAAATAAATAACCACATAGCAATTGTTATTTCATTTGAAAACAGTGGTCGACAACAAATGATTAGGAAGTTAGTCACAACGAAAACAGTGACTTATGTACACTATTAATCAAAAGTATTGCCACCTATGCTTTCATAATGTTTTACTTTCTTTTTTGAACCTGTACTAAGGAACTGGACAATTTTTTTTGCATTTCTTATAGGTGGATTCTGTTTATATCTGTCAGTCTCACAGATCTGTAAATCTGTAAATAATGAACAAAATGGCAATGAAAGCTGCCACTCTTTTGTATAATTTTATATTAATCAACAAGAATAGATCTGTTTTTGTCACATTTTTACAGATTTACATACCTGTAAGGCATCAGTATTAAACAGATTCGATCCATTATGCCAAGTTACAACAACAATGCTTAAATTTTAAAATAGCTATTTATAACATTAAACTGGTAATGAAGTATTTACGGCCAAACTAGCAGTAGCAGGGCCATAAATGTGGCTACCGGCCGTGTGTCGTATACTGATCATGAACCATTTTAAACGCAAGTAATTGGAGATAATTCTAATATGTACTGTACATTTGTAGGCTTAATACGGTATAAATGAATGTATTTTATAATTTTCTAATACTTAAAAGTATCGAAGTACCGAATCGGGATTTGACCGAAATACCGAAACCAGACTATCCGGATAACGACCTGACCGAATCGTCGAATTTATTCCGGCCGTCCAATGGGTTCCTCTTAACTACTATGAAAAAGAAAGCGAAATGATAAATCATTGAGTTTGAGGTAGTGTTACAATAATTTTGTTTCAGAAAATTTGATTCAATTTTGTGGTAGGAAACATTTTTTTGCAATAAGTAATATAGATAGCCTAGCTAGTAGTGTCTGTTCAGAACGATTATTTTTAGAAATAGGTAATATCTATATTGAAAATAGAGATATCAGAGAAAGCAGGAAAGCTACTCTTTGGCCAATTGCACCTCTTATAGTTAAACAAAAAACTACGTATCGAAATTTTGACAGTAATATTAATAACTCATTTGACATTTCGTTTGGATACAATAATGTCACTTTAACCAATAGTTAAAATTTAACCAAAAGCGCAACTGGCCATAAATTGTTAGTTTTTTACTTTAAGAACAAATATGGCCGGATCGCCGAATTGTATAGCACAGTTCGACTGGAACAGTAATTCCGGTTTAAGCCGCATTTAGTGGTACTGCCTGATATCCGGGACGGATATCCTACTTCAAATCAAAATACTAACCTCAAAACAAATGTTGTTAAGTGCTATAGGCCTATCGTAAAGACCATGTAGGTACCAAACTCATTGTTTATGTATAGTAGGCAGTTACAATCAACTCAGTTTACAAAAAAATATGAATCGAAATTTTGACAACAATACATAACTCTTTTGTCATTTCATTTCGATGCAATAATGTTACTTTAAAGAACACTTAAAATTTAAGTATGTTGGTGTAACCGGTCACTAGATGAATATTTAGGTTAGGTTCGTTAGCTTACATAAAAATAAATATGTTTATTTCTTTTGCCGCAAAAAATAGCCTTCTACTTTGAACAAAACAACTACAAACCATATTGAAAGTATGACACAGTAATTTGAAAACAGTAGTCAGAAACAAATGAAATGTTAGTCATACGAAAACTGCATGATTTATGTATGCTACTGTTATTCCATAATGTTACAACCAAATAGTTCTTCAAGAAACATGGATGACAGAAATAAAAATGAAATAGACGGATTTGATACACAGTGTGCTTGAATAATTAGTTATATGCGCATACAGCATGTTGACATATTAAATTAGGCAAATTACTTGCCAATATAATGTTTAGGTCAGGTTAGGTAAAAGTAGATGATTATAAATTCAGAGTACTTGATAAAAGAACCACAAATTTATAATCGCAAAATGTTAAATGCTTCTCAAACAAACCAAACTAAGCACTAGCGAACCAGAAACATATATCTTATTAGGGGCATTAGAATTTATTCCTGTTAAATATAGATGGGCAAATACTTTCAATCTCAGTCATGTCAATGTTTCGACAAGCAATGTCAATAACTTTTGTCAACGCAAAGCAAATATTTTAAAACTTATATCTCATATAACATAAGCTGCAACTTTGTTTAAAATGTATTATGCAGAGTAATCTTAATCTTCTCGTGTTATCAAGCGAGCTTTGCCCCTATGTGGCGAAAGAATGCTGCGCCACTGAGAAATGTGAGAGAGTGAGTGTCAAGTGACATTCTCATCATAAAGAACGATGATTTTCAAGCCGATTACTTGGAACATAATTATGCGAAGTACTCAAAAAAATATATTGATTAGCAATTTAATAAGTTGAGGTATCACGATACTGTTAAATTTCATATTAATTCGATAAAATGTTTTGGAGGAACTAGACTCTATTTTCAAACTACCAGGAGTAAATTCAAAAGTAGAATTACAATAAAACAATAAGATTACTCCCAATTCTTTGCATCTATAGTAAAATCTTATTTGCCATTTCGAGAAACGTAAAAACAAAACTGAGAAATAACATTTGATTTATTATTTCCTCGATTCAATTTATGCCTATATCTGCTAAAAGAAATTTTAAGATATAATTTTCTATAAGCCGGCAAATTTTAAATTTTGATAAATACATAATACGTAGGTATCTATTTTTTCAATAGAAGTACAGAAGTAATTGTTGCAACAACAGTTTGTTGTTTACTTTGGACGAATCCCAAAATTAAAACTATATGTGAATAATTTGTTAAAAGACGTTATATCAAAATGAATAATTTATTTGTGTACAAGTGTAAACAAAACTGATTACTAGCCGATCGTAAGCAAAGATCGTACTTTCGTTTTAGGGAAATTTTGAATTTACTCCTTTTGGTTTAAAAACGGAGTATAGCAAGCAAATGTCACACGGCAAAAACAAAACTATGTAAAATAACACAAAAATTACCTTGCAACAAACATAAGTCTACAATTTCAACAACATAAAACACAACACTTCACTGTCACAAGTTTCACAAATCACTGCACTCTTGACAACAATGGAAACAGTTGGTACGCATGTTTGTTGAACAGTTTACAATGGTGTCACCTCCCTCACTGCTGGACTTATTTATTAAAGGTAAAATGCCAAACACCGGGTAACTATGGCAACACAACAACACTAGTATACCGATGTCTAGCGAAGGACTGGCGAGGCGGCATGTTATGCGCGCAGACCCCGTCGCCACGAGAGGCAGCACTGTCGCGTCATGTTGGGGCTCTGGAAGAGAGACGCGGCCGACCTTGCCAACATTCTTTCCACATGTTTTTAGATTGCTTTGCTGAGTTTATTTGGAGTTTTATCTGAATTATTACCGTTATTCATTATAGACTCATAAATTAAGATGATGAAAACGATGGAGGACAATATCTACTACATTTCTATCATTTTATGCACGTGACATCATGACTATTTTTTGTAGTTTTTGTTATTTCTGCTCCTTGTTATTTTCAGCAATATTTTGTTTCTAATTATACACTTTTTTATACCTAAAAAATCTGTTGTGGCCAGCACATAACCTCTCGCCGTATATTTTACCTGGCTGTATGCATAAAGCAAAGATTATTTTTATAAATACAAATAATATATTCATATAAATCTATGACGTATAAACTTCTTTATTATTCAATAATAGCATGTCTCAACATAAAGATATTTACCATAAATTATGTTACAATAAATTACAAAGTAGAGTTTACCATATATAAATATTAGGCTGGTAACAGCAATTTTCAATTCGAACAACTTTGTTTACTTTCTCTTCATATTCTTCTAGTAAAAACATTAATTTTGGGCGGTCTAAAATGTATATATCTGGATTGTGCATCTATTCTTATATATCTTCTTTTACATTTTATTTTTTCATACTTGTTATATCTAAATAACACTAATTCCCTTTAATAAAGTGACGGATAGATTGCACTCCGATTATTCTTATATCGATGTGTAATTTTGTCAATATTTACAACTTACTTGAGAAGAATTTGATAGCTTTTTCGCAATTCAAAGTTACTCTAGTCTACAGTACTGGTGTACATTGTCCCATAATGTTTAAAACAAATTTAAGTCCTTCAACCTAGACTTGTCATCTCCATAATAGTCACAGATCAAGAATTAAGGGATTCTCCAAATACATTTTTCTTTCATTACTCATTATTTCTGACACTGACATTTATCTGTCAGTTACAAATAATTTAAATTTGCAACTATTTTTCATGGCATCCTTTCGGTTGTAAAATTAATTACAACATTATTTTATATATTATATTCCTTTTATCTCTAAATCTATAAAATATGTATAAAAATATTTAAATGTATCAGAAAGAGAATTTAATTTTCTTTAATATTATCAAGAAAAATTTTCAAAAAATAATATTTAGAAGATTTTTTTTCAAGAATCTTCTACTTCCGGTTGTCCAATTATTACCAAAACCTTTTCAGATCTTCCCATGAATGTCCGATTGGGAAATACGTTGTTAAACAAATTTTAAGTCTTATAGTTTTTGAGTAACCGTCCTTCCAACATCCCACACACACACATCCACACACACACACACACACACACACACACACACACAGACATCATCGTAAAAATGTTAAAATCGGATTGTAGGGACCTTAAAACGTGCTTATTCAATAAAATCTGGATATGCGATTTTTAGCATGAATCCAATACCTCTCTTAGCGAGAGGTAAAAAATTAATAAAATCAGTTACTCTACCTAGTGCAGTGTGTTTTGTGTTATTTTAAAATTTCTCTAATGATTTGTTCACGATTCATAATCATAATCATAAATTATTATAAAGAGTTAAAATATACCTACACATATAATGTAGAAGTATCTGAAATATTTAAATTCAAGGAGATTTAAGAAACATAAAAATATTTTATAAAAATCCAAGTTCAATGTTTTAGAAATGGTACAAGTGTCAGCAAATTTCAGACGTGGTTGAACTGTAAAACCAAAGATGGAAATAATTTTATGCTCAAATAATTGTTTAGAACTAATAATAATTTGACTCATAGTCGAAGGATTGTAAGTGTTTAGCACCAAAATAGATAAGAATAATGATAGAAAAAATTGCATCATATTGTTTCGTGCAAAACACGTTTGTTGGATAACTTTAAACCATAGAAATAGCATGTAGATCCTTTTGAAATTGCATACTTCAGTTTAAGAACCTTTCTTTGAAAAATTCTTACATGGCACCTGGAAATAGATTAATTTATGTAAAAATAGGTATTAAACATTTATAGACCTATCATTAACCGTGAACGTAATAATATGAAATATTATGATCTTAAAAAAATTCAAAACAAAATCGTACATTTCTAACAACCAATTAATGGAAAAATTATGATGACACAACATCGAATATCATATTGTATAGAAGTAATATTTCAAATTTCAGTATAGATACAAATATTTTATAATCACTAAATATTAATATCACAATTAATATATTTAAGTATTATAATTTCGTTTAATTCTTCGCAGAATGAATTAGAAAAGCTTATAAATCAAATTCTTACCTTACACTGTCATCGGAAATGTAATATAAACTTTGTTGCCTTACCTAAAACAAAACATAAATAATATTAGTCAACATATTATAAATTATGTATCGATTCTAATTTTAAACTAAGAATAATTTACAACTTGCCATTTTAACTTCAAAGTTTTTCTAATCTAGCGAAACAAAAATTTATAGCTATATAAAATGCAAAATTGGGAACAATATTAAAAAAATAAAACACCTACAAAAAAACAAATCCTATACATTTAGGGCGTGTAAGCCACACATTCCAGGTCCGGCTTAGCAAATCAGCTCTTCTTAGAAATATAATTAACGAAACTCATAAAAATTTTACAACCAATTTCAACCAGCAAAACAAAACGCAAATGTCCATTCTCGGGCAAATAATAGTCGTCGATAGGAATATTTTCTTGGGGCCTGCTGAGCGCCCACGCAAACGTACGCCTATGGCACTGCCATATAATTGGTGTTATTATCTCCAATGATTTAAGCGTAGAGAATCGGAAGATTTAGAACTAATTCGATTCTGATCGAAGGCTGTTCCATGAGACTTTAAAAAGATGTTTTGAAATTTGAATGTATGGTGCTGCCAAAGCGGTAATAATCGGAATTATTAGTACCTTGTTATTCAAATTTTTAATTTCAGATGGGAATTTCACGTTTTAACCTCTGCACCATACAAAACATTTGACACTTGTTTGTCGTCAATAACTATGTGAAAAATAATAGTACTTAATAGATTTTTATAAATAAATAAATTTATATCATCTATATTAGGGATGGGACGGATATCCGGTCGTACCACTGAATCCGGCTGATCCGGTTTCAAAACCGGAACTGCCGTTCCGGCCGAGCTCAGCTTATATGATTCGGCGATCCGGCCAAATTTGTTCATAAAGTAAAAAATCTGATGTGGCCAGCACATAACCTCTCGCCGTATATTTTACCTGGCTGTATGCATAAAGCAAAGAATATTTTTATAAATACAAATAATATATTCATTTAAATCTATGACGTATAAACTTCTTTATTATTCAATAATAGCATGTCTCAACATAAAGATATTTTACCATAAATTATGTTACAATAAATTACAAAGTAGAGTTTACCATATATAAATATTAGGCTGGTAACAGCAATTTTCAATTCGAACAACGTTGTTTACTTTCTCTTTATATTCTTCTAGTAAAAACATTAATTTTGGGCGGTCTAAAATGTATATATCTGGATTGTGCATCTATTCTTATATATCTTCTTTTACATTTTATTTTTTCATACTTGTTATATCTAAATAACACTAATTCCCTTTAATAAAGTGACGGATAGATTGCACTCCGATTATTCTTATATCGATGTGTAATTTTGTCAATATTTACAACTTACTTGAGAAGAATTTGATAGCTTTTTCGCAATTCAAAGTTACTCTAGTCTACAGTACTGGTGTACATTGTCCCATAATGTTTGAAACAAATTTAAGTCCTTCAACCTAGACTTGTCATCTCCATAATAGTCACAGATCAAGAATTAAGGGATTCTCCAAATACATTTTTCTTTCATTACTCATTATTTCTGACACTGACATTTATCTGTCAGTTACAAATAATTTAAATTTGCAACTATTTTTCATGGCATCCTTTCGGTTGTAAAATTAATTACATTATTTTATATATTATATTCCTTTTATCTCTAAATCTATAAAATATGTATAAAAATATTTAAATGTATCAGAAAGAGAATTTATTTTTCTTTAATATTATCAAGAAAAATTTTCAAAAAATAATATTTAGAAGATTTTTTTTCAAGAATCTTCTACTTCCGGTTGTCCAATTGTTACCAAAACCTTTTCAGATCTTCCCATGAATGTCCGATTGGGAAATACGTTGTTAAACAAATTTTAAGTCTTATAGTTTTTGAGTAACCGTCCTTCCAACATCCCACACACACACATCCACACACACACACACACACACACACACACACACAGACATCATCGTAAAAATGTTAAAATCGGATTGTAGGGACCTTAAAACGTGCTTATTCAATAAAATCTGGATATGCGATTTTTAGCATGAATCCAATACCTCTCTTAGCGAGAGGTAAAAACTAACAATTTTCTAAAATAAAATACATATTAAAATTTACTAAGAATCATAATGTATTTTTTATAAATTATTATGTATAAAGGGTAGCTTTTCTGCATTCTCTATCTAATCTAGCTTAACTACCTAGAGCTCTACTTCCAACATAGATATTACCTATTTCTGAAAATAATCGTTCTGAACAGAAATTACTAGCTGGGCTAGCTATATTACTTATAGCAAGAAATGTTTTTATGATGATTACTCTACCATAAAAGTGAATCTGATTTTCTGTCTACAATTGCCATTTTGTAATAAAGATTAAATTGATCAAGTTTATTGTTCCCAGAATTTGTATTCCGTGTTTATATTGAAGATGATCATTGTAACAATGCCACAAACTCAATGATTAATCCCTTCGCTCTCTTTTTCATACTGGTTAAGAGGACCATCTAACTATAAATCCGGCAATTCGGCCTGGACGTTAATCGGATAATCCGGTTCTGGTATTCCGGTCAAACTCCAATCCGGTAAGTCCCTAATCTCTATTACCTATTTGTGTGTGACAATCTGTTTCTATTTCGGTAATAGTCATACATACATATATATCTGTAATGTTTACAATAGGCCTCATTTCAAAGGCTTTCAAAGTTGCATAAAAATGGAATATTTTGATCATTTACTATACTTTCGAATAGTATTAGAACATATTTTTCATACTGCAGGCCAGCAAATTACATGTACCTACTTTTTAAATATGCTAGTATAGAGGTCATCACTTTGAGAAGTGCGCCACATACGAAACTTTAAAATATTTGGCGGGCCGAATAATTATTATTCTTATTTGGAATAGTAGTTAAAGTAACTTAATTATACTTATATTTCATGTGCTTATGTACGAGTATATAAACACCTACAATTTCATAACGTTATAAAAAAATT
The DNA here is from genome assembly GCA_951394225.1 of Harpalus rufipes. Taxonomy (NCBI): domain Eukaryota; kingdom Metazoa; phylum Arthropoda; class Insecta; order Coleoptera; family Carabidae; genus Harpalus; species Harpalus rufipes. The sequence continues at coordinate 20,096,105 of OX596281.1, read as the reverse complement.
AATCCGGTGCACGTTATAAATAAAACAAAATAAGGTTATATACTCGGTTATATAGCGATATAAAAACATTTTTTTTTTTTGTTTCGTTATTATAACGTTAATATTGATGTGTATGTTTCTTAAATTTGTAATAAAAATAAATTAAAAATTAATAAATATGTATTAGAAAGAATATATTAAAAAACTTAATAAACTAATCTTCTTTTAGAAATAAAATGAAGTGTTCAATAAAAGATAACAGCAAGTATATGTTATGTATATTATTAGGAAAGTAGGATATTATACTTTCATCGGCAAAAATCTTATAAATATGAATAATATTATTTATAGTGAATAGTTATTTGTTACGTTACGGTTACATAACGTTATTTATACTTGCCGTCAAATGAGTATGGATTGGAGATTTCTACACTGTTGCCAGTTCAGTAATTATGTTGAAAATGCTAAATTATAGACGCGGCAACACAGCAGGGTAAGGGACAGGGTGCGGGGTAGGGAAAAATTGAGCATCAGTCCATACTTATTTGACAGTGACTATAGTAATTGTTACATTTAAAAAAATCTGATGTGGCCAGCACATAACCTCTCGCCGTATATTTTACCTGGCTCTATTCATAAAGCAAAGAATATTTTTAGAAATACAAATAATATATTCATATAAGTCTATGACGTATAAACTTCTTTATTATTCAATAAGAGCATGACTCAACATAAAACAATTTTCACATATATTTACAAAATCTATAGGATATTTTACCATAAATTATGTACAATAAATTACATAGTAGAGTTTACTAATTTTTTTGCTGGTAATAGGGATTTTCAATTCGAACAACGTTCTTGTTTACTTTCTCTTCATATTCTTCTAGTAAAAACATTAATTTTGGGAAGTCTAAAATGTATAATCTGAATTGTGCATCTATTCTTACATATCTTCTTTTACATTTTATTTTTTCATACATGTTGTATCTAAATAACACTAATTCCCATTAATAAAGTGATAGATAGATTGCACTCCGATTATTTTCTTATATCGATGTGTCATTTTGTCAATATTTACAACTTATGTTACTTGAGAAGAATTTGATAGCTTTTTCGCAGTTCAATGTTACTCTAGCTACAGTGCTGGTGTACATTGTCCCATAATGTTTGAAACAAATTTAAGTCCTTCAACTTAGACTTGTCACCTCCATAATAGTCACAGATCAAGAATTTAGAGATTCTCCAAGTTCATTTTTCTTTCATTACTCATTATTTCGATGAGATACAATTTTTCTGTATTTTACGTTGCAGAGTGGAGACCATCTTCACTTTCATCTTGTGTTTATTACATTTCAATATCATCTTCCTTCGAGCTGTATTCTCGCTTATATCTATTCTTTCCATTTAGATTTTTAATATTTAAATTCATTCTTTGAAGAAATTTTGTGCTACTCTTCTAATTTTTCGAGATGATTCCAATTCATTGTTGGCATTAACAGTATTTCTGAAAGGTATGTATAATATACCTATAATTTTAAATATTTAACTATAAATATAATAAGAAATAATATAATGTATGTACTTCCCAGAAAAAATCTTCAGTAATGTCTCCGGATTTCTGACACTGACATTTATCTGTCAGTTACAAACATTCAAATTTTCAACTATTTTCCATGGCATTCTTTCGGCTGTAAAATTTATTAAAACAGATTATTTTATATATTATATTTCTTTTATCTCTAAATCTATACAATATATAATAAAATAATTAAATGTATCAGATAGAGAATTTAATTTTATTTAATATTACAAAAAAAAAATCAAAAAATAATATACACACACACACACACGCACACGCACACGCACGCGCACGCGCACGCGCACGCGCACGCGCACGCGCACGCGCACGCGCACGCACACGCGCACGCACACGCACACGCACACGCACACGCACACGCACACGCACACGCACACGCACACGCACACGCACACGCACACGCACACGCACACGCACACGCACACGCACACGCACACGCACACGCACACGCACACGCACACGCACACGCACACGCACACGCACACGCACACGCACACGCACACGCACACGCACACGCACACGCACACACACACACACACACACACACACACACACACACACACACACACACACACACACACACACACACACACACACACACACACACACACACACACACACACACACACACACACACACACACACACACACACACACACACACACACACACACACACACACACACACACACACACACACACACACACACACACACACACACACACACACACACACACACATACACACATACACACATACACACATACACACATACACACATACACACATACACACATACACACATACACACATACACACATACACACATACACACATACACACATACACACACACAGACATCATCGTAAAAATGTTAAAATCGGATTGTAGGGACCTTAAAACGTACTTATTCAATAAAATCTGGATATGCGATTTTTAGGATGAATGCAATACCTCTCTTAGCGAGAGGTAAAAATCTGATGTGGCCAACACAATACCTCCTGCCATTTTTATTAATTTAAAAACGTACCTACAGTTTTTCTAATGCTGGAAACTAGTTCCTTTTCATATATCTATTGTTTTATTTACTATTTTCTATTTAAAAAGTTACCATTAATAATTTGAAATGATTAGTTTTTTTTTGACAGTGACATTTAGGTATCTGACAGTTACATACATTTGAAGTGAACTGTGTAACCAAGGAATTGTGTTAAAATCGTAGATTCCTGGTTTTAAATAATAGATTATTTTATAAATTTATTTATAAAATATATAGAAAACATATTAAACCTGTAGGCTGTAATTTTTATAATAACATAAATTGCGAAAAAACAACATTTAAAGGATTTTTGCAAAGAAAAACTATTTTGAGTTTCAAGCAAAGTGCTATTAACGGTTATACGATTTATACTAAAATCTAATGGCTTCTTTCCATATTAGAATAAGATAGAAATACGTGGATTCAAAATTTTCTGAATGGTAGTATTTGAGTTACAGCGTCTAGAGGTTTCGCACACACACCCACAGACATCATCGTGAAAATGTTAAAATCGGTTTCAAGGGACCTTGAAACATGGCCATTTACAAAAATCTCGATATGCGATTTTTAGTACGATTCCTATACCTTCCTATACCGCCTTGAAAACATTGAAATATTTGTGAATTATTTTTAAAATCATTAAATCGACCACAAAAGCTTCCTAGAATAATACAATATTTTGAACATGGTCTTCAATAGAAAAATTGTAAATTGAAAAATTATCACAGCAAGAAGAAAGTAACAAAAATTCTTTTGAATACGTTGATTTTTATATATTACATTTTTGTTTCAATTTAAATGCCATTAATCAATAATTATACAATAGCAATAGAATAAAGTCATAAAACCAAAACTAGCTGAATATTAATGTAAACAAAAGATTGTACTAATATCAAGATCAGTTTAAAAATTACCACGACCGGATCCCTGAACTAGTGAAATAATGCCAAATAAGCGTCCTCTAATACAGCTGTTCGCATACTGTGTTCCGCGGAAGCCACATTTGGGTTCCGCGAACAATAAATAAATTTAAAAAAAAATATATCAAAAAATCTGATGTGGCCAGCACAATACCTTCCGTCAATCCTGTGTATTATGTACAAAATCCATACATAAATTTTCTTGCTAAAGATTCTAAATTTTTGGTATTATGTGATTCCCATTCTCGGCAACTGAATTCCATACTCCTGATAACAAACAAATAATTAATAAGAAATTATGATATTTTGAATGAAAAATTATAACACTTGTCAGTTATGGACATAATTAATTGCTGTCATTTTGACACGGGTCCCCATATCTGCTTACCAAAGTCAGCAAAGTGATGTCACTACAAGCGCCCTATACATAAATTTTCTTGCAAAAGATCCTATATTCCCAGTAAAGTTATTTCATAAACAAACTATGCAAATTGCACTTGACACTGACATCGTCTTCTTTAGTTTCCCCCCCCCCCCCCCCCAGTCGCTATTTTTTATTTTCTTCTTCCACTCATTTTTGTTTTGCATGTCGTCCTCATTCAGTTCCTTTTCTCTCAAGTCTTGTACAATACAGTCTTTTCATCTTATATTTGGTCTTCCTATGTTTCTTCCACCTTCTATTTATATATTCATCTCTCGTCATGACATGTTCAAACCAATGTAATCGTCTCTTTTATATCTAGAAACTTCTAACACTAGAGTTACTTCCCTTATTCTTTCATTGATTTAAATTTATTGATACTGACATCTGTCAATTTGAATTACCTGAATATATTAGCAGTTTCCATGGTTAAGTTAGCATAGCTGGCTGAATTATGAAATTTATGTGAATTTATTATTTGTATTCTTCTTTAACTCTATATCTGTTGAATAATAAATATAAAATGCAATAAAATCGTATAGATAATAATATATTCTTTAAGTTATAATAACGTTTAACTGAGTTTTTCAAGAAAAACTGTTAAAATCTTCAAATGAGGGTACTTCCGGTTGACCAATTATAACCAAAATCTAATCAAGTCTGCGTATGGTTGTAAGGAAGAGGCATACGCAAGAATTGTAATTTTTGGAATTCTAGAATTGGAGATATCGTGTCCGAAATGGTGGTCACACACACACACACACATACACACACACATACTCACACACACACACGCACACACGAACACACACACATACACACATACAGACATCATCGTAAAAATAGTAAAATCGTATTGTAAAGACCCTAAAACGTGCTTATTCAATGAAAACTCACCACCGAATTTTTTGACCAAAGACAATACCTTCCTTTCCTATAGGTGACGGAAGGTAAAAACATCCCACGTTAAAAATACGTGCTAAAAAGTAAAATCAAGTCACAGCAGTATGTAGTTTTATAATTTTTATGATTCGGCATTTCTCAATATTTTCTTCGACCACAATGAAAATTGTTTTTTCAAACTATTGTTCCTTTTCAATCCAAACAATTTATGTAAAGAATTTTTTGCTACAAGAAGCTTTGTTTTGTAGGGATGCAACGATACTAGGTGCTGCCGATCCGATACCAATATTTTTTTAATAATATCGGCAATATCAATATGTACAAGTAAATTTTAGAAGTATATAAATAAAAGCAAGACAAAGCCGAATGCTACATATTTACTTGTGAAACTAAAATTACTTTTGATAAAGAAACAAAAATTTGCTCATACCTTTCGGAAAGTTAGTAAATAAAATTAACATTTAAAATAAATAACTTAGCATCCCCAATTTTACAAGTCTGTCTGAATAAGACCTGCCGTTGAAAATAGTCTCTTGAATTCCACAGAATTTATCTGAGAACTGTAAAGAACTTTATCGCGCCAAAAAATCAACGTATCTGTTTCTCTTGTAATTTTAAGGGCTTTCAAATATCTCTTGACTTTATGGGAATCAGGGGTGAGGTGTCAGGTGCTGGAAAGTTGGTCGAACGAAACAAAATATTGGGATCCCACACGCATTATAATAACTTGTGCTTGGTGGCGTTTACATGGTTTTTTGAAAGCGCGAAATTCGAAACGTATTAGTATATCGGCAAATTAATATCGTCGATTCCGGTATATCGGCTAAAAGAGAATACGCCGACGCCGATATATCAGTATCCCTAGTTTTGGATTCACAAGAGCCAATAAAAATGTAAGAGTTGGGGTTCCGCGAAACGCAGAAGATTACTTAAGGGTTCCATGACTGGGAAAGTTTGGGAACCGCTGCTGTGATGGTACAATAGAGATATATATCGTCATTACTGACATTTTCCTAGTAAACCAAAAATTGGCGAATAAAAGCAAAGTGAGAAAGCCAGATATGGATGATAAGCCGCAATGATACAATTATTTAATAAAATTACTAGATATTATTTTATCTATAAATAAATTTTCGGTATTTCGTGAAAGAGAGCATAATCTACTAATTTAGTTATTTTTAACATTCGCCACGTTTGTGAGTAATTACTTATAATAACTCATCCCTTTCACTCGTCATCCTGGTTTGTAACTTTTCACTCTTCACGCATTTCATAATTACATCCCCTAAATTTCCCTCTTAGCAATAATTAGAAAACTTATCACGCTTCGTGTTAATTTCCAGCACATTCTTGCTGCTTCGTAACTAAATCAGCAGTTCAGTTCAAGAGCAAGACACCGTGCTCGTACTCATACTTATACAAGTACAAAGTATAACTTTCGCTACTGCTGTTGCGCAAATGAATTTCATTACCAAGTATTCCATTCGAAAGACGCGAGTCTCGGTCTCGGCACTGTCTACAGCGCCGAGCGGAGTTTCTCTGAACTTGAACCGAATACGAGCCATTTGCATTTCTTACAAGAAGTACAAGACGTAAGCTAAGAAAGTGAAGAGCAAAAGTGGAAGAAATTATTAAATCGGAAATTTTCTCGAGAGGTTCATATTATTATTAAAAAATCTGATGTGGCCAGCACAATACCTTCCGTCAATCCTGTGTATTATATACAAATTCCATACATAAATTTTCTTGCGAAAGATTCTAAATTTTCGGTATTATGTGATTCTCTTTCTCGGCAACTGAATTCCATACTCCTGATAACAAACAAACCACATGAAATAAGAAAATTATGAAATTTTGAATGAAAAATTATAACACTTGTCAGTTATGGACATAATTAATTGCTGTCATTTTGACACAGGTCCCCATATCTGCTTGCCAAAGTCAGCAAAATAATGTTACTGCACGCGCCCCATACATAAATTTTCTTGCAAAAGATCCTATATTTCTAGTAAAGTTATTTCATAAACAAACTATGCAAATTGCACTAGACACTGACATCTTCTTCTTTAGTTTTTCCCATTCGTTAGGCGGTCGCTATTTTTTATTTTCTTCTTCCACTCATTTTTGTTTTCCGTGTCGTCCTCATTCAGTTCCTTTTCTCTCAAGTCTTCTGCAATACAGTCTTTTCATCTTATATTTGGTCTTCCTATGTTTCTCCCACCTTCTATTAATATATTCATCTCTCCTCATAACATGTTCAAACCAATGTAATCGTCTCTCTTATATCTAGAAACTTCTAACACTAGAGTTATTTCCCTTATTCTTTCATTGATTTACATTTTATTGATACTGACATCTGTCAATTTGAATTACCTGAATATATTAGCAGTTTCCATGGTTAAGTTAGCATAGCTGGCTGAATTATGAAATTTATATCAAATTTATTATCTTTATTCTTCTTTAACTCTATATCTGTTGAATATCAAATATAAAATGCAATCAAATCGTATAGACAATAATATATTCTTTATGTTATAATAACATTTAACTAAGTTTTCCAAGAAAAACTGTTAAAATCTTCATATGAGGATACTTCCGGTTGACCAATTATAACCAAAATCTAAACAAGTCTGCATATGGTTGTAAGGAAGAGGAATACGCAAGAATTGTAATTTTTGGAATTCTAGTATTGGAGATATCGTACATGAAACGGCGGTCACACACACACACACATACACACGGACACACACACACGCACACACGAACACACAGACACACATACAGACATCATCGTAAAAATAGTAAAATCGTATTGTAAAGACCCTAAAACGTGCTTATTCAATGAAAACTCACCACCGAATTTTTTGACCAAAGACAATACCTTCCTTACCTAGAGGTGACGGAAGGTAAAAACAGGTTTCAATAAATTTTAGATGATCTCTTCATTCTTTCTTGTGCTCTGTATAATTATTTTACTTCATATTTTTAAAAATGTGGAACTTTAAAGAAATTTTATTAACCCAATTTCTTAGTAGTAACTTCCCATTCTTATTAAGTGTTCCAATACGAGCACTGGATTTAATTTTTAGATAAAATAAATCTTTTTTTTTTGTTTAAACAATGTGATTTTTATTGAATATTAAAGCACATAGGTATGTTCCGATTACTTATGGAAAAGAATGTTATTCAAATGACCCTCATGACCATGTTCGCATCTTTATTATTTTCCTTTTGGTGAATTTTTCAGTTACTTTTGTAGAAATGAGGCACAATTTCATTAATAGCAAACTGGATTTCGGTATTGAGCTCGGAATTACTAATTCATGTCGGGATTTCTGGAGATGATGATACGACTTGAAATTTGTTGATGAAATAAATTAATTGTTTCTTTGCGTATTATGACAAGTTGCGCCACATGTCAATGAGGTGTAGTATATACCAACCACTTGATACTGTGACGTGCGCCCCCGAGAGAATAGTATACAACGCCACCACTGAACGAATATACGAGAACGATGACGCAATCCCTGGCGCCGCAGCGGCTGGACTCTTAATTGCGTCATGACCTCGTCCCTTTGTGTGCCGGTCATTGTCGCGTGGAAGGCTTCTAGAGGCTTCTAGACTGTCATGCGGTGTATAAATAGCGTCGAGAGAGCAGCGGGGAGCTCAGTCTCATATATACCAGTAACCAGATATGAACTCGGTGATATAAATAAACAGTTTAACAGTTTACATAAATAAATGTAGTTATATAAATAAGTGCAGTGATATAAATGTTAGTTAGATAAATAATTCGTAGTGTTTAAGCATTTAATAATATTCTTAGTGTTTATAATTATTTAATCATAGTGTTAGTTGTTTTTATTATCTTTTATATTTAATCCTTATTTAATTATCGTTTAATAAACATATTCTTTGTTAATAATAATTGTCTATGATTTACACTTCATCCATATAAATAAAAAAACGTTACAATTGGTGTCAGGTGTGGGGTTGTTAAACTGTGAAGTGTAAATAAATAATAATAAATAAAATGCCTCCTAAATTATTAAAATTAAGTGAATTGAAAGTATGTGATCTCAAGACGGAACTGGAAGAACGAGATTTGGAAGCAACAGGAAAGAAGATAGAGCTTCAAGAAAGACTACGGCAAGCATTAATCGATTCTGGTGAAAATCCTGAAGATTACATATTTGAAATTCCGGATGAGGCGTCCGACATTCGTAAACTTATAGACGATTGTAAAATATTAAATCAAATATGGGAAGAAAGTTCTAGACGTTTGGATCGGGTATTGCATGAAAGTTCTACAAAAGCGGAGGAAAGTTCCGGAGCACTGGAAGAAGAATTAAAAGATCATTCTAGAACATTGGAAGAGGAATTGAAGGGTAATTCTGGAAGAGTAGAGGAGAATTATGAAATTCTGGAGCAGAAATTGGAACTGGAATTGGTGGTGAATCCTGGAAGAGTAGAGGAGAGTTCTGGAATCATAAAGCATATGTTGGAGCGGAAATTGGGGGAGAATTCTGAAATTACGGAGCAAATATTGGAACGGAAATTGGAGAATTCTGGATTTCTGGAACAAATATTGAAACAAGGATGGGAGAAGACTTCTAGAAAAACTGAAGAAAATCTACAACAATTTGGAGCCGATGTAACTCGTTCGGTTCGTCTCACACATCGTACAGCTCCTGACAAGGATTTGGAGCACCTGGCCACTCAGAGACTCATCTTCGGAGTTCGAGACAGCAATACTCAGCAAGCACAGCAATTATGTCGCCCAAAAACTATGGGTAACGCACTCTCATATATATCAGATCATGAAACTGCCAAACAAGTTTCACGTAACCAATCGCGAGTGCGAAATAATTATGCTGAGGGAAATGAAAACATCGAAGCCTTAGATAAAAAAGTGCGACGAATTATAAACGAAGTGTTCGCTAGAAAAAGGAAACTCCGCTGTTATAAAAGAAGACGGAAGCGAAAAAGAAAGAGATCGCGAGAGAGAAAGAGAGCATGCTCAGCAAGAAATTAAAAAAAATTGTAATGGAAGAATCCGTTGATGTCAAGGATGGATATGAAGAAAGAAGACGGAAGCGAAAGAAGGAAGAGAACGCATGAGAGAAAGAGAGCGTGCTCAGCAAGGAATTAAAGAAGAAATCTAGGAAGAAATTCCAGTAGTAGAGGAAAGCCAACCTGAAATGAATAGTTCTCTGACGAGCAGTTGCGATTGCGAACTAAGGACTTTGGAACGGGGCCTGAAGACAGCGGGGAAGACGTGCCCTTGGCGATTCGTATGGACAGCTCGAGCGGGAAACGAAAACTCGAGATAGATAACGATGACGACGATGCCATACCTATCACCACAAGGAAGAAGAAAGTCAAGACAGAGAAAGGAACTTGAAAGGCAGGGAAGTAGCGTCGACGCATTGTTCAGAAGGCCATGCTAAGGGAGGCAAACCTGGTAGTCGACTGGAAGAAAAACATTCCACCATTGCCAGAATAATAGTACTCAACGATAGTTGGCAGCCCGATGGACTACGCAAGGCCCCGACAAATAAAATATTACTGGAATGGAAAGCGACGAGAGCAAACCAATATGGGAAGATGTTGCACCACAGTCACAGATTGTAAAGTCGTACTGGGCGCAATGTGACTCCATGGTGATTCATGGCCTGTTAAAGCGTGTGGTTGAGAATGCCATGGAACTGAGAAGAGAACTCAGTTGGTCATTCCTAAGAGTAGAGTACCAGACGTGTTAAAAGAGATCCATGACGGATCTGGAGGTGGCCATTTGGGAGTCAACAAAACATTAGAAAGATTGCGTCAGCGATTTTACTGGGTTAAGTGCAAGAAAAACGTTAAAGACTGGTGGAAGAAATGTGTGGTTTGCGCTGGAAGCAACGGCCCTCATAGACGACGAAAAGTCCAATGCGTCAATACAACGTTAGCAGTCCATTTGAGCGCATTGCGATTGACGTGGCCGGACCAGTTCCAGAAAGAGAAGACGGAAATAAATACATCGTGGTTGTCATAGACTACTTCACCAAGTAGGTTGAAGCCTATCTACCAGGAAGCCATCACGGTCGCTGAAACCTTAGTCAAAGAGTGTGTATGCGGGTTTGGTGTACCACGTGGACTTCCAAATGTACCAAGGGTAATACGTGCAGATATTGCCATCGAGGACTGTTCCGGGACAAAACAGTCTTAAGGAGGGGGCAATGTGACGTGCGCCCCCGAGAGAATAGTATACAACGCCACCACTGAACGAATATACGAGAACGATGACGCAATCCCTGGCGCCGCAGCGGCTGGACTCTTAATTGCGTCATGACCTCGTCCCTTTGTGTGCCGGTCATTGTCGCGTGGAAGGCTTCTAGAGGCTTCTAGACTGTCATGCGGTGTATAAATAGCGTCGAGAGAGCAGCGGGGAGCTCAGTCTCATATATACCAGTAACCAGATATGAACTCGGTGATATAAATAAACAGTTTAACAGTTTACATAAATAAATGTAGTTATATAAATAAGTGCAGTGATATAAATGTTAGTTAGATAAATAATTCGTAGTGTTTAAGCATTTAATAATATTCTTAGTGTTTATAATTATTTAATCATATTGTTAGTTGTTTTTATTATCTTTTATATTTAATCCTTATTTAATTATCGTTTAATAAACGTATTCTTTGTTAATAATAATTGTCTATGATTTACACTTCATCCATATAAATAAAAAACGTTACAATACCATGTTGTGGTAATTATTAAAAAAGTAAAATGCGTTTTCACTAAATAACGCGTTGCTTCTTTACTAATCGGAATAATGATATCTGGATTCGTCAACTTAAATCTGGGGCTTCTATAGGGACACTGGAAAATATCTGAGTCGCGTGATTGAGTGTGTTGTCACCGGTTGTGGTTCTGGCGTCATCGTGTTCGGATCCGACCGACGTCAAACTTGAAAATTATTTCCAAGACGAAGAAAAAGAAAATATTTCTGCATTCTGTGTAAATCTACAAAATGCGAAGAAAAAAAATTGCTGCTATTTGAAAGATCGATTTAATAGATCAAAAGATAAAATAGTTCATATATAGTAAGTAAACATGTGTCCACTGAAGCTATGTTTAACGTCTCGCATAATTATTAGGTACCTAAATATGTAGTTAATCATTTCAAAAGAAATCAAACAGGACTTTAGCTAATTGTATTAGAGAATCAGTTAAATATATATACACACTGCATCTCCGAGTTAATCTTCACGTCATTAATTTCTGATGCAAGAATTACTAAACTTTTATCTAGCATCTTTCTCGTACACACATGGCATATGTAAGTTTTTTATTCGCTATCTCATTATCGTCGGCGTTTCATAGGGGACCTATACGCTATCTCCATTCAACCAACGGTGAAAAATGAAATAGAAACTGTATTGTAACCGCGGTAACAAATGTCATTTTCAAATATTTGAATATTCGTGTCATTCACTCATGTGATTAAAGTGATTTTGGCGTCGATAATTTGTGTTTAGTCGTGTGTTAGTAGTTTTGTTAATTCTTCGTATTATATTGTGCATTTTGCTTTTGCAAAAACGGTGTTTCTAAGATTGCCGACATATTACCTCTGGACAATAAAAAGAGGTATATTTTATCTATTATACTTATATCGTATCGTATTTATTCAATTCGTTTATTATTGTTAAATAACTATTAATACTCCGAATTTTAATGAATAACAAAACTGACACAATATAGGTTATATTTATTATAATACTGTCAGTTTTGACATGACATCATAATTATTCAATTGATTTATTATTGCGAAGTAAATGTCTTACATTGAATTTTGTTAGATTTCAGTTTTGATTTGTATGATACTACGGAAATAAGACGATTTTGCCCGATTTCACCGGACAATATGACGTCATCAAATCCCTTCCCCCATGGCGATTTGAATAATATGGCTACGATTGATGACGTGGGATCAAGTCGTGGAAACGGACTTTATATTCCAATATACGAGTACATTATGGTCAGTACCATCTCAATTCTCAATCATATTACATTTAATTTATTTTCAAAAATGATAGCACTTCAAATTATTGCTAACCTAACATACATCATCTTCAAAGATTTGCTACAAACAAGGCTGATGTCACTTTCAAAAATATAAATGATGATATGTGATTTTTTTCATTTGTATTTGTTTATAGCTAATAGAAACAACTATATTTTCGGGTAGTATTTATATTAGTTTACTTTTATCTACTGTATAATCAGTAGGGTAATATTATCTCTAATAAAAAAGTTTCGGAACACTCAAACTTTCAAAATATCATGAATAAAGCATTATTTTTAAAATAGTTTATTCATTTTTTTTTAAATTTGCTTAGTTACAGTAAAAAATATCGAAATAATACCTACCAGTTGGAAGAGAAGTATTATCTATATTTTCATATTTTTTACTCTCAAAAAATCTTTGCCTAAATTTAAATTGAATTAATTGATACAAAAATCTAATTTATAGAAATTCCGGTCCCAAGATATCATTTTTTTTTTAAATATTACATATGTCATTTGAAACCATATAAATGTTAACTCTTTCATGGTATAGTAATATATTTTTCATATAAGGAATTTGTAATAAGAGATAAATATTTCATATTCAATTAGGGTAAAAAGGAAGTAAAAACTTTTTTACAAAATAAATCGAAACTTTAGAAGAGAATTAATTATTACCAACTGGCACTTTTCTTTCATTTAGCTCTCTTTGACTTTGCAATGTTTAAACTTTAAAATCAAAATAAAATTTAATAAATCTCTTCGCTAACACACTCCTCTACATACGAGCACAGATGTGTGCGATGATTCAGCATCTTTATTTAGCAGATAAAAATCGCATACTGTCTTCTTCTTCATCCTTCGACAGAGCGGGATTTCGTAAAGTTTTTATCTACTTTGCGATAGCATCGTGTGTGGAAGGATATCATGCAAGGATGTGAGCATCTTAAAGAGTCGATTGTCGCGTGAACAAGATCGCGAGTTTCACTTTTAGAGGGAATTTCATGTAAACGCGAAGTAATGGCGCTGTGATCATTAACATATCAAAGGATATGCGCTGTCTCTGTCGCTCTTCCTGTGAGAAACGCCAACAAAAGGATTTGGATGATACAATGGACGATAATAATAATTTCAAATGTAACATATAGTTTCGTAATGAATACCATATTTTAAGGTTAGCTATGTATGTATCATTATCAAATAATGTATTAAGGGTCTCTACTCGAAGTTAAGAATTCCTAACTGATAGAATTTCTTTCTAAAAATTTAATCAGGTGTTTAAAAACTTTAAACATCGATGTACCTACATATTTTTATTTATGGAATCGACTAAAGCGACTGTCATATTTGTATAACAATTTATTTTAGTGAATTTAAACATATACATTTTTATATTTTTAGATACAAAATTTTTCAAATTATAAAAAAAAATCTGTTGTGGCCAGCACAATACCTCTCGCCACTTACTTTTTTGGTTACATAAGTATATAACAGTCATGTTACATTGTTGGCCTTAACAAGCAGATGTGGGGGCCCGTTTCAGAATGATAATTAGTAATTATGTACATGGATATCACTTGTCAATTTTTCATTCAAAACTTCATGATTTTCTAAATACACGTAGTTAATTTGTCACCAGAAGTGTGGAATTTACTTTTCGAGGAAAATAAACCACATGGAATTGGAAAATCACTAAATTTAGAATGAGAAATTATGATACTTGACATCTATATACATAATTACTATCTATCATTCTGTCATGGGCCCCCATATCTGCTAGTCAGGGCCAACAAAATCACATGACTGCTCGCGCCCTATTGTATTTAACATTTCTTGTATACTACACTCTACACCAAAAATTCTACTTACATATATCTATTTCTTATATTTAGATTGATTAATTTTAAATTCATTTTATGAAGAAATTTTGTCCTCTTCTAATTTTTCGAAATGTTTCCAATTCATTGCCAGGATTGACAGTAATTTTGAAGGATATATGTTATATATTTATTAATACATTAAGAAATAATATAATGTATTTCTGACACTGACATTTATCTGTCAGTTACAAACAATATAAATTTGCAACTATTTTCCATGGCATTCTTTCGGCTGTAAAATTTATTATAACAGATTATTTTATATATTATATTTCTTTTATCTCTAAATCTATAGAATATATAATAAAACATTTAAATGTATCACATAAAGAATTTAATTTTCTTTAATATTACCAAGACAAATTTTCAAAAAATATTATTTAGAAGATTTTTTTTCAAGAATCTTCTACTTCCGGTTATCCAGTTGTTACCAAAACCTTTTCAGATCTTCCCATGAATGTCCGATTGGGAAATACGTAGTTAAACAAATTTAAAGTCTTATAGTTTTTGAGTAATCGTCCTTCCAACATCCTACATACATACACACACACACACACACACATACATCCACACACACACACACACACACACACACACACACACAGACATCATCGTAAAAATGTTAAAATCGGATTGTAGGGACCTTAAAACGTGCTTATTCAATAAAATCTGGACATGCGATTTTTAGCATGAATGCAATACCTCTCTTAGCGAGAGGTAAAAAATGATATGAAAATCAAATATGGATACCATTTAAAAAATCTGATGTGGCCAGCACATTACCTTCCGTCAATTATGTGTATTATGTACAAATTCCGTACATAAATTTTCTTATTTTATATATCCAGTAAAATTATTTCATAAACAACATATGTAAATTGTACTTGACACGGACATTTTCTTCTTATTCTTTTCCCATTCGTTAGGGGTCGTTATTCTTGATTTTCTTCTTCCACTCATTTCTATTTTGCTTGTCGTCCTCATTCAGTTTCTTTTCGCTCTAGTATTCCGCAATACAGTCCTCTGTTTCTTCTACCTTCCACCACTAAGCTGTTCATTCTTCTTCCAATATGTTATTTCTCTCCTCCTCTTGGCATTTTCAAACCAATGTAATCGTCTCTCTTTTATCTATCTAGAAACTTCTATCATTCGAGCCATTTCCCTTATCTTCTCATTACGTATCCTTATCTTTCCGTGTCTTCCCCTACAGGCATCTCAACATCCTCACCTCTTTTCCACATTAATTTTTCATTGACAAAGACATGACATCTGTCAATCAGAAATTTCTTAATATAGCAGCTGTTTCCATGGTTATAGCATTGCTGGTTGCTTTATTCCTTTATACTTCTTTAACTCTATATCCATTGAATATGAAGTACAAAATGCAGTCAAATCGTATAGATAATAGGATATTCTTTAATATACATATACTAACATTAAATGTCAAAAAATGATATTTAACAGCATTTTTTTACGAAAAACTGTTAAACCAAAATCTAATCAGATCTTCATATGGATGTAAAGAAAAGGAATACGAAAGAATTATAATTTCTAGAATTGTACTGTTGTAGTCATTGTCTATGTAAAAAATCGTCACACACACACACACACATATAAAGACATCATTGTAAAAATGATAAAATCGTATTCTAGGGACCCTAAAACGTGCTTATTCACTAAAAATTTATCATCAAATTTTTTGACCAGACAGTACCTTCCTTACCTAAAGGTGACGAAAAAAATTAGGTAGTTTACATTATTTCGGAACGTAAAATAATATATCGAAAGACAAGTATTACAAGTAGACATTGTAATACATATTTTTCATACTAATTTTCCTATTTCGCATTATTCGAAAAATTATTATTGAAAGAAATATTAATATATCAAGATTGGTAGACAGTTTCAATAAACATTTGAAATTTAATTTATTTTGACATTTTGCCAACAGTTACTTACAAGTTAGGTTAATAGTTTAAAATTTATACTTACTATTTATTTATTGAACAATCCAACAGAACTATATTCCAATTACAGGATAGTTATGCAATAGTTATGTTACGATCCTACAAATAAATACCTTGAATTTTAATTTAAAAGAGTGCTTTACTGTTTGATGTAAATATTTTTTTATAAATAATCTAATTTCAGTAATTTTCCATGAGTAATGCCAACTAAAATTTATATGACACCTAGACTGAGTTACTAACTTCACAATTTAAAAAAATCCCAAAACACGTACAAAATTGTTCATTGTTACACTATTTTTGACACAGTTGTATAAAATTCACGCTAAGTAGGAAAATTTAATTTCTAAGTTCATTGGAGAAGCAATAAAGGATCTATATTTGTTACTTAAAACATTTTTTTTTCTATTTTTAATTATAGTTTAGAAGTTATTAGAAAAAAAAGTTGGGCAATATCAATTATCTAGTAGCCTATGAGAATTTTTAGTAAAACAAAATTATGGTTTCGACATCCAAATGGTGATAAATATAAATGAACCCAACAGATACGCTATGACTTTTTTAAGCTATTGCTGACAAATGGTGAAAGATATTTGACCAACAGTTGCTAATCGGAACACTACTATAATACTTGTAATTTGTTTTACTTTCCATGGCATACCGAAAATTATTTAAAATTGTTAAAATGATTTATAATTTCACGAGATGCTTACTTACGGAAGTGCAGAAGGGCCACACGCAAAATATTTTATGTTAATATTTCACCTTTATTTTTAAAATTTCAACTTTTTAAAACTTGAAATTTCATCTTTTGAACTTGAAGTTTCAAGAAAAAAGTTGAAATTTCAAGTTCAAAAGGTGAAATTTCAAATTTTAAAAAGTTGAAATTTCAAGAATAAAAATTGAAAAACCAAGTTATAAAAAGTTGAAATTTAAAGTTTAAAAATTGAAATTTAAAGTTTACAAAATGAAATTTCAAGTTTTTTAAAATTGAAATTTCTAGAAAAAATATGTAATATTAACATTATAATAATTTGCGTATGGCCCTTCTACGCTTCCGTACTAACTAAACTATTGTTAAAATAATGGAAAGGTAATGTTTACAAAGGACCACAAAAGAATACGTCAAATTAGAGCTTTACCAAATATTCTTTATTTCAACCTTTCGGCATCACTGTTTTACAAAAACTGCCCCGATATTTTATTTTTGTTCACCTTTATACTTATACATAACAATTTACAGTTATTTAACACATTCCATATTATATCACCTCGAATATTTTTTAGATAAATTAATTACATTAGCTTAATATAAACACACACACACGAATGATTATATATACCCTTCTTCAACACTATTTTTATTTCTGAACAACTTATATCCTTACACTTTTTGTAATTAAAATGTAAGGAAATATAGAAACCAGTATACAGAATTTCCAGAATAATATCCATCATAGGGATGTCGATAACTAAAGATATACGATGTCGGTTAAATTAGACAATATAGTGTCATTTTAGCGGTGTATCGCTTAGTCCCGAAAAAATCATCATTCACTAGTTAATTTAGAGCAAAATATAAAGTTGGCAGTTTTTATTTTGCATATAACTTCCAAATTATGTAATAATATTAGATTTTGGTTTGCCCTTTTTACAACTTTTGAATTGTGATTTCCTTAAATCGTTATTGGATTTGGAATTGTATTATGCGAAATTTACAATTTTTATGTGGGCGCCAAATAAGGAACTATTGAAATGAGGATTTTCTTTAACTTTCCAGCAATGTATAGATTATCTACTTACGTTTATTTCAATACCAAAAATGTAAAAATTGTAATAAAATTTGTGGGGTGAAAAAAATTTGTAGAATACAATTCAATACTAGAACAAAGTATATAAAACTAGTTATAAACCGAGTGGCATAACAGTACGTAACTCATCTAAAACAACAATTTCGCAACATCCTGTTGGCAGGTATAGCTCAGCTCCGGTGTTTATTTTTCCAGATAATGCAGACAGACAGTGGAGTAGGCTCCCCGTAGCGTTAAATGTTGTTAATAAACCCGCGCCTGCGATTCTCATTCAAACGCAAATTCATTAATTACCCCGCATCGTTCTCATTCCGCCGCGCTACGCTTTTAGCTTCTTGCTACTGTTCTAGAAGCAATTAGCTTAGGGGTAGAGGAAACTTACGGATGAAAAGATGAAAGTAAAACAGGGAGGTAATAGACTGGAAGTAAAGGGTGGAAAAATTAATACAATTAAAGCTACTCCAAATTTAAAAGTTCTTTGATGGTTTAAAGTTTGAAGGAAAGTGAAGGTTTTATACAAGCCGTTGGCCAGTGAAATTCATACACATTTAAAATTTAGTGCATATTTTCCGCATATTATTTCCACAACTATTAATGACTCACAAAATGAAGCTTTTGTACAGAAAAATATACTAATAGTTTTATTTGTTTATAAACATATCTAAAACAAAGGATATAATTATAATGTTCTAAATTTAGTAGTTGTAAATAAAAATAATTTTCATAATATATTGCATTAACAATTGTACTTATGCCACTAGTAAGTATAGATTTATAATTTATATTCACTTTATCTATATATATATATATATATATATATATACTTTTGAACATAATAGCAGTTTTACACTTATCAATAAATAATCAATGTAATGACGGATAAATGAATCAATTTATCTTAAAAAGCACTAAGCATTTCATTACATGTTCATATTAATTTAATTTTGTGGAAAATACAGCTACCAACTTCTTGAAAAGAAACTGACTCTCGAATGTCCTTAAAAATATTTTTAATTGTTCCGGATCCTTAAAGTCTTTATTAGAGAAACATAAATTGCCTTTGGTTTTATCTGTTTTGTCTAGAAACCATCATCTCCAATAGTTTTTTACATATTTAATAATGCAAATATTTTTTGAAATATTTCATATTTTAGATTTTCGATTCGAAGTTACACACCGAACTCATGTCATTTCGTAAAATTAAAAAGTTCGAGAATTTATAAGCAATCTTTTTAGAAACATAAGTTAGAAAAGTCAAATATAGTTTGAATTTGAAATGTCAAATACTATTATGTTGGCGTCACAAAATTAGCCAAAAATCGAAAGCAAATAGTACTCGTTCTATTTCATCATTTTCTGAATCCATTTCCGCATATAAATCGATTGAGTTTTCTGTTTTACTCGTACCGATTAAGGGAGCAAGCGGATAATTTGGAATCATTTCTCTGACAGTGAAATATTTTTATTCTGTTTTTGCCCTAAAAGTACAAATATAAAGACGAATCCACATGAAACAATGTTAATTTTTATAATTTTTACCAACTATATAACTAAACATTCATTTTTACCTTCCGTCACCTCTAGGTAAGGAAGGTATTGTCTTTGGTCAAAAAATTCGGTGGTTAGTTTTCATTGAATAAGCACGTTTTAGGGTCTTTACAATACGATTTTACTATTTTTACGATGATGTCTGTATGTGTGTGTGTGTTCGTGTGTGCGTGTGTGTGTGTATGTGTGTGTGTATGTGTGTGTGTGTATGTGTGTGTGTATGTGTGTGTGTATGTGTGTGTGTATCCCCGCCGTTTCGGACACGATATCTCCAATACTAGAATTCCAAAAATTACAATTCTTGCGTATTCCTCTTCCTTACAACCATATGCAGATCTGTTTAGATTTTGGTTATAATTGGTCAACCGGAAGTACCCTCATTTGAAGATTTTAATAGTTTTTCTTGGCAAACTCAGTTAAATGTTATTATAACTTAAAGAATATATTATTCTCTATACGATTTGATTGCATTTTATATTTGATATTAAACAGATATGAGTTAAAGAAGAATAAAGATAATAAATTTGATATAAATTTCATTATTCAGCCAGCTATGCTAACTTAACCATGGAAACTGCTAATACATTCAGGTAATTCAAATTGACAGATGTCAGTATCAATAAAATGTAAATCAATGAAAGAAAAAGGGAAGTAACTCTAGTGTTAGAAGTTTCTAGATATAAGAGAGACGATTACATTGGTTTGAACATGTTATGAGGAGAGATGAATATATTAATAGAAGGTGAAAGAAACATAGGAAGACCAAATATAAGATGAAAAGACTGTATTGCAGAAGACTTGAGAGAAAAGGAACTGAATGAGGACGACACGGAAAACAAAAATGAGTGGAAGAAGAAAATAAAAAATAGCGACCCCCTAACGAATGGGAAAAACTAAAGAAGAAGATGTCAGTGTCTAGTGCAATTTGCATAGTTTGTTTATGAAATAACTTTACTGGGAATATAGGATCTTTTGCAAGAAAATTTATGAATAGGGCGCGTGTAGTGACATCACTTTGCTGACTTTGGTAAGCAGATATGGGACCCGTGTCAAAATGACAGCAATTAATTATGTCCATAACTGACAAGTGTTATAATTTTTCATTCAAAATATCATAATTTCTTATTATTATTTTTTTGTTATTAGGAGTATGGAATTCAGTTGCCGAGAAAGGGAATCACATAATACCAAAAATTTAGAATCTTTAGTAAGAAAATTTATGTATGGATTTTGTACATAATACACAGGAGTAGTAAGGAGGTGTCTACGGCCAGACTATCCAATGCATCAGACAAAGACGGACAATCTTGGATAAATGGAGTTTGTGTGAGAGCGAGAGAGATGCAAGAGTAGAAAGAAAATTGACTGCGATGGGTTATGCAGAGTCTGACGAATCAGAACTCACTGGTCAAGCAGGCGCTGATTGCAGTGGAGGGGAATCTGTGATACGTGCATTCTGGTATAGTACTAACGTGCCGAAACTTTAAATAATAGATGGAATTATATTTTATAAATTTATATTACATATTATATATTCTATACAATAATTGTTAAGAGTTATATTAAACTATTACTAACGTGCAAAAGACGAAACTTTAAATAATACATGGAATTATATTTTACAAATTTATTATTTTAATTTATTATAGTTACATTACATATTATATATTCTATATAATAATTGTTAAGAATTATATTAAACTATTTTTTGAAATCCATGAATTATGTTTATTATCAAATCCTAGCCATTTGACAAAGTATTTATTTCCTCGTTTCCGTAGAATTTTTTCAACTAAATAAGTATTAGGATATTTTGTCTTCTGTAACTCTTCTTGATAAAAACCACCTTTAATGCGGTTTCCTTCCAAATCTTGTATTATAAATGTTACAGGTATTGTATGTTTTACTTCAGCTATTCTAAATACTTCTGTAGTCCAGTTTGGAGTATATCCTTTTTCAAACACATGTTTATGCTTACTTATTCTAACATGATCACCCACTTCAAATAACGATGGTTTCAACTGATGATGTCTTTTATTATGATAGGCTGAAATGTATGTATCTTTTTTAACTTCAGACGGTTTCATTTGTATAGTACGATGTTTGGTATTATTATATTCTGCAACCAGATTATTGAGAATATCTATCCACTTATAGGATCCTCTATGACTAAATTCTTTCCACATTTTGCTTTTTAACGTTCGATTCCAACGTTCAACTATGCTTGCTTTTAAATGCGAAAATGTAGAGTAATGATTAATTTGGTAATCGGACATTAGTTTTTTAAAATTCTTATTAAAAAATTCCTTGCCATCATCGGTTTGTAGATTTCTTGGTACACGCCCACTTGAAAAAATTATTTTCACACCTGTAGATACATCTGTTGCTGATTTTGTGGCCACTGGAATCGCCCATGCATACTTTGAATAGGTATCAATAACAGTAAGCATAAACTTGATATTATTATTTTTACTGGCATATGTTGACATATCTACTAAATCAGCCTGCCATAGATCATCAAAACCTTGTAATATAACTTTGCGTCTAGTAAAATTTCGACGTGCTGGCTTGTGTAGTTCATTGGTTATTATACGTTTTATATTGCTCATAATTATTTACGTATCTTCTGGTTGTATAAATAAGCTCATCTATTGCTTGAGAAAAGATACGTCCGTAGCGATATTCTTTACACTTTGTAAGTCGTTATTCAAAATATGAATTGACTCGTTAATACGTGTTATCTCTTCTTTAATTGTATTTTTTTGAGTTTGTTCGATGAGATTAATATTATGTATGATACTCTGTAAATCTTGATTCAGTTTATTAACTAGAAAGGCTACACTGTCTCGTATAAGATGTAGATCGTTTTGTATATTTTTGGCAAACGAACTAATACTCTCGTCTACGTATTTTTTGGATGCAGCGTCGTGAAGACTGCGAGGCAAATTGATGTTAGTTAATCGTTTATTGGTAAAATTTACGTCACCTTCGCTTGTTAATGGAAACTGATGTTGAACTTTATACGACGAAAGGGTGGAGTGTTTACCACCCGAAGTAATATAAAATGGATCCAAGTAACGTCCAAATTTGTCGATTGACATGATGAAACTGACTTTATACAATGATTTCCTCTTCTCTTAACTCTTCTTCTATCGATGCTATTTCTGAATCAAGGCCACTATGACCAATCGCACGTGAAGAATGAAGTAAATAAAGTCGTTCAACTAATTCATTAGGATCGTTCCAGTACTTTAAGTCAATTGGATTTTTAGAAACTTGTATTAAATTTGACCCACCTTTTCCAGTTACTGGCTGAGATTCAATATATTTTATAATATTCCTGTATTTATATGAATTATTCTTTCTAGTCTGTTCCAGTGGTAAGTAATTTTTCTTATGGGCGTTTGTATCAAGAAGAATTGTTTTATAGTTTTGTAAGTCTTCCACTGTATATTCTTTTTTATTAGGTGAATTAAGAAAGAGTAACTGAGCCAAACCTGGTGTTATTTTATATTGATTATTATTTATAATGACGTCATCATCACTTGTCAGAAGCAACTGTGAGTCACCAATTTTAAAGTCATTACCAACGCGTCTTACACCATACTGTTTATCTATAATCTTGTTTTGACCAATGCGTAATAGTAATTGTTTAATATATTTTCGTGTTATTGGCCCAATATGTGTATTAAGATACTGTTCAATTATACTTCTTCCACTATTCGTTTTAAGTAAAGTATCAAAATGTATTTGATCTGCGATTAATCCTTTAGTGTCTTGTATGATATTTTCATTTGTCACTTTGTCGATTTCTTTCTTCGGTATGTCTATTACAGTAGGAACAGACAGTTTTTGAAGTACATCTGTGAGCGGTTCCACAATGGGTTTATATTGTTTAGAATAAAAATCATTTCTACTATTTTCTCGGTTTATAATACTTCTATATTTACGTCGTATATTATCAGCTGTTTTTTCAATATCAATAATATCATTATTACTGACTTTCGCTTTCTTTTTCGATTTATATTTTTTGTTCATTATCTTTGAATTTGATATTGTCATACTTGTACAACAGTTCAGTATGTTCTAGTTGAAAATTTTACATATCGACATTTATGTACGAATCAAAACCTAAACGATATCGACCGTTATTTATTTCTTTATCTTTATCAATTACTAAGAAATCATATTTGTTCCTATTCCAACATAATGAACATATATCTTTAAATTGAGAAAAAATCATATCTGTATTAACATGATCTGTATAAATATGATGTAAATTCATATCATCTTGTTTAAACAGTACAAGTAAGTTTGCATTGTCTCGAATTAAATGTTTTGGAATGTGAGTGTATGTCTGACTTAAATAAAAACAATCAACTAGACTGTGGCGACCCATACTAAAATATTCACGCATAGTATTTTGCTTATCACAGATGACGTCATCGAATATAAATAGAGAATTCGCTTTTGCGTTATGGGGTTCTGTAATATTTTCAGTACTCTGGTACGGAAAATAACCTATGTCTGGAATGTGTTCTAATATATTTTGAAGTAATTGATATTTTGGTTGACTCGGAGTTTTTGTGTACAAGTAAATATTTTTAAATTTTAAACCATTCGGATCCGTAATTAAGCTTATCATTAAATTCGTTTTTCCACAATTTGAAGGGCCACTTATTATACATCTTATCGTATTTGGTAACAAATAACCATGTCTAGGTGATTGTGTTTTATTATTTTCAGATGTAATATTATCAAAATTTTTAATCTTTATTGATACGGGTTGTTTAATCAACTTCATGATGAACACTGATAGATTTTTCATTACACTTTTTGTATATATAATATGATACGTAGGTAATGTTATCTCTTTTCCGTTCGATAAAAATGTCATAGGATTATATATATAAATAACAGTATGATGAAGAATTCTGTCAGTTAATAACAAACCAAGAATATGTCCAGATCTCGCTATTTATATGCAGGTAACGGATTGGTCAATTCATTAATCAATCGTCTTCCGATCGAATTACATATACCTGGATATCAGTATTGTGGTCCCGGTACCAAACTTCAGCAACGTTTACAACGAGGTGATCCAGGTATAAATAAATTAGATAAAGCCTGTAAAGAACACGACATAGCATATTCTCAGAATAAAGATAATTTGTCTGCTCGTCACGACGCCGATAAAGTACTAGAAAATAAAGCCTGGTCAAGAGTATTAGCTACCGATTCTTCATTACCGGAAAAAGCTGCAGCGTGGAGTGTAGCCAACACCATGAAAGTTAAACGAAAATTAGGAATGGGTATGAAAATGGGTGTAATAAATAAAATTAAAAAACGAACATGTAAAAAACCAACTTTAAATACAGTGAAGAAGGTTGCAAAGTTAGCCATTAATTCCAAAGGAAAGTCACTCAAACATATGGATGATTTAACGGCACAAGGAATTATAAAAACAGCACTAAAAGCAGCTAAACGTGAAGTTAAAAATCACAAACCATCTGTACATACTATAAGTAAAGACAGAGTAATCCCATTACCCAAAACTGGTGGCATTCTTCCGTTAATACCAATTTTTGCTGGATTATCTGCACTGGGTGCTCTTACCGGTGGGGCAGCGGGAGTTGCAAAAACAATAATTTCTGCTAAAAATGCTAAAAAGGAGTTGGAGGAAAATAAACGTCATAATCGTACTATGGAAGCTATATCCATAGGAAAAGGCATACAAGTAGCCCCTACCTCTAATGGTTACGGTTTATATCTGACCCCGTATCCAAAAAACCATTAAAGTTGCCGAGAGTACCGCTAACTAATATAGATTTAGAAAACTATGCTCGTCATTATGAAATACCATATTTTCGTGGAGTTTATATGATAAATAACTTACCACGCAATCCAGAAACGAATGAATCTGCTATAGTTAATTTGGATGTTGTGGATGGTAGAGGAACTCATTGGGTAGCTTACAAAAAACGTGGTTATAATGTAATTTACTTTGACAGCATAGGTAATTTATCACCTCCAAAAGAAATAATAGAGTACCTCGGTAATTGTAAAATTTTCTATAATTACAAACAAGAACAAGAGCCTAGTACTGTAATATGTGGACATCTTTGTTTAAAATTTCTTATGAATAAAACTAGTCGTTGATATCACAAAAGATCATTTCTATAGTATTATTTGAAACGTCAACATAATAATGTCTTTAACATTAACATTACATAGTAATAGTTCTATTCTAAATTCGAACTTTTTTCCCCCAATTGAATTAAAAAAAGATACCGAATACGAATTGGGGTTAGTTCTTTTTCAAACATACAATTCTATACCGAACATAGAAGAAAAAAATAATAGACTATATTATGGTGATTCACACATATATCTGCCAGAAGGGTCTTATGAAATTAAAGACATAAATGAATATATTAAAACTCATTTACCAAGTGAAATTAATTTTGAATTGACATCCAATAATAATACGTTAAAAAGTGAAATAAAGTGTAGTGAATGGATTTATTTTAATAAACCTAATAGTTTTGGGCCTTTATTAGGATTTACAGAACGTGCTCTCGAACCAAATAAATGGCATGAATCAGATATACCTGTTCAGATTATTAAAGTTTCTAATATACGGATAGAGTGTAACATTACAACAGGTTCTTATACAAATGAGAAATTAATGCATACAATCCATGAATTTACCCCAATGGTACCACCTGGTTATAAAATAATTGAAATTCCAAACAATATAATTTATCTACCACTTCGAGTAAACACAATCGACAATCTAACACTTAAAATACTCGATCAAGATGATAATTTAGTCAATTTTCGTGGAGAAGCCATCACAGTAAGATTACATATCAAACAACTTTAACCTTATGATTCTTCAGAAGATAAAAAATAAAAACTCACTACGTAAAGGTTATCCTTTACTGATTCCACGAAGAAGAAGAAAATCTGATATTTATAAATACAGATGTTCATCTGAAAAAAATATCAGTAACGATTCTTCCGTTTCGAAGTTAACTGCATATAGTCAAAATATCCTGAGAGCTCTTGGATACAAGTTAAAACATGAACAGTGCAACAACGTACATCACTGATGATATGTTATCAGTGGACGAAGATATTACGTTCGATGAGTCTATTAATCGTATAGAGTGGCATACACATCAGCCATATGTGACAACAACTTTTAATAATAACGACGAAATTCGTATTCCAATTCAACAGCAAGATATATACACATTACCAGCACACAGTTTTCTCTATATAGAAGGTAAAATTGAAGCTGGTCAACAGGAAGCGGACGCAATAATTAAGTTCATCAACAATGGTGTTGTCTACTTGTTTGAAGAAATACGTTATGAATTAAATGGGATCGAAATCGACCGTACAAAAACAATGGGTATAACTTCAACTGTTAAAGGGTATACGTCACTTACACCAAATGAAGTACTATCTTTAGAAAATGCAGGATGGAACATAAAAACTGCTGACCATGCAATTAGTTACAAAGAAAATTTTAATGTATGTATACCACTAAAACTGTTATTAGGATTTGCTGAAGATTTCAACAAAATCATTTTAAATTCACGTCAAGAATTAATATTGGTCCGTTCTAAGACTGATAATGATGCTTTAGTATGCTCACAAGCAGGCAATTTAAATAACATATTTGTAAAACTTAATAAAATCCAGTGGCGCGTGCCGTACATATACGTAGCCAATCCTGAACGTTTATCTTTATTAAAGATAGTTGAACAAGGTAAACCTATTCATATAAATTTTCGAAGTTGGTCAACATATGAGTTTCCTATGTTACCAAATACGTCGAAACATACATGGACTGTAAAAACAAGTGCACAGCTGGAGAAACCTCGTTATGTCTTACTAGTGTTTCAAACTGACAGAAAAAACTCTTTAGAAAAGGACACATCATTATTTGACCACTGTAATATTACTAATGTAAAATTATATTTAAATTCTGAATGTTTTCCTTATGACAATATGAATTTAGATATTGATAACAATAAATATGCGTTAATGTATGATATGTATAAAAGATTTCAATCATCGTATTACGGTCGCAGTGGATATGGTGACCCTTTATTTGGTGTTCAGGATTTAAAGAACATAGCACCAGTGTTTGTAATTGATTGTTCAAGACAAAATGAGTCTATAAAAACATCTACAGTAGATATAAGACTAGAATTTGAATCAAAAAATCCAATTCCAAAAAATACATCTGCATATTGCATCATATTGCACGATCGACTCATCGAATATAATCCATTAACGAATATTGTTAAAAAGATTTTGTAAGAAAAATAGAAATCAGTTCACAAGTAACTCTTCATCATATAACGTCGTACTGTTTATAACTGTTTATAAAATGAAAGAATTTATTGTTGATATTCAAGGATATGGAGTCAGTAATAATCGTTTTATTTTAAAAGAAATAGCGATCTTAACAAGAAATGATACGCAATTACAACACATGTTTGTTCAACCTCCTTGTAAATGGAGTGACGTCAGTTTTTCATTGCGTAAGCAAATAGGTTGGTTAGAACGTAATTACCACGGTTTATTGTGGGATGATGGATATATAGATTATTATATAGCTCATAATATAATAAAGAGTATATTATCTTGCGAGTGCTTAATATATTTAAAGGGAAATGTAAAAAGAAAACTGATGGAAAAGTTACTTAAAAATAATAAAATGTGTACTGTAGTTGATTTGGAAGAAAATATAAATGACTATGATGAAATGCCACCGTCACTACGAATAAAGAACAAATATACTTCAAACTTTTCTTGTTTTTCTCATAAAACACTTTCAACACAAAGAAACTGTGTATCATCATGTGCACTTCGGAATGTATTTACAATTCACGCCTGGTTATCAAGAAATTAGAAGATCATCCATTTTGAATTATGTATCTATATATTATTCCATTATTATGTATATTGTAAAACTATATGTTAATAATACTGTACTTATTATGTTTATAATACAATTTTGATAATATTATTTGTTAATTATATATACTTACCCAGTATACTTACATTACATTTTTCAGGATTAAAAGGAGTAAAGTAAGTATAAGTTTTGTAATTACATATAAAACATAGTTTACTTAATTGTTATATATTTACGAGTTTTCATTATATATTTACATACACACAAAAATCGGTATAAAAAGAAGGTATGATTATACAATATTATATATTACATTTTATTTACAACTATCCATTTCATTAATCAAATGTTTAAATTTATTATAATTACTGGGTACATAATACATACATGATTTTAAATCATCTAATATGAAGTTTGGATAAAAAGTCAACATTTCTTTATATATCATACAAACAATATTATTTTCTTCTTTGGATATAAGTTTCTTTATATTGTCAAGAGATTTTCCGGGCATTAAATAAGCTTGAGTATTAATGTCCCTATAATATTCCCCAAAAAGAAGAGAATTCAAATAATTTAGCGTGTCTGACAAAATATCACTTATTTTATATATAAATTTTAGTGATAATTTATTTAATAATATTTCATTTTTCATCCATTTTATACAGATTAAATAGTCAGTTTCTAGTTTATGAAATTCAATATTATGTTCCTCGTCACCAGTGCTACTTATTAGATTTACAATACTTTTTATATATTCTACAAAAGCATTCCATTCTGATACATTGAATACAATACTGTTCTGCGATTTATAATTTACAATTTTAACAACGACTTCTACATTTATGGGATAAATTCCCACATACAGGACTTTTTCGTTATTGTCGCAAAGGTTGTAGGCTTGTTGTAGCAATAAGCGAGAAGCATGACTGGTTATCATTTTCTGGGCCATTCTGTAAAAATTAACAAATATCAACTATATCTAATATTTGAGGTTACCCTACAAAAATCTTACCTTGTTCTCTATCGATTTTTCACCATCTGCTTGAGATTTTAAAAAGTTGAAAAATTCCTTTACCTCTTCCTCAAGAAAATCAACGACTTCACTTTCTAATTCTTGCAATAAGTTAATTTTCTTGAATTTTACAAGTAACTGAATAATATTAATTTTTTTAATGAGATAACTATAACAAATTTCTTCACCTTCAGTATAACGTTTCGAATCTTCTAGGTAAGAATCATTTAAAAATTTTTCGAAATCTTCATCAAAACGTGTTCGCTTGTAAACTATTTCATGTTGATTATCACGTGCCAAATAATAGCAATGATTTTTTAAATTTTTTACAGCTGATTCTAGATCAATAGGATCCTCTGTATGTACATAAGCAGCCCACATTTTCACGGACACTTTAAACGAAGAAACAGCTATACTCTCATAATGCTCACTTGTTTCTAACTACAATCGATCTCATATGTAACTCATTTATATATACTAATTTCTAAAATTTGCAAGTTCAAACTCGTTCGTAATTATATAAAACTGACTAGTGATACATCAATTAACAAAAAATAATCAAGTCATAAAATTAATAAAACAAATAATCAAGCCTTATAATGGAAAATAAAAGCCAAATGCGTTTAGTTTGAGAGCTAATAAATAAACATTGCTCAGGGGTATAAAAAATTTTAAAATGCGATTTACTATTCTGTGAATAATATAGAAAAGAATTCATCAAATAAAATATTTCTTTGAAAATCCCTGTTTAAGATCTCAATATAAAATGCGTCTTTTTAGTCAAATTATCTTCATTCTGTACCAAGTTCGTTTAAGCGTACAACTATTTGAATAACATGTTTTAAAGTATTATAAGTAATATAACTATAAAATATTTCTTTGAGAACCCCTGTTTACGTTCTCAATATAAAATGCGTCGTTTTAGTCAAATTATCTTCATTCTGTAACAAGTTCGTTTAAGCGTACAACGATTCAAATTTAAAATAATATGGAAAAAATTAATGAAATCGGACAGTTGTCCGAATTTAAACCGACTAAGAAAGTGCGTGAATTAAAACAAAATCAACCATATAAAGTTATAAAAGTTAAAAAAATTAAAACCAAATCTTTTGGCGATAAAATTTTGTGTGATTTGGGGGCCTTTTCTATATTCTTACCAGAAAGATTTTCTTCGTTAACAAACGAACAAATTCAATCACTTAACGATACACCTCACTTGGGTGTGATTTATTTGGGTTTAAAAAACATGAGTGCCGGGCGCAATGCAGCAACCTTAATAAAGTTTACAACACTGGTGCCGGGTACTGCTGATTTTTTATCAGCTGAAATTGCTGCAGTATCCCTTCTAAAAGATGATTTAGAACAAGGTCCTTCAGGAACGGGTTTGCAACCGCCTACATCTCAAGTAAGATTTTATATTTTATTTATTTTATTAAAGTTCTAATATAGTCTTTAACTGTATCAGTAAATACGTCTTCCAAATCATCTGTTGACCATCACATAGAGAACCCTACTACTACTACTACGAGTTCGAATACGAGTACAAATGCCTCAACAAGTTCGACTACTTTACCGATATCACCGTCAACGGATTCTCCGGAAACATCTTTAGAACATGTAACTTCACATATTGATCATCAAGTATTCAAAATTTTAAATATTCGTGAAAGAAAAATGAAAAAATTCAAATCTGCATGGCGTGAAATTAATATTGCAGTAAATACGTATTCCTCAAACGAAGATCCTGTTCAATGGTTAAATTACATATTTGATAGACTAATAAAATATTTAGGTTACGAAATGAAAATTTTACCTTCAGATCGAATAGGTATTGAAATTTTTAGCGAAAATTCTCCAGATTATCCAATCGGTATAAGTTACAAAAAATTTTCTGACTTATCATCGAATGTTATTGTAAATGCCATACAAAGTGTGTTACAGAGTAATAAAAATTTTCTCCTAAATGATACCCTTATGTTATCTGTAGCTCATACAATTATGCCATCAGGTAAAGGAAAAGCGAATTTAAAATATGTACCGTTTGAAGAATACTGTCGTCGAAAACATTCGATAATACACTTAAAAAATAACGATAATTTGTGTTTAGCTAGAGCTATTGTTTTAAGTATTGCGTATTTGGAAAATCAAGATTTATTTAAAAAATTACGTAAAAATGAAAATTTACGAAAACAACATGCCATTGAATTATGTCAAAAATTTAACATAAATTTAGACAACGGTGCAGGAATTGAAGAACTCCAGGAGTTTCAAAATAATTTAAAAAAATTTAAAATTACTTTATTTGGTGATGATAGATTAGGACGAGAAATTATTTTTGAAGGACCTGACGTTTTTAACGGTACCAACAAATATATAGATATTTTATATTTTAATAATCACTATAATCCAATTATTAGTATTACTGGCGCATTTAATTTATCGTATTATTGTCGTAAATGTCATTTAGGTTACAAAATGAAAGGTACACATAGATGTCCTTTTTCATGTTCACAGTGTAATAGTTCACACATCGAAAGTGAAACTAATATACTTGTAACATGCGACGAATGTCAAAGACAGTTTAATGGACAGGATTGCTTTGAAAATCATAAAACAGTTAATACGTTTACTAAAAATAGATCAATGTGTGAAGTTATTAAATATTGCAAGAAATGTTCCAAAACTTATAATCTGAATACAAGAAAAACACCCCACGAATGCTTTGAAATATTTTGCTCTGTATGCCAAGTAAGTAATTCTATTGTATTATATTTTATTTGAGTAATTATTTCTATTTTATTTATTGTTCTTGTTAGCAACATTTTCCACCTAATCATCAATGTTTCA
This sequence comes from Harpalus rufipes, assembly GCA_951394225.1. Taxonomy (NCBI): domain Eukaryota; kingdom Metazoa; phylum Arthropoda; class Insecta; order Coleoptera; family Carabidae; genus Harpalus; species Harpalus rufipes. Next base: position 20,063,181 of record OX596281.1, on the reverse strand, counting down.
TGAAAGTTATTACGACTGACGATTCAAAAACAGCTGCACATGTACTTTATATCTTTTTTGATTTGGAATGTTCACAAAATACACCATTCAAAGACGATAAGACATCATCCAATTCATCTAAAAGGAAGAAAGAGAATATTTCATTTGAACATGTACCAGTCCTTTGTGTAGCACAACAATCTTGCATACATTGCATAGAAAAAAGTATTAATGTGAGTAATAATTTTTGTAATAATTGTGGTATTCGTGAACATGTATTTATGGAAAATCCTATAAAACAGTTTTTTGAATATTTAATGTTACCACGACAAAATTTGAAAGAGATTATTGTAATTGCTCATAATCTTAGATCATATGATGGACATTTTCTTTTAAGATACATGGCTGATACTTTAAAATTGACACCGGACATATTAATTCGGGGCAATAAAATATTAAATATTCGTTTAAAAAACATAAACTTTATTGACAGTTTAAATTTTTTACCTATGAAATTAAGTAAGATGCCTAGTGCGTTTGACTTGAAATGTGATAATGTTTTGAAAAAAGGTTATTTCCCTTATTATTTCATTCGAAGTGAAAATTTAGATTATATTGGACCCATACCTCCAAAACAATATTATCCTATACAGAGTATGAGTTCCGATGAAATTGTAAGTTTTAATAAATGGTATAACGAAAACAAACAGTCTCATTGTATTTTTAATTTGAAGAAAGAATTAATTAAATACTGTATAAATGACGTCAATATATTACGGGAAGCATGTATGAAATTTAAAACTTTATTTTTTGAAAATAATAATGTTGATATTTTTAGACGTTCAATAACTATAGCTAGTGCATGTCTTTATACGTACAGAAAAAATTATTTGGAAGAAAATAAAATAGCTATTGTGCCACCATCTGGATACAGATGTAATCAAAAATATTCTTTTGAAGCAACTATTTGGTTATTGTGGGAGGAGAAAGAACGAAACATTAAAATACAACACGCTTTTAATAATAATGAACGTTGTATATTAGGTTTTAAAGTAGACGGTTACACAGAAATAGAAAATAAAAAAATAATATTTGAATATCAAGGCTGTTGGTATCATGGTTGTCCTACATGCTACCCACACAACCGTAATAATTCATTATTAAATACTCCAGACGATACAATGAATTTTCGATATGAATCAACAATTAGAAAAATAGAAATATTAAAAAGTGCAGGATTTGAAGTAATAGAAATGTGGGGTTGTCAATTCGAAAAAAATCGTAAAAATAATATTAATTTACAACAGTTTTTTAATACACGTAAAATATTGTCTATAAAACCCATAAATCCACGTGACAGTTTTTATGGAGGTAGAGTTGAAACAATGGTAACTCATTATAAAATTGATGAAAGTAAAAACGAAAAAATTTATTATTCTGATATTTGTAGCTTATATCCGTACATTAACAAATATTCAGCCTACCCGGTGGGTCATCCAACGATATATTTAGGTGATGATTGTCCAGATATTTTTAATTTTGAAGGATTAATTAAATGTACAATATTACCGCCACGTGAATTATATCATCCTGTATTACCAATGAAAATAAACAAAAAATGTATGTTTGTTTTATGTCGTACTTGTGCGGAGAACATGAATATCAATGACTGCACACACTCTGATACCGATAGAGAATTAACATCCACATGGGTCGTGAATGAAGTTCGTTTAGCTGTTTCTAAAGGTTATAAAATTGTTCAAATATACGAAGTATGGAAATTTGAAACTGAAAAATATGATCCAAATTCAAAAACTGGTGGTTTATTTGCAAACTATGTCAATAATTTTTTAAAAATTAAACAAGAAGCTAGTGACTGGCCTATTGAATGTTTAAATAATGAAAATTTAAAAGAAAAATATATTCAAGATTTTTTTAAAAGAGAAGGAATTTTACTAGATAAAAATAAAATACAAAATAATCCTGGCTTAAGATCTGTTTCCAAATTACAATTGAATAGTTTATGGGGACGCTTTGGTATGAGAGATGACTTAACTCACACTAAAATTATTTCTACATATGAGGAATTATTATCATATTTCTGCAATCCAAATTATGACGTACAGTCAACCATACCTATCAATGAAGAAATTATGTACATTACGTGGAAAGACAATAATAGACAAGTTTCTCCTACCACAAATGTTTTCATAGCATCTTATACGACTGCATTAGCCCGTATACACCTTTACAATTATTTAGATAAACTTGGAACTCGGGGCACTGTACTGTGACACAGATAGTATAATTTACACCCAAAAACCAAACGAGTGGATGCCAGAACACGGAAATTTTTTGGGTGATATGACGAACGAACTCAATAAATATGGTAAGGGTTCTTATATAAATGCTTTTGCATCTGGGGGTCCAAAACATTATGCTTTTCAAGTGTGTGTATCTGGCGATAAAAATAATATTAAAACAGAATACAAAATTAAAGGTATAACAATTAATGTAAGCAATGAAAATATAGTTAATTTTGATAATTTAGTAAAAATGATTACTGAATATACTGAACCCATAGTCCTGAAATACGAAAATCAAATTATACGCACTAAACAATTTCGTGTACTGTCTTGTGATCAAATTAAAACGTATCAAAATGTTTATCTTAAAAGAAAATTTAATGATATTAGTTCTGAACCTTTTGGAACTGTGAAAAAGCAAAAACACTCGTAAACGAAACATAATATTTATGTATTTATTTGTGATGGTATATATCATATTAAAGTTTAATATTTATAAATAAGGTAACCACTCTTTTATAATCCTAATTGTTATATTACAATACTTTAAAACATGCTATTCAAACGTATGTATTTGTAATTATAAATATCTTATAAGTATATTAAAATTAATAAATATAATATAAAAGTAAGTTCACTAATTTTAATGTCAAATATATATCCTTAATATTGTATTATATATTATGTATTATTATTACTGTATACTATATTTAATAAAATGTTTAATCAAAATAAGTAAAAATATATTAAAGAATAAAATATAATTCCATCTATTATTTAAAGTTTCGGCACGTTAGTACTTTACCAGAATGCACGTATCACAGATTCCCCTCCACTGCAATCAGCGCCTGCTTGACCAGTGAGTTCTGATTCGTCAGACTCTGCATAACCCATCGCAGTCAATTTTCTTTCTACTCTTGCATCTCTCTCGCTCTCACACAAACTCCATTTATCCAAGATTGTCCGTCTTTGTCTGATGCATTGGATAGTCTGGCCGTAGACACCTCCTTACTACTCACAGGATTGACGGAAGGTATTGTGCTGGCCACATCAGATTTTTTCAAATGAAGTGCACAAACAAATACTTGTTTTGTATTTGAATATAAATTTTAATATTTTTTTCTTCTTTCAACTTTTAGTTAACTACCTATAAAGTTTACTTACACTTTTACATATACATACTACAAGAACGCATTTTTTAAAAGATGAATCTAACTAATTTAAATTATCTGTCACTTTTACTACCATATTCTCCAATTATGAGTACTTTGTGCTAGCGCGCGCCTAATAAAGTGCACAAATTTTATTACATTGTTCTAGAAAGTACATGGCTAGAGTGGCGCTATAGTTACACCAATTACCATCGCCTGCTGCTATTGAAAGTCACAAATCGATGCATTTATTGCTATGTATAATACGGCAGTTTTTGAATGACTATTGTAACTATTTTTTTTATTTCATAATTCACAACAAGTTCTAAACAGGGCTTATATTATTCAATATTTAAGGTAATATTAGTAAATGTTATAGGGAATATTTATTTATAGTTTGTTTAGGAACTTTTTAAATTGTACTGGAGGAATATGAATTACATTGTGTTGGGCACATATTATGTTACTCGTAGAATGCGAATCTCTAACATAAGCAACATAAATTAAAGCAAAATATATTACTCGTATAATTAATTTTCTCTATGCTTATAGCAAATAAAATGAATTCCCATTTACAAATGAAATATGATAATATTGAAATCATACATATTCATCCACAATTTGTATCTGAATCAATAGAAAATGTAAAATCCACTTAATGTACCTACCATGTAAAACGGGGGTCACTCTAGAATTACTCAAAATCAGACACATGCATTATTATGTAACCAGTTGTGTTTCTAAAGCTTAGCGCTCACTTGTCCGACACGAAACGGCACGACACGGCACAGCACGTTCCAGCGACATATTTTACAGCGAGCACTATACCGGCAGTGTCCGATTCGACGTACACGACGATAATTTAAATAATCAAATTTGGTGAAGTTTGACAACGATGAAGGACAGTTCCGGAGACTTGTTTATATTGACAGAGTTCTCAGAAGAAGAAGAAAATGAAAGAAGAGGACATGGACTCATCCAATAAATTTAAAAAGGGAAACATTTGGTTTCCTAATCTTCAAAAAGACGAAAAAAAAATTCCAATATTTTTGAATGAGTTACGAAAAATTCTGAGAGCTTTTTTATTGTCAGCTGACCTATACTCAGTAAAAACCTAAAGTATTACAGATTCCATACACTGGTACATACATATACAGACCAGGGAAAGTAAAAAAATCTTATGTGGCCAGCACAATACCTTCCGTCAATCCTGGGTATTGTGTATAAATTTCATACATAAATTTTCTTGCACAAGATTCTAATTTCCAGTAAAATTATTTTATAAACAAACTATGCAAATTGCGCTTGACACAGACATCTTCTTCTTTTTCTTTAGCTTTTCCCATTCGTTACGGGCCGCTATTTTTTATTTTCTTCTTCTACTCATTTCTGTTTTGCGTGTCGTTTTCGTTCAGTTCCTTTTCTCTCAAGTCTTCCGCAATACAGTCCATCCATCTTATCTTTGGTCTTCTTCTGTTTCTTCAACCTTCTACCTTGTATCTTTTAGAAACTTATTACACTAGAGTTATTTCCCTTATTCTTTCATTCCTTACCGTATCTTTCCGTGACTTCCCCAACATCTATCTCAAAATCCTCAACTCTGCCACAGCCATTTACTTTTCATTGTTACTGACATCTGTCAATTTGAATTATCTGAATATATTAGCAGTTTCCATGGTTAGCATAGGTGGCTGATTTATGAAATTTAATAACTTTATAATTCTTTAACTCTATATCTATTGAATATGAAGTATAAAATGCAATTAAATCGCATAGAGAATAATATATTCTTTAAGTTATAATAACGTTAAATGTCAATAAATGATATTTAACTGCGTTTTTCAAGAAAAACTGTTAAAATCTTCAAATGAGGGTGCTTCCGGTTGACCAATTATAACTAAAATATAATCACCTCTTCTTGTGGATGTAAACTTGAGGAATACGAAAAAAATATAATTTTTGGAATCGTGGTATTGAAGTTATGCGTTCCGAAACTTTCGTCTCTCTCTCTCTCTCTCTCTCTCTCACACACACACACACACACACACACTGAGATCTTGACTCGACAATCCCGTTGGCACCGGACCGTGCCGTGCTGTGCTATGACGGACAAATGAGCGCCGCTCCGTTTATATCAATGCGTTTAATCCCAACCGAAATTTGACTTGCCGTGCTACGCTGTGCCGTGACGGACAAGTGAGCGTCAAGCTTAACGGTTCAGGTTGCAATCTGATCGGATTTATATCCAATTTTGAAATCATATAAAAATGACTTGTGATTTTTCTACACGGTGGTTTTGAAAGATGAAAGCTCATCAGTACACATATCGTCTATCAAAATCCGCGAATAAAATGCAGATTAACATACCCAGCTATTGGTAATAAGCCACGTAGTAATATCTATACATTTATTATAAATATTTCAGTGCATTAGTGAACTGAAGATTGAAATTTTATTACTACAATTTCAAAGTATCATACCTATTTATCAAGAAACAAATAAATTATATTAAATAGCTCACAGGAATTTCCTCTGATGATGGGAAGTTTTATTTGCTTAATTTATTATAAAATAACAGTACTATTTCTCCAATAAAACAAGCATTACTTTACTAGACATATCCCACACTGCATAGCTTATAATAATTTTCTCTGTATCCATTTAATTTTATTTTAACATTCCTGTGGAAGTCCTTGCAGCTATGGCGTGCTCGAACTCGATTAGAATCAAGCCACAGAGTCGAGTCGACGGACCTCATGCGAGAAGCCACCAAGCACACTGTTATTAATTTGCTCACAGATTTCGCTTTTAATAGTTTTAATTAAGCGCTGAACTATGCTGTATGCACGCACAATGTCAAGCATAACGACCTGGGAAGCCATTGCTATTCCAAAAAGAAAATGTGATTAATAGTGTACAAACAAAGTGATTGTTTAATGCTCGTCTACAAGATCATGGTGATAAAGTCATTTGGTAATAGAATCTTGAACATAAACTGAATGGAATTGATGATGTATAATAAAAAATAAATAAGACTCAGTGGTTATGTATTCAAAAAATATGTTTATTATGTTATTTATTATATTAGTAGTATTACCAATGTATGTTTCAGCCTTGTGGCCACATAAATTCAGACGAGCATAACAATTTTTTCATGAAATTCAATATCACATTACTACATCACAATTTTTTTATAGGGGCTGGAAAAAATCCAGGGTTTTTTAGAAAAAAAAAACCTACCCAGTGGGTTTTTTATATGATTGAGCTTTTTTGGGTTTTATTGGGCTTCTATGGGTTCTTTTGATCTTCGATAGGTATTTATTATTAATATAATATTATTGTCATTTATTTGTATTAATACATATTACAAATTAAACGAATTTATCATAATAAACAATTATTTAATTTCATTAAACTATCGGATTAAAACCCATTTGTTCCCACGTCTTTATATATATAAATAGGTTTGTTCATAGAACATATTTCCAACGGTTGGAGTTTGAGTTTGAGTGCGCATGCGTGGTTTTAAACTGGTTGCAAATCAAACTGTTTGAATTCTTCTGTGAACAGCATTATGTCACTTTAATTTTTAAAATGAATAATAAATGTCTCTGCTTAATTTTGGTAGTAAATATATCGATATTATCGATCACTGTAATGACACTTGTCAGTGAGTCAGTTTTTTATTATTTTATTACATTAAGTTACAATGATTTACTTACCGTAAAATATTTATTTCACTAATTTATTTTATTTGTAATTATATAACCAAACATTAAATGAAATCAAAACCTGTAATCAAAACATATACAAATGTTTTGTCAAAACAGTGTAAGTGCGCATGCCTCAAATTTAAAATTTCCTCCCGAGTTGGAAATTATTCTGATAGTTGGCAACCGATCAGCAACCAGTCAGAAAGTTTCTATGAACATTGAACTAATAATTAGAGTTGGAAATTTGTGACTCTGCGAACGCTTTTATGTAACTGCGCATGCCTCTGACGGTTGCTGATGGTTTCAAACCGTTCTATGAACAAACCTTATATGAACAAGTTCCAACAAGAAAAATCCAGCAACAAAAGTAAATAAAATGGTACAAATATATTTTTTTATATAAATACATATCAAAATAGCCTCGTGACATTAAGGCAAGATGATGTATATTAACAAATAAGGTATTACAACAATGATTAAAAAAAAAAATCTGAATGATGTGTACTCATACGAGTATAACGGGGCAAAATGGGTTAAATCGTATTTTATCAGTATTGCTCACCTTAATACGTAAAGTAATTTATTTCGTTTTGTAAGAAATTGGAAATAACACTATATGTTATAGCTGGTGCGCGATAAGTTGAGACTGACCTTGTATGCGCAGAACCTAAAATTCGTACTTCAACGGGTCGAAATATGATAGCAGGGGAGTTACGCATATTGACGTTTAGCCAAATGTTTACAATAATTTTAACTTATTAATCTAGGCTGTTATCACAACGAAGAAAACACTCCATCATCTAAAATTTGTAAGAAGGGGAAGGTGATTCATCCTACGCAAAAAATATTGTCTATGTTTTCAGATTGGCTAGTATGATGCGCAGTAGGGCACTTACACTAAATACTAGACGTTTCAACATGGCGACTGACTGCTAAACCCTTCGTTTACATTGCATCTTATGGAGAAATATTGTCCCGTTAGCTTTTATTGTTTTTTTACAGCACTTATTGTTTTTCCTTTTGGAAAAATCTGTTGTGGCCAGCACAATACCTATCGCCATTTTCATTTTATGTAGCATAGGGCGCGAGTAGTTATGTGACTTTGTTGGTCTTGGCAAGCAAATGTGGGGACCCGTGTCAGAATGAGAGCTAGTAATATACATAGTTGTCAAGTACCATTAGTTTTAATTCGAAACATTATGATTTTCCAAATCCATGTGAATTATTTTCCTCGACAAGTATATTCCGTATGGATGACAAATAAACATCAGAACATTTTGAAATTTTGCATGAAAAATTATGACATATGACAATTGTGACATCTATGTCAAAACTACTAGCCATCATTCTGACACGGATCCTCATCTGCTTGCCAAGGCCAACAAAATCACATGTCTGCTCGCGCCCTATAAGTACACACAAATAATTGAAATTGTTTCTCTTCTTTCGTTCTATAAGAAATTTTATCCTACTTTTCTATTATGTTCAAAATTCTTCAAATTCATTGACGGTATTAGCGGTATTTATATATATGTAATATTAACATATCTGTAATTTAAATATATAATTAATTAATAATACAATAATATATATTAAATGTACTCATACCTCCCAGAAAAATCTGACACTGACATTTTGCATTTACATGTCAATTACAAAAATTCAAATATCGCAAATGTTTTTCGGGCAACGAGATTTATTACAACAGATTATTCTATATTATTATATACTATATCTCCAAACCTATACGAGATATAATAAAAAAAATAAGTGTGTCAGATTGAGAATTTAATTATCTTTAATATTTGTAGTAACAATTTTCAAAAAATAATATTTAGAATTTTTTTTTTTTAGAAACTACCACTTCCGGTTGTCCAATTGTTACCAGAACCTATTCAACTCTTCCCATTACTGTTAGATTGAGGAATCCGTAGTCAAACAGGTCTTTAGTCTTATAGAATTTGAGAAATCGTGTCTCCAACAACCTCACACACACACACACACACACACACACACATCCACACACACATCCACACACACACACACACACACACACACACACACACACACACAGACATCATTGTAAAAATGTTAAAATCGGATTCTATGGACCTTAAATCGTGCTTATTCAATATAATCTGGATATGCAATTTTTAGCATGAATCCAATACCTCTCTTAGCGAGAGGTAAAAAGTGATTATTGTGTGTAAAGGTGAATATATGACAAGTGTTTTCCATAAAAAATATTTGAGGATATTGTCATTGTTTAGTTCGAGGTTACGAAATTAAAACTAATCTAATCGTAGTTATTTTTGTATACTTTATTATACATTATAAAATAGTTTGGTGCCAAGTTCACGCCAACACCAAAAGTACTACGTATCATTCTTTTCTTTATACGAATATTTAGCGCTCGTTTATCGTTCATCTGCGCCCTAAACATTTTTATTCTATCTTTTTATTTACGAGATATTAGTGATTAAATAGCACTAAAACTACTCTGAATCAATTTATTCTTTAGCGCCCAATTTGCGGTCATTTGCGTCTTAAAAAAATTCTTCTATCTCTTTTTAGTTACGAGATATTAACTATAATATATGATGGTGCCAATTTCACGCCAGCACCAAAAGTACTGCGTATCAATGTTATCTTTATTCCAATATTTAGCACTCAAATTGCGCTGATTTGCGCCCTAATTTTTTTTTTGTTCTATCGCTTTTTATTTACGAGATATTAATGATTAAATATTTCTAGTGCCAACTTCTCATATTAGCACCAGAAGTACTTGTATAAATTGATTCTATGTATTATATTTTCTCATCTATTGCGTTTCGCACTATTGCAAAAAAGTGATCGAATCAGCCAATCAGCGATAGTCTGTCGCTTTTCTGCACTCTAAAATGAAAATTCATTATTTTTTCCTGTAAATGTTATATATAAACGGAATTAAAATAAACTTCATACATACATATACACATATACAAAGACATCATCGTGAAAATGTTAAAATTGGATTGTAGAGACCTTTAAACGTGGTCATTTACCAAAATCTCGATATGCAATTTTTAGCACGATCCCTATACCTCCCTTACCAAGGGTAGCGGGAGGTAAAAACGATATTTTTTTGTGGGTTGGGAAAAATAAGACCAGCCCTGATTTAATTATATCTGAAAATCTGATTATTTGTAAATTTTATTGAAAGTAACTATTTCTACTCTGTTAAAGATATTTTTTAAATGCATATATAAAGAGGATAAGATCCTAATTGCGAAGAGTACATAGGTACAATGTTTTTCTTTTTTCCATCAATACAGAACATATCTCATTTCGTATAAAATTCTCACTTTTGTTCAAAAGCACATTTGTCTATTCACACATTTGTGATTCGTGTAGCGCAATTCACTCATGAAATCGAACAAGAATTCTTTGATTCTCGCAGCATTCATTTGAATAAATTCTGGTAATCCTTTTTGTCGACGCTTTGAAATTCTGATTCCGTCGAAATTACTCTGAGTTGGTTTAGTGAATTCCAGGCCGGTATTCGTGGTAAATTGTAACACAGATAAGGGACAGAACACAGAACCACGCAAATGAGTTTCTTTACACTTAAATATCGCTCTCGTGCAATCAAAAATAGACATGTCGTGTTTATTACATAGTAATATTGCATATAGTATATTATGAACAAGTGGATACAAAAACTAAATTAAAATGCAAAAAGGGATGTTTTGAGTTATTTACTAAACCGATGAAGATTTTCGAGATACATTAACACAAAAAGTGGTTACACTATTTTAGAAATATATTTTTATCATGCCATGCCATTAAAAAATTAAATAACTCGTAATTATTTCCTAATCAACGTCTGTTACGTGATTAGATAATTCATTATTTTTAATAAAAATCTCATGATGGCAGTGGCACACTAAAAATGAATTAAATGATAAATAAGAAATAATCGTCCCAATTTTGGAGAATTTTTTTATGAGAATCAGCCCATCGAAATGTATATACCATCAATTTTTTTTGCCCTTTTTTTAACACCCTGCATATAATGTAAAGGTGACATATTCATATAACCTTATGGACGTTAAATATGTAACTCGAAAGTATCGTACTAAATTTCACAAGTACTTTCGTATTTGAACACAGATGTTAGCTGCAACAAAAATAGAACGACTGTATAAAAATCTTATATGTACTACCTTTGAATATATAATACATATAAGAACGGCAACGCATATGGCCTAGCAAGATACTATATCTGTCTCTTTTTATTCACAAAATTATTATAGATAGCTAGTGACTCCTACCACAAAACTGTGAACTACGATAAATCGTGCTGACAGCATTGCCAAATAGTATTTGTTAGAGGTATTCAATAATCAATAATTCAAAAATATTGTTTCATAATAACCAGATAATATATTTTGAATCTTCAATATACATGTATACTTGTTTTACAGTAGCAAACTTAAAAACCTTTTAAAATCTTATCTTGTTGTTCTAGCTACGTGGCAACACTGTGCAACAGCCACCTATTATGTATTTTTTTAACTAACAGAAATAATTCGTATACGGAGGAATAGATGGCACCTTCTCTCGAAATATTTAATCTAAATACATTACGTTGCCGTTCTTGTATTGTATTATATATTCAAAGGTACTACTTTAAATTATCCAGAATAACAATTTATGAAAGAAACTTAAATTAGACAAAATATAAACAATTTTACATGTTATACTTACTTTAATAATTATTTATAACAGATTGTATTGGCATTGAATGAAGTAAATTATCAATGATTTTGTGGTTTAAATATTTGCTTGGAATCAAAAATCAATCGACTATTTGTGAGTTATACGTAGACACATATTCAAATCGGCTCATTACTGTTTTTTTTCATTTACCACTCTCAACGCGGTTAAAAATAGGACGTGTTTCCAAAATATGGATTCAGCATGGAATTCTCTTTCTTATTTGTATCACACGATTTTAGCGAATGAGTGGTACACAAATAAAAAAAATCTTACTGTTCCGTTAACATATGTTATTTTTGTTTGAGTTAATATTTGGAACTACAATTTTCATTTTCATAAGAAATTATTTCTAACAAAAATAGCATTTATGTTAAAGGAACAGTAAAATTATTTTACTATATTTTACTACAGAGCATATCTTCATTTCAACAGAGCAGCGCAAATATTGGCCTGTTGGCATCCAGTGTTATAATGCAGGCAGTGAGCGATATGCCGCTTTGTCATAATACGATATTTATAGTTTTATTGCTGGACCCCACAGAGTCAATTTTTCTGACTATACGATACTTTTGAATTATTTATTTAACGTCCATAAGATATTATGAATGTCACCTTCACATTATATAAGAAGTTTGAAAATATATTGAATATTTAAAATATGGGGGAGTATTTTTTTTTCTTCTACGGAGCCGCTCTATTGATCTCCGATACTATATATAATACCTTATATTCAGTTATTTTGTATTTTGTTGCCCGTACGGAGTTTTGTTACAATTTTTTATATTTTTGCATTTTGGTAATTAAAAGATAAAAACCTATGTTTATATAATAATTTTTACTCAAAATGACCTCTCAGGAAAAACTCAAGTATGTTGCACCCTTTTTAAATCACCTGTATTTGATGAAGTAGAAGGTTGATTAAAAATGTTAATATTGCAATTAAAAGAAAATTTGTTGTGGCCAGCACAATACCTCTCGCCACTTCCATTTTTGGTCATGTGACATTTTTGGCCATGACAAACAGGTATGGGGGTCCGTGCAGGATGATAATTAGTAATTATGTACATAGATGTCAAATATCAGAATTTGTCAATAAAAATTTCAAGATTTTCTAAATTCACGTAGTTAATTTGTCACCAAGAGTGTGGAATTTACTTGTCGAGGAAAATAAACCACATGGAATTCGAAAGTCACTAAATTTAGAATGAAAAATTATGTTTGACATCTATGTACATAATTACTAGTTATCATTTTGACACGGGCGCCCTCATATCTGCTTGTCAAGGCCAACAATGTCACATGACTGCTCGCGCCCTATTGTATTTAAAATTCTGCACCAAAAATTCTACATACACCTATTCTTTATAAATAGATTTTTTAATTCATTCTGTGAAGAAATTTTGTCCTCTTCTAATTTTTCGAAATTCAGTATTTTTGAAGGGTATATGTAATATACCTATAATTTTAAATATTTAACTATTAATATAATAAGAAAAAATATAATGTATGTACTTCCCAGAAAAAATCTTCAGTAATGTCTCTGGATTTTTGACTTTGACAGTTATAAACATTTTAATATTTCAATTGGTTTCCATAACATTATTTGGGCTGTGAGATTTATTACAAGAGATTATTATGTAACTTATATTTCTTTATCTGTAAATCTATAAAGATATAATAAAATATTTATATGGATCAGATAGAGAATTTACTCTTCTTTAATAAGCAAAAAAATTTTTTTTCAAAAAATAATATTTAGAATAATTTTTCTAATCTGCTACTTCCGGTTGGCCAATTATTACCAAAACCTTTTCAGCTCTTCTCAGTAATGTCCGATTGGGAAATAAGTAGTTAAACAGATATTAAGTATTATAGTTTTGAGAAATCGTCCTTATACACATACATCCACACACACAGACATCATCGTAAAAATATTAAAATCGGATTGACCTTAAAACGTGTTTAATCATTAAAATCTGGATATGCGATTTTTAGCATGAATCCAATACCTCTTTTAGTGAGAGGTAAAAAAAAATAAAGATATAACTCGTATTCTGTGAAAAGAGAAAAAGTTTAGCTTGTATAGTGTTAGTCAACATGCTAATTTCCACTAGTTGTAAAATGTCTTTTTATTTTTGAGTGTCAAATATATGCTGTTATGTCCTTCTTTATTAAATATAACATTTGATAATTGTAGTTCATTTATTTTTTGTTACTAAGGTAGTACTTTAGCATCGAGATTTTAGTGTATAAATTGCCTATTTTTCAGTACGTGGTAGTAACGGAAAAATGATATCTACCATATCTATAGTAGGTAAAGAATATTTAGACAGACAACATTGGAGCTTGGAGCAGATAATACACGAAACTTGTGTTGAGTGAGACGATAGTCACGCATCATGCGCCACGAGTATTGCAAACGTTGATAAAGGGAAAATGTACAAAGCTGTGGGTGTCAATACGCGTCGAAAGCAATAGAAGGAAAATTCTGGGAGAAATGTTGACAATGGAATTTTCCAAGAATAGCTAAACTTGTGCGTTATTTTTTTATATGACAGTGACAAATAAAAACATAAAATAATGTTTTAAATTTCACTCTAAAAACGATAGAAACTGTGCCTTAAACAATTCTTGCCGTTGACATTTCTTGATAGACAATTCTTATTTTGAATCAAAATTTCAAATGTTGGTTTGATATTCAAGGCGGACAATAATTTGGAAAATATAACTATGGAGAGAAAAAGAGATTTGATCAATAGTCAGTTTAATACTTTGGTTTCTAAAACTAAGAGGGCAGAAGAAATTGAAGTTGTATTAATTTGGTGGTGGAAACAACAAGTATCTTAAGGGCGCGTGTGAAAGTATTCAAATCGCTTGAAAAATAGCTCAAATATTAGGTATTTTCGAAAGCAGTTTTCTCAAATATAACTGAAGTAAATGACTTCAAAATTTAAAGAAGTGTACATTAGTATGTCTTCTAGTGTATGAAGAAGTTCCATGACTCTTGATTATATAGTTTAATTATAATAAATAAAATAGTAATTGCTTGTTTTAGCAAAAAAATTAAAGCTGATTATTTGACTTTATGGAAAACTTATGAAGACGAAAATTTCTCATGCACTAATACTTGATGTATATTTTAAAAATTTGAAAACAAAAATAAAATATTTATAACAGTTTTTGAGAAACCTGCTTTTGAAAATATTGCCGTATACACAATGTTAACAGTTTCACGATTTTGCCGCTAGGGGTAACAAGCAAATTATATTATCAAAACTGTTTTCCTTGCCAATGTACCGATATCTTTCCCTTTTGAATGAATCAGATTTCACCAAGGAAAAAGGTATAAAATAAATAAATGATTTTCGATTTATTGTATTAATTTAAACAACAGTACAAATTTTCACGTTTACATTATCCGAAACCCGAAGAAGCAGCTTTGAAATGAATGTCAAGATTTATGATTAATTTATATCAAATAATTTTTAATAACAATACTAATATAGTTCGTTCATTTTATTTTACATTATTTCAAATAAAAAATCAGAAGGAATGAATGGGAAAACTATAAATGCAATTACGGTTCATAAGTCATGATTTATTTATTAAATTGCCATTATACATTTCTTTGTACGGTAATCCAGGAGGAATTCGCCTACATATTATTTCAGGTAGTAAATACCGCTTATAAAAAAATGCTTAATTTTGGTAGCATTTTAGATCTCCAAATATAGAATTACTGCATGAAAGTGAAAGTTTTTTGACCGCACGCGTAATCCAAAAATAGGTGAGAGCACTAAAAATATTACGCCCACAAGATGCACACAATATTTTCCTTTAATTGAATTAAAATATATCTACGATACTGTGTAAAATTGATGTTTAGTTTTAAGTTTGTAAAACGCTTGTTTAGTAACAAGGTTTCATTAGTCACGGGTCGCCGAGCAACGAGTGATTTTTACCGAGGGTGATTATTTTGTTATCATGGCAAAGTTCTTATTTAATATTGTGATTCTAATTCATAAATAAAAGTATTTTTTGTATATTGTTATTAGATTCTATCGTAGATAAAATATTGTACGATACACATACATAAAGCATTTTTAGTCACTCACGGGTCTTAAAATTTTTTCTAAAAAAATCCCAATTATATAATATTTTTTGACATTTAAAGAAATTAATTTATTATTAATCTTGCAGCCTAAGTTGGTACAAGCTCATCATAGAAATAATAAATATTAATAATTGACAGATGATATTGTCAAGTATAATTTGCATAGTTCATGAAATAATTTTACTGGATACATAGAATTTTCTGTAAGAAACTTCCCGCATGGAATTTGGCAAAAATACATTGACGGAAGTAATTGTATTGGTCACAAATGATACTAAGCACAGTTTACTAGTCTTCTTTTTTATTGCCCATATCGAAGAAATAAGATACAAAAAATAATAAGAAATAGTTACAGCATGTATTAGGAGCGCACTTTTTTTTAATAAAAGCGCCTTTATGTAGCGCGCTTTTACATATTATTCTTATGAGTAATTTGCTCCATTAAAGCGCTTTTATTATAAAAGTGCGCTCGTAATACAGACCCTTATATCGTGAAATAATAAACACTATTTACTATAGATGTTTTCTTTTTCGTTATAATATCGTAAAAAAAACTGAGAAAACATAGAACAAATAGGGTTTATTTACGATAATTACAAATAGAAGATATAAACAATAATTAATCCAATTACAAGAGTTTTGAGATATCGCTATTCTTCAAAGATAAATTCTATTTATAATTGCATATTCATCAAGTATCAAGAAAAGTATTATTATTATCTATAAATACGAGGTAAAAGCTAACCAGTTACAATAGATTTGAGATACCGCTAACCAGAAATAAGATGTTATAATGCTTACACAAATTTTAGGAAAATAATGTTCTCTAGAGTGAAAATAAGAGGAACCGTTGTAAGCATTATAATTCTTGGTCGGTGTCGGTAGTTAAGTTATACCGCCGACGAATATAAAACTTCAAATACCTCTCAGCTCGGAAATACCTTAGTGGGGGTAGATGAGAAGTAAAGTTTGGCAAAGGATTTCGGATTCTATGACCTATGTAAAAATACTAGTAGCGCCTACAGAAAGCATCCAACGGATGTTATGAATACTAACGCTTTTACACGCGCCCTTAACGTTCATTTGGTTAAAAGGGAAAAACTGGAATATCATGCCCAGAAGTAAAACTTGCTTAAAGCAAGTTCAATAAGATAAGAAATACAAAAAAATTAAATCTAATAGTCATCAAATTATGATTATTCTCGTCTTGCATTGTAGTTTGTAGTAAAAACAAAAACGTACACTCTTATCTAGGATCTTGTTCTTAATTTCATTCATGAACTGTCTTCCAATTAAATCGTTATTTTTAATGTTCTGCACCAATCACAGTCAATTTACAGTCGCAATATTATTAAGCTGCAGTAGTATTATTGCCACAATATTTTGACATTTACCTACGTTGCTAAGATGCAATGTTAAAGCATTACCTATTTGTTTTTGAAAAACAGAAAACAATTTTTTCGTGGAATTGTCATGTCAAATATCATGCGTGACAGATTTGCCTTAGGCAATTTTTGAGAAGGCTACTTCTCATGTCGATTCAAAATTTAGTCTTTCTATAGCATTAGTGCATATTTTTGTTGCAATAAACAGAAAAAAAATTCGGGGGCATCATAGTCACTATAGTCGCCGTCAAATAAATATGGACTGATGCTCAACTTTTTCCCTTCTCCACGCCCTGTTGTGTTGCCGCTTCTTCGTAACTTAGCATTTTCAACATTGCCCCTGAATTGGCA
Organism: Harpalus rufipes; assembly: GCA_951394225.1. Taxonomy (NCBI): domain Eukaryota; kingdom Metazoa; phylum Arthropoda; class Insecta; order Coleoptera; family Carabidae; genus Harpalus; species Harpalus rufipes. The sequence goes on along the minus strand of OX596281.1, from coordinate 20,045,421 downwards.
ACAGTGTAGAAACCTGCAGTCCATATTTATTTGACGGCAACTATAGTGGCATTACCTTACATAATCAAATATTTAAAAACTAATATTCTGAGCAGCCGTCGAAAGTCGGGTGATTAGCTAGTCGCCTGCTTAGTCGGGTGCTCAGAATACCAGTCAATTGCCCATATAACGCTCGTAAACTTTCAAAACGGTTCGTTATAAATTTTAATAAATAGAATCAAACACAGATGAATCAAACTTGACAAATTTCGCTTCAATTTTTCTTTCGGTGTCGACTATTTTACCGGATAAAAAATTTACGCGTGTTTATGAATATATACCGGGTGAATACATATTTGAAAACCGAACGTAGGACATAACATATAAAATCATACTTTCGTAATTACCTGCTTCTCTAATTATTTTAGCTAAAAAGCTTCATATAAAAGTTGTAAAGCATCTGAATCAACAAGCAAAATTAATTTTGCATGCTTTGTGAGGGCAGAAATTAGGTATTAAAATGTCGAAAATTACCCCAAACATAGCGATAGCCAAGTAATAGAAACTAAAAATTAGTGTTTCACAAGACAACATTTTTTGTCTTGTTAGGCTACTTCTTGTCTTGTCTTTCGGAACTGGACAAGAAATTTTAATAAGTCTTATCTTCCGTTACACTTGCAAACAAAAATCTTGTCTGCAAGTTTTTTTCATATTTCTTGGCTTGCAAGTTTTCGAGAACAATTAGAGTGCGTACACGTTAAGTAGCCGTCTGTGTCATCATTCGATTCTGCTGACCACATCCCCTAGGAAATATTCAGCAGCGTACAAAAAATTAATTTTTCTCTACAATACCTTCCTTAGCTACAGGTGACGGAAGGTATTGTCTTTGGTCAAAAAAATCGACAGTGAGTTTCCAATGAATAAGCACGTTTTGTGGTTCCAACACGGAAAAAAATTGTGCTGAGAAATTTACTATAACGTTGTATTAACTTTTTTGTTAAATTTATTACAACAATTGTACAAAAAAAAATATTTATATTAAATTTAACTATTTTAAATTTTATATTACCAAAAAATTGTAATACCTACCATGTAGTAAAATTTAATAAGAAAGTATAGTTAATTATATTTATTTTAGTAAAATTTCAAACAATTGGAGCTAAAATTTTCAATTACAAAATTGGTTAAAATTATTCACATGTGTTGTAAAAACTTCTAAAATAAAATTAATAAATTAAATTATTGTACTACAAATTACTATAAGTGAAGAACATTATATTCTATTAAATATTAAATTTTACTACAATTTGTAGAACGTTTTACTACAACCATAAGTTACGATTTGCCGCCTTGCGCAGTACGCAATGACAAGTACGTATCTCGCGTCATGTACTCATTTTTCTTAATATTTTTATTAATATTATCATAATATGGATTTTTTTCTTTTAGTTTATCAATAATATCAGTAGTAAGAATTTATTATATTTTCTATAAACTTTAATTTTTACTTTATAATTTAAACAGCAGCGGTGATAAAATGATTTGTACCCTTTACCAATATACATAGAAAGCAATACTGGGTTTACTGTATGAAATAAGGACAAATAATAGTAATTCCGTAAGTAATGTAACATTAACTTATTTATAATGTATTATTAATTTTGTTAATATTTTATAGACTGTTCAAAAATTAATAACATCCACTGGTGAAGGGAGGATAATAGCAGCAAGCTACGGAAGAAATAAAAAAATTCTTAAGATCTGAATTATCAGAATTGATTATAAGAAATGAATTGAAGGACAATGAAAATAGAAGGTTGTTAACTCGGTTGTTAAGGTACAAGATGAAATTACAAAATATTAATACATGCATTATATTGGTTATTCGTACGTTTCGTTGCGTTATGTTAAATACTTTTTGTGTATACACAATAATTTGTAGTTGTTTTGTATTAATAAAATTATATATATTTTATTATAACCTAACTTAAATTTTACTACAAATAAAATTAAATACTGAAAGAAAAGTATAAAAATTGTTACAACAGAATAAGATTATCTCCTACAATAATAATTAAATTTTAATTTGACTGCAATATTTAATGTATGTTATTGTAGTAATAACTACTACAAAAAAATTAATATAATAATTTTAAGATTTTTACTACAATAAATAGCTATCCCTATTTGTACTACAAATTGTAGTTAAAGACTTTACAATTGTTATAAAAATACCTACATTTTTTTTTCTGTGAAGAATACAAATTTACTATTTTTACAATGATGTCTGCATGTTTGTGTGGCTCTCTCTCTCTCTGTCTGTGTGTGTGTTTGTGTGTGTGTGTGTGTTTGTGTGTGAGTGTGTGTGTGTGTGTGCGTGTGTGTGTGTGTGTGTGTGTGTGTGACGCTCGTTTCAGATCGCATAACTCCAATACCACGATTTCAATTATAATTTTTTCGTATTCCTCATGTTTAGATTCATATGCAGACATGATTAGATTTTGGTTATAATTGGTCCACCGGAAATGCTCTTATTTGCAACTTTTAACAGTTTTTCTTGAAAAAAAAGCAGTTAAATAGCATTCACTGGCATTTAATGTTATTATAACTTCAAGAATATATTATTCTCTATACGATTGGATTGCATTTTATACTTCATATTCATTAGATATAGAGATAAAGAATTATAAAGATATTAAATTTTATAAATCAGCTAGCTATGCTAACCATGCAATTGCTAATATATCCAGATGATTCAAATTGACAGATGTCACTGTCAATGAAACGAAAATGAATGTGGCAGAAATAAGGATAGATGTTGGAGAAGACATTGAAAGATAGGATAAGGAATTACATGATAAGGGAAATGGCTCGAGTGATAAAAGTTTCTAGAAAGATACAAAAGAGACGATTATATTGAATCACCATTAAATAAAATGAAAAATCCTACAAAATAATATTTTTAAATTAACGACTAAAAATATACGCTTCTTTAGGAGCGTAATCAGCTACCAGTTTTAAACAAAACTGACGAGCCTATGGATTCGGATCTTAGCCAATCACAAACCTCAACGTCACAACGTCATTTTCTTTCCCCCTTTCGCGCACCTGACAATTGATGATGCAGTTAGTTTGTTGTTGTATACGTACTCTACCTAATTATTTGCTATAAAATTAAATACACATTGAAAAATATTTTATATTTTTCTCTGTAAAATCAATTATAACAAACTATAATAAAATGTTGACATATTTGAATTATAATATACGAGTAATATTGCATTCGTGCAGAATGCAAGAAAATATTGCTATTCTTGCATTTCTCTTACAAGACAGATTCTTGTGTTTTCTTACAACGGAATGCAATACTTTCGTGAAACACTAATAAAAATTAGTAAATGTTGGATATATCTGTCAAACTAGGTTAGTTTATTTTTATTATAAATTGCAATTTCTATACAAATGAACAATTATTTATTTCAATTCATAGATAGTTGTTCACTTGAACAGATATTATAAATAATCACCCCAAGTCTGTAATAAAGATGATAACTCTGAGCAACATTCCTAAAGCAAATAACCTATTATAATTGCGAACACTGTAAAACATGAAAATGACAGGCTTTACATTTGTTTCTATTAGTTACAAGTTTTAAGGACAACAACTTCCTTACAGAATTAGGGTGAATTTTAACAAAGTTTTTACCTTTTTGACGAGTGATAGATAAATCAAGAATTGGCATCATCTATCCCGAAAATTAGACAAATCCTCAGAAGATACCTAACACAATGTTAGGCGAAATGCTATGTTGTAAAGCACCTTTTAGACCACGGCCCAACAACCCGAAAAAGAATGAGTCTTTCATAGACCCCGGCCGTGAAAGCTAAAGTATTTATTTATGCAAAATAATTTTCGCTTATTGATTGTGATGCAAAATTTTATATTCTAATCTTTTATTTGAAGCTTTTTTACTTAAAATAATGTAACGTTTATTTATTTGGGTAAAGTGTAAAAATCAAAGAAATATTATTAATTAAAATAAAACGTTTATTAAAAGATAAATAATTAGGATAAATATTAAAAAGATAATAAAAATAACTAACACTATGATTAATTAATTATACACACTAATTTAAGACTAAGAATATTAATAAATGCTTAAACACTAAGATTATTTATTTAAATAATATTTATTTCACTATATTTATATAACTACATTTATTTATGTTTACAACTCGTAGACTATTTATATCACCCACTGTTCATTGCTCGTTGCTTCTATATAACAAACTCTTTTTGCTGGCTTTGGCGACGGGTTTATATACCGCGATGTCCTTCTCGAACATTCCGATGCCACAATGATATTGAATACAAAGGATTCAGGCCACCGGTGTAATTAACACGTCTAACTGTATGGTTTTTCCGCTATTGGGGATTACGTCATCGCTCGGGAATATTCTACCAGTAGCGGCGCTCGTATATTCTTAAGTCAGAGGCGCACGTTACAACAATTAGGGAAGCAGGAAATTACGCAAGTATGATATTATGTTAGTATTTTGGTGAATTTGGGGCCTTAGTAATCAGGTGCATGAAGTTGGCACCAAGGTATAGGGTACTAATTTTTAAATTGTTACTATGATTTAGTACCCAATTGGTACCAATTAGTACCCACAAAAAAACTTTTGTTTTTTACTCTGCGTAGGAGTTATTCATTGTTTAATTATTTTGGTGCCAACTTCACGCTAGCACCACAACATATTTTTTTAAAAAAAATAATTATACGAAAATTTAGTACTCAATTGGTACCTTTAGGTACCCAAAAATTTGTTTCCAAAATGTTTATGGTAAATAAGTTATTGCATATTAAATATTATTGGTGCCAACTTCACGCTAGCACCAAAGTATTTATTTAAACAAAATTTTCTTTTACTAAAATTTAGTACCCAAATAGTATTAATTAGTACCCATGATAGTATTATGCTATTGTTTATATTAAATAAGTTATTACATTTTACTTTTTTTGGACCGTGAAGTTAGCACCAATCATATTAAAATATAACGTTTTCGAATTTTATTTTTATATAGGGATTTAGTACTTTTTAGGTACCTCTCATAAATGTAAAATTTATTTCGTTATTTTTTATGTAACGCAAATTATAACACTTTACTTTTTCTGTGCGAGAAGCCAGCACCACGTGTATGAAAATAATGCATTTTACAAATTAATTTTTATGTACAGATTTAGTACTATTTAGGTACCTCTCATAAATGTAAAATTTATTTTGTTATTGTTTATATAGCACAAATTATAACACTTTACATTTTTCTGTGCGTCAAGCTAGCACCACACATATTAAAATAATTCGCTTTTCAGAATAATTTTTATGTACAGATTTAGTACTATTTAGGTACCTCTCATAAATGTAAAATTTATTTTGTTATTGTTTATATAGCACAAATTATAACACTTTACTTTTTCTGTGCGTGAAGCTAGCACCACACATAATAAAATAATTCGCTTTTCAAATTACTCGTAATTTTTATGCACAGACTTAGTACTATTTAGGTACCTCTCATAAATATAAAATTAATTTTGTTATTGTTTATATAGCACAAATTATAAGAATTTAATTTTTACTGTTCCTGAACCTAGCACCTCACATTTTAAAATAATTCGCTTTTCAATTTAATTTTTGTATACATATTTAGTGCTATTTAGGTACCTCTTATAAATATAAAATTAACTTTGTTATTGTTTATATAGCACAAATTATAACACTTTACTTTTTCTGTGCCAGAAGCCAGCACCACGCATATGAAAATAATGCATTTCAAAATTTAATTTTTGTATACATTTTTACAAATGATAAATGTAAAATATATTTTGTTATTGTATAAATTACTACACTTTACTTTTTGTGCTATATAAACAATAGCAAAATTAATTTTACATTTACGACAGGTACCTAAAAATTACAAATTCTGTAGATACAAATTAATATGCGTTGTGTTGCGTTCACTTAGTGGCATATTTCTAATATGTTAAAAAGAAATTTATAATTTACAATTACAAGTTGTCCTTTCGGATATACAAATATGCAGACAAGTGGATTACAATAAGTAAAACCTAATTAATGAACAGTACTGGTGAATCTGTCACATCCAGTTATTCATTAGTAGGTATTGGCGGCTTTTCTAATTTCAAAATTTTCTAAGAAATTCATCCTTAGTCTCTTCTGACCTGTATGGATAATTTTGAATTCCCCATTGGCCTGATATAATGAAATGGTCGGCAAAACCCGTATTGGAAATATATTTATTCATAGAATTTATATGTTCATTCATCCGAAACTTGAAAGATCTGCCGATTTGACCAATATATATTGCATCCCAGTCTTTACACTGAATTTCGTATGTACCTGTTAAGTCGTCTTTTTTTGGGGTTTTCTTTATTATTGACTAGTAATTTACCCAAATCAGTTTTGTTCACCGACATGTTAAATTCAAGTTTCTTTAAATTTTTATCTATTTATCAGAAATATTGGATATGTAATTTAGTTTAAGACTGATTAAGTACTAAATGTGTATTTTGGAAAAAACGTATTATTTTAATATGCGTGGTGCTGCGTTCACGCTCAGAAAAAGTAAAGTGTTATAATTTGTGCTATATAAACAATAACAAAATTAATTTTACATTTATGAGAGGTACCTAAATAGCACTAAATATGTATACAAAAATTAAATTATAAAATGCATTATTTTCATATGCGTGGTGCCCTTCTGGCACAGAAAAAGTTAATTGTTATAATTTGTGCTATATAAACAATAAAAAAATTAATTTTACATTTATAAGACGTACCTAAATAACACTAAATATGTATACAAAAATTAAATTGAAAAGCGAATTATTTTAATGTGCGGTGCTAGGTTCAGGAACAGAAAAAGTAAAGTGTTATTATTTGTGCTATATAAACAATAACAAAATTAATTTTACATTTATGAGAGGTACCTAAATAGTACTAAGTCTGTGCATAAAAATTAATTTGAAAAGCGAATTATTTTAATATGTGTGGTGCTAGCTTCACGCACAGAAAAAGTAAAGTGTTATAATTTGTGCTATATAAACAATAAAAAAATAAATTTTACATTTATGAGAGGTACCTAAATAGTACTAAATCTGTACATAAAAATTAATTTGTAAAATGCATTATTTTCATACACGTGGTGCTGGCTTCTCGCACAGAAAAAGTAAAGTGTTATAATTTGCGTTACATAGAAAATAACGAAATAAATTTTACATTTATGAGAGGTACCTAAAAAGTACTAAATCCCTATATAAAAATAAAATTCGAAAACGTTATATTTTAATATGATTGGTGCTAACTTCACGGTCCAAACAAGTAAAATGTAATAACTTATTTAATATAAACAATAGCATAATACTATCAAGGGTACTAATTAGTACTATTTGGGTACTAAATTTTAGTAAAAGAAAATTTGGTTTAAATAAATACTTTGGTGCTAGCGTGAAGTTGGCACCAATAATATTTAATATGCAATAACTTATTTACCATAGACATTTTGAAAACTAATTTTTGGGTACCTAAAGGTACCAATTGGGTACTAAATTTTCGTATAATTATTTTTTTTTAAATTATGTTGTGGTGCTAGCGTGAAGTTGGCACCAAAATAATTAAACAATGAATAACTCCTACGCAAAGTAAAAAACAAAAGTTTTTTTGTGGGTACTAATTGGTACCAATTGGGTACTAAATCATAGTAACAATTTAAAAATTAGTACCCTATACCTTGGTGCCAACTTCACGCACCCTTAGTAATCCTCATGAATATTTGTATAACACTTTATTTGTTACATATACAAGAACGTGACGTTTCGGATACTATATGTATCCATCATCAGACAATTAAGCAATACAGAAAATATTTTAAAATATACATGTCAAAATATTTTCTGTATTGCTTAATTGTCTGATGATGGATACATATAGTATCCGAAACGTCACGTTCTTGTATATGTAACAAATAAAGTGTTATACAAATATTCATGAGGATTACTAAGGCCCCAAATTCACCAAAATAAACCATATTAGGATCCTTCAACATTCAAGAAAAAATATTATGTTAGTCTTGTTTTTAGTAGTTTTAGTTTTTAGGTATTCGTCCGGTAAAAAAAAATGTAAGGCTAATTTTTATTTAGAGTTTTGTAATTTTAATGGTTTTTCCGACATCTTAAATCAATATAAGTCAGTTTAATACTTTCCTTTCTCAACAATGTAAAAAATAAAACACAATGTGCAAATATCCATTACAATTTATGATATAGCGATACATTAAATTTTTATACTATTTTTGTCTGTATCCATTATAATCAAAATTTCTTATATTCATTAATAACAAACGATGAATGTCAGGATGTTATAATATGATAATTAATATAATAGTTAGTTATTAATTAACATATTGTGCATCAGAGCAAACTAAATCATCAAGCAAGGAACGAATGTTTTTTATGTAAATCTCTGAAAAATTAAACAGGTTTGCAATTCTCGAGTTCTGGTAAAACTCCAACGTTTTGTGTTTGTAAATGAATACATCCTCAGCAAAATATATATCTCACTTAACGCCGCTGCGTGTTCTGGATCCAGAATCCACCGAGAATAAATTTAGTCGAGATGCTTTACCTCGATATACTTACTCAGAATTTGGCAAGAATTTCAATTAAACGGCTTGAATAGGCCTACCCTTACACACAACTCAATTCCCAGTTTAATAGAATGCTAAAAATAGTGAATACGTGAACACGCCATAACATAGCACAAAACAAAAAGCATTTGCATACAAAATGTAATGTGCGTTCAATAATAATGAGCAATAAACTCAAATTGGAATTGTTTTCTTATTATAACGAGCATGCTATAGGTAGGAATGAAACCCAATTGCTTTCATCATTGTTACTAAAATAACAACAATGAAAATCTACTTTTGTAAAGAAATGATTTTTCTTCTATTTTTACAGACAGACGAAAACAAAGGGTTTCTTTTGAAACAAAAATATTTTCATTTCATTTAGCAAAAAATATGAGTTCGATCTAATATCTTGTCTGTCAATCAGTGCACCAAGGTTCAGTTGTCAGCAGCGTTGCCAGATTATTATTTTACCAATCGGGATTTTTATCATGTAAAATATAAAATATCGGGATTTAGGAGCAAAAGCGGGACAACCTAAAAAATGTATCATTAAATTTTTCAATAACGTATGTCCTTTAAGTTTTGGCACAAATTGCAAAATTTTTTTTAAATGCATTTTTGTAATACATACTTAATAATTATTTATTTCTTCTGCAACAAAATTGCGAACTAAAAATTAAATTGAGAGAAAATTAATTTTTTGATAGACTGAAACGCCGCAAATATATGTTTTTCAGAAATATTTAAATGTATGACCTTGAGTTTTTGTTTTTAAAATTAGAGAAATTTGCTTCCATAATTTATCCACTCTCATATAATGATTAATGTTACAGTTTTTCAACTATGGTCTATTTCATCAACTGTCCACATTTCCGTCATGATACTAATAATATTACTGTAATATCGTTAAAAAAATTAACTTAAATGTTATATTATTCATTATTTAATTTGTATTAATTTGTTCAAGTATTGTTCGATTAGAAATAAAATAAAATATTTTAATGTGATTCTAGAACTAACATTTTTTGTTTTATTTATTAACAATAAATAGTTTAAAATAAAATATGAGTTGTATGGGTATATTTATTCAATCTATAATGTCATGAAAAAAAAATGTTCTTTTTTGTGTTCAAATAGAACAAGCATAGTATAATTTATCGTAATGTAGGATTAAATTATTTTTTATATACATTTTTTGATGTATACAATTGTTTTAAAGTATGACATTTTTAAAGTTCAGACTCATTTCTTAGATACTTATAATATGAACACAGAATTTGTAAAAGAAAAAAATATATAGACTATAAATTGAGAATTACATATCTAAATATGCTATAATATATTAATATAACATTATTCTATTCATTTTTATAAAGATAATTTTCATTTGACCTGAAGTTATCCACGCGTAACATCAGCTGTGCTTCTTTGTAAAGATTTCAGATTAGACGCTAGTAGTTTGTTTAACTACAGAAACGCACGCGAGGTATTGAATATATTTTCGCTAGTATTTTGCCACGATGGCGCAAAACAACGTTTCACCGACATGTTTACTTTCGTTAATATCAGGTTATCTTTAAATATCACTTTGACGTTTAGAACCTAGTGTGAAAATCAAAATGGCCGTTGAGATTGAAATGTGACGTCACTTGTCGAGGGGAGAGGCGGGGAAAATCAGCTGCATTTTAGACAATGTCATTTTTAATTGCAATTTTTCTCATTATTAAATATCGATTTGAGGAAAAATAAAAAATGCGAGTTTATTATTTTTTAGTTAAAAATGAAAAATCGTGCATGACCTCATTACTTTTTAATTTAATTTTTCATAAATAAAATGGTAATTATATAATACTTGAATAGTTATTCATGAGTTATACATATGTATATAAATCACATTTATAAGCCTATTTGTTAAAAATTCAGAATATTTCCTATGTTTACAATGAAGTCGTTCATCGGTCGCTGTCAAAAAATGAGCATTCAGACCTTTTATCTCATGTGGTCTCGCAAATATTCGTGTATATTTGTAAAAATATAAATAATTAGATAGAATCGATAATAGGTTAATTTAAGGGAACCATCTATGAACACCTAATACAAGGATAAAGAAACAAGTCTGGATTTCGATCCGTATTTAGATTATAGGGCTAGGTACTTAAATTATTGTTCCTGTAAAAAACAATTTTCACAAATATGGCACATTCATCATTATTTATTTCAAGTCTTGAAATATAAAACTGGCAATATTTCGGCATGACTGTCAGCTATGTGATCGACATTGAAACTTGGCTTCACTATTTCTACACAGATTCGGTAATGATATTTCGTGCCACCTTACGGACTATCAAAGCTGTCATGGAGAGAGCACCACAAACTGAAAATATATTTTCAGTGTGGTATCGATCGGATTAGAACTAGCAAAATCACGACCGGGCACAATATTAAATTAAATAATTCGAGTATGTTTTTTTTTCTTCGCTCTCATAATCTTTATAACAAATCGTCTTATGTGAAACTCACTAAAGCCAGTCTGTTATATCTTGAAACAATCTATAAGAAATATCCAATTTCATACTTATATTCTTTAAGTAAGAAACTTTTTCCTTTCGTTTATTACTTCGTAACTCCATAGTCTGACAAAAGCAATTCATTTTCTTCCATTTTTGCATTCAACTTCACGTCATATGGCAACAAGGCAGCCTAAGATCTGGTTGTGCGGAGTGAAGGGTGTTCAGTCGTTGAGTTATTAAAATGATTAACAAACGAGCGTGAGGAGGTAATTAGTTTCGTGCTTAAATTAGAACAAACGGCGCGGAACCGATACAAGCTACTATACAGTAGCGAAGCCTTCACATTCTATTTTACCGAGTATAGTTCTTGCGAAGAACACGATGTAATACATACTCAAATAAAAATTAATAGCCAATGGCAACAGATGTGGTTTGGTATTAAAGCCTTTATATTATGTTTTGGCTTTTGCTAAAACATGAACTAATAATGAGTTACACTTTATTTCAGTTAAGAATGGATACATAGCACGTAAGAGTTGAACTGTTTTAGATGCATTAAATAAATAAAAAAAATCGTGAACCTAGGGGGTTTCAATACTTGATATACTGACGAAAACGAATTTATTTAAAAAATTCGCAAAATTTATGGCACATTAGATGATGTATGTAGGGGGAGAGTGGGGTAAGATTTTTTAAGCAAGCTTATATTAATATTAATTACACATACCTGTGTAGGCTATATCATATAAACAAGAACTAAATGATTATTCAAAACCTTGATAAAAAAATAAATAAATTATTCGGTATTTTTTTGTCATCTTGCCCCACTAATGGGGTAAAATGAGAAGCCTATTGGGGCTAAATGACAGTTACGAACAATTGTCACATATGAATCGGCCTATTCTTACGTAGCTTCATATCAGCAGGATTAGCAGTAATCACACTTTATCCATTCCTCAGATGGACGATCATTATACCACGCAAGGTATAAAATGTTTGGCTTGAAATAATTACTAGTTCACTTGAAACCGTTTCCTGTAATATATTACTTTTTATTGTTACGCATTTCTTTTTCACTTTTTCTCAACCTTTTTCTTCAGCATACATACATACATAAATTTACGCTTATCCCACATGTTAACGGCTTCGTCATTTTTCCCCTGTCAATTTGCGTCACGACTAACCTCAAAATATACAATTATGTAAAAAGTATGAATTAAAACATAATCTGCAAATTAACGTTTACCAGTCTTCCCCATATCCTACTGAGTACGTATTGTATACTCGTATATTATTCAATCAGAAATTATATTTGTATTCCTCAAAAATTCTTAGTTTGACAATGACGAATTTATAAACACTGCATGTGAAGAATTATTTTCGCTTCTAGTTCCCTTGGAACTGACACTAGTACCACCATTTTACGCATGCTACAACTACGTATTTAGTAGATTATCAGCTCAATCACTTTTCGCATACCTACTTTTCGCTGTCAAATAAATTAAATTTGTCCTCTTGCCCCGTTTGTCGTATTGCCCCATTGTTCCCCCTCCCCTTGTACTTTATAGTGCATATGGTTTCAATGTAAAATAATTAATAATGTAGACAGGGCCAGACATTCGATATCGCCAATTGACGAATATTCGCCGTTCCCCGAATAATGTTAGTTAATTGGTGAGCATACTTCTACAGAGATAAGTAGTTTGCCGAACTTCGATTAGCGGGTCCTATATACACAACTATACAGGCAAATATTTGTTTACTTTGATTCGGGCCAAAAACCCGACATGAAATGAAATATTCGCAGCCCATCCACATTCGGAATATGGCGAATGATTGCTCGGGATTCATCGAATGCATCACTTACATTTAATTAATTTGTTCATTTTTACATTATGTAACTGATTAATTGTTATATGTAAACTAGTTTAATTTATGCCTTAGTATACTGTAACGTGCGCCACTGACTCTAAGAATAAGCGACCGCCGGCACTGGAAGAATATTTCCAGAATCTTCGCAATGATCGGCGTAGTAAACTAGTTACGACCTGTCTAATTATTTAGGGTCATCTGATTCCGTTGTATTCATTAGAACAGTCTAGAAAAGAGACTGCGTGCTGTATAAATACCGTCAGGGAGGGCAGCCGAAGGACATTCTGATATAGGACACGACTCGAGCAATGAACAATTGGTGATATAAATAAATAGTCTACGAGTGGTGAAAATAAATAAATAGTTATAGAATAAATATTGTGAAATAAATATTGTTTAAATAAATAATCTTAGTATTTAAGTATTTAATAATATTCTTAGTCTTAAATTAGTGTTTATAATTGTTTAATCATTGTGTTAATTATTTTTATTATCTTTATCTTAATTATTTATCGTTTAATAAACTTTTGTTTTAACTAATAATATTTATTTGATTTTTACACTTCACCCAAATAAATAAACGTTACAATAATATTTTTTTAGATTTTTATTTTAATACATACATATGTACTCGTACGTTTAAAGTACAAAGTGTATCACTTTCAATATTTTTTAAGGTATCTCGGGTAATTTTAACGATACAGCAAAACCGTTTGCACACTCCAGAGTTAACATTTCGAGAAAAGTTCAATAGTCAACATAGGAATTTCGTTCCTTTGTTTTTGAGCTACAAGCAAACACTCGGTTTTCGCTTATTTCGAAATTATCTCATATCTTGTTTATTATGATAGTTAGGAAAAAATTGTTTAGATAAATTTTATATTATTTCTTATCACTTCTTAAAAACTCTTAGCCAATCTTAATTTTGGAATGCTTCCAAAATAATCATTGCCGCTTGCATGCAGCCGAAAAATTATCCCGAAAATTTGATAATAGTTAAAAATCCCATATTGCCAAATCAGGTGATTACGGCGGGTGTTCCATTAATAATAATAATAATAATAATAAATAGTAATATTTTTTTTCCGTTGATCAAAATGTATCATGCATATGAATTAATATGTCCGTTTATTTTTACTTTGTTTTTTCGCTAAAAACTGAAAAAATGCCCTCTGGATAATTCCACATTTACACTCACAATAATAATTTAAAATATTGATTAACTAAGTTCCATCAAACTTTCGCAATTTAATTTTAAAATGACATAAATATGTGCATAAAATAATATTGTGAATTTTGCTTTCCACGGCCCACCTGAGTTCCGTATTCCCAATAATTCTAGATTGACTCACGTATGTGTCAGGAATGAAAACTGTTTGTTTCCACAACAGTGCGGCAATTTTTCTAACCTAAAATAAGTGGTATGAAGATGAAGCAAGAATATATCTAATTTTAGCATAATCTAGGCAATAAACATGCATATTTGATTACATAACGTCAGGAAATAATAAAATTATGTACATGATTATCTGAAATAGCTTCCACATAATGTAATCTCCAATGAATGCAATGGCAATGCATATAATGTTTCACTTACGTAGTTTTTGTAAAATGCATACGTGTACGTGTGCCATGTTTTATCACACGGAATAAGTTCAGCAGCACGGCAGTTTCATCACTGTCACCATTTTAATGGCACTACTTTTTGTACAATGAAACACATATCGCTATTTCAAAATCAATATGAAATACATAGGAATTGTCATTCTAATTGAAGTGTTCCCATTTTGAAATGGAATTGAATTAACTACATATATTGCATTGATTCTCATTATTATTACTGTAATAATACCTATAAATTATTTGAATAAAGGAATATAATTACTCACAATCAATGTTTGAAAATGTCTTGTAGGTTTCTATGATTTTAATAAAACTGAACAGCAAATATTTTCAAAAAATTGTTTTAATATCTCTTCAATTTATGTATAGGTGTCTCATTTTCTATGTTTTTTTAAAGTATCTCGGATAATAATAGAGTATAATGATAGAGCAAAACCGTTTGCAGATTCCTGGGTCAACTTTTTGAGAAAACTTTAATAGTCGCCACACGAATTTTAAGATACATGCAAAAACTCGTTTTTCGCTAATTTCGAAAATATCTCATATCTTATTTATTATAATAGAGAAAAATTGTTTACTGTTTTTTGCGTAGAATAAAATGGCGTAATTATTTATATTTTTTAAATGAGAACATACGTTAAAATTAGTCTCATCTTTTTGCTTATTTTATAAGCTTTTCAATGATATATAACAAGTCTACATTCTTTTATTTTAAACATGTATAAAACAAATTATACATTTTGTGGGGTGAAAAAATTGAAAATCATTAAGAAACAAATGAAAAAATCTACTACAGATCATTATTTGTTTATTTCAATCATATTTATTTGTTTCTTAGTTATTTTCAATTTTTTCACTTCAAAGATATAATAATTCATGTTTTATTCATGTTTAAAACAACAGAATCTAGAGTTGTTATGTATCATTGAAAAGCTTATAAAATAAGCAAAAAGATAAAACTATTTTCAACCTACGTTCCCATTTATAAAAATATAAACTTGTAATTACATCTCAAGAATTATCAAGTTTTCAAAAATTATAATTACGTCATTTTATTCTACGCAAAAAAACGGTACAAAATTTGTTTAAACAATTTTTCTCTCGTGCCTGGGTGTTTGGTCGCAAATCTGGAGAACTGGATTCGATCCCGACCGAGGCCAAATATTTCGAATTTTAAATGGCACAAAATTGACACCGGTGGTTCAGTCTCCACGCCAGCTATGAGTGCCCGTGCGGTGACGCCAGGTAAATGCCCGCTCGGTACAAATTTGTCATCATTACCGAAATCTGTATACAGAGCAGATTGGCACACCTAGTAATGTGTAATATGCCGTGATATATATATTAAATATGATTTGTCGAAATCAGTGAGAAACGAATTTTTGCTCATAGCTCAGAAACAAAAACAGATCGTAATTTCCTGTGGCGACTGTTAAACTTTTCTCGAAAAATTGATCCTGGAATGTGGAAACTGTTTTGCTCTATCGTTAATATTACCAGGGATACCTTAAAAAAGCATCGAAAATGAGACACCAGTACACCCGAATTTCTAAACTTTTAATATTTTCAGGTATTATACGATGGTCAGAAATCAGGTAGACCGTGGAAAACAAAATTTACTCTATCATTTTAATTGTTCTGAAATGAAGTTACATTAGATAATCATTTTATTTATAAGTGCCACTATGAGTGAAAATATGGAATTAACCAGTGAGCATTTCAGAATCATGTCTTATAATATGACAGTTTTAAAGTCAGCCATAAAGTTATTTGGCACTTTTTAAATCTCCAAGCAATTAGTTTATAGCATTCCTAACAAAGATTGGTTAAAAGTTTTTAAGAAATAGAAGAAATGAATGGCACAGTGTGTTTAAAATAAAATTCTGGAAAAATACGAACCGCATGTGGTCATATTCTCAATAATTCTAGCGTGATCCTCGTAAAACAAGAGATTGAAAAATAATCGAAATGAGTATTATCTCAAATATTTCAAATAAAATTTTGACAAAGACCTCATGGCAAAAATAGAGCGAATAATCATATATGCGTCATGGTT